>CAMTDV010000019.1:68623045-70059257 GCA_947069175.1 Scalesia atractyloides
TGTGTGTTTAAAGAGGAAGTTGTAAAAACATATGGAAAACGCAAAAGTTTTCATTTGTATAACCATGAGTGTTTATAGAGGAAGCCGTAAAATGTATGGAAAACTAGAGCATAGTTATAAGAGTAAATTACAAAAAAATGTCATTTATGTTTACATCAGATTGCAAACTATGTCCCTTATCTTCAAAAGGTCAAAAAGGTACTCTATATTTGCAAACCCTTGCACGGGTCCTTTAGCCTTAACTCGGTTTTTTTATAGTTAAGTCTTGTCTCATAGGACTCACGTAAGAGTATTATTGTCTTTTCCACTCCTTTTTTTTATTTCCATTTTATTCAACCCATTCTAATTAATAATATATGTTATTGACAGAAAATTAAACCAATTAGTTTTTATTCTCTCTCGTCTCTATATTCTCTTCCATCTCTTTTCAAACCATCAGGTAAGTTCATCAGAATTCTACATGTACAACAATAAATCAAATATTTATTTTGAACACAAAGCGGGAATTTATTCAAATCAAACCTCTAGCCAGGAGCTAGAAGTTCATTCATACACCAACAATATCCAGTAGATCGTAATCGAATGCAAGTCTGCATCGGTTCGTTGTGTCAGAAAGGGAGAAGTCGGGAAGTTTTTTGGTTCTAGTTGAACTTCGTTAGAATACAAGCATAAGCGCCGATCCAACCGGTGAAACCCTAGCCCCTAAATCTTCATCAAATTCTAGCCCTAAAAAATTGTTGTGCGAATCAGATTTGCAATCCAATGCTCCATCGTTTGAGATGCAACTTCAAACAATCACACAAATTTGCTTCACATTCTTGATAAGCTTTTCAGTGGTGGTGGCGGTAATGGTGGTTGGGTGGTGTTAGTTGGCTGGCTGGTGGTGGTTGTAGTGGTGGTTTGGTGGTTGTAGTTGGCTGAGATGGTAGTGGTGGTTGCGTGGTGATGGTTGGGTGTTGGTGGGTGGTTGAGAAAAAGAGAGAGATAGTCTGTAGAGAGAGAGAGTGTGTTATTTTCAGAGAGAGAAATGGTAGTGGGGTGGGTGTGTTTTATTTTTGTTTATTTATTTTAGTGTTTAGGGTAAAATGATGAAAATACTCTTATGCGGGGTTTATTTGGTCAGATTTAACCATGAAAATTAACTGAGTTAGAGTCAAAGGATATAACATGCAATGGTTTGTAAACATAGAATACGTTTTCTGTAACTTTTTAAGGTAAAGGACATACATTGTAGTCTAGTGTAAATATAAAGGACAACAACAACAAAAATAACAATCTTAACTAGTAAATCCCACAAATAGCAAAGTTACATGTAGGGTCCGGGAGGGTGGGATGTAGACAGACTTTGCCTCCATCCATAGGATAGAGAGATTGCTTATAGAGAGACCTTCAGCTCCAAAACAAACAACATACCAACACACAAAGTCAAAGAATAAGGTAATCAATACTAAGAAGTGACGAGAGAGTGAAAATATAATGTAAAACATGTATAATATCATATAGGCATAAACACAAAAAAACAAATCACCTGTAAATATAAAGGACATTTTTTTTAATTTACTCTAGTTATAACCCATGACCAAGAGCAAAGTCGCATAATTTGATGAGCTTGAAAACATACAAGATCTAATTTACCTTGTTAATTAGTTGTAATTCATATGAATACATATTGAATTCATATACTCTTTTTTGCTAATTCTAATCCATGACTCGTGTTCTGGGGTATCTCGATCTTGATAAAATGTGTAGTGTATGTAGGAACTAGGTTCACTTTATTAAAATATATTACGAAATATATAATAACGAGACTCTCGTTATTCATAGGAAATATGATAGTACAAACCGGTTACAAAACTATATGAAATAAATGAAATACAAATACATTGTACCAGTCTTGATTCATGTCGACGTCTTCGAAAACTTCAACCGTACCTTGTTGTACGAATCTCCGATGCAAGACAAACAAAATGTTAACAGTTTTGGTTGAGGAGCGTGTTCAACACGCTTCCTTTAAAACAGATTTCGCGCCTCTATTAAAACGACGCGACTGTTTCCCAGGGTACAACAGCCGAAGCAGTATGTACTGCCGGAGATGGCCACCCGCCCGAGGTTACACCGGATAAAATTATAGTGTTTGAACTCATGTGATGGAAAACAAGTAGAGAGTACTCATCTCTCTAGTTGGTCTTCAAGTGTTCATCCTCATTCTAGTATTCTTCATGTATCAAGCAATACCATATTCTTGTTCTCTTAAAAGAAGCACATAGCCTTCTATTTGTACAAGAGTTAAGGACTAGTGAAAGGTTTCACTTAATTATTCACTTAATTAGAGACTAAAAACGCTAATAAAACTAACTAAATGTCATTTAGAAGCTCTACTCAAGAGTTTCTCTTTTATTTACTAAATGAAGATTCTAATTAATATTTATAATTTAATGAAATTATAAATATATTAAAATCCATTCACCAAATTTCCAACAATCCCCCACATGAATGGAAATCGTTCAAAACACATAAAATTTCCAATGGAACCTCGACAGTTGAGTTTTGCATACGATAGGTAGGTGTTACCCTTTGAACCTTCGATCATGAAATGCACTTAGCCCACTAGCTCTGAGTAGAACTCGATGTCTTTGAACTCGTCTACCATTTGTGTAGATGACAATACACTTCACACAAGACTCTCCCTAGCCGGGTTATCTCCTCATAGTCGTGTCCAATAATGGTCGTGGAACACTTTCCTGGTTCTGCGAGAGCTCTAGGAATTGTGCCCTCAATTCCATTCGAAGCGACTCCACTTCTCTCTAACATAGGTGATCCCCTTAGATCATTAAAAGCATTGTGGTTATCGTGATTTATCCAAATCATTTACCACATGTTATGCTTAGCCTCACTCTTTGTCACTGAATATCATAGGAATAGACTGGGACGTATTTAAACACCCTTTTATACTTTGGGGGTATGTATAACCATATATACCTACTTATGCATATATACCATTTATGCCCTCACGGTGACCACCCTTAGGCATATAGTTAGTTGTCCTATTGAACTTAGATCTTGGGATCTCCAGTCAACTAAGTTAGGTGTCCTTCACATACCCTTTTTTCCATGGGCTTTAGTCTCATTCCACAACTTGATCTCTAATAAACCCTCAGGTTGTTGGATCCATAATATTAACAAATAACTTTACGTATTTAAGATCAGTTGTCATGATGTGTTCTTAACTCGTAAGTTAATTTTGCCTATTGTCAACTTCTAAGACTATAACCTCAGTGGCCATCTGAATCTGGTTATAATATACGTCTTTGTAAGATACGCATATCATTTAAGGCAAACACAACTCTATTATGCACTACGACCTTTGTGTCCTCCACTTAGTCGTCTGTTTGCAATGTTAGACTGATTACAAAATTCTTATTGTCAAACTTTTATGATACAAATGTAAGACACCCCCACATTTAAACGTTATAGGATATCATCCAGGTGGGATAATGAAAACCATTTCTACATACCCTTATAGGGTTGTTTCTAAATGGATCCTTCCCACATTTCTTGCCATTTGATCAATATATTTTTGTAACTTCACTTATGACGACATATACAATTATGATTGAACAAGATCAACCTCAATGTATCAGTGAATTCAACTCATATTGCATTAGCTTACATAAGCTTCCGAGCTGACCAAAGCAACACATGTCATTATCATAAGTTTGTCACAAACTTAGAATAATTCTCATGTCTTTTCCTTATAATGAATGAAAATTCTTCTTCAACTTTGTCTATACACAAATTCTTATTGTGTTCATACACATTTGAATGTTTAGAGTTAATTAGTCTTCGTCAAGACCCATAATTAACCAAGTACTAGTCTAGCATGCTTTAGACTACAATACTTTAGTATGTGAACAGAAGATGCATCATTCTGGTTCTTCACAGCCCCAAGGATATCATAATATCACTTTGCAACATTCATCCCTTGTTAAGACAAAATAATGAGACTTATTCATAATCCTAAAACATAATATTTAGGAAAGTCTCACAAATTATTGTATATAGCACATAGCTAAAATTTATCATTCAATTAGGAACATAACTTGTTAACCTTTGATCTCCAATGTTTTACATTGACTCATAAGGACTTAAACATAAGCCTTAATCCAAGTCACTTGGCGAACACATTCATTACCGACAAGATGAATGTTCCTCGTCTACAATCACTATTATGTGTGAGATAGAGTCAACTAGATCGACACTCAACAACATGGCATTCATAATTTTTCCATAAGTGATTGTACACATATATTGTTATTCATTAGGAGATATGTATATTTAGGATGTTCTCCCAAACGAATATAAAATCTCCATATAGTTCTAACAATAATCAAGTGGTGGACGTATCTACGTAGAGATCACTTGGAACAAATCTCGCAAGATTTATCAAAGGTATACAATAACATATAGTACTTTTCATTCATATGTTAGAATTCACACTTGTGAATTTTCCAATGACTTCTAACAAAGTACTTCAACATGAATCTCGTTTGTGTATTTCATCTCAATACACTCACCACTAATGTGGTTACACATTTGATGTCTCGTCTTTGACTTTTAGTCAATGCAACTCTCAAGTTGTTCATGTCCAAATATTTTCATGTACTATCCGTTTTGACGTTATAATTATTTTCCACAAAATAATTTATAAGTCACAAAACATTAATGATTTATTTCTTTGTAAAAAATTGCATGTGTTATCGGAAGATATTGAACACAAAACAATAATTACACTAGAAACTAAATCATAAGTGCCAAACACTTTTGAAATTTGAACGGAAACATAGACGATATGGAGACATCAAATATAAAGTGCTTATATCTTTAACACTTTATAATCTAACCGAAATCTTCTCAGTGGTATCGTCCCATGGCATGTCTTGAGGTACTCCCTCAATAAGACACCATGCAATAAGTACGAGTTCCTCATTTCATCTTGAAACTTTAAACTTAGACAATTCTTGCTCAAAACAACACCAAGTTATTATAAAGACTACATTTAAGTAGCTAAACCTGAACAATTAAATTTGTTCACAACAACATCAAGTTGTTTTCTACCAAATAATATCCATGAGAACGAACGTTTACATAAAACGTTTTCCAAGGATAAGTTTATAAAATAAATCATTTCTCATCATTTTTAATGCACACATAGGCAATTAAATGTTTACATAAAACATTTCCATTCATTATGGCTTATACAATGTACAATCTCTAACATTGCATTTGTGATACACGTTTTCTAACACACGTGTTAGAAAATTTAAGTCATTATATATATATATATAAAATATGACTATTTAGATTTAGAAATCACAAATTAAAATTGGTGATAAATCCCACACAACTACACCATCACTTTATGGTGATTTAATTCATTGTATTCTTACTCCTGTAGTATTCCAATCTCATCAAGTTAGACACATAGCCTACTTTTAATACAAGATACATGGAGTAGAGAAAAGTTTCACTCAATTAGAGATTTTGTTAGAGACATAAACTCTAATAAAAACTAATAAATTGACATAAAACTCTACTTAAGAGTTTATCTTCCATACTCAATAGAGATTTTATTAGAGACATAAACTCTAATAAAAACTAATAAATTGACATAAAACTCTACTTAAGAGTTTAACTTTCATACTAATTAGAGATTTTATTAGAGACATAAACTCTAATAAAAACTAATAAATTGACATAAAACTATACTTAAGAGTTTATCTTCCATACTAATTAGAGATTTTATTAGAGACTAAACTCTAAAAACTATAAATTGATAAACTATATAAGAGTTTAACTTTCTACTAATTAGAGATTTTATTAGAGACATAAACTCTAATAAAAATAATAAATTGACATAAAACTCTACTTAAGAGTTTAACTTCCATATGAAAAGTCTAGTAAATGATTTTAATGTCATTAAAGTCATAGAACAACACCATCACTTCATGGTGATTTAATTCTTGAAGCCAATCAACTTCAATGTATGACATTCTATTTCTAAACCATACAAAGCATAACATGAGTGTTTATATTCATTGAAATCAATGCTACAACAAATTACTTATATAACATGTTTACATAAAACATTTCAAAGCGTTTGTGTTTTAACCATTTTTAACAATCATGTTAACATGAAAGAAATTCTAAGGCGCACGTTAGAATATTAATATTTCCACAAAATGTTAATTCGACTTGTTCTAACACATATATGGTTCAAATAAATAAGTCATTTCCAATACACACGTTAGTAAATAACAATTAAAAATTGCTTCCAAACTAACGTTTTCCATGAACGTTTCTAACACACATGTTAGAAGACAAATGATTACAAAAATCATTTTACGTCTTACTTGTTCATATCAATCCATTGGTGGATAAGAGTCTACTTTTAATAGAGACTTAAATAGAGACATAAAACTCTAATCAAGTAACATAAAACTCTTATTTAAAGACATGAAAATTCTACTCAAGAGAATTCAACGTTTACAAAAACGTATGGTTACCAATAACCACTAACCAATTAAAAATTACGATTCTAACACACAAGTTAGAGAAATTTAACGTTTACAAAAAAACGTATGGTTTACACAATAAATCCATTCTAACACAAAGGTTAGAAAAAATTAACGATTTCAAAATCGTTTCAAAACCAAACGATTGAACGAAAACTATTTATTTTGTACCACGGTATAGGATTTAAGATTGTATCACAATCTCAATAAATCCAAACACACCAAGTTGTACTACATACATATTTCCCAAAAATAATATTTATAAGATCATAATCTCTAAAATATTTTTTTATAATAAATCCTTTCGTGAACCTAAAATCCTTATAAAGTTTTAAGATTGTAGCAACAATCTCACAAAATCTGTTTTAAGTTTGTAGGAACTAGGTTCACTTTATTAAAATAATTACGAAATATATAATAACGAGACTCTCGTTATTCATAGGAAATATGATAGTACAAACCGGTTACAAAACTATATGAAATAAATGAAATACAAATACATTGTACCAATCTTGATTCATGTCGACGTCTTCGGAAAAACTTCAACCGTACCTTGTTGTACGAATCTCCGATGCAAGACAAACAAAATGTTAACAGTTTTGGTTGAGGACGTGTTCAACACGCTTCCTTAAAACAGATTTCAGCGCCTCTACTAAAGACGATGCGACTGTTTCCCAGGGTACAACAGCCGAAGCAGTATGTACTGCCGGAGATGGCCACCCGCCCGAGGTTACACCAGATAAAATTATAGTGTTTGAACTCATGTGATGGAAAACAAGTAGAGAGTACTCATCTCTCTAGTTGGTCTTCAAGTGTTCATCCTCATTCTAGTATTCTTCATGTATCAAGCAATACATATTCTTGTTCTCTCAAAAGAAGCACATAGCCTTCTATTTGTACAAGAGTTAAGGACTAAGTGAAAGGTTTCACTTAATTATTTACTTAATTAGAGACTTAAAAACTCTAATAAAACTAATTAAATGTCATTTAGAAGCTCTACTCAAGAGTTTCTCTTTTATTTACCAAATAAAGAATCTAATTAATATTTATAATTTAATGGAATTATAAATATATTAAATATCTATTCATTAAATTTCGAAGAGTGTAATTATATGAAGATTTGGTATCAGGGAAAAACGAAGTAAAGTAAAACTTCAAGGGGACTTAGCAAACAAATGACTAATTAAAGTTTATATAATTTACTTTCTTTCTAGTTATTCATAGAACCTAATCTTAATTATAAATGAAATCAATTTAATACATGGTCCATGGTTCTTAGGCATCATACTATACACGTTAATTGAGTGATTAGATATTACTTGACTTAATCCTAATCCATAGTTATAATAAGTTGCGGCCTAGTAATTACTTGAATGTTTAAAAAATAACATATCAAGATATTAACATGTTTGTTTCAATGAGAAAGACTTATGACCCAAAAAATCATATTTCCTGCAAAATAATCAACATATTATATATTAAATAAATGACTGACATGGCGTGTTTATAAGCTTAGTGTGGTCCATTATATAGCAAAACTTGAATATTTATTGTAATTTGCATGGCATATAAATTGTTTGGTTGACAATTTATCCCCTAATGTGTTGTGGTCGCAATGTAGCCCAACGTTTCTAGTCTACTTATTTTATTGTCTTTGGGAAAGTCTTATTAATTGAATGTATTAAGAGTAAAGTGCACAAATAGTCCCTGTGGTTTTTTAAATTTTAAAAATCATCCCTAAGTATGAGAAATTATACCGGCGATTCAAACATTTCCAATCTGTAACATCTTTAGTCCATGGTATTAAACTCCAGTTAATTTACCTATTAAATACATGTGAAAAGTCCAAAATCGAACAATCGTTACGGCTAGGGCTGAGTTCAAATTTAGAAGCTATGGTTTGACGACGATTTAGGTTGGTTAAAAAGGTTTGAGGCGAGATGGGGTTGTTGTGGGAGTGGAGATCATTTATCAGTTGAGGGGAGGGTTGTTGTTGGTCTGGCGAAAGACGTCAGATGCAGTGAATGGTGAGCGACTATGATCGGCGACAAGTGTAAACCTAGGGATGATGGTGGGTGGTGGTTTCAGTCCACTAAAGGTGGTGGTTCTGGCTGGGTAAGAAGTGGCTGAACGTTGTTGAAGGATGGTTGGTTGACAGGAGTGTCTTTGATAGCTTGTGTGGCCCTTAGGGGCCCTCTGCGAGTAGAAAAATTGGTTCCGTAAACTTATTATAAACTTATAGGTAGTTAAGGGAGTATATTATTTAGAGTATAAGAGATGAATTTAAGACATAAAAACTAATAATGTTGATATGTAAACATATTGCTAATTTGTATTATTTAAAACTAGAAAGATGAAAATTTCTACAAAATGAATAGTAGAGACCATCTCAAGCTTTTGGTAAGTGAGGGACCATATGGAAAATATCATAAAATACTGGATGATATAAAAGAAATCGGGAAAGCAAAAACTCCACATGAGTACTTTTTATATTCGAAGCAAACCAGTAGGCCATCTAAAGTTTTAAAAATTAAAGTTAATTATATATATATATATATATATATATATAACTTATATATATTTTTTATAGAAATTTTAGCCTTCGTGAGAGTGGATCCTGTGTAGTCGCTCACCTTGCACATGGTATGGCCGACCCTGTGGTTGAATGACGATGATTGGTTTTAAAGACAATAAAGAAGGGGGTGTGGGTGGTGCTAATTGTGTGGATGATGATGAGTTAAATGTATGATAAGTTATAGTAGGGCCCATATTTAATATAGTAATTTCTTATCAAATTAGTTTTAGGTATTAATTTTACGTTTTAATATTAAAGGGAATTTTAGACATTTCACATGTAGTTAACAGTGAAAGTAGACAGAGTTTTAGAACTTAGGACTAAAGGTGTTACAAATTGGAAATGTTTGGACTATTTGTGTAATTTCTCACACATAAGGGAAACCGAAAATATAATTTGATCAAATCACTAAGAAGTGAGCTCTTCCTTGTTTTGCCACCATAAGCAACCAACTATAGTCACAAGCGCTTCTACCACATAATTGCCATAAAGAGCTTAGTCTTCAACATAGTCATCACAAGAACCATCATTTAAAACACCACAAGGGTGCTACATCATTCAAAAACCACCTAGGCACACATACACGTTGTTTGGAACAAGAGGCACTAAACGGGTCAAGTTCGTGGGTTGGCAGTTCAACCTGACCCGAACCCGAAAATTTTAAACGAACCCAAACACAACCCGAACCCAAAAATCGTGTCATACATAAGAACCCGAACACAACCCTAATATTCGCGAGTTAATACACACACTACCTGTTTAACTCGAATTTTTTATTTTATTTTTTTGCCGCAAAGTAATATATTAAAATTAAATTTTACAATTAAAAAACATTAATGTATATAATAAAATACATTTAAATTATAAAATCTTACGTCAATGTCTTTTTTTAAGTTATAATAATAACATAAAATACACACCCATTTTAATTTTTGACATAAAATATACCCGTAAAAATATAATATATTATAAATGGGTCAAATTGGTTAACCCGACAACTCGACCGGTTTGTGTCACACCCCGACCCGCAGCGGAAAAGGTGATCGGGGCATGATTGGGTTATCATCAAAGCTCATGACATTTATTATGCGTTTCATATTCATTAAATACAATTTAATGGAGATTTACAATAAATGTTACAACATATTCTAACTATCAATCTAAGCTTCTTTGTTCTCTTCTAAGGCATTTCCTATGTTTTCTTTGCTTCAACCTGTTCACCTGTATCATGTGTAAAAAGGTTTTGGATCAACATAAAGTTGGCGAGTGAATCCTATGAAAAACATTTGAACAAGTTTATTAAATTGATTATGAAATATGTGCACAACCAAACATGAGTAAAAATAGATGTAAACTTATTCAACAATCATAAGATATTAAATAAAACACACATGAACAATAATGGAACATTTAGAGGCACGCGATGCTCAACTCGTCTCTCACGAGGAACTGAGGGGCCTAATAAATGAATTGTATAAACATGATAATATGAATGACACAACTACAAACAATATAAACTCAATGATACACACATGAACAATAATGAATTTGATTTGAGGCACGCGTTGTTCAACTCGTCTCCCACGAGGAACTGATGGGCTTAATGAATGAGTTTCATATAATTTGACAAAAAGGAAATAGATAATCACAACAATATAACCAATCTAAGTTTAGATCATGATGTGGTATGGCACAAGTTTAAATAAACAAGTTAATTATTTTTATGACACATGACACACCCCAAAACGTGTAATTTAAAAGGGGGAGTTGTAAGATTCACTCACAGTGGGTGCGTTCGGTTGATGATGTTGAATGCACGCGAAGTGGTTTTAACCACGAGTGAGATTAACCTAGATAAATCGCATTATGGTTTGGTAAGTAAACGGATTTTATTAATCTATTTTAGTAGGATTGTTGGGTGTATTTTTGTGAGTTTAAGGCTATTTTCTAACCTTAAAAATGTTATTTTTAGGTATTTTTAATTGATTTTAATTAAAATAATTAAATAAAAATAATAAAAAAAATTTGACTTTTTCTGCTACAGTGACCGTTGACTTTGACCGGTTGACCGTTGACTGACCGTTGACCGGTTCGTATGCATATTGTTGTGCGCTGAGTGAGGCTCGAACCCGAGACCTCCCGTACGCGTGCACGCAGCTCTACCAACTGAGCTACGTGTCTAACCCGTCATATATCTGTTTTTAATTATATTTATATATTAATTAAGTTAAACAGAAAATCCTTTTATTTTAAAAACAGTTTAATTGATTCGGACGATGCGCTCCACAGGTCTCGAACCCGGGACCTGTGGGTTGCGTAACACACAGTCCACCGCTGGACTGTGTGTTTAACATGTTATATAATCCAATTTTTATTATACTTAAATACAAACTATTTGTTTTCATTTCTGACTTATTTAAAAAGGTAGAATAATTGTCCGGGTCGATGTAAAAGACCGGACTCGAACTCGTGACGTGCGACTTAAACATACACACAGTCCACCGCTGGACTGTGTGTCTAACTTGGTTATTTTTCCGGTTATTAATATACTTAACATATATCAGTATGACTCCGGTTTGGTTAATAAAAAAAAATCATTTTTATTAAGGCCGCGTGTGTGGAACAGGATTCGAACTCGAGACGTTAGTGTTTATTGTGCACACAGTCCACCGCTGGACTGTGTGTCTAACCCGAGTAATATCTTGCTTTTAATTATACTTAAACGTTACCGAACATCGTCTTCTTCACTGGTTTTAACCAGAATCGGAAATCGACTGGTTCGATGATTAAAACATGATCTTTAGTGACAGAGGGTTAATTACAAGTGAGATTAAATAAAAAGAATGAAGAAATTAAGCGTGAGGTATACCGACTAGCTTTCCTCTGTTTTCCGGCAGAACTCCGGCGACAGCAATAGGCTCCGGCGTCGGGTGTCTTGCAGCAGCGAGTCTCCAGAAAGCTTGAAAAAGGTATGGGTGACTTCGGTATAAGCTTAGGGGGTTCAATAAGGCTCGGAAATGGAGAACCCGGTTTCCGGCGACAAACAGGAGAATTCCGGCGAGTGGGTTTTCGCCGAGAAAGGGTGTGGTTTTGAGCGAAAAGGTTTGCAGAGGTTCGAGGGGGTATTTATAGGGCAAATTATCGATGAACTTGGTCTGATTTCCGACTGGATTCGTCGGTTATAAAAACTCCGATGGTTATAACTTTGGTCGCGGACCCAGACGTCGGTTATAACCGATGTCTTAGTAAATGTTTACGTTATAACGGAAGAAACGTTAAGTTTTGCGAGATTACCGGGATTTCCGACGACTGAACTTTTGGGCGCCGGTTTTGACTTCGTAAAGTCATGATATCAATTAAATGATCTTACTGGTTAACAAAAGACATCAGTGGCGCAATGGTTTGTGTGTTGTGTGTTAAGTTTGTTGCTGGATCGGTACTGACCCGGGTTCGAAACCCGGCAGGAAAAAAGTATTTTTATTTTGCGATTTTTAATAGTTTTTCAAAAACTAATTATATATTCCCGTATAATAATTGATTATGTATCGTTTAAAATTACTTTGGGCATTTAATTCGCAACGAAAATTTTAACTGACTGTTCGGTTGATAAACGGAGCGGGTTTGGTAAATCCGTTTTTGACGGATGTTACAGTATCCCCTGCTTTTTAGAAATTTCATCCCGAAATTTAAATAGTGATATATTTGACTAAAAGAATGATGGTGTTTAGTTTGCCAGTTACTTGCTTTAGAAAAAGTAAGGGTTTAAGTTTTTGTTTGAGGCGGTAACGTTCCTTGTAAAGGTTAAGTACCCTATTACAGGAATCGCTTTTTGTTGCCTACTGTAAAAGTATTGATAAGCAGAGATTATTCGCTAACTATGATATCATGCATAAAAGTTTGAATATGTTTGGAAGTGTATGGTTATATCCTAAGGCAAAACTTCTAACACTACAACCTACATGGAACATAAATGAACACAACAGCTGATATTTGAACATAAATAAACACAACTGCAAGTATTTGAATCCACATTCTGATAACATATATGTTTGAATGGTGGAAGTTCCTCTCTCGTTTGTTATGATGGAGAGGTTAGTTTATGTAGGAATGGAACACAATTCCAATTTCTCTAAATAGCAAGATGATATAAATGTAACATAATTTCAACCAAGGCAATACCAAATCTTACATGGAACCTCTCATAACCGCCTGATAATGCCTCTGATCCTTTGGCAAGAATACTTATATATAGGAAGTACCAGCGGCGTATCCACCATATTTTTGCCAAATTTTCATTGGTTTTATCCACAAGTTATGATTAGTTACCAAGAAACTAATAAATCCTACATAGAACTTCTCATAACCTTCTGACAATGCCTCTGATCCTTTGACAAGAATACTTATATATAGGAAGTACCAGCGGCGTATCCACCATATTTTCTTGTCAAATTTTCATTGGTTTTATCAGTGAATTATGATTAGTCCTATATAACTCTACAACCAATACAACAAACATAAAATACTAAAATGAAATATATCTGTGCGATCAAGGCTCAATCAAACGGAGCCGATCGTATTGTATGTACTGAAAATGAAATTGTCTGTGTGCTCAAGGCTCAATCAAACGGAGCCGAGCGTATTGCATGTACTGAAAATGAATAACTTAATCACACAAAAACAGCCTATGCATGGAACCTCTCATAATCGCCTGATAATGCCTCCGATCATTTGACAAGAATACTTATATATAGGAAGTACCAGCGGCGTATCCACCATATCCTTGTCAAATTCACATTGACTTTATCCGCAAGTTATGATTAGTTCTATGCAACTCTACAACAAACACAACTACCACAAGATACTGATAATGAAATAGTCTGTGCGCTCAAGGCTCAATCAAACGGAGCCGAACGTATTGCATGTACTGAAAATGAAATTGTATGTGCGCTCAAGGCTCAATCAAACGGAGCCGAACGTATTGCATGTACTGAAAATGAACAACTTAATCTAAACAACAATCACACAAACAGCCTATGCATGGAACCTCTCATAACCGCCTGATAATGCCTCCGATCATTTGACAAGAATACTTATATATAGGAAGTACCAGCGGCGTATCCACCATATTCTTGTCAAATTTTCATTGACTTTATCCGCAAGTTATGGTTAGTTCTATGCGACTCTACTACAAACACCACAACCACAAGATACTGATAATGAAAATGTCTGTGCGCTCAAGGCTCAATCAAACGGAGCCGAACGTATTGCATGTACTGAAAATGAAATTGTCTGTGTGCTCAAGGCTCAATCAAACGGAGCCGAGCGTATTGCATGTAATGAAAATGTAAAATAAACTGATCGATCAAGGCTCAATTAAACGGAGCCGATCGTGCGGGCACGCCACAGTTCAACCGCATAATAAAATGGGGAACAAGCTCAACCTCATGGATGGGGAGCTGCGGCCTCGGCAAATGCATGTACTGTAATAATAATTTGCATCCAATAATAACTACTTAACAGCAACAAACTAATATGAACGATCAAGGCTCTATCAAGCGGAGCCGATCGTGCGGGCACGCCACAGTTCAACCGCATAATAAAATGGGGAACAAGCTCAACCTCATGGATGGGGAGCTGCGGCCTCGGCAAATGCATATACTGAAAACAATAAACAATAATTACTCTAATAGTCTACACATGGAACCTCTCATAACCGCCAGATAATGCTTCTGATCCTTTGACAAGAATACTTATATATAGGAAGTACCAACGGCGTATCCACCGTATTCTCGTCAAAGTTTCATTGGCTTTATCCTTAAGTTATGTTTGGTTCTATGTGATAAAGAAAAACATAAAACTAAACGGTAGGAGTTGAATCTGGATCTTCGGTGAAGAGGACTAGTTGGGTATCTTCGTTTGGGCCGTCATTATCTTCGACAGGATTGGCGTTGATATTGAAGACTCTTCCTCTTGCTGGTGGCATAGTGGTTGGGTTTTCTTGGTTTACTTGGTTAACTGGGTTTGATTGGGCTTGAGTGTTGATGACGTTAACCAATTGAGGGCATGTGTTTCTAAAGTGGGTAGGGTCGCCACAATTGAAACAAGCTCGAGCATATGGGAACGTGGGGTATTGGGGTTGATGATAAGTTTGGGCCATGGTTTGAGTAGGGGAAGAGGTTTGGTTTTGAAAGGTGCGGCAAACCTTGCTCGAATGACCATAGCGTCCACAAGTTGCACATAGACGACAAGGTAGGGTATGGGGATGGTGATAAAAACAGTTGTTGCATCGAGGGTGAGGTCCAAGATATGGTTTCTTATTTGGGTAAGTTGAGTTGGGTGCCACTTGGGTGATTGGGATAGCTTGGATGGGTATGGCGTGTGAAATAGGTTGGTTTCGTTGGATAGCAGCGAAAAGTTGCCCGTCTCTTTTTCTCTTAGGATTGGGTTGAGAAGGGGATTCGGTTTGGGTGGAGTCGGAGGTTTCAGTCGATTCTTTATCCTTCTTCTTCTCCTCCTTGAAGTCTTTGTTTCGGATTCGATTCTCGGTGAGCTCTGTTGCTAACTCCATTGCTGCTTCCAAAGTTGCAGGCTTGGTACTTATTACAGGGTCTTGAATCTTTGACGGAAGACCACGAATGTAGTGCTCGATCAAACGGTAGAGGGGAGTGAACATGTTGGGAACCATTTGATATAACTCGAGGAATCTTTTGTTGTATGTGGTGTGGTCTCCTTCCTTTTGCTTCAACAAATAAAATTCATCTTCTAATTTCTTGATTTCGCTCCTTGGGCAAAATCGTCTGGTCATGATTTCCTTCAATTCGTTCCAAGTTAAGGTCATAGCATCGTCGACGCCTCGTTTGGCCTTCTCTGTATTCCACCAAGTAAGTGCTATCCCATATAATCGACCGGTAGCATATCGCACTTTACGATCGTCAGGGCAATCGCAATTTAGAAAGGTGTTCTCCATTTCTTCAAAACAATGGAGGAGAGCGGTGACACCTTCAGTCCCTTTGTATTTCGGAGGATCGCATGATTTGAAATGCTTGTAGGTGCATTTAGTGATATTTGAGGGAGAGTTGATAATGTTTTGGTTTGCTTGATTGACAGGATTAGCGGTGAGTGCTTGTTGTACTTGGATTACAATGTTGGGTATTACGGCAGCCATTTGTTGAGCGATTTGGGTTCATGGGTCGCATTAGGAATGAACATTCATAAAATAATTATAGAAAAATAAATCTACTACATCCATAGGATGTCTTGGGTTTTGCTCGCCATTAGGCCCTACATGCCGCCATACTTTACCTGTGTAATCATGTGGGCCCCCATGAATACCGGTTTTTCATATGGTTCGCACGGGTTTGCCAGGTTACGTACACAAAAACCCGGAGAAAATCAAGAAATATGTATACAACGTGTGATATTCGGAAAGTGTCCAGGTGTAGACACGGTGACACCTCAAAGTAGGTTAGTTCGAACGACGTTTGGTGTGGCATGCTTTGGCCTAATAGGTCCTTCGTACTCTCATCGTTGGTCCCCAGGTAGACAAACTGGTCCGTTATATTGGATTTATACGAATGCCAAACTAGACAGGACGTTCCGACTACCGGTACTTGTACCATTCCAGTTACTACATGCCCGTCGCAGAACTTACTTTGATGAGATTTGAAAATTGCAACAAAATCTTTGGATAATGAGAGTATGAAAATAAATTGAATACATGAACATCGATATATGTATAATGAATATGTATATAAGCATGTATGTTTGACTGTAAATGTAAACAAATATGAAACAAATAAATATCACAAGTTTGTATGTAACCACCTAATCAATTAAAATTTAGGCAGACTATAGTATAGGCTCTAAGGGTCTAATAACCTATCCTATATCCCTATAGTCATGGCTCTGATACCAATCTGTCACACCCTGACCCGCAGCGGAAAAGGTGATCGGGGCATGATTGGGTTATCATCAAAGCTCATGACATTTATTATGCGTTTCATATTCATTAAATACAATTTAATGGAGATTTACAATAAATGTTACAACATATTCTAACTATCAATCTAAGCTTCTTTGTTCTCTTCTAAGGCATTTCCTATGTTTTCTTTGCTTCAACCTGTTCACCTGTATCATGTGTAAAAAGGTTTTGGATCAACATAAAGTTGGCGAGTGAATCCTATGGAAAAACATTTGAACAAGTTTATTAAATTGATTATGAAATATGTGCACAACCAAACATGAGTAAAAATAGATGTAAACTTATTCAACAATCATAAGATATTAAATAAAACACACATGAACAATAATGGAACATTTAGAGGCACGCGATGCTCAACTCGTCCCTCACGAGGAACTGAGGGGCCTAATGAATGAATTGTATAAACATGATAATATGAATGACACAACTACAAACAATATAAACTCAATGATACACACATGAACAATAATGAATTTGATTTGAGGCACGCGTTGTTCAACTCGTCTCCCACGAGGAACTGATGGGCTTAATGAATGAGTTTCATATAATTTGACAAAAAGGAAATAGGTAATCACAACAATATAACCAATCTAAGTTTAGATCATGATGTGGTATGGCACAAGTTTAAATAAACAAGTTAATTATTTTTATGACACATGACACACCCCAAAACGTGTAATTTAAAAGGGGGAGTTGTAAGATTCACTCACAGTGGGTGCGTTCGGTTGATGATGTTGAATGCACGCGAAGTGGTTTTAACCACGAGTGAGATTAACCTAGATAAATCGCATTATGGTTTGGTAAGTAAACGGATTTTATTAATCTATTTTAGTAGGATTGTTGGGTGTATTTTTGTGAGTTTAAGGCTATTTTCTAACCTTAAAAATGTTATTTTTAGGTATTTTTAATTGATTTTAATTAAAATAATTAAATAAAAATAATAAAAAAAAATTTGACTTTTTCTGCTACAGTGACCGTTGACTTTGACCGGTTGACCGTTGACTGACCGTTGACCGGTTCGTATGCATATTGTTGTGCGCTGAGTGAGGCTCGAACCCGAGACCTCCCGTACGCGTGCACGCAGCTCTACCAACTGAGCTACGTGTCTAACCCGTCATATATCTGTTTTTAATTATATTTATATATTAATTAAGTTAAACAGAAAATCCTTTTATTTTAAAAACAGTTTAATTGATTCGGACGATGCGCTCCACAGGTCTCGAACCCGGGACCTGTGGGTTGCGTAACACACAGTCCACCGCTGGACTGTGTGTTTAACATGTTATATAATCCAATTTTTATTATACTTAAATACAAACTATTTGTTTTCATTTCTGACTTATTTAAAAAGGTAGAATAATTGTCCTGGTCGATGTAGAAGACCGGACTCGAACTCGTGACGTGCGACTTAAACATACACACAGTCCACCGCTGGACTGTGTGTCTAACTTGGTTATTTTTCCGGTTATTAATATACTTAACATATATCAGTATGACTCCGGTTCGGTTAATAAAAAAAATCATTTTTATTAAGGCCGCGTGTGTGGAACAGGATTCGAACTCGAGACGTTAGTGTTTATTGTGCACACAGTCCACCGCTGGACTGTGTGTCTAACCCGAGTAATATCTTGCTTTTAATTATACTTAAACGTTACCGAACATCGTCTTCTTCACTGGTTTTAACCAGAATCGGAAATCGACTGGTTCGATGATTAAAACATGATCTTTAGTGACAGAGGGTTAATTACAAGTGAGATTAAATAAAAAGAATGAAGAAATTAAGCGTGAGGTATACCGACTAGCTTTCCTCTGTTTTCCGGCAGAACTCCGGCGACAGCAATAGGCTCCGGCGTCGGGTGTCTTGCAGCAGCGAGTCTCCAGAAAGCTTGAAAAAGGTATGGGTGACTTCGGTATAAGCTTAGGGGGTTCAATAAGGCTCGGAAATGGAGAACCCGGTTTTCCGGCGACAAACAGAAGAATTCCGGCGAGTGGGTTTTCGCCGAGAAAGGGTGTGGTTTTGAGCGAAAAGGTTTGCAGAGGTTCGAGGGGGTATTTATAGGGCAAATTATCAATGAACTTGGTCTGATTTCCGACTGGATTCGTCGGTTATAAAAACTCCGGCGGTTATAACTTTGGTCGCGGACCCAGACGTCGGTTATAACCGATGTCTTAGTAAATGTTTAAGTTATAACGGAAGAAACGTTAAGTTTTGCGAGATTACCGGGATTTCCGACGACTGAACTTTTGGGCGCCGGTTTTGACTTCGTAAAGTCATGATATCAATTAAATGATCTTACTGGTTAACAAAGACATCAGTGGCGCAGTGGTTTGTGTGTTGTGTGTTAAGTTTGTTGCTGGATCGGTACTGACCCGGGTTCGAAACCCGGCAGGAACAAAGTATTTTTATTTTGCGATTTTTAATAGTTTTTCAAAAACTAATTATATATTCCCGTATAATAATTGATTATGTATCGTTTAAAATTATTTTGGGCATTTAATTCGTAACGAAAATTTTAACTGACTGTTCGGTTGATAAACGGAGCGGGTTTGGTAAATCCGTTTTTGACGGATGTTACAGTTTGACCTGAACCTGGCTCGTTTAGCTAAAAAGGTCCGCGCGTTCAACTTGAAACTGGCCTGACCCTGTTTATATTAAATCCAAACATGTGAATTTCGTTTTAAGTTCGTGTCGTATAAAAAATTCACACCCCTATCTGGAACACACAAACTTCCATCTCCTCATGCATCAACCACTAACCTCTAAGCCTCATTATTAATCTTGTCCATTACCGCTAAGGACACACCCACATGTTCACACATACATTCCACTTAACGCGTTACCTCAGCAACTCAAATCATACATGCTCACCCTATGGTGATGACCCGACATCTCATTCTTTATAAACCTTCCTCGTCTAGTCCCGAAACAATTATTTGATTATCAAAACAAGACACTTCACGACACTAGTCCTACAACATCAATAACCCATGCGATATCTCATACTACATGTGACCTCATGTAAAACTACACATCAGGACTCACACATGCCTACTTGAGGTTAATCAAATTTCAACGACTCAAACAACATAAAACAACCCGTCCCACTGGAAAACGTTTAGAAATCATCTTGAACACCAAAACACATCGTTAAACAAAACCGATACACTCGAATATACGCTAGCTCAAAACACATCACCCATTGGTGCCACCCTCGCCACCCTACATCACCACCGAACACAATGACAACCATTACCACGGTGTCGCCGGTTCCTATCGACGACCCTAATCTCCACCCGTAACCATTACCAAATTTGCCCCTCCAATTCCTTAAACCAAGATTGTCGCGTCCAAAATCATTTACCATCTCGTTAGAATATAATCTTGCATGACCCTATTATGCGAAAGACATTCACCAAAGATCACACGAAACAATAAAAGACAATTAAACAAAGCTAAGCATGCATAGACATCGAACCAATAGCAAGTCAACTACTTTAACATAAATAATCCATAAATAAACAAGCATCCATCATAAAAATCAAAACTTTAACAATCTGATCATCCTAGTCTAGGCAGTACAACATTTTTAGCTAGACATATTATTCTTTAAACATAAAACATGAGTATTTTTAAAGAAACAAAACATAATCAATAATAAAAAGTGAAGAACAACTGAATTGGATGATTAAATCACGACCCGAATGATTCCTTGCACCTCTAACCTTCAACCAATGCTTCGTATCTCTCGAAAACGCTCCATGATCTTCAGAAATTTCGCCCAAGCTATTGCAAATTCGTAACTAGGGTTGAGTATGTTTATAATGATGTATTTATATGTTTTCATTCAACTTGCCCAGCTCAAACCCGTAACTCTCTGTGAAAATAGGGCCTTCGCGTCACGCGAAGGCAAATGTTTTAAGGTGTCGCGTAGCGCGACGCTTCAAATGATCTCTATTATTATTTTATTCCTTTCGCGTTACGCGAAGGTGATCTCCTCCATGGCCGCGTGACACGACGACCCTCTTTTCCAGTTTTTTTCGTTCTTCGATTCCCGTTCAGCTGCATCTCACCCAGACTTCGGTGCTTATCTTGTTTAACTTATTTTCTGCGTTTTTCATCATATTCAGCAACCGAAGCTTGCAATTTACACAACTATCAGCAGTAACTAATTCTAACCTAAAAACGACACAAACTGACTCGAAATAAATACAAACTGTACACGATTAACAGA
Organism: Scalesia atractyloides; assembly: GCA_947069175.1. Lineage (NCBI taxonomy): Eukaryota > Viridiplantae > Streptophyta > Magnoliopsida > Asterales > Asteraceae > Scalesia > Scalesia atractyloides. The sequence continues at coordinate 68,644,406 of CAMTDV010000019.1, forward strand.
TGTATGTTGCAATACATCAGTGCCACCCTCACGAAAGTGGGGAGGCCACTATAGAGACGTGTGTTCCTTGTGTCAGGGATCTTGCAGAAGTTGATGCAGATTTAGAGAAAGTAGAAAAAGAGTTGGAGATGATGGCTATTCGGGACTCGAAGCCTACTTGGACACATCAAATAGAGAATTTGAACGAACACATTGACACACATCGCAAGTCGTCACTTGAATTACCTCCACAAGTTGAGCTAAAGATGTTGCCCAAGCACTTGAAGTATGTTTTTGTAGGGGACAATAATACCCTATCAATGATTATTGCAGCGAATTTGTCAGCAGAGTAGGAAAAAGCTCTCATGGAAGTTTTGGTAGCCAATCGGGTAGCGATTGGATGGACTATTGCTGACCTAAAAGGGATTAGTCTATCTATTTTCATGCACAAAATCATCATAGATGAGGGTGCAAAGTCGACTAGGGATGCATAGAGAAGGTTCAACCCGAACATGCGGGAAATTGTCAAGAAGGAAGTGCTAAAGTGATCGGATGACGGGATCATCTATCCCATCTCAGATAGCACGTGGGTGAGCCCGACACAGATGGTATCGAAGAAAGCGGGCATTTAGATTGTAACAGGTGAATATGATAAGGAGGTAGCCACTCGGCCGGTAACCGGGTGGCGTCTTTGCATTGATTTCAGGAAATTAAATACTGCAACTTTCAAAGACCACTTTCCTCTACCCTTCATTGAACAAATTGTTGAAAAGCTCGCAGGTCAGAAATTTTACTGCATTTTAGATGGTTACTCAGGTTATAACCAGATTGCTATTCATCCCGATGATCAACAAAAGACCATGTTTACATGCCCTTATGGGACATCCGCATTTAGGCGAATAACATTTGAGTTGTGTAACGCCTCGGCCACCTTTTAAAGGTCTATGATGAGTATCTTTTCAGATACGGTGGGGGAGTTTATGGAGATTTTCATGGATGATGTGACATCCCGTATTTTCAGGTTAACACCAAACACTTTTATGAACTTTTATACTATTATGAATTGTGAATATTCATAAGTGTGATCATGTTAATATGCAAGTCATAACACACGATATAGTTCGTATACACATATATATAGTTAACTAGATTAATTTTCTATAAAACGCGGTAAAGTTTGGATACACGAGAGATGTATCTCGTCATAAAGCAAAGTTATTTGGAATAACTTCGATACAAGATAACTCGGTTAACTTCCTACGCAAGTTTCAAGGTTTTGAAACTTGAAGGACTACTCTTGTCATAAAACATAAAGTTAATGTATTCACTTTCCATGTAAGTTCAAAGTCTAAAGACTTGGGGGGTCTAATGTGTGAAATAATAAACTTGGAATGATGACTTTCTATGCAAGTTTCCAAGGGTGGGAACTTGAGGGACTTGAAGTGTCAATTAACAAAATAAAATTGTAAACATGTTTTAATAATAACAAAGCTAGGTCGCTCCTACCCTCCTATATGATCGTAATTCCCCCTCTACTCTCTCTCTAGACGACCCAAGGAGGAAGCAAGGACACTCATATCTTATCGGGTTTTTTGATCTCCATCTTCAAATCTCTAGGTAATCTACCTTACACAAACATAACTTGTAGATTCATGGCTTTGTTTTGTTGATTTCATGGAATCTGAATGCATGAAAACATGGATTACATGTGTTTTGCTAAGAACATATTCGTGATGTTTATATAATGATTCTTGATAGTCTAGTAACTTTATGATCTCATATGCATGCTAGGGTTTCGATTATACATGATGTTGATGATGAAACTTGACGCTAAACTGATGTATGTGATGTTATGGAGGTTATATTTGCTGAAAATCATGGTTAAAGAGTCATAAACATGTTTTAATTGTAGCTGTTGTCAAACAGGTTCTGATTAGATTTTCACAGCCGACTTGTATTGGCTATGACATGGTCAAAACTTAACAAAAACGAGCATTTCTTGAGTCTAAGATGTAGTTCCAGGAAATAGCTTTCAAACCCCACAGGAATCATATTTTTTTTGACAACTTTTGATATTTTAAAAGATTAAAACGGAAACACAGGTGCGGGTTGCGTTTTCCTGCAGAATTTGCAGCATGTTACGGGAGTCATAACTTCGTCTAGGATTGGAGTTTACATGTGATTTTTTTTACAGTAGATAGATCTAGGAGGTCATCCAATTCTTCAACTGGAATTTCGTCAAAAGGAATTACGAGGAGTTTTAAATAAATTAGAACGTAAACTGTCGGCAGAATGCGATGAATCTGACCCATGTGTGCTAACTGATTTTTATTGACTTTTCGATGAACATTTAGGTCTTGAGAATATATATATATATATATATATATATATATATATATATATATGTAAGGAGTAGGTTCATTTCTAAACAACTTCTTAAGAGTGAAATCAATGAATTAATCTTGGCCATTGATCATTTTTAGATTAAAATGGTAAGATTGACAATAGCCAAGTATTTTAAATTAAAATTCCTTAACTTTCTCATTTTAAATCTCTCTCTCCCTCTCTCAATTTCTAATTATTTCTCTATTATTTTAATTATAAGAGATTGAAGGGCTAATGTTTTTTTTAAATAAACTCTTATGTTCTTTTTAAAATTAAATACTAAAACTAATTAAATTATGTTTTTTTAACATATGTGTATGCAAGTCAGTATATACAAGACTTTATTCACTTGTGTATTATTACATCTTGTTCCCATAGGTCGGTATAAACCAGATTTATACACATGTGTATTATTCAAGTACATACATGTATACAAGTCGGTATATAATAGACATATACACTTGTGTATTATTCAAGTACATAGTGTATATAGATCGATATTTACTAGACTTATACATCTATGTATTATTACATCTTGTTTCCACTATGCATTTTTCATCAAACATTGATCTAATCTGTCCTATCTAATAAAGTTCATAATTAGGGGACACATGACATCCATCTAGGGCCTCTATTTTCTGTTTTCCTGCCTAAAAACATAAAAAATCCCTTTGGCGAACGGGTTAGGAGGACCCATTTTCGTAATATGGGTCACAAAAAGTTTCCATATAAATACATATAACCCATCTCAAATCCTCACTTCCTTCACATTTTCGTTTAGAAATTAGAGTTTCTCTAAACTTCCCTTCTCCTTCCGATCTTTAGAGATCCTATCATCATTGCTCCAAAATCAAGGTTAGATCATGAATATTTTCGATTAAACATTCTGATCTCATTATTCTATAACTATCAATCTTCGTTTAGAATGTTAACTGATTTGTGTTTCATTCTTCATGACTAGGGTTTGACGTCTTCGACCTGTTTATTTCTTTTACACCAATGTCATCAACGACAAGGTATGATTCCAATATTCAGTGGATTATTCAGATTTGTATGTTCATTTGAAAAACATCCAAACCCTAATCTACTTTTTATCTTCTCTAGCAAGATATCCACAACAGTGAACTTGGTTCGTTCACATAATCAATCGGTCATTCACCATCAACAACATGAAGATTTATCATTCTTTAACATTTAATGTTCGCTTTAATAGTTGATTGATTTGATTTTGTTGTTATAACCTAGGGTTTCTAGATCTTGGATCTGTTTTATTGAAGAACTGTTAAATGTCATCCACACCAAGGTATGATTCCCTTTTTATCTATTGTTTAGATTTTGATTTTATAGATTTTGTTTGTATATTGTGGAAAATCAAAAGGTCGATTATAGTGTATTTAGGAATTTCTATCATTCGAGTCGTGTTACTTGATCTTTTGTTTAGATTTTTTACCAGATCTGTATTTTGCATATTTTGTTTAAATATTGTTAATTGTTCTAAGATTTTTTTCGTGTATTACTGTAGGACCGATCCTCGATGCTTAGGAACCTAAATTTGATATCTAACGTCCATAATAGCGGAAATATTACGTCGTATTTACCAATAGACAAGATTTAATCAGTTAATCGTCAGTTTTATAGATCAAACGTTCTGGTTACAAATTGATAGAGCTTCGCCTCTAAAATGCCAAAGTTACAAATGAGAGATCTAAGCTAGGTATTTATAGCCACACAAGTTCGGCCTAGGATACAAGTGCCAACTGATAAGCAAGTCGGCAACATGCTTACATGTGTTACCATGGGCGAACTTGGCTAAGCTTAAAAACAATCTGTCACACCCCGACCCGCAGCGGAATAAAAGTCGGGGCATGATTGGGTTATCACCAAAGCTCATGATATTTACTAAGAAGTTTCATATTTATTAAATTCAAATTACAAATTTAAATATCCAATAAACAAAATGCATACAAATACAAATAAAAAAAACAAATCTAAATGTTTATTCCAATGCAATAACTTGTTTATTCTTCTAGGCCATCCTAAGTGTTTCTTTCCTCAACTGGATCACCTGTATCATGTGTAAAACAGGGAGATTTTGGGTCAACAAAAGTTGGCGAGTGAACCTTGATAAAACATATTAAATAATTGCTTGTTTTGTTTATTAAAGAAGATTAGTGCATATGTCACATGTGAGCAATATATATGTAACCAATCACAAACCACATTGAATGAATATATGACATGAATGATGATGTATCTGAGATCAAGGCTCAATCAAATGGAGCCGATCTAATGGGGCCACCTGATGCTCAACCCGTATCCCACGAGGAACTGATGGGCCTAATGAAATGAGTGCACTGAAATGATAAATTTAATCCACATATAAACCACACAACAACCAATACACATTTGATCACAAAATGATATAAGCACAAGTGTTTAAATAAAATAAAGGAATGGTACGACACATGATACACCCCAAAACGTGATTAAAACGGAGAATTTGTAGAGATTCACTCACCTTGGGTGCGTATTCTTGAGTGGTAAAGAGAGCGCACGAGTTGGAATTTATCCGATGAAGGAGTATAACCTAGAAATAATAACGTGGTAATTCGGTAAATAAATAAACTATTATTTAAGTTATAATCTTTTGTTTTAGGATTTTTCGATTATTATTGTGGGTTTGAAAACTTTGGAACATATATATTTAGTTAAAGTAATAACATAAGGTAGAATAAATAAAATAGAACAATTAATAATAAAAATAAAAATAAAAATAAAAAATAAATATAAAAATATTTATAAAAACTGTCAGATCTGACAGGTTGATCTGACCGGTTCTTGTGGGATTGGATTGCGTGTGACCGGGTTCGAACTCGAGACCTCGCGGTTGCGTGCACGCAGCTCTTCCAACTGAGCTACGTGTCTAACCTGTTAGGATTTAGTTTTTAATTATTCTTATACACAGTTTAGGTTCCTTCAGAAAATGGTAAATTTTTAATAAGTTTTAAAATGATCAGGCCAAGTGGGAGCGGACTCGAACCTGGTTCCTTGATGTTATTTTGCACCCAGCCCAACCAATTGGGCTGGGTGTCTAACCCGTTAAGCTCTTGCTTCCTATTATATTTATATACAGTTTAAATTTTTCTGGTTTAAGTAAATTAAAAAGGTTTTAAGAATCGATTAAACCGCGTACCAATAGGGTCTCGAACCCATGACCTTAACTGTGATTTGCACCCAGCCCAACCAACTGGGCTGGGTGTCTAACCCAATGAAACTTGATTTTATATTATATTTATTTACATACTGCCAAATGATAAGATTCTTTAAAATAAAAACCGTCGCATGGTCATGAATCAGTCTCGAACCGGAGACAGGAGTGTTGTGTTTGCACACAGTCCACCGCTGGACTGTGTGTCTAACCCGATTAAGACTCTGAATTAATATATATATACACACACTGTTCTTCATCTTCTTCGTTGAAGATTTTACCCAGAACCCGTTCCTTGATTTCAAAACTTAATTATACTTGATCATCATACCTATAGTTACCGAATTAGTAAAACGAATAAATAGAAAGAAAAGGGTTGTTACCAGTCGGCAGTGAGTCTTTTCCCAGCGAGTTATGTCCGGCGGCCGACTGCAATTTCTGGTGAAACAAGGGGAATACTTTGAGCAGAGAAGACTTGCGTTTAGAGGAGAAAGAATTGAATCGAATTTGGGTGTGGGATTGTGATAGGTATTTATAGATTGAAACAAAGGTGGGTTTGGTTTCGGTTTTGGAAACCAATTCGGGTGATTGATAGATTGCTGCGGAGATGACAGCCATTGCCTAATATAACCATGACAGTTGTCGGAAATTCGAAAAGGGAAGACGCGTGAAGATTTGCGATAATTCCGGTTATAGTTGCAGGTTTCCCGCCCGGTTGCGTATATATATTGATATACAAAATCTAACACATCATGTGTGTGCAGCGTAGTGGTGTTTGGTGCGTGTGACTACCCGGGTGACCCGGGTTCGATTCTCGGTTTACCCCTTTTTGTTGTTTTTATTTTATTTAATTTGCTAAATCTATATTTAATTATATGATATTATTAATTATAAATTGATTAATTATTTTATTATATCATTAAGATTATTAATTATGTATATAAAAAAACTAGAAATAACATAAATAATACACTTGATTAATGGAAATTGGTGCGGGTTTTTGAAACCCGTTTTACACAGATGTTACAATAAATACTTCAAAACCTAGCATATTCAGCTCTATACAATACAAACTCGATATAAGACTAAGACATAGATATTATGCACAAACAGACTCCCCCTTGGATATCGTCTTCGTCTTGTATCAGTCTTCAAAAACTCTGTCTTCATAAAAACGTTAACGTACACGACTGAAGAAATTCTTGAACGGCTTCCTTCGTCGTTCTTGCTTTGGATCAGGCGTTTGATCAGTTGGCAGTGGTGTTTTAAAGTTAGCCATTCTTAGCGAACTTTGCCTTACCGCTTTTTCCATTATTTCTTTAATCGCCTCATTTCTGATTTCTTCTTTTAGAAACTCTACTCTCTCCAGATCCCTCCACTTCGTTTGCCACACTTTTCCAGAATTTACTTCACGTGCATAACAAACGTTCACAACCTTTTGAAATTGCATAGCTTGTACCTTTTCATAAATTTTGTAAACCATGACATTTTTTCTTGACACCCACTTTGAAATGTCATAAAATGGTCTTGTTTTTCTTATATGACACTAAAAGGGTGACAAACAAAAAGGGTGTCATTAATTTATTGAATTTTGCAAATCATGACATTTTTTTCTTAACACACGCTTCTAAATGTCATAAAATGAGTGCATGTCATTTTTCGCGTGTCAAGATAAGTGTATTTTGTATCTTATAAAAGAAAAAAAAATATATTTATATTTTAATGTAATTAATGTTAAAACAAGTATTATCTTGAAAAAGGTCTCGAACATAATAAAAGAATAAATTATGTTCAAATTCTTTTAGAGTGTATAGATGCAGCTTATAGGAATTAATGTAAAAGAAAACAAGAACATATACTTAATTTCAAATTTTCAAAAGTTAAAACTTAAAGGGAAAATATAAAAACGAAAACTGATTTCACCAAAACCTGAGCTTGGCCATCTCGCCATCAAACAAGACACCGGCATGCGCTCCGTGATTCTAATCGCTATACCAGATAGTATATGATACAATTGTATTATATGTACTTTGTATCCTATAAAAATAAAAGGATATATATATATATATATATATATATATATATATATGTATAATTTAATATAATTAATGTTAAAACAAGTATGATCTGGAAAAAGGTTTTTCTCAAACATAATTAAACGAGCAAATCATGTTGAAATCCTCGAGTGTACAGATGAAGTGTATAGAATTAATGTAAAAGAAAAAAAAGGAACATGCACTAAAGTTTAAAAACTCTGGTCTACTAATATTCAAAATTTAAACGTTAAAACCCAAATGGAAGATATAAAAACTGAATCTGATTTCACCATGAACTGAGCTTGGAGGCACTCTAACCTCCAACAAACGCCAATGGCAAACCTCAATTCAAGCAATCAAATCCACAACCAAGTTCCGACTCAAAATCGTGTTATCATCCATTTTCGCTTTCAATCTCGGGTAATCACACCACCATCTTCCATAAAACAAAACCTTAGCTCCAATTCTTCATTTAGAGGTCTTGACCATACATTCACATATGATATTCATAACACCCCTGACTCTGATTCACTGCTATGTGAAATACTTTCTAGATTGCCTCTCAAATCAGTTTTTAAGTTCAAATGTGTCTCCAAACACTGGAAGACCCTAATTTCTCAACGTTCGTTTTCGCAGTTTTATATCTCACGTATGCTAACCTCCAACACAGCATCATCGTCACTGCCTTTCAGAATTTTGTTTAGGTACATGTATGACAGGAATATTGAAGATATTCTAGACCGATTCCGCCCGGAAAGTTACAGTTCATCTGTCCTTTATCTGTCAAGGGACCAACATTTGGATATCAAGTTTAAAGTTTTAGCTGTGAGTAATGGTTTGATGCTATGTTGGTCCTTCTCAAATAGGGTTTACTATGTTTGTGATCCGGTGACTAGGCAGTGGGTTACCTTAGGTAGAAAAAAAGTTTATAAATACGGACTAATCCCAATTTTCAATTGGGAAGGTTTTGTAAGTAGGGTTAATGAAGATAATGTTGTTACGAACTATACTGTTGTAAGACTAGAAAAACTCAACTCACCCTCAAATTATATTAGCTTAGATATGTATTCGTCTGAAACCGGGGAATGGGTTGATTATAGGTTGCCTTGTACTAATCCAATTGCATTCCCGAAGCACGGTGCAGGTCCTATAAGCTTTAATGGGATTCTTCACTGGTTTGGTTATGATCATGGTATGGTTGCATTTGATCCTTATAAGGATCCCAAATCTTGTCGAATTATCCCCTTTCCAGCTGACAGGGATGCTCAAAGTGAGGTCACGCATGATGGGATTTATCGATTATGTGATGGGTGTCAAGGAAAGCTACATTTTTTTCAAGTGGCGCCTGATACTAGTTCATATTACTGTTTTAGTATGTGGGATTTGGAAGATTATGATAAAGGAGAATGGCGTTCTGAGTTTAAGGTGACTCGTAGTGATATCTCGTCTTCTGATCCTGAATTGAAGAGCTGGTTAATGAAAGCTAATTTTCTCCCCTTATCTTTCCATCCATTTGATCAGGATATTGTTTACATGAGGTGTGTGGAGCTTGCTTGCGTGGTATCATATAGTATGCAGAACAGAAAGCTAGAGGTTGCTTGTAAACCTACCGGTGTTGATGCATTGTCATGGCGAGTGGTGGTGCCATTTATTATTCCAAGATGGCCAACACCAGTTCCTAATCCTCCTGTTCCATAGAAGATGGTTATGCCAGAAGTTATTCCTAATTTCTGCATTCGTGAATGGGTGAGTTTCTCTTTTTGAATGTGTTAGTTATGTTATCCATCATGGCGGTAAGGTCCGACTCTAAGCCAGTCATTACCTTGGAATAAACTTGTCATTAACGCCAGTAAACTAAAATCTTTTGATGGCGTTAGTTATGTTATTTTTCTGAATGTAACGACATTAAATCATTTGATATCATTTGATAGTAAGCTAAAATCATTTGATATTATTTGGCGTTAGCCACTCATTACCTCGGATTTCTGACTCTGAGTTGATATCAGAATTTGATATAAGAAGTTTGGTTATATATATCTTTATCTTGGACGTACTAGATTGCACCATCTATTTGTAAATGCTAGTTTTTGAACAGAATTTGATATAATATTAAGTTAACTTGATCTCCACCTAACATGTGGGATTTCTTCTGTCAACTTTTCACTACCTTTCGTAGTTTACAGTAACTAAACTTATCATATTTTCTTTAAAACTAAGGTTGTATATCCTATGTAAACTTAATTGTATCTGTTTTCGTTTCACATAGATTTTGAATATTTATGTGGTACTTTAATTTATTTTTCAAGTCAGCTTATGATTCCTTTTACAAGAACTTAACGTCATCTGTTTTCGTTTCATATAGATTTTGAATATTTCGTTTCACATAATTTCGTTGCTTTATCTCGTATCCCGAATACTATTTAGATTATCTGATCATTAATTAGGCAATTGGCTAGGCCATTTAGTTCTCGGGCTGACAATGATGAGTGTATATCACAATGTTTGAAGATCCACACAACAGGTAAATATATATCTTGTTGTAAGCTATAGATATATAGCATTATTACTTAAAAAGTTAATGAACTTATGTAGCTATTAATATTTATTAGCCATCAATTTCTGTAACTATCGCATGCGAATATGCGATTCAGTTATATAATAATGTAAGAGAAGAATTACTAGTTGGTTTCACGTATACTATAAACGTTGAAATATTTATTTTCTTCTTAAACCAGAAAGTTTTGATCTGTTCTGATGAAATTGTATGTTACTGGACACACCAATGAAAATTGACGTGTGTTTTCTAAACATGTATCTCATATGGTCGTTGAAGGAAGATGCCGATCAAGGGTTAAAAACTTATGTTGAGTGAAGATTTATTTCTATAAAATTTCAGTTAAACTTTGTGATGTACTGTGAGAAGACTTATGATATGTTTTACTTTAAGTATCGTACCCTAAGATTAATCCCCTCGAAAAGTGGGGTGTGATAGGAATAATCCTGAATACACCAAGAATGGTAATCCTTCTGGATGGCAACACTTTATTCATCAGGAAGACATGTCCAACACCATCACTCAGCTGCTGGAAGTACCGATAATGGTTGACCCATGTTTCTTAAATACCGTCTTTAAGTTTGCAGGATCTACTAAACTTGTTCCTGGGCGGATCCCATCATCAATACAAGTTGTAAGATTTTTTTTCGTCTTAGTTTTCGGGTCAACATCTTAGTTTTGATAGGAATGATCTCGCCCTTGAATCTTCCAGTTGCAAGTGCAACCACAACCTTCCTTTTGTGGTCAAGTGTAACTTGATTTTGTTCGTGCCAAAAAGATGTGCAGTATTTGATATAACCCTATTGGAAGAAGACGATCTTAAGCTTGTTCCATGGTCTCCACTTTTGGTTTAACAAATCCTTCCCAAGCCATAGGATTGGAGGTCAAAGATTCCAACCTAGAATCAGTGTCATACATTGGTGGTCTTGACGGTCATAAATGCCTTAAATTAAGTTGTAATAGCAGATTCCACATTAGCAAATGCCTACAGACTTGTTTTTTTATCTTCATAAGCTTGAAAATCTTGTTCCAGCACACTTCAATTGATGTTCACATTCATCTATTCAAAAGCTTTGATCACTAACTTCATAGTTCATCCTGACCGCTCTTTATTACCTGCAACATAATAGTCGGCCCAGTGCCCTAAGAGCACTGGGTGTTTCCTAGAGCGACATTTACATGATTTTTGTATCTCACAAAACCTAACTCATTATCGGGTTGAATATGGACCTCTTCAATTATTCCAGCACCAGGGGCATGAAAGTGGCTGGAGCTCAAGTTGAGTGACTTCTAGAGCAAATTTGTCAATGTTGATATATGTATATAATGGGTTATTCTCGGGAGCAACATCATTAACATCCTTACCTTCCTTAGAAGATCCATTCGTTAACTCCGTTGCACCTTTAGAATCTTCATGTTATAGAAAAAGACTCAAAGATTGATAAGAAAAATGAGCACCTACATGCCATGTGTGTGGTGTTAATCTTGGGTTCTTTGGAGTCCTTTTCACCTCTACTTACCATATTTTGGCCTTGAGATATAGCTGGTTAGAGGCCGTTGTCCAGGTTCGAAAAAGTAGAAAACAAAAGTATAGTGACAATTAATTGCAAGAAGTACATCAAAATTTGATAATAAATAAAAGATTGAGGAGAACTTAACAATTGTAGGTCCACTTGGAGGATCAAGTTACCTACTTCCTTGTTTGTTAACATACTACCAAGTGCGGAAACCTTGTTAGCATGCAAACCGAAGCAAAGCAATGTAAAAACAAACACAATATGACCAAAAGATTCACTATCTTTAGATTAACTTGAAGAGAATCAGTTTACACATACACACAGTGTTATACTCTCTAAGGACTCTCTTAACAAACTGTGAACTAGTGAACTGTATTTATAGGCCAACACCTCCGCAGGTTACGAAGAACCATGCAAAGGTTCCACGAACAACCTTCAAACCCACGAAGAATGGTTCTTCGTGGTTATGCCCAACGAAACAACTAGTATCCACGAAGAATGGTTCTTCGTGGATATAACAATGGACGAACAACGAATGGTTCGTGGGGACTGAATCCTACAATAATATGGGTTCTTCGTAGGGACCTGCATACAGACACAAAAGACAGACAATTTACAAGATTACAAACACATACAAACTAACAGTTGCATCGTGCAAACTGTTTTACAACATAGGACAACATAAACGTCGTGCTAAGTCAAGATAGGAGGATATCTTGACTTGGCCGACTCGACCAAAACATTACAAACACGTAAACAAAGACCGTACAGACTACCATAGGCTAAGAACAAGCTAAAACACAAAACTGTACCAACAAACTTCCCCTTGTCTATAGCTTGGTCTTCGGTCTTCATTCCTTGTGCGCCTCGGTCCATGAGCTACCAGAGTGAATAACCCGATAGTAGCAAAAACAAACAACCCGTTGAAACAACAACGCTTGATACGCATCTTTGTCTTCATAAAAGATTTCATGCTCAAGCAGCTTCTTGATATCGTTCTTCGACATGTTCACCACCCACATTGGGTCTAGCATCCGGAAATTATCCTTATCATCCTTGAAAATGATAACGGCTTCATGAGTATCGGAATCATAACACCACAAATGCATGTCTCCTAGAAAGTCTTGTTTCATTGGCATTAACGGAATCTGCTCCAACACTTTGACTTTCTGGTAAACGAGCCTGTATTTCCCGGTGTTTGTTGCCGGATCCAAAGTGTATTTGATTTGCTCGTATCTTGGAAACTGTGGCTTGTAGAGTTCATCCTTCAAACCCTTCCGACGCTCAACCCGAAGCTTTTCGAGCAAAAAGGGTAACAACACCTTCATACTTCGACCGTCACGTTCAACCTGGACAAAGTAGCAACATCATAAAAAGGTAAAGTTAGCATGCTCAAGAGCGATCTGAAGTATTGGATGTCGTGTTCTCGTTTGACCGCCATGCAATGTATCTCCTGAACGAACATCCAGCTATGAATGCGACGTGTCATCGATCTTTCATAAACTTCATGTAATCTACTTGAACCGGAGGAGGGGTAGGCTTCGGATGCTTTCCCAAAAATTTTCTTTGCCATTCTTCAAAAGTATCCGTAGGAGTATCAGACGTATCCCGACTTTTCAACTTTTCATCAATCTCGTCTACATTCTCCTTGAGCCAATCATCATCAAAAGGATTGAACTCCACTCCAACCTCACATACATACTTTGCCTTCTCGGTATCCCTTCGAACACGATCTCTTCGATATCTTCAACGTTTGTGTTATCGGTTCACTTGGTATTTCATCAATGGTAGATTCATCTACCTCCTTCATTTCTTTCAATCTCAAAATCTGTTCTTGAGAGAGTTCAGAGATAAACTCCCCTTCTTCTAATTCTTCACCGGTTTCAGGATGTAAAGACTTCAACGGTGCACATGAATGGTTTCAGAAGTAATAGCAACCTCACATATCCTGAACCTTCACCGACAACCACATCATCTAGACTCTGCACTAGAACCATCTTTAGATCTATATTTTCCAACTCCTCTTGAACACTCCCAGAACCAGCAACAACTTGAACAGAACTTGAAGCACCAACTGGTGTAGAAGCAGAACCTTCAGGTTGCACAGATGAGGTAGGTGCATCAGGATTTCCATGATCCTCACTATCATGATCCCGCTTTTGTAGAACCTCATGTGCCTTACATCTATCAGCCCACAACGCGTTAACCCGTTTTCTTTAAGTTCATAGCTACCAGCCATCTGTTTTACATTCTCAGCTATGGTCTTGTTTCTCGAGTCATACCAGTTGGTTATCTCAGTGGACTTCTCAGATAGCTTCTCACCAGAATGTAGTAACTCAGTGCTTCGTTCTTTCATTCGGTTCATCTCAATTCCACGAGCATTATCAGCTGCACGCATCTGTAGCAGCTGAGCAGCTCGCTCATCGTCTGCAGCTCGTAGCTGAGCATTCTCAGCTCTCAACTGAATGATTTCAGCCTGTTGCTTCCTAACAGTCTCATTCAACATGTTGATCTCCATCTGTTGTTTAATTGTGGCGTTACGCGTCGAAGACATGAAATCTATATGACGAATTTATGTCTGAAGCTGTGAGAACAGAAAGTTTACTTTCTCACTTCGTTCATGCGCTCAAATCTTGCCCTAAGTGATTCTAACTTTGTTTACGAGTTCTTTCACGAGCGGCTTGAGTAGAAGAGGGTGTTGTAAACTGTGGAGGCGGTTGACGTGGGCTAACTGAAACAGTAGCAGTTGCAGTTCCCGTTGACCGACCAGGAGAAGCTACGAAGGCTTCAGTCTCCTCGGCAGTGAAGATTTCTTCTGGCGTTGGTCCAATAGTACGATCAGGTTGAGGAGTAACCTCGGGCTGAGCTGATGATGAACCCACTGTTTTTCGTCTCTTTTTCTTTCATCAAATCGCATCTTGTTTCTTTCGAGCTTTTTTAGACTCAGTATCCGAAGGAACATACTCTGGATCATCCTCCATGCGAATCCTTCTACTCATCAAACACCACGTTAATCAAGATAATACTCATATCCTGCCTCTGGAGGATATCTTCCTTCTCGTCACCCGTTGCGCCTTCCGGTGGTTTACCAACATCACCACCTGTTGGAACAACACTACTATCACCACCTTCTCCGCCATCTCCACCATCATCATCACTATCATCATCATCATCCCGATCTTTCCGTTTCCTCCCAAACCTATCTTCCATCATCTTTTCAAAGTAGGTTCCTCGTTGTCAGAATCACTTTTCTCATGACGCCATTTTTTATTTTCCGGTGCTACGTATGTGTCGCTTCCTAAAAATCCAAACAACTTTCTAGGAGGCATGCTACGACTTAGCTGCATATCCTTTGAAAACCTTTAAAGAATGCAGTTGCATATCATCAATCTTTAGAGTATCATTAGCAACTTTTGAAAGATCTGGATGTTGTACATTTATTACCATCTGTAGAAAGCGTGGATACATCCAAAACTTGCTTCCCACAGTCGTACCACCAGGCCTAGTCAAATTCTCCTTCATGTTCGCCAAAATATACTTTGAAATACAAAACAGTTTGTTTAGCACCAAAGCAACCATCATGCCAACTAAATCAGGATTAGCCATATCGTATCCACTTCTATGATTGCTTAAACACTGAATTAACACATGTAAGAGAAACTTATACCGAAGTGGTAGACCAGAGTTGTTCACTTGGTTTCCAAGAATATCCCCTTGAAATTTCATACGTCGCAAACATCCTCGCTGACATTTAATTGGCACTAAAAATGGTGCGTTAGGATCATCATTCAACTGTAACACGTTGCTTAGAATCTCAGCCGTAACAACAACGTCCACATTGTTCCCCTTCCCACGAACGCCTTCTTTGCCATCAATATCAACTGCTTCGGCTGTATCCCAGAATTCCTTAATCAAGACTCGGTATACCGGCGTCTTGTGAGTGATAGCATAGCTAATTCGAGAGTCACGTAACCACTTCATAATGCCATCATATTCGGCTATCTTGTTTTCCGGATCCAAAAAGGCAATCATGTTATGTCAAGATTCCGACATAATCTCCACTTCGCTCTTATCTTCCTTCTTTGTCGCGGGTTTTCTAGCTTTCGGTGCCATTCTGTACAAGACATACCCACCATGTGAAGAAAGATAGATTAAAGTTGACAAAAGATTCAAAACATACTAACTGTGAGTTTTGTGAGTCTACTGTGAACCTAAGGCATTCCAACGAACAACCTTAGTTCACTGTGCAACTCCCCTGTGTCCACGAAGAACATCCAACGAAGAACAATGGTGTGGATGAAGAACTGTAACCAACCAGCAAACAACTAAGGTCAATGAAGAATGGGTTCTTTGTTGACTTTAGTTCTTTGTTGGTTTCCAGTTTCAACGAACAATCAGAAGTCCTACGAACCATCAAGGTCAACGAAGAAAGGTTCTTCGTTGACTCCAGTCCTTCGTCTGCCCAGTACCCAGCGAACAACCATGGTCAACGAAGAAAGGATTCTTCGTTGACTCTGGTTCTTCGCCGCAAGTTTCTTCGCTGAATAGTTGTTCGTAGATTTGAATGTCACAGTTAATATTATCAAAGATAAACATCCAAATGGTTAAAAATCCCTGACAGGGAAGATCAAAACACCCAGTTCATTTACTTTTCAACCGACATTCTTTGTCAAAAACTCAAAACCCAGTTCATGTAAAAACCCATATACCCAAGCATCATGTTCATTTTAATCCGAAAAAATACATATATCTCCATGACTTACAAAAACACCACATGATTTGGTTCAAGCAAAAACATGGATTAAACACATTTATCAGAAAAACACATTCATTCATGAAGAACACAGGTTTTAAGGAAAAGTTTTGATATGATCCATTTTAGTCTTCGTCAAAATCTTATTTGCGTGTTTGAACAGAAACATTTATGTAGTATTCTACATTAAATTGATTAATAGATTAACACACACAAATGAGATGTTAAAAGTAGATGAAAGTTTTCTTCTTGATGAAGAAGACAATGAACAGTTGTGTAAGGTTTAGAGAGAAAAAGGTGAATGGTAAAAATTGGGTTTGTTGAAAGTGATAAGATTTTCACCGCCATACCCTCCTTTTATAACCTGTCCCCCCACGAAGAACTCCTGCTTCGACGAACAACTATCCTTCTCGACAAAGAACCATTCTTCGTCGAGGGCTTCTACGAAGAACCCTAAATGGGCCGACGAACAGCCAACAATTGGGCTTAACTCTTGGGCCTAAATCATTTAAATGAAGAACTGAATCCTTTGTCGATTCTGGTTCTTCGTTGAGAGGTTCTTCGTTGAACCTTGGTTCTTCGCAGATCATCACCAGTACAAGTACCAACTTATGAAGTTTTTAACAGAACAGATTTTGAACATCTTTGGATTTATCAGAATGTACAGTGACCGTTATGAAGTTGTGTTGTTTAAGCAAGGTTGATTTTAGGACTTCACCGGTAGAAACCATTCGAGCTTCAATATCGACTAAACAAAAATTAACGGTAAGACTAAAAACAACTAAAATAAACAAACTACGCTAACGAACTACGACTTACACTGTACATTACTTTAAGCATCTTTTGCGAGTTTCAAGGTAAGAGAATCATACCAGTTTACGGTTGGTCAAGCACGATTTTCCAAATTCATTTTAATTTGAATAAGTATTTTACCTCGATTACCGATATTGTTGTCCACCTAAACTCAACTTATCAGATGTAATCACATTTAAGAGATATGATTTAATGTATATTTATACTTACTAGCCGGTGTTCATCCACTTCACGACACATTCCCGTATCAAGATATGCACGAGAATAATCTTACCAGTGAGCATACCGCTTATCATCTGTTTTTGACGTATATAGATGTGAGATGCTCACTTATTATTAGTTGAAAACAAGCCATATGTGATAAAACTCAATTATTGATGAGGAACTTGATTTTCAGATGCATGCAGGCACAGGAGCAAGTCCGTGAACATGTTGGTACCATCGTACAGACAAAGAGACGAACTTGACTCCCTCAAACGTTGTGATATATTATCACTTATTGATGGTCGTATGCAATATTTACACGTATGTATGGTATCATGGAAGTTCTTGACTTGCGTCCCCGTTATTTTTCTGTAAAAAATTCAACCATGTTACCCAGATGATAAACAAGCATAAAGACCTCATATCTCAGAACCTCGGCATACTATCAAACGAAATTTCGGTAACAAGACCATATGCCAATGAATGGTTCCCACCTGATTTTCAGTTCGTTATGTTTATATCAACCTGCACGTTTTAATCTGATTGTGCGTCTACCGGTAATCTGATTGTGAATCTCAAAGGTGGTGGACACGACTTATATCCAATGCACGTCATGTTTCCCTTTAGATTTTGAATGTCAATGATGTGATCAAGCACATATTGGGAATTTGAGTAACTTTCCAGTTTGAGCTTGATCGCTTCATACTCGCATTTTGCAAAGGATAACTCTTTCTTTGTTTCTTCAATGCTATTAATGTAATTATGAATACCTTTTTGCTTATTTAAAACAGTTTTGGTCAACTCAGAAACGCTTCTCTTTAATGTGTCAATTACATCTTTGAAATCCTTTTCATTTCTAGTTAAAGCCGAGTTAGCTTCTTTGCATTTCGACAGTTCAATTACCAAATTATGATTTTGAAGATTTGTTGTTTCAAACTTTTGTTTTAAAACAATGCAATCATTGCAAACTCTGGAAGCTCATATTGTACCTGACTTGTTGAGGCTGCGACATTTGCCATTAAAGGCGGTGTTGCAAGAAAAAGATCCATATTTGTTGAACAACTTTTCAATTTCTTTTGCTGCAACTTCAGCCTTCTTGACTAATACAAATTCTGCTTGTTCAGCTTCTCATCATCTTTCAGCAGGCTTTCCACTTCAGCATCAATATCCAGTTTCACTTCTGAATCTGAACCATACCCTCCAACACTTGAGTTTTCTTCATCTAAGCTACCGCTGTATCCCGAACTATCATCATCTTCGGAAGCTTCATCTCATTGGACCGATTTCACATGACTGGTGATTTTGGAATAACATGCAGTACCTCCTTGATTTCCATCACCCAATTGAACAGACCAGTTGCATCCTTCATCAGCTTGCACTACCAAAGCTCGGTTTGTATTTGAAGTACCTGCTTGATTAGGATTGTTAACTGCAACTATTCCTCTTTCATTGTTAACATGGGTGGTGTTGGATGTGGTTTGGTTTCTGAACGGATTTTGATTTCCTTGTTTTGCGGTCGAGTGCACTCCCACTTAAAATGCCCTTTCTCACCATAATTGAAACAAGTAACGGAATCTTTGTCAAAGCCGTACTTTGTATCCCTTTTTGCTTTCCAAACTCGTCCTGCCCGTCCTAGCCATATAGTCCTTCGCTCTTCAAACTGCACTTGCAAATGCCCACTTGATGTCCATTAGATCCATCTCGTCCTTCTCAATTTGTTGGTAGTCCTCGTTTGTTAAATTGATGTTTCCAGTCTGACCAGCTACCAATCCACAATAAGCGCTCACCATAGTGTTTAGAAGTTCCATGTGTTCTTTTGCAACTTCTACACTGACCTTTGAGAGGTGCGAGGTATCAAATCTAACAGTATTGGAATTTGAAGGTTGAAAATTGTTGCTAAAACAAGCTTGTTGTGGTGCTTGTTGAGGGGCAAAATCTTGAGGTTTAGGTAAGAAGGCACTAGGATCAAAGCCTTGACTGTAGGTTTGGGTTGATTGATCTGGTTTCGGTGGTGGTGGCATGAACGGATTTGCATTTGCATTTGATACAAATGCCGTTTGTAGTTTTGGTTGCGAAGAAGCACTAACACCTATGTTGATGCCGCCAAAGTACATTTCTGGGTTTTGAGGAACTGGAATCCTTTTTGCCTTGCGGATTTCCTCCTCATTCTTGTTTTCCAACTTCTGAATAAACTCATAGATTGTGATGGCATCCAACACTCCCGTATGTTTCAACAAATCTATGAATTGACCCCACTTGGGTGGCAACGCATCTGCAAAACGTGTAACTATTTCCGGTTGAGATGCATTGACATGATATGAATACATTTCACTTGACAAGTGATAAATCGAGTTGTCATGTCTTTCAGCGTCTCATTTTCCATAAATAGGAAACCTTTAAACTCCTTCTTCAACAAATCATGCCGAACTTTTCTTGTAGCCGCGTTTCCTTCACCTCTTGCTTCTAATGTATCCCACAAGTTTTTAGTGGAAGTATAATAGATGAATTGATGGTAAATGTCTTTATGAAGAGTTTGTGTGAAAATTGCAAAAGCTTTCTTTTCAAGATCATAAGCTTTCTTGTCAAGTTTGGTCATACTTGCTAAGGTTGTTGGGTTGGAACCGGCTTCTTCAAGTGTAACATTATAAGGCGTGGTGAAAGATGTCCATAACTCCGTGTTTTGACCAAGGACATATGTATGAAAACGTCCCTTCCATGCGGGATAATCATTCATATGATTTAATTTAGGTGGACGGTTGTAGCTACCAGCTTCAATTTCACTCATTAGAAGAGTTTGAATACTTTGGTTTTGGTTTGCGACACAAGCTCACTTGATGCTTGTTGAGGCATAAGTCCTTTGACCCATGACATGTCTAAACCAGATTGTGATGTGCCTTGACTTGAGTTGGCTCCACTACTCCAATCCCATGGATTAGAACTCAATTTGATTGTTTAAAACAGAATATTGACTTAGAGGTGCAAATTTGTCAACTTAGAAAAAGTTTTGATCATTATGTGAAAATATTACACACCTTCCAACGAAGAATGAATCCTACGAACAATGAATCCTACGAACAATGAATCCTACGAACAATGGATTCCAACGAACAACTAGTGCTCCACGAAGAACAGGTTCTTTGTGGAAAGACTAGTCAACGAAGAACTTAGGTTCTTCGTCAGTGTATAACCGACGAAGAAGGGTTCTTCGTATGTGATGTTCGTTGAGAAGTTCTTTGCAGAAATTGAAAGTTGTTCGTTGACACAGGTTCTTCGCAGGAAGTTTTGGTAGTGAAAGATTAATGTAAATGGAAACTACCTTTTCTGAACTTGGAAAGGTGGTAGATGGTTTGCCAGTTATGGTTAGCAAACAAACATTAAAAAACACCTTTTTACAGAAAATCTTTTTGAAGATCTTATTCCCACCAACCTTTTCCGGTGACTTTTCCGGTGAGAACACTTGCCGGAAAGTTTGCCGAACACAAGATTAGCAAGAAATTCTTAAGAAAAACTAAACCATAACATGTCTAGACGTTTGTTAGTTAAGTTTTAGTAAAGATTATCTTCAAATGGCAAGTTTAAACCAAGATTTTGAACAACTTTTCCGGAAAAACTTAATTTTCTAGTTTTTGAGTTCAAAAACACATCAAGAACACTTCACAAACAAGCTCAAATACAAGATTTTGTTTGGTTTTGAACAAGGAAGAGAGCCAAAGCTCTGATACCACTTGTAGGTCCACTTGGAGGATCAAGTTACCTACTTCCTTGTTTGTTAACACACTACCAAGTGCAGAATCCTTGTTAGCATGCAAACCGAAGCAAAGCAATGTAAAAGCAAACTCAATATAACCAAAAGATTCACTATCTTTAGATTAATTTGAAGAGAATCAGTTTACACATACACACCGTGTTATACTCTCTAAGGACTCTCTTAACAAACTGTGAACTAGTGAACTGTATTTATAGGCCAACACCTCCGCAGGTTACGAAGAACCATGCAGAGGTTTCACGAACAACCTTCAAACCCACGAAGAATGGTTCTTCGTGGTTATGCCCAACGAACAACAACTGGTATCCACGAAGAATGGTTCTTCGTGTTTATAACAATGGACGAACAATGAATGGTTCGAGGGGACTGAATCCTACGAAGAACATGGTTTTTCATAGGGACTACAGACACAAAAGACAGACAGTTTACAAGATTACAAACACATACAAACTAACAGTTGCATCATGCAAACTGTTTTACAACATAGGACAACATAACGTCGTGCTAAGTCAAGATAGGAGGATATCTTGACTTTGCCGACTCGACCAAAACATTACAAACACGTAAACAAAGACCGTAAGACTACCATAGATTAAGAACAAGCTACAGACACAAAAATGTACCAACAACAATCACTGGTTTTGCACGGGAAATGATAATCCAACAACATAAACCTGCTTACCAGAGACTTCAGTCGTTCCTCTTCCTGGTTTCCTATCCCGCCGCACCACCCACTAGTACCCCAAATATCACTACCTCATTTAAGTCTACCTTTTCCCGTCGCAGCCACAATGAAACATGGTTGAGGTTATGTAACGGTAATCACCACAAACAAACCCTCTTCCGTAGAGTCTCCATGTTCCTGTGGTAATTTAACTGCAACATAACTGTCGCTTATGGCTATTGGAATCCAGATGTGAGAAGGAGATTGATCCGGACGATGGTTACTTTTTCTCAGTTGTGAGATGGAGATGCCTGATGGTCACAAGCTAGAATCGTAAGGGAAGTTTAGGGAAAACTTGTATAAAAGGTGGAAAATTATTTTTCTTTGGAATTCACTTTGTAATTAAGTTTTGTAAAATAATTATTTGTCCAAACTCGAAATTAAATGATATAACTAGTTAAGCCATCTCATCTTATAACAAGACTCATATTACTTGTTGAAGTAAGAGGTTACATGATATAAATTAAGCAATTGTACTAATTGTAATCTCATCATCATTAAAATTTTCAATACAAGATTCTGCTAAATACTATGCAGTAACCAAAAAGGGAAAATGAGATATCGTAAATAGTTAAGCCATCTCATTAAATGGTCTAGTATTGTAAAGCCTTCATAAGATATCCGACTTTATTCAGATCGAAAACGAGACTGATAATCCATCTTTGAAAACCTATTCAAAGTGTTATTTCCAATCTCATAAATCAAATTCGAAAACTAGACTGATAATGCATCTTTGAAAACCTTTACTTGGGATAATCGTGCGGATTGTTGCGGGAAATGAAGAGTGGTCAGGATGTCTATGAAGTTACTGAAGTTTTTGGACGGACAAATGTGAGCATCAATGGGAAGTGTGCTATAACGATTTTCAAGTTTGTGAAGAAAAAGAAAATAAAAGAGAGATAAGTCTTTATGATGTTGATGATGTGAATTGTTGCTATTATAGCTGGATTTTCAGGCATTTAGGACACCAAGACCACCATTGTATGACATTGATACCGGGTTCGAATCTTTGACCTCCAATTCTATTGCTTCGGAGGATCCATTAAACCAAAAGTGTAGACAATGTCACAAGCTTAAGATCATCTTTCTACCAATGAGGGTATATCATAAAATATTGCATAACGTTTTAAATTAACAATGCAGGAACAAGATCAAGTTGTAGCTAAATCCCATAGGAAGGTTGTTGTTGCACCTACTGGTGTAACGTTTAAGGACGATATCATTCCAATCAAAGCTATGATTGTTACCCGAAAACTGAGAAAAAAAAGTTTTAAAGATTCTACTGATGATGGGATCCACCCAAGGGCAAGTTTAGCAGATCTTGCAAACATGAAGTTGGTATTCAAGAAAGATGGGTGAACCATTACTCGTATCATGCCAAGTAAGTGATGGTGTTGGAGTTGTCCTTCTGGTGAATAAATGTGTTGCTATACAGAAGAGTTTACCAATTGTTGGTATGTTCAGGACTATTGTTGTCACAACCCACTTTTCCAGATACTTAATGTGACCTACTGATATAGACTTAAGGAAAAATACTTAAATTATTTTGTCATATCTTAGGGTACGATACTTAAAAAGTAAAACATACGATATGTCTTATGACAGTCCAATGCAAAGTTAAACGAAAAGTTTGTAGAAATATATCTTCATGTCAACATAGTTCTCTAAACCTTGATTTTTCCTTCCTGAATTATCTTTCCTTCACCACCACCTGAAATACATGTTTAAAAACAGACGTCAATTTTCATATCAAAGTTCAATAACATACATGGTTGCAGAAGTTGCTAGGCGCTTGTAGGTCGGTCGAATAAAAGCAAGTCTGGTTCTTGTAAATAGAAAGATAAGCTGACTTGGAAATACATGTGAAGTGACAACATTTACGATTAAGTTTACGTAAGATATACAAGCTTAGTTTTAATGACAATATGGCGGGTTCAATTTTACGTCTAAAGTGCGAAAGAGTACGTGAAAAGTTGACAAAAGAAATCCAAATATTAGGTATTGGGCACGTTGGAATCACAAATGGCACCACCACCCGCCATGGCAGTTCATCAATAGCACCAGTAGGTTTACAGGCAACATCTAGCCGTCTGTTCTGAATGTTATATGCTACCAAACAACCAAGCTCCACACACCTCAGATAAACAATATCCAGATCAAATGGATGGAAAGATAATAGGAGAAAAGTTGCTTTCATTAACCAGCTCTCCAGTTCAGGATCAGAAGATGAGAGATCACTACGGGTCACCTTGAATTCAGAACACCATTCACCTTTATCATAATCTTTCATATCCCACATACTAAAACAGTAAAACGAACTCGCATCAGGTGCCACCTGAAAAAGAAGAAGCTTTCCTTGACGCCCGTCACACAAACGATAAAGCCCGTCATGAGTAACCTCATTTTGGACATCTCTATCAGCAGGTAATTGAATAAACCGACAAGACTTTAAAGCAAGATCATTAACAAACCAATGAAGAACTCCTTTAAAGCATATAGGACCTGCACCATGCTTCGGGAATGAAATTTGATAAGGGCAAGGCACCCAAAACCAACCCATTCCCCGGTTCTTAACGAAAAAATCTCTAAACGGAGGGTAGTCTGTGAGTGAGGTGAGCATTTCTTGTCTCACAACTTAGTGCCATTTATCCATTTCTAGCCTCACAACTGTATAGCCAGTAACAACATTATCCTCATTAACTCTACTAACAAAACCTTTCGAAAAGAAATCTTGTGTTTTCGCGGATTTAGCTAAAGTAGCCCACTGCCTGGTAACCGATAACAAACATGGTAAACCAAAGGTCCCAATGAACAACATAGAATCAAGCCATTACTCAAACCTAACACTTTAAACTTGATAGCTTTATTAACAATGTATTACTATCTTCAGAGTTCAAGAAATGATCACCAAGGATCGAGAGTTGAGTTTACCAAATTCTCTAAGCTAAAGCACAATCTTATTGGAGTTTCTACATGGAAAAGCGAAGATGTAGTGTCACCATGATAATGAAATGGTAGATTTTTCTAAACCGATAACAGTAACTAGATATCGCATTAAACGGTATGCATCAGCCAGTGCCAAAGCTAGTGAAGAGAATCCATAAAAGGAAAAACTCTTATGGGATAACGATTCTTGCAATATAGGGGGTAAGATAATTGTGTATTCCATTGCATTCATCTGAGTGTTGAATAATTTGTATCTCTGTCTTGTCCCTGAGACCATGGAACCATATGGGGAAATCCATTCCCTGAATTGGATATGCTAGGGTTTAAACCAAGCTAGACTAAGGATTAGCCACATAACATGGTAATGGGGGTAGCCTTGTGATCGATGGGGATTGTGATTTGGTTGTTAGCGTTTCGCTACTTCGGTTGTAGATCGAAGGAATGGGAGGTTGGTGACCTCAGGCGAAGAATTAAGCGAAAAACAAAGAATCTGACAAATAACCAAAGAATTCCGGAAACTATTCTGGTCACCGACGGCAGCTCCAGCAGCGGCCGTGACAGAAAAGGCATGGCATGAAAGTTCGTTGCGTCACGGTCATGTGGATATATCCTTTGTCCAAAACGGAGTTTGGATGGTAGGATTTCGAGCTGCGCGATTACAAACGCGCAAAACTATGACTTCCAGCCACTGTTTCGTTTTTCGGCGACTGTAGCGGTGGTTTCCGGTGATGGCAATAGGTGGAGATATGTGCTTCGTCGACACAAATGCGTGGACATATTATTCGCCTAAATCCGAGTTCGTTTGGGTCGGTTTTTGTCTACTCGAATATTGATGTGCAAAACCGAAGCACGAAGAGTCAGATCTGTGTTCTGGCAGCAGCAACGGCGCCGGCAGATGACACCATTTTTAGAAGTCAGGTACATTGAGACGATCGTGTGGATAGTAGCACCCATGAAACGGATGTCGTATGGTCAAGTTATGGGTGAAAAAGGATTTTACTCGCATTTTGTGTGAGGAGTTCAGAGTAAAATAGACGCGCCAAGGACGACACGTATGCAAAGGTATGACTCCTTAGAAAATTATATTTATTGATAGGGGTTATTTTGGATATGAGAAAAATGTCTTAGGACGCTGTATTAGGTTAGTATTAGTTTGGAGCGGTATTAAGCCGAGCTTGCAACCTTATGATTTAGAGTAAATGGGTTGGGTATTGTGATTGAGGTGGTGGTTCGTGAACGACTGGTTCCTTGCCTGGTGCATGAGGCGTACTCTAACATTCCTATCAATATAACGTGTGTGAATGTTATGCATAAATGTCAAACAAATATGTGCGTATGTGTAACTAATGTAATGCATGTGTGAGTGCTAAGTAAGTATATGTATAATGTATACAATGAGACTGGTGAGACTTACACTTTGGAGCAGAGTGTCATCGTAGCTTTTGAAAGAGAGGTTATAGTATGGTTTTTAAAAACATTAAACCGAGTTCACTATAACCAATGACTTTGATACCAATCTGTCACACCTTCAAATTCCACATGCAAGGTTTTACCGCGAGGCGTGAAAATGACAAGGATCCAACCACTGATCATGTTGAACCAATTATTAAAGTTATAAAATCATCACAATCAACTCAATTAGTGATCAAAGTTTAGAAGTCCAAAACAAAGTTTAAGTTAACAACGGAAGCAAACTTTAAAAATTCATACACAAATAAAAAACCCCAAGTTCATAGCATAAGTAAAAAAGTAAAGTTTGATGACCCACGACACTCCTCAAATTGCAAGCCTCCATGCAACTGTATCTAAGACCTGCAAAGTATGCAATAATGTGTAAACATAAAGTTGGTGAATTCACAATTTTAGTTAAGCGTAAAGCGTAAGGTAAGTTCACATGCAAAATCGTTATAAACCATGATTGAGTAGCTAAACCTCATGAAGACAACTGAACTGTCTGTATCAAATGCTGACGTTATAGTTTTTGTGCCCTCATCAATGTCTATCCGCATTGATGCAATGAAAAGGTTAATAGTTCACGCCTGGCTCTCAGCACGGTGTGAGGTTTGTCAAACCTAATAGCGCTATCAACTAATACCCCGCCTACCAACCCGGCATGTTAATCGGTAAAATGTGTAAGGACTTCTAGATAGAGTTTGCATTTAGTTAAGTGTACTATTCCCACATCCAGGGATAGTAGAGTATGTGTGATCCCAATCCAGGGATGCGTGTGTAGCCCCAAACCAGGGTACCGTATGTGTTTCCCAAACCATGGAAGTAAGTGTGTTGTCCCATACTAGGGACGCATGCTTTTAGTAAAGAGTTGTGAACTAACCTTAGTTTGCTCGGCTAGAATATTAAATGATTTGTAGTAGCAGTGTCAACCACGTCCTGATATTGTTACAGTTTTAGTTAAATTGTGCACACTTAAATTCTACATGTAACTACCACATAATATGCAACACGTTGACACTTAGTTATCCGTTCGAGTGGTTATGAGTAGGGGTACCTCTCATATTATGTATCACACTTACCTAAGTTTTAATCATGCATAGACACTTTATATCTACTAACACAACCGATAACAAGCACAAACATCATCTTTTAGCTTACGTAGTTTCATATCAGTTTTAGAGTTGTATTCCAGAATTTATTTAAAATAGGGAAATTAGCCTGTAATAATCCCAACTAGACGTCATTGGCCATTGCCAGCCCCACCTTTGAATATTCCCCATGCCAGTCCCACCCTTTCACCTATTTTTCCTCACTCCGTTAAGTTTTTTCTGAATTAAAAACTGACGAATTAGGCTTTTGATCAGAATGAGGATACTAGTCTATTGATGTAAAACTTACCTCGAAACAGTGCTCCAAATGACTTGATTTTTGTTAATTGGAAGTTTAAACACCCAAATTGAAGCACCGTTTTCATCGTTCGGAAGCCAATTTCAATGTAAGTTTTACATCACTCGACTCGTATCCTCGTTCTGATCAAAAGCCCTAAAACGTCAACTTGTAATTCAGCAAAAAAAACTAAACTCCATTAAGGTTTTTTAACTGAGGACTGGTGGAGAAAAATAAGTGAAAGGTGAGACTGGCGTGTGGCAAATGGCCAATGACGTCTAGTTGGGTTATTAAAGGCCAATTTCCCTTTAAAATACATATGGACTCAAATAATTATGATATTTTTATGAAACATGTCATATAGTTCACTTATATATATATATGGTAGGTTCATCAGTGAACAATGGTGTATTAGTGAACAAAATGAACTTATCCTAACCATTGATTTTGTAGATCTAGATTTTTTCTTTAGTGGCAAGATTGTAATTATCTTTTGTAACTTACATGTATTTTAATACACACAAGGGTATAATTGTATTTTTCTCTCTACATTTAATTAAATGGTTTTTTTCCTCTCTCCTGATTTCTCTTTCAGTTAAGAAAATATTTAATTACATTCTCTATATTTTTTATCACACAAATTACCTAACTTAATATTTGATAATTTAAAATATATAAAATATATATATATATAAAACTTTATCAAACTTATTGTTCCATCTAGAACACGATTAAAAATATTTAATTACATTCTCTATACATATATGTACTAGTGCTAATGCCCGCGAACTTCGCGGTTTTGAGAAATGGTATGTTTTTATTGTTTGACAAAAAAATATACGTTTATATTGATCATAACGAAATTCTCCAATAGGAAATTATTTTGGAACTCTCAGGTTAATACACTAATTTAAACAACCAACGTACTACTGATATAAATAAAACGAAAAGATAAATAAATGATGTTATTACGTTTCAGTAGTTTGAAATATCAATAGAAAGCCTATTAATCTAATACTTCTGCTTTTGGAGCTTCGTAACCAATAACCTCGCATTCGTTATTGACAAATTGAAAAAACATTCATCACCTAACGAAATATCTTCGACTGGAATCACGTCATGCCATCCAATAACACTAAACCTATTGTAAAGAAGACCGTACATAAATGACAAAAATGTTAAAAATGTAAATAAATAAACAATAAACTGTTAAATATAGAAATAAATATGAGATTAAACCTTAACTTTTCGATTTGCTTCAAGCAAAGAAGGAACGACTTACACAACTACAGGTGCATTTTTTTTCCTTTTCCTTCCCAACACTTTGTTACTTTGATAAACATGATTGATACCTTAGTAGTTTGCATATATTTTCTTAAAAACGAACAGCACATTCCTGATTCTTGTCGTCATACAAATAACATATTATTAAAATGATACAGTAACTCAAATATTATAAAAGTTAAGAAGTTGTATGCATCGAAATAGACTTTGGTTGACCTCATCATCCCATTTGACCCGTATGAGATAGAACACAACGCAAATCGACTCATTTATATATAAATACTTCGAAATCATAGAGTAATTCATCAATACTATCCTAAACTAATTATTTAACCCGTAAAATCATAAATACTCACATAATCAAAATCAGTTGCACAACCCAACCATCAAAACTGATTATCTGTTACTTAGAAATGCAATAATCAGATAATCATTTTCAAAATGCAATGTTGAACACCATTTTATTTTCTGTAATAATAATAAAATAAATAATACTATTTTAAATTCAGAAAACTTGCCAAGTTACATCAAAACAGAAGGTAGCCGGGCAACAAGCTGCGCCGCCAATCCTTTCAGAATTGCAAATCCTAACCTTCTAAATACAAACCCTTGCCCCCTTGGGGTTGAACAATTGCTGTGGACGACCCGTTGAACCCTCGTCAAGAAGTGGATAGCTTCTGGCGCTAGGGAGCCAAAAGTATCAAAGGCAAAAGGGACAAAGACATGCTGGTTCTTTGAGCAAGCTTTAGCGTGCTTATCCACATTCTTTGATTCTGCCTTTCTTGCCGCTTGTCCAGCTACAAACCCGTTTTCCCTTAAACCAACCAAAGGGGAAACCCCCGTGAGGTCTACACAAGCATGTTTCCCCCCAGCCCAGCCAAAGACGAGCAGATCCGCTGGTCGCAGAGTAGATCTCCCTTCCATAGGGTCCGTGAGGAAATTCACAGGGGCCTCTTTCTTAGCCGAAATCCCAGCTCTTCTTAAGATGTCCCACAAAGCATCACGCCCAGTCGTGTCGATATTTGAACCCAGTGAGCTCTTTACAGTGAACTGCATGCTCCCCGTATTTATCCATACAAGCTTTACGACATATCGGGCAAGTTTCATCTTCCGGGTACATAGGGATCATCAACCGGTATTTGAGAATGGCTCTATATTCTACTACAGACTTACATTGTCCCAACCCCTCAATTGGTATAACGGTCAAAAATTCCTGAGCATGGGGACCTTTCAGGCACTCAAACACCGCCTTCTGCCGGGATGACAAATCAAAAGCTTCTCCCAGGCTTTGAGCGATTTTGCTAAACAGAGCATTCGCCAAAGTTTTTTGTGGCTTCGAGGGGGCGGTGTCCTTATTAGAGAAACCGTCAATATCCAAGTCTGGGAGAGAGACATTTAAGCGTTCAAGCGCCTGCTGATAGTCCGGGTCAAGCCCGACGACCTCACAGTTTCGAAGGGTATGATCCTGTAGTTCCCAAGACTGAGCTCTAGACGCCACAAAGGCATAAGCCCCAACATCTCGAGCTGAGAAGAGGCTCAAACCACCTAGACGCATTGGCAAAGATACCAGACGCCACTGGAGGTCACCAAAGAAGGGGCCGCCACCCATTACTATGTCTTCTATAGCCTCTCTAAGGCCATCATCGAACCGAGATACCGCATCCTCCATAAAATGCGGTTGACAAGTCCGCAACCCAAAAAGTAACTTAGCGACCCCCATGCACGACCTTAGCAGAAGGAGTTCACACTGGGGATCTCTCTGGCAGGGTAAGAGTTTCATGAGGTCAACCGCCCTCGAGGCTCGCCGCCCTGCCAACTCCTCAATAAAGCTAGGATCCCGACTAACAGCTCCACCAAGGAGCTTAATCCCCTTCTCTGGTCTACGGATCCCTCTCGGGAAAAGCCTATCTTGAACTTTCCGCCTGTCGCATGTCGGCCAAAAAACCTCTGTTTTCTTAATGTTGAGATAAAGCCCTAGAGATGGCCCCTCCTCGTTGATGATGTCTAAGGCCTTAGCAACCTCAGAGGCGTTGCCGATAATCGTCCCATCATCCAAGTACCAAGCATGAAACAGGAGTTTACAGCGGTCCTGAACCCGGAGAATAAGGGGATGTAAGGCAAGGGCAAAGAGAAGGGGCCCCAAGGGATCTCCTTGTTGAACTCCGGTAGTAGCCCCAATACACTCGTTACCAACATACAACCTAGCCGGCTGGGCGTAAAGAAATTGGACCCACCGATAGATTGACGGGCAACGCTGATGAACCTCGTGCAGAAAAGCTGTGCGGTCGACCGTATTGAAAGCATTGGAGAAATCCACAGTAAGCAAGGCTAAGGAACCATCTGCATGAAATGAGTTGAGAAACCTGTTTCCACTGTGAAGCACTGCCTCTGCCCCATTTGGCACCCCCACCCCAAATTGCTAGTCACCCAAGTACTGGGTCATTTCTTTCCCGACCTTCTTCATCGCTACCTTTGAAACCAACCTTCGCCATATACCCCCCACAGCAATAGGTCGAATTCCTTTATCAGGCTTCAATAAGGGGGTGAGGGGGGCCGAGGCATCAAACTCAGCAAGCACCTTAGGGCAGGATCCCCCAAGCCATAAGTTAACAACTTCAGTAATGCTCGTAAGCAAATCTGAGGAAGTCACCGAGCCCTCGCCACCAATAGCATCTAGCAGGTGTTGGGCCCGTATCTCGTCTCTGAAACATGACGTCCCTTTAGGAAAGGATCAAATACATTTGAGTACACACTCCCCATCAACAACAAGAGTGGGTTGGGCCAAAGGGTTGGAAGGCAAGGACGGGGCGGCACCACCGGTGTTTATCAATAACAGCTTCAATGTCGAATCACCTAGAGGGGCAACTCCACTAGAGCATAGGACCTTAACCACAGCTGTGAAATGTCCATCCCTGACTTTCCGAAGACATTGCTTAATATTAGGGTTCCTTTCTTTGTCTTCCTCTCTCCTGCATTCTCCCCTTGAAGCCCCCGTCTCCCAACACGCTATCCAATAGGGAAGAGACCAAATCATCAAACCCAGACCCATCTTTCCAAATTGTAAGCGCGTGTAAGATGTTACTACACAGTAGAGATTTCCTGTTCCCTGACCTTCACTCTTGTCTGGAGGATGGTCTAACCACCCGCAAGGTGCAACACGGTAGTAAAAACAATTGGACCCAATTGTCAACCGATCCTGGTGACGCTACCACTTTGCGCAAAGCACCTGTTAGAACCTGAGCAAACAACAACCGGCAACTGGGGTGAATGCTTTTAACAGTCTGAATAGGGAGGGAGAAAAAACCCCCGAGTAGGTTAACATCACCCCGAGCCCTGTTGGGTGACGTGGGTTTGTGTCAACCACCACTTGACATGGTTTCCGGATCCCAACAACGAAATCTTCAACATCCCCCGAGATCATGGTAAACGACACGACCTCATTATCATGCTTGCATCCCCTACTGAGTGCATGCATCACCATGCACTTTCCACATAACCATTTATCCCCTTCCCTAAGAACTTCCGCAACATCCAAAAAAAGGTCCAAGTCCTTGGAGATAGCCTCCTTCAAAGATAGCTTTCGGTTTTCTGTCTTGAGGTGTGTGCTTTGCATATGTTCAAGTAGGCGGAAAAAACCCACAGACCCCGGTTTGCCATCTTTACATTCGTGGAAAAATTTGAAAGGGCATGTCCTTAAATCACTAGCAGAGCCCTGCACAGGGCCCACTGACTTAACGTTCCGACCCCCTTTCGTAGGAGCCATGCGCGTATGTTAATTGCCACTGAAGAAAAAACACACTAACGGTACACCAAACTCGAGATGAGTTCTTGGGGGGTAGAAAACCAGTAGAATTCTATACAAGACGAAGGAGGGCAGCAACCGCGGGTTGCCCACCCTCTAAATGGTACCCCACATAACCCCTTACCCCATGGCGGATAGTTAAATATTATCACAATCGAATCTGAATTACAATATCAAATCGCCTTAACCAATTCCCACTTCACAAGAGTGCTAAAGAAACAAGTTTTTTAAAACCTTCACTTCATTGAGGCATTTGATCAAACACCTGATGGGTCGACTTTTCTTTCACAAAAGAACACTCGTACTATTGAATCTGCACTTGATTGGCGAGTGCAGAAAGGGGAATCGAGTAAGGGAGATCGGTTAGCTGAAATTGATGGTACGAATTGGGGGTTTAGGGGGTGTAGTGTGATTAATGATAAGAAGATGAAATTAGGGTTTTGGAAAAGGGAAGTATTTAGGTCCAAAAAAACCAAAGCGAAAGGCAAAATCTTCATAGGAGTTCCTCTATGTACAAAACCAAATAAGCCTTTGAGTAAAGGTAAAACCACCCATAATCTCTTCATCCTTTTGGTCATTTATACATATCATCCCCCCACATACAATATATTTCGCTATTTTTGACCAACGTGTACATGAAGCATCACCTCAAAGCCAGGAAGCGTTTTTTGGATCACCACGTTTCTCAGGCGTGCTTTTTTAAACACCAAGACAGAGATAATGACGAAATTAACCTTTAGGAACCAATGGTTTTGACATTGATGCTTGCTTCTTCAATACAGAATTAATAGCCTTGTCAACCATGGGAACATACTCATCATATCCAGAATTATAATATACCAATAAGAAAAAAAAACCCTACTTAAAATTAGCAACCAAATGAAATCCAAATCAAATAGGGCTCTTTTTATAAAGTAGTTTGTAGACATTATAATGTGACCGGATCTCCAATCCCTGCCAACCAAGCAACATCTATTGGTATACGCTAAAGGTGTAGAGTAAAAAGAAAATTAACAAAAATAAAACGTAAGTGTAAAAAAGTAAACACCAATAAAGTCAAATCTCTTAGCTTACCCATGACATTGGGAAAACAACCTTACCTCTTCGCTTAAGCCCCTCGGAAATATAAGTGACTTGGGATACTCATATTGTATATATCTTAGGAAAGGGTCTTTTTCCTAAGATATACATAACCACATTTCTAAAACACTTATATAAAATCATTTGATCACCATCTTAGCAAAAGAAAGCAAGAACATGAATAGATACTATTAAATTCAAAGAAAAAACATAGAACAGCTTGTTTAAGATAATAACACTCAAGACCATTTTAGAACCAATTTACAAAGTGCTAACTACAGAAGACATCCATCTTCTTAGCATTTAGCTCCCTATATAACTTTGATAAAAAAAATAGGACTTGAAAGATCTACCTTAATAGCCTACTAGTTAAACTGCTTAGTGCTAACTACAAAAGGCATCATCCATCATAAAAACCTCATGCCAATTTACCTGTTTCTATTTTTTATAAAAATAGATGGGCCTGAAAAGATTAACCGAAAAAGTAAAAGCATTATAAAAATTGAATCTAAATTGGAGGAGTGGGTCAGGCCAAGGCAGTAGTGCAAGACCAAGACGACGCTCAAAGACTCCATTAGCAAGCTAGTGTGATGGGCATTCCCCATAAAAAATAATACTTGACCGAAATCATTCTTGAAAGTCCAAACAAATTTAATGTTTATTTAAATTAGATCAAAATCATTGTTCATGAAACTCCAAAACAAATGTTCGACTATTTGTCAGTGGTCTAAAACACTAAACAAAATTAACGAAAAAGAATCAGAAAAGGAAGTTAAGTACCTTTCCTGATGCCTTTTCAAAGGCTGATAACATCTCTACAACATATGTTCCTTTACCTGTCCCCAAATTATAAACTTCGCAACTTAGAATTTAAAAAAAAAGTATGATTATATAACTTAAGGAATGAGCTGAGGCTTGTATAAGGTTGGCATGATTCAAACTTTTCGGCAGTCGATCCTAAGTAGCTCACGACTGGCTCAGACCGTACGCGCTATGTCACTTAAGCTTTGCTTATCGGGCATAAAAATGGTGAAAATGATCTACCTATGATATGATCAGAAAGTTTCGCCAATGCAACAATGTTTCCATCTACTAAATGTACAAAATGGATGTAATTGTGCATGTGATTATGTAGAAATTAAATAACTGTAAGAAAACTTAGAGATCAACATCAAAGAAGCGTTTCAAGAAATCAACAATCGAATACCTTGGCGAAAATGACCCACTTATAACCACTGACAAATGACCGCTTTAGGGTGTATGTTAACTCACCGGTTATTAAAGGTAGATTAGCATGTTCAACATTAGCAATGTAACATGGGATCACCCTACAGGACCTCAGTATATGTATATCATTTTATATAATTGTTTTCATTTTCAAATCAGAAGGACTAAAGAATTCTATAATGTAGATAAAGAAGCTGATAAAGATTAGAGATTATAGCTTGGCCTCTATAAAAAAAACAGTAATGCAACTGCTAGACCACCAATTAGAGATTATGTGTTTTCATGTACTTTTGGATCCCACTTGAGACATGCTGGTGGTAAATTTCAAAATATAGTATGTAGCTAATTTCTCATAATGCACACCATAAAGCACAATATATTAGCTTGAAAGTTATATATGTAAGTACAATTTATGACAACTAATGACATTATCAAGGAAAGATGTACCCGTGGAGCATCAACTCCAATTCCTCATTAAGAGTATTGGACCCACCAACGGATCTATCTACCAAAATCGAAAGCTCTCCCTTTCATCTTGGGTTGAACATGTGAGATCCAGCTTGAGTGAAGTATGAAAAGTAAAGAAATAAGTTAAAAAAAGCATACATGATAATAGTTTCCTGCAAAAGGTTGAATCACTTCAAGATCCCAGACAGCTCTATAGTCTCGAATCTGCCATATAAAATTAACTTAAATTATGGACAATATGTTTCTTTCAGAATCATATGTTAATGGTATTTAATAATATGATAAAAATGAACAAATCATATATTAAATGTTTAATCAAATAAGAGCACTGCAACATACCCATTCAATAAAATCTCGACCATTAGAGTATCACATCCCGACCCGCAGCGGAATAAAAGTCGGGGCATGATTGGGTTATCATCAAAGCTCATGATATTTACTAAGAAGTTTCATATTTATTAAATTCAAATTAAAATTTAAATATCCAACAAAAATTTCATACAAATACAATAAAAATCTAAATGTTTGTTCCAACGCAATAACTTGTTTATTCTTCTAGGCCATCCTAAGTGTTTCTTTCCTCAACTTGATCACCTGTATCATGTGTAAACCAGAGGAGATTTTGGGTCAACAAAAGTTGGCGAGTGAACCTTGATAAAACATTTAAATAATTGCTTATTTTGTTTATTAAAGAAAATTGTGCATAAATCACATATGAGCAAATATATATATGTAACCAATCACAAACCACATTGAATGAATATACGACATGAATGATGACGTATCTGAGATCAAGGCTCAATCAAACGGAGCCGATCTAATGAGGCACCTGATGCTCAACCCGTATCCCACGAGGAACTGATGGGCCTAATAAAATGAGTGCACTGAAATGATAAATTGAATCTCATATAAACCACACAACAAGCAATTCACATTTGATCACGAAATGATATAAGCACAAGTGTTTAAATAAATAAAGGAATGATATGGCACATGATGCACCCCAAAACGTGATTAAAACGGGGAATTTGTAGAGATTCACTCACAGTGGGTGCGCGTAGTCTTGGTTGATGATGAGTGCGCACGAGTTGAGAATTTGACCGACGAAAGAATACTAACCTAAAATAACAACGCGATAACTTGATAAATAAATAAGCTACCTTTTTGATTAAAAACCTTTGTTTAGATTTTTAAGTTTATTTTTGTGATTTTTATTAATATTTTAAACCTTTGTATTTCAGGTATTTTTAATAAACTTTTCTTTTCATCTAACTATAAAATAAATAAATAAATAAATAATTAAATAAAATAATAAATAAAAAAATTTGTCAGTCTGACAGGCTGACTGTCAGACCGGTTCGCTAGGGAGTTGGTATGCGTGTGTATGGATTCGAACTTGAGACCTCACGTTCACGTGCACGCAGCTCTTCCAACTGAGCTACGTGTCTAACCCGAAAGAATCTGGATTTTAATTACATTAATACTCTAGTTAGCTTATTCCAGAAATTGATTTATATTTAAAAAGATTTACAGGGTTGAACTGGTAATTGGCATAGGTTTCGAACCCGTGACCTCTTATGTGTTTTGCACCCAGCCTCGCCAACTGGGCTGGGTGTCTAACCTGTCAAAACTTGCATTTTAATTATATTTATATACATACTACGGCTAGACATGATGTAACAAAAACAAAACTGATTATATAACAGAGGTACGGTAGTGAATCAGGTTCGAACCGGGGACGTGTACGTGTGTTTGCACACAGTCCACCACTGGACTGTGTGTCTAACCCGTTTGAAAAAACTGAACACGAGTTTCACTTCATCTTCTTCATTTTGAATTCGAACCAAATCTGTACCCGCCCGTTTAAATCTGATTCACTTCTGATTACCATCAGAATGCGATGTTAATTGAGTAATATTCAAAGGAAAAGAGCAGGAGTCTACCGTAGAACAGAAGTGGAGGATCGCGATTTCCGGCGGCTGACTGTGTTCTTCCGGCGAACAGGGGGGGTGTGAGCAGAGGAACAATGTGAACAGAATGAGCGAGTTTTGATTGAGAGTTCGACTAGTATTTATAGATTTGAAACAAGGTGCTCGGTTCTTGGTTTTAGAAACCGAGTAAAGTGATTGAATTTCAGTTTTAGAAACAAAACTGATTGATTTCGCATAATTAAGGTGGATTGATACAGGTTTGGAAAGCTTTTACGTGGATTGCCAGCTGGATTCCAGAATAGGGACTAGTCAGGCGGGTTCGCTGGTTTGAACTCGCCGGCATTCTTCTAAAATCGATTATAAATAAATTGATCCAGATTTTAAATCAATTAGTGTGCGTGCCACAGCGGTTTTTGCGGTGTGTGTTTACTCGGGCGACCCGGGTTCGATTCCCAGTTCACCTATTTTCCTTAATTATTTTTATTATACCTTTTAATTATCTATTAAGAATAAAATATTTATTATTTAATTGATTATTTATTATATTATTTTATTAAGATTATTTTAAACATTAATTACAATAATAAAAATAAACGACAAGAATAAATACACTATGATTGATAATCTGGGGCGGGCTTTCGTAACCCGATTTATGCAAATGTTACAGTATCCCCTACTTTTGAAAATTTCGTCACGAAATTTAAGTAGTAGTTGTAACCGGAAAAAGATGTGGGTATTTCTCGCGCATTGAGTCTTCACGTTCCCAAGTAAACTCAGGTCCTCGTTTTGACTCCCAACGCACCCTGACGATTGGAATACGACTTCGCCTTAAACGCTTCTCACCGAAATCCATGATTTCCACTGGTCTTTCAATGAAGTGCATTGATTCATCGACTTGTATGTCTTCTAGAGGAATATGGAGGCTTTCGTCGGCGAGGCACTTTTTCAAGTTTGATACGTGGAACGTGGAATGTATTCTGTTGAGTTCTTCTGGTAGGTCAAACTTGTAGGCTACAGGTCCTACTCTTTCGAGTATCTTGAAAGGTCCCACATAGCGTGGTGCTAGTTTGCCCTTCTGGCCAAAACGAACCACTCCCTTTCACGGTGATACTTTTAAAGTACTTGATCACCAATGTCAAACTCCAAGGGCTTTCGTCGTTTGTCAGCATAACTCTTTTGACGACTTTGAGCCACTAGAAGATTGTTTCATATTTGAATGATTTTGTCGGTTGTTTCTTGAATCAATTCAGGTCCGGTGATTTGCGCTTCACCAATTTCGTGCTAACATACTGGAGATCGGCATTTACGACCATATAAAGCTTCGAAAGGGGCCATGCTGATACTTGAATGATAGCTATTGTTGTACGAAAACTCGACTAACGGTAGATGAGCGTCCCAGTTCCCTTTGAAGTCTATGACACATGCTCGAAGCATGTCTTCAAGGGTTTGGATGGTGCGTTCAGATTGACCATCAGTTTGAGGGTGAAAGGCGGTGCTAAGGTCTAAGCGTGTACCCAAAGCAGTTTGTACGGCTCGCCATGCGCGTGAAGTGAAACGGCCATCACGGTCTGAAATGATGCTTAACGGCACACCATGACGGCTTACGATCTCGCTGATGTAGATACGAGCTAACTTCTCGTTCTTGAAGTCCTCGCGAATCCGAATGTAGTGAGCTGGTTTTGTAAGACGGTCAATGATTACCCATATGGTGTCATACCAACTGGAGGTGCGAGGTAACCCGGTGATGAAGTCCATGGTTATGTTTTCCCACTTCCATACCGGTATTTCGGGTTGGACTAGAAGTCCTGAAGGTCTTTGATGTTCAGCTTTCACTTTGGAACATGTAAGGCACTTGGAAACAAAAACAGCGATATCCCTTTTCATGCCAGGCCACCAGTAGGTGTATCGTAGGTCTTGATACATCTTATCGGCTCCTGGGTGTACAGAGTATCATGTTTTGTGTGCCTCATTCATGAGGAAATCACGCAGGTTGTCGCGATCGGGAATCCATATGCGGTTTAAATAATATAGAATATCGTCGGATTTGGTTTCAATTTGAGTTCAGCTCCACATGACAGTTTATCGCGTACGTCATTTTCCGTTAACGAGATATGTTGAGCTGCTCGGATTCGATCCTTGATATCGGTTATGATTTGTGAACATAGAAGACGAATAGAGTTCGCATATCCCTTTCGACTGAGCGCATCAGCCACCACGTTTGCCTTACCAGGATGATACCGAATCTCATAGTCGTAATCGAGTTGAGCAGCTCGACCCATCTTCGTTGCCTCATATTCAACTCTTTCTGATTGAAGATATGCTGGAGACCCTTGTGGTCAGTGTATATTTCACACTTGGTACCGTAAAGATAATGTCTCCATATCTTGAGTGCGAACACAATGGCTCCAAGTTCCAGGTCGTGGGTGGTGTAATTTTTCTCATGGATTTTGAGTTGCCTAGAGCCATAGGCTATCGCCCTTCCTCTTTGCATCAAAATGCAGCCTAGACCTAGCCCTGATGCGTCGCA
This sequence comes from Scalesia atractyloides, assembly GCA_947069175.1. Taxonomy (NCBI): domain Eukaryota; kingdom Viridiplantae; phylum Streptophyta; class Magnoliopsida; order Asterales; family Asteraceae; genus Scalesia; species Scalesia atractyloides. The sequence goes on from CAMTDV010000019.1 coordinate 68,684,448, forward strand.
AATGACCACAAAGTCATCGCAACCCTCAGGGAGTGTAAGGATAGGTGTGTCACAAAGCCTTTGCTTTAAGGTTTGGAAGGCCTCCTCTTGCTTAGGTCCCCAAATGAAGGGTTTTCCTTTGTGAGTCAAGGCCGTGAGCGGAACGGCGATACAGGAAAATTGACAATGAAGCGTCGGTAGTAACCAGCCAAACCAAGAAATGACCTAATTTCGGTAGGAGTACGTGGCGCCTGCCATTCCTGTACTGCCTTGATTTTTGAAGGATCGACATGAATTCCTTTGTCATTGACGACATGACCAAGGAATTGTACTTCTCCTAACCAGAATTCGCATTTTGAGAACTTGGCGTAAAGCTTTTAAGTCCTTAAGAGTGTAAGAATGAGTCGAAGGTGTCGCTCATGATCGGATTTTGACTTGGAGTAGATAAGAATGTCGTCGATGAAAACTATGACGAAGCGGTCGAGGTAGGGTTTGCATACCCTATTCATTAAATCCATGAAGACAGCGGGGGCGTTGGTTAAACCGAAGGGCATAACCATGAACTCGTAATGACCATAACGAGTTCGGAAGGCAGTTTTTGGAATATCTTCTTCGCGCACCCTAAGCTGGTAATAACAAGAACGAAGGTCGATTTTGGAAAAACAGGTGGCGCCTTGAAGTTGGTCTAGAAGGTCATCAATACGAGGCAGCGGATAGCGATTCTTAACCGTCAACTTGTTGTGTTCTCTATAATCAATGCACATGCGAAACGTTCCATCTTTGTTCTTCACAAAAAGAACAGGCGCACCCCAAGGCGATGAGCTAGGACGCATGAATCCTTTGTCAGTCAACTCTTGCAGTTGACTGGCCAACTCTTGCATCTCGGATGGGGCTAACCTATAAGGAGATTTTGCGACCGGTATAGCGCCAGGCACAAGATCAATTCGAAATTCGACTTCTCTCACAGGAGGAAGTCCTGAAACGTCGTCGGGAAAGACTTGCGGGAATTCCTTCACAATTGGAATATCTTCGAGCTTCCTCTCCTTGCCTTCCTTCTTGACGACGTGAGCTAGAAATGCGACGTAATTCTTGCGAAGATAACTTTGGGCTTGAAGACAGGACATCAATTTGAGCCCTTTCGAAGGAGTTTCTCCAAAGATACGTAGTGTCTGACCGTCGACGAGAGGAATACGAATGAACTTTTCATGGCACACCACTTCAGCGTGATGCTGGCTAAGCCAGTCCATGCCGATGATAACATCGAAACTTCCCAATTTCATAGGAATAAGATCAATTGGAAAATCGTGATTATTTAGGGTGAGAGTGCAATCGCGTATAATAGAATTTAATGAAGTGGGTTTTCCATCAGCAACTTCCACCGTCAGAGATTCAACAAGATTATCACGAGGTTGGTCGAGGATAGGTTCGAATTCTAAGGACACAAAGCTCTTATCCACACCAGTATCGAATAATATGGATGCATAACTACCATTTATGAGAAACGTACAGATGACCACATTGTTGTCAACCCTGGCTTGGTTGGCGTTGATATTGAAAGCTCTTCCTCTAGCAGGTGGAGGAGCTTGGTTAGCTTGGTTTACCGGGTTTGCTTGAGCTTGGGCATGGATGATGTTCACCAGGCGTGGGCAAGTGTTCCTGAAGTGGTTTGGGTCCCCACAATTGAAACAGGCTCGCATGGATTGCATCATGGGGTAGTTGGGTTGGTAGTAAGTTTGGGCTGCGAGTTGTGCAGGTGGTAGAAGTAAGGGTTGTTGGGCTTGGCCCACCATTTGATTTTGGGTTTGGGTTGGAGGTTAACTGCGGTTTGATCACTGAAGGGTACGGCAAGTTTGGATGGTGTGACCCGCACGGCCACAACTTGTGCAATGTTGGCAGGGGTTTTCAGGAGGGTGATGGTATTGACAATGGTTACACTTTGGGTGTGGGCCAGTGTATGGCCTTTTGAATGGTGCGGCTGGAGGGGCAACTTGGGTGATTGGAGCAGCAGTGATGGGAGGGTTGGTTTGGGTGACAGCGAAGTTCTTGCCATTTCGCTTCCTCTTACCAGCAAACTTCGAGGATGTACCTAGGTGGTTTGGAATTGGGGTCTCAATGGGTGTTTTCTTATTCTCATCTTTGAATTTGCCTTTCGAATGCGATTTTTAGTGAGTTCTGTAGCTAACTCCATTGCGGCTTCAAGTGTTGCAGGCGAAGTGCTTAAAACCGAATCTTGGATTTTCGAGGGGAGGCCTCGAATGTAGTGTTCGACTAGGCGGTATAATGGGTGTGAACAGATTGGGAACCATCTGGTTCAACTCGAGAAATCTCTTATTGTATGAAGTGTGGTCTCCTTCCTTTTGTTTCAATGCGTGAAACTCGTCTTCTAGCTTTTTGATTTCGCTTCTTGGACAGAAGCGTCTCGTCATGATTTCCCTTAACTCTTCCCATGTTAAGGCCATGGCATCTTCAACACCTCGCTTACCCTTTTCCGTGTTCCACCAGGTAAGGGCTACCCCAAACAATCTTCCAGTCGCGAAACATACCTTACAGTCCTCGTGACAGTCGCAATTAAGAAAGGTGTTTTCCATCTCCTCAAACCAGTGAAGGAGAGCGGTGACACCTTTAGTCCCTTCATATTTTGGGGGATCGCAGGACTTGAAGTGTTTGTAGATGCATTTGGGGGTTTTGGGAGGAGGGTTGGCGCCGCTTTGGTCTTCTTGGTTGGGAGAGTTGATGGGTTTAGCTGTGAGAGCTTGCTGAACTTGTAGTACGATGTCAGGAAGCACTGCGACTATTTGTTTAGCAATTTGCGTGGCCAAGCATTCGTTTGACTTCCCTGACCTTCTACCTCCACGTAATTGCCTAGCAGACATCTACAAGAATATGTATAGGGAGATTGTGAGTTCAAGAATTTCCTAGGTGTCATGTGTCGTAAAAAAATGAAAATGACATAACTGAAAATAATTTAACTACATCCATAGGATGTCTGGGGTTTGCTCATGTTTGGGCCTCCAAATGTCCCCCATACCATTGCCTGTGTAGTCATGTGGGCCCCCATGACTATTGGACTTGGTAGGATTCACATTGGTGTCGGCGGGTTAACACTCGCACCACCCGAATGAAAATTGTAAAACATGATTGCGAGTTGTATGGTCGGAGGGTGTCCAGGTGTAGACACAATGACAACTCAAAGTGGGGTTAGCTCACACGACATTTGGTATAGCATGCTTTGGCCTAATAGGTCCTTCGTACTCTCATCGTTAGTCCCCAGGTAGGCAATCTGGTCCTTTATTTTGGATTTATACGAATCCAAGCCTAGACAGGACGTTCCGACTACCGGTACTCGTACCCTTCCAGTCAGTACATGCCCGTCGTGAAAACTCACGTTGATGTGATTTGAAAATACGAAAACATTGCAAAAATCTTTGAAAAGAAATCATGGAAATTGTGAAATCGTGAGGTGTGTGCTTTTATAGATATGACATGTTATGAGGATATGAACTATGATGAGCATTGCATATTAACATGTACTTGTGGGAGTGCTTGCATAATATTGGGTGTGATAATAAACATGAAACATATAAACATCATGAATTTTGCATGTAACACATATACAATTAAAATCTAATCAACTATAGTATAGGCTCTAAGGATCTAATAACCTATCCTATATCCCTATAGTCACAAGCTCTGATACCAATCTGTCACACCCCGACCCGCAGCGGAATAAAATTCGAGGCATGATTGGGTTATCACCAAAGCTCATGATATTTACTAAGAAGTTTCATATTTATTAAATTCAAATTAAAATTTAAATATCCAACAAAAATTTCATACAAATACAATAAAAATCTAAATGTTTGTTCCAACGCAATAACTTGTTTATTCTTCTAGGCCATCCTAAGTGTTTCTTTCCTCAACTTGATCACTTGTATCATGTGTAAAACAGAGGAGATTTTGGGTCAACAAAAGTTGGCGAGTGAACCTTGATAAAACATTTAAATAATTGCTTATTTTGTTTATTAAAGAAAATTGTGCATAAATCACATGTGAGCAAATATATATATATATATGTAACCAATCACAAACCACATTGAATGAATATATGACATGAATGATGATGTATCTGAGATCAAGGCTCAATCAAACGGAGTCGATCTAATGAGGCACCTGATGCTCAACCCGTATCCCACGAGGAACTGATGGGCCTAATGAAATGAGTGCACTGAAATGATAAATTGAATCCACATATAAACCACATAACAAGCAATTCACATTTGATCACGAAATGATATAAGCACAAGTGTTTAAATAAAATAAAGGAATGATACGACACATGATACACCCCGAAACGTGATTAAAACGGGGAATTTGTAGAGATTCACTCACAGTGGGTACGTAGTCTTGGTTGATGATGAATGCGCACGAGTTGAGAATTTGACCGACGAAAGAATACTAACAAAAAATAACAACGCCGTAACTTGATAAATAAATAAGCTAACTTTTTTTATTAAAAACCTTTGTTTAGATTTTTTAAGTTTATTTTTGTGATTTTTATTAATATTTTAAACCTTTGTATTTTAGGTATTTTTAATAAACTTTTCTTTTAATCTAACTATAAAATAAATAAATAATTAATTAAATAAAATAATAAATAAATAAATTTGCCAGTCTGACAGGCTGACTGTCAGACCGGTTCGCTAGGGAGTTGGTATGCGTGTGTATGGATTCGAACTTGAGACCTCACGTTCACGTGCACGCAACTCTTCCAACTGAGCTACGTGTCTAACCCGAAAGAATCTGGATTTTAATTACATTAATACTCTAGTTAGCTTATTCCAGAAATTGATTTATATTTAAAAAGATTTAAAGGGTTAAACCGGTGACTGCATAGGTTTCGAACCCGTGACCTCTTATGTGTTTTGCACCCAGCTCGGCCAACTGGGCTGGGTGTCTAACACGTCAAAACTTGCTTTTTAATTATATTTATATACATACTACGACTAGACATGATGTAACAAAAAAAAACTGATTATATAACAGAGGTACGGTAGTGAATCAGGTTCGAACCGAGGACGTGTACGTGTGTTTGCACACAGTCCACCACTGGAATGTGTGTCTAACCCGTTTGAAACAACTGATTTAATTACCTAAAACACGAGTTTCACTTCATCTTCTTCATTTTGAATTCGAACCAAATCTATACCCGCCCGTTAAAATCGGATTCACGTCTGATTACCATCAGAATGCGATGTTAATTGAGTAATATTCAAAGGAAAAGAGCAGGAGTCTACCGTAGAACAGAAGTGGAGGATCGCGATTTCCGGTGGTTGAATTCCGGCGGCTGACTGTGTTTTTCCGGCGAACAGGGGGGGTGTGAGCAGAGGAACAATGCGAACAGAATGAGCGAGTTTTGATTGAGAGTTCGACTAGTATTTATAGATTTGAAACAGGGTGCTCGGTTCTTGGTTTTATAAACCGAGTAAAGTGATTGAATTTCGGTTTTAGAAACAAAACTGATTGATTTCGCACAATTAAGGTGGATTGATACAGGTTTGAAAAGCTTTTACGCGGATTGCCAGCCGGATTCCAGAACAGGGACTAGTCAGGCGGGTTCGCTGGTTTGAACTCGCCGGCATTCTTCTAAAATCGATTATAAATAAATTGATCCAGATTTTAAATCAATTAGTGTGCGTGCCTCAGCGGTTTTTGCGGTGTGTGTTTACTCGGGCCACCCTAGTTCGATTCCCGGTTCACCTTTTCCTTAATTATTTTTATTATACCTTTTAATTATCTATTAAGAATAAAATATTTATTATTTAATTGATTATTTATTATATTATTTTATTAAGATTATTTTAAACATTAATTACAATAATAAAAATAACCGAACGACAAGAATAAATACACTGTGATTGATAATCTGGGGCGGGTTTTCGAAACCCGATTTATGCAAATGTTACATAGAGTTAGTGTGAACTGTTTTTATGGTGCTTGTGATCGTTGTTGCAATTTCTTTCCTAACTCCATCGCAAATATGTATAGGACCGTCATGAAATTAATATTATTAGTGATAAACATGTTCACAAAACAAAAACAAACTAAAAGAACAAATACTTTTGATCTTATAGTGAATTAGTCTTTAGCATTGTTTTTATGCACTCTAGTGGTATCCATGAATTTAATAAAAAGGTAACAAAAAAAGAATGTTAAATGAAATCATTAATTACCAGGTAAATCCAGATGTTTATTTTCTGATGTACTTCATCATAGATTGCCCCCGTCAAAACTGTTATATTTTGTAATATCATTGAACATTATTAATCTGGCATAAGGTACATACATATCATAGAGCACATGCATCGAAAGAAATTTATACCTACTTTTGAGAGCCAATAGAATATGTATTGTTAGGACGGAAAAGAAATATGTTCCAGATGCCTAAAACAAATAAAATAAAACCTTATGAGCTAAAATATGTTCTAATTTACAATGTGATTTGTTTCTCTACTTTGTATGTTTCTAAAACTTGTTTTTGAAGTTACGATATTCAATTATGAGAACTATCATACACCAAAATGTAGCACATCATACTAAGTACCAATATAAACTTACTTGCATCATTCTCAGAAGCAATTTAAATTAGCTTGCAAATCATAGTAGTCATAGTCCTACAATATGCAATTTAATTAAGGCGTTATTGTTGGTGCATAATGTCTATGTCTTAGTCTTATATCGAGTCTGTATTGTATAGAGCTGAATAGGCTAGGTTTTGAAGTATTTATGTTTAAGCTTAGCCAAGTTCGCCCATGGTAACACATGTAAGCATGTTCGGCCGAACTTGCTTATGCAAGTTCGGGCGAACTTGTATAACCTAGGCCGAACTTGTGTGGCTATAAATACCTAGCTTAGATCTCTCATTTGTAACTTTGGCATTTCAGAGGCGAAGCTCTGTCAGTTTGTAACCAGAGCGTTTGATTTATAAAACTGACGATTAACTGATTAAATCTTGTCTATTGGTAAACACGACGTAATATTTCCGCTATTATGGGTGTTAGATATCAAATTTAGGTTTCTAAGCATCGAGGATCGGTGCTACAAGTGGTATCAGAGCTAGAACAGCCTGATTTGATAGTATCAAGACAAGAACACTTCTATTTCTACTCCATTCTTCTCTTTTTCTTAACTTTTGAACATAAAATGAAGAATTCACGGTCAAAATCTTTTGAAATTTTGAATATATCATGTAAAATACAACAAAGATAAACCCTTGAAAGATTGGAGACCAAATTCAACCGAATTCATATCGAAATTTTGAAAAAACCATGTTTTTGAAAACCCCATGATCGAACTTGTTGGTTATGTTCGGACGCATCACTTTTCAAGTGATTTTTTAGCAAGTTCGCCCGAACTTGAGGTATTTTTTAAGGAATCTAGACTAAGTTCGCTCGAAGTTACTAATTTTTCATTGATTTTACACCAAGTTCGACCGAACTTGTGTAAAATCAAAAAAAGTTTAAGTTCGCCCGAACTTACTAGAGTCTTATCAAATTCTTAATACAAGTCCGCTCAAAGATCTGTGTTTGGTTTTTGACATAAGTTCGCTCGAAGTTTAATCAAACTTTTCAAAAAACAAATCTAACAAGTTCGACCGAACTTGTTAGAAAATCTGAGAATTCTTCATTTGATACTACAAGTTCGACCGAACTTGTAGTAGGACTAATTGTTTTCAAAGTTTTTGAAAATTTTCAGAGTACAAGTTTCGTTATTCACAATGGAGGATCAACTAAGAGCTTTTATGTCCGGAACTAGTTCGTCAAATGCTAATGTGATCAATCAAGCCAATCTTGACAATGAAATGGGAACGACTGTTAAACCGCCCAAGCTGATGAGCATGGACGAGTACGAAGCATGGAAAGAGAAGTTTACATACTGGGTTCAAGCCATGCACTTTGTTGGCTGGGTGTCAATTGAAAGAGGCTACACTGTTCCGGTAGATGAACATCAACGAGTTCTTGAAAAGTACAACTACTCGACGGTTCAGAAAGAAGAATATATCACCGAGAAAAAGATGATCAGTCTCATCCAACAGTCTGTCAAAGAACTGATTTTGCTACCAGAGTATACTACTGCAAGAGATCTTTGGTTGTCATTACAGAAGAAGTATCTAGGCATCCAACAGTCTGTCAAAGAACTGATTTTGCTACCAGAGTATACTACTGCAAGAGATCTTTGGTTGTCATTACAGAAGAAGTATCTAGGCATCGCCGAAATGATCAAAAGCAAAAAGGCACTTATCCTGAAAGAGTTCGATATCTTCACTATGCTAAAGAATGATACCATAAAGCAAAGATCGAGCGTTTCTGTCATCTTAAAGTGCAAATGCGAAGACACGGTCTCGAAAAGACAGGACAAGAATACATCGACAAATTTGCTCACACACTACCAGAGGGTGAATGGACTACGTATTTGATGGTTCTGAAGAATAGTGATAAGTGGGAATTTTTCAAGTTGTCGACGTTTATCGATAAACTCGAAGGCCACGAAATGGAGCTTCTGAAGATGGCGAAGTAAAAAACGCTAATGTTGTTCAAGACGTCGGTCTGTATTACAAAGCCGGAATGCTAGATAGTATTTCGAGTCCTAAAATTCAGACGGCTTTTAGTGCAAACATGAATGCTTCTCCATAGAATCAGAATCAATCACAACCTCAGTATGACCAGAGTCCTCAAAGTTTTTACTCAAGCACTGGTTCAAATTCAACTTATCAAAGCCAAGCGAATCAGAATCAACAACGAAGTTCTGATCCAAATGTATATAAATGCAACATCGTAGTGAATTTGAACAATGTTGTTTCAGAACAAGTTGCAAAACAACATATGTCACTACTCGCTACCGTATTAGAATCTTATGAATGTCTTGTTGCCGGTAAGATCGGAAACCCGAGATGACCGCAGAAGATTATGACCAGGTAGACGAGGAAGAACTCGAACTAATGGACATCAAATGGTCCTTAGCTTCGATCATCAGGAGAGTGACAAAGTTCGTTGCACTCACAGGCCGTGACATAGGAAATTCCAGCAACAAATTGGGTTTTGACAAAACCAAAGTCACGTGCTTTAGATGCCGTCAAAAGGGGCATTTCAAAAGAGAGTGTAAGAACACCGAAGCAACCGGAAATCAAATTCCTTTCGGGGGAGGAAATGAATATTACAAAAGGCACTTCAATATAAACCATTTCCAAAGAAAACTCAGGTTGAAATCCAAGAAAAGCCTGACAATAGCACCACTGAGAAAGCTATGGTGTCATCCAGTGAAGATGATGGTTTTCATTGGAATTCTTACATTGGGAAAAAGACCAGAGTTGCTTTGATGGCGGAGATAGTTGAAGATAATTCTGCAGAGGAAGCAGCGGCAGCAGCTGAAGCAGCAGCTATCAAACAAGCTCTTTTGGAACAATACTTGCATCAACAGCAGGAAGACGAGGAATATATCCATATGCAGAGATAAGGAATTTTATCCTCTAATTCTTGTGACATTTTTGCAGGTCATTTTGATGGCAGCTCGAAAGAACAAGCGGTTAAGGAGAAAAAGATTGATGAAGTGATCATTGATGTCACTCAAGAAGTGAAAGTCGAAGACCTCAAGGATATGGCAGATAAAGCTTTAATGGCGAATCTGACCAAGGTAGGTCCAGAGGTAAAAATTGTCGAGAAAGAAGTTGTCAAAGTACAAGTTGTTGAGGTTGAGAAACCTTGTAGAAGATGTACTGAACCTTGTGTCGAATGTGCCGAAAAATCAAAGATCATCGCTGAAAACAATGTGCATAACGAATTGTTGAAATACGATTATCGCACAATGAAAGAAGCATATGACAAAATGAAAAATGATTATGGCAGACTCGACAGAAATAACATTGAACAACATGATAATATAAGGATGTTGAGTGGAACAGTAATGGATAAACAAAGGGCAATTAACACCTATATTAACACCATTGCTGAAACCAAACAACAACTTCAAGACATGACAATCGAAACTGAAAGAGTTCAACAGTTGTTGAGAAGTTATACCACAAATGCATATGTTATTGATCACATTCTTCCGACAATCTCAACGGAAGAAAAACTTAAAAAGAAAATTGGCAAAGAATATAGCAATGTTCCTCCACCCCTTTGCGAGAAGTACTGTCGCAAAACCGCAGACGGGATGGGTAAGGCACTCAACGTTGAGTTACTTCTAAGAAAAAAGATGAATTGCTAGAGAATATTGATATGCTAAATCTGATGATGATAACAACGCTATGGTTAACAAAGTGGTTGAAAATGTTCTAAGGGATTCTGATGACGACAGCTTCAAAAGCGCCGACTCGAGTTCAAAGAATTCCGATTCACAGTCTAAAAATGACGATAAATCGTTAGAGGATGGTCTAAGTGACGATCCTAATGTTGTAATGTACAAAATTAAGGATTCGGATAGACTATACTTTGATGATAGCTTCCCGATTCAGAACGTGAAGGAAGAATTGCTTGATAAATTCTTTAAACTCGTGGAAGTCACATCAGAGGAATTGGAAATTAACGAACGAAAATTCTATTCCAAACCTAAAAGAAACAACTACCGAAGGAATGGTGGTGATCATCCGGAAAACCGGAGAGTAGGGTTGGGTCTAGAAGAATCAGATGAACCAGTAAAGAAAGTGTCACCATTTCATGAATATAAAAACAAAAACATGAATTTTGTATATGGGACAAACACGGTTCACGAAGAGAGTTTGATTGGTAAAGGAGAAAGAAATTCGAGATAAAGCCAAGGTGACAAGTGGTGCCAAAACATCAAGTGGGGTAAAACCACCCACTAAAGGACATCCACTTGATAATCGGACATGTTTCAAGTGCAATGAAATGGGTCATATTGCATGACAATGTCTGAAATCAAAACCGACTTATCCTCGAAGAAGAGAATCAAATGTTGTAAAACCAAGGTATCCAGAGTTTGAAAAACCAATCAAGATTTTGAAAAGCAATGAATCTTTGCCAGAAGTAAACCTAAAATAGAAAAGAGGTTTGAGAATTCTACTTCGAAAAAGGAGAAACTTTAGGGCAAACAAAACAAATTTTATATCAAGAAGGCTAATATCAAATCTCAAGCCTGGATTACCAAGAAAAGGTCAACAACATCTGGTGTTATTAAGTCTGAGCTGGTAAAGACTGATAACACGAAAGAATCTAAACCTAAAATCACTAAGTCTAAGTCTGTTAAGACTAGTGATAGGAAGAAAGAATCAAAATCTGAAGTCATAATTGAAACCACATCTGAAACTGTCAAAAATACAAGTGGTAACAATTCAAAAGATAAAAAGACGGTAAAGTTTTCAAACTAAACATCATAGAAAATTCAGATGAAGAATGGGAAGTTTATTCTGTAGATAAGCGTGGATTCGATTATGCTGATGAATGTGAGTTTGATTTTGATGATGGTTATCCAATTCAACCCAAGACCAAAAAGGCTTGGGTCTCGCTTTTTAAATGTTAAAATGTGCAGGGACTCCAGAGATCCGTACTTTCTAAGTGGATTTTGGATAATGGAGCGTCCAGGCATATGACGGGAATGAAGGCGTTGCTATTCGACATTAAAGCTATCAATGTGGATATGTTGGATTTGCAGGAAATCAAGGTGGAAGGATAGTCGCCGAGGGAAAACTCTCCAATGGCGTAGTTTCATTTGATCGCGTGAACTATATTGCAGAACTTGAGAACAATCTTCTGAGTATATCGCAGATTTGTGACAAGAAATTCACAGTCCATTTCAACGACAAAGAGTGTATTATCTTGAAGCCGAGATTCAAAATACCAGATGAGTGGATTTTGATGCGAGCACCTCGAAGAAATGATTTATATGTTCTTGATATGGGTGTCGCTACCACTTCATCAAAATCAGCACAATGTTTTGTGTCAAAGGCTACTGAAAAAAATTCTATTCTTTGGCATCGTAATATGGGGCATATTCATTTGCGAAAAATGAATTTCTTGGTTCATAATGATCTTGTAGAAGGCGTAAATCTTTGAGTTTTCAAATGTCTGATCATTGCTTGGAATGCAAAAAGGGAAAGCAGATCAAGTAATCTCATCCAAAGAAAATTCTAAACTCAATCAAGTTGCCATTAGAACGTCTCCACATGGACTTATTTGGTCCTATAAATGTTCGAAGCATCTCAGGAGACTTATATTACTTGGTTGTGACAGATGACTATTCGAGATATTCGTGGGTATTCTTTCAAGAATTAAAAGACGAAACGTTCGAGAACTTGGTTATTCTATTCAAGAAACTCAAGAACCTTTATCATCTGCCGGTCAGACGTATTAGAAGTGACAACGGCACAGAGTTTAAGAATAACAAAATGAAGGAATTCTGCAACGCAAAAGGGATTCTACACGAGTTTAGTGCTCCCTATACTTCACAGCAAAACGGAGTAGCTGAACGGAAAAACAGAACTTTGATTGAAACTGCGAGAACCATGCTTGCAGATTCTAAACTTCCTATCAGCTTCTGGAGTGAAGCGGTTGCTGCGAGTTGCTACACGCTAAACAGGGTTCTCACTGTCAAACCAACAAAGAAAACATGTTTTGAGATGATAAACCGACGGAAGCCAAATTTGAAGTTCTTAGAACCATTCGGTGCACCATGTACCCGTAATAGACCAAGATGGCAAATTCGGAGCTAAATCTCTTGAAGGTTTCTTTGTCGGATATGCGAGTCCGTTGAGAAGAGTATATGTTCCTTCATTAAGAAAGGTTATTGAAGCACAGCACGTGGATTGTTTCAATTACACGCATCCTATTCAAAGGCAAGGTGACACGTGGCTGTTTAACTATCAAGACCTTTGGAGGTCATTTGACTTGCCCGAAGAACCGAGTGACGAAGAAGTTGCAGCGTTATACTACCTTCACCAGTCAGCGAATCAAGAACAAATTGTTTGTTGGTGCAAAATGTCTATGTCTTAGTCTTATATCGAGTTGTATTGTATAGAGCTGGATAGGCTAGGTTAAGAAGTATTTATGAAAAGTCTTAGCCAAGTTCGCCCATGAAATGACATGTTTGAGCATGTTCGGCCGAACTTGCATAGCAAGTTCGGGCGAACTTACATCTTTGGGCCGAACTTGTAAACCTATAATACTAGCTTGTGTGTCTCATTTGTAACTTGGCATTGTAGAGGCGAAGCTCTGTCAGTCTGTAATCTAAACGTTTAATCAATGAAACTAACGATTAACTGATTAATTCTTGTCTATTGGTAACACGAGTAATATTTCCGCTATTATGGACGTTAGATATCAAATTTAGGTTCTTAAGCATCGAGGATCGGTCCTACAAGTGGTATCAGAGCTAGAACAGCCTGTTTGATAGTATCAAGACAATATCACTTCTATTTCTACTCCATTCTTCTTTTTCTTTAACTTTTGATCACAAAATGAAGAATTCATGGTCAAAATCTTTTGAATTTTGAATATATCATGTAAAATACAACAAAGATAAACCCTTGAAAGATTGGAGACCAAATTCAACCGAATTCATGTCGAAATTTTGAAAAAACCATGTTTTTGAAAACTTTCTGGAAAGAACTTATTGGCCATGTTCGGCCGAACTTGCACTAAAACATCACTTTTCAAGTGATTTTTTAGTAAGTTCGCCCGAACTTAGGTGATTTTTGTGGAAATTTGAGTCAAGTTCGCCCGAACTTGCATTAAGGAAAAATTTGAACATGTATGTTACATGTTCGGGCGAACTTGTTAAAATCAGTGTGTTTAACACTAATCAAGTTTCGCCCAAACTTGATTAAAGTGTTAGAAAAAAATTAGAAAAATTTGTGTGATTTTTCCTCAAAAAGCGTGCTAATTGTTTTATGTCGTTTTTCATGCACAGACTCCAGCGCGTGTTGTCTCAGTTGAGTTTTCTAAAACTCACAACACATGTATCACACTTGACAAGTCTATTTGTCCGTCGCTGAAGGAATATGACAGCATTTTGAAGTTTCATGAAGATAGTCATATTCGTCGAGCTATTACTGAGCGCACTGTTTCTTATCGATCTCATGTTATTCACTTCTAGATGAACGCGAATCTAAGCGCTGATGAGAAGACAATCTCTTCTACGGTACAGGTTGGTGATGAAATAAAGCCGATTACAGTTACTGAAGGCGATATTCGAAGAATTTTAGAGCTTAAGATCAAGTAGATGATCCGATTCATCTAGATGAGAAGAATGGTTCGCGGATGTTTCTTCCGCATGGGATATAAATGGAGTGTGAATAAACCAACATGAAGAAAGGGAAAGTGCCAAACCCCTATAAACTTTTGATGCATGCTCTAATTCACACGTTCAGCCATCGCAAAGCCGGGTTAAATGATGTTCAAGATTATTTGGCTAGCATGGCAACGGCGCTTATTTTGAAGAAGCCGTTCAACGTTTCTAAGATGGTGTTCGTTCATATGTCAAAGAATATGGAGGATTCAAGACTGTGTTTGATATCCAAGATTTATTCAGATGATATCGATGAGAAGTATCCCAACATTGCTCGAGATCCTAATGATGTTCTTTATTTGGTTCATCTCGACGAAACCACAGTTAAGAAGCTTATCAAGTTTCAGAAACAAACTTCAGCTCCTATCGCCAAACCTGTATTCGGAGCAATTAAAGACTCAGATTATGTATCGCCACCTGGTAGCAAATGGAGAAAAGAAGGTAGCGACGATGAGAATGAGCTAAAAGCTGAACGATAATGGTTTAAAGAGTTTAAACCAAAGGCAAGAAGTGAATGGTTTTTGAAAGATGAAGCTGATAAATCAAAGAAGAAGCGAGGGTCAAAGAAAGTTGAGACTTTGCTTGTTGATGAGGAGGAGACTGAGAATGTTGAGGCAGTGGCTGGATCTAGCGCTGCAGTCGTTAATGAGAGTCAAGAAACAATGAAGTCGACTCAAGAAGAAGTAATTTCGGCTATGTCTGAAAATGAAGAATCTGATAAAGAGCCTGAAAAGACAGAGGCTGAAATAAGAGCAGAAAAAGAAAAGAGATTGGATGGAGATTTTGATCCGAATGCAGAAATAGATTCTGATGAGGAGAGGCCAAAGAAAAAGACTAAAAGAACAAAGTCGCCTGCAATCGAAATTTATAAGAAAACTACACGGTCATCTCACACGAAAGGAAAACGAAAGGCCAAGAAAGCTCAGAAAGCCGTGAGCAAAAGATTCAAGAGCAAGATACAAAGCACAGAAGCCACACAAGAACCTTCTGGTGCTCAGGAGAAAGGAGCAACACAAGAACCTCATGTTATCATTTATGCTGAAACAAAAAGGCAAGGAGTTACACAAGAACCTCCTGTGCCTGAGTTTGTTGAAATTCCGATCGTTGAATCGCCGAGTGCTCAAAAGACTTCCATTCCTGAAAGCTCTACTCCAAAGAAGTCTACACCAAAAACTGCAACACCAAAAGACTCAACACCAAAGACGCCGAGGGGAAGTATGTTTGGTGATATTCCACTGGTCCAATAAGTCTTGAAGACTTAGATGAATTTTTCCCTGAAACGAATGCTGAGATGCTAGAGAAGCGGTGAAGGTTTTGGAAGATAAAGTTGCGAAGATTGAGTTAGAAAAGGCTGAGCTCGAAAAGAAGGTAAATAAAAGCGAAGTCGAAAAGGAAATTCTTGATGATAGAGTGAAGGTGCTCGAAAATGAACGTAAATATTACAAAGCGTTGATAGAGAGCTACAGGATGCCAACGAAAAATTACAAACGGAGATTGGAGAATTGAAGAAAATTTAAGCTCTGAATGATCGAAGATTCATCAGATTACAAAAGGTGTTACCCATTAATCTGAATATTCATTTTATCGCCGAATACGATCGTCTGGATTGTCAAGAAGCCAAGGAGCGTGCTGAAAAAGAATTGGCTGAGGATGGTAAAGGGAAGCAGGTAGAGGGAGAAGCCCCTAAATCTACTACAGAGAAATCTTCTGATGTTCCGAGAAGTCTGCTGAAGATGTTTCAAAAGCTTCTGAGTCTATATACAAAAGGTTGATGAATCTGTCAAGCCTTCGGATCCTATTGTCATGACTGAAGAAAAAGACGATGATGAAGCCGAGAAAGAGGAAAAGAATGAGGATGAAGAAGAGAAGGATATGAAGATTGGAATGTAGGAGATGATGACGATTTGATCAGATGATGATTTTGATCAGGGTGATGATGATTTTGATCAGGGTGACTGTTAAAGATCAATGAAGCTAAGTTGATGTGATTTGATTGTGAACATGAATGAATCAAGAATCGAATCATGGAAGATAAGAGCCAGGGGGAGTCAGGGCAAAAAGGGCCTTCAGATGACATTGATATGTTAGATGTTGATCGTTTGTGAAGCCTATGACTGCAGTACCTACGAAACCTTTGATATTGATGTTGGAACATAATGTTGAAGAAGGTGAGTTTGTACATAATTATTCGAAAGAAGATCTGGCAAAGCTAGTTGAAGCTGAAGTTGAAAACTTGGAATTTGAATTTTGAAGAGATAATGAATGTCGATACATTTGAGCCAAAAGAGTATCAGTATGAAAGAAGATTTAAAGCTGATGAATACAACCGTGTGATTGTTGAAGACTGGTCCTCAGATGATGAAACAGAAAAGAAAGATAAATATGTTGGTCAGGATTCAGAAAGCTTTCCTACATTCGAGAAATGTATAAACAGCTGAATGAAGACATGTTAAAAAATAGGATTGCTGAAGAGCTACGTGAAGGAAAAATTCCTAGGCCAATAACCAAAGAGGAGATAGCTGAAGCGAGAAAGACCTGGTTCAAGGAGATGCCTCATGAACATAAGTTTCGACGTCCACTGGCATTCTTCACCAGAGATAAAAATGTTTCTTTGGGAGATATTTTGAGTTGGGGATGGTTTAAGGAGCTCAACGTTTATGCAATCAAAAGAGAGTTTGGAGTACAATACTTCAAATATCTTGCTGATTTAAAGACTTTGCCGATTGGGATATGGAAGAGCTAGTGCAAACAGTGAATGTCACTTATCAGATGAAGACGGTTGATCAATTGTTATGGAAAATGATAAAGTATGAAGCTGAAAAAGGTTGGAATCACTAGGAAGCAGTTTATTCCGAGGCGAAGAATAAATGATTAACAAGGTTACATGAGAAAAGGACATAACGTTGATTATGAAACGTCCTAGAGCCATGAGGAATATGCCGCTTATCCGATTGAACAGAACTTTTATCCTTTATTCAAGTGGTGGCAGATTGATTCAGCTACTTGTGAAGCAGTGATTGTATTAAAGTTCGAAGATCACTTAGGATATTGCTAAGGAACGGGTTGAAGTGAGGGTTATCAGGGTATGAGAGGATTGTGGAGGACGATAAGGATTTTAGATCCTATGTGGTTGGTAAACTGCTCGAGAGAAGATATAAAATGCCTTTTCTACAGCAAGATTGTTTTGAAGAAAGAGAAAAGGTACAAGCGATGCAGTATCAGAAAGTTGTCAATGTTTGCTATGCACGTAATGTGAATTCAGGAAAGATGTGGCAGACAAAGTGGAGGGATCTGGAAAGAGTTGAATTCTTGAAGGAAGAAACAAGGAGTGAGGCGATTAAAGAGAAGATGCAAAAAGCGGTAAGGCAAAGTTCGCTCAAGATGGCTAACTTTAAAAGACCACCGCCAATTGATCAAACGCCGGATCCGAAACAAGAGAGACGAAAGAAGCCCTACAAGAACTTCTTTGGTCGGGTACGTTAATGTTTATATGAAGACAGAGTTTTGAAGACTGATAAAAGACGAAGACGATATCCAAGGGGGAGTATGTTGGTGCAGAATGTCTATGTCTTAGTCTTATATCGAGTCTGTATTGTATAGAGCTGGATAGGCTAGGTTAAGAAGTATTTATGAAAATTCTTAGCCAAGTTCGCCCATGAAATGACATGTTTGAGCATGTTCGGCCGAACTTGCATAGGCAAGTTCGGGCGAACTTACATGTTTGGGCCGAACTTGTAAACCTATAAATACCTAGCTTGTGTGTCTCATTTGTAACTTTGGCATTGTAGAGGCGAACTCTGTCAGTCTGTAATCTGAACGTTTAATCAATGAAACTGACGATTAACTGACTTTATTCTTGTCTATTGGTAACACGACGTAATATTTCCGCTATTATGGACGTTAGATATCAAATTTAGGTTCCTAAGCATCGAGGATGGTCCTACATTGTTCGACCAATTGTGGTTAATCAACCCACGTTGGATCCATCGTCTTCTGGCGCAAGTTCAAGCAATAGTGGTGTTCCGGCTGAAAATGTTTCTGAAACATTAACAACACCTGCTACTCCTCAACAAATGCCTCTACTGAACCAGTGAATACAACAACGGAGCCCAGTATGCCTCGAATCAAAATTCTGACTCAGATGAAGCACCAACATTTGATGCTGATGGGGAATCATCTTCTTCAGATGAAGAAGTGGAGCAGATAACAAGTCTTCTTAATCAATCTGCAGTCCCGAACAACAGAAATGAAGCTTCATCAAGCTCTCCAAATGTTAAATTGGTCGTTGATCTCATCATCATGAATCAACATAACTCAGTAGATGTTCCCTAAGTGAAGAATTGCCGTGATCATATTCCTATCATCCGTCAACAAATATTATCAGAGAACTTCAAACTGGTGTTAGAACTCGAGGGCTAATTAATAAAGCACTCAGTTGTTTCTACACACGCGTTGCTACAACCCATAACTATTGCTTCTATTCATGTTTCATTTCTCAGATTGAGCCAAAGACAGTTAATGAAGCTTTAGCCGAGAAAATTGGGTACAAGCAATGCAAGAAGAATTATTGCAGTTTGAGAAGTTGGGTGTGTGGAAGACCTACCAGAAAATCAGAAAGCAATTGATACAAAATGGGTCTTTTAAGTGTAAACGTGATGATAGAGGGGTTATTGTTCGTAACAAAGCTAGGCTTGTTGTCAAGGGATTTCACCAGCAGGAAGGGATAGACTACATGGAAGTCTATGCACCAGTAGCTCGCTTGGAATCTATTCGAATTTGTCTAGCTTTCGCATCATGGAAAGGATTTAAGGTCTATCAATTGGATGTCAAATCGGCTTTTCTGTACGAATAATTACGCGAGAAGGTGTACGTTGGACAACCACCGGGGTTTGTCGATCCACTCAACAAGAAGAAAGCGTACCTACCGGATAAAGCTCTTTATGGACTACACCAAGCCCCAAGAGCTTGGTACGAGACGTTATCGCAACATCTCGTCGGAAACGGCTTTATCAGAGAAACTGTGGATAGTACTCTTTTCCCTAGAGAAGTTGATGGCCATCTGATTATAGCTTAAATCTACGTTGACGACATCATCTTTGGATCTACAAACGATAGTCTCTGCAAGGAGTTTGAGGGAATCATGAAAAAGAAATTTGAAATGTCCTCGATGGGCGAAATGAAGTTCTTTCTTGGTTTGCAAGTAGATCAGCTTACTTGACTGTTATCAGAGTTAGAAAACAAGTATCCCCCTCTCCCTTACTGCGAGGATAGTGCCCATACCTGCACTAAAGGAAACCTGAGATAAGGTGGTATTTTCATTCATCAGACTAAGTATGTTCACGACATCTTAAAGAAGTTTTGAATGGAAAGCTTGAAGCCTTTATCTACGCCTCTTGCTCTAAATCACGGCATTTGCGTTGACAAGACTGGAGCCAAAGTTGACGAGACGTTATACAGATCGATGATTGGATCGCTGATGTATCTGACGGCATCGCGCCCAGATATTATGTATCCAACCTGCCTATGCGCCAGATATCAGTCAAGCCCGAGGATCTTACACATGAAGATTGTGAAGCGAATCTTCAGATACCTGAAAGGATGCCCAAGCACCGGCTTGTGGTACCCGAAGAACGAAAATTCGACCTCACATGCTATGCTGATTCTGATTTTGGTGTAGATAAGTTGAACTCAAAATCAACTACAGCGGGATGCCACTTCTTTGGAACAAGAATGGTAACCTGGCAATGTAAGAAACAGACTACGGTCGCTCTCTCTACCTGTGAAGCTGAGTATATCTCGGCCTCCAGCTATTGTTCACAGATTCTGTGGATTCAACAGCAGATGAGAGACTATGGTCTGCAATTTCTAGACACTCTGTTGTATGTTGATAACAAGGCAGCCATAGATATAACTAAAAATCCGGTTCATCACTCACGCACAAAACACATTGAAATTCGTTAGCATTTCATTCGTGATTGCTACGAAAAGAAATTGGTGCTAATAGAAAAAATCCACACCGACGAACAAAAGGCTGATTTTTATACCAACCATTTTCTTTGTCACGGTTTAAATACTTGATGAGAATTAACGGTATGAAAAATTTGCTGACAGGTGCGGACGCTGAGGTTGAATACGGATCGGACGACGAGTTCACGTGATCCACATTGGTTTGTAAATATCTTTCTACTTAGAATTTTGTTAAAAACTAAAATCCAAAAAAAATGTTTTGATTTTAGGGGGAGAAATGTTAGAGAAAATACAAAAACATTCGAAAAATTTTAAAATCAAAAAACATATAAAAAATTCAAAATGTACAAAAACATTGAAAAAGACAAAAAAAAAGTTAATTGTCTTAAAAGGAAATGATAGTACATCAGTGGACTATCACAGTATGCTAAAGAAATGTAAAGTTTTAAAAGTGATAAACGAGTCTTACTGTGGATGTGTCGATAGGCTTAACACGTTCAGTAAACTGTTTTCGAGATATTAACTAAATTTTACAGCTGCTTAATCTTGTGGATTAACACATCTTGGATATATGGACTTAGTACTCCGAAATTTCGTTTGAAAGATTGCCTGATTCTGAGATACGAGGTCTTTATAGATAGTTGATATCTGGGGTATTATACAAGTTCTTCTGATTTTGCGGAAGCAATGGCCTAGAACTTCTATAATACTTTCGCTATAAACCTCCAAACTGCATGCAATATTGAAAAGAATCGAAAGATCTAATAATTTGCAGTGCTAAAAAGATTCCTTAAGTGTAACACACCTTAAAATCTCTTTGTCTGTACGGTAGTACTAACCTGAGCTCTCAAGGTTTCGCACAACCCAGATACAGATATCAATTACGCTATATTCACCTGTAAGATAAATCTAGGGAATCTAGATACGGGAGTATATTCAAGAAGTGGGAACCACAGATAAGTCAAGTTTCATGAATTCTACCTTAACATATCTTGAAACAGTTGAAAAATGTGGTAAAGCTTAAGTGGACAAACATATCGACAATCTAGATAAACGAGTTTAAAACTTAAAGTCTGCTAAAGGTCAATGGTACTGGTGATATGTCTCAATCAACTGATATGATCCTTAGACACGAATTCACAAAAATATGCCTGTAAATATGTTTGTAAATAGTTTACATTGCTTATTACATTGTATTTCAGCTTTACATATTAAAACCAAAAAGATTTTCGGTGTGTTTTAGCATAAACTTACAAAAATACAAAAAGATTTTATTTCTACATTGTTTTCAGCAAACCAATGTTGGAAAACGGATCTTCGAAGTCTGGTAAGATGCTAGAACTGGTGGGAATCTCTTTGACAACGGGCTGGGAGCTAATCTGTTAATCTGAAAAGTCAAAACGATGAAAAGTTCATTAATTTGAAACTTTGTTTTTGAAAATATCAACAGTTTGTTCGTAACGGGTCAAACCGGGGTCATTAACTTGGACTCGGCAGACAAATCGGTTAACCAAGGTCATTAACTTGGACTTGGTCAACTGAGTAGATTTTCATAAATGGTAAAAAGTTGGAAAGTTCAAGGGTTAAAATGAAAAATTGAAAAAAAACTTGTTTAAGGGTTTGGCAAGTTCGGCCGAACTTGCTAAAAAAAATCAAGTTTAACAATCAGCAAGTTCGACCGAACTTGCAGATGGCTGTGTTTAAGAAATAAGTTCGCTCGAACACATATGGGCTTTGTTAATGGGCTTATAAGTTCGCCCGAACTTATCTAGGTATAAATACCTTAGTAAGTTCGGCCGAACTCATTTAACTGCTTTCAAACACTCTCGAGCGAACTTGAACTTTGAGAAAACTTGTGTGATTTTGGCAATTTCATACCGTTAGGCTGCCGGATTTTCATTAGTTTTTGGTGATTTGCACACCAATCACTATGGCAGAGGTACTGATTCGAGATTGGACCATGTTTTGATCGTGTATGAACTAAATAGATCTAAAAGTTTAAAATCTGATAAATCTAAGAGTTGTTGGTTAAAATTGAACTTAGATTCTGAATCTATGCAAAAAATCGACCGTATAATCATATTTGATTGAACTGAAATGGATAAATGGCATGATGAACAAGATTGGATTTTTGGAGAAGACGACAAGTTCGGCTGAACTTGTTGTCAAGTTCGACTGAACTTGCATTAAATTCTTGTGAATAAAACTGATTAAAAGATGCATCTTCGACCGAACTTAGGTTTGAAATTCTGAATTGTTGTTTAGAGTATAAGTTCTCTTGAACTTAATAATGAACATGTTTGATATAGCATGTTCGAACGAACTTGATCTAAACAGTTTGATTAACACTCAATCAAGTTCGCCCGAACTTGATAAAGTGTTAGAAACTTTTGATTTTTTCTCGAAATGCGTGCTAATTGTTTTGCGTCATTTTTCAAGCACAGGTACCAGCGCGTGTAATCTCTGTTGAGTTCTCCAAAACTCACAACACGTGTATCACGCTCGACAAACGATTTGTCCGTCTCTAAATGAACATGATAGTATATTGAAGTTTCTCGAAGATAGCCCTATACGCAGAGCCATAACCGAACGTACAGTGTCGTATCATTCACATATAGTTCATTTTTGGATGAATGCGAGCCTTAGCGCTAATGAGAAGACGATTTCTTCAACAGTGCAAGTTGGTAATGAGCTCAAGCCGATTACAGTAACTGAAGATGATATTCGAAGGATTTTGCATTTCAACGACAAAAACGATGATCCGATTCATCTAGACGAAAAGATGGTCCGTGGCTGTTTCTTTCGTATGGGATACAAGGGGAGTGTAAACAAACCTACATTGAAGAAAGGGGAGGTGCCTAACCCCTATAAGCTTCTAATGCACGCCATTATTCATACATTTAGCCATCGCAAGGCCGGATTAGATGATGTCATGATTACTTAGCTTGCATGGCAACGGCATTGATTCTGAAGAAGCCGTTTAACTTCTCAAAGCTTGTCTTTACACATATGTCAAAAAACATGGAGGATTCTAGATTGTGCTTATATCCGAGGTTTGTACAAATGTTGATCGACAAGAAGTATGCCAACATTGCACGAGATCCAAATGATGTGCTGTATTTAGTTCATCTTGATGAAACTACGGTGAAGAAGCTTATCAAGTTCCAGAAACAAGCTTCAGCTCCTGTTGCCAAGCCGGTATTTGGAGCCATTAAAGATTCGAATTATATATCGCCACCAGATAACAAGTGGAGAAAAAATGGTAGCGACGACGAGAAAGAACTTAATGCTAAACAAGAATGGTTCAAAGAATTCAAACCTAAGGCAAGGAGGAATGGTTTTTGAAGGCTGAAGCTGATAAGTCGAAAAAGAAGCAAGCTGCTAAGAAAGTAGAAACGATGCTCGTTGATGAAGAAGAACCTGAAAACGTTGAAGCAGTTGCTGGATCGAGCGCTGCAGTTGTTATTGAGAGTCAAGAAACTGTGAAAACGACTCAAGATGATGTTATATCTGCTACTTCTGAAAATGAAGATGATTCTGATAATGAAATTCCTGCTAAAGAGCCAGAAAAGACTGAGGCAGAGATTAGAGCAGAAAAGGAAAGAGAGTTGGATGCAGATTTTGATCCTAACACTGAAAAGAGTCTGACGAGGAGAGACCAAAGAAAAAGTCTAAGCGTACAAAGTCTTCAGCAATCGAAATCTCAAAGAAGACTACAGGGTCACCTTAAACCAAAGGAAACAGAAAAGCAAAGAAAGAGCAAAAGGCTGTAAGTAAGAGGCGCAAAAGATTGTTGAAAAGCACAGAAGCCCCACAAGAACCTTCTGGTGCTCAAGAGAAAGGAGTCACACAAGAAACTCCTCCACAAGAACCTTCTGTTATTGTTCATACTGAAACTGAAAGGCCAGGAGTTACACAAGAACCTCCTGTGTCTGATTTTGTTGAAGTTCCTGTCATCCAATCACCTGTTGCTCCAACGACTTCAAATATTGAAAGTTCTACTCCTAAGAAGTCAACACCAAAAGCTGCAACACCTAAAGATTCAACGCCAAAGACACCAAGGGGAAATCTGTTTGGTGATATGCCACACGGTCCAATCAGTCTCGAAGACCTGGATGAGTTTTTCCCAGAATCTAATGTTGAGATGCTAGAGAAACGTGTGAAGGCTTGGAAGAGAAAGTTGCACAAAATGAGGTTGAAAAGGCTGAGCATGTTAAGAAGGTGAATCAAAGCGAGGTCGAAAAAGAGTTGCTTGATGATAAAGTAAAGGTGATGGAAAATGAGCGAGGGTACTTCAAGTCGTTGATAGAAAGTCTGCAGGATACTAATGAGAAATTGCAGACAGAGATTGAAGAGTTAAAAACAATTCAAGCACTGAATGATAGAAGATTCAACAGATTGCAGAAAGTGTTAGCAAACAATCTGAACATTGATTTCATTGCTGAATACGATCGTCTGAATCGTCAGGAAGCAAAAGAGTGTGCTGAGAAAGAATTAGCTGAAAGTGGTAAAGGAAAGCATGTTGAGGGTGAAGCCTCTAAATCTTCTGAGACTGCTGAGAAGTTTTCTGATGTTCCTAAGAAACCAGTTGAAGATATTTCAAAAGCTTCTGAGTCTGATATCCAAAAGGTTGACGAATCTGTCAAGCATTCCGATTCTATCATTGTTACTGGAGAAAAAGACGATGATGAAGCTGAAAGGAAGAGGGGATAGTGGATTGGAATATTGGTGACGATGATCAGGGTAATGTTGGTATTAGAGTTTCTGAAGCCAAAATCTCTGATGATTTTGATTTTACTGCCCTAATGGACGATGAATCGAATAAAATGGAAGATAAAAGTCAGGGGGAGTCAGGGCAGAAAGGGCCAACTGATGATGATATAGATATGGCAAATGTTGATCGTTTTGCAAAGCCAGTTGCTGCTATTCCTGTGATGCCTTTAATGTTAATGTTAGAACACAACATGGAGGAAGGTGAATATGTACATAACTACACGAAGGAGGATTTAGCTAGATTGATCGAAGTTGAAGCTGAATCGTTAGAGTTTGATTTTGAGGAGGATGTGATGACTGTAAATCCTTTCGAGCCAAATGATTATCAATATCAAAAACGATTCGAAGCTGATGAATACAATCGAGTAATTGTGGAAGATTGATCTTCAGATGAAGAATTAGATCAGAAAGCAAAGTATGTCGGTTCTAATTCAGATAGTTTTCCTACTTTTGAAGAGATGTACAAACAGCTTGATGAAGATATGTTGAAAGATAGGATTGCTGAATCAGTTCAAGAGGGTAAAGTGCCTAAGCCCATGACCAAAGAAGAGATAGCTCAAGCGAGAAAGTCTTGGTTTAAAGAAATGCCATGCGAACGCAAGTTTCGACGTCCTCTTGCATTCTTTACCAGAGACAAAGATGTTTCTTTGGGAGATATTTTGAGCTGGGGTTGGTTTAAAAAGATTAACGTATATGCAATCAAGAGGGAGTTTGGAGTGCAATACTTCAAATATCTTGCTGATTTCAAGACATTACCGTATTGGGATGTTGAAGAGTTGGTACAGACGGTGAATGTTACATATTACATGGAAAATGATTAAGTATGAAGCGATAAAGGTTGAAATTACTGGAAGCCGTTTATTCCAGGACGAAGGGTTAAGGTCAATAAGGTTACAGGGGAAAAGGACATAACGTTAATTATGAAACGTCCTAGAGCCATGAGGAATATGCCACTTATGCCGATCGAACAGAACTTCTATCCTTTATTCAAGTGGTGGCAGATAGATCTAGCTACTTGCGAAGCGGTGATTGTGTTAAAATTTGAAGATCACCTGGATATTACCAAGGAACGGGTTGAAGTGATGGGTTATCAGGGAATGAGAGGTTTATGGAGGACGATAATGATTCTAGATCCTATGTGGCTTGTGAACTACTCGAGAGAAGATATCAAAACCTTGTTCTACAACAAGATTGTTTTTGAAGAACGTAACAAATCTATGACAATCCTTTTTCGGTCTCATCTTTTTAACATCATAAAAAAAGAAGACCATTTAAGACATTACAAAACGTGTGTCAAGAAAAAAATGTAATGGTTTACAAAATTTAAGAAATTATTACTTTTTTAGAGAAATATGTACTTATATATCCAAACAAACGCTTAAATTTAAACCGTACTTAAATTCATAGATTTAGATTTAGTCTTGAAATTAAATATCCAAACAAATGCTTAAATTCATAGATTAAGATTAAATTCTAATTTTTAAGATTTATTTAATTGTTGTCTCAGGTTGAGTAAGGAGTAGAGGAATACTCGGTTTCGAGATTTGGATGACATTCGCAAAGATTGGTCGACTTATGCGGTTACCTCTCTTTTTAAGTGAAAAACTTTATTTTAAGTGTTGCTGCATTGACAAACAATTCTTTTTTTGTTAATGTTAAAATATTTGTTGTATACTTGACAAATGATTATGCAATGGGTTGTTTATGTATATATATATATATATATATATATATATATATAGGGGTTGGTTAGCGTACAATTGGGCTTAACGTACATTACGTACGCAGGTTTTTTTCAACATGTGAATTCGATTCTTATTCATGTGAATTCATCATTTTGAACACCCCAATGCGAAATATAGGTGCGAATTCGTTTTTTATCCATGCCAATTCATGACTATAATGCGCGAATTCACCCGGCGTACCAATGTACGTTAAGGCATATTGTACGATATACTTTTACTATATATATGTGTGTGTGTGGGGGTGTGTGTTGTTTATGAAATATATTTATTGTTTTTGTTATTATACATGTATCCAGGGAAAATTAGTAATTCTATAAAAAAAATAATTTTTAAACAATTAAAAGCATGACAAGCGTAAATAAATGTCATACATTTGTGTCATAAATGATTGTCATTAAATGTGTCATAAATGTGTATCGTAATATAAATGTGTGTCATAAAAACATGACACGCAAATGCATGTCATATTAATTTTATGACTTCTCAATCAACGGCACACTTTTGCGTGTCATAACTACTGTCATATTTTCTAGTAGTACCTTATCTTATAATATGCGGTATAGGGATGGAAACCAGCAATCACATACTAGTCTCTTGTTTGATAGCAAGATCAATTTAGTGGGTGAAACTTCTTATTAACTTGTTAGCAGGTTAATCCTAGATCTCAAGGGGTCAAAGGAGTGGGTAAAGGCATTGAAGTGGAGAAATGAAAAGGAGTTCATTAATAATTATACCCCGATGTGGCTAGCGTCCAAAGACATCAAAATAAATTATCATTCTTATAGACGAGATGATGTGATTTTAATGTTCAAGATGTAATTTTATAATTTTGTTCTCTTGCTATGGTTTTTTTAAGGGGTCAAAGGAGTAGGTAAGGTTATTGAGGCTGTTTTTTACAACATTTTGGCAAATATGGAAGTCGGGAAATGAAAAAGATGTCATGAAAAATTAAACTCCGATGTGGCATGCGACGGAAGATATCAAAACAAATTATCATTCTTATGGACGAACAATAGGCCAGGAAAGAGGAGAGATGGTGTGATTTAATGTTCGAGAGTTAAGTGCACGGTCCCTGTGGTTTGCAAGAATTGCTGTTGTCCTCGGCTTTCTAAATTTACAATGATGATACATTCTAGATGTTTAATTTCTAAAACATGGGTAGTCTCTTACTTGGATGGATGTTAAGTTCTTCGATTAACTTGGTGTGAAACAACTAGATTGCCCATGTAAAGTAAAAAATAATATTAATAAAAATATCAAAATGAGTAAAGTGCAATTTGCGTCTATATGGTATGTTGCAAAACTCAAACTAAGTCCCTATTTTCATAAAAAATGGATACTTGAGGATGTAAAATGTTAAGATTTTATTCTTATAAGAAAACGTGCAGACCGTATATGTGACCGTATACGGAACAACGTGACGTGGAAACTAAGGCACCTCGAGCGGTGGTCGTGGCTGTGGCGACTCTGGAATGACAATATCAGGAGCATGCTCCTACATGCCCCTAAGCAGTAGTGGCAAATAGACCTGGTTGAAGTATGCCGACAATTGAACCGGCACGAAGAGGTCTCTATCTTAGCGCAGAACCCCGTGCCGAGGGTGGGGAACTGCTTAAGAACTTTCTTCCCCCACACCGAGCTCCTTCCCAGCCTCCTCGCTTTATCGCCGGCAATAAGTGTGGGTCACCGCTTAAGTGATAGCCAAACGAACGGGCTATCATAGTGAGGCGGCAAAGTATTGTGCCACACCGTCGCGTACAGCCTCTTGTACAAGAGGCAATAAAAGAAAAACAGATCTCCGCTCGTACACCAACTCGGCTATGGAAGCGAAGATAAGCCTGCTAGATACCTACACACAGTATCAGTAATAATAATTTAATGATAAATAATATTAACAACGATAATAAACGTACCTGTGAAGTGGGCCAATAATAGCTTAAACCTCCCTTTGAGAGCACATGGTCCCAATTGTCCTTTTCTTCAACCACATCAAAAACCCTAGAAACATAGGCTTTTCGGCCACTTATAATCCATGTTTGTACCTAGTTTTCTTACTTAAATGTTATATTTTAAAATTATAATAAAACAATACACGAATTAATAATAAACCGTGTATAAAGATCTGTAACGATCTCATCCTCTAGGTATAAGCCGAATCGGAAAGCAAACTGTGCAACCGCCACGTCAGCTAGGCGAAAAGAAACCTCTAGCGGAGGGGTGCGCCTAGTCATGTGGCTCCTCAGGTTGGTCGGCCCGACGCTCGTTATACCATGTGTGCGTCAAAGTCGATATAATGATAATATTATATATATATATATTGTGTGTGTGTGTGTGTGTGTATATATTAGTTTAATCTATGCTGATTATATTGTGTTCGCGTCGAAGTGGATATAATATATATAATATATATTATACAGGGATGTGTTAAAATGAGAACCACCTTGAGTGTGAGAACCGTGAGAACTAGGCCATCCAAAAGGTTTTTCTGAAATTTTTTTCTCAAAAGTCATAAAAAATATCACTTTTTTGGGCAAAAAAATTGAAAATGTCGCATACCCACATTTACACGAGGCGCAAAAATTATTTATCTTCATGCAAAACAGTCAAAACTACCGACTCGAAATTTTTTATACTTTTTTACAAATGTGTTGATAATATTTTCATCTACGTTCGTGCAAAAAAATTTTGGCCCAGCTCGTGCGGGAATAAAAAGTTCTCACGATTCTCGCAACTCGTGGTGGTTCTCATTTGAACCGAGCCTATATATATATATATATATATGGAGAGGATCATGAGAAAACTAGATATAAATGAGAAAACTAAAAAACTAACTCAAAAGGCCAAAAAAAAGCATCAAAAACATACATTTTGTTTTACAATTTTTTTATAAAAAAATCGTTTGATTTTGTATAAAAAAACTTTTTTTTCAAAAAAAAAAAAACTTGTACTGCACATGTGCACTATATGTGTACTACACATGTGCATTATATGTTTATGTTGCACATGTGCATTATATGTTTTTTTTTTTTTAAAAAAAGTTTTTATATAATATAATAGCGAATTTTAATTAAAAAATCAAAAAAAAATTGATATGTTTTTTTGGCTTTTTTAGTTATTTTTTTGGTTTTCTTATTTAAACTAGTTTTCTCATGATTCATCCCCTATATATATTGATGTACTACAAAGTACATATGTTTATAGTGTTTATTTTGGTTCGTTTTTAGTTAGTTCGGGTCTGTATTAGGTTAGAATTTCGATACTGCTAACGTTAGGCATTGATTTTAGGTCCTGTTGCTTTAAGTTGTGAAAAATGAAGAAATACGAGCAGTTTGGAAGGAAAACGGGAACCATACGCGTAACCGAGAGCTGAACATGAAACGACAAACAAAATCAGCAGATATAGGGGCGC
Organism: Scalesia atractyloides; assembly: GCA_947069175.1. NCBI lineage: Eukaryota > Viridiplantae > Streptophyta > Magnoliopsida > Asterales > Asteraceae > Scalesia > Scalesia atractyloides. The sequence goes on from CAMTDV010000019.1 coordinate 68,714,619, forward strand.
CGCGCTACGCGACGCCCTGGCCCTCACCCGTCGCGTAACGCGACAGGGTATCTGTTCGCGGAAAAGTTGTTTGTGATGCGTTTTGAGTTGGATTTCGGGGTATAAAAGAAAACGTGATCATCCTTGATTAGGTTACGAATTTTAGGAGTTCTTGCAGCCGTTCTGAAGCCGTGTTAGCTAAGTTTGAAGGTTTGAAAGCTCGGGAATCATTGGATCAAGTGAAGATTGACGATTAAAGACTTTCTCGGGTTTACACGATCCTTGTTTGTCTTGTTTTCTCTTTTTGAACTTGTAATGATGAATTCCAGTTTGACTTTTCTTGTTTTGCTTTTGTTACTGAATATGCTAGGCTAAACATCTTTACTACCTAGACTTTGATGAATGGATTGATATAAAGTTTATACCTTTTTCGTTAATTACATGTTTGTTATGGATGCTTTGATTTGGTTTTCTGGCTTGGTGTGTATGCATGCTTTGATTTGGTTTTCTGTTTTCTATTGCTTCATATGATTCTTGGTGAATGTCTATATCACGGAATAGAGTCGTATCAGGTTGTGAACTTGGTGAGTGTCTATATCATAGAATAAGTTCATAGTCTTTAAGGTTGAAGGGCCCAGTAAACCTTAGAAGTGATTGTTAACAGGTTAATAGATTTTAGTGTTCTACTAGTCCTAATACCTGGAAAGTGAGGGGCTATTGATAGGTCTTACCCGGCGAATTGCTATTGTCGGTCTTTGGAAAAAGTCCGTGCCTTTGTTGACCCGTCGGTTTTATTAGTCTATCAAGTCAAGTTTAGATACTCAAACTACCCTAGATCTATAATTGGAAAAGAGTAGGTCATCATTAGGGTACTCACACAATATTAGACAACTGAAAAGACGTCTAATCAACCGGTAGGATTAACGGCCTAGGTAACGCCATAAGTTTCACCTCGAGAAAGGTTGAGGGGCTTAGCTGGTATTTAATAGGTTTAGTATTATAAGATCCCGGTTCCAGAAAACGAGTAATTAACTTAATCGGTAAACGCTTAAAATCAATCCAGGATTCTAGTCTAGGTAGTTTTCATCACCGCTTGAGAACAACTTTCATCCTTCGTTCGTGTTAGTTAATTTAGTCTTTAATTAGTTTTAATATAGATTTCCGTAGATTTTCAGTAACCCCCCCCCCAAACAATCAAAGCAGTTTTAGTCGTGTCTGTCCGAGTCTTTCAGAGTCTAATTAGCGTAATTAATAGAGTCCTGTGGGTTCGATATCCGACTTACTTAGGTTATACTACATTGATCGGTACACTTGCCGATTGTGTGGTTTAGGTTTTAAGTCGAGTCTAGAATTTAAAGCTTTCTAGTGTTGAGTCTAGAGTGTCTTAGTTAGTTGAGTTTTACAGTCTGTTCAGCACACATCATGTTTTTGGCACCGTTGCCAGGGACTCTTGGCAATTGCGTTTATTAGCTTTGATTGACTACATTGAGATATACGTGCTAAGTGTTTTATTTTGTTTTAGTTTTTCTTTCTTATTTGAGTCTTAGTAATCTAGTGTTTGTTTTTCTTTGGTAGGTGTTCTTTGCTTGCAGTGGATGCCACATCTGCGCTCTCAGCCACCGACGGACAATCAACCTCATCTTCTTCATCTTCCCAGGTAAGTACACCACTTGCTTCATCTTCCACCCATTCTGACTCTACCCTCCAATCTAAACCACCGAACTTTGACTTCACTCCGAAGTTTTCACCCCATAATTCCCCACCACCTTCCCGTCCCGAAAGCCCACCCATCGTCCAAATGGCCGAACGTAGACAAACTGTCCACCAACAAGCTACCCAAAATTTCACTGGTCTCGCCTCACCCATCACTGTCCCACCCATCATTAACCATAACTCATGGCAAATTCCCTCATATGCGATGACAGCCATCACCAATACCATTCAGCTCCATGGCCGCGATTACGAGGATGTACCCGCTCATATAAATCGTTTCTCTCGCATGCTCGCCACCTTTAGCCTCCATGGAGCGCCCGAAGATGCCACCTATCTTCAGCTTTTCCAATTTTCACTCGCGGGCCGTGCAGCTACATGGTTAGACTCTCATCCAACCGGTACCTTCACTACTTGGGCGGCCCTTCGTCAAGCCTTTCTGAATAAGTATTTCCCGCCCGCTAAAGCAGTTTGTTTATCTGGCTTGGTGTGTATGCATGCTTTGATTTGGTTTTCTGTTTTCTATTGCTTCATATGATTCTTGGTGACTGTCTATATCGCAGAATAGAGTCGTATCAGGTTGTGAACTTTGGTGAGTGTCTATATCATATAATAAGTTCATAGTCTTTAAGGTTACCTTAGAAGTGATTGTTAACAGGTTAATAGATTTTAGTGTTGTACTAGTCCTAATACCTGGAAAGTGAGGGGCTATTGATAGGTCTTACCCGGCGAATTGCTATTGTCGGTCTTTGGAAAAAGTCCATGCCTTTGTTGACCCGTCGGTTTTATTAGTCTATCAAGTCAAGTTTAGATACTCAAACTACCCTAGATCTGTAACATCCGTCGAAAAACGGGTTTTCAAAACCCGCTTCGTTTATTAATCAAATATCCTGTTATAAATTTTCGTTGCGTATTTAATACTCAAATTAATTTTAAACAATACATAATTAATAAACATTTTAGAATTTAAAAACTATAATCATTAAATGGTAAAAACAAGTGCTAAAAAATAAAATCAAGCTGCCGGGTTTCGAACCCGGTCAGCCGGATCAAACAAACAAACATCTCACCACTCCGCCACTTGACTCGTTTGTGATAACTATTAAACAAATAATATTTATAATAAAACTCGAAATCAAATTCTGTAATCAGCGCGCCCAATCCGCAGTCGTCGGAATTACCGACGATTTCGCGAGACTTCGACCGTTTCCTTTGACTGAACGCGTGTATTAACTTCGACATCGGTTATAACCGATGTCTAATCCCGCAATCCCAGTCATAACCGCCGGAAAAGTTTTGACCACGAATCAAGATCAAATTCGGACTCGATTCATTCTGTTTCTTCCCGATAAATACACACCCAAGTCTCTGGTAACCTTTTCGCTCAAAATCGCACAATTTATCGAAGTCTTAGTACTCGCCGGAGAAATTCTGCACTCGCCGGACTTTCACCGGAAAACCGAGACTTACACCAAATCGGTAAATTTCTCGACTCTTTCGTTTTCAATCCATTGTTAGACATATACTAACTTCAATCCTTCAACCAGAATCGGTTCCAGACGACGTTGCCGGAAATTCTTCACTCGCCGGAAAATCTCTGGAAATTCTGAAATCACACTGTAAATCGGTACAATCATCTAAACCCCCTGATATCTCTTGTTTAGTCACTTAATTTCACAACTCATTGATCAAAACTGTTAATTGATCCGCTCAGACGGAATTCACAAATCAGAGCCGACGATCCTTGCCGGAGTTCTGAGAAAAACATCCTGTTCGGTACATTCGAATCCGTAACTCTCTTTATCCATTACATTTCAATCAATTATATGTTCGACGAACGATTTAAACAAGAACAGTCGAACATCTTTGTCTGTGTCTTCATGAATGAAGAAGACGAATTCGAACATTGTGTATAAGTTTAATTAAAACAGGATATTAAACCGGGTTAGACACATAGTCCAGCGGTGGACTGTGTGCAATCACACAGCACACGTCACGAGTTCGAACCTTACAAAGCACCGACTTTCCGAATTAAAACCAAAATTTTTAAAAAACTGAATCAGATCAAGTCACAGTAAGTTTATAAGAATAATATAAACCATAAGTTAAACAGATTAGACACACAGCCCAACTGGTTGGCTGTGCGCTTACAAACCGAAGGACCCGAGTTCGACTCCGGGTCCCTGCAACCGGTTCGACATATAAACCCTTTTTAATATAAACCAAATAAATTAACATTTAAGTAATATATATATAATTAAAACATAGAATATTTCGGGTTAGACACGTAGCTCAGTCGGTAGAGCTGCGTGCACGTGTACGAGAGGTCCTGGGTTCGAACCTCACTCAGTGCACACTCAACCACAGTCCGACCGGTCAACGGTCCGGTCAACGGTCAACAAAAGTCAAAATTTTTATTTCTTTTTATTTATTTATTTAATTTAAAAATCAATTAAAAACACTTAAAAATAATATTTTTAAAGTTAGGAAATGTCCTTAAACTCACAAAAATAAATCTAAAAATCCTATTAAAGTTATGAATTAAAATTATTAATCTCAAATAAAATCCATTTATTTACCGAACCATTTCGTTATTATTTAGGTTAGTTTCTATCGTGGTCAAATCCAAATTCGTGCGCATTCATCATCAATCCAAGAAACGCACCCACTGTGAGTGAATTCTTACAAATTCCCCTTTTTATTCATGTTTTGGGGTGTATCATGTGTCGCTTAAATTAATTCGCTTATTCAAACTCGTGCTATTACCATTATATGATCTAAACTTATAATGTAAATATTGTTTGTTGTAATGTGTGTTTACATTTAGTCAAGTTGCGTGTAAATCAATTCATTAGGCCCATCAGTTCCTCGTTGGAGACGGGTTGAACAACGCGTGCCTCAAAATCATTCATTAGGCCCGTCAGTTCCTCGTGGGAGACGAGTTGAACAACGCGTGCCTCAAAATCATTCATTAGGCCCATCAGTTCCTCGTGGGAGACGAGTTGAACATCGCGTGCCTCAAAATCAATCATTTGGTGTATGTGTGTGCAATAATTAATATTATGTGTTTTGTGGTTAAATTTACATTTACGTTTATTCATATTTGGTTATGCACAATTTTATTCAAATAACCAACATAACTAATCCTTTCAAATGTTTAAATAAGATTCACTCGCCAACTTTTTGTTGACCCAAAACCCTATTTTTACACATGGTACATGTGAACAGGTTGAAGCAAGGAACACATAGGAAATTGCCTTAGAAGAAAAATAATGAAGTCTTGAAAAATGTATAGAATAGGTTGTACTTGTATGATTGATTGTAATGATTCTCCTTTAAAAAGAAATAATAATTATGGAACTTTATAATAAATGTCATGAGCTTTGATGAAAACCTAATCATGCCCCGATCACCTTTTCCGCTGCGGGTCGGGGTGTGACAAGATCTATAATTGGAAAAGAGTAGGTCATCATTAGGGTACTCACACAATATTAGACAACTGAAAAGACGTCTAATCAACCAGTAGGATTAACGGCCTAGGTAACGTCATAAGTTTCACCTCGAGAAGGGTTGAGGGGCTTAGCTGGTATTTAATAGGTTTAGTATCATAAGATCTCTGTTCCAGAAAACGAGTAATTAACTCAATCGGTAAACGCTTAAAATCAATCCAGGATTCTAGTCTAGGTAGTCTTCATCACCGCTTGAGAACAACTTTCATCCTTCGTTCGTGTTAGTTAATTTAGTCTTTAATTAGTTTTAATATAGATTTACGTAGATTTTCAGTAACCCCCCCCCCCCCAAAAAAAACAATCAAAACAGTTTTAGTCGTGTCTGTCCAAGTCTTTCAGAGTCTAATTAGCGTAATTAATAGAGTCATGTGGGTTCGATATCCGGATTTACTTAGGTTATACTACATTGATCGGTACACTTGCCGATTGTGTGGTTTAGGTTTAAGTCGAGTCTAGAATTTAAAGCTTTCTAGTGTTGAGTCTAGAGTGTCTTAGTTAGTTGAGCTAAAGCTTCACGTCTTCGCGATCAAATTCACTCATTCTGCATGGAGCTCGACGAGCCCTATTACCTTGCTTGGGAGCGTTTTCAAAACTTAGTTGCTCGTTGCTCTCAACACGGTCTCTCTGATTGGGCTCTTTGTGAGAAATTCTACAACGGTCTCACCCCGGAGACTCGTGATCGTTTTGACACTAATGCGGGAGGTCACATGATGGGAATACTTATTGTCGCCGAGTGTTTAGCGCGTTTCGAAAGCTTTGCCCAATCTCAAGCTCAGTCGCAATCCGACCAACGGTATTCAAGTGGTAATTCAAATACCACTACTAGTGCACCCACTCGAGGGGTGAACCAGGTTAACCTGTATCCTAGTGTAGCGTCGTGTTGGAAAACATCACTCGAGAGCTTAAAGAGATCAAGCGAAAAGTTGATAAGTGTGAGTACTGCCGAGGGGTTCATGATACTAGTGCGTGCCCATTGTTGATCGGTGAGGAACAGGTCGACTTCGTAGAAGGAGGTCTAGGTAGAGGTCAGGGTAGTGGGTTTGGTAGCAATTTTAACTCGGGGTGGCGTAATAATAATAATAACTTCTATAATAATAATAACAACTTTTGTTCCACCGGTAATCCTCCTGGTTTCCAAGTAGCTCAAAATCCAAACAGGGGGCAGGGTTCGTTCTTTAGTGGGGGATCAAATGGGCAGTTCAATAAGGGGTTCAACAGTCAGACTAGGGGAGAGGGTTCGAATAGTTAGGTTCAACCAAATCAGGGGTCAAGTAGTGATGTAGGGGGTCATCTTCAGCGTCTAGAAGCCATGATGAGTCAAATACTCGTCAAAGACCAAGCCACCCAAAAGGTCCTCTCTGTACATGACCTTTTACTTAAGAACCATCAGTCTTCACTCCATAACATTAAGAGGGTCATGGGTGATATGTCTAGGAAACTCGAGGAGAAATCACTCGGTCAGTTCTCAGGTACGACCTAACAGAACCCTAATGCTCAAGCCAAGGCCATTACCACCCGTAGTGGCAAGATCGTAGAGAACCCGAGAGTAGAGGAGAGAGTTGAGAGTGAGGATGAAGAGTTAGTAGATGAGGAGATTGAGATGGAGGCGCCGGGCAAAGTGCAATCTAGGCTAGTCCCAGAAAGTGCCGCACCGCCCGGTGAGCCTGTAGGAGAGCAGAGAGTAGAGAGACCACCCGTTGACGTTACACCGTCTCCACTCGTACATCACTCATGTGTCCCGTTTCCATCACGTCTTAGGAATCAAAAATACTCTAAGGAATACGGGCACTTCTTAGATATCTTCAAGCAATTGAAGATCAATCTACCCTTCATAGAGGCACTCCAGTCCATGCCTAAGTACGCCAAGTTCTTAAAGGATCTTCTTAGAAATAATAAGAAATTGGGAGAGTTGTCGAATGTCCCGTTGAATGGAGGGTGTTCCGCCGTTGTTTGGAACAAGCTTCCCGAGAAGCTCACCGATCCCGGTATCTTTACCATCCCATGTCTATTCGGTAGTAACAACAAGGCACGAGCCTTAGCCGACCTAGGTGCTAGCATCAACTTGATGCCATTTTCTTTACGAGAACCTAGACTTAGGCGAGCTTTCACCTACCCGTATGACATTATCCTTAGCCGATCGGTCCGTGAAGTACCCTAGAGGTGTTGTCGAGAATCTGCTAGTCAAGGTCGACAAATTCGTTTTTTCCCGCCGATTTCGTTATTCTGGATATGGAAGCTGATGAGCGAGTTCCAATCATCTTAGGTCGTCCTTTCTTGCGTACTGCCAAAGCTCTCATAGATGTCTATGATGGGCAAATCACTCTTAGAGTTGGTGAGGAGAGAGTTACTTTCGAGATTGATCGTTCCATGAGCCACCCGAGTGGTTCCGATGATTATAGTGGTCCATGTCATTCGATATATTTCTTGAATTCTTTCATCTCGTGTGTCGACCATTGTTTAGTGTTCATTAGTGGTGCCGACTTGGTAGGAGGAGAGGTAGTTGAGGAGAAGATGCTAGAGGTAGAGGAGATAGGAGATGAGGGGATTTCTATAATTCCCGAAGTGTTAGAGGTTAGTGAAAACACCACCCTTAGAGCTTAAGGTCCTTCCGTCTCACCTAGAGTATGCCTATTTAGGAGAAGGATCCGAGCTACCCGTTATCATATCATCAAAACTAGGGGATGGTGAGAAGTAGAAGTTGTTAGATGTGTTGAGGGCCAACAAAGAGGCCATTGCATGGAGGTTGTCCGATATTAAGGGTATAAGCGCTTCTTATTGCACCCATCGGATTCTCATGGAGGACAATTTTAAACCGGTGGTGCAACCTTAGCGACGCCTCAATCCTAACATGCAAGATGCAGTGAAGAAGGAGGTGATGAAACTCTTAGATGCAGGGATGATTTATCCCATTTCCGATTCACCATGGGTAAGTCCCACTCAGGTTGTCCCTAAGAAGGGAGGGATGACCGTTGTCATGAATTCGAAGAATGAGCTTATCCTTTCTCGCACGGTCACGGGTTGGCGCGTATGCATCGATTATCGTAAATTGAACGATGCCACCCGAAAAGACCATTTCATATTGCCTTTATCGATCAGATGTTGGAGCGTCTCGCGGTCAGCAGTTTTACTATTTTCTCTATGGGTTTTCCGGTTATTTCCAGATCCCAATCGCACCAGAGGATCAGGATAAAACCACATTCACATGCCCCTATGGCACTTTCGCGTACCGACGCATGCCATTTGGGCTGTGTAACGCTCCAGTTTCAGGATATGATAGAGAGTTCCATGTTAGTTTTTATGGACGATTTTTCAGTGTACGGTGATTCATTCGATCAGTGTTTAGTGAACCTGGAGAGGATGTTGAAGAGGTGTGTTGAAACGAAGTTGATGCTTAATTGGGAAAAGTGTCACTTCATGGTGACCGAGGGGATAGTTTTAGGTCACAAGATTTCGAGGGATGGTATAGAGGTAGATAGGGCGAAGATTGTACTATTAGCAGGTTGCCACCACCCACGAGTGTGAAGTCGATCCGTAGTTTCTTAGGTCATGCGGGGTTCTATAGACGTTTCATTAGGGATTTCTCTAAGATCACACGACCCATGACCCGTTTGCTAGAGAAGGATGTTTCGTTCGTCTTTGACGACGAGTGTCTCAAAGCCTTCAACTTTTTGAAGGAGCAGCTTTTTAGTGCACCCATTCTTATCTCGCCCGACTGGAGCTTGCCGTTTGAGCTTATATGCGATGCGAGTGACTATGCCATAGGAGCGGTTTTAGGACAAAGATGGGAAAAGCACTTTCACCCGATCTACTATGCGAGTAAAACATTGAATGACGCTCAAGAGAATTACACCACGACGGAAAAGGAGCTCTTAGCCGTGGTTTTCGCTTTCGACAAATTCCGCTCATACCTTGTTCTCTCCAAAACCATAGTCTTCACCGATCACTCAGCGTTGCGTTTTCTTTTCCAAAAGAAAGACGCGAAACCTAGACTTATCCGTTGGATCCTCTTACTTTCCGAATTCGATATCGAAATTAGAGATAAGAGCGGGGCCGAGAACGTGGCCACCGACCATCTTTCACGTCTTGAGGATCCCAAGAGAGAGGAGATTCGTGAGGAGGAGACAGGGGACACATTCCCTCACGAGTCGATAGAGTTTGTTGATGCCGAGGAAGAAGGATTGCCGTGCTTTTGTGACTTAGCGAATTACTTATCTAGTGGCAACATTGTTAAGGGAATGAATACGCAACAACGTAGGAAGTTTCTTAGTGAGGCTAGGAAGTATTTGTGGGATGACCCTTTCCTTTATAGGATAGGAGGAGATAGGATCCTTAGACGTTGTGTGTCTAGAGAAGAGGGAATGAACATCCTTAAACATGTGCATGAGGGTCAAACGGGAGGCCACCATGGGGCTCATACGACCGCACAAAAGGTGTTCGATTGTGGTTTTTATTGGCCCACCGTACTTCGTGATGCCGAGAGGTTTTTGAAAGAATGTGATGCTTGTCAACGAACCCGCAACATTTCGGCCAAAGATGAGATGCCTCAAAACCCAATCCAAGTGGTAGAAGTGTATGATGTTTGGGGGATAGATTTCATGGGACCGTTCCCTACCTCGAAAGGGAATCGTATATTCTCGTGGCGATTGACTATGTGTCAAAGTGGGTTGAGGCTCAAGCTATTCCCACAAATGAAGCCCGAGTAGTGTTGAATTTCCTCAAGAAACTCTTTTGTCAATTTGGTACAACCAAGGCCCTAATTAGTGACCGTGGCACTCACTTTTGCGATGCATTGATGGAGAAGTTACTTGCATGCTACGGGGTCACTCATCGTTTGTCCACCGCTTATCATCCGCAAACAAGTGGACAAGTGGAGAACGCAAATCGGGGTGTCAAACTCATTTTAGAGAAAACCATGGGGAAGAATAGGAAGGATTGGTCCGACAAGCTCGACGATGCATTGTGGGCGTTTAGAACCGCCTACAAAACACCTTTAGGTACCACTCCATTCATGATCGTCTACGGAAAAGCGTGTCATCTCCGCGTCGAGTTAGAACATCGTGCCCTTTGGGCTTTGAAAACCGTTAACCTCGACATGACAGAAGCCGCTAGAAAACGTTTCTTTCAAATTCATGAGCTAGAGGAGCTTAGGGATGCGGCTTATGCTCGATCGTGGAGCATTAAGGAGAAAACCAAAGCCCTACACAATCGTAAGTTGAAGGAGTTTAGCAAGGGTGATAGAGTGCTACTTTACAATTCTCGGTTGAAGTTGTTTGCGGGGAAGTTGAAGTCAAAGTGGTCGGGTCCTTACATAGTGAATGATGTGTCTCCGTATGGAGCAGTTGAGATTGTGGATGAGTCCGATGGCAGAAGTTGGAAGGTGAAAGGCCATCATTTGAAGCACTACATTGGCGGACACTAGATAGGAATGAGAGGGAGGACACTCCTCTCGAAATTCCACCGAACACCACCACTTAGTGTTTTGGGTGAGAACCCAAGTGTACTGTTTGTACCTTTTGTATACGAGTCGTAGTTATTTATTTTCTTGCTCTCTAACGTTATTTTGGTAGTTTTGTCGTTCTTTGTTTTGCGTGTTTGAGAATTTCCGCAGGTTTCATGATCGTTACGGAAAGGATACAGCACGAGGAAAGAAGATTCAGGTTTGTTGGTTCAATACTTAGAAAATATTTTGGGGTTTTGAATGGTTGAAAGTGATTGAAAATTTTTCTAAGGCAATGGGGGAGCCAATTTTCGAATATGAAAATTTTTCTAAGGCATTGGACTCAAAATTTCCACAAACTTTATGTAAAAAACAAACCCTCGCGCCCCGCTAAGGCCCGTCGCGCTACGCGACGGGTCAGTTCACTTTTTAATTGTTTTGGGTAGCGCCGCGCTACGCGATGCCCCCATTATCCACCCGTCTCGGTACGCGAGGCCCCCAGGGTCAGTAAAAGATGTTTTCTTTTGACCTCTTTGCTGAATAACCACTCCATCTCCTCCATACGAAACCCTAGCCGCTTTTTACACAAAAATCATCATATCTCAGCCATTTTACCACCAAATCGCCCCATTTTTCTTCCTACATCATCACAATCACTTCCCCTACAATCCCCACCATCCGGTTTGCCGAATTTCACGATATTTCTTCGTGTTTTTGGGCGATTTCGAGCACAACAACACCAAGTCTTAGTCTTTATTGCTTAATCCGACTCCAAGGTATGGCTTCTGTGATTTTCTCTCTTGCAGGTTACTTTATTTACTCTTTTTAGTGTCAGGTCAACTGTTAGGCAGTTCTAGGGTTTGGTCGGTTGGTTAAAGTTGCGATTCTTCCCGTATGGATGATGGTTAAAGGTCGTAGTTAGGTTGGTTTGAGCTGTTTATTCACAATGTGGTTTGTGGGAGGTCCGATTTGGTTTGCTTGAGGTTGTTTGAGTCCTGTGGGTTATGTTTGTGCATGGGGCTATTAATATGGATGTTTTCGGTTTTCTTGGCTAAATTAACTTAAGTTTCGCTAGAAAGATAAGTTGTTGAACAGATTTTTAGAATCAAAGTTGTTTGCCAAATAAATCGTTTGCACAAGGCGCCTTATTTATGCTTCAAAGTTTCAAACTCCCACTTGTTTTAGCCTCAATGTCGGGATTTGTTGGCACTTATGCTTAATTGAGGACAATTAAAGTACCGGGAGGAGGTAGTGTACATTGAGTCTTGAGTCTAGATAGAGGTTTTAGAGTTCAGTGTCGGGTTTACTAATATGCAGGTACAAGTTTAAGATGTCTTGCACGTACTCAATCTCCATTCGGGCAAGTTTGTCGATAACTTAGCTTTTATAAAAGGTTACCCAGATTTTTAGTCACCTGTATTTTCGGTTTCAGTCGCGAATGTAATGCTATACGGCTGATTTCATCCTGACTCCATCCAAAAAAATAAAAAAATATAGCTTGTTTGAATATGATTCGTATCGCTTACATCTTTATCTTGTGTTTTCAGGAAATGTCAGGCGCAGGTTCTTCAAGGGATCCGAAGAGACAAAGAGGTCCATCTCCTCAGCCACAAGGAGACCCGACACCGGACCCAAGAAGAAGACGGATAAGATACCGTGAGCGAGACTGGAGACTGTATGGTCGGCCTGAGAGGCTCGTTCAGCACCCGGTTTTGGACTTTGAGGAAGACACTTCAGAGAGAGAGAAATTGGTCAAGTATGTGAAAACGAATTTGTTGGAGCATCGTACTATTGACTGGGATTGGTTACAAACGATGGGGGCTCGAGATAGAGTGGCAGACTTGTTTGGGCCAAGACTGATAGCAGCAGTGGATTTTCGTTGGCCTCAGTACATAGAACTAACTATTGAGTTCCATTGTACCTTCCAACACAAAGAGGGTACGTTTGCTGAAACAAATGCGGTATCATTTTCGCTAGGCAGAAATCTTTATGAGATGAGCATAGCCGAGTTTGGAGTAGCGTTGGGTTTTATTCGGCAGAAGAAGTTCGAACGGCTAAATTTGTTGACAGGTTAAGGGGTGTTTATAATCATCCGAGGGATAACTGTCTGGCCCCGAGTGTTATAGCCCGATTATGGGAGTCGATCTCTACTGCACCATTTGCGGGTACGAACCTTACCACTACAGTTCGTGACCCGGTCTACAGGTACATACTTAAGGTGCTAGCGACTACCATTGTAGGAAGGAAGTCGGGTGAGAATAAGGCGAACTGGTTAGATATTTTCGCTTTGATGTGCATGGTGGAGAGGAAGAATTGGAACTTAGCGAGTTTCTTTGCATGGTCATGTAATAGGACACGGAAGGGAGGAGCTAGGGCGGCATTAGATCTTGGGCCCTATATTGCTCGGTTGGCTACTAATTTGAATGCGTTTTCAAAGTACAAAGTGGAGCATATGCATGCGGGTCCCCCAACAGTTTTTTGACGCATAGGGGATATACAGTCGGCTGGCATTCTGACTTTTTGGACCCGCCAGAGTGGGAAGATTATCCAGGAGCGCAGGTTCAGCCGCCAGCAGGTACGGAGGCGGCTAATGTCATGCAGGGTGCTATTCTGCCGCGTTCACAGAGGCCTTGGCAGAGGCATGAGATCCCGGCTCCACATTACCCACTTCGCCAGCCACCACAACCATGTCCTGACCCGTTTACTCATGAGGCAGTTTACGATTTGACCCAGCAGAGGTTTGACAGGTTAGAGAACAGGATGCGTGTGGACCAGCAGTGGAATATGCAGAGCCACCACAGGCAGGATGACATGCTGCGGTATATGATGCAAGGTATGGATCTTAATGTACCACCACCGTTCTCTAGGTTACTTCCACCTCCCGACTATGGTGCTGAGATGCAGCACCCTTATGTTTATGGTCAATACCCGGGGTATGACCAGTGGGGAGGTCAGAGTGGATATGGGTATGACTACGGTGGTCAGCATGGAGCTAGAGGCTCGGGTTCACACCACATCGATGAAGGAGACGATGAGTGCGGATTGAAGCAGCGTATATCCTTTTTATTTCTATATTATCATTTTATGTTGCTTTAGTTCGATCTGGTTGTATTGTTTAAGACAATTTGCTTTTTGTTTGTTTGAATTTCGGATGATTGTATTTGGATATTTGCATTTGTTTGGTTGGTATGGATGCGCTTTTAGGTTGATGGTTGGAGTTGCTTTCCGTTCATGTGAGAGAGTTTGGTATATTTTGCTGAGCACGTTTGGTATTGGAGGGCAATATGTGGAATTGACTGGCACGTTGACAGTCTCACATTTTTCAAGCTAAGTCTTTTTTTCATTGTAGAGTTTTGTATTTTTGCTTTCTTTAGTTTTTAAATTCGTATGTAGTGTTTAGTTTAGTTTTAGTTTTGTTCGATTCTTGCATTAGGGATAATGCAAATCTCGAGTGTGGGGATGGGACGTTAGAGTCTATCTTAGAGTTTAGTATAATTGAGTCTTTAAGTTAATTTTCGTTAAAAACAAAAAAAATCCGAAAAAAATTTGAAAAAAATAGAAAATGTCTTTTGAATAAAGAAGTTTGCAGAAAAATAAACGGAAAATTGATAGAAAAGATGGGTTTTTGCTCGGGGTCGAATAATGATAATATGAGAAAATAGTCGGGCTTGTGTCTAGTTTGGGATATGCGGGTAGGCTCGAGTCGGTTCTAGGTTCCTTTGATTTAATATACCTTAATTGCCGGTTTGCTAGTGGGTGCTCATCTAGGAAAAGTGGGAAATTGAAATCGCCAAAAATAGTATAAGGAATGCCGTTATAAGCCAAAATCGTCATAATTTCTAATCATGAAAAGAAAAAAGTAATAATAAATTGAGCTAAAAACTAAGAAAGTAGCGCAGGCCTACGTAATCTTCGTTGGAGATGGTGACTCTGACTTAGAATGCCTCTAGGATGGGTGAAATTAAGTTGCATAGGAAAGAAAAACTTTACCGAAGCCTATTGTAATCCGAGTTGGGGATAGCGACTCTACAGCCGGAATGCCTCTGGGTTAGGTAAAGCAAAGTCGATGATCAAAGAAAAAAAGTATTATTTTAAATTCTTTTGATGGTGGTATAAAACGGTTAAGAATTGGTCCAGTGATCGTTCTTTTTGTTCTATAAGCTTGAGGCGGGAGTAGATGTATTGTGGCTTCTAGTGTGAGACCCTAAGTACATTGACCGAACTTGAACTAAATTGCATGATAAGGGCTTGGAACCGGGTTTGGGTTTAAAAGGACAAGTATACCTGCAATCGTGACTAACATGAGTCTTGGTTTTAATAATGTGATTTATGTTTTGACCCGGGTATTTTTTCTGTTTCTGATTCCTTTTTGCATAGATTCTTTTTCAGGGACGAAAAAGTCTTGAGTGTGGGGATGTTTGATGTACTGAAAAGTACATATGTTTATAGTGTTTATTTTGGTTCGTTTTTAGTTAGTTCGAGTCTGTTTTAGGTTAGAATTTCGATACTGCTGACGTTAGGCATTGATTTCAGGTCCCGTTGCTTTAAGTTGTGAAAAACAAAGAAATACGAGCAGTTTGGAAGGAAAAGGGAACCGTACGCGTAACCGAGAGCTGAACGTGAAACGAAAAACAAAATCAACAGATATAGGGGCGTCGCGCTACGCGACGCCCTGGCCCTCACCCGTCACGTAGCGCGACGGGGTATCTGTTCGCGGAAAAGTTGTTTGTGATGCGTTTTGAGTTGGATTTCGGGGTATAAAAGAAAACGTAATCATCCTTGATTAGGGTTACGAATTTTGGGAGTTCTTGCAGCCGTTTGGAAGCCGTATTAGCTAAGTTTGAAGGTTTGAAAGCTCGGGAATCATTGGATCAAGTGAAGATTGACAATTAGAGACTTTCTCAGGTTTACGCGATCCTTGTTTGTCTTGTTTTCTCTTTTTGAACTTGTAATGATGAATTCCAGTTTGACTTTTCTTGTTTTGCTTTTGTTACTGAATATGCTAGGTTAAACATCTTTACTACCTAGACTTTGATGAATGGATTGATATAAAGTTTATACCTTTTTCGTTAATTACATGTTTGTTTATCTGGCTTGGTGTGTATGCATGTTTTGATTTGGTTTTCTGCTTTCTATTGCTTCATATGATTCTTGGTGACTGTCTATATCATGGAATAGAGTCGTATCAGGTTGTGAACTTTGGTGAGTGTCTATATCATAGAATAAGTTCATAGTCTTTAAGGTTGAAGGGCCCAGTAAACCTTAGAAGTGATTGTTAACAGGTTACTAGATTTTAGTGTTCTACTAGTCCTAATACTGGAAAGTCAGGGGCTATTGATAGGTCTTACCCGGCGAATTGCTATTGTCGGTCTTTAGAAAAAGTCCATGCCTTTGTTGACCCATCGGTTTTATTAGTCTATCAAGTCAAGTTTAGATACTCAAACTACCCTAGATCTATAATTGGAAAAGAGTAGGTCATCATTAGGGTACTCACACAATATTAGACAACTAGAAAGACGTCTAATCAACCGGTAGGATTAACGCCCTAGGTAACGCCATAAGTTTCACCTCGAGAAAGGTTGAGGGGCTTAGCTGGTATTTAATAGGTTTAATATCATAAGATCCCGGTTCCAGAAAACGAGTAATTAACTTAATCGGTAAACGCTTAAAATCAATCCACGATTCTAGTCTAGGTAGTCTTCATCACTGCTTGAGAACAACTTTCATCCTTCGTTCGTGTTAGTTAATTTAGTCTTTAGTTAGTTTTAATATAGATTTCCGTAGATTTTCAGTAACACCCCCCCCCCCCCAAAACAATCATAGCAGTTTTAGTCGTGTCTGTCCGAGTCTTTCAGAGTCTAATTAGCGTAATTAATAGACTCCTGTGGGTTCGATATCTGGACTTACTTAGGTTATACTACATTGATCGGTACACTTGCCGATTGTGTGGTTTAGGTTTAAGTCGAGTCTAGAATTTAAAGCTTTCTATTGTTGAGTCTAGAGTGTCTTAGTTAGTTGATTTTTACAGTCTGTTCAGCACACATCATATATATATATATATATATATATTAGTTTAATCTACACTCGTTATACCGTGTTCGCGTCGAAGTCGATATAACAATAATAACTGGTAGGGCTGATAGTAATACACTGTGTGGGACGGAGTAAGGGCCCTTCTATATATAGATATTCGTGTAATCTACGCTCGTTATGCCGTATTCACATCGAAGTCGAAGTCGATATAATAGTAAGATTAATTATATTAACTACGCTGGTATACAGTGTTCGCATCGAAGTCATATAATAATAATATTATATATTAATGTAATCTACGCTTTGTACGGTGTTCAAATCGAAGTCAATATAATAAACAGTTAAACCACTTGAAGATTCTAGAGTTGTAGTGGAGTTAACAAATGGATCTTCCAAGGAAGGTAACCCATAATATACACATATCTAAATTGACAAATTTGCTCTAAATGTCACTCAACTTGAGCTCCATCGCCACTTTCATGCCCCTGGTGCTGCTGGAAAAATTGAAGAGGTCAAAAACCCGACAATGGGTTCGGTTTTGTGAAAAAAAAATAGTGTAAATGTCTCTTTAGGTTGGAATCTATGACCTCCAATCCTATGGCTTAGGTAGAATTCATTAAACCAAAACTGGAGACCATGGCACAATCTTAAGATTGTCTTCTTCCAATAGGTTTATATCATAACATACTGCACATCATTTTGGCAAAATGAGGCACGAACACAATCAACTTGCAGTTGGCTCCCATAGGAAGGTTGTTGTTGCACTTGCAACAGGAAGATTCAAGGGCAAGATCATTCCAATCAATACTAAGACGTTGACCCGACGAAAAAACTTCTTACAACATCATTATAGGTACTTCCAGCAGGTGAGTGATACGATGTGCATTCAGGATTATTCCTATCACACCCCACTTTTCGAGGGGCTTAATTTTACTCATCAATACAATCTTAAGAGAAGAAAAAATTTAATCATTTTTATGATATGTTTACGGTACAATAGTTAAAATTGTAAAACACACGATAAGTCAGTACAATATACAAAGTTTAAGAAAAATGTTATAGAAATATATCTTCACTTCAACATAAGTCTCTAAACCTTGATCTTTCCTTCAGCACCCACCTGAGATATATGTTTAAAAACACATGTCAATTTTATTGGTGTGTTCAGTAACATACATTTTTATCAAATCATTTCAAAACATATATTGATTATGTACGAACTCTTTCTCTTTGTATTGCATAAAGCACGTTCATGCCATCATTTTACTTTCCTTGGCTTCACTGTATATACACATTATAATTCAGTTTTACATAACTAAAACTACTATCCCCTAGGCTTCCCACAATGAATATAACTTAATACGATTTATATGTGAATATATAGTTAGACTGATATTTATATGAACTTTACATTACACACATCAAGGTTTTACTCGTAAAGCCATTTTACCAGCAAGCATCACAGCATTGAAAGTGTTAACATTACTTACCTTTTTCTTTGAAATGATGGCCATCCTCTTTGTGCTCAAGTTTCTTAGGATGGTTCATTTAGCGGGTAGCACCAAAAACATATCGGTACTTAGATTCTTAATTGTTACTTAACATGATACGTAAACATAGGGTTGTAGCCCTTTTTTTCTTCTAGGACCCAACTTGTTTTTGACTTATAATTCCTTGCATGTCATTCCTTTTTGGTTTTAAGCTCGTTTTCGTCCAAAACTCCAGTTTAAGCAAATCTTAACAAGGTTAATTCTTAGATTTGGGTCAAAGTAGCTCACCAAGCTTAAATGTGCAAGATGATGGTGAGCGCTTGCTCCAACTTTTTCCATCACAGCACCTAGAATTTAAAATTTTGGTCTCTTACTTAATTAACATGCATGACTAAATCCTCACAAACTAGACACTTGGTTTGGATATTCCTTACCAACTTCAGATGGTATTCACTACAAGAAATCGGAGCTTTAGGGGCGACCTATCTTGCCCCTATTGATGCCGAAAATCGGCCCTAAAACCTTTAGGGCGACATATCGCCCCTAATAAGATATCGCCCCTAATGCTCCTTTTCTTGTAGTGATCTCCTAATCTTCAGCCTCCAGTTCCGACTCTAAAATCACCCACATACAAGGATATGAACCACAATTGTTTTGAGATAGAGTTGAGAGCTCCAAGAGGATTTTGGGTTGAAGGTATGAGGTTTGTGGTGATCGGGACAACTGTTAATTAAGATCCATCCAATTAAGCCAATGCAGTGAAACCTACGCATTATACATGTGAGGAATAGGACTAAGAATGTGCGGCACACGGATGTGTGACTGATAGCTACAGTGGTGTCGATCATCAGAGGGATTTGTTCGAGACGAGTCACATTGTGTTGTTTATCTCTAGTACATAAGATAAAATGCCATTGTATTGTATGAAGTTGCTGCAACCTTCATCTGCTTCTGGGAAAGACAGAAACCTAGCTTATGAAATTATTGGAATCCTCGTAAAATCTTAAGCTAAGATTAAAGATAACATCCAGATTCGATGGAAATATTAGAATTTAAGTTGTTGGGTTGAAGAAAAGATGGGGAGTGGGTTTAAGTTGTAGTGTTCAGGCGGCGAAACCCTTTGTATTCTAATCTTTGGAGAGGATGTCTATTCTCCAAAAGGTGTTATTAACCTCAGAATTACAATTTCTACTGATGGTTAGGTTCACACAGATGAAAGTTCTGCAGAAGAATAATTAGGCGAATTCCTGTCTGGTTTAAGAAGAATAACCAGTGAGAGAAGGATTACTGTCTGGTTTAAGAAGAAAATAATATTTCAAAGTTTATG
The DNA here is from genome assembly GCA_947069175.1 of Scalesia atractyloides. Taxonomy (NCBI): domain Eukaryota; kingdom Viridiplantae; phylum Streptophyta; class Magnoliopsida; order Asterales; family Asteraceae; genus Scalesia; species Scalesia atractyloides. Next base: position 68,734,104 of record CAMTDV010000019.1, read on the forward strand.
GTATATGTGAAACCAACTAGTAATTCTTCTCTTACATTCTATATCATAACTGAATCGCATATTTGCATGTGATAATTAGTGAAATGGATGGCTAATAAATATTAATAACCACATAAGTTCATTAACTTTTTAAGTAATAATGCTATACATCTATAGTTTACAACTAAGTTTACATACGATATACAACCTTAGTTTTAATGAGTTTAGTTTGCCGTCTATACAAAAGAGTATGTGAAAAGTTGACAAGAGAAATCCCAAATGTTAGGTGGAGATCAAGTTAACTTACCTTTATATCAAATTCTGTTTAAAAAACTAGCATTTCCAAATAAATAGTGCAATCTATTACGTCGAAGGTAAAGATATGATTAAACTTCTTATGACAATAAAATGGTATAATCTAATCAACAGGAGTCATAACATGATACAGATAAAATGCACAGAGCATATCAAGATTAAAAGATCCTAACCAATACCATATCATGCAAAAATACAGTAAGCTAAGAGGTACATTAGCTTATAATATGAAAGTAATCAAGCAATGTAACAACAAACATGGTGGCGGATTTAGCGATAACAGGTATAAAAGTAAATGTCATCATAATAACTGAATTAACATAGAATAACCAATTTAAAATCCACTGACATTCCAAGTGGAGTGATATGACAACAAATGATTTGGTCTAGTTACATTAAAAAAGAACATGATATAACTGAAGGTAAATAAGTATATAGTCTTAAGATCTATCAATACGTCTCTGTAAAATATAAATGTATCGACTAGCTTGGAGTCGGAAGTCACGCCCTGACAGATAAAATTACAAATACACTTAAAAGAGAAACTCACCCATTAATGAATGCAGAAATTAGGAATAACTTCTGACACAACCACCTACTATGGAACAGGAGATACAGGAATTGGTGTTGGCCATCTTGGAATCACAAATGGCACCACTACACGCCATGACAGGGCATCCACAACACCAGCAGATCTACAAGCAACATCCAGCCTTCTGTTCTGAATACTATATGAGACCACACAAGCAAGCTCCACACACCTCAGATAAACAATATCCAGATCAAAAGGATGGAAAGATAATGGGAGAAAAGTTGCTTTCATTAACCAGCTCTCCAGTTCAGGATCAGAAGATGAGAGATCACTACGGGTCACCTTGAATTCAGAACACCATTCACCTTTATCATAATCTTTCATATCCCACATACTAAAACAGTAAAACGAACTCGCATGAGGTGCCACCTGAAAAAGATGAAGCTTTCCTTGACACCCGTCACACAAACGATAAAGCCCGTCATGCGTAACCTCACTTTGAACATCCCTGTCAGCTGGAAACGGGATAAGTCGACAAGATTTGGGATCCTTATAAGGATCAAAAGCAACCATACCATGATGATTAACAAACCAATGAAGAATCCCATTAAAGCTTAGGGGACCTGCACCGTACCTCGGGAGTGCAATTGGATTAGGACAAGGCAACCTATAATCAACCCATTCCCCACTTTCAGACGTATACATATCTAAACCGAGATAATTTGAGGGTGCCTCGCGCATTTCAACTCTCACAATTCTATAGCTAGTAACTACATTATCTTCACTAACCCTACTCACAAAACCTTCCCAATTGAAAATTGAACCTTTATTGTGTTTTCTACTCAAGGTAACCCTCTGCCTAGTCACAGGATCACAAACATGGTAAACTTTACCTGAAAATGACCAAAATAGAATCAAACCATTACTCACAGCTAAAACTTTAAAACTGGCAAACCGCTGTAGGTCCCTTGACAAAAAAACAACAGAGGAATTGTAATTTTCCGGACGGAACAGGTCAAGAACACCTTGAATTTTCTTCTCATAAACGTACCTATACAAGATTCTAAAAGGTAGTGAAGATAATGCAGCATTGGCAGTTAGCATACGTGCGATATAAAACCGCGAAAATGAGCGTTGAGCAATAAGGGTCCGCCAGTACTTGGAAACACATTTGAACTGAAAAACTGATTTAAGAGGCAATCTAGAAAGTATTTCATATAGCAATAAATCGGAATCAGGGGCGTTATGAATATCATATGTGAATGTATCATCAGGATGCTCTAGAAGTGATGAATCGGAGCTAGGGTTTCCTTCTATGGAACATGTTGGTGCGATAATCTGAGATTGAACGGGAAATATGTTTTCAGAGTGGATGATAACACGATTTTGAGTCGGAATTTGGTTGTGATCGCCATCGTTGTGGATTTGATTGCTTGAATTGAGGTTCGCCATTGGTGTTTGTTGGAGGTTAGAGCACCGCCAAGCTCAGATTATGTTTTGAACATGAGTAGATTGGCGTTCTTATAGCATGTTCTTCTTCACTTTTACATCAATTCTATATATACACTGCATCTATACATCATATCATATCATATCATATTATATTATATTATATTATACACTACATCTATATTATATTATATTATATTATATTATATTATATTATATATATTATATTATATTATATTATATTATATTATATTATATTATATTATATTATATTATATTATATTATATTATATTATATCAATTCTAATATTATATTATATTATATTAACCCTGTAATGATATCAGTTTAACCCTATTAGCCCAAAAAAGAATTTTTTTATCTGAGCCCTCAATGTCCAATTTTCTAACCCTTTTGGTCCCCTTCGCTAACCTCATCCATTTAATTGGTTAAAAACTGGTCATGTGCCCCTCACATGAGGGGCATTTATGTCAATTTGTCTACTCACTTATAAAACCTTAAACCATCAGTCCATCTTCATCTTCGTCATTTGTCTATCCTATAAACCCTAATTAAATCCTTAGTGACTGATGTGAACAGCCACAACAACCCACCACCACTCAGCCGCCACCACCTCCACCTTCATCACGCTTTCATCATCATCATCATCAGTTTGTCGGAACTGCGTTTGACTCGCAACCCAACACCACCGATCACGTTTCAAGCCTTCTAAGTATGTCGATCTACACCAAAACGAGCATACATACGAGTTGAGGCTTACAAGAGTTGTGTCGGAACCTTAATCGAATCCCACAGTAGTTGTCATTAACGGATCTGGTGATACCCTTAATCACCAAATTCTGAAATCCTAGGGTAGTCGTGGGTTGGTGGTGGCAGTGGTGTTGGTTGCCAGTTTTTTGTTATATGTTTCATGAATTACTAGATGATTTGATGTATTACATCTGTGATCTGGAAAATGGGTAAAAAGAATTATGTTTTCTTGGTCAGTGATAGATATACAGTGGTCTTTCATTTGATAAACTCATTCAATTGCTTTACAAAGTTGAAAACTTATGTGATCTTTGTGGGGATTGTGTTCTTAAATATGTTAGAGAAGCGATTTTTTTTAATTGAGTCTGCAAAGTTTTTGATGGTAGCAGCTATGATTCTTTTCAATATGCAATGGATTTGATTAGTTTTTATACAAACTATTACTACATCTATGATCAAATGACTATCCAGAAAGATTCTAATTTATTGATATTCATCGATATTTATATATTCTTAATTGTTTTTCAGTGTTAGAAAATATTTGTTATCATTGTATTTTGATTATGTAGGACCGATCCTCGATGCTTAGGAACCTAAATTTGATATCTAACGTCCATAATAGCGGAAATATTACGTCGTGTTACCAATAGACAAGAATTAATCAGTTAATCGTCAGTTTCATTGATTAAACGTTCAGATTACAGACTGACAGAGCTTCGCCTCTACAATGCCAAAGTTACAAATGAGACACACAAGCTAGGTATTTATAGGTTTACAAGTTCGGCCCAAACATGTAAGTTCGCCCGAACTTGCCTATGCAAGTTCGGCCGAACATACTCAAACATGTCATTTCATGGGCAAACTTGGCTAAGACTTTTCATAAATACTTCTTAACCTAGCATATCCAGCTCTATACAATACAGACTCGATATAAGACTAAGACATAGACATTCTGCACCAACAGACTCCCCCTTGGATATCGTCTTCGTCTTTTATCAGTCTTCAAAACTCTGTCTTCATATAAACATTAACGTACCCGACCAAAGAAGTTCTTGTAGGGCTTCTTTCGTCTCTCTTGTTTCGGATACGGCGTTTGATCAGTTAGCGGTGGTCTTTTAAAGTTAGCCATCTTGAGCGAACTTTGCCTTACTGCTTTTTCCATCTTCTCTTTAATCGCCTCACTCCTTGTTTCTTCCTTCAAGAATTCAACTCTTTCCAGATCCCTCCACTTTGTCTGCCACATCTTTCCTGAATTCACATTACGTGCATAGCAAACATTGACAACTTTCTGATATTGCATCGCTTGTACCTTTTCTCTTTCTTCAAAAACAATCTTGCTGTAGAAAAGGCATTTTATATCTTCTCTCGAGCAGTTTACCAACCACATAGGATCTAAAATCCTTATCGTCCTCCACAATCCTCTCATACCCTGATAACCCATCACTTCAACCCGTTCCTTAGCAATATCTAAGTGATCTTCGAACTTTAATACAATCACTGCTTCACAAGTAGCTGAATCAATCTGCCACCACTTGAATAAAGGATAAAAGTTCTGTTCAATCGGCATAAGCTGCATATTCCTCATGGCTCTAGGACGTTTCATAATCAACGTTATGTCCTTTTCTCCTGTAACCTTGTTAATCTTTATTCTTCGCCTCGGAATAAACGGCTTCTAGTGATTCCAACCTTTTTTAGCTTCATACTTTATCATTTTCCATAACAATTGATCAACCGTCTTCATCTGATAAGTGACATTCACTGTTTGCACTGGCTCTTCCATATCCCAATACGGAAAAGTCTTTAAATCAGCAAGATATTTGAAGGATTGTACTCCAAACTCTCTTTTGATTGCATAAACGTTGAGCTCCTTAAACCATCCCCTACTCAAAATATCTCCCAAAGAAACATTTTTATCTCTGGTGAAGAATGCTAGTGGACGTCGAAACTTACGTTCACGAGGCATCTCCTTGAACCAGGTCTTTCTCGCTTCAGCTATCTCCTCTTTGGTCGTTGGCCTAGGAATTTTTCCTTCACGTAGCTCTTCAGCAATCCTATCATTTAACATGTCTTCATTCAGCTGTTTATACATTTCTTCAAAAGTAGGAAAGCTTTCTGAATCCTGACGAACATATTTATCTTTCTTTTCTGTTTCATCATCTGAGGACTAGTCTTCAACAATCACACGGTTGTATTCATCAGCTTCAAATCTTCTTTCATACTGATACTCTTTTGGCTTAAATGTATCGACATTCATTATCTCTTCAAAATCAAATTCCAAGTTTTCAACTTCAGCTTCAACTAGCTTTGCCAGATCTTCTTTCGAATAATTATGTACAAACTCACCTTCTTCAACATTATGTTCCAACATCAATATCAAAGGTTTCGTAGGTACTGCAGTCATAGGCTTCACAAACCGATCAACATCTAACATATCAATGTCATCTGAAGGCCCTTTTTGCCCTGACTCCCCCTGGCTCTTATCTTCCATTTGATTTGATTCATCATTCATCAGATCAGAGAAATCAAATTCATCAAAGACTTTAGCTTCATTGATCTTTAAGCCAGTACCACCCTGATCAAAATCATCATCACCCTGATCAAAATCGTCATCATCCTCCACTACATTCCAATCTTCATATCCTTCCTCTTCTTCATCCTCATTCTTTTCCTCTTTCTCGGCTTCATCATCATCTTTTTTCTTTAGTCACAACAATAGGATCCGAAAGCTTGACAAATTCGTCAACCTTTTGTATATCAGACTCAGAAACTTTTGAAACATCTTCAGCGAACTTCTCGGGAACATCAGAAGATTTCTCTGTAGTAGATTTAGGGGCTTCTACCTCTACCTGCTTCCCTTTACCACCCTCAGCCAATTCTTTTTCAGCACGCTTCTTGGCTTCTTGACAATCCAGACGATCGTATTCGGTGATAAAATCAATATTCAGATTATTGGATAACACCTTTTGTAAAGAGCTTGAATTTTCTTCAATTCTCCAATCTCTGTTTGTAATTTTTCGTTGGCGCCCTGCAGACTCTCTATCAACGCTTTGTAATATTCACGTTCATTTTCGAGCACCCTCACTCTATCATCAAGAATTTCCTTTTCGACTTCGCTTTTTTACCTTCTTTTCGAGCTCAGCCTTTTCTAACTCAATCTTCGCAACTTTATCTTCAAAAACCTTCACACGCTTCTCTAACATCTCAGCATTCCTTTCAGGGAAAAATTCATCCAAGTCTTGAAGACTTATAGGACCATGTGGCATATCACCAAACATACTTCCCCTCGGCGTCTTTGGTTTTGAGTCTTTTGGTGTTGCAGTTTTTGGTGTAAACTTCTTTGGAGTAGGGCTTTCAGGAATAGAAGTCTTTTGAGCACTCGGCGATTCAACGATCAGAATTTCAACAAACTCAGACACAGGAGGTTCTTGTGTAACTCCTTGCCTTTCTGTTTCAGCATAAATGATAACAGGAGGTTCTTGTGTAGGAGGTTCTTGTGTTGCTCCTTTCTCCTGAGCACCAGAAGGTTCTTGTGTCGCTTCTGTACTTTGTATCTTGCTCTTGTATCTTTTGGTCACGGCTTTCTGAGCTTTCTTGGCCTTTCGTTTTCCTTTCGTGTGAGGTGACCCTGTAGTTTTCTTAGAAATTTCGATTGCAGGCGACTTTGTTCTTTTAGTCTTTTTCTTTGGCCTCTCCTCATCAGAATCTATTTCTGCATTCGGATCAAAATCTGCATCCAATCTCTTTTCTTTTTCTGCTCTTATTTCAGCCTCTGTCTTTTCAGGCTCTTTATCAGATTCTTCATTTTCAGACGTAGCAGAAATTACTTCTTCTTGAGTCGACTTCATTGTTTCTTGACTCTCTTAACGACTGCAGTGCTAGATCCAGCCACTGCCTCAACATTCTTAGTCTCCTCCTCAACAACAAGCAAAGTCTCAACTTTCTTTGACCCTCGCTTCTTCTTTGATTTATTAGCTTCATCTTTCAAAAACCATTCACTTCTTGCCTTTGTTTTAAACTCTTTAAACCATTATCGTTCAGCTTTTAGCTCATTCTCATCGTCGCTACCTTCTTTTCTACATTTGCTACCAGGTGGTGATACATAATCTGAGTCTTTAATTGCTCTAAATACAAGTTTGGCGATAGGAGCTGAAGCTTGTTTCTGAAACTTGATAAGCTTCTTAACTGTGGTTTCGTCGAGATGAACCAAATAAAGAACATCATTAGGATCTCGAGCAATGTTGGGATACTTCTCATCGATCATCATCTGAATAAATCTTGGATATAAACACAGTCTTGAATCCTCCATATTCTTTGACATATGAATGAACACCATCTTAGAAAAGTTGAACGGCTTCTTCAAAATAAGCGCCGTTGCCATGCTAGCCAAATAATCTTGAACATCATCTAACCCGGCTTTGCGATGGCTGAACGTGTGAATTAGAGCATGCATCAAAAGTTTATAGGGGTTTGGCACTTCCCCTTTCTTCAATGTTGGTTTATTCACACTCCCTTTATATCCCATGCGGAAGAAACATCCGCGAACCATCTTCTCATCTAGATGAATCGGATAATCTTCTTTATCTTTAAGCTCTAAAATTCTTCGAATATCGCCTTTAGTAATTGTAATCGGCTTTATTTCATCACCAACCTGTACTGTAGAAGAGATTGTCTTCTTGTCAGCGCTTAGATTCGCGTTCATCCAGAAGTGAATAACATGAGATCGATAAGAAACAGTGCGCTCAGTAATAGCTCGGCGAATATGACTATCTTCAAGAAACTTCAAAATGCTGTCATATTCCTTCAGCGACGGACAAATTGACTTGTCAAGTGTGATACATGTGTCGTGAGTTTTAGAAAACTCAACTAAGACAACACGCACTGGAATCTGTGCATGAAAAACGACATAAAACAATTAGCACGCTTTTCGAGGAAAAATCACAAAAAAATTTCTAACATTTTTTTCTAACACTTTAATCAAGTTCGGGCGAACTTGATTAGTGTTAAATACACTGTTTTTAACAAGTTCGCCCGAACATGTAACATACATGTTCAAATTTTTCCTTAATGCAAGTTCGGGCGAACTTACTGTTTTATTATACAATTTTTCCAAAGTTCGGCCGAACATGTATGAGACACATGTTTCATGTTAAAGAACAAGTTCGGTCGAACTTACAATACAAACAAATCATTTTTATTAACATAAGTTCGGTCGAACATGTATGATCAAAAATATTTCAACACTCAAGTTCGGTCGAACATGTTCCTGATTTATTCAAGTGTGTTTTTGGACAAGTCCGGTCGAACTTGATAACAAGTTCGGCCGAACTTGTCGTCTTTTTCAATCAGACCAAAGAAGTTTCAGCATGCAAACATGTATTTCAGTTCAATCAAAAACAGTTTCATGGTCGATTTTAAGTGTAGATCAAAGATCTATGTTCAATTTTGTCCAATAACACCTAAAACTATCAGATTTTAAGTTTTTAGATTTGGTTTTGTTTGTTAACAGTTCAAACATGGTTTATTATCAATTAATTACCTCTGCCATAGTAGTTGGTGTGCTAATCACCAAAAACTATCTTCAAATTGACAGTATAACGGCTTAAAAATGACAATTTCACACAAATTCTCTCAAAACACTCAAGTTCGCTCAAAAAGTTCTGATATCAAGTGAATGAGTTCAGCCGAACTTGAATGGTATTTATACCATGTCAAGTTCGGGCGAACTTGTTAAGCCCATCCTTAGGCCCAGAGAAGTTCGGGCGAACTTATCGTAAAACTAACACTCAGCCATCGGCAAGTTCGGTCAAACTTGCTGATTATTAAGCTCGAATTGTTTAGCAAAAACCTCAAAAATTTCAAACTTTTTCAAATTTTCCATTTTAACCCTGAACTTTCCAACTTTTTACCAGTTATGAAAATCCGACCAAGTCCAAGCTAATGACCTTGGTTAACCGATTTGTCTACGAGTCCAAGTTAATGACCCTGGTTTAACCCGTTACGAACAAACTGTTGATATTTTCAAAATCAAAGTTTCAAGTTAATGAACTTTTCATCGCTTTAACTTTTTAGATTTTAACAGATTAGCTCCCAGCCCATTGTCAAAGAGATTCCCACCAGTTCTAGCATCTTACCAGACTTCGAAGATCTGTTCTCCAACATTGGTTTGCTGAAAACAACGTAGAAATAAAATATTTTTGTATTTTTGTAAGTTTATGCTAAAACTCACTGAAAATCTTTTTGATTTTTAATCTGAAAAGCTGAAATATAATGAAATAAGCAATGTAAACTATATACAAACATATTTACAGACATATTTTTGTGAATTCATGTCTAAGGATCATATCAGTTGATTGAGACATATCACCAGTACCGTTGACCTTTATATGACTTTAAGTTTTAAACTTGTTTACCTAGATTGTCGATATGTTTGTCCACTTAAACTTTACCACATTTCTCAACTGTTTCAAGATATGTTAAGATAGAATTCATGAAACATGACTTATCTATGGTTCCCACTTCTTGAATATACTCCCGTATCCAGATTCCCTAGATTTCATCTTACAGGTGAATACAGCGTAATTGATATCTGTATCTAGGTTGTGCGAGACCTTGAGAGCTCAGGTTAGTACTACCTTACAGAAAAAGAGATGAAGGCTCGTCTTTAAGGTGCGTTCCACTTAAGGAATCTTTTTAGCATTGCATATGATTATATCTTTCGATACTTTTCAATATTGCATGCAATTAGGGGGGTTTAAAGCGAAAGTATTGTAGAAGTTCTAGGCCATTGCTTCCGTAAAATCAAAAGAACTTATATAATACCCCAGATATCAACTATCTATAAAGACCTCGTATCTCAGAATCAGACAATCTTTCAAACGAAATTTCAGAGTACTAAGTCCATATATCCAAGATGTATTAATCCACAAGATTAAGCAGTTGTAAAATTTAGTTTATATCTCGAAAACAGTTTACTGAACGTGTTAAGCCTATCGACACATCCGTAGTAAGACTCGTTTATTACTTTTTAAAACATTACATTTCTTTAGCATACTGTGATAGTCCACTGATGTACTATCATTTCCTTTTATGACACTGAATTCTTTTTTGACTTCTTTTTTTTAATGTTTTTGAACATTTTGAATTTTTATATGTTTTTGGATTTTAAAATTTTTCGAATGTTTTTGTATTTTCTTTAACATTTCTCCCCCTAATATCAAAAACATCTTTTGGGATTTTAGTTTTTAACAAAAATTCTAAACTAGAAAGGTATTTACAAACCAATGTGGATCATGCGAACTCATCGTCCGATCCGTATTCAACCTCAGCGTCCGCACCTGTCAGCAAATTTTTCATACCGTTAATTTCAACAAGTATTTAAATCGTGATAATGAAAATGGTTTGGTATAAAAATCAGCCTTTTGTTCATCGGTGTGGATTTTTTCTATTCGTACCAATTTCTTTTCGTAACAATCACGAATGAAATGATAACGAATTTCAATGTGTTTTGTGCGAGAGTGATGAACCGGATTTTTAGTTATATCGATGGCTGCCTTGTTATCAACATACAGCGGAGTGTCTAGAAATTGCAAACCATAATCTCTCATCTGTTGTTGAATCCACAGAATCTGTGAACAACAGCTGTAGGCCGAGATATACTCAGCTTCACAGGTAGAGAGAGCGACTGTAGTCTGTTTCTTACACTGCCAGGTTACCATTCTTGTTCCGAAGAACTGGCATCCCTCTGTAGTTGATTTAGAGTTCAACGTATCTACACCAAAATTGGAATCAGCATAGCCTGTGAGGTCGAAATTGTCATTCTTCGGGTACCACAAGCTGGTGCTTGGGCATCCTTTCAGATATCTGAAGATACGCTTCACGATCTGCATGTGTAAAATCCTCGGGTTGACTGATATCTGGCGCATAGGCAGGTTGGATACATAATATCTGGGCGCGATGTCGTCAGATACATCAGTGATCCAATCATCGATCTGTATAACGTCTCGTCAACTTTGGCTCCAGTCTCGTCAACGCAAATGTCGTGGTTGAGAGCAAGAGGCGTAGATAGAGGCTTCAAGCTTTCCATTCCAAACTTCTTCAAGATGTCGTGAACATACTTAGTCTGATGAATGAAAATACCATCCGGAAGCTGATCTACTTAAACCAAGAAAGAACTTCATTTCGCCCATCGAGGACATTTCGAATTTCTTTTTCATGATTCCCTCAAACTCTTTGCAGAGACTATCATTTGTAGATCCAAAGATGATGTCGTCAACGTAGATTTGAACTATAATCAGATGGCCATCAACTTATCTGGTGAAAAGAGTACCATCCACAGTTCCTCTGATAAAGCCGTTTCCGACGAGATGTTGTGATAACGTCTCGTACCAAGCTCTCGGGGCTTGGTGTAGACCATAAAGTGCTTTATCCAGTAGGTATGCTTTCTTCTTGTTAAGTGGATCGACAAACCCTGGTGGTTGTCCAACGTACACCTTCTCGCGTAATTTGCCATACAGAAAAGCTTATTTGACATCCAATTAATAGACCTTAAATCCTTTCCATGATGCGAAAGCTAGAAATATTCGAATAGATTCCAATCGAGCTACTGGTGCATAGACTTCTATGTAGTCTATACCTTCCTGCTGGTGAAATCCCTTGACAACAAGCCTAGCTTTGTTACGAACAATAACTCCTTTATCATCACGTTTACACTTAAAGACCCATTTTGTATCAATTGCTTTCTGATTTGGTAGGTCTTCAAGCTTCCACACACCTAACTTCTCAAACTGCATTAATTCTTCTTGCATTGCTTGTACCCAGTTTTCATCTGCTAAAGCTTCATTATCTGTCTTAGGCTCAATCTGAGAGATGAAACATGAATGTAAACAATAGTTCCGGGTTGTAGCAACACGTGTATAGAAACCGTGAGTGCTTTGCCCTTGAGTTGTAACACCAGTTTGAAGTTCTCCGATAATATTTGTTGACGAATGATAGGAATATGATCGCGATAATTCTTCACTTGGAACATCTACTGAGTTTTGCTGATTAGTGATGTTGAGATCAACAACCAATTCAATGTTTGAAGAGCTTGATGAAGCTTCATTCTTTTGTTCGGGACTGCAGATTGATTAAAAAGACTTGTTATCTGCTCCACTTCTTCATCTGAAGAAGATGATTCCCCATCAGCATCAAATGTTGGTGCTTCATCTAAATCAGAATCTTGATTCTGAAGCATACTGGGCTCCGTTGTTGTATTCATTGGTTCAGTAGAGGCATTCGTTGGAAGAGTAGTGGGTGAAAATAATGTTTCAGAAACATTTTCAGCCGAAACACCACTATTGTTTGAACTTACGCCAGAAGAAGATGGATCCAACGTGGGTTGGTTAACCACAATTGGTCGAACAATTTGCTCTTGATTCGCAGACTGGTGAAGATAATATAACGTTGCAACTTCTTCGTCAGTTGGTTCTTTGGGCAAGTCAAATGACTTCCATAGGTCTTGATAGCTAAACAGCCACGCGTCACCTTTCCTTTGAATAGGATTCGTGTAATTGAAACAATCCACGTGCTGTGCTTCAATAACCTTTCGCAATGAAGGAACATATACTCTTCTCAACGGACTCGCATATCCGACAAAGAAACCTTCGAGAGATTTAGCTCCGAATTTGCCATCTTGGTCTATTACGGTACAAGGAGCATCGAATGGTTCTAAGAACTTCAAATTTGGCTTTCGTCGGTTTATCATCTCAAAAAATGTTTTCTTTGTTGGTTTGACAATGAGAACCCTGTTTAGCGTGTAGCAAGCTGCAGCAACTGCTTCACTCCAGAAACTGATTGGAAGTTTAGAATCCGCAAGCATGGTTCTCGCAGTTTCAATTAAAGTTCGATTCTTCCGTTCAGCAACTCCGTTTTGCTGTGGAGTATAGGGAGCACTAAACTCGTGCAAAATCCCTTTTGCGTTGCAGAATTCCTTCATTTTGTTATTCTTAAACTCTGTGCCGTTGTCACTTCTAATGCGTCTGACCGGCAGATGATAAATGTTCTCGAGTTTCTTGAATAGAATAACCAAATTCTCGAACGTTTCGTCTTTTGATTCTTGAAAGAATACCCACGAATATCTCGAATAGTCATCTGTCACGACCAAGCAATATAACTCTCTTGATATGCTTTGAACATTTACAGGACCAAATAAATCCATGTGGAGACGTTCTAAAGGCAACTTGATTAAGTTTAGAATTTTCTTCGGATGTGATTTCTTGATCTGCTTTCCCTTCTTGCATTCCAAGCAATGATCAGACATTTGAAAACTTCGAAGATTTACGCCTTCTACAAGATCATTATGAACCAAGAAATTCATTTTTCGCAAATGAATATGCCCCATCTTACGATGCCAAAGACTAGAATCTTTTTCAGTAGCCTTTGATACAAAACATTGTGCCGATTGTGATGAAGTGGTAGCAACACCCATGTCAAGAACATATAAATCATTCTCACGTGGTGCTCGCATCAGAATCCACTCATCTGGAATTTTGAATCCCTGGTTCAAGATAATACACTCCATATCATTGAAATGAACTGTGAATTTCTTGTCACAAATCTGCGATATACTCAGAAAGTTGTTCTCAAGCTCTGTAATATAGTTCACGCGATCAAATGAAACTACACCATCAGAAAGTTTTCCCTCGGCGATTATCCTTCCACCTTGATTTCCTGCAAAATCCAACATATCCACCATTGATAGCTTTAATGTCGAATAGCAATGCCTTCATTCCAGTCATATGCCTGAACGCTCCACTATCCAAAATCCACTTTGACAGTACGGATCTTTGGAACCCCTGCAAAATTCAGAAATTAGGTGAAAAGCTCTACCCAAGCCTTCTTGGTCTTGGGTTTTATAGGATAACCATCAACAAAAGCATATTCAAACTCATCAACATCATCAAAATCAAATTCATCATCTGTTTCAACAATGTTAATGTTTGAAAATTTCATTTTTTTCTTATTTTTTACAGAGTTGACATTATCGTTTTTAATTTCTGTTTTAATTTCTTTCACATTCTCACTAGTCTTTACCTGCTCAGACTTAGTGATTTCAGTCTTTGATTCTTTTGTGCTGTCAGTCTTTACCAGCTCAAACTTAACAACACCAGATGTTGTTGACCTTTTCTTTGCAATCCAGGTTTGAGATTTGATATTAGCCTTTTTGATGTAAAACTTGTTTTCTTTAGACCTAGAAGTTTCACCTTTTTCGAAAATGGAATTTTCAAAAATCTTTTCAGACTTTGGTTTAACTTCTGGTTTTGATTCATTTCGTTTCAAAATCTTTACATGTTTTACAAACACTGGTTGCTTTGGTTTAACAACATTAGAATCTCTTCTTCGATGATAAGTCGGTTTTGATTTCGAACAATGTCGTGCCACATGACCAATTTCATTGCACTTGAAACATGTCCGATTATCAAGTGGATGTCCTTTAATTTGTGGTTTAACACTACTTGAGGTTTTGGCACCACTTTTAACCTTGGCTTCATCTTGAATTTCTTTCTCCTTTTTGAACTCATTATTTGATTGCTTACCAATCAAATTCTCCTCAAGAACTGTATTCGTCCCATATACAAACTTCATGTTTTGTTTTCATATTCATGAAATGGTGACGGTTTCTTTACAGATTCATCAGTTTCTTTTTCTAAACTCAACCCTTTTCTTCGGTAATTATTTCTTTTAGGTTTGAAAATCTTCGTTCATTGATTACCAATTCCTCTAATGTGACTTCCACGAGTTTAAAGAATTTATCAAGCAATTCTTCTTTCACATTCTGAATCGGAAAGCTATCATCAAAGTATAGTCTATCAGAATCCTTAATTTTGTACATTACAACATTAGGATCGTCACTTAGACCATCTTCTGACGACTTATCGTCATTCCGATTGTGAATCTGAATTCTTTAAACTCGAGTTGGCGCTTTTGAAGCTGCCATCATCAGAATCACTTAAAACATTTTTAACAACTTTGTTAACCACAGCGTTGTTATCATCATCAGATTTAGCATAGACTATATCAATGTTCTCTGGCAACTCGTTTTTCTTTTCAGAAAGTAATTCAACATTGAGTACCTTGTCCATCCCGTCTGCAATTTTAACACAGTATTTCTCGCAAAGGGGTGGAGGAACATTTCTATATTCTTTGCCCGTTTTCTTTTTAGGTTTTTCTTCCGATGAGATTGTTGGAAGAATGTGATCGATAACATACGCGTTAGTGGTATAACTTCTTAACAATTGTCGAACTCTTTCAGTTTCAATTGTCATATCTTGAAGTTGTTGTTTGATTTCAGCAATGGTGTTGATATAAATGTTAATTGCTCTTTGTTTATCCATTACCTGTACCACTCAACATTCTTATATTATCATGTTGTTCGGTGTTATTTCTGTCGAGTCTGCCATAATCATTTTTCATTTTGTCATACGCTTCTTTCATTGTGCGATAATCATATTTTAACAAATCGTTATGCACATTATTTTCAGCGATGATCTTTGATTTTTCGGCACATTCGACACAAGGTTTAGTACATTTTGTACAAGGTTTCTCAACCTCTACAACTTGTACTTTAACAACTACTTTCTCGATAACCTTTTACCTCTGGACCTACCTTGGTTAGATTTGCCATTAAAGCTTTATCTGCCATGTCCTTGAGGTCTTCGACTTTCATTTCTTGAGTGATATCAATAATCACTTCATCAATCTTTTTCTTCTCAACCACTTGTTCTTTCGTGCTTCCATCAAAGTGACCTGCAAAACTGTCACAAGAATTAGAGGATAAAATTCCTTGTCTCTGCATATGGAATATTCCTCTTCTTCCTGCTGTTGATGCAAGTATTGTTCCAGAATAGCTTGTTCGAAAGCTGCTGCTGCCGCTGCTTCCTCTGCAGAACTATCTTCAACTATCTCTGCCATCAAAGCAACTCCAGTCTTTTTCCTAATATAAGAGTTTCAGTCAAAACCGTCATCTTCTGTGGATGCAACCATGGCTTTCTCTCCGTGGTACTACTGTTTGGCTTTTCTTGGATCTCAATCTGAGTTTTCTTCGGGAAAGGTTTATATTGAAGCGCCTTCTTGTAATAATCATTCCCTCCTCCGAAGGACTTTGATTTCATGTTGCCTCGGTGTTCTTACACTCTCTTTTAAAATGTCCCTTCTGTCGACATCTAAAACACGTGACTTTGTATTTGTCAAAACCCAATTTGTTGTTGGAGTTTCCTATGTCACGACCCGTAAGTGCAACGAACTTTTTCACTCTCCTGATGATCGAAGCTAAGGACCATTTGATGTCCATTAGTTCGAGTTCTTCCTCGTCTACCTGGTCATAATCTTCTGCAGTCATCTCGGGGTTTCCGATCTTACCGGCAACAAGACATTCATAAGATTCTAAGACGGTAGCGAGTAGTGACATATGTTGTTTTGCAACTTCTTCTGAAACAACATTGTTTAAATTCACTGCGGTGTTGCATTTGTAAACATTCGGATCAGAACTTTGCTGTTGGTTCTGATTTGTTTGACCTTGGAATGTTGAATTTGAACCAGTGTTCGAGTAAGAATTTTGTGGACTTTGGTCATACTGAGGCTGTGAATGATTCCGGTTCTATGGAGAAGCACATGTTTGCACTAAAAGCAGTTCCAATTTTTGGACTCGAAATGTTATCTTGCATTCCGGTTTTGTAGTACAAACTGATGTCTTGAACTACATTAGCGTTCGTTGACTTCGCTATCTTCAGAAGCTCCATTTCGTGGCCTTCGAGTTTATCAATAAATGTTGACAACTTGAAGAAATCCCACTTATCACTATTCTTCAGAACCATCAAATACGTAATCCATTCACCCTCTGGTAGTGCGTCAGCAAGTTTGTCGATGTATTCTTGTTCAGTCTTCTCAAGACCGTGTCTTCGCATTTGTACTTTGAGGTGACAGAAACGCTCAATCATGTGTTTAATGGTCTCATTCTTTAGCATGCTGAAAATATCAAATTCTTTCAAAATGAGAGCCTTCTTGCTTTTGATCATTTCGGCACTGCCTTGGTATTTCTTCTGTAACGACAACCAAAGCTCTCTTGCTATAGTATACTCTGGTAGCAAGATCAGAATATCTTCTTTGACTGACTGTTGGATGAGACTGATCATATTTTTCTCAGCAATGTATTCGTCTCTCTGAGCTGTCGAGTAATTGTACTTCTCAAGAACTTGTTGATGCTCATTTACCGGAATAGTATAGCCTCTTTCAATTGTCACCCAGCCAGCGAAGTGCATGACTTGAACCCAGTAGGTAAATTTCTCTTTCCATGCTTCGTATTCGTCCATGCTCATCAGCTTGGGCGGTTTGACGTTCGTTCCCATTTCGTTATCAAGATTGACTTGATTAATCACATTGGCATTTGACGAACTAGCTTCGGACATATAAGCTCGTAGTTGATCTTCCATTGTGAATCACGAAACGTATACGCTGAAAATTTTTCAAAAACTTTGAAAACAGTTAGTCCTACTACAAGTTCGGTCGAACTTGTAGTGACAAATGAAGATTTCTGGAATTTTCTAACAAGTTTACTTTGAAAAAATTTCGTTTATCTTCGGTCGAACTTATAACCCAATTAAACAGATCTTCGAGCGAACTTGTTCAAAAGAACTTTGATGAAAGACACGCAAGTTCGGGCAAACTTACTTAAAATCTTCTTGATTTTACACAAAATTTAGTATCTTCGGGCGAACTTGACTCAAATTTCCTCAAAAATCACCTAAGTTCGGGCGAACTTACTAAAAAATCACTTGTAAAGTGATGTTTTAATGCAAGTTCGGCCGAACATGGCCAACAAGTTCGTTCCATAAAGTTTTCAAAAACATGGTTTTTTCAAAATTTCGACATGAATTCGGTTGAATTTGTTCTCCAATCTTTTAAGGGTTTATCTTTGTTGTATTTTACATGATATATTATAAATTCAAAAGTTTTGACCATGAATTCTTCATTTTGTGATTAAAAGTTAAAGAAAAAGAAGAATGGAGTAGAAATAGAAGTGATCTTGTTTTGATACTATCAAATCAGGCTGTTCTAGCTCTGATACCACTTGTAGGACCGATCCTTGATACTTAGGAACCTAAATTTGATATCTAACATCCATAATAGCGAAAATATTACGTCGTGTTACCAATAGACAAGAATTAATCAGTTAATCGTCAGTTTCACAGATTAAAGTTCAGATTACAGACTGACAGAGCTTCGCCTCTACAATGCCAAAGTTACAAATGAGACACACAAGCTAGGTATTTATAGGTTTACAAGTTTGGCCCAAACATGTAAGTTCGCCCGAACTTGCCTATGCAAGTTCGGCCGAACATGCTCAAACATGTCATTTCATGGGCGAACTTGGCTAAGACTTTTCATAAATACTTCTTAACCTAGCCTATCCAGCTCTTCTATACAATACAAACTCGATATAAGACTAAGACATAGACATTCTACACCAACAAATTATGTTAAGAACCATTCAATGTTCAAAATTTGTTAACATTGTATTTTAATCATGTTAAGAACCATAAATGAGAAAGCAAGGTTCAGGTTCTTTTGTTTGATTAAATTGAGATAGATATGTTTGTAATAAGTAAATTGACATAAATGCCCCTCATGTGAGGGGCACATGATCAGTTTTTAACCAATTAAATGGATGGGGTTAGTGACAGGGGCCAAAAGGGTTAGAAAATAGGACATTGAGGGCTCAGATGTTAAAAAATTCTTTTTTAAGCTAATAGGGTTAAATTGATATGACCACAGGGGTCAAAATCGTAATTTACTCTATATTATATTATATGCATAATAAATATATTAAAAAGCAACCCAAATAAATAGTATGAATAGTATTTCTATTTTTATAATAATATATATTGTTTTTTTATCATAATTATTATTCTAATATTATAAAAATAATTTTTTCTTTATTATTTTTTACCTTTAATGATTTTTTTATCATGGGTAGGGATAAATGCTACGCGGTACCATTTGTTCAACTCTGACCATGAGTTTCATACGAACAACAATATTACCATACAACTTTTTTTGTTGATTTTCTTTCGTTTATCTTTTAGTGTTTTTTTCTATATTTTCTTTTTATTCTTGTCAGTGGTTACGTGCGCGACGCGCTCGTAGTTATTACAAAACACATGTAAACACAAACTAAATAACAAAAGAAGTTCGTCACAACGCGGCGAATGATGATAAACCTAGTTTGAGATTAATTTACAAGATCTTCCTTTTTTAACATTAATTAATTGCATCTATACACTCGAGTATTTGACATTAATTTACACGATCATACTTTATTTAACATTAATATATATCCCTTAAGCAGAACTAATGAATAGTATGAATAGTATTTCTATTATTGTAATAATATATATTGCTTTTTATCACTTTTATTATTCTAATATTATAATAATAGTTTTTTCTTTATTATTTTTGTTACCTATAATGATTTTTTTTATCTTGGGTTGGAATAAATTCTACGCGGTACCATTTGCTCAACTCAGACCATGAGTTTCATACGAACAACAACATTACAATACAACTTTTTTGTTGATTTTCTTTTGTTTATCTTTTAGTTTTTTTTCTACATTTTCTTTTTATTCTTGTCAGTGGCTTCGTGCGCAACGCGCTCGTAGTTATTAAAAAGCAAACCCAATTAATAGTATGAATAGTGTTTCTATTATTATAATAATATATATTGTTTTTCTTTATAACATTTATTATTCTAATATTATAATAATAATTTTTTTCTTTATTATTTTTTTATCTTTAATGATTTTTTATCATGGGTTGGGATAAATGCTACCCGGTACCATTTGCTCAACTCCGACCATGAGTTTTATACGAACAACACATTACCATACAACTTTTTTTGTTGATTTTCTTTCGTTTATCTTTTAGTGTTTTTTTCTATATTTTCTTTTTATTCTTGTCAGTGGTTCCGTGTGCAACGCACTCGTAGTTATTACAAAACACACGTAAACACAAACTAAATAACAAAAGAAGTTCGCTACAACGCGGCGAATGATGATAAACCTAGTTTGACGTTAATTTACAAGATCTTCCTTTTTAACATTAATTACATTTATACACTCGAGTATTTGACGTTAATTTACAAGATCAAACTTTCTTTAACATTAAATATATCTCTTAAGCAAACTCAATGAATAGTATGAATAGTGTTTCTATTATTATTTATATTAGTATTAAAGAACGTCATGTAAATACTGTAGCTAGTGTCACGTCTCTGCTAAAGTGTATTTTTTATTTCCCTAATTATTTAATTAATAAATGGGTAATATGTTGTAGATAAGATTATGAAAGATGCATGTCAATTGAAAAGAAAGTACATAGGTGTCAGATTTTAAAAGGAAAAAAAAAGAGAGTGAATATTATATGTTTTAGGTAAAAGGGTAAGTTATTTTACTGCAAGAACTGAATTTTATTATTTTTTTAAACATGAATCTTTAATATGTATCACAAATTAATAATTCCGTATTTATTATTTTTTTACACTTTAATAATTTGTTGTAGTCATATGATTTTGTTATTAATTTTATAGCATAAATATTTTTAAAAGGTGAAGTTTACTAAGAGAGTTCAAATAAAAACATACTTTCAAAATTTAAAATATATACATTCATTAATTAACATTTAAGATTGTTTTATGTCTAAAATAACACAATGGATTGATTTATAAGTGAAATAAAATATTTGAATTAAAAATAATAGAATACTACTAAAATGATTTAAACAAGATACCACACGTTTATGCAACTTCGAACGTCATCTTAAAACAAGGCATGCCGTGTAGAGTTACCATCTTCTTCAATCTTGGTTATTGATGTTATTTGGTTATTTTTAAACATTTTCCTACATTCTTCATCAGTCATTGTTAATTTCAACAAGTTGGTTTTTAGTATATAC
The DNA here is from genome assembly GCA_947069175.1 of Scalesia atractyloides. NCBI lineage: Eukaryota > Viridiplantae > Streptophyta > Magnoliopsida > Asterales > Asteraceae > Scalesia > Scalesia atractyloides. The sequence goes on from CAMTDV010000019.1 coordinate 68,755,130, forward strand.
CGTAATAGCTTTAAAAAATATGGTATTTACCAATTTGTTCGTACACAGATTTCCCGCTGCGCAACGCGCCGCAATGGGAAAATCCTAGTTATAATAATATATATTGTTTTTTTTATCACTTTTATTATTCTAATATTATAATAATAACTTTTTCTTTATTATTTTTACCTTAAATGATTTTTTTTATCTTGGGTTAGGATAAATGCTACGCGGTATCATTTGCTTAACTCTGAGTTTCATACGAACAACAACATTACTATACAACTTTTTTTGTTGATTTTCTTTCGTTTATCTTTTAGTGTTTTTTTCTACATTTTCTTTTTATTCTTGTCAGTGGTTCCGTATGCAACGCGCTCGTAGTTATTAAAAAGCAAACCCAATGAATAGTATGAATAGTGTTTCTATTATTATAATAATATATATTGCTTTTTATCACTTTTATTATTCTAATATTATAATAATAATTTTTTTCTTTCTTATTTTTCTCCTTTAAAATGGGTTGGGATAAATGCTACGTGGTACCATTTGCTCAACTCTGACCATGAGCTTCATACGAACAACAACATTACCATACAACTTTTTTGTTGATTTTCTTTCGTTTATCTTTTAGTATTTTTTTCTACATTTTCTTTTTATTCTTGTCAGTAGTTCCGTGTGCAACGCGCTCGTAGTTATTACAAAGCACATGTAAACACAAACTAAATAACAAAAGAAGTTCGCCACAACACGGCGAATGATGATAAACCTAGTTTGACATTAATTTACAAGATCTTCCTTTTTTAACATTAATTGCATCAATACACTCGAGTATTTAAAAACTATAAATAAGCAATTTAATTTTGCATATGGAAGTTGTACATACAGCTTTGGGAGTTTTTTCAAAAATAATTTGATTTTTTCACTTTAAGTCCTAAGGTATTTGATAAATCATTTTTAACCCAAATTATTTATTTTTTACTTTTAATCCAAAATTTTTCATCTTTTGTAATTTAACATTATAACATTTTTACTTTGAGCTTTATTCCCCTATACTTTTCATCATTCGCAAATTTTCGTTTTACGATTCATTCTAAATTTTGTGACTTAACATAGCGCAACATGCGTGTGTGGTTCAACGTTTTTACCTTTTCGTTTTATGCTTCGTTCTAAGTTTTGCGAGTTAACACGATGCAACATGAGTGTGTGGATGAACGCTTTTATGTCGTCTATTGTTTCCTGTTTGACAGTTTCGTCATAAGTTCGGGTCCTAGATCGACTTAGTTAAAATTTCTATATTTTAGGTTTCGGTCTAATTCCTTTGCATTGACACGCCGCAAATTCAGTGATGGTGGTCGCTCGCAGTGGTATGATATTAATGCTATTTGACACGGTTTTACGCCCCCGCCGCAACGTGGTGGTGCTTAACATTAGTTTGACATTAATTTACAAGATCATACTTTATTTAACATTAATATATATCCCTTTAACTTTAAAGGATACGAGGTAGAATACTTTCATCATGTTTGATTATGGCGAGATCAATGTGATATAATACTTAAAACATATCATATGTGCTGACGAGATCAATGTGGTATAATATTTTAATCATATAACATGTGCTAATAGCGATTGAAACCACCGATCACATATTTGTCTCTTGTTTGATGGCGAGATTAATGGCAAGTGATGTTTGATGGCGAGATCAAATTTGGTGACAATTTCTATAAACTATAAATATGTATTAAAAATTATAAAATAAAACAGAAAAATAAGATCTAAATCATAAAAGTAGTTTATGAAATTAATTTTATATGTTTTAACATTTGTTTATTAAACTTATTTTATCTAATTAGTTTCTATAAAACTTGTTTATGTAATTGATATAATTAGATAAATTTATAAACTTTACTTATTAACTTATACTTATTTAAATATCTAATTAATTATTTTACTATTTAACCTAAACAAATAATTAAATTATTCTTAGATATTGTTTATAAACATTTAACCAATCATTTGTATTTTTATCCAACACATTTAACCTTTCTTAATAAAATTGAATTAAGTATGTCGTACCTCATTTTCACAATACGTAACGGGAATTGGCATGTATCCAACACATTAACCTTTTTCTTCTCTAAACAAGTTCCTTTACATTTTTACACTTAGTAAGTACGTATAATTTTTTTCAACACATACTCATGAGTTAAAACATGTATACTAGCACAAAACGTCTCAAGATCATTACCAACCACCAACATGTTCTTAAAATATATTTTGTTTCATTTAACCTCATCAAGCATCTTAACAAACTCATTGGTGGACCCATTGCATTCTACTACTTAATAAAACTTAGAAATAAAGGATCAAGAAAGATTACTACTAGCCTGGTAGACAAGTCTTGGTAGAAAAGAAAATGCTCCAAGTCTTGCAAAATCAAGATTCCTTGGTGATCTAATCACCTTGGATTGTACTAGGAATCCTTAAACCACTTGCACTAAATTTGAAAATGGGTGATAGGTGAAGGTGGGATGTGGCCTTGATACGTTGTTGAAGATTTCATTGTTGGGATCCGGAAACCATGTCAAGAGGTGGTTGACACAAACCCACGTCGCGCAGCAGGGCTTGTTGGTTGATGTTAACCTCCTTGAGCGTGTTTTTTCCATCCCTGTTCAGACTATTAAAAGCAGTCCCCCCAGTTGTCGGCTGGCGTTCGCTCAGGTTTTAACAGGTGCTTTGCGCAAAGTGGTGGCGTCGCCAGGATTGGTTGATAATTGGGTCCAATTGCTTTTGCTATCGCGTTGCACCTTGACCATCCTCCAGACAAGAGCAGAGATCAGGGAACAAGAAATCTCTGCAGTGTGGTGACATTGCGCTTGCAGTTTGGAAAGATGGGTCTGGGTTTGATGATTTGGTCTCTTCCCTATTTGATAGCGTGGGAGAGGCTGGGGTCTCTAGGGGAGAATACAGGAGGAAGGTAGACAAGAAATGGACCCTAATATTAAGCAATTTCTTCGTAAAGTCAGGGATGGACATTTCACGGTTGCGGTTAAGGTTCTATGCTCTAGTGGAGTTGCCCATCTAGGCGATTCGACCTTGAAAGCTCTTATTGATAAACACCCAGGGTGGGCCCTCGTCCCTGCCTTCCAACCCTTTTAGCCCAACCCACTGTTTTTGTTGATGGGGAGTGTGTGCTCAAATGTATCTGATTCTTTCCTAAAGGAAGTCTTGTGGTAGGGACGGGATGCGGGTCCAACACCTATTAGATGCTATTGGTGGGGAGGGCTCGGTGGCTTCCTCGAGTTTGCTTACGAGCATTACTGAAGTTGTCAACTTATGGCTTGGGGGATTCTGCCTAAGGTGCTTGCTGAATTTGTTGCCTCGGCCCCCTTACTGAAGCCCGGTAAAGGAATTCGACCTATTGATGTGGGGGGTATTTGGCGAAGGTTGGTTTCCAAGGTGGCGATGAAGAAGGTCGGGAAAGACATGGCCCAATACTTGGGGGACTTTCAATTTGGGGTGGGGACGCCAAATGGGGCAGAGGCGGTGCTTCACAGTACGAACAGGTTTCTTAACTCCTTTCATGCAGGTGGTATCCTTGGCTATGCTTACTGTGGACTTCTCCAATGCCTTCAACATGGTCCGCACAGCCTTCCTCCAAGAGGTTCATCAGCGTTATCCGTCAATCTATCGGTGGGTCCAATTCCTTTATGCCCAGCCTGCTAGGTTGTATGTTGGTAACGAGTGTATTGGGGCTACTACAAGGGTGTAACGCCTCGCGTTTTCCATACTTGTTATTTATAACAAGCTCGTGTTGTAATTCTATTTTTGGAAGTCTTTGTATTCGTATCCTTCTTTTCATTGTAAACGTTGTAATCGAGACTTGAATCATAATGGGAAATACATGTTTATTTTAATACTTGTTATGCACGATCATGCTTAACCATACATACACATACTTGATGTTCATAACCCAAAAACATGACATACTTGATAATACGCGATGTTATACTTGATACATACTTCATACGTGATTCTATACTCGATCTCGATCACTTGACGCATACACATACATTATACATGTCCCTTATACTTATAATACATTAACATACCATAAAACACCTTAAAAATGTGTAAAAACCAGTCACCTAGCATCAAACCAACAAAAATCAAAGTTCCACCCGGATCAGACACCATGCGGACCGCATTGTGACATGGATGCGGTCCGCATAGGGTCTCTGGCGGGCAGAAACTTTTCAAACTCGCGTTTTATGCACGAATCAACACCAAACCCAACTCCCCAATCACCTTTTAACCCCATTAAACACCCTACAACTAACACAAACCCTTCCCTATAAATACCACTCCATTTCCAAGCCTTTTCCACTTTCACAACTCCATAATCTCTCCCAAATCACCTCAAGAACATCCATAACCAGAATTTTCGGGCAGATTCATACCTACTTACAAAAGTGAGCATAACTTGCTCTATACTCAACGAAATCACCTCATTTTTCTTTCTAAACACTTGGATAAACATTGGGATTGAATCTAAGGGTTCTCCATGGAGAATCCAAGTCTGGAAATACTCCCAACATGTCCAAAACTTTCTGTTTGTTTTCTAAAACTTTCAAATCTTGTTTAAACTATTCAAACTTGAGTCTAACTCATCTCAAACCTACGTACTAATGCTTACAACACTTCTTGTGGTTGGTTAGGCTTAAAAACAAGGTTGAGACATTCAAACAAGAGGATTTATCCTCAGGATAATTATGTTTTCGTAGAGCTTCAAGCTCACAAGTGGTGCAAGTTCATAACTTGTTCATGTGTGTCCACCTTGGTTAGCTTGGGCTATCCTAAACTTTGAGACCACACATCACTTGATGATTTTCATCATTATCTCAAATAGTTTGCTAGTTCTAAAGTGTCACAACCCCGCCTAGCTGTTGACGTGTGTCAATGTGTGCTCTTGGGTTGTATTCACTTGGCTACTTGATATCATGGTGACACACTTTACAATTCTTGTCATTTACATTCTTGTTTATGTTAACATTCATGACCCTCCTTGTTGCCTATGACAACTTGTATAGTGGTGAATCATAGAAAGAGGTTAAATGGATGTTTATCATCCTACCTCCATGCTTGACTTACTTGAATATTTAGAGGTACCAAAGTGGATGGTTCATCCTCCCACCTCCTACATGATCATATAACTATGTATATACTGTGGACTATATTATAATCCTAGAAAAACCGAACCCTTGATAATGACTAAATAATCACCTATCAAGTTATTAAGTTTGTCACAAAAGTATGTAGTTCCTTGTCACGATTCTAATAGGTCTTGAACCTATGAAACCATATCAAACCCATTCGGGTTATCATTGTGTCAAATACAAGTGCTATGTCTTAGTGATTATATTCATACATAATACTTTATTCTCATTTTCGTAATCTCGCTCGAATAATCCGAATCTTCCGTTACACTCATAACTAATACCTATGTTCTTCTTGTAGAAGGACAAGGTGCCAAACTCTAAACATCACACAAAGCTCCCGGGATTTCTTAAGTGGAACACTTAGCAAAACCGTGAGTACACTCGACCCATTTACTTTTTATCACTTTTGGGTTGTAACATGTTTCTGTATCAAAATACACTATCACGAACTTATGTTTTTACATACTCAATCCTTATACATGAATACTTGTTATGTTTAGATACATGCTAGATTATACATGCTTGATCATTAACTTAGCTAGCCCAATTATCATATATAGCGCTATAGGAGTAGTGATGTGCTGAATGCGGTCTGTAAAAACTAACCTAATCTAGACACCCTAATTTTAAATTTATAAACTACGACTCTCTAAATGCTAGACCACTGACAGGCAAATGTACCTATCGTACGTAGTAAAGCCTAATGAAGTCCGAGTATCGAACCCACGAGACACTAGCGACGCTAACTAGACTATGACTCAACTAATTACTTAATTGGATTATTTGATTGTATTTGGGATTTTTCTAATTCTACTAAAGCATGTAAACAAGAGAACAAAGCGAGCGAGCAAGATGGTGAAGTAACGGGAAGCAGACAATGATGAGAAAGAACTACCCAGGCTTCGAATCCCTATGACCAACTTATGACCTCTAGTCCTGACTAATGGCTAAAGCTCCGAATCTACCCAGAAAACCTCCCGTCTAGGGATGATCAACCAAAATAGAAGATGGAACAGAGCGATGAAGTGCTAAATTGGAAACGACTCACCTATCGATACCGAATCCTACAACTATCGGATTAATAACAATTATGGTGCTAAAATTCCGATCATGAAGCTAAACCTGCTTAATAACTGAAAACCTAGGAAACCCTAAACGCGAATAAGTAGCCGGATCCGAGCTATCGGTCACCCAAACCACCAAACAACGCCTAGCTAATAACCTAGCAATCCCGACTCGTCCCTAGAGTTGCCAGAAAAGGATGCACACTATACTCAGTTGATTTTAATTAATTTAGTTAAACTTGAATTATCTCTAATCTCAAGCTCTAGACCGAAAACCTAATAGATTAACGAACCTAGAATGATCTAAATAGTTCCAGACCAGACTAACAAGATCACCTAACCAAACAACCAATCACAACCAAGACAAGCACACAAATTCATAAACAATCACAAAGCAGAAATATGTAAATCATCACAATTAATCATTAGTCAAAACCAAATAGTTAAAACATTAAATCATAGTTCATCTAGACCTAGGTAGAATAACCAACTAGCCAAAAATCATAGTCGAGAACAAAAATAATAAACAAGTCTTGCATGATAAACAAAATATAGTATAAAGTTTGAAACACGCGAACCGAACTCGAATAAATTTCTCCTTCTCGAATCGTTCTCACTCTAATGCCTCTCCTTCGTCGATGTTGTTCAGGTCTCTCTCCAACTTGCGGCCGTCGGATCTATCCTCTAATGTATGCGTGGTATTATAATTTAGGTCCAATGCCAATTCTAGCGAACCAGGCTCTTGCGGATCTTGAAAGGTGAGTTGGGCCTGAATTTCATTCGTTTAAAGATAGCCCAACACAAAAGAATAAGCAGTCAACTTAATTATTTTCGGTCAACAATCCTTTAATTCGGTCAACTGGAACACACGATTTTCCATTCTTTTTGTTTTGTCATGACGTGATATGGAATTAATTAAGTTTCATCTTTTTGACACACCTAGTCCCTCAACTTTTCCAATTATTTTTTACAACTTTCAACTTATTGCAGTTGCTTCTCTGAGCTTATAAACTAAAGATAGCGGGCTCGACCCTCTCAAGAAAATAGGAGCAATTTCACTTCGGTCACTGATGTCTTACTCTGCCCAACTGGCTGGTTATTTCCTTATTACTCGTTTTTGCTCCATTTGCACCAAGACCTGGCAAAACACAATATAATATAATATACACTAAAAACAAAATAAAAACAAATAAAACTATACAATAATTATACACTTTACACGGGATAAATATGTGTATTTTTCCATACATCAAGTAGCACGCCGTCCGTCAGGGTTATGTTAAGATTATCATACTCATTTTAGTCTTGTCTCTTAATTGACAAGGGAAGCTCGATCTCGTTAAACTTTTGTAGAAACTTGGGGTTTGATCTAGTATTGCATGATTAGTATGAACTTTGCTTACAATTACCATGTGGATTCGAGTTATACATTTATACTTATGCTATGTATCACCAAACTTGTGTACTCGCCTTTGCTTTTGCATTGAACTCGTATTTTAAACATGTTACAGGTTGAAGAGGATACGCGTGATGAAAGCTAATAGGAAATGCTTTAGATACACATTTTAAATCTTACTAGACTAGTTTTGTTATAATCATGTTGTACTTGTTGTATTTCGGATTATTGTATTTGACTTCAAATGTTGTAATTGACGATATTGTTATGAATGAAATATGGGTTTTATTTAAATATTGTCGCCAATCTAGTATTTATGAGCAATGAGCAATCTATTTCGTCCGCCTCGATGTTTCCACCATCGGTTGGGGTGTGACAAAGGGTCCAACAAGGAGATCCCTTGGGGCCCCTTCTCTGTGCCCTTGCCTTACACCCCCTTATTCTTCGAGTTTAGGACCATTGTAACCTCCCGTTTCATGCTTGGTACTTGGATGATGGAACGATTATCAGCAATGCGTCCGAGGTGGCTAAGGCCTTAGACATCATCAACGAGGTGGCCATATTTAGGGCTTTATCTCAACATTAAGAAAACAGAGGTTTTTTAGCCGATGTGCTACAGGCGAAATTTCAGGACGGGCTTTTCCCGAGAAGGATTGGTAGACCAGATAGGGGGTTAAGCTCCTTGGAGGGGCTGTTAGCCATGATCCTAGCTTTACTGGGAAGTTAGCAGGGTGGCGGGCCTCGGCCTCGGGGGCGGTTGACCTAATGAAACTCTTGCCTCGCCTTAGGGATCCCCATATGAAATCCTTTTGCTAAGGTCCTGCATGGGGTTGCTAAGTTGCGTTTTGGGCAGCGGACTTGTCAACCCCATTTGATAGTGGATACGGAATCTCAATTCGATGATAGCCTCCGGAAGGCTATAAAAGACATAGTCGCGTGTGGTGGCCCCTTCTTTGGTGACATCTAGTGGCATCTGGCATCTCTGCCAATGCATTTAGGTGGTTTGGGCCTCTTCTCAGCTCGAGATGTTAGGGCTTATACCTTTGTGGCGTCTAGAGCTCAGTCTTGGGAACTACAGGATCATATCCTCCAAACCAGTGGGGTCTTCGGGCTTGACCCGGACTATCAGTATACGCTTAGATGTCTCTCTCCCGGACTTTGATATTAGCGATTTCTCTAATAAGGGCACCGCCCCCTCGAAGCCACAAAAAACTTTGGCGAATGCTCTGTTTAGCAAAATCGCTCAGAGCCTAGGAGAAGTTTTTGATTTGTCACCACCAGAAGGGCGGTGTTTGAGTGCCTTAAGGGCCCCCATGCTCAGGATTTTTTTACAGTTATCCCAATTGAGGGGTTGGGACAATGCATGTCTACAGTAGAATACAGAGCCATTCTTAAATACTGGTTGATGATCCCTATGTACCCGGAAAATGAAACCTGCCCGATATGTCGTAAAGCTTGTATGGATAAATACGGGGAGCACGCAGTCCATTATAAAGAGCTACTTGGATTCAAATATCGGCATGACTAGGTGCGGGATGTTTTGTGGGACATCCTGAGAATATCTGGTATTTCCGCTAAGAAAGAGGCTCCTGTGAATTTTATCACGGACCCTATGGAAGGGAGATCTACTCTGCAACCAGCGGATCTGCTCGTCTTTGGTTAGGCTGGGGGAAACATGCTTGTGTGGACCTTATGGGGGTTTCTCCTTTGGTTGGTTTAAGGGGAAACAATTTTGTAGCTGGGCAAGCATCTACAAAAGCAGAATCGAAGAAAGTGGATAAGCACGCTAAAGCTTGCGTAGAGAACCAACATGTCTTTGTCCATTTTGCTTTTGATACCTTTGGCTCCGTAGCACCGAAAACTATCCGCTTCTTGACTAGGGTCCAATGGGTCATCCACAGCAATTGTTCATCCCAAGGGGGCATGGGTTTGTCTTTGGAAGTTTAGGGTTTGCAATTTAGAAAGGGGTGGCGGCAACTTGTCTCCCGTCTACCTTCTGTTTTGATGTAACTTTGCAAGTTTTTTGATATGTTGTATTGAAAAAGAGAAATCTGTTATTTAAAAAAAATAAAGTTTGTGTTTTTACATGAATTTGAGTTTCGAGTGGCCTACATTGATGTGATTTGTGTTTCGCAGGCCTAACGGAGTTTAAGGGCATTTTGGGGACTTTACGGAGCATAGTGATGAAGCTATGACCAACCGGACACGTAGAACGACGAAAACCGGAGCAGAACTGATATTTGCATCGGCAACGGCCCAGGGTCGTGTCACCAACACGGTCCGTCAACAGAAAAAGTTTGTAGACAGTAGTCGTTGGCATAGGTAAAATATATTGCGTCGCCGACGCGGCCTCAAAAGTTCAGACGCTGAATCTCGTGTTTGACCACTTTAACTGAGTTTTTAGAGGTATTATGAGGAAGTTAGGAATTTTGAAACAGTCAATCAATTATTTGAGCCCTTTTTCTTGATCTCTCTCAATCCATAACATCTCTTAATCACCATCTTCATCAACATCAATCATCACCATCATCCCTAATCACCTATCTCTAAACCTAATCCACATATTCATCATCAGTCAACATCACAACCCTCCAAACCTTAACCCTAGCCTTTCATTTACACTTTCAAGATTCAATACCTAATCATGATGACTCGATTCGCGTGCCTTTCATATGGTGATCGTGTTTCGTCCACCATGAGCGGGTAGTTCTCACAGGTTTCACCCCGGTGTATGTTTTTGAAGGATTTTCTAGGGTTTCAAACATTGTGTTTATCTTTGATTTGTGACTAGTTGATTGTAGTATTTGAAACTTGTGACAGATGACTTGCATTTGTATTGAATTCGTGAATTTGTGGAGTTAATCATTATATTTGACTTTGCGAAATGTTTATGTGCAATTATGCCTTGTCATAGGTGAGAATTTACAAGTTCTTGGTGACGAAGTGCATTGTGGTCCGTTATTGCAACGTTGATAGCTCTCGGCACCTAAGCCATGTTACACTAAGTTCGTTAATCACCAAATTCAACTAAATCAAGTTAAAATGTGTAGGAACCCTAGGTCTTGCAATTATCGAACCGGAGTGAACTTTGTTTTCCAATATAGTTTAAAATCAAGAAATCAAAGTTTGCAATAGTTCAAGTAATCTGTTTTCTAAGTTATTAGTAAACCTGCAGGTCCAATCTGACACCTTTTCCAAACAAAGAAATTATTGTCATAGCAAGCTTCATAACTCATTCCAACTTATTAATTGATCGAATCCTGACACAAACCATAAAATCTTCGTGGTTCAACATCTGGCAACCACTAGTTATTACTTTGAGGTAATTTGGGATTACAAATATTATCTTGACCGAGGCGCCACACTCCGATCAATTTTGGGCGTTGTTGTCGGGGAGTTCGTGCGCTTTGTGTGTTTAGGATTTTGTTGATTATTTGTGATTAATTGTTTAAAGTGCTTGATTTCTTTTTTGCCATATTCATTTTCTTTGTTACGCGGTGTGTTACTTGTGCAGATTACAGGTAGTGCATGCATACGAGGAATTCTGGAAGAACCTCTCCGTTATCGTTTGAGCCATAAATCGAGCAAGTTGTACGAAGGAACTTAGCCAACCAGTTATAGCAACACTTACCCCTAACTCACCCAACAAAAGTTCACCAAATACCCTATCCATTGGAACCGTCCAAATAGATAACCAAAACACAAACCAACCCAACAACCAAAACCAAAAAAACCGAAATAACCAGCCATGTGGTAGCAACAATCAAAGACCACCAACACCACCACATCTGACCCATACTCAAAACCAACATCAAAACCAACGCCAAAATCCACTCCCGCCAAATCCAGATAATCGTAATTTGATCCCGAACCGTGGAACGAACCAAAATCGTGGTATCCCGTGAGTAAGCTAAAATTTCCCAGCATTGACAAGTTGAGGAATAACATCAATGATGGGAACCGTATAGTGTTCCAGGGTATCAAGTGTGCATTCAGATTATTCGGGTGAAGACGGAACTACAACGGGAATTTCTACGGGTTTGAAGACGAAGGGTGGGGTGAGAATGATAACAATGGGAACTTCTACAACAATGGAGGTTTTGACGAAAAAGAAGAGGGCTATCAAAATGCCAACTTTGGGTACAGAAATGGCGAATAGGATTATGGGTACAGGTACAGGGTTGAAGACGATTACGGCAACAACCGCCAACCACGAAACAACGCTCAAGGGAATCGAAAGAACAGTAACAACAACAATAATAATGTTAACCGGAGCCGAATTCCCCGATTCGTGGGGGCGGCTAACCAAAGACCCAAACAATGGTGCCCGGTTCATCAAGAGGTCAACAGTCCTCTAAGACGTCAAAATCAACCTCAAAAACCGAGACCCCGAGGTGTTAATGGTCGTTTAGACCGATAATCAACTGAGAATAACTCACTAATTGCTCATCCTTCGCGAGGAAGACGCTCATTCGATTGCAAACCCAACTACATCAACATCCTACCTCACTTCCACGGTATGGCCAACAATGAGCCATACACACACTTGGCCGAATTTACCGCCTTGTGTAGCACTATTGGGGATCATGATTTCTCTCAAAATGAGGTGAGGTTGAAATTGTTCCAATTTTCATTGAAGGGAAAAGTGAAACAATGGCTTCTTACACTTTTGGCTAATAGTATTCATCCATGGGAACAAATGCAACAAGTGTTCCTAGATGAATACTATTCCATAACAAAGACCAATGATGCAAAAGATGAGATTCGGTCATTTCGGCAACAACTGAGTGAGCTTATGCATAAGGCTTTTACCCATTTCAAAGAGCTAACCCAGAAATGCCATCATTATTAAATCGAGCAATGGGAATTGGTTAAATGCTTTGTGAAAGGGTTGGAGATAGAAGGGTGGAGATATCTTCAAGCGTCTAGCAATGGGACGTTGTTGAACAACCACGGAGAGGATGATTGAGCCTTTTTAGATAGGATGAGCAAGAACTCAAAAGTCATGGAGACGGCCGACCGGGCAAAGAAGCATCCAGTCTTGAAGTCCCTTCCCGGTCTGGATTCTAATTCTAAAGATCGAATCGCCACTTTGGAATGGGAATTGGCCCGTACGAAGAAGAAATATGCTGGTGCGGTTCTGTTTTCCGTATGTGAAGATTGTGGTGACATTGGTCACAGAGCTGAGAATTGTCAAGTGGACATGACTAGATCCACCTATGAGGTGAATCAAGAGTAAGGAGACCAGAAGCAACATGACATGAACTCCAGCACCTATCACCCAGGTTTGAGAAACCATCCTAATCTTAGGTATGGTGACACTTCGAACCAAATGAACCCGAATTTTCAACTGGGTAGCCAAGGTGGGCAATCGTACTAATACCGCTAAGGTGGTAACCAAGGGGGTTACCAATGAAACAACTATAATCAAGGGGGAAACCAAGGTTACAACCGTGACAACAATTACCAAAGAGGTTATAACCAAGGTGGGAACGGTAATGGGTCGTCGAACAATCAAAGCGACGGAGATGATTTTAGCGCCAAGATGGATGCTATGACGAGCATGATGAAAGAGGCGAAGAAAGATAATAAAGTGCGAGATAACTTGCATGAGGCCTTGGTGAGGCAAGTGGCCAACTACCCGAGGATGTGGCCCATCTCAAAGGGAGTGGTGGAAGACTCCTAAGTGATACCACCGTGAACCCGAAGCATCAAAGCTCAAGCACAAACAATGGGAGTAGCGTGCATGTTAGCGCGGTAAGTATTCCTTCAGATGAAAAAGTTTGTAATTTTGAAAGCACTCCATAGTCACAATTTGTTGATGGTGTAGTGGAAGATGTAGGTGACGAGTCGGGAAGTGAAATGAGCAAGAAACAATTTCACAACCAAAAATTGAGAAAGAAATTTTAAAAAGTCTTTTTGTGAAAATTATTTAAGTGAAATTCATGCTAAGGTCAAGGATAAGGGTGTAGAGGTTAAGACCAACCCATATCCTTTACCCTTACTAAACCCAAATCATGCATCAATGTTGAAAAACGAGACCCACCAAAGGACGAGAGGTGGGAAAATTTTAAACAAGTTATAATAAATTTACCATCACTTGATGCCATTAAAAGGTCCCAGCTCATGTCAAGTATTTAAAAGAGTTAAGCACCGAGAAACGGCAAAATGAATTGCCTCAACAGTTTGATTTGATTTCACATGTCAGTTCCATTTTTATCTAGTGCCCTTCCCCAAAAAGTTCAAGATCCCGGAGACCCTTTAATTTCAATCCAAATTGGTAAATTTAAAATTGAGAGGGCACTCCTAGATCTTGGAGCTCGTGTGAGCATATTGCCTGGGAGTCTGTATTACTAATATGATTTTCGTCTTTTGAAGAAGTTTGGCACACCTGTGGTGTTAGCTGATTGGACTCCCATGCATCCAAGGGGGATGGTGGAGGATGTGATTGTGACGGTTGAAGATTGCTACTACCCAGTTGACATTTTGATAGTGGACTGTTTTCGAAGTGTTGAAGTCACACAACCTATAGTCATATTGGGTAGACCGTTCCTAGCAACTGCTAGTGTTATAATAAATTGTGCAACGGGAACGGTAAGCATGAAGTTTGGGGATCGGGAATTGATTTTTAATGTATTTCCTAAGTTTACTAGCGCGCTAAGTGAGGATAGTGTCCTAAGGAGAACATTAATCCAAACAAAAAGAAGTGCTATGGTTGGTAGGATTGGAAAAACAAAGAAGAAACCGGCCAGGAATAAAAAGATAAAAAAAGTCACCTCAAGAGAAGAAGTAAGAAGAAAGCTTAAGGAGATTTGGTTCATTCGGAACCAAGTGGTATGAATCGTCAATGGGCAGTTTGGAAGAGATTGTTGGGGACAAACACGTCGTTCGACCACCATGAGGTGGTATGTCATTTGCTGTTGTTGTATAATACCTTCAGTTTTTTTTATTTTCTCTTATAGTTGAGTTTTCCTTTTTGTATATTTCTTTCCGTAATTTGATTTTCTTAGATAAATGAACATTGTGGATGTGTTCCTTATATAACCCTCATGATACCTACTCGTCCTCCTGAGCTATCAGGAGGTTTAAAGGGCTTGTGTGCATAAGTTAAATGTTGTCGTGATTCCTACGAAAGTGAGTTAGGATTTTTGTTGTTGTAAATTATTTTTCCACAAATCAAAGTTAAAATGACGAATGACTTGGTAAATATTTCACAAAATGGTAAAAATGAATTAATTAACTAATGAGTTTTGGTTATTGTGAGGAGCTTGCTTTCACATGAGCGTTTAGACTTGTAGTACATCTATGTTTGTTAAAGACGATCATTTTCATTGAAGAACGAGGAGCACGTGAAGAATGAGCAAACCAGGTGCATCCGTTTCTTGTACTTAACTTTGATTATTTAGTTAGTTGAATAAGTGGGTTGTACTTTGTAAATTTTAGGAGAATAGTCGTGTCACATCCCTTGCATTTTGAATAGCCCACATCCAAAATACTACACATTGAGGACATTGTTGACTTCAAGTGTAGGGATGAGGAGTAAAAAGTTTGAGATTTTTAACCCTTTATTTAAACACTACATATTGAGGACAATGTTGACCTCAATTATGGGGATGGGGGGAATTTCAAAAAAAATTCAAAAATTTTTCAAAAGTGTCCTCTTTTAAGCGTTCTAAAAAGCACAATTAACTAAGTCAACGAAGGATTGCATGGCTATTTAGTTTTTTTGTATGGTCAAGCTCCGAAAATTAGCATGACGGGTATTCAATGGGTTTTTATTTGAAAATTTGCAGCTGGTTATTTGAGAATAGTCTGCCTAAGAAGTTAGTCATGTTATGCACGTCACATCACATCACATACCATATCCCTTTCCATGTGAGAGTTTGAGCAATTTTTACATGTTACATTTATATGTTTCTTTGTTTGAGTGTGTCATTAGTTCAAATGTTGTAGAACTTGCAATTTTTGATACCTTTAAGAACATGGACCAATTACGAGAACAAGAGTAATTAACTTATTTTTACACCATTTTGTATCATGCTTTACTCGAACTTAATCCCTTAGTCACCAACTTTGAGCTTAAACTTTTCGTTTAATCAACCCATTTACCTTAACCCACTAAACCTTTTTGTTTTTAAACCCGAGTGATAAAATTCGATTTTAGGTTGTTTTTGTTTGTAAATATCTTGTAGTTTAGTTTGTTGCGATAAAAATCCAAAAATACCATGAAAAAATAGTGGAAAATCGTTATGAAAATCCGGAAAGAAGCGTTAGTTGTCATTAAATAAAAGGCGAATTTGTGTCTTGTAGTTTGATTTTTATTGATTTAGTTGTTTCGTTATTAAAAATCGAGTTTTCATCACCTTAGCCACTTTAAATATCCCATTCCATACCCTTCGCATTGCCCTCTTACACCCCGTTAACACCTTTTGACTTGTGCTTCGTTTTTGTGTAAATTGCTGGAGAATTATTGAGTTGCAAGCATATGCGGATATGTGTTCTAATCGGTATGATTGTTCACTATAAATACTAGTGCTCATTGCTAGTTATATGTTAAACTGAGTGGAGAGAATATTGTAATGGTTGTATATGGTGTGCTAGTTTTAAGGGTGGGTTGATCTTGGGTAATCACCTTTTGTGTTAAAATTGTGAATCCATTTAACCATTGAATTACTTTTGAAATGTGAAAATTGTGAACTGAGTATGATATTAACCTTAGCTCGATTTTTTGAGAATGGGAAGTGTGTCTGTTTGTTCGACCCACATGAAAGTGAAAAACAAATTTGATTGAGGGCAAGTAAAAGACAAGTGTGGGGATATGATACGTGGTTGAAAATCCATTGTTTAATCGTATTAAGGTTTGTGTTTTACATCAATTTGAGTTTGGAGTGGCCTTATTTGATGCGATTTGTATTTTGCAAGTCTAACAAAGTTTAAGGGGCATTTTGGGCACTTTATGGAGCACTAGGATTAAGCTAGGACCAACCGGACACGCAAACAGAGAAAACCTAGCCTCGTCGGTGACGCGGTCCATCGACATAAAAAGGTCGTAGACAGTAGCCGTTGGCGTCGGCAAACTATATCGCGTCGCCGAAGCGATAGTATCCCATCGTCGACGCGACCTCTAAAGTTTAGACGTTGAATCTCGTGTTTTGACCAGTTTGACCGAGTTTGGAGAGGCATTATGAGGAAGTTAAACCGACATAACCGAACCTACTTTAACCGAACCAACATAACCGATGGTTATAAAAACTTTGGTTAACTGACTAATCAGTTATGACTATGGTTATGACGCTTTAGTTAACCGTTATAACCAAATAAGTACTGAACTTGTCATGTTAAGTCTATAATTCTATATAATGAATTTATGTTTTACAATAACCATGTAGAGCTTATTTTACTAATATAAAAGTATGTTAGTAACAAAATGATATTGATGTAGATGCCTTATGACTGTCGTAATGGTGATGCAAAAACCTAATTAAATTAAGTAGATAGCGTAAGTAGGGTATCGTATCCTTGGGGAATTTGTGGTCAGTGTAAAAGATTTTAACTAAAAACTAAAATTATCTAATTGGGGATTTGATTGATTGACTGATTTCAAAAACACGAAATCTAATTAATAAAGTTGTTACCAGGATGAGAAAAACTAACCTCCACCCGGAATCCCGATTGCTCGTTTTAACACAAAAACCAGTTTATAGATGCATAACACCAAATAGACATGGACTTAGAATTAATGATTTTAATTAGTTATTATGGATAGTTTTTAAGGCTCACCATACGACCTAATAACCCGTTTGATTATACAAATTACCCACTAATTCACCAACCCGCTAATGATGCCAGGAAATCACCAATACGCTTTATAAACGATAAAAAATTCAAATATAATAAACGTTTCACAAAATCAACACAAGTGGCCAAGAATTACCAGTTAATAAGAATCTGAAAAACAAAGTTTAATACAAAACGAGACAATCCTTTATTTGGGCGGAAGCAACGAACGTTTAGCCACGCCAATACGCTTCTTACTTTGATTTATGTGCTCAGCCATTAAATATTTTTTGTGTTGCCTCCAAACAATTGTTGTATGCGAACTAATTCTCTCGAACTCCAAAAGTTGCATCGAACTCCCTCCTTTTTCTGCCGGTGTATAAATAATTTGTTGTGGGATGTATCCCCTCCTTTCCCCACAACTCGTCAACTCCACCGACTTATCTCCTTTAATTCTAAGCCCAATAAATTTTACTTAACATACCTAGCTCACATATCTTTTAGACTCTTGTTCCTTCGTAGCCCACTTACTAAAATTTCACATAGAAATCGGCATAATAACCGGTTCCAAACTTGACTCGGTAGACTTGACCTGAAACCGTTTCTAGTTCCTACCCGCTTTATTGAAGAACCGGTTACGGGTTCAAGAAACCCCGTAGGTTCTAACCCGGTTCCACTTTTTATAAAGAAAAATCGATTCGTACCGGTTCCCTTCCCGTTAAACAAATTCTGACCCAGTGCTTTGCATTAAGCACAAATCAAAGTGCTTTGCACCGTGCCATGTCGTGGCTATCGGTCATTAAGCACAAATCAAAGTGATTCCAAACTACGGGGTTTCTCTTTGTTTCCAAACCATAACGACCTCATCGTTGCACGCCATTTTAATTATGAAACTTTGAAAAAATATAGATTTGAAGTTGTAAGGTATGTATTTTTGGAGTAGGTGCTTAAAAATGAAAGGAGGCAATGAATATATATATATAGTAGAAACCGATCATAATGGCCATTTATCGGTTTCTAATGGCATTATAGCCGTTGGATCCGATTCCTACAATTTTTGCAGCTTTTTCATTGAATTATCCGGAGGAACCGGTTCTTCTGAGGAACCGATTACAACCCTACCTGGAATCGGTCAGTATAAGAACCGATTCCATTCACAGGTTCTGAGAATAAAAAAACAAATATGCACGTCTCTATTGACTGTGTTCTTATCACAAGCTACATGCCATTCACCATGATGTACAATTAAATCCTTTTAATACTTAAAACCCATGTGCCATATGATGCTTTAATTGTCGAAACATATTATATTGATCCTTTGTAATCTGTGAGAAAAACATGTTAACTCGATCATAATACATTTAAGCTCAAGTTAGTTAATTTTATTTACATGTTAACTTTTCTAGATTGCCTTGCTTTATCCGTTATATCTATTAAAAGTATACATGATATAAATCTATTAAAGTAATATGTTTTGTTTTTATATGGATGCATTATTATTCTAGTTAATATATAATAAAGCCAACCTAAAATGCACCGATCAACGTCTTTTATTTTTATTTTGATGAAGAATTGAGTGTTATAATCGTATGGTTTGAAACACCCCACCCGTAACCCGGGTGATTATGTACAATTGATACACTTACAGCAAAAGCAAACTGAACTTTCATTAAAACTTATAATAGTCTGAGTATAACACTTTATTTATTTACAACAGTCAACATCTAGGAACTTCTAGTTCTTCAGATTTAAGTTGTCTTCTCTCTATTCCTAAGAGTATTTCACTGATGACCTGTGACACGTATACTCAAACGACGTCAGGTATATACTAGTGAGCTCATGTTATACAGTTTATAAAAACAACACAATGACATTCATGCAACATGGGTTGTGATATTTTGGGCCAAGGGCAACCCTCTGTCATTCATGACCTTTTCACAACCACTAGCAATGGGCTTGTCAATACCCACCCCTGACATTAACCCTATTACCTAAAAATAATACTAACACTACTACTACTAATAATATTACTACTAATAATAATACTAATATTAACTACTAAAAATAAATAATAAGTAACTAAACATAAACGAGAGCATACCTTAAAACTATCTACGTCATGTTGATGTAGAGTTTTCCTACTCCTGCTCCTACTCGTGCTCCAAAAACGACTACTAACAACACCGAACGGAGTATCATATGCTCGGGATTCTCTTTATACTAGAGCGTTCCCGTTAAAAACCAATACTCTAACTAACAACTAGGACTTCTATTTAAAGCTACCAAGCAAGCACCTCAAATCATCATTGGACGATGTGGGATTCAATTGAGGAGCTAGCTAACTAGCTAGTTTCACATGCTAGCTAGCTTGTTTATATTAATTCAGTTGCTTCACTCGTTTTTCTCGTATAATTTTCAAACTGTAACGTTTTGATATAACGACGAATATGTCATTCTAACGAGCTTATTTTTATTTACGTTTAACCTAAGTTTCACTAAAAACGGATTAAGCTCAAATATAATATATTTTATTATTAATGTTAAACGGTCTCCTATTATAACCAAGGTTCGTCAAGATAGTTCGTATTTCACACAACCATCTTACTCGTTCAACAACATATGAAATATAAATTACATATTTCATACGTTTATAACCAGTACATTAAGATTCGGGGTATTACGTGATTCTTCTGTAAAACACCCACATCATAATTACTTTATTAAAATGGATCCTACATTAGTGGTTTAACCAAAATGTAGTCTTGTTTTCCTTATAAAAAAAGCCAAGCTAAGTGCAACATGGTGGTTTTCATTCTTATTTTATAGACCATTGGCATATAATTTTTAATTTTAGCAAGTTAGTTTTGATTAAAGTTTTCGATTAATTACCGAAATTAACCAAAATCAAACCATATTCGACTTTATAACCGGTTAACCATAACCGAAGTTAGCGGTTATAGTTATAATTAATAAGAAAACTGAACCAAATCGACTCATACACACCCCTAATTTAATGATTATGCACAAAGGGAAGCTGAAGAGGTTTATCAGACCCATTTGAGTGGTGGTGGCTTTGATTTGCTT
The DNA here is from genome assembly GCA_947069175.1 of Scalesia atractyloides. NCBI lineage: Eukaryota > Viridiplantae > Streptophyta > Magnoliopsida > Asterales > Asteraceae > Scalesia > Scalesia atractyloides. Next base: position 68,775,649 of record CAMTDV010000019.1, read on the forward strand.
TTTGGCTACAAACCCTAACTATGATTCTTGGGTAAGATAACACTTAAACGTTTTTATACATACTTGACATTGCTGAAATTATATTATAATTATATTATAATTATAATTATATTATATTAATTAAACTACATCATGATAGCTACAGTAACTTTATTTACCTTTTGTTTTGGTTACAAAAGTTCTCATTTTTTTTAATTTAGCCACATAAAATCTTGACATTTCTTATTTTATTTTTATAAATCAAATAGGAAATATAAATAGATATAAATTTTATACTCAAATACTTGTTTCTCATGTTTTATTAGATATGTTAAATATGTATTTTATTTATTCTATAATTTTTTTAGTTTTAAATAGTTATAGTTTTATTTAGTTCTTTTTATTTAATTTATAAATCAATTGTAATAAACTTGGATAGGCCACGACTTTACTAGAGTTTAATTCTTGACATAACTTTTTCGTGATTAGAGAATATACCATTACATGTATTTTTATCTACATCTCAATGGTTTTACTCGAGTTTAATTTGTAACGTAACTTTTTCGTAATTTGTCATATACCGTCACAAGTGTTTTTATCTATATCTTGATGGTTTTACTCGAGTTTAATTTACAACGTAACGTAGTGCCGCAACGCGGTCAGGGTATTATACTATACTATATATTAATTCACATCCTTAGCTACAGTAATCAATATACCCTTTCTTTTTCTTTTAATTACAAGAATGCCATACACTCACATAATTAACATTTTCTTCTTCATGGCATTTTTGTAATTAATTCCTCTTTTAGTGGCATTTTTAACCACCTCACAATAATTCTTTTTGACCACCAAGGTTTTGTTACTTACCATTTTTACCCTCTCAACTATTGTTAGTTTTTTTTATAACAACTTACATTCCTATCCTTCAATTTTTAACTAATTTATTAAGTGCACCCTCAACATTTGTTAGTTTTTTTTAAAGCAACTTACACTCCTACCCCTTAAATTTTTACTAATTTATTAAGTGTCCCCTCAACTTTTGTTAGTTTTTTTTTCTTAGAACAACTTACATTCCTACCCCTTGAATTTTAACTAAATTTATTAAGTGTCCCATCAATTTTGGTTAGTTTTTTTAATACAATTTACATTCCTACCTCTCAAATATCAAATTCTAATAAAAGACTACAAATAATGTCATGTGTCACTCTCTCATCTAATTTAATAATAATATTATTATATTAATATATTAGATTAATTATCTAGTATTATTAATATATAATATTTATCTTTATCTCTATTATTGTGAATATTATTATTTATTGTTGTGTATTTATTTTTTATATTATTAATGATATTGTTAATTATATTATTATTGATAACCGTATAAGCTTTTTAGTATTTTTACTTTTTATTATTATTATCATTAAATGAAAAATCTTTAAGGACATATGTTACATTCTTGTCAAATTTATTTATTTTTTGGATCTCTTTTCTACTTTTTTTGAACGACTTTAGTGTAATTGGCTTGAAACACAGTCATGCCAGCACCTTACCCTAGTTCGAATCCTTGAATAATGGTGTTCTTCTAGATTCGAACTTAAGACCCCTAGAGGAAAGTACTTTGTGGAAAAACCCTTGACCAACTGGGCTATACCATGTTGACGAATCTCTCTACTACTAAATAACAATTTTAAAAAATAACTATCCCGTTTCTCTCTCCTATTAAATAATAAGTATCCGTTTCTCTCTCCTGTGAAATAGTATTATTGAATAATAATTTATGGTTTATTTTTTTGTTTAATATTTCTTTTTTTTAACTATTTCCTTAATTTTCGCTTATTAATAACTTTTTATTTTTTCCGCTTATCTCTTATGTTTCCACATTTGATCCAACCGCATGTAATACACAAGTTTATAACCTTATAATCTCGTGTAATACACAAGTTTCTTACTTTATAATAAATAAAAAAACAAAGTAAAATGTTGTAATAAGTAAAATTGTACATAAAAGTTCATTTTCTAACAACATATCAAGACGAATGTATGTATTACGAGATTACATTATATTTATTCAACCCGTGTAATACACACATTTATACAACCCGTGTAACACACAAGTGTTTTTTAGAAATTTTAACTTTTTTTATATTTACTATAAAAAATTACATTTATACCTGTGATTTTTTTGTATTTATTTGTTAATGAAAAGTCACTTTGTGTTAAAAGATGAGGGTATTAATGTATGTTAATAATTATAACACGTGAACCAATTGTGAGTATAGTAGAATCTACATCTATGTATAATTTATTAAATTAATAGATTTATAAAAAGTATTTTTTTATACCGCCAGTGGGATATTAAACTAGTATATTGTAAAGTAATATAACTCCTTAAAACATACAAAGAAAAAGCGGTAGGGAAGTGGGAGCGAATTCGAACCTAATTTCACAGCCGACAAAGAACTGAGCTTGGTTCTAACATCCAACCAAACACTAATGGAAGAAGAAGAAGAGCACGCTAATTCAACCAATCAAACCGATGCCGATCATTTTCTAATTCCGATTCATAACTCTGTCATCACCGATTCAACCCATCAATACAACCACAACGGTAACCAAATTCCGACTCAAAATCAGGTAATCGTACCACCAATTCTAGCTCTTGATCACACATTTACATATGATATTCATAACGCCCCCGACTCCGATTCACTGCTATACGAAATACTTTCTAGATCGCCTCTTAAATCAGTTTTTAGATTCAAATGTGTTTCCAAACACTGGCTAACCCTCATCTCTCAACCTCCGTTTTGGCGGTTTTGTATCTCGCGTATGTTAACTGCCAGCACAGCATCATCGTCGCTGCCTTTCATAATCTTGTATAGGTACATTTATGAGTCGGATATTCAAAATGTTCTTGACCGGTTCGGTCCCGAAAGTTACAATTCATCTGGACTTTTGCTGTTCAGGGAACAAGAAAAGGCTGTTAAGTTTAAAGTTTTAGCTTTGAGTAATGGCTTGATTTTGTGTTGTTCATTAGGACTTCAGGTTTACTATGTTTGTGATCCGGTGAGTCGGCACTGGGTTAGCTTAGGTAGAAGAGCGCGTGTTTCTTTCTGGAAGGTTTTGTGAGTAGGGTTAATGAGAATAACGCGGTTACTAGCTATAGAATTGTGAGAGTAGAAATGAACAGGGCGTCCTCGAATTATCTCAATTTAGATATGTATTCGTCTGAAACGGGGAAATGGGTTGAGTGTAGTTTGCTTTGTACTAATCCAGTTACGCTCGTGAAGCGTGGTGGAGGTCCTATATGCTTTAATGGGATTCTTCATTGGTTTGTTTATAATCATGGTATGGTTGCTTTTGATCCTTAGAGGAGGATCTGAAATCTAAATCTTGTCGACTTATCCGTTTCCAGCTGACATGGATGTTCAACGTGAGGTTATGCATGGGGGCTTTATCGTTTATGTGACGGGTGTCGAGGAAAGCTTCGTTTTTTTGAAGTGGCGCCGGATCCCTATTCGCGTTATTGTTTTAGTATGTGGGATATGAAAGATTATGAGAAAGGAGAATGGTGTTCTGAATTTAAGGTGACCCGTAGTGATCTTTCGTCTTCTGATACTGAATTGAAGAGCTGTTTGATGAAAGCTACCTTTCGCCCATTATCTTTCCATCCGTTTGATCTGGATATTGTTTATCTGAGGTGTGTGGAGCTTGCTTGTGTGGTGTCATATAGTATTCAGAACAGAAGGCTGGATATTGCGTGTAAACCTACCGGCGTTGTTGATGACCTGTCATGGGGTGTGGTGGTGCCATTTGTGATTCCAAGATGGCCGACATCAGTTCTTGTTCCTCCTGTTCCAAAGAAGAAGGTTGTTACGGCAAAAGACGAAACCCCAACGAGAACCCTTCACCCCGCCACGCGATTGTTTCGGGAAGCGGTCCTAGGATCCACATTGTGAATGGGTGAGTTTCTTTTTTTTGTTGCTGCTTGGTAGTGTTTCGTAATTTGTTTATCTATTTCATAACTGTTTTAGTTTGACTTTGACTTTACTGACTTTTTTACGCTCTTTTATCATTTGAGTACACGTAAACTTCTTTGGCTATCCATTTTCATTTTTGACGATGTTATTTATTACAATTCCTCATATTTATTTATCCAGACCTTATTTGTCATGTCATGTCTAAATGTATGGTTGTTATGTTATCAGTCATGACGGTGAGGTCAGACCATTGCGTCTCTATCCGTTTTGCTTCTAAGTCCGTCAATACATTTTTATTATACAGATACTTATAGATTGATGTTAGTCCGTCAATTATATCATGTTGTTCAGAATGCGACTATATTACATCATTTAGATGGCAACTCCTTTTAAAATTGTTATTGTTATATATTGAGCTGGATTAATCAAATGTTCTATGTTAATACTGGTCAATGATGGTCAACGGTGATAAAGGATAAGAATTGTGTAGCAGAGAACTTTGGGCAATATTTGACAATCTGGTAAAAGTTGAAGTATTGTACAGAATGTTTAATACTTTAAACATGGAAGACTAAAGATGTCACATTTGCTGCAAGTTTGGTTAGAGTCTGTTAGTAACCGTTGAACATTTGGGGGTATAATTAGGGCTTCTAATTCTGGTTGTAATTCATTCACTGAGTTCATTCTTTTCTGTAATTGTTCTTGAATTCGTTTTAGTGTTCAATCATAATCAATTCCTTTGATCATTGTTCTTTCGATTTTATTCTAATTCCGCACTTAAAGTTAACAACCGGTATCAGAGCCATTGTTGGCTCGATCAAGAAAGAAGGTTCTGTAATCAGATTGAGGAATAAAGATGGTGACCGGAACAAAGTTCGAAATTGAGAAGTTCGACGGTAAAAACGATTTCAGTCTTTGGCGATTGAAGATGAAGGCACTACTAGTTCATCAAGGGGTTTTCGATGCTCTAAAAGGTGAAGACAATTTATCATAAGGGTTAGACGAAAGACAGAAGAAAGAGATGATGGAGAAAGCTCATAGTGCAATTATTCTCAGTCTTGGTGATAGGGTTCTAAGAGAAGTCTCAAAAGAGGCTACGGCTGATGGTGTTTGGGCCAAACTTGAAAGTCTGTACATGACCAAGTCTCTGGCCAACAGACTGTATCTCAAGAAACGGTTATACATGTTTCAGATGTCTACATGACATGAAAAACACTGGAAGATCACATTGATGAGTTCAATAAGATCATTCTTGATCTTGAGAACATAGAGGTGGAAATTGATGATGAGGATAGGGCCATTATATTCTTATCATGATTACCAGTGGTGTATGAACATTTTGTGGATACTATGATGTTTGGAAGAGAAAGTGAAGTTGATCAGCAATGAACTCTAAAGAATTACAGAAAAGAGGTGATGTAAAAGAAGAAGGGTTGATGGATTAATAGTCAGAGGAAGACAAGATCAAAGATCATTCAAGAACAAGAATGGTGGTACAAGATCTAAGTCTAAAACCAATCGAAGATGTTTTGTTTGTAATTCAGAAAAACACTTCAAAAGGGACTGTCCTGAATGGAAGAAAAAGAAGGTGAATACACTCAATCAAAGAAGTATAGTGGATCTCCGGAAAGTTCTAATGATGGCTATGAAAGTGCTGATGTTCTGATGGTGACAAGTACTGAATCCAAACAGTCTTGGGTTATGGATTCAGGGTGTTCTTTTCACATGACACCACACAGAAGGTACTTCAGTAAACTAAAGATGGAGTCACATGGAGTTGTACAGTTAGGAGATGATCATCCTTGTCAAATAAAAGGTATTGGTACTGTAACTCTAAAGTTAGATAATGAAACCTTGGTTGAATTGCTTGATGTGAGATATATTCCTGATTTGAAAAGGAACTTGATATCATTGGGTACATTTGAAAAGAATGGTTATCATGTTAGTTTGAGGAATGGGAAAGCAAAGATTATTAAGGGTTCATTGGTAGTTCTAATTGGAACTAGAAAGGACAACAATACTTATTTGTTGGATGGGAGTGTAGTAGAAGGGTTTGCTTCTGTAGCAGATGATAATTCAGGGAATAATGCCTTGATTTGGCATAAAAGGCTGGGTCATATGAGTAGTCAAGGGTTAATGGAGTTGAAGAAGCAGGGTGTTATAGAAGGGTTGGTAAACTGTGATTATGGAAAGTGTGAAAACTGTATTTTGGGTAAAGCAAAGAGGGTAAAGTTTTCAAAGGGTATTCACAGGACGAAGGCAGTGTTGGATTACATTCATGCTGATTTGTGGGGTCCAACGAAGAACCTTTCACTTGGTGGTGCATCCTATTTCTTTTCCATTATAGACGATTACTCCAGAAGAGTATGGGTATACATATTGAAGCATAAGTATGAGTCCTTTGAGAGATTTAGAGAATGGAAGATAACACAGGCAGAAAGAAAGGTCAAGAAGCTGAGAACAAACAATGGGTTGGAGTTTTGCAGTAAAGAATTTAATGATTTTTGCAAGAAGAATGGTATTGCTAGACATTTGACAGTTCCTGGAACTCCTCAACAAAATGGTTTAGTTGAGAGGATGAATAGGACATTACTTGAAAAAGTAAGGTGTATGCTGTTTGAAGCTGGTATGCCAAAGAGTTTCTGGGCTGAGGCATTGAAGACTGCAGCTTATATTGTTAATGTTTCACCTCTTCAGCAATTAATATGATGGTTCCAATGGAGATGTGGTCTGGAATCAAGACAGAGTATGAAGACTTAAAGATCTTTGGTTCTGTCATGTATTCACACATTAGTCAAGACAAGTTGGATCCCAGAGCTCAGAAATGTGTTATGGTTGGTTATCCTAAAGGTGTGAAAGGTTATAGGTTGTGGAGACTTAATGGTGGAAGTCCTAGAATTATAATGAGCAGAAGTGTTACATGTCATGAACATAACTTGTATAAGGATGTGGTTGGCAAGACTGCAAGAGAACAGAATTCAGATAAGGGAGTTCAAATTGAGGTGGAGGTGCCATTAAGTGAACGTAATGAGTCTGAAATTCATGAAGAACAACCTGAAAGTTCAAGTAGCAGGCAACACTGCATTGCTACTGAAAGACCTAGAAGAGAAACTGTGAAGCCTATAAGGTTTAGAGAAGACCTGTCTGCAATAGTGTTAAATGTTGTAGAAGAAGAAAGTACATGTGAGCCTCTAACATACTATGAAGCTATGGAATCCTCTGAAAAAGATAAGTGGGAACAAGCAATGCAAGAAGAAATGAGTTCTTTGTATAAGAATAAGACTTGGGAGTTAGTTGAAAAGCCTGAGGGTCAAAAGCTTGTAGATTGTAAATGGATTTTCAAGATCAAAGAGGGATTAGCAGGGGAAAACCTAGATATAAAGCAAGGTTAGTGGCCAAAGGTTTTACTCAAAGGGCTGGGCTTGATTACAATGAGATTTTTTCACCTGTGGTCAAGCATACATCCATAAAGGTAATATTGTCATTAACTGCCAAGTTGAATCTAGAACTTGAACAGTTAGATGTCAAGACTGCTTTTTTACATGGGCATCTTGAAGAGAAGATTTACATGAAGCAGCCACTTGGATTCGAGGATAAAAGATACAAGGATAGGGTTTGTTTGTTGAAAAGATCCTTGTATGGGCTAAAGCAATCACCTAGGCAGTGGTATTTGAGGTTTGACAGTTATATGGTTTCACATGGTTTCAAAAGATGCTCCTATGACACATGTGTGTATTATAAAGAATATAGCAGCAAAGAGTTTGTATATTTGCTGTTATATGTAGATGATATGCTTATAGCATGCAGAGATAAGAACCAAATTCAAGAGACAAAGTCATTGTTGATGTCTGAGTTTGATATGAAAGAATTGGGAGAAGCTAGAAAAATACTTCGAATGGAGATATTTAGAGACAGAAGTGCTGGAGTTATAAAGTTGTCTCAAATATCATATTTGAAGAAAGTGCTCGCCAATTATTTCATGGAAGGTTGTAAGTCAGTTGTTACTCCTCTAGCTTTACATTTTAAACTGTCTGCTTTAGACTCACAAACAACTGATGAAGAAAAGGGCAAAATGGTAAAAATACCATATGCAAATGCAGTTGGTAGTCTTATGTATCTGATGGTGTATACAAGGCCAGACATTGGTTTTGCTGTTAGTGTTGTGAGTAGATATTTGAGTAATCCAGGAAAAAGGCATTGGGAAGGTGTAAAGTGGATTATGAGGTATCTAAGTGGAACTAGTGAAGTTGGTTTAGTTTTTGGTAAATCAGATCATACTGAAAGTGTTTTAAAGGGATATGTTGATTCAGATTTTGCCAAAGATTTGGACAAGGGAAGATCAATTACAGGCTATGTGTTTCAAGTGTTTGGTGGAACGGTTAGCTGGAAAGCATCATTACAACATGTAGTTGTTTTATCTACCACAGAAGCTGAGTTCATGGCTCTAACAGAAGCTATTAAGGAGGCAATTTGGTTGAAAGGATTCTTATCTGAAATGGAGGTATTTCATGAAAGGTCAAAGCACATAAATGTGAAGCTGCATTGGATTAGAGATGTGTTAATTTCTGAGGTGAAGGTTGTGTATGTTGAAACACAAGATAATGCAGCTGATATTCTTACTAAAATCACCTCTGGTTCTAAGTTTGTGCATTGTTTAAAGATTCTGCATATTTCTTAGGATCAGGGGTAGTTTTGGGATTACTAGAAAAGAGTTTGATTAAGTACAGCTCAAAGGTGGAGATTGTTATATATTGAGCTAGATTAATCAAATGTTCTATGTTAATACTGGTCAATGATGGTCAACGGTGATAAAGGATAAGAATTGTGTAGCAGAGAACTTTGGGCAATATTTGACAATCTGGTAAAAGTTGAAGTATTGTACAAAATGTTTAATACTTTAAACATGGAGGACTAAAGATGTCACATTTGCTGCAAGTTTGGTTAGAGTCTGTTAGTAACCGTTGAACATTTGGGGGTATAATTAGGGCTTCTAATTCTGGTTGTAATTCATTCACTCAGTTCATTCTTTTCTGTAATTGTTCTTGAATTCGTTTTAGTGTTCAATCATAATCAATTCCTTTGATCATTGTTCTTTCGATTTTATTCTAATTCCGCATTTAAAGTTAACAGTTATCGCTACATCCGCAACCATGTTTGCTGTTACATTGTGTGAACACTTTTGTATTATGCTCATTTAGTTTACTTCTTTACTATATTAATAACTGAAGTACTAAACTTGAAATGTGAAATAGAGAGGAGTACTGTTGGTGACCAAGCAGAAAAGTAAATCATTTTTGCCCATTTAAGCTTGGTGAGCTTCTCTGACCCAAATCTAAACTCTACAGGTTAACTTTTATGTTTTAAGCTAATTCATAGTTATGTTGGGTTGCATGTCGCAAATCTTGAGATTAAGGTTTACAAAATGGATAATAAGACCCATAGGCCACTGTTTGAGATAAGATTTCAAAGGCAAAAAATATACAAACTTTTTATCAAAATCACAATTTTGTTTTGTTTTGAGAAAATGGATCAAATCGGTGAAATTTGAAAGATTAAGGCTCCAACGTAATAAAAACCATAAACTTATTTAACCCTAAAAAGGCTTCAACGTAATAAAAACCAAGCAAGTTTCCAGCAGCAACTTTCTGGCAGAATTTGCAGGTTTCTGGCCGGAATCTATAGTTTATAAAACCCTAAAGCCTAAAACACGCTAAAAACCTAGCCGCTCTCTTCTTCGTCTTCATCTTCTTCCTGCTTTCCAGCAGAAAGCATCGCCGAAATCTTAATTTTTTGTCGGAAATCGCCGCCAGAGTCGCTATCAGCTCACTATATATGGTCGATATGCACCTTGTAGCGGAGGTTGGCCGCCACGCCACGCTATTCGCTATGGCGTCCGCTATGGACGCTATTGATAACTCTGATACTTGTAACATTTTCAAAACAGTGCTACTTGCTAGTAAAATGGCTTTACCTTAATGTTTTAGGGTACATAATCAAGATACATTTTGAAATGATTTGGTAAAAGTGTCTGTGACTAAACTCATTAGTGAAAGCTAAATTAAACTGACGTTTTTATAATGTGTTTCAGGTGGTTGTTGAAGGAAAAAAGTCAGGGGGGTTTAGAGACTATGTATTGTATTGTCCCGACACATATCTTTGTTTTACTTTTAAGGATTGTACCCCAAGACACATAATTTACATGGTTTTCCTGTTTTTCTTAAAATCTATTTTGTTTTTTAAGTTATATCTAGGATAATACGTGTTGCGCCGCGGACATCACGTTAAAGCGCGCGCGTACGTCACGTTAAATCGAGCCGTTGCGTCTCCCAACTTTTTTTAGCGCGGATTATAACAAATCCATTGTGTACACACATTAGTAAGGATAACTATTTGCGGCATAATATTCTACATATCATCTAGAAAGATTATAACAAAGCAACACATTATTTTTCTATTAATCCATTGTCCAACGTCAAAAGCAAAGATTACAACCTTCTACGTATCTCAATGTAACAAATTTATAAGTATATGATAAAATAAGGATTTTATAGTGGAGAAGTGTAGACAAGTGTATGAAGATGGACCACATAATCTTTTTTTTTTTAAACACCTAAAGCTAAGAGTACAACCAACTAAAGCTAAAACTTGTTGCTTAGATTAGATGTCACATATTCCAACCTAGTATCAATGTCGTAAAGGTGGTGGTCGTGACCATCATAAATGTCTTAAAACATAAAGAAAATATAAAATATGCGCAAACACAATGACCGTTCGTCTAATTAATTCTTAACTTCTATAAACCAATAGCCTAGGAATCCGCTTTTCACCAAGATCTGAGCTCCAATTCTATATCACTTGACTATCACGGCTCCCGTCCAGGGTGTGGTCGAGGGTTGTGACAGATGGTATGTTGGCAGGCTGTGGTGGTGGGTAGATGGTGGCGGCAGGTGGGTGGTGGTGGTGGTGATAGTGGTAGGGGAAAGTGTTGGTGGTTTTGGGGGAAGGTGGTGATGGCCGGTGGGGGAAGGCGGTGATGGTCGTTGGGGAGGTGGTGGTAGTGGTGGTGGGGGTGGATGGTGGTGGTTTACAGTGTTGGTGGTGTAAACAAAGAACCAGAGAGAGAAAGAGTTAAGAAAGTGAAAAAGAGTTTAGAGAGAGAGACATAATATGCAGTGATTTGCAAACATCGAGTACGTTTTTATACTTTTTGAAGACAAATGACACATTTTACGATGTAGTGTTAAAATAAAGGGCGATTTTTGTAATTTACTCGAATAATAACGAATGATAAACATTAGGCCTGTAAACGAACCAAACGTTCATGAACTATTCGTGAACTTATTTGGCGGGAAGTTCGTTTATGATAGTTTATTTAATAAACGAACGAACACGAACAAAAATTTTTAGACCTCGTCGCTTTTGTGCGCTTCTCGCTTTTAAAACCAAGATGTTCGTGAACTGTTCATTTAGGCTTTAGACGAACGAACCTAAACGAACACGAACCTGATTTCTTAATGAACGAACACAAACAAAACAATACGTTTGATTATACGTTCGTGTTATGTTCATGTTCGTTCGATTCGTTTCCAGGTCTAAGAGCATTCACAATGAAATCCCTATATATATCCATATATTTCCACTAAAAACAACTACTTTTTCTCTCTTCTTTTCAATTAAATAATATTTTTTATACTTTAATCATTATTTTTTCTTTTTCCTTTCACTCATAACCATTTCTGAAAATATTAAAAAATTTATACAGTTTCTCCCTCCAGAAAATTTTTTCCCATATATTTACAGATTAATAGTAACCTTCTCATATATTTTCTCTCTCCTCTACTCACAACCACTCAAAAACACTATCAACCATTCCTTAGACCGTGGGGTATGATGGGGCGGGGGTTTTGGGCAGGCCCGACATGTGGCTTGGGTGGGCTCCGCTGGGCTGACCCACAATGAAGACGGTATGGTGGGGCGGCGGTTTGGGGCGTGGCCCGACACATGGCTGGGTGGGCTTCGCTGGGCTGACCCAAAGCTTTATATATATATTTTTAATAAATTTAACAAAAACAGAAATAAAATAAATTACATTGAAAAGACTTTAAAAAAATCTAAAATTCATAAAAAGTTCCTAGTGCTTTGAATATTTTTTCTTTATCGCTTCTTTCGTCTCCAACATTAATTCCAACTCTTCACCTGATAGGTCATCGTGGGCTGAGCTAGAAATTTCATATCATCTCGTCTTTGTTCCAGGGTGTCCCTAGCTTCTTTGCTCTTCCGAAATCCGGCCCTTTGTTGTTGGAATACGTTAAATGTATCTAACTTGCTTGCAATGTCTTCCAACTGATCGATGTATACACCCCTACGCAAGCCCGAACTCCCCACTAAAGGCGACGATGTACCCGATCTTGATTTTTGAGCGCGCCTTTTTGCGGCGTCTCTTTCGATTTTTGGCCGGCTTGGGGATTCATCCAACTCGTCAAGTTGAGATCAATCTCTTGATCTCGTGCATCTGATTGGGCTTGGGACGAGGTTGTCCTAGCCCTTATTTTTGACGTGGTAGTTTCGCTACCACTAGGGATATTCGCCCATTTGAAGGGAACTTACAAATGTCCCAACAATTCACGAAACGGAAGTCGCACCCCACATTCGCTTTGAATGTAACCAATGCAATCATAACAAAGTCGGCGTCGGTTTCACCACTTTTTGGGTTTTGCCTTGCCTTGTGGAAAAAACCACTAAATTTGGTGACTTGCCCGCTTATCTCGGTCCACTTTGAGGATAAACTATCATTTTCACGATAAAGCTCGTTTTCCATTTCTTCGTGGAATGCTTTACTGATCGCGTCCCACAAACGGTTTCCATGTTGAGAATTTCCTATTTAAAAAAAAGTTTAATATATTACAAACTTATATAAACAAAAACATAAATATTAAAATAAGGGCTACAAAATTTTAGAAAAATACATATAATTGGATGTTAAGATTTTTGAACCCAAGCCCTCGCCAATGAAACTTCTTCTTTAAGGACCCATTTTTGTTGTTTCCGCTTGCCGCTTTCAATTGCTTTCTCGGCCTTGGTTTTTTTCTTGTGACTTCTCTTCTTGGGTTTGGATGCGGAAGATCCATTGATGGGGGGTTGAGTTTCGGGGACGGTTTCAGTTTGGGAAAGGTTGATGTAGTTTTGTTGAAGCGGGCTTGGAATAGAATCGTCGTTGTGAGGAAAGTTAGTATACAAACGATTCGAGAGAAACGATGCGTAACCGGCCACATCCGGCATAGAAGAGTGTATTAAAAAGGGAGCCATTGGACGATTGGATGGCGGGCTAGGTGTCGGTGTTTTTTGGTATCCCACGATTGTTCGGATCGTAACCACGATTTTGAGGATTCATTTTTCGTATTGTGGTTGGATGATTAAAATAGATAGAGATGATTATAGAAGAGGTGGAGTAGTTGTGGTAAAAAAAATGAACGGAAGTGTGGATATTTATAGTGCTAGCCCAACGGCTAGTTAGGCCAAGCCAATGAAGGACCGCAAGCTCAGATGGGTAGCCCCGTCTAACGCCTAGGCTGAATACCCCGCCCAACGGGCCATACCGAAACCCTAGCCCACACGAGGTGGTTTTATATACCCAACCCACGCCGTAACGCCGCCCCCATAGCACATAATCTTATAGTATAACTAAACCCTTCTCAATTCAAGCGGCCAGCAATGGGGTAGTGTAAGTAACACTAGCATGGAAGAAGAGCTGAGGTTGGTTCCAACTTTCAACCAACACTAGAATGGAAGAAGAGCACGCTAATCAAACCGACAACGGTTCCGATCAGATTCAAAGTTGTGTTATCACCGATTCAACCAATCCACACAACAACGATGCCGATCAGAACCAAATTCCTACTCAAAATCAGGTAATCGAAGAAAACCCTAACTCCGAGTCATCGTTCACATACGATATTCATAACGCCCCAGACTCCGATTCACTGCTATATGAAATACTTTCTAGATTGCCTCCGAAATCAGCTTTTAGGTTCAAATGTGTTTCCAAACACTGGCTAACCCTCATCTCTCAACCTTCGTTTTCGCGGTTTTATATCTCGCGTATGCCAACACTTCCTTTCAGAATCTTGTATAGGTTCATTGATGAGTCGGTTATTGAACATGTTCTTGACCTGTTCAGTCCCGAAAGTTACGATACATCTGGACTTTTGCTGTTCAGGATACAAGAAAGAGCTATCAGCTTTGAAGTTTTAGCGGTGAGTAATGGCTTGATTTTGTGTAGTATATTGGGACTTCAGATTTGCTATGTTTGTGATCCGGTGAGCGGGCGCTGGGTTAGCTTAGGTTTAACACCGCGTGGTTTCTCTCTGGAAGGTTTTGTGAGTAGGGTTAATGAGAATAATGATGTTACTAGCTATAGAATTGTGAGAGTAGAAATGTGCGAGGCGTCCTCGAATTATCTCAATTTATATATGTATTCGTCTGAAACGGGGAAATGGGTTCAGCATAGTTTGCTTTGTCCTAATCCAATTACACACGTGAAGAGTCGTGGAGGTCCTATAAGCTTTAATGGGATTCTTCATTGGTTTGTTTATAATCATGGTATGGTTGCTTTTGATCCTTATGAGGAGGATCTGAAATCTAAATCTTGTCGACTTATCCCGTTTCCAGCTGACATGGATGTTCAACGTGAGGTTATGCATGAGGGGCTTTATCGTTTATGTGACGGGTGTCAAGGAAAGCTTCGTTTTTTTGAAGTGGCGCCGATCCCTATTCGCGTTATTGTTTTAGTATGTGGGATATGAAAGATTATGAGAAAGGAGAATGGTGTTCTGAATTTAAGGTGACCCGTAGTGATCTTTCGTCTTCTGATACTGAATTGAAAGCTGGTTGATGAAAGCTACTTTTCGCCCATTATCTTTCCATCGTTTGATCTGGATATTGTTTATCTGAGGTGTGTGGAGCTTGCTTGTGTGGTGTCATATAGTATTCAGAACAGAAGGCTGGATATTGCGTGTAAACCTACCGGCGTTGTTGATGACCTGTCATGGCGTGTGGTGGTGCCATTTGTGATTCCAAGATGGCCGACATCAGTTCTTATTCCTCCTGTTCCAAAGAAGAAGGTTGTTACGGCAAAAGACGAAAAGCGATTGTTTCGCGAAGCGAGCCTAGGATTCCACATTGTAAATGGGTGAGTTTCTCTTTTTGTTGTTGCTTGGTAGTGTTTCGTTATTTGTTTATCTATTTCATAGCTGTTTTAGTTTGACTTTGACTTTACTGACTTTTTTAGGCTCTTTCATCAATTGAGTACTCGTAAACTTCTTTGGCTACCATGTTGTTAATGCGGTAAAATATCGGATATCGGTCAAGGACCGATATTTGAGATATAGGTTATCTCGGTGAGATATTGGTAATAATAATATAATGCAAAATATATATATATATATATATATATATATATATATATATATATATATATATATATATATAAGCAATTTAACACTAATTATCAGTGATATATTGGTCAGATATCGATTATATTGGTCAAATATCGGTGATATATCGGTCAAGATCGCCGATAATGTTGGTACCGATATTGACCCGATATTTCACTAGGGGACCAATATGACCGTATATCACCGAGATTAACAGCATAGTTTGACTATCCATTTTGATTTTTTGGCGATGTTATTTATTACTATTCCTTCATATTTATTTATCCAGACCTTATTTGTCATGTCTAAATGTATCGGTTGTTATGTTATCAATCATGACGGTGAGGTCATACAATGGCGTCTCTATCTGTTATGCTTCTAAGTCCGTCAGTACATTTTTATTATACAGATACGTATAGATTGATGTTAAGTCAGTCAATTATATCATGTTGTTCGGAATGCAACTATATTACATCCGCAACCACTTTTAAAATTGTTAGATGGCAACTACTTTTAAAATTGTTATTGCTATACATTTGTATTATATGCTCATTTAGTTTCCTTGTATATATACTATATTAATAACTGAAGGACTAAACTTGAAATGTGAAATAGGGAGGAGTACTATTAGTGAACAAGCAGAAAAGTAATGCACATTTAAGCTTGGTGAGCTCCTTTGACCCAAATCTAAACTCTAAAGGTTAACTTTTATGTTTTAAGCTAATTCATAGTTATTTTAGGTTGCCAGTGTTTGAGATAAGATTTCAAAGGCAAAAAGTATACAAACTTGTTTTTATCAAAATCACAATTTTTTTTTGGTTAAGAAAATGGATCAAATAGGTGAAATTTGAAAGATTAAGGTTCTGATCACAATTTGACATGACCGTGTCGACTAGTGGCGGTGTCGGCTAGAATACTTGTAACATTTTCAAAACAGTGTTACTTGATGTTTTAGGGTACATAATAAAGATACATTTTGAAATGATTTGGTAAAAGTTCTGTGATTAAACTCATTAGTGAAAACTAAATTAAACTGACGTTTTTATAATGTGTTTCAGGTGATTGTTGAAGGAAAACTAGTCGGAAGGAAAGTCAGGGTTTAGAGACTTATGTTAACGTGAAGATTTATTATAAAATGTTTGTTAAACTTTGTATTGTATTGTCCCAAGACATATCTTATGTTTTATTTTTATGGATTGTACCCCAAGACATATAATGATACGGGGGTTCAGCTATAAAGTCCAATTTTCTAAAAAGTGTAAAAAGTCATAAAACATATAATTTCAGCATAAAACACACCTAAAACCCACAAATAACAAAGTCAAGACTACTAAAACACCATATTTAAACCAAAAATAGTCCATAAAAACTTCAAACACATAATCTTAGAACTATGAATATAAAAGACAACATGCTAATCACATAAAACACGATAATGTTTGTCATTAGATAATCAGAGACTTATTATTCCAAACACAACCATATATATGATGTTTTAGTAATCTTTATTTTGTTATTTGTGGTTTTTTGTGTGTTTAATGACTTTTTCCACTTTTTATGAATTTTGGAACTTTGTAGCCAACTTTTATCCTAATGACATAATTTAAATGGTGTTCCTGTTTTTCTTAAAATCAATTCATTTTTTAAGTTATAATTATGGCATAAAATCTATAACGACTTTAAATTATAACATAAAACATATTGTAAAAAATATAATATAATATAAATGAGTTAAACAGGTCAACTTGTCAAACCAATGGGTTTATACGAACCGACCAATTTAGCTAAACATGTTCGCGTATTCAACCCGAAACTGATCTAACCTTGTTCGGACTAAATCTAAACCCACGAATTCCTGTCGTGTTTTCGGGTCGTATCAGAATTCGTCATATTCAACACTTGCTTCAAGTTTGCAAGATATGCTAAACTTGTTTTTGGGTGGGTCTCATCATCTATAAATGTTGTAATATGTTTGTCGTCTCGGGTTAACAATCTTAGTTTTGATTGGCATGATTTCGTTCTTGAATAATTCAGCAGCATGTGCAACAACAACCTTCCTATGGGACTCAACTACAACTTGTTTGGTTATGTTAAAACGATGTGCAATATCATATAATATATCCCATTAGAAGAAGACGATCTTGAGCTTGTGCCATAGCCTCCTCTTTTGGGTTAATAAATATTCCCATGCCATAGATCAAAGGTCGCAGATTCCAACCTAGTATCAATGTCGTAAAATTGGTGGTCGTGACAATATTAAATGTGTTAAAACATAAAGAAATTATACAATATGGGCAAACACAATGACCGTTCGTCTAATCAACTCTTAACTTCTATAAAATTGATAGCCTAGGAATCTTCTTTTCACCAAGATCTGAGCTCCATCCCCCTACTGTGATAATGGATAACGTTAATTCAAGCAACAAACTCCACCTTAGGCAATAAAAATGAAACCTTAGGGACTCAGATACAAAAAGTTTATTTTTTGGACTGAAGTTGCAAAATTGACCTAAACTCAGGGACCATTTTGACATTTTACTCAACATAATAATAAAAAGAGTAAACCACAATTTGAGTCCATATGGTTAACACCAAATGGCACCATCGGTCCCTACTTTTCTAATTTGACCAACCAAATCCCTGTAGTTGTTAATTTGAATCAAGCAAGTCCCTGGGTTCAATGGATGTTTAAATTTGAGCGAAAAGAACAAAATACTACCATATTTTACATGCAATATGAGCCCCTTCCTGTAATAAACATGATATATTCCCTCTAAATTCAAATTTTTTAACTAACCACCCTAATCAAGTAATTTACCACCAAAATCATTTAACAAACACATGCATTAACAGATTAACACACATATAATCAAGTAACTAACAACTGTAATCCTAATCAAGTAACCACCCTAATGATAGAACTTAAGACAACTAATCATATAGATTAGTCCTAATCAAGTCCTACTTTTCTAATGTTGTTGTAATCCTCCAATTGTTATGAATTCTAAATTACATCATCTACAAGTGCAGTTCTTGACAGCTAATTAACTATGTAGATGACTTCTAATTGACTATTATGATATGACTTTTTAATTACAAGTGCAGTTGACTTTTTGCAATTGACTATGTAGTTGAATGTTATGATCCTAAAACATGATCCTTAAATAGACTACAATGTAATTGAATGTTATAATTCTTACATGACCCTCAAATAGACTATGTATGCAATTAACTATTGGTCCTCAATTGATCCTACAACTATGATCCTGCATGTTAGCATTGCGACTACACTATAATCCTACAACTATGATCCTACACTACAATAGTGCAACTACACTATGAATCTGCGACTGTCATTCAAACATAACCATTAATGTACATCGTTCAAACAAATCCATTAAAACAGTGTCATTCAAACATGAGCCAAACTACAATTCAAATACCCGCTGTACTACCAAATTCAAATATAAGTGAAACATAGGTCAAATCATCATCCATTAAATGCCATTCATACTTAAGGTTAGTTATGTACAATAAATGGGTAACCTTGATCATAAACGATTAATCCCAAAAAATGATCAATAAGAAAAACCCATTACACCGTTCTAGTTAGATTATACTTACGCATCACTAATATTTACAAAAACCAATTTCAAGCTAACCTATACGATCACTGTCCCCACCCTTGTAGAACCTCATCTCCAAGTTGGCGTTGCTCGGGAACCTTAGCATGATACGAGTGTGGATCAGGAGAGGCTGGGAAGTGGCTTGCAAACAGAATCCGACTACAATTTCACGTAAAACCAATGGCATTTCAAAATTACTACAAGAGTTGTATCACATTTACATGGTATTTAAGTAAAATTGAACTAATGTGGTACTTGCAACATGTTCGTTGTCAATGATCGTGCCAAAATGCAACATCTTTAGTTGATTAGAGGTGGGTTTTGAAATACGGAGTTGATCGGAGGTGGGTTTTGAACGATGGCGGTTGGGTTTTTTGTGAAGAGGGATGATTATGATGCTTAATGAAGAAGAATGGGGACTATAATGGTGTGTAAGTGTGACTTTTGGGTGAAATGACTTAAATACCCTTCACATTGTTATCTATTTAAATGGTAGGGCAACGGACATCAGAACGAACCAGGGACTTGATTGATTCAAGTTAAAAACCATAGAGATTTAATTGGTTAAATTAGAAAAGTAGAGAGTGATGGTGTCATTTGGTGCTAACTATATAGACTCAAATTAGAGTTTAGTCAAATAATAAAAACACTAAATATCCATAAAAAATAAAATCTAAGACCCCTCTTTCGATTTAAACAAAAAAATAAATAAAAAATGAGTAAACAGCTAAAATCGTCCCTGAGGTTTGGATGCTTTTGTCAGATCCATCCAAAAAACATTTTTATCTCAAGTGGACCACTGAGGTATCAAAATTGTTGCCATATTCATCCATTTTTCTAACCCGATTAAAACTAGTGTTAAATGAAGGGTATTTATGTCATTCTCTTATTTAGTTTTACTACTATTTTAAACTTGATTTTAATTTCCTCTTTTAAAACCCTAAATTTGATCGTATTTTCACTCACAGTCAGACTCTTGGTTAAAGTTTAATTTCCAATATTAAATTCATTCTTTGTTTTCATGTTAACTACAAACGTTGGTTAAATTTATACAAAAACGCTCAAAACACACAAGCTTCAATTACCGATTAAACCAAAAAACCATAAAAATATTCCAAAATCGACTCATCTTCTCACTACGTCAAAAACTCAACATTTTGTGTTTTGCATACCAAAATCCTTTTTCTTGTTTTAGCTAATGTACAGTCCTCTGTTTTGTTGTATGTTTTTTTTATGTACTCATTGCCTGCTTTCTAGTTGCTTGCTAGATAGTTTTGGCCTTGATCTTAAATAATATCTTACTGTGCGTTATAAAAGGATATCTTAGCCTAAATCCTTAACTAATTACCAAACTGAAACAAACAACCCAAAAAATAATGGGATTTTGAATCACAAAAAATATATTGTGAAGAATACTGTCAAATTTACGGAATTTGAAACAAGCAACCCAAATAATATTAGAAGCAACAGAGCAATCGAAAGAGGGTAACGAAAATATCATTCATTTAACGTTAGTTTTTAATGGAGTTAGAGAAATGGATGGATCTGACAATAATTTTAAAACCTCACTGGTTCAGTTAAGAAAAAAAAGTTTTTTAGATGGATCTGACAAAAGTGTCCAAACCTCAAGGATGATTTTAAACACTTCACTCATAAAAAATGGTACGTCTATCGTTGTTACATGCCATTCTGCTCCTTGTGAAAGGTTTAGATATGGTTGACAAACCTTCTTAATGAAACCTGCAACTCTTTCAATTTCTGTTACAGCTCCACCTTCGCGCCAAATCGAGTCTTCCAACCGCTCACACAACATCACAACCAACTGTTTTTTGCTCTTAATCGAACAATTTGGAAGCAAAATTGAAGAACAATCGACCCAAATCCAGCCACAGATAACCAACAATTCGATTGAATTCTAGCCACTACTTCACAATTCACAGTCCAAACCCTAAATGTTGCTTCAACAACCTTCACCTTCACCTAAAACCCTAACAAAACCCTTATTTCCTCACAATCCTCTCCCCAAACACCTTCTCCCCCAATTTCCGTACCAGAACCGCCGCAGCTCGTTCATCCTACGCGCCTCCGCCGCCGATTCCAAAACCTTACCGCAATCGGCGATTCGACGAATCGCCGATAAGCTTCTCAGCTTAGGTTACGTTGAAGATACTGCAGATAATAATAAAAATAATAATAATAAGCAACAAATCCTTACTACCTCACCTGGCGAAATATTTGTTCTGTTACCTGACCGGATACCGAAGCACCGGGTCGGGCACACGCTCGACCCGAGCTGGAGTACGCCAGAGAATCCGGTTCCGGAGCCAGGCTCCGGAACGGCGATAGCTCGGTATCATGAGCTCCGGAGGGAGGTGTGGAAGGAGAAGAAAGAGGAGAAAATTATGAGGAGGATGGAGGGGAGTACTGAGACTGAGAAGGTGCCGACAATGGCGGAATTGAAGCTGGCACCGGACGAGTTGAGGAGATTGAGGAGTTTGGGGATTGCGGTTAAGACGAGGTTGAAGATTGGGAAGGCCGGGATTACGGAGGGGATTGTTAATGGGATACATGAGAGGTGGAGGAGGACTGAGCTTGTGAAGATTGTTTGTGAGGATTTGTGTAGGTTGAATATGAAGAGGACTCATGATTTGCTTGAGGTTAGATGAGTAATATGTGTTGTTTTTACTGAACTTGAAGCATACTCTAGCCTAAGATATTATGCATCCTTCTTATGATCATTATAGTGGTGTTAATGAGGGTGTTTGGATGTGCTTTGAAACTGACTGAAACGGTTTCTACCTGTTTTAAGGTTAGAAGTAGGGATGTAAACGAGCCAGCTCAGCTTGTTTAGCTTAACAAGCTGAAATGTGGAGCTTGAGCCCTCGTCAAGCCAACTCGTTTATTTTCTATTTTTTTTTTGTATTTCATATATTGTACATATATAGCATACACATAATGCAAAATTTATAATTCTATTAAATTGGGGTAATCATTTTGGGTTTTAATTTGTATATATAAAAATTTAGGCTATGGTTCAAACGAGCGAGCTGCATTGGCTCTGCTCGGTGCGTTTTCTTTTGAGCCAGCCACCAGCTTTTTGAGCAACCCTAGTTAGAAGCTGACCCATATATGTATTTTACACTCAGGGAGATGTTTGGATATGTGATTAAATTGATAATCAACTTAAAAGTGTTTGTCAAAAGCTAATATGATTATTTAACATTTTTCACAGAGAAAAACCGGGGGTCTGGTTATCTGGAGAGCCGGAAGTATCATAATACTGTACAGAGGAGATGATTACAAGTATCCTTATTTCTTTATTAATAAACAAAAACCAAATGATGCATCTGTTGATGAGCCAATGAGTCCATCTACAGACTCTGAAGTGGGTGGTGGTGAAGAAAGCTACTCAATTGGCTCAAAAGAAACGCAACCACCTTTGATTCAAGGTGTGGGTTCTCGAACCAGGGTCCGTTTCAGCTGCCAGGGGAGGCCCAACTCGCAGAAGAAGCTGACCAGCTTTTGGAAGGACTTGGTCCACGATTCACTGATTGGTATGGATATGAACCGCACCAGTTGATGCTGACCTTTTACCGGCAGTTGTTCCTGGATACCGAAAGCCGTTTCGGCTCCTTCCTTTTGGAGTTAAACCGACATTAACAAACGATGAGATGACGACTCTAAGAAGACTTGGGAGACCTCTACCGTGTCATTTTGCTTTAGGTCAGTGACTTCTGAACTATAATTCTATTTGTTATTGCTCTTTATGAAATATTTAAATATAGAAAAGAAAGGAAAGTATTGGCGGGTCAACCCGACCCAAATCATTTTGACCTGTTGTCAAACCTGATGTGTCCATCTTGCCACAAATAGCAATTTTCATTATGAATTATAATTTTCTTTTTGACTTTTTGATGTATCAGGTAGAAATAGGAAACTTCAAGGGTTAGCTGCAGCCATATTAAAGCTTTGGGAGAGATGTGAGATTGCAAAGATTGCTGTTAAAAAAGGAGTACAGAATACCAACAGTGACCTGATGGCTGAAGAATTAAAGGTCAGTGTACAAGTTTGAGTTGATAGAAATGGAAGCATTAGTGTATTTATTGGACCTGAATTTAACGTACTTATTATAGGTCAGTCTCCAAGTTTGAGTTCATTAATTGATATCAAATTCAAGAATGCATTTATTGGACGCTAATTTAACATACTTATATCACACTAACCTTGTAAAGCTTTCAATGTCACTTAAAATACTCACCGTTTTTGGTTACATTAATTTGATTTCAGAAGTATTTCAATGGGTGAAGCTAGCGGTTGCAATTATAACCTGTTTATTTGAAAATGGGGTCTATCGGGTTATATAATTTAGTATTTAGATATTTACTAACAAGTCAAATGGGCAAGATAAAGAAAATCTAAAAAGAAACGAGTCGACCTTTATCTGTAATTAGTATATTATTGCTTATGAAACAAAAAAAAAAGCCAAAAACTGCTGTCTGTTTTGACTCTGCCAAAGAATTTATCAGTTTTGACCATTATCCAACTTTTTTGACCTTTAGGGGATGCCCTCACTCATAAGATCTTTGAGCAGTTTAAATAAGCTGAATTTTCTTATTAAGGTTAAAGTCAAACACTCAAAGCCGTTTTCATCATCTTATATTCCTTGTTTGTTTATTATAATACTGTTGGATTCTTATATAAATTACGAAGAAACATGTGTAGTACTGAACTCTTGGAATACATTCTATCTTATTACATCACAATAATGTAACTCAGTTCAACCTTTGAATTTCATCAGTATTTTTTTAAATTTCCCAACGTTACTTTTATGCCTTACAAAAAGTAACCATTTCAGTGGTTAACTGGAGGAACACTACTTACACGGATAGGGAGTATATTGTTCTATATAGAGGTAAAGATTTCTTGCCAGCTACAGTTTCTTCTGCAATAGAACAGAGAAGGGACCGTGGAGTCGATGGACTTGAAAGAAAGAAAGTGCCGCCAGCTCATCAGACGTGCAAGAAAATAAAGATAATGAAATTGAGAATCCCTCTGCCGCTGGAGTTGATGGAATTAGAGACCGGAAACTGGAAATTGCTATTGAGCAAAGGAAACAAAGGTCCCGTGAAGCAGCTATAAAGAAAACTAGTTCCAAACTGTCTCAGGTAGACATTTATATCAAATGGTACATTTGCATTGTTTTTCTGTTATTTACTGGGCAGTTCTTAGAGGTCAAATCAGGTAATATTTTATTCCAATGGATGAGATATGTTGAACGGGTCGTCGGGTCGAAAGTTTCCAATGTGTTTACAAGTGCTTACAACCTCCTAAATATCTTTATTCACAAAAAGATTTTTATTTTGATAGTGTAGCTTTTGTAATCATATTAGTTATTTATAAAATTAAAAGAAACTAGTATTTTACCCCGCACATTGCGACTGTATCAATACAGTACTGTCCTGTCACTCGTTATAGTTGTAAAAGAAGGAAAAAAATAACTTTATATAAGTTTAGGGTCTGTATGATAACTTAAGTATTTTACCACTCAGTATAGTTGTAAAAAGGAACAAAACAACTTTATTTAAGTTTAAGCACCCTATATATATATATAATATATATATATTGCAACCACAAGAACTTGGTCAAAAACAAAAAAAAATCTTTTTGCACCTATCATTATTATTCGAATACAATATTATGAATTAAATTTACACATTTAAAAGTACATGTATTCGTAAATAAAGAAAATTTACACATGTGTAAGTTTGTCATTTACACGTGTAAATTTGTTGTATTTACATGTGTAAAAAACTTATTAAGAGTGATTTTGAAAGATGAGATGAATTATTTAAAGAGTTAATTCTTTTTCTAATGTTGTATTTTGATTATAGTGAGGGTTATATGAAAACAAATTGAATTTGATTGGTTTTCTCATTCGTTCTCACGGTTCTCGCAATATTTAGCATTCTCAAGATAACCCTCCCTATATATATATAAATATATATATATATAGGATTCGGTTCAAATGAGAACCACCATGAGTTGGGAGAACCGCGAGAACTAGGCCATCCAAAAGGTTTTTCCAAAATTTTTTTTTCTCAAAAGTCGTAAAAACAAACTTGTTTCAGCAAAAAAAATTGAAAAAAAATGTCGCATACCCACATTTACATGAGGCGTAAAAAAATATTTATCTTCCAAATTTACGTCTGCCGTAAAAAAAACTTGCATCAGTCAAAACGACTGACTCGGCAATTTTTTTTTCACTTTTTTTTACAGATGTGTTTATAATTTTTTCATCTACGTTTGTGCAAAAAAATTTTTGACCCAACTCGCGCCGGATCAAAAAGTTCTCGCGGTTCTTGCAACTCAAGGTGGTTCTCATTTTACCCTTTCCCTATATATATATATATAATGACTAAAGAATGTTGCCCGGTCAACTTCCCCTTTGACCTATTATCTAATCCCCCATTTTGCCACTATATGATATATTTGAAGTTGATAATGATAGGCATTGGTGGACAAAGAAAGGGCAGAGAAGCTTCTAGAAGAGCTGGAGAAGAAAGAGACCAAGCAACCACTTGAAGCAGACAAAGAAGGTATCACTGAAGAGGAACGGTTTATGCTGAGAAAAGTCGGCATGAAAATGAGGCCTTTTTTGTTGTTAGGTGAGTCTCATTTCCTGTTATAGCACCCTAAGAGGCTAAGCCTGGAGGTGACAAATCGACTCATTTACATGTAACTAAGGCCTTGCTGGTTTCAGGAAGACGTGGAGTTTTTGATGGAACTGTTGAAAATATGCATCTTCACTGGAAATATAGGGAACTTGTGAAGATATTATGTGGGTAACCAGCATTGACGGGTTCATGCAATAGCAAGAACATTAGAATCAGAAAGTGGTGGTATATTAGTTGCAGTAGAACGTATGCGTAAAGGTCATGCAATTATTGTTTATCGTGGCAAAAACTACAAAAGACCTGCTACCTTGAGGCCACAAACACTCCTTAATAAAAGAGAAGCATTAAAACGCTCCATTGAAGCCCAACGCCGAGAGGTAACTAAATACTAAATTGTATTTATATTTGCATATATCATAATTTAATTTCCATATCTATTAATACAATATGGATGCAGTCTTTGAAACTTCATGTATTGAAGCTTGGAAAAAACGTTGAAGAATTAAAGCTTAAATTGGTGAGTGTTCTAACTTAATCATCCGTCAATTATATGGTTGACACTGGTCTGTTTGTACTTGCAAATTTAAAAGAAAATTATTCACTTTGTTTTGAACCAGGCCAGAAGTGAGGAAACAAGTATAAACGGTGAAAAAGATCAGAATATTCAGTTGGTGAGTGTCCATTTGTATATGTTACTTCCTGCTTATTTTTGTAACTATTTAAGAATGACGTTATAATTACGCTGTTGGGATAATGTACTAATGCTGTTATTATGTACAGGAACAGGAGATTACAAGCCCATCAGCTGAATATATGGAACCTGACTCTGATCTTGAAGTTTATAAATCGAGTCCTACAGATCAGGATAATTGGCAGGTGAGGAGTATTCACTTGTGTTTGGAATTTATCAAAGGTGGCAAATTGGGTGGGGCGGACGGGTTAGATATCTTGTCTGGCACACACATTATATATATATATATATATATATATATATATATATCAAGAAGCAAGTCTCTCCCTCTCACTATTCATTCCATCCAACCATGTACTGACACGCAGTAGCGGAGCTTGAGCGAAAACTCTGTGGGGGCTGGACTCTTAAAAATTCAATATTTTACATTGCGAGCGAAAAATCGGTGGGGGCCGGGGCACCCCCGGGTCTTCATCAACCTCCGCCATTGCGGACACGTGGCAGCCAACCTTTTTTCTGTTTTTTAGTCTAACTTTTCGTTTACACCCCCCTGAACTTTAACAAAGTTGTCATACAGCCCTCAAAACTTTAATATAAGTTAGTTTTTTTCCTTTCCTTTGATGACTACATCGACTGCCAGTGTACAGTGTACTGATACCGCCACAACATGTGGGGTAAAATACAAAAATTATTATACAGTCCCTAAACTTAAATAAGTTGTTTTTTTCCTTTTTTTACAACTATACTGAGTGGTAAAATACTATAGTTATCATACAGTCCCTAAACTTAAATAAAGTTATCATTTCCTTCTTTTACAACTATACCGAGTGGTAGTACTATACTGATACCGCCACAACGTGCGGGGTAAAATACTAGTAATTTTTTTATATGGTAAATGTGTTAGTATGATTGCAAAAACTATGTTATTACAGTGATATTCTGTTGTTTTTATTAATATAAGGAGACTGTTACCCATTACCATAAGGTATACCCTTCGGACGACTTTCACTGTTTAAGCGTTATACATAAACCATAACGCAAATCAACCAGTTTGATAGTAAACAGGTCAAAGTTGTCTACTCTTGAATATATATTTAAAGTGGTAACCGTCAAGTGATTTTGTAAGACTGGTATTCCAAGATGATCTCTATTGATTACAATGATGGGTATATATACCGAGTACAAGGAGATCTCCTCTCAATCAATAATCAATGCCTATCAATCTAAACAAATCATTACTATATTAACAAATCATTTACGCTAGGTATTACACCCCCGCAGTCGAAGCGGGAGGAGAGCGAATGCTAAGACTGGACCGAAAGTCTTCAAATAGGATCCGCGGGAGGCCTTTGGTGAAGATATCAGCAATTTGGTAACAAGATGGCACATGAAGGATACGGACATTTCCACGCTGAACATGTTCCCGAACAAAGTGAATATCCAGTTCAATGGGTTGGTACGCTGATGATGAACGAACTGGATTGCCAGATAAGTAAATGGCACTGACATTGTCGCAGTAGATTAAGGTTGCCGTGAGAGAGGACGGTGCAACTCAAGAAGCAGGTTCCGAAGCCAGTAAATGATCAACCCGGGGGGAGTGCATATGCATACAAATCTGCTGAACTGCGTATGTAATGTCGGGACGCGTGAAGGTAAGATACTGTAACGCACCCGCTAGACTCCTGTAGGTAGTCGGGTCGTCAAACATAGGGCCAGAAGAGTTACTTAGTTTAGATTGAGTGTCAACGGGAGTGGGGACAGGCTTGCAAGAATCCATAGCAGCGCGATGCAGAAGATCCTTAGCATAAGCATGCTGGGATAAGAACATGTGATCACCTCTGCGAGTGATTGAAATGCCTAGAAAATAAGTCAAGGGTCCCAAATCTTTCATCGCAAATTCACCAGCAAGAGAAAACATTAGGCGCTTACGAAGATCATCAGACGAGGTGTGAGGATTATGTCATCCACATAGATCAATAAATAAGCTGTGTTAGATCCCTGACGGTATATGAAGAGAGAGTTGTCTGACTTGCTCTGCACGAAGCCTAGTGTGAGAACAAAATCCGTGAAGCGTTGATACCACGCACGCGGTGCCTATTTCAGACCGTAAAGAGATTTCTTGAGGCGACACACATGATCCGGATGATCCCGATGTCGAAACCCCATGGGCTGATACATGTATACCCTTTCAGCCAAATTTCCATGAAGAAAAGCGTTGGTGACATCAAGTTGGTGAATCTTCCATGATTGAGAAAGAGCTAAAGATAACACCAAGCGAATGGTTGCCGGCTTGACCACCGGACTAAACGTTTCCCCACAATCAATACCAACCTGTTGTTTTCTACCATCACAAACCAAGCGAGCCTTATAATGTTCAAGACTTCCATCCGATTTAAACTTATGCTTAAAAAGCCACATGCTGCGGATAATATTCATATATGGTGTTCTAGGAACAAGTTCCCAAGTCTCATTTTTAATAGAGCACTAAATTCGTCGTTCATAGCATTGTACCATTCTGGTGAGGATAGTGCAACCTGTGGGTTTTTGGGAATAGGGGCAATGGTGGAAGTGTGAAGGTTAAGGTTTGGGTTAATTTGTTTAGAGATGCCATCCATAGCGCGGTGCGCATGGTACGGGTGGGAGGTTGCGGTGTAGGGGTGGAGGAGATGTACAGTTGGGTGATGGAGGTGGATGCCGGAGAAGACAGACCTGGGTTGAGTGGAAAGTCATGAGTGGTGGATGGGATGGGGGGGGTGTGAGGGAAGGCGTGGGTTGTCTGGTTTGTGAAATGGCGGTGTGAGGTTGGGCTGGGGCGTGGGGCCGGTGGAGAGGATGTTTGGTTGGGCTGTGGGGTTGGACAGGTGAGGGAGATGGCGGGGTGTTGTGACGGAGAATTTAGATGGTCTGAGGGTTGGTTAGAACCGGGATGGGCCGAGACCGGTTTTTGAGAGATTTGGTTGGGAAACATGAGACCACAGAAGTGGGTGTAGGGGAGGAGAAAGAAAGTCATACGAATGGGAAGTGGTGGGGGAACGAATTTGATATGGAAAAATGGATTCCTCGAAGTGAACATGGCGGTTAATGAAGATTTTGTGCGTTTGACGGTCGAGGCACTTGTAGCCTCGGTGGTTAGAAGGGTAGCCGAGAAACACGCAAGGTTGAGAGCGATTAGCTAATTTATGAATTGTGTTGGAAGGAGGATAGGATAACACAAGCAGCCAAAAACACGAAGGTGTTCGTAGGTGGGCTGGCTTTGTAGAGAAGGGTGGTGGGTGAGAGAAATTTGTGGTTTTTGCTTGGAAGAATATTAAGAAGGTAGGTGGCAACTTCAAGCGCGTGATGCCAGAGGTTTGGTGGGAGAGAAGATTGAGCGAGAAGGGTGCGTAGCATGTTATTGATTGTGCGGATTTTGCGTTCCGCTTTTCCGTTTTGGGAGGAGGTGTGAGGGCAGGAAAAACGGAAGTACATGCCATTGTGATGACAAAAATTCTGGAAATTATTATTTGCATATTCTTTCCCATTGTCGCATTGAAACTGTTTTATTTTTCGCTCAAATTGGTATTTATGTATTTGTTAAAACGTGTAAAAATTCGAAAACTTGCGACTTGTGGCTTATGGGGTATGTCCATAGAAAATTGGTGAAGTCATCAAGAAACAATATATAATAACGATGCCCACCGGTGCTAAGAACCGGTGAGGTCCATAAATCACTATGAATAATGTCAAACGCTAAAGAAGTTTTATTCAAGGAATCATAAAAAGGTAGCTTAACACTTTTGCCTAAAACACATGGTTGACAAATAGTAGGACTTACTAAGTCTTCCATAATTAATACTAGAAGTAGATTTCAACGAATGCAATAAATTTTGTCCCGGATGCCCAAGTCGTTGATGCCAACGATCCTGGGTGATGGCAGCAAATGTGGAAGGTGAAGAGGAGAGACTTTGAAGAGGTGTGGTGAGAGGATAAAGATCACCCGAGCTATTGCATCGTAGGATAGGGGCCTTGGTCTTGAGGTCCTTCACAAGAAAACCGAACGGGTCAAACTCAATAGATACTAAATTATCAGTGGTAAGACAACGAACAGAAATAAGGTTTTTAATTAATTGAGGAGCATAGAGAACATTATTAAGTTTAAGTGGTGGGAATGGGGGTGGTAAGGTGTGGTTGCCCTGTCCAAGAACAGGAATGGTCATGCCATTTCCGACGATAATATTTTTTGTAGTGCAATCATTAAAAACAGACGGGGAAATGTTACCTTGCTGGTTTGCCATGTGACCTGTTGCTCCAGTGTCCATGATGCCGACTGGGTCCGGTTGATTGAGAGATAAAGTGTAAAGGGCCTGAGCAATGTCTGTTGGAACTGGGCCTGCAGTGTAGGCCTGAGAAGGCGCTGGTCCAAGTAATCCTGCACCTGTATTGGACCGGGGTGTAGATGGGTATGGGCATGGTGGGCTCGCGTTTGCAACTGGCCATTGCTGGGCCTGGTTAGTCATGAGACCAGCCCACTGATTTGATGCCCAACCCTGCGGAAACACGATGTACGGGTGCTGAGTATTGTACCCCCGGCTCCCCCGACCATTGGTTCCACGTCCTCTGCCCCGTCCACGGTTACGATCAGAAGGCGGATTGTTGCTATCAGATGGGGAGGGGCTGGTGGTGACAGCCGCAAGGGCAGTGGCGGAGGAATGGGCAGCTTGAGCGACCTGATGCTTCTTTTTACTTTCCTCCATCGTGAGACGTGAACGTGCTTCATGAAAATCAGGCAAAGGATCCCTATTCTGTAGGATTGTTGAAATCCGTCATATGTTCGGTAAGACCTGTTAAAAGTTGAAGTACAAGTCTTTGATTGTCAATGGGGGCCCCCACACTAGCAAGCTGATCAGACAGGAGTTTAACCTGTTGACAGTAGGCCGACATGTTTGGAAAATTCTCCAGACGAACATTGGAAAATTCCTGCTGAAGAA
The DNA here is from genome assembly GCA_947069175.1 of Scalesia atractyloides. Taxonomy (NCBI): domain Eukaryota; kingdom Viridiplantae; phylum Streptophyta; class Magnoliopsida; order Asterales; family Asteraceae; genus Scalesia; species Scalesia atractyloides. Next base: position 68,807,004 of record CAMTDV010000019.1, read on the forward strand.
AAACAGACCTGGTGTTTTTGTTGTCCTGAAAGAGGTTAGCCAGGGTGGTCCAGGCATCGTAGGCAGTCTGGCCTGGAGTGAGGATGGTGTGTAAGAGGTCAGTGGATATGGTCCCATATATCCATTGTTTTACAATGGCATCGAGACGAGACCAAAGGGCTTCAGCATCAGGGGAAGGTTCAGGGGGAGCAGCGGTCCCTTAGCCGCTTCAGCATCACAGGAGGAGGCAGAGGCCGGTGTTTTCTTTCTGGGTTGCAGATGGTAGTAGACCTGGTATGCTCTGCAAGAGTTCTGGAAAAGTTCTGCCCAAGTGGTGTAATGAGCAGCCTCGGCTTCTAGGGTTATTGGCACGAGGTTTTTGACGTTGGACACCGTCATAGCGGGTGAAGTTTGCTGTCCATTATAGATGATAGGGTGAGACTGGAAAGACAAAAAGAAGATCGGAGAGAGGAGATGCCGCAGGAAAGCAGCGGCAGAGAAAAAAAACAGGGTTAGGGTTAGAAGGATCGAGATGTGGCTGATACCATTTAAGACTGGTATTCCAAGATGATCTCTATTGATTACAATGATGGGTATATATACCGAGTACAAGGAGATCTCCTCTCAATCAATAATCAATGCCTATCAATCTAAACAAATCATTACTATATTTCACAACTCATTACTATATTTACGCTAGCTATTAGATTTCATCAAATATATAATCTATCTAAAAATTTGCGTCCAACAGTTAAAAAGTCTCTCGAATGCCCACAACCTCCTAAATTGCTTTAGTAAGAAATATATATCATAAAAGAAACGACAAATGTGTAGACCCGTCGAAACATAACCTTTCCTTTTCTAGGGTTAATTAATTATTTTTACTTATTGGCAATGTTCAAGGCAGGAGAGCTTCAGGGAGGAAGTGCTATAGATTTTTCAAATAAAGACGATGGCTTAAAAGCATCTCAAGAAAATCTAGCCAATGAAAGTGACTTTACAGAAGCTAATTCAGATCCTTCAATCTTATCGGTTGAAGGACCGAATGAAAGCGAGAACCATAAGACACAAAACACTTCAATTTCTACGGATACTTTCAAGGTATATAAAAGTTTCTTATCAATGCAATCCAAGGGCATGTTTGAAACTCCCATTACGGATCTTGATTTTACGTTAAACGCGTTTGATTCTACTTTCTATCGAATATAAAATCCATTATAAATGATATGATATTGATGTACACAAGCTAAATAAACGTTTTGCTTATTTTGTAACAAAATTGACAGAGTTCAGTTACAAGTTGGAGAATCAGATATGTGAAAATGGCAAAAGTCTATGTTCCGCAATGTACTCAATCGAATGACTCATTCGATTGAGTCTTCCAATCGACTGGACATGTCAAACGATACATCCATTCATTTGACGTCAAACTCTGTCTAGATTACAAAAACAAACACAAAACGATAAACACGAAAACCTATGCAAAGATCTAGACACTGCCAAAATGGCTACAGACACATTATGCACTAACAATCTTTCCCAACAGTTATCTGATTATTGCAACATCAAGTAGTATTGCTAGTCTTTAATGATTAAGTAATATTCTTTTGCTTATGATTATTTGATTACGTAGGTTGACTAGGGTCAAACAATCGGTTTGGCAATAGCTCCAACGAAAGTTATTATCAAACCGTAGACTTCATCCAAACTATCTCTTACACCGCGTTTTTATCATAGTTGGTTATCTACAGTCGATTATTTAATATTTAAGCGTCTCCAAAAACCTTTATATTACTAGTATTATATCCTTTGTTTGTGATGTATCAAATCTATTTCAGCTAGAAGACACACCAAGACCAAGCACTGAGCCCTGTATCTCTGTCATGAGGAGTGAGGTGCCATTTTCATCAGCTAGCAAACCTCAAGTCAACGAGTCAAACGGGAAACCTCGCAGATCTGTTCTTCTTTCCAATCAAGAAAGGCTGCTTTTGAGGAAACAAGCCTTAAAGACGAAAAAACGTCCTGTTCTAGCTGTTGGTAAGCCACACATGGGCTAACAGCAAATTTGAAAAAGTGGACGTGTGGGTTACGAGTAAAGTTTTAATACAAGTCATGACGGGTTGACTGATTAAATCTTTGAAATTTAATAAGTAGTGTATTAAATATGATTACAAAATCTATACCATTATAATAACGATAAAAGTTTTTGAATATACCAATTTATGCACTTCAATACACTCTGTTGTCTACGTTCAACTTGTCTTTTCGACTTGTTTTAATTATATTTTCAAAACCATACTAACATTACTACTATTATGTTTCAGGGAGAAGCAATATCGTTAGCGGGGTGGCTAAAACAATAAAAACTCACTTCCAGAAACACCCCCTCGCTATTGTGAATATTAAAGGCCGAGCCAAAGGGACTTCAGCGCAAGAATTGGTATCAAAGTTAGAGGTTTGTATCAAAACTTCACAAATGTAGCTTATAAACCAGTAGCTGACCCATTAATGGCTAAAATTGGACCTATTGTTTTACTTGTAGGAAGCAACAGGTGCAATTCTGGTCTCCCATGAACCGAATAAAATTATTCTGTACAGGGGTTGGGGGGCTACCATTACTGTAACAAATAATTCTAACCAGACTAGTGGGAAACAAGAACCGAATGGGAGTGAAGATGTTGTTAAACCGATCTTATCTCCAGAACTCATTTCAGCAATTAGAATCGAATGCGGATTGCAGGAGTACAAAGTTCAAGAGAGCGAAGCTGTTTCTTAGGCTGAAAACGGTATTATTTTGACTTTTCTCTCTCTGGTTCTGTTTTATGCATTTTTCGATGTCACTGTGAGTTAAGAGGTGGCAAGATGGGCAGATCGGGAATGTAGAGTAACGGGTCAAATTTAGTATGGATTGGAACCAGTCGACCACAAAAACGCTTTTTTGCCCATTTTTTAATTTGGTTTAACAAATAGTTAATGCATCAAATATGATAACAGAAACTATATTATTACAGTGATGATTTGATTTTTTTTTAATAGAGTGACTTAGGAGGTTGTTTCATAAAAAAGTACATTTTGGGCCACATTTAACCCGTTTGGCCCATTGACCCATTTCCCTTCTAGCTATTTTCTCTAAAATGGAACCATCTGAGATTAAAAGTAACCTAAACTAACCGCTATACTTTATGTGATGCAGGTTTGTGACGTTCAGTTCGTATATCTTGGCTATTAATAGCTGTTATCGACTAGTGGTTGATGGCGCATTGTCCTGTTTCATCATGCATAGCAGATTTGTGTCCCATCTGGATGGACAGACTATAGTGACAAGGCATACATTCCGTCCCGGATGAACTGTAACTGATCTGAACCGAGAAATAGGTTAAATCATCTAGTTTATATTTTGTGGATTGGTTTAGGCTCAGCCGAACCACTTGCTTTCATTTATATATTTGAAATGACAATTTATATTAAGATTACAACATAAAGTGTATATATTCTTCACATTTTACGAAACTAACCAGTTTTCACATATGCACATTAGTGAGTAGAGTTGACGGTGGTTCTCGACTATAAACATGTAATGCAAAAGCTAAGTTAATTTTTTACATAAACCAGAATGTCCAAAATATCAAATAAGGAAAGCAAATTAACAAGGAAAGATTGGATAAAGTATGCAAGGTTTATGATTCATAGTCGTCAAGAACCGAGAACTTGTATGTTGATGGAAATAAACGATCGATCCCAACGAAAGCTCCAACCTTTTGATCTCAAATCCCGAATTTATGCCGTCAATTTACAAACAGCAATCACACAATCATATCTTGAATAACCAACTATCTACTTTCTTTCTCTGAATTAACCAAATTTAGTAACATAACATCTTTTTTAGATACAGAAATACGAACATCACGCGATTACTATGTGTTATTTGATTTGTATATGGTTCATTGGTTGACTGAATGCAATCATTTAATTTAAGCTTCTAGGGTCCTTGAATTATGGTTATGATGAATGTTCATGTATTGGTCTTTGTTTTTAATTTGCTTTGAATGTGTTATCGAATTTGATCCTTTTTTTAATTTGTATTTCGGTTGGGTTTAAATCATGATTGAGTTGGAATATGTTATCAGTTTATGTAAATTCAGTTTGTTTATCCTTTTCATGTGATTTAATTTTGTGATGATAATGGAAATTGACTTATGGAAACTTTTGAGTGTGTAAGGTTTTTGATCATAATGGAAACTGAAACAAGATAGCGAATTTGTGGTGTTTTTTTTTTATTTTAACATTTTGCAGCTATTTTTTTTTAATTTATGTTGTGTGCATACAGCCTTCCGTTGTAAATAGATGGGTGATCACTTGGTTCTGGATGTGAATCAACCCATTAAAAGGAGCGAGGAGATGGCAGCCTGTTCATCTTCTGATGAGAAAGGGCCTTTATTATCAATAGCAGTGTCGAATTTGCCAGGAGGAGGGTTCCATTGATGCTTTGGAGACACCCTGCGCTTGCAATGGCAGTCTTAATGTTGGTTTTTTTATTCCATGGTTTGTTGTGTGTGGTGGAACTGGTGGTTGATAAGTTTGTTGTTTATGTAGTATGCTCACTGGAAGTGTGTTCAACACTGGTGCGACGAGGATCATTTGAACGAGAAATAGCTCAAAAAGCATTCTACTTTATGCATCTTTTTGCTCAAAGTTATGATTTTTTGGCGATCTGTCATTACATGCAGCCTTACCAACCGAGCTATGTTGCTCATGCTCCCAGACCATGTTTGGAAGAGACTACCATAGACATTGGGTATCTCTTCTTCCTTCTTCTCCCTCTCATTTTCTTTAGTTTTCAATCATTTACCCGTTTCATCATCATCGATAGAGGTGTCAATTTCGACCCATTACCTGTGAGTGGGTCGATATTGATTTGGGTCTTGTTTTATCTTAGACGTGTCAAATATTAAGAAACTTAGCTAACAAAGTAACGGGTCAAACAAGTTGAAAGTTGCCGAAACTTCATTTTAATGTATACAAGCCCCTAAAGCATTTAAATCGAAAAATTTAGATTACTATTTGTAAAGTTTTGTTTTTGTAACCATCATAAAAAATGGATAACAGAGCGTACTGATACAGGACCTGTTTCAACCCAAATCATTTTGATGGCTTAACCAAACTGTCCTTCAAAACATGAACGTTTTCGAATATAGTGGAATTTTGTTCGTGTTTGTCTGTCTGGTTGTCATTTACAAGATGAAAATGTTTGAATGTCTATGGTGGTGAAGGAAAAACAATCCTTTTTTTGAGAATTTTATTCTAGTGTGTTTTGTTCTACCCATGTTGGGTATTGGACTTCCTTTACCTCCTTTTCAAATTTCTTGACCTCCTCTAAGACCTCTTTACTTCGTTTAGGAGCCAAATGTCTCTCTTTTGTACTACCGATATGTATTGAGGATGAATGTTTAAATGGTGATCTATTACATACCGGGTGGGTGTCGAGGCCAAGACATCTAAATTGTCTCTTAAGAGATGATTCAAGTGCTTCTTACATTCAGGGGTGAAAGTTCTTCCTACCGTAACGACTTGTTCCAGCTACTCCCTGTGAATGTGCCATCTTTCAGGAATGTACTCTTCTTGATGTGTTCTGTCATGATTTGTGTATCGTTGCACAGTTTCAACTATTGCAACTCCCCAAAGGGTGGGGAACTTCATCATCCCATGGTTCATGGAGATGTATGAGTGTTTAGATAGCATTAAATCCTGTTGCAGCTCCCCAAAGGGTGGGGAACTTCATCATGCCATGGTTCATGGAGATGTATGGTGTTTAGAGAGCATTACATGCTCTTCGTCAGACAAAATGGTTGTACAGTGACGTCGACAACTGTACCTTTCCAGTCGGCGACCGAGGGTCATGGTTTTTTCGATTATTATATTGGGTTAGTAGTGCTTTTTCTGTTGATTGCTTATTGTCCAAGGTATAAAGGTCGTTATTCGGAGAGTCTTTTGGTATGTCTAAACGGATCATAAGTGTTTTATTCTGCAGGCTATGTATAAACAAACTTTGATGTTATCATGGAAGCATCAAAGGCAAGAGCTGATGGTTTGTGCAGGGAAATCTACAATTTAAATGGTTTCTAAATTGGATATTTTTTGGATTTCATCTGACAGGCAAGGTATGCGGATTTACTTTCTTGAAGTTATTCTATAGTTTTAAGATTTTAGCATTTGTCTAAATGTTAAACTCATCTAGAAAAGTATGTTTTTCTTTCTTTTAACGCATAAATCAACTATATTTCTCAAATTCCAATTTCAATCCGTTTAACTAATAGCAATAATATGTAGTTACATTTACTTGCTCAAGAACACACTAAACCAATTTTCCGTCTTGCAGTATTGCAACATATAAGTATATATCATAATCACCAAATTTGAAACCTCTTACGAAAATAGTCTTCGACCTCTTCAATCTTGCTACCAAACACACTCTGCGTTTCAAGCAAAAAAGGGGGTCAGCCAGGCATAAAGACATGTAACATTTAAATGAGTGCGCAAATGGGTTCAACTCCAACCCCTTAACTATTTGTAAAAAGAATGATCTAGTAGGTTTTAAACATTTGAGAAAAATCACTCGCTTCCTTTTTAGATAAGTTTTATTTTTTAAACTTGTTTATGTAAACATCTCATCATCATCATACTCAATATATCCCATCAATTAGAAAGCTAAGGTAGGGTCTGAGGAGGAGGTAGGATGTAGACAGCCTTACCTCTACCCCGTAGGAATAGAGAGGCTGCTTCCAATGAGACCCCGGCTTCATAGTAGTTTTGCATCAAGCCTTGGACATAAGACACACAACACTCAACAATTGGGACAAAAGCCGATTAGTGCATGTACCCCCGTGTCTTTCGGCTATCAACGCCACCACATGATTCTTGATTAACCATCCCTCGCTTTCAACGTTATTTTCACGAAATTAGTAAAATTTAGTGCACTTTTACTTCCCACCAGGACACGTATATACATTATATGCGCATACTTATATGGTTTGCCATCACGTGCAGATTCAATTTTAAGTAGTAACTTGTCTTTCTCAAATTGAAATCACAAAATCATGTCGATTGTGATGCAATACATAAATTCATAATCTAACTTTGCAAAAGCTAGAAGGGTGAATTTCGTTCATTTGGTCTAACTTGCCTGAGCATGGATTGTTTGTTTAGTCAAGTTGTTCTTGAAGTGGCTTTGTAAATTTGCATCACTTGTTCAAGCAGTGCTATCTTCTGTTTCAAAATTTAAAGTTCTTCAAATCTAAATATAACTTGGATGTTGTGAAAATTGATTCTGATCATGTGGAGGAAAATCCATGAAATCACTCTTTGTATTACGAATAATACGAAACAATTTAGAAACCTTTGTGTCGTTGTAGGTTCTAGTTTTTCTCATGTGACTGAGAAAGTTTATATCCAAGACAATATTCCACGACACTCCTTTAAAAGCTTTAACACCAAGGCGTTCCAATGAAATTGGAGGAAGAGTGGTCGTTTGTAACCGATTACTCAACTCGTGCAAAAAGTTAATCCTTTTCAAGGAATTCCAAAACAAGGAATGGTGTAATACAATTGATGTGTGTGGTCTTTTTGTAGGATTATGATCTATCAATAGAGTGCATAGATTCCAGGCTTCAGGATATTGTAGCAACACACCGAGATCAAATGAGTATTTTGGTGTGAACAACATTAAAATCTCTTTCAAAAAGATTTTTACCAAACACTTTTTCCTTACATGTAAGGCAATAATATATTAAGCAGCCTAAGCTAAACATATCTGTTTCATTTTCCCGCCATCTGAAGTTACCAAATAAGGATGGAACTTGATCATTCCTATATGTTTTGTTATTGTAGTCGACTATCAACATATACTGGTGTTTCATATCTTGGTGGATAATTCCCATGGAATGCAACTCACTAAGGCCATAAACCATGTCCCTATAAGACAAAGAACATTCAAACATATATAAAAAGCCCAAATTGTTGAAAGTATAATCTAACATAAGCATTTGAACTTACTGTATCGAGTGTAATAATTCATAAGACCGGAGTATGTTGTTTGTACCAAATATTTGTTGTAGGTCACATCGTCCCTAATCAAGTCATAAAGACAGCATTTACAACGCTCTAGGCAAATGTAAGTAAAATCAACATCATGTTCAAATCCATAGAACTTAACAATAAATGGAAGGTTGCCGGTGCACGCTCTAATAAGTCTTCTAATTTCTTGTTTGTTAACACTAGTCTGAAGCTTCATCATACGTTTTACGGATTTAGTACAATTCTTTCAAAACAAACAGTTGGAACCAAGACCGATAACCTTTCCTAAACATAACTCCCCATTTACATGCCGCCTAGTCATAATGACCTCACCTCAGGTGACCTTCGTTAGTGTCGCCAGCCGAGTGACACCAGTGAATGTCACTAGGTGACGAGGCTGATTAACACACCGTTGCCTAACTCGCGCCTATTCATCTAGTGTTTGCCTGACAAATGTCAGCTAGGGATGGGGTTGGTATAGTATCTGTACCGATACCAAAATACCAGTATCGAATTTGAACAAAACTGGGTACCAAATACCGTACCGAATCTATTGGTATGGTACGGGTATCTCGGTACGGTACCCGCTATGGTACCACTTTGTTTTAATTTTAGTTTTTAAGCACTCGTACATATACTATATATGTAGAACCGACATGAATACTAATATAGTACAAGTACCAAATAGGTAAAATTGGTATGAGTACCAATACGATACAGGTCCTAAATAGGTCATATACGAGTACATAAATACCATAATATGAAAGAAAACATAATATAAAGAAAACTTTTAAAGTTCTATATAAAATTCAGTACCATAACCTTTTTTTACTCGTACCCGTACCAATACCAAAAGTACCGAATATCAAAATCAATAAAAGTGGTTACCAATACATGTACGGAGCACCTAAAATTTATACGGGTATGGATACGTGTATTTCGGAAAAAATGTCCATCCCTATTGTCAGTGTCGCAGGCAGGACCAGTGTCGCCAACCATTGGCAAACCTTGGGATCGACGCTATCATCTACAACACTCCCCGTGAGTGTCGCCAATTTCGCTAGTGTCATCACCTCCCACACCAGTGTCGCCAAACTCATCTTCTTCTTCCAACTAAATATGTTTAAAAATGTTCATTTTACTTCCATGCAACATAACCATGATTCATTACCTTAGTAATACTTAAAAAATCCAACCTTTTGGTTAGAAACCCATGTTTTACCTGAAAACCCTAAAACCCCACAAAAGTTTAGATCTGGAGTGATTCATATATGGATTCTCAACCAAAACGATGCTATGGATTACTATGAATGATGAGAAACAACTTTCAGGTCTCAAACCTTCAATCCCTTAGCTTTGATTCCTTATTCTTCACTTTCTCTCTCTAAAACCCCGCTTTCTCTCTGGAACTTGAGCAAATGATGAACCAAATGAGATTTGGGTTCCATTTCTTTCTTTAAATAGCAAGGACTTGAGGCCCATAGCCCATCCATCCTAAACTTTCTATTTGGGCCTAATCAATTCCATATACTTAAAACCCATATAATTAACCCTCTTTACTCATTAAGCACTTTAAAATTATAATACAAGTTTTGGGATATTACATCTCAGTCTTTTCATTATCTTAGGCTTTTGTGAAGCAGATTTTATAATTTTTTTTAAAAGTGGAACATACGGTTTGCGATCATCCATCATTGTTTACATTAGGAACTAGATAAGTTATGCATCTAGCCCTTGGCTCAAATAGAATTAATTCATATTGGTATTTAATATATTAATTACCAATATAAAATTAAATACCAATATGTATTAATTCTATTAAATACCAATATGAATTAATTCTAATTAAGCCAAAGGCTAGATATGTAACTTATCTAATACCTAATATAAACAATAATAGATAGTCGCATACCGTTTGATTTATTGGTTGGAAAATTAAACATTTATAGATAAATAAATATGTGAAATAATTGATGTTACATGATGTAATTATTATGATACATACATGTGGCACGTATACTAGTGAAATAAATGCCAAAGGTGTACCTTAGCGGAAATATACGTTTTATTTTCCTCCAATAAACATATATAAGATGATCTAATAATGGTGTTTGATTTGTAATGTACGTGCACTTCGTATTTAGTTACTTTTTGTGCCTTACTTTGTGATTTTTACAACCTTTTTTTTCTCTCGAGTCTTTCTATTACGATTCGATCTTCACTTTTATGGTTTTTCAATGAGTCGAGCCGATAAAGATCAAAGTCACGCTGCGTGACACAAGGGAAACCGATGATATTATTTAATTTAATTTAATATATATATATATATATATATATATATAATTGAAAAGTGGGCATGTATACTAATTTGATTTTTAAAATAATACATATAGTTTCTTTGTTTTCATATATTTGTAATTTCAATATTACAATAGATTATTATTATATTTACCTTCAACCTTAAATATATTTCTTTGGTTTTAACTTTTAGTGAATTTTTTAATATTACGGATAGTATCTAAACAACATCGGTACCGGTGTCGTACAACATCGGTATAGTTTTTTTTATTATTAAGGTCATTATGTGCCTATTATTATGTACGATTCAATAAAAGTTTTACTCGAACGGGTCATAGATAGTTGATTTTTTTTATCATCACAAACCGAATATATACTGACCAAAGAACTTCGGTATTCAAATCAAATGGGTCATATAGTTGATTGTATTTATCATCATAAACCAAACATTTACCGACCAAACAACGTCGGTATTCGAACGGGTCATATATAGCTGTTTTTTTATCACCACAAACCGAACATATACCGACCAAACAATCTTGGTAACGGTACCGTATTCTTTTTAATAGAATTCTCGACGTGGTGGTATAAAACTTATTGAACAAAAAGTAATATTCACAATAAGGTATTTTTTTGGTATCGTAAGCTATATCAAGTGTATGTACATATAGATATCGTAACGGAATGATACCGACCAAATAACTACGGTACCAATGTGTATTCGTTTTTTATGGATTTTCTGTCGATGTTAAAAATGTGTCGATTGGCAACGATTTCCATGTCGGGTGTCGGTATCGTACTGGTACTCTAATGAACAGACCGATAATGACCAAAGGCCCTGCAGTGAATCACGCGATAATCCCATCGATTATTACATTATATTATATTGTATTGTATTGTATTTATATATAATTGGAAAGTGGCTATAAATAGTACTTTGGCCGATAAGAGTATATGTTTAATGGTGTTTTTCTATTTTAAATAATATTTACATGTTAAACCAAAATGGCTAGGAATAGTACTTTGGTCAATAAGAATTTTTTGTTAATAGTGTTTTTTTTAAATAATATTTCTTTAACTAAAATGGAATAGATATAAATAGTACTTTGGCTAATTAGAATTGTTGTTTTAATAATGTTTTCCTTTTGTAAATATGTTTTCTTTAGCATTTAAGTCACTTAATTTGTGTTTATTAACTTAAAAAAAAATCTAAATACATAGTTGTGTTTAACATTTTGTAAATTTTGTGTGAACCGGTTTCAAGATGAACTTAACTGATTTCGATCAAACATCATAGGTACCAATATCACTATTAACGAAAATGGTAACGATATTCGATTTTATGGTTTCTGATAGTTGTAAAACACGTGTCATATTTGTTGGGTATTTCATGACTTTGTTTTCTCTTTTGATTGCTATAAAGAGTGTTGGTACTGTAACACGTCAAACTCATATTCTATTTTTCGTCTTTTAGCTTATTTTGTCATTTAGTGTAAACTTTCATTTGCATCTTGTGTAGTTTAATCATTGTTTTTTTTTCTCTTACTTTAATCAAATTACTTTTCTACTCCTAAACTTTAATAAATTTATCATTCAACTCTTACACATAAATAAAGTTGGTATAACGTTTTAGGTCATGTAAGTCACTTGGTGTTAGAAATTCGTGTTTTTGTTTTACATTTTTTCCTAGTTTTGATCATCGTTCGGTTTGCATTGTCTTACGCCCCATGCACCCCCAAACACTGATAGTAAAAGATTAATAGTGTGCTCAAGTTAATGTGAGTCACTAGCTGTTGCTAACTTGCACCTATTTTTTTTTTCTTTTTTCAATTTGTTTTACTTTAGTTTTTTAACGAACACCTTAATACCGTTTTGGCTATATTCTTTAACTATTTTTCTTTGCTATAACGAGTGCGCAGAATGTATTTTTTTAGTTTAGTTTTTTTATGAACGCGTCACTACTCTTTTTAGACATATTTTTGAACTCTTCTTTTTATTTGGTATAATGAGTGCACCGAAACCGACCAAGCTCCTATTGTTTTCTTTTTCGTTTACCTTTATTAATTTTGTTATTTATTGTATTGTTTTACCTTTTCTTATTTTTTGTAGCTAGCATAACACATTATATTATAAACCTATAAATAAGCAACATATTTGTGCTTATGGTTGTTGTACTCTTGCCTTTGGGAGTTTTTCTAAAAAAATGGAATTTTCATTTATAACTCTAAAGGTTTAATCTTTAATAATTTAAGTGTAAAGTTTCAATCTTTATTAATTTAACCACTTTCATTAATTTGATTTTTCACTTCTAATTCAAAAGTTTTCATCTTTTGTAATTTAACCCCTTTGATTTTTTTCACTTTTAACCCAAAGATTTTAATCTTTTGCAACTTTGGTCCCTTACAATTTTTATCTTTCGCAAGTTTTATGTTTAACGCTAAAACATATGACAGTCCTTTTTGTGTACTTTTTCATCCTGAGTTTCGTTAGCACGTTCCCTTCCTAATGCACTGCTCAAATAGGTTAAAGATTCTGATTAAACTAATGACAAGTTAACTGTTACATCGCGAAATGACAAGTTAACTGTTACATGCTATGTCAGATACTCAAATACAGTTTGTACGACGTATGTCTTTTCAAAACATTTTATTATAGTATCTAAACTAACACCCCATGCGTTATGTATGATAGTCTACAACTCTAAATCAGTAAGATTCCTATTTTAAGCTTTCATATCTGATGTAGCGTGTGAAATGATGACGAAGGATTGATCACGTTGATTCTGTAAATGCCCGTGATAATCTTCTCCAAACCCCCAAATTCAATCCAAAAGGTAGAGAATTTTAAATGACCAAATGATTATTGCAAAAATTGATGAATGACCATCCGAATTACATGTGAAGAACTTAAACAAGAACAAAAATTCAAAACGGGCCATAAAAAGGCCATGGACCAAACACAAACCCAAAAACAAAATGCATAAAACATGGAAAATAAACATAAAAAAGCCTGTAACTCCCACTAGAATGCGTTTTTTGGACCGAAACATGGACAAGGCCCTTCCGGGATCTTGTCACGACGTGCTCCTCGTTTCAAGCTTCGATTTGACTGGTCGAACGCCCGTGCCCAAAACAGAGAACCGTAGCAAAATGGGTTAGTATTATAGAGGTTACAAATATATAATTCGAGACTCCATGGGTTAGTATTATAGGTGGGTTGGGTGGGTTGCGCAACGAGTCAAAATGGGTCGAGTTGGTTTATCCGCATACATACACGACTACAAAAACTATTTATGAAAATCATTGTCTAACTTTTTTAGTAAAGCAATTTAGGAAGTTGTAATTTGTAAATGCTTTGATTGTATTCAAAGGAGAGGTGGCGATTTTGACCCATTAATCAACGAATGGGCTGATTAGGTTTATGTTTTTATCTCAAATGGGTAAACTCAGTAAATAGATTAAAATTAGGTAACATGTTAAATGGGTGAAACGAGTTGAGTCACTTGAAGAGTAATCATATGGAACAGATTAATTATTTGTTACATTATAAGTAACGTAAACAAAGAAAGTGTTTGCGAGTCAACTGAACTTGACCTATCCGTTTTTCCACCTCTTAACTTTGAGTGGCTTTCAAGCCGCTCAATCATCCGACCTGCTTCATTTTATCTTTTTTTTAACTTTATCCCTTTTAACATGATAAAATATAACTACACCTGGCAATCATGATTCATGACCCATTTTTAATAAATGTGTTGATTGGATCATGTGTGTTTGGTAAATGGGTTGATCGGATATTTTTTGTTAACTAGATGGGTTAATTGTGGTCATTGATTCACTGGTCACTTAAATTGTACAATGGATTACCCTCAAATTGTACAATGGGTTAAAATGGATCAATCATATAAAAACTTATAATTGGGCCAACACCACCCACCACCAGAGCCGGACCCAGATAGAGCGTGTCGGGATCCCCAAACCCCAATGTTTTTTAATAGGTCCGGTATATTAAATTTTATAAGGACCCCATTAAGAGCATTCACAATAAAATCCCTATATTTATACATATACATCTATATATTTCCACTAAAAACAACTAATTTTTCTATCTCCTTTTGAATTAAATAATATTTTTATGCCTTTATTATTACATTTCTCTCTCCTCCACTCAAAACAATTTCTAAAAATATTAAAAAATTTATACAGTTTTCTCTCTCCAGAATTTGTTTTCCCATATATTTACAGATAAACAGTAACTTTCCCATATATTTTCTCTCTCCTTTACTCACAACCACTCAAAGGGTATGTTTGGCAAGAAACTTTTAGGAGCTTCTAGCTTTAAGCTTTTAAAAAAAGCTCATAATCAATAAAAAGTCTTGTTTGGTTGAAGGAGCTTGAAGCTTTTAGGTTAGAAGCTTGAAGCTTTTGGTTAAACGCTACTACTAGTAGCGTTTAGAAGGAACTACAAGCTTTTAGGGAAAAATGACCATTTTAACCTCTAAAGATAATAAACTTTTTAATGTACGAACTTTTTAATGTCCATTTTGGTCATTTTATACATTTTATTAAAAGCCCCAGTCACCTAAATATTCTAAAAAACTACAGCTACCAGCTACAGCTACTAGCTTCTAGCCTCCATCCTCCTGCTACCAGCTTTCAGCCACCAGCTACTTTTGCCAAACATACCCAAAAACACTACTAACCATTCCTTATAATATAACTAAACCCCTCACATATTTATAAAGGTTTCATTGTGAATGCTCTAATACCATTAGGTGGACACCATAAAAAAAGGAAAGCTGGTGGAGTGGTAAACCCCTTTTTTACCAACAAGAGATCAATGGGGTCAATCCTTGTATAGCTTGTTTTTTCAGTTTTTTTTAAATCTAATTCAAACCTCGCTCTGACCCGACCCAAATGAGAATCGACCCGAAATTTTAACGTTTTGTTAAGAAAATTTTGAACACCGAAAAAATGGACCATACTGAAAAAAATCCTGGTTCCGTCACTGCCCATCACCACCTACTCATTGCCGTTGACATGGCTATGACCACTGTTGCCACCCTACCCGTCGACCGTCGTCGTCAGTTGTCAACTTGTTTTAAGGCAAGCATATTTTGTTTAGAACCTGTTTTGGCCGGTTAATTGACCACTTGTAGAAATTGTACATCTAGTAATCGTGGTAGTATATTTATCTTATCTGGTTTGTACCTTACCAGGTTGTATAACATCTTTCTACAGGTCATTTCTTTGGAAGAAATCAAATAATCAATTGCCAATATGTAGTTTGGGTGCACCTTCCAAGTATTAACTACATGACATGTATACTTTGTATGTTCATATACCATTGACATCAGAAATAAAATGAAACAAGAACCAAAAAAGAATAGCGCCTGCTTTTACAGTCTGGTTTTGGGATTTTTATGGTCCTGAATGTTCTTTAAAGGAAATACAGACTGTATTATAGATTTTGGTTCTTTATCATGTGCACATGTAATTATGTTGTATGCTTAGGGAATATAAGGATGGTGTTTATATGGTGTCAACGTGTAAACTGGCTACATTGAAAAAGAAATATGATATATAGGATTAAAGGGTTAGGATACAATAGAAAGTTTCTATCACTAGGAAAGATAGGAAGTAATCTTGTCCATTTATTTAGTAATCAAGGGCTAAGATTAAATGAACTAAATTGAATCAAAAAGAGGAGGCGCGTGGCTTTTTGTAGGGGCATTCTAGTCAATCCAAGGTAATAGTTTCTCTCTCCTTCAGTTCCCCCTCATTTTTTAAACGTTAATAACTCTTTCATACAACATTATTTTTTTTATAAAAATTGCAACAAAAAAACGAGCGTTTTTTATCTTTAAAACTAGTATGCTATTGCTATATTTCGGATAAAATAATTTTGAAAACCCAGTTGCGTAAAACGCAATAAAAAACACAGTGAATTTTTTTTTTTGTAAAACGCAACCACTGTCTACAATTAAAAAACGTGGACAGTCCTTCAATCAAAACCGCACTGAAAGTAAAACGCAAGTACAGTTAAAAATCAAAGCTGGCTGAACACAGCTAAAAAGTAAAACGCAATGGCTGAACACAGTTAAAAAACACAGCAGCAAGTTGAACACAGTTAAAAACAGTGGCTGAATACAGTTAAAAACACAGCAGCAAGCTGAACGCATTGTGGCTGGACAGTTTAAAAAAACACAGCAGCAAATGCGTTTTCCGAGCGCAAAAACCAGCAACACGCGGGCCGGGTTTTCGAAACTGCATTCGTGTCTGCAGGACATGCGGGTGCACACGAGTTCGACTAAATTCCAGTTCCAATTTGAACCCCCCTGCGCACCCGCGCGTAGGACTTATGGTAAAAACATGTCATAAAGTTATGTTGGTTAAGCAAAGGTTTCACCTTATAAATAACCTTATACTTTGTCTCAACACCAATGTGGGACAAGTGGTTTACTATTTTGGACATCCATTCAAACACACTTAATTTCCATGTTATTATCATATAGTTTCATTTCAAGTTCAACAAACCATTGTAAAACACAATGCACTAAAAGATATAAAAAAAAATTCTAAAAGACAATGGACAAAAAAAACAAAAGGCAATGTTTTTTTTTTTCAAAAAAAGCAATGAATTAAAACACAAAACAAAGTTTATTTCTAAAACGCAATTGACTAAAAATATAAAAGAAAGTGTACTTTCTAAAACGCAATTGATTAAAATCACAAAAGAAAAGTGTCTTTTGTAAAACGTAATGGACAAAAACTGTGTTTTTTCATTATTTTGTAAAACGCAATGGACAAAAAAACACCAAAAAAGTGTGTTTTTTCATTCTTTTGTAAAACGCAATGAATAAAAAATGTTTCTTTCATTATTTTGTAAAACGCAATGGACAAAAAACACCAAAAGTGTGTTTTTCATTCTTGTAAAACGCAATGGATAAAAACATGAGTTTTCATTATTTTTAAACGCAATGGACCAAAAACCAAAAAGTTGTTTTTTATTTTTTTGTAAAACACAATGGATAAAAAATAATGTTTTTTTTTTATTATTTTGTAAAACGCAATGGACCAAAAACACCAAAAAATATGTTTTTTCATTCTTTTAAAAAACGCAATTTTAAAAGAAAGTCTAAATTGAAAGGTGTTTTGCAATTTTTTCTTTGAGACATTTTGTCAAACAACTGGTGTGCAACTTTTTATTAAGGATTTCTCAATGAAATTGGAAATAATGATGTTGCTCAAACGCATGAATACATCAAGAGAAAGAGTAGAATCAGAGATATCTTCACTTTGAATTAAAAAATGTTTGAGAAATTTGAGTAGAGAAGTACCTGTTTTAACAGAAATCTCATGTTCCATCGCATCATATTAAATTGAAAAAAACGAAAAATTATAGAAACATAAACTGGGTTTTCTTCAAAGAAATCGAAAAACACGTTGATTGAGTGTTCGAACCATTCAGCGATGAAGAAAAATTGCATCGTGATGCATAATTCTAGAGAGAGAAAAGGAATGAAATGTTGAAGATGGTGAGTTTTGAACATCTGGGTTTTGAAGATACAGAGAAGAGAAAGAGAACGAGAAAGAATAGATAAAAAAAGATTGACTAAAATACCCTTCACACTTGTATTTCTATTTTTCCAGATGGACGGCTAAGATTACTTCCTATCCTTCCTACCCAAAACATACTTCCTATTTGATCCTCTCCTTAAGATTAAAACAATAAACTACATAATGCAAATCTAATGGTCATGAGATGGGAGAAAATGACTTAATAGCGGAGATTTACTTTATTATAATAGGGGGTCATTATGCGTATATAATGTATATATGTGTAGGCCCTCGGGGACAAAAGTGAGAGTACACTAATTTTAACGTTATTTTACTAATTTCGTGAAAATAACGTTAAAAAGAGAGGACGGTTAATCATGCATCATGTGGTGGCATTGATAGCTGAAAGACAAGGGAGTACATGCACTAATCGGCTTTTGTCCTAATTGTTGGGTGTTATGTGCCTTATGTCCAAGGCATGATGCAAAACTATTATCGAGCCAGGGGTCTCACTGGAAGCAGCCTCTCTGTTTCTACGGGTAGAAGTAAGGCTGTCAACATCTTACCTTCCTCAGACCCTATCTTAGCTACAAGGAATTTAAACAAGAATTGTCTAATGGAACAAAGACAAATGACTTGAAATTAAAAATCTTCAACAAATTTCATTTCAAAATTCGAAGCCTTCTTCCCGCTTCTGTAAAGTTTTTTTAACACTTTTTGAGATACAAAGTTTTTTTTAACACTTCTTGAGATACAAAAAACAATGCGTTAGCTTATGGTGATGAGTTCATGATAGAGACAATTTTTCGAAAGATATGGACATGAAAACCAATATTTGCATGCAAATCATGTTTCACATTCTACCAAGTATCCATCCATGGTTCTAGGTTTGATTATATATATGCGTACACACACCCAGAATAACAGTTTTACATATACTCATGTACCTTGGCTGCCTCAACGCATATAACCGTTACCATTTATACCTCTACCCCAATAGTTTAAAAACTATCATTTTCCTCTTTGAAGTTTCCATTTAATTGTCAGTTTGCTCCCTCCCTTTAACTCTATCCAAAATGTCAGTTTATTGTAAGGGTATTTTGGTACTTTATTAATAAAAGTAAGGCTGTTTTAGTCCTTTTTATATATATATAATATTTCTCTGTTTGTTTTAAAAAGACCATTCTATACAACTACCATCATCTTCCACCAACACTAATAGCCACCACAGCCTGCCAGAATCAGTACCGAATTTACCGAACCGAGTACATTTTCGGTACCGATTCAGTACCGAATTTTGACATTTTAGGTACCAGTTCGGTACTGGTATTTACCGGTTTTTACCCTCAAATACCGGACGTACGGTTACGGTACAGTACGAACCGTACTGTACCGGGTATATTCAGTACCGGTACCCACTTTTGAAGATTTTCAGTACCGTACTTTTGGTTCCGGTACCGAGCTCATCCCTAACCAAGACCACCAGCAACCACAACAATAACCTTCCACCGACACCAAATCATCACCTGCTATAAAAAAACAAAACCCACCACCACATCACAACTCAAAAGCATAAAAAAACATCACCTGCCATCTTCACCCACCACCGTAACAAGATGGAACAATCCCAGATCAGAACCACATGGCAACTCAACAACGTACCCCCTAAACCCTCACTCCCCAAACAAGATCTAGATCCACAAACTCGATCTGAAACCACAATATCCTTAAGCGACGGCGATAAACAAATCCACAAACTCGATTTGAAATCATAAACTAGATTTAGATCCACAAAATCCGTACTTGTAGAAACCATAAACTCGATCTACAAATGAGATTTAAAATCATATACGGGATCTGTGAATGTGATTTGAAACCCTAGAAAATATTATATCGGAAATCACAACAAACCTTGACTGATTACAAGATCTTCAAGCGGCGGCGGCGGTGGTCAGTGCAAACATTGATCTTGTTGTTTTACAATCGTCAAATGGGTTGCATTGGATTCATCATATGTGCATTACAAGTACGGGTATTATCTTGTTGATGCCATTGTATATATCCGGATTGGCCGTGTTGATGAAAAGTTTTCCATGTGCCCTACTGATGAAAAAAACGATTGTATTAAAAGAAAAAAAACGGATCGGCGAGAAAAGATATCGAAGGGGTATTTGGGGTGTTAAAGAAACGATGTACTATCATTACCCAATCATCACATATATAATGGAAAAGAAAAAAAATGAGAAATATAATGTATACTTGCATTATATTACATAATATGATTTTAAAGGACACGGGTCGAGCCATTTGTGCCGACTATGATGATATCGTTTAGCCATCAACACACTTGGATCTTTGAGCGGATCAGATTGAACATCTATGGTTGAATTGCATAATAAATAACAAGAATGAGTGGATTTGTATTATTTTGGTTATGTATTTTTGTTTAAACTTGGTTTGTATTTTTTTAAATTTGTATAAATGGGTTATTCCATTGCATGAGTGCTATTGAAAGGAAGGAATAAAGCCACATGTTGACGTGGCGCCAACGTAAAAGCGTTTATCTCTGTTTATAAGATATTTCATTAGAAACTTGTACGTTTTGAGTATGCTCTCCGGTTAATACTTCTATCCGTTTATTGAACGGATTACCGTGACGTATAATACAACCAAAAATGTCTCTTGAATGCCAGCATTCTTCTAATTTTTATCTATAAACCTTACATTACATGAAAATCTTGAATTAAAACCTTAGATTTCTTGCCACTGATGATAAGCACAAATGCACAATTTTTGAAGTGATTCTCTTGTTGAATGATATTCTCCTTTCTGGTCTTTTATCCATAGTCGATAAACACCACAATTTACTGATTTTGTGATTCGTATTAACCAATAGCTTCAAAAATCATACCCATAACTTCTTTCTTTACTTTTACATTTTGATGATGAGATTTTGTGCTTCATTTTTACAATTAAAGCTACACAAACTATGAAGTCAATGTAACTAAATAACATAAGAAATATATAGTACAAATAATAGTTGAGAAAAATATGCCCCTTAAGGGTGTGGCTAATATGAATATAGCGAACTTAACACCTTTATAAAATCGTGGAATCATAAAGATATGTTGTACTTAGATTAGTTGGATTAACTTTACTTGTAACGCTTCTGAACTTGAATATGTGTTACGTTTTGTAACCAGTGGTCTTAGAGCACCCACAATGTGGGTGAAATGAAAAGTTTGAATCTTGTCATCATTTTCAGTTGAGGAGTGAATGTTTTCAACTTTTGGGGGATGTCTGGAATAAAGTTTGGATTTTTTGTCGGAATTTCGGATTCCATTTCAGAAACAGATGGAAAGACCTCCCACTCACAAACATACACACACATATATAATATTCCTTAATAGGGTTTGTGGAGTGAAGAAAAACCAATCTAATTCGAGAGGATTAGACGAATGCTCAATCGGGTGTGGACTATTTTGATCTTCACAAGCTCTAAACATTGATGAATCTGCAAAACTAAACAACACTGTGAAACTCGTTACGAGAAGGATAGGTGGGGGTTCTTCTCGTAACCACCATCTGGTGTGAATAAGTATTTTCTCTAGAGAGAAATAAGTGTAAGTACGAGAGAGAGTAGAGAGTGTAGAATGATTTCACCTTGATGGAGTGTCGTATTTATAGCCAGATGGATGGAAGAGGACCGGTCGAGACTCGCAATCAGGATTATCCATTTGGCCCCCTCTACATTGACAGTTAGTGCCTGCAGACGTCCGAGGGCGTCAGCAGACTTTGAATGGCCACACGTCGCTTTCAAAATGTTCTTGTTGTCTCTTTTGTGTCAAGCTTTAGTGGAGATTTAGGAGGATATGAATCCACGACGTGTGATTGGACAGATGCCGCTTTCACTTGTACCTCTTGTCTCCTCTACAGTAACCACTAATGGGAGATCACCTAGTACAACGATCCACGGGACTACCATTGGCTACACATCGTTTTCACATTGTATTGTTTGTCTCCTTCGCGCTGGCATATCATCACGTGGCGGGTGGTTCCTGCGGATGTCTTGTCAAGGCCATTTGGTTACTTGTGGGGGTCTCGAACCATATCCCTTAATGGAGGTTTATACACTATGCGAAAAGTGAGGGTTTTTTAGAAATATTTGAAAATATTTGTGGAACACGCATATTGTGGGTACTCTTAGTGGTGTTGGGGGTTGTTGTTGGAGCATAATAGTGAGGTAGAGACTTACGAGTGTTTGTGGATGGTTACTAGTTTTGTTTGTTTGTTTTACTCTTAGTGTTGTTGGGAGGTTGTTGCAGCATTATAATGGCCTTCCCCCGATAAGATGTAGTTGAGGTTATTTGTTTTGTTTGTTTTAAATATATTTGTCATTAAAAAATAGCAATTTTTTTAAGATCATTCAATGATAATTACCAAACGTGTTATGTGACTTAGGTAGTGTTCCTTTCATGAAATGTAATGAAATTGGAATTTAAGTAGGAATTAAAATTCGATTTGGCATTTAAATGAAACTAGTAATAAGACCCGCGCGCGTTGCGGCGCAAGTAAATCGCAAACATCGAATGGATTAGTCCAAACGTTATGTGATGCGTTAACCGTATGAAAATGCATGTTTCGGCGTATCCTATTGAACTCAATGTAACATAAATAAACATTGCGACGAATCAAAACATAAAACAAATCAAATTCATAACATATTATATGTGACCCGACTCATACATTGAAAACGTAATAGGTATAATGGAAAAACTCACACGTATAATTAAAAGAGATTAATTAGAGCTTTTGAAAAAAAAACAAAGAAATCACAATTTGACCCCAATCGATTCGAAACAAAATTACCAAATATTCATAAAATAAACATGAAAACATATTATATTTGATCAGAATCATTTCCAAAAAAGTTTACGTTAAAACATATAACAACTCAAATTTATACCGAAACATACATAAAAATATGCATGTAAAAAAGGTTTTTAAAAAAACGAAAAACGTATTATATTTGATTAGACTCATTTCCAGAAAACATTTACGTTGAAACGTAAAACAAATCAAATTTATACTGACACGTACATAAAAATATGCACGTAAATTAGTTTTTTAAGTAACAAGGATGTATAAGGGTAAACTTGAAACACATTATTAGTAAAAAAAAACTTAATAGGTTAAATACGTTCGTAAAATCGTGCCAAGTAGCATCAATGCCAAATCACTGCTAGAGTAGCGCCCTCAAGAGCTTGTAAAATAAAATAAATAAATAAAGGAAAAATAACGCCGAAAGAAGAATTACGTAGATCGTTGAACCATGCACGCCGGTTGCGGCATGTTAATCGAAGAAATTAGACCGAAACGTAAAACGTAGAAAAGTATAACGAAGTCGATCTAGACCGCACGTTGCACGATTGTCAAACGGAGAAAAATAGACCTTTTTGACAGGCCTGTCAAACTCGAAAAAACCAACGAAAAAATGTTGAACCCCACATGCACGTTGCGGCTTATTTATTCACAAAAATTAGAACGAACGTAAAACACAAAACTTGTGAAAGGCGAAAATTATGGGGGATCACATTGAAAATAAAAAGTGCGAGGTTAAATTGCAAAAGATATAAATCTTTGGGTGAAAAAATGAAAAATCAAGTTTTTTTTGAAACATTCCTAAGCATATGGTACAACAAGATAAGCAACTAATGTTGCTTATTTATAGTATGGAAATTGAAATGTAGATTCACTTTCTTGTGTTGTTGTTCAATTTCTATTTTTTCTCTTTTTTTTAAATAACTAAATAAGATTCTAATCAAGATTTCATTACATTCCAAAATAGTTTCTAAAAAGACAGAAAATAAAATCATGTTACAAGAATCACCATCATTGTGATAACTCTTAATTATAAGTTACGGTCCATATAACTTTTTCTGAAAAAATTGAACAAGTTTGCCAGGATTAGGTGATGATGGTGGGGTCCACTAACATGCTCCTTGGTCCAATTATGAAACATGACATTGAAAATAATGACTCATCCAGAACAAACCTTTCTGGCATACCATGTATATCCATTCACATACTTTTCTACTCTTAAATCTTTCCTAATGATTTATTAGTGAAAAAAGTAGTTTAATTGACCAAGGGATTTAGTTACACAATGTTAGTAATCATAATCATAATGTTATCTTCTAATTCTATGTTAATTTTCATTATCAAATCTCATATCTTTTGAATGTTGATATTAACTCTCTTTCATGTCAAAAGGGCGTATTACATAGTAAATGATTACTGTCCAGTTTGGTTAATTTTGACGAAAGAATTGTGTTCAACCGCTAACTAAGGTTCCGAAAAAAGACAAATCAAGCCAGTCTGGATGGTTTGGTTGGCCGGATTGCCCGGTTTTGATGGCTTGACCCATAGCGCTTATTGAACAACTAAGCTTTTTCTCCTATAAATAAATACTATACTGAATTATATGATCCAAGGATTGAACCTTAATCTATGTACAAGAGGTAATTCCAGTTGACCACTGAACCACAGCTTAAGTGACATAAATCGCCATAGCGAATAGCCGATTTAAATCAGTCACTAGAACGGTGGAGCTCATAAAGGAGGGTTTTTTTTATAGATTAACAACAGATCAAAATACACTAGGTAAATTATCGATAACTTGTGTGCTCTTAATATCCGTGATGTAATATTATAATTAGTTTGTTTGGGTGTTTCTACTTCTTGCTAACCCGTTTTTATATTTTACATAAATTTCCTCCTTTAAAAAAATAACTAATTAATAGTGAAATATAAATAGGGTATCCGGTGAGTGTAGCATTGATTCAAAAAACGAGTGACTAAGAGAAACAACGCGGGAATAACAACAATAATAAAATCAAACCGACAATATTAATAACATTTCCTCCACCATAATTAGCGGCACCCTCTGTAAAAGGAAACTAGCGCGTCTACACGCGCCCCCTCACCTCAAAACCCTCATCTTCATCCTCATCTTTCATATCTTCAACCTGCTCTGACAACACTCATCAATGGCGGTCAGACTAAACTCACTCCACTTCATCACATACCTCACATTCACATTCCTCATCTCCTCCACACACTCTCAGCCACTCTACACAAACTTCTACCAAAAATCATGCCCTAGATTCGACCAGATTATGCAGGAAACCACCACAAACAAACAAATCAACTCTCCGACCACCGCCGCCGCCGCTCTCCGCCTCTTTTTTCATGACTGCCTCGTCGAAGGCTGCGACGGATCTATATTGATCTCCTCCACACATTTCAACAAAGCTGAACGTGACGCCGATATCAATTTATCTCTTCCTGGCGACGGTTTTGATGTCGTTGTTCGGGCGAAAACCGCTCTCGAACTCGCTTGTCCTGGTGTCGTCTCCTGTGCAGATATCCTCGCTGTTGCTACTCGCAATCTTGTTACCATGATGGGCGGACCGTTTTACACCGTTAAATTAGGTAAGGGCTGGCAATTCATGACCGGTTACAACATTCCTTTCTATCTATGCAGATAATCTAGGTGATATATCGGTTATCTCGGTCCTCTAGTAAAATATCGGTACCGATAGTATTGGCGATATTGACCGATACAACCGATATATCACCGATATTTGACCGATATAACCGATATATCACTGATATATCAGTGAATTATTAGTGTTAAATTGCTATATATAAATTCTGCATTATATTATAATTACCGATATCTCACCAAGACAACCTTTATCTCAGATATCGGTCCATATTTTACCGCATTAACTGCATAGCTTTCTATCGCTTCTAAAATCTCTATTTCTGCTAATATTTCATGTCTTTCTAGGGATGAGCATTTGGTATTAGGTACTGGTACCGTACTAAAACCGGATTAATTTTTACCGAATCAGTACCCACTTTTTGTTGTTATCGGTTCAGTACAGTACTAGTATTTTTACCTTCAAATATTGTTATCGTACTGAACATTTTCGATACCGGTACCGATTTTTGGCGAATTTCTATAGCTGACATGATTAAATCTGTTTTATAAAAAATACAATGTGTAACATACAAATGTGTTAAAAACACAGATATAAGTTAGTTACATGAGTTATGTTCATTTTTAATACTTGTGTTAGTCGCGTTGTATCTGACCTGTTTTATAAATCCAGGTCGAAGAGACGGATTAGTTTCACGCGCCTCGCGCGTTAATCTACCGAAACCTTCAATGCCGATGAATCAACTGATCGAAATCTTCACATCTAGAGGCTTCACAATCCAGGAAATGGTGGCGTTATCCGGCGCTCACACAATCGGACTATCTCACTGTACGGAAATCAGATCTGATATCTACAACTACAGCCGGGCATCACCGGTCGATCCGTCATTGAACCGGCGATACGCTGAGGGTTTGAGATCTGCGTGTGCGGATTACCGGAAAAATCCGTCGTTATCGGTGTTTAACGACGTCATGACGCCGAGAAACTTCGATAACGCGTATTTCCAGAACCTTCCGAGAGGTTTAGGAGTGTTGAAATCGGATCGGGCGTTGGTGATGGATCCGAGAACGAAGCCGTTTGTGGAGTTGTATGCGAGAGATCAGAAGGCGTTCTTCGAGGCGTTCGGTCGAGCGATGGAGAAGTTGAGTTTGTATGGTGTGAAGACTGGCCGGAGAGGTGAAGTCCGGCGCCGGTGTGATTCGTTTAATTAGGTCAGATTGTTTGTTGAGGAAGATATTTTTCAATGGTTTTAATTGAATATATTATATTATTTATTTATTTATTATTATCTGATTTAACGGTAAAGGTTATATAATTTGTATACTAAAACACTTCTTTTTTGGTGATTAAATAATAAAGTTTGAAGTTAAAGATACTTTAACTGACCTTTGTACGCCGTTAAAAAAAGAGAATGTTGGTTTACTTTTTTTTCTTTTTTTTAACGAGAAAAATCACTAATAAAAACTTTATAAAAATTGTCATTTTAGCTTCTTTATTTATTGACTATAAAAAAATTATAAAAATTTCACTTTAGCCTCTTTATTTATTGACTCGAATTTGTATGTGTTTGATTTTAAGGGGGTGTTTATATGTGTGGTTAAAGAGTTAGAATAAACTAAGAGGCTGTTTGGCAACTTTGAATGGTTAAGTGCTGAACCGTTTAAAAGTCTGAACCATTAAATGTAAACCAGTAAGAGGTCTGAACTAAGGGGCGGTTTGGCAACTTCAGTTTTTCTTTTTGCTAAAATGGGCAAATTAATATGATCACAAAAACAGTTATAAAAGGTTATTTATTTTGTTTTAAGTTTATGTTAAAAGCTTAATTATTAGCATGTGGGAGCTTAAATAAGTTTGCCTTTTAGGTCACTAAAGTTGTAAAAATCAATGGAATCTCCTATAGCATGTTTGATGATCATGCTAGAGAACCGATTCCATACAAACTGTCGATCTCAGCACTTCATAGAAAGGCATTGCTAGCGTTATCATGTTCACACCTAGGTGTATGTGGAGATCACAGAACGATAAAGTATTCAAAGAACGCAAGCGATTTCAATACATAAGACTTGTGATGACATCAAAGTCTCGGTTTTCTTTGGGTGCAAAAACAGACCAAAGCTTCAACATTAGTTTGGTCTAGTTGGAGTTGTATCAATTTCTTTCACATTTTGTTAAAGAGAGTTCTTTCACATTTTGTTAAAAATAATGTATCAGTTAATAGTCGTTTTCGTCCCTATCGGTTTAAAACCTGTAAGCGTATATGGATAAACCAAAGGGACGAAACTGGCATAAAAGACGTTAGTTTTTTGATGGAACTAACATATTTCAAGAAAGTTAGGGATGAAAATGGTAAAATTTAAAATTTGGTTTGAACTGATATAATTGGCAAACCACAGGGACGAAAATGACAGTAGACTCTACTTTATATTCAATTTTTATATATTAAGTCTTTTTTTTGTTAATATGTGTTATTTGTTTTGAATGAGGTATGGGCTGAGATGTTTAAGTGGGCTTAACTAATGTTGCGCATGGGCTGCTTGGTGTTGGACTCAGATTGGTGCTGGGCTTTGACTTAAAAGGATCTTGAGTTGCGCTGTTGGCCTTTGAAGGCCTGCTTATAGAAAGCTTCATCAGCCTCATTTGTTTGCACTCGGTCGATCAGAGTTTAGATGGTTTAAGATGCAGTTATGGAAGGGATCAAAAGGCTCAAGAAACAACTGATATTCGAATGCTCATAATGAACCAAAAGGTTCAAGAATAAAGTTCTTAAAATCTTAAATTAAGTAAAAAACTGAATAAACAATAAAGCTAGACTCAAATTTATAAGCATGAATAAGATAATATATGAAATTCAAATTTTAAATAAATATAAGATATGCTTCTGCATCATACTCTCCATTTTTTTAAAAACTCGTTCTTGAGTTTTCTGTTAGCTTGACAACTCAAATCCGGACCACTACCACCCGGATCCAAAGGAACACGCATCCAATTAACGTTAATTCGGATTAACCCAAATTGAATTTGTTGGTCGCCTTCTAAAGGCATCAGAGATATTTGAGGAGAATACGTTTTTTATTCCTTGTTGGATCTTTCAAAATTTGAATTGGCAAATTTTCACTATTAGATCATGTGTAGTGATAATGTGATTGGGCGTGAAGTTGTGCATACATGGCAAAGACAACGCCCCGTAATGCCCCGTACACCGCCCCCGAGGCGTGATCTTAAGAAAATGGGTGTTGGCGTGATTGTGAAAACGCCTGGTGAGGGGTTTGATCTTGAAAGGAGACTTTGATGCCACATGTTACATAACTTCTAAAAGAAAGGAATTATTATAATACCCCACTACACATGATCTTATAGACTGCCACATTTGTTGGGTTAGTCACACCCACAAAAGCATTAGAGGAAGTTGGTTTAAGCTCCACATTACCCACTTGAGCTTCAAAAGCTTGTGATTCACGTGTAATTAGGTCTTCATGCAAAAGTGACATGTAACTCTCATTTTCAATTAAATAGACCTTAATAGAAAACTGATCAACTTTTAAATTGATTCCTTTATTTGGAAATACTGAATTAGGTGCTATTTGTTTTTTCAAAGGTAAAACGTCGACAGTCTGCGGATCGTATTTGCAGACATCTGTAGCTGAAGAGGTGGACTAAAGATCTGCAGTCTGCAAGAAGAAGACTGTATGTTTTTTTAACTTCTGCAAGCTAAACAACAACTATACCCAACAATAATTATCAAAAAATTTATCAAGATGAAGAATAATTATCCCCAATGTCTCGGCGGCGACTGTGGAGGTGGGGAAGTGACGGGGGGGGGGGGGGGGGGACTGTGGAGGTGGGGGAGGTGACAAGGGGATGGTGGAGGTGACGGCGGAGATGTGGAAGTGGCGGCTGGGAGGAAGCTGTGGAGGAGGAGAGAAGATGCTAGGGTTGATGATCTCCCTTACTCTCTCTCTTTTTATATTATCAACAACTACGGCAAATTCAATATTATCTTCAACAATATCAAAGAAACTTTCAAGTCAAAGACAATGACAACAATCGTCATCACTAGTGGCTGAATTAGCCCCTTAATTTAAAGGTCCCTAAAAAAATTTATACAATGCAATCATACAATAATAAAAAAATGACAATAAATAAAGTAAAGCAATTACCTAATAGATTTGTCCTCTTCTTTTTTTTCATAGCTTGAAATCGTTCCATCACATCGTCGTCTTTTACTTTATCAAAAGTTTCTTTTTCAATCTCACAAACCATAATATTGTTCAAATATTTCGAGCCCATTCGATTGCGTAAATCCGTCTTGACAAGCTTCAATTTATAAAAACATCTTTCAACGGTTGCGGTTGCAACCGGTAAACCAAAGCTAGCTTCACTCCTCGATAAAACCAAAGCTAGATTCTTTTGAAAAAATTCTCAATTAGAGATTGTTTTTTAGATTGTGCTTTCATCTTCACTTCAAATCAAAGACATCAAGCCCTAGGTTAACAACAAAAATAAAAAGTATAAGTTTTCAAAATAATAACTTATCTAAACATTTAAAGTCTTATATCTTAAATTCTAAGAAATATACAAAGTATAATTGAACATAAACTATAACACATTAACAACAAACAAGAAATCAATTATTTAATCAAACTATCAAAGGCCAAGACAGAAAACCGAAAACTCACAAAATCGATTTTAGCAGGATCGATATCTCAGTAGGGACGTCAGACGAAATCGATTTTCAGCAGGGAGTGACCAGGGACGATGATCAGCGATTCAGCGCCTGCTTTTGGTCAATAGTTCACGTTCAACGTTTTGTTTCCACTTTCCAATTGCCGCGCATAATGAAAAAGGTTATTTTAATGTTTTGGGTCTTGAGCTAAGCTTTGGCATTTACTAATTGGTCTCCTTTCTATTATATTATTGTTAATTTGGGCTTACTTATAATTTAGGCATAATTTATTCTACAACTTTTAGTTGTAAATGGTTCGGGCTTATAAAAATTGGGTCATTATGACACCCTAAGCAAATCCCACATTGGCCGTGGCCAGAGAGAGATTCTTGGTTTATAAATCATTCCTCGCCTCTTAAATCACCAACGCGGTTTGAGCTTAGTCGGCTGTGGAGTGTCACACCCCAACCGATGGCGGAAACATCGGGATTAGACGAACAAATTGCTCAAAACATCATAACACTACGTGACAATATGAATCAAATTGAATTTCATAAATTGCTAAAGTAATATACAAGAAGTCAACATAAACGACATTATTTCGAATATACAACAAAATAGTTTAATCCTCCACTTAAATCTTGTTTCTTCGCTTAGCATCATTTTTTTCTAACGAACCTGCAACATGTATTAAAATAGAGTTCAATGCAAAAGCAAAGGCGAGTATACAAGTTTGGTACATAGCATAAAATAGTTTAAATTTGTCTAACGGCTCGTATCCAACATGAATCACAATATGCAAGTTACTAGTATATTGAAACGGTGTCAAGTATATGTTCAAACCCGAGAATACAATGCGTTAAAATAGCATATCCCAAAGAATAACGAGAGGTAAATAGTTTAACTTAACAATACCCCGAGACTAGTAGGCGGTGCATGTAACACCCAAATCGCGTAAAACAACACGCGACGAAAACACTTGGGGAGTCACGTTAACATATTGTTTCAACAACACATGGTATTTCATATTTCGTTTTATTGGATATTTAACATAGATTATATTGTCATATTGTTTTAGAACTTTCAAACAAACTAAAACAAACAAACAAGCATATTTATTGTCTTTCTTTCTTATTTTATAAGCACTAAGGTCCACGTCCGATCCTACATGAGCATGCATCAGTATCATCAAGCATTGTTCCCTGAAACATATGTGAAAAACGAGTCAGCATAAAAGAATGCCGGCGAGTACATAGGTTTTATGAGTGTGTCAAGTCCATGGCTTTGTATGTAATGCAATATATAATTCGACTACTAGAGTCGTAAGTGAAAACCTTGTTTTAAAAATGTTTGATATTGCAACAGATAATCGATTAAAACATGAGGTTAAAAGTTTGTAAAAACTAGTAGCCATGAACCTTGACTCGAAATCATTTATTTCGTAAATCCAGGTTGTAAATTGTCTTGAAATAACTTATATGTTTTATATCTTTAATTGAAAATCGATGTGTGTCATTGTATGAAAACATTGTTCCAAGATATTTAGATAAGGCCACGGTATGTATGATGAAAGCATTTATATATAGGAAGTACCAGCGGCGTATCCACCATGCTTTTATCACATTACACCCGTCACATTATCTAAATTACTAATCATAAACCAATTGTTCATCGTCCATCATTCCTTGTTATAAACCAATTGTTCATCGTTCCTTGTTATAGACCAATCGTACAATCGTTCTTGTTTTAATTGTGAAAACTTTTGGTCGTTTCGTTGAATACATTCAAACCTTTGTTGACTTGTTCGAGACCACCCATGGGGTCCCTTAATCGTATAACAAACCACCAAAGGGTTTGTTACAAATACAGTTTCAGTCGCTTCCCAAACTTCCCCACAAACCCCGGGAATTTTGGTAACGGGATTGTCAGTCCTAGGCGCCATAACTTACTACTGGTCGGCTTGGCCATTGTTAATGAATATCATTCTTGTTATGAATATAACAAACCAACAAGTTCGTTCACATTATTGAAATCATATTGTTCATATAAACCATAGTATTTGTGTTTTGTAAACTCGAAAATGATTTAGCACATAAGAATCACCCCAAAATATTTGCAAAACATAAAAGAGGGGACCATGCACTCACTTGTGATTGCTATTGTAACCTTGAATTGAAGATCAAACAAGCTCAAAAGTCTGAGAAATCAATCGTGTCCTAAAATCGGATAATTGTGTAAATATCGGGACTTGAAATCAGAGAATCGGATAGAATGAGACCTTATAAACCAAATGAGTATTGGAAATCATATGAGATGGTTTAATAAAGTTAACATTCTGAGTTGGAAAGATTCTTAAGTGCTTTTGACCCGTTATGACCCGTTAAGGTAGTTTAAGCCACTTTAACGCGTCATTTGCGTAACTATGTAATCGGATGGTTAGTTATGTGTTTTGATAAGTCCTTAATACTTAAATATGTTTGAAAATGTTATTTGATCAGATTACATGTCAAAATTTATGTTTCATATGCTTATAGTTTATTTATTCGCAAAAAGGGCATTTTGGTCATTATTGAAGATCATAACAACTAATTAACATAACACTAACCAAATGATATGACCATAAGGTATAACCTCAGAGGGTTATTCCCTATATAACTATGGTCACAATTTTGTATTTGGTTGGGTTCAAAGGTCAACCAAACGGGTAAGATTCGTAAGTGAAAGCGGTGGTCAAAACCGCTAGACTTATGAGTCTAAACAAGCACTAGAATGAGAGTGACGATTTAGACATGTTTTGACATGTCTAAATAAGTTTATAATAGAGTTTTGGCATCAAAACAAACTGTTTTGACACCCGAAATTAGTCTCGGCGTGACGCATTTATCACATTTTGACCGAAACTTTGACTTGTCATAA
Source organism: Scalesia atractyloides (assembly GCA_947069175.1). Classification (NCBI taxonomy): domain Eukaryota; kingdom Viridiplantae; phylum Streptophyta; class Magnoliopsida; order Asterales; family Asteraceae; genus Scalesia; species Scalesia atractyloides. The sequence goes on from CAMTDV010000019.1 coordinate 68,839,994, forward strand.
AGACTTGAAATGATAGAAATCAGTAGGTATGATTAATAGGGATCATAACCATCTTGATTACCATCATATTGCAAGGTTCAATTGGATTTTAAGTTGATCAATTCTAGAAGTCAAATAAAAGTCAATCTTTATGACTTTTAATCCAATTAAACTACATGAATTGAACAAAGCATGATAGAGAACACTTACAACACTAAAGGAATGTCAAGGGAACTCAGAGGAACTCCAGAGATGGTTGCAAATTCTGATTTGAAGCAAAATGGAGCAAGGAGTATGGTTGTAAAAGTTCAAAAATGAAGAACACCATGGTTTTTATACTTGAATTGGGTTAATATGATCATGACAAGTGTCCATGAGTCATCCTTGAACTTGGTTAGTGTTAACACACATGTTAGAAGTAGATAGAAGGGTGGCAAGGTCGATTGGTGAGTCAATGAATGAATAAAACAAGCTGCTGCCAAGTTTCTGGTGAGCTGGGCATGGCTTACGGACCGTATGGGCCTTGGTCTTACGGTCTGTAAGGCCCCTAGCTAGCAGGAACTTTCCAAAGTTGGCAGAACAGGCCCCTGCATGCGTTTTGTCGCGTTTTGGCACTTCTAACACTCGTTAACCTCATTTTTAAGCTCCATAAGGTAGAATAATTATATGGAACTTTAAAAATGTTTAAAAATATTCCGGGTGTCGGTTCGTTTGGTCGTACGGTTGCGATTTTCGGTTAATTACGACGAAAATCGTAACGAACGCGTGCATGACCGTAAAAGCGTAATGAATGATATTTTTGCATTCCAATCATTAATATACAAGCTTTTAATGATTACAAAAATTTTTGGATGCGCGTACATGTCCCGGATTAAGAGATACGCGAATTGGCATAGTTTCACAGAATTTGCAAAATAGCCCCTGAAGTTACAAAAGTGTGATTTTGCCATACCGAAGCCCTCGAAACTTATTTCTAAGCTATGTTAAGGGTATTTAGGGTATGTTTAGCTTATGAACTTGTTCCGGAGTGTGCATCGCTACAAGAATCTGCAGACTTTCGTATTTTGTCGTAAATAGTCACTGTGATCGAATAAACTTGTTTTTGACATACCAAACCCTTCAAAACTTATTCCTAAGTTATATAAAGGTTATTTAAGGTATGTTTGGCTTGATTCATTGTCTCAGAGTGTATGTCGCGTTAAACTAATTACGTTTACGTAACAATTTGCGATTTCACTTCTGGAAGTTGTTTGAAAGTTTGGAATCGTACAAAAATTGAATATTTGTAATTGCCATGATAAAAAAATTTGTAATAACCGATTTTCAAAATCCTAAATGTATGTATTCTTATTAGTTTTACGCCATTAAAAAAAAATATGTAATAAATAAATAAACTGTCACATTTAAAGAGTTCATAAAAGAAAATTTCGTTATACAGTTTAGTTAACATTTTTTTTTTCTGAAATACACTTATCATAGAAATGTTATTTAAACTAATAAATAAAATAAATAAGAAAATAATTGTTGGGTATTGAGAATAAAAGTGCATGGGACTATTTTAAAAATGTATGGAAGTGCAAGGGGCAAATGTGTGAATTTCTTAGATAACCATCTTTTTGCTTCCTCTTGGTCACGTTTTGTCAGACAAGAAACCGACCATTCCCCCTGATTCCGTCACCCTAAATCTACTCCAAATCAATGAAGAAACTTGCCAAACTAACCCAAATCTGGAACCAAGAAATTTGAGATCATATGACGCGTGTTTTAGCTGTCAAAATCTTTCCTAACCGAGTTCAAATCATCACACGTAATCATAGGAATTTACAAAATGGATGTACACGTATTTAACCGTATATTTTAGATGTTGCAATCGTGTTTTTTTTCACACCACACTCACCGATTCCTTTCCTCAATCAATCGCCTCCCCGTTACTGTGTCGCCCTTGTTCTCCGAAGTTCTCCGCCGCTTCTACGCTCATCCGGCCAAAGTCATCGGTGTAGGAATGAGCGCCATTCGAGGTAGTAATGTAATCATTGTACTCTATTCATATTCTGATTAAGAGCTGAAGTTTATATTTTGCAAATTGTATAATTTTGAAATCGATTTTAGGAAAGTTATATGAGGGCGGTTCTAAGTTTCTTGGTTTGGGTTGAAGATAGATTAAAATGATGCTTTTAAAGAAACAACTTTCTGTAAGAATTCGAATCCATGTTTTCACTGTTTTCGTTTAGAACCATCTATCTAAAACGGATACATTATTTTTATCGGTGAGTCATGAAGAAGAAAGCTTTCTCATGCTTAAATAATTAATATTTTTTTAGTGCAACTTGGAACCTTTCGTCAAAATAAATAAACCATTCTGTTGTGACTTAGTAAATATTTATAATATTATAGCATAATATCAAAGATTGGAAATTGATATAGCATGATATCTACACGGATGTATTAATCGAATGATTTATATTAAATTAATTTTAATATATTTTACACTTACTATCATATGGTTTAGTAAATTAACGTCACATTTTTACCAAGTCAGTTTTATTATTTCTTCAAAAGTAATTTTCATGGATAATACGAGGTTACAAATAATTGATTTTTACACTTTTAGTTTTTTGACGTTATGAATAACTTTAATATTTTATATACGTTTCTTTGAACCAACTATTTAGATCATGGAAACAATATATCAAACACTCAGGGGCATCATAAAATCAATCACGATATTGACCTTCAATAAATATATTTAGGTTATTCATTACGAGTTTCAACGAGAGCGTTTTTAGCATTTGGAAAATTCAACTCTACACAACTAAGGTATGGACTCTAAACAACTTATGTGTACGGATTTAGATTTTTCGCAACCTCGTTGTCGGGAATTTAAAGTCGTTTTTATATGCTTTTGTGATCTTTAAGATTATGTGATATGATATATGTATATAGATATAGTTATATTGTTTATAGTAAATATGAATATGACCTTCTGAATTACCGAATATGACGTCCCGAATTACCGAATATGACGCACCGAATTACTGAATATGACGCACCGAATTACTGAATATGATTATATGACGCACCAAATGTGATTATGTGACCACCAAATGTGAACTAACTACACACCGAACTACCGAATGTGGCTAACCGTACGTGTTATGTACATTGTTGGTATATAGATATTGTTAAGGAACTATGTATATGTTTATAGTTGTTGTCCCACTAGAGTAAAATTTTACTCAGGCGTGCATACATCTTTTATGTACGCTAGTTACAGGTTTACCTCGGAGGATCTAGAAGTGGGCTCAAGGGATTCAAGACTCACAGGATTTTCATAAAAAATTAAGTTGATTTGTAATGTTTTAAATTTAATTGTAAAATGTAATGGTTTTCTTTACTTATTAATGGAATTTCGTTTGTGATCTGATTACCGTTATGGTACACGTCAGCCCTGCTCGAGGCGGGGTGTTACAAATATAAACTCATAAATAAAACGCAAAATTTTATTGATTGATAAACTTGTTTAACATTGTTACATGATTGAATCATCACAGATATCACAGTCTCCCCTACTTCAGGAAATTTCGTCCTGAAATTTAATTAGAGGAAACTCGTGAGAACAAATGTGGGTATTTCGCTTTCATCTGATCCACTCGTTCCCAAGTAAATTCTAGGCCACGTTTGGATTCCCAGCGAACTTTAACAACCGGAATTCGTCTTCGTTTAAGTTTCTTGACTTCACGTCCCAATATCTCCACCGGTTTCACGACAAAATGCATTGTATTATCGACGTGAATTTCGTCGAGTGGGATGTGAAGATTTGCGTCGGCTAAACATTTCTTTAGATTGGACACGTGGAATGTTGGGTGAACGTTCCCAAGTTTAGGAGGTAGCTCAAGTTGGTAGGCCACCTTTCCAATTCTTTCAATGATCTTGAATGGTCCAACGTATCGTGGTACAAGTTTTCCTTTCTTCCCAAATTTGACCACTCCTTTCCAAGGGGATACCTCGAGTAGGACGTGATCACCAACTTGGAATTCCAAGGGCTTGCGTCGCTTGTCCGCATAGCTCTTTTGATGGCTTCTAGCTGTCAGAAGGTTATCGCGAATTTTCTTGACTTTTCGGTTGTGTCGTGGATGAGTTCAGGTCCAGTAAACTGCGACTCTCCAACTTCATTCCAACAAACAGGTGAACGGCATTTTCGACCGTACAGAGCTTTGAAAGGTGCCATGTTGATGCTGGCGTGATAACTATTGTTGTAAGAGAATTCAATCAACGGTAGATGCGAATCCCAATTACCACCAAAATCGATCACACAAGCTCTAAGCATATCCTCCAGTGTTTGTATCGTCCTTTCAGATTGTCCATCCGTTTGAGGATGATAAGCAGTGCTCAGATTAAGTTTGCTTCCCATAGCAGATTGCATAGTCTTCCAAAAGTGAGATGAGAACCGAGCATCTTTGTCAGATATGATGTCCAAAGGAACACCATGACAAGATACAATCTCATCGACTTAGATTTTGGCGAGCTTGTCAGCAGAGTAACCCTCGTGGATCGCTATAAAGTGTGCTGACTTTGTTAGACGATCAATGACCACCCAAATGGCATCATGACCTCTATATGTGCGCGGTAGCTTAGTAATGAGATCCATCGCAATGTTCTCCCACTTCCATACCGGTATTTCCGGTTGTTCCAATAAACCAGATGGATGTTGATGCTCGGCCTTGACTTTGAGACAAGTAAGGCATTTCGATACATACAAGGCAATGTCATTCTTCATACTCGGCCACCAATACTGGGTACGACGATCCTTGTAAATTTTTGTAGCACCAGGATGAATCGAGTAACGAGACTTATAAGCTTCATCCATCAGTAGGGTACGGAGATTGTGTTGATTCGGAACCCACAAATGGTTCATGTAGTATAGTAATCCATCGTTTTTCATTTCGAGTTGCAATTCGAGTTGATGAGGTAGTTCGTCTTTCAACAAACCTTGGATTACACAAGTGCGTTGGGCTGCAAGAATACGTGTTTGGATATCGGATTGAACTCGAACACAATGAAGATTGACACGTTCCTTAGGTCTAAGCGCGTCAGCCACAACATTCGCCTTACCAAGATGGTAGCAAATTTCGCAGTCGTAATCATTTAGAAGTTCGAACCAACGTCGTTGCCTCATGTTTAATGTCACACCCCGACCCGCAGCGGAATAAGAGTTGGGCATAATTGGGTTATCACCAAAGCTCATGACATTTACTAATATGTTTCATATTTATTAAAGTCAAAATTACATTTCCAAATATCCAAACATGTTCATACAATACAAAGAAAATAAACCAAACATAACAATCTCAAACTCTAAATCATTTTATTCTTCTAGTCCAATCCTATGTGTTTCTGGCTGCTGCTGGTTCACCTGTATCATGTGTAAAAATGGGGGTTTTTGGGTCAACATAAGTTGGCGAGTGAACCTTGTTAGATAAACATTTATTATTGATTCACTTGTTAGTTTATCAATGAAAAATTGTGCATAATCATAAATGAGCAAATGTAAATAATCAAGCAGTGGAAAATAGCAATCACAACTATAACATACAATAACATATGATAGCATACATTAACATACCAACATCATACAATAAATAACATAATTGAAACTGTGCGATCAAGGCTCAATCAAACGGAGCCGATCGTATTGCATGTACTGAAAATGTAAAATGTCTGTGCGATCAAGGCTCAATCAAACGGAGCCGTCGTATTGCATGTACTGAAAATGTAAAATGTCTGTGCGATCAAGGCTCAATCAACGGAGCCGATCGTATGTGGGCACGCCAGGTTCAACCTCATAATGAAATGGGGAACATGCTCAACGCTCATAATGTAATGGGGAGCGGCGGCCTATGAAATTGCATGTACTGAAAATAATAAATTGCATCCAACAATAACTACACAACAGTTGAAACAAACTGAATACACATGTTCATGATATGATGTATGCACAATGGTTTAATTATAATATATATAACAAGATACATGATACACCCCAAAACGTGATTAAAACGGGGAATTTGTAAAGATTCACTCACATTGGGTGTGATTGAATGGAGATGATGAGATGCGCACGAATCGGAAGAATTGAACAACGAGGATTTCTAACCTAAATAAAAACGGAAAAAAATATAGTGAATGATGGATTTTATTAAGGATTTTAATGAAATTTTTAGATATATTTTTGTGAGTTTAAGGCTATTTTCTATCTTTAAAAATGTTATTTTTTAAGTATTTTTAATTGATTTTTAAATTAAATTAAATAAATAAAAATATAAAAAAAATTGTTTATTTTGCGTTGACCGTTGACCGTTGACTTGTTGACCGGTTCGGTCAGCGAAATTGTTTGCGCCGGGTGAGGCTCGAACCCGAGACCTCCCGTACGCGTGCACGCAGCTCTACCAACTGAGCTACGTGTCTAACCCGAAATAATCTTGTTTTTAATTATATTTATATACTAATTCGGTTTAACCAAAATTCTTTTAATTTCAAAAACATTTTAATTCAACGAACCGGTGCCAGTATCAGGTTTCGAACTCGTGACGTGCGATTCAGTGTTGCACACAGTCCACCGCTGGACTGTGTGTCTAACCTGGTTAACATCTCGGTTTTTATTATACTTAACAACTAACGGGATTAACCCGGTTTAGTTTTAATCAAAAAGGCATTTTATTACATAAGGAGTGCGTGTATCATGGATCGAACTCGGGACGTGTATGTTTTTTATGTGCACACAGTCCACCGCTGGACTGTGTGTCTAACCCGTTTATAATTCCGATTTTAATTAATCTTATGTCATCTCTGAACTCGTCTTCTTCATTTCAAACACAGACATCAATCAAAGCAACTGATACGCGATTAATTCAGTTAATGAACAAGATGAACAATTTGAAAGCATTGAACCGAAGAGTTTGGGGAAAGAAAATACCGAACAGATCGTCTTCTTCAGAGAATCCGGCGAAGCTCGTCGGCTCTGTTTTGGAACCTTCGGCTGTGAGAATCAATTAACAGGTTGAAGGGATTAGATGTGAAATTGAACTAATGAGTAATGATTATCAGTATGTTTGAATGAGCATACCGGTAATCAGCGAGTTTCTGACAAATCCAGGAGTTTTCCGGTGAAAACAGAAAGTCCAGCAATGTCGTCTGTGGTTGATTATGAGCGATGGGTTAATGTTAGTAAGGTTCTAACAATTGATTGAAACAGTAAAGTCGAGGTATTTTACCGGTTTGAGTTGAATCTCGGTTTTCGGGCGACTTGCAGAGAATTCCGGCGATGATCAGAAAGCACTTCCGACGACCAGAAAATAGAATAAACACAGAATTAGAAGCTTTGGGAACGGTATTGAATCGCGAGATGAGTGTTTTGTTGAAGTAATTTCAGAATAAAAGTTTTCGGTTATAAAAACCAAACAACACCTGAATTTAAGTTCATTAACGTCGAATTGATTTAAGATATCGGTTTTATCGGTTATGATCAGGATTCCGCGAGAGATCAAACGTCTTGATCGATTTGAAAGCCGATATCGGTTTCAGTTGGCGTAACAGGTTGACTTTCAGTTGCATATATGATTTAATTGTTCCCCAGAACTTCACAAAATGATCAAGTGGCGGAGTGGTGATGTGGGTGTGTGTTAAGTCTTTGGATTTAGATTCCGGCAGACCCGGGTTCGAAACCCGGCAGCAGTATTTTATTTTTATTTCATTATTTTTAGTACATTTTCTAAAATAAATTTTATATTCTAATATACTTAGTAATTATGTATCGTTTAAAATTAATTTGGGCATTGAATACGCAACGAAATTTTTAACTGATTGTTCGGTTGATAAACGAAGCGGGTTTGGTAAATCCGGTTTTTGGCGAATGTTACATTTAACTCCTTCTGATTGAATGTGTGTTGGAGGCTTTTGTGGTCAGTAAAAACCACACACTTCGTACCATAAAGATAGTGCCTCTAAATATTGAGTGCGAAAACAACGACACCTAACTCAAGATCATGAGTCGTGTAGTTCTTCTCGTGGACTTTCAGTTGTCTCGGCGTGTATGCTATGACTTTATCTCGTTGCATGAGAACGCAACCAAGGCCTAAATTCGACGCGTCACAATAAACCACGAAATCATCATTGCCATCGGGTAAAGACAAAATAGGAGCATCACAGAGTTTCTGTTTCAGAGTTTGAAAAGCTTCCTCTTTTTTAGGCCCCCACTCAAAAGGCTTATTCTTGTGCGTCAAAGCAGTGAGGGGAACCACGATCTTTGAGAAGTTCGCAATAAAGCGTCGATAGTAACTAGCAAGACCAAGAAATGAGCGAACTTCTATGGGAGTAGTGGGTGTTTTCCAATCCTTAATCACAGCGATTTTGGAAGGACCCAGATGTATACCTTGCTCGTTGACTATGTGACCCAAAAACTGAACCTCTTTCAGCCAGAACTCGCATTTGGAGAATTTGGCATATAGTTGTTCTTTCTTTAGAAGTTCCATTGTTAAATGGAGATGTTGTTCGTGCTCGGCTCGAGACTTAGAGTACATGAGAATGTCGTCAATGAAAACAATGATGAACTTATCCAAATAAGGCTTACAAACCCTATTCATCAAGTCCATGAAGACTGCTGGAGCATTTGTCAAACCAAAAGGCATAACGGTGAACTCATAATAGCCGTATCGAGTGTGGAAAGCAGTTTTAGGAATATCTTCCTCTTGAACACGAAGCTGATGATACCAGAACGCAGATCGATCTTGGAAAAACAGGTAGCACCTTGTAATTGATCAAAAAGATCATCAATTCGAGGTAGGGGATATCGATTCTTGATCGTGAGTTTGTTGAGCTCACGATAATCGATACACATACGGAAGGATCCATCCTTCTTTTTCACAAATAAGACAGGAGCAACCCCACGGAGAATAGCTTGGATGAATGAAACCTTTGTCCGATAACTCTTGTAGTTGTTTTGATAACTCCTGCATTTCTGATGGTGAAAGACGGTAAGGAGATTTGGCTATTGGGTTGGCACAGGTACAAGATCAATACGGAATTCAACTTGACGTGCCGGGGGTAAACCAGGTAGATCTTCGGGAAAAACCTCAGGATAGTCTCGGATAACAGGAATATCTTGAATACTCTTGTTCTTTACTTTCTCCTCTACGATATGTGCCAAGAATGCCACATAGTTCTTTCATAGATATTTTGGGCTTGTACCTAAGCCATGAGTTTCAGGTTACTAGCGGTTTTCTCTCCACGAACCTCTAAGGTTTCACCAGAAGGAAGAGGTATTCGAACTATCTTGTCATAACAAATAACTTCGGCATGATGCTGGTTAACCAATCCATTCCTATAATAACATCGAAACTTCCGAGTTGCGTTGGTGTAAGGTCGATTGGGAAAAGATGGTTATTGAGATTCAACTGGCAGTTACGAATGACGGAATCAAGTACGAGAGGTTCACCATTGGCTATCTTAACTGACAAGGGCTTTCCTAGTTTAGTTCTAGGTATCGAAAGCAAAGGTTCAAAAGTCATCGACACAAAACTTATATCGGCACCCGAATCAAAAAGGACAGAAGCAGGATGATTGTTAACAAAGAACGTACCGTGAACGACTTCGTTATCAGCACGGGCCTCGTTGGCGTTCATATTAAAAGCTCGTCCACGAGCTGGATTTGCATTTGCTAGCCTTGGGCAGTTGTTTCTATAGTGCCCCATCTCGCCGCAATTAAAAACGTGAACCAGGCGGAAAGTGAGGTCGAACGGATTTGCTTGTGGTTGAACTTGGTTCTGTGCAGTTGGGTTTGGGTTAAAGCGACAAATATTCGCCAGGTGACCAAGTTTCCACAGGTAGTACACTGTCGACACGGTATTTTAACTTGATGGTGACCATTACATCGGTTGCAAAGCGGTGCAGTTCCCGCATAAGGTTTCTTTGCAGGAGGTTGAGTGGTTGGTTTTGGGGAGCTTGGTTGGTTGAGTAGCTGGAGCGGGTTGTGCAGGTTGAGCAGTATCAGCAAATTTTGAGAAGCCTTACGCTTCTTCAATCGTTGGAAGGCTCGGCTTTGTTTTTCTTTTGTTTCTCCTGTGTGGTGGTGGTCGCTTGTTTCTTATCGCCCTTGCGATGAAGTTTACCCTTCCTAACCTGAGATTCGGTCAAAGTAGCAGCTAGTTCGATAGCTAGGCGAACATAGGTAGGGTTACTCCCAGTAATAATTTCCTGAACAGGGTCCGGTAGACCATCGATATACTTTTCAATCGCCTTATCCAAAGGCGTCACCATCGTTAGACATAACATACTTAGCTCCTCGTATCGGTCAGTATAAGCGCGATGCTCCCCACTATCCTGTTTGAGATCGTGAAATTCATTCTCCAGTGCCCTTTGCTTGTGGCGAGGACAGAACTCCTTCATCATAAGAGCCCGAAGCTCTTCCCATGTTTGAGCTAAGGCCACTTCGGCACCTCTATCCCTCATAATACCATTCCACCATGTCAGGGCTCTTTTCTTGAACACACTAGACGCAAACTCGACCTTTCGCTCATTTGGACATTGAACAAAACAGAATGTACTTTCAAGACTCTCGAACCATTGCAGGAGTCCTGTAGCTCCCTCAGACCCAGTGAACTGAAGTGGTTTAGCCAAACAGAATTGTTTGTAGTTACATGGAGCTAGTGCATTGTTGTTATTGTTGTTCGCTTGATTTAATTGAGTCACTAGGTTCGAGAGGATAGTAGCCATTTGTTGAGCGATAAGTGCTACCATTTCGGCATTTTGAGTTGTATCACGTCGAGGAGGCATTATAAAAGAAAATGAAGGAAGATATGTGAGATTGATATTGAAATAAATCAAAAACAGGTATTGAAAAATATCGACGAAACAAGGATGGTGGTCATTCGTTCGTTTCTCAAAACAAACAAATGACACACGGTGACTAATCAAGTAAATGGGACTTTATAATGTATCGTGAAGACATGCTTTAGCCTATAAGTGGACACTCACCCTAAGAGTTCCCAGGTAAGAGTGACTGGTCCGATTAAGTGGATTTGTACGAACACTCTAGCCTTAGACAGAAAACTCAGGGTACAGGCACCCACCCTTCCAGATTGCACGTGTTCACGTTATTAAAACCCAAACTTTGACGAGATTTTGAAAATTTTGAAGACTTAAAGCCAAACAAATCATCTAAGGATAGATGATTGATTTTCGAAAACGGATTTAAAATTTGTGGTTTTGTTTTGGTAATCACCTAAGGATAGATGATTGTATTGTATTTTAAATCTAAACGCAAGAAAACTCGCATTAGGGTCCTAGGAAGGTTATAATCTAGGTTAAAGCATTACTAATAACCTAATTCCCTATAACCAGTGCTCTGATACCAACCTGTAACACCCTAACCTGTCACAACCCGCAGCGGAAAATGGTAGTCAGGGCATGATTGGGTTTTCATCAAAGCTCATGACATTTACTATAAAGTTTCACATTTATTATTTCTCTTTAAGGAAAGAAGTTACAATAAACATGCAAACACAACATGTTCAAATACATTTTCATTGAAATTACAAACTAAAGTACAATTACAAAGGAAAACAAAACTAAATGTTCATTCCAAGGCATTAACTTGTTTATTCTTCTAGGCTATCCTATGTGTTTCTTTTCTCAACCGGAGCACCTGTATCATGTGTAAAAATAGGGTTTTTGGGTCAACATAAGTTGGCGAGTGAATCTTATTTAAACATTTGAAAGGATTAGTTATGTTGGTTATTTGAATAAAATTGTGCATAACCAAATATGAGTAAACGTAAATGTAAATTTAATCACAAACACATAATATCAAATAATGCACACGCACACACCAAATGATGAACAATGAGATCAAGGCTCAATCAAACGGAGCCGATTGAATGAGGCACCTGATGCTCAACTCGTCTCCCACGAGGAACTGATGGGCCTAATGAATGATTTGCACACAACTTGACAAAAATATAAACACACATCACAACCAACAACATAATCACATAATCTCAATTAATGCACAAGCACACACCAAATGATGAACAATGAGGCACCTGATGCTCAACCCGTCTCCAACGAGGAACTGATGGGCCTAATGAATGATTTGCACACAACTTGACAAAATGTAAACACGCATCACAACAACAATATTTACATCTCGAGTTTAGATCATATAATGGTAATAGCACGAGTTTAAATAAATGGAATAATTAAAGCGACACATGATACACCCCAAAACATGAATAAGAAGGGGAATTTGTAAGGATTCACTCACATTGGGTGCGTTCTTTGACGACGTTGGATGCGCACGAATTTTAGGATTTGATCTACGAGGAAAACTAACCTAAAATAATAACGAAATGATTCGGTAAATTAATACTTTTAATTCGTACTCTTAATGTGATTTTTAGATTTATTTTTGTGAGTTTAAGGACATTTTCTAACTTTAAAAATATTATTTTTAAGTATTTTTAAATAATTTTCTGATTAAATAAATAAAAATAAATAAATAAATAAAAATGTTGACTTTTTGACTCTGTTGACTGTTGACCGTTGACCGTTGACCGGTTCGAATTCGTGTCCTCTCGTATACGTGCACGTAGCTCTACCAACTGAGCTACGTGTCTAACCCGAAATATTCTCTGTTTTAATTATATATATATATATACTAATTAACTGTTATTTTATTTGGTTTATTTCAAAACGAATTTAATATGGCCGAACCGACTTCAGTGACCCGGAGTCGAACTCGGGACGTTCGGTTCAAGTGCGCACAGCCCAACCAGTTGGGCTGTGTGTCATATCTGTTTAACTTATGATTTATATTATTCTTATAAACATTCTGTGACTTAATCTGATTAAGTTTTAAAAATGTTGGTTTTAATTCTGAAACTCGGTAACGTGTGCGATTCGAACCCGGGACGTGTGCATTGTTTGTGCACACAGTCCACCGCTGGACTGTGTGTCTAACCCGTTCGAATATCCGTTTTTAATTATACTTATACACATGTTTTAACTTCATCTTCTTCGTTTAACGGATTACCGAACAGTGAATTGACTGTTTGTTTAATTGACCAACTACGCTTATGATTGATTGAATTGAAGTAAAAGAAAGGAATTTAGGAATAAGATGTACCAATCACAGAGTGTCTTCTTCAGATTTTCCGGCGAAATTCGTCGGCTCCGATTTGTGACTTCCCGACTGAATATGATGATTAACAGTTTAGAACCTTTGTTTGAACAATTAAAGTATGAACTAAGAGATAGCAGAGAAGTTTAGACAGATATACCGGTCGAGGAATGAATACGGTTTTCTGATGATCGATTCCGGCGAGGTTCCGGCGAAATTGGAAATCTCCGACGATTAGCTTCTGCGAAATTTCAACTACGAAAAGTGTGTGGTTCTGAGCGAAAGGATTCCCGGAAGGTTGAGGGGGTATTTATAGGGTAGAATTGGATGAATTTTGCCCGAGTTTGAGTCTTGATTCGCGGTCAAAGTTTCTTCGGCGGTTATGACCGCAATTGACTGTTAGACGTCGGTTATAACCGATGTCGAGGTCGGTTATAATGTTTTAGTCAAAAGGAAAATGGCTAAACTCGCGGATTGCCGGATTTTCCGTTGACTGCGAGTTCTGAGCGCGATGATTTCCGGTTTTGAATTCGAGTTTTAATTTAAGTATTATTTGTTTCAATAATTTCACAAAGGAGTCATGTGGTGGAGCGGTGTGTTGTGTGATTGAGTTTGTGCTTATGGGCGACCCGGGTTCGAAACCCGGCAGCCTCATTTTATTTTTTATTCACTTATTTTTATCATTTATTAATTATAGTTTATAAATTCTAAAATGTTTATTAATTATGTATTGTTTAAAATTAAAATGAACACTATATACGGAACGAAAATTATAACTAAATATTCGATTTATAAATGAAGCGGGTTTTGAAAACCCGTTTTTCGACGAATGTTACAGTATTCCCTACTTTTAGAAATTTCATCCTGAAATTTAAGTAGTAGTGGTATGTTTGACTCGAAAGGATGGTGTTTTAATTTTGACAGTTACAATATCAGAAGAGGGTGAGTGTTTAAATTTTATTTGAGGCGGTAACGTTCCTAATAAGGGTTGCATACCCTGCTACAGGAATCGCTTTTTGATGCCTAAAGTTTTAAGAATACGGAACATGGGTCAACAAAGTTGATTGACTAGGTATGATCTCATGCATAAGAGTTTTGGGAGGATGGATATGTTTGAAAATATAAGTTTATATCATGAAACAAAACTTCAACCATGACGATGCTAAAACCTACACGGAACTTCTCATAACCGCCTGACAATGCTTTTGATCTTTTGACAAGAATACTTATATATAGGAAGTACCAGCGGCGTATCCACCATACTCTTGTCAAATTTTCATTGACTTTGTCAGTAAGTTATGATTAGTTCTATGTGACTCTAAAACATAAACAAACACGACAGCCAAAGCTTGAGTCCCAAATCTGAAAGGATACATGATTGAATGATGACAGTACCTCTCTCGTTTGTTATGATGAAGGGGTTAGTCTATGTAAAAGTGAGACACAACCCAACTTCTTTAAATGATGAGATTGAGATACGTTGAGTTTGTGCTTATGGGCGACCTGGGTACGAAACCCGGCAGCCTCATTTTATTTTTTATTCACTTATTTTTATCATTTATTAATTATAGTTTTTAAATTCTAAAATGTTTATTAATTATGTATTGTTTAAAATTAAAATGAACACTATATACGCAACGAAAATTATAACTGAATATTTGATTTATAAACGAACCGGGTTTTGAAAACCTGTTTTTCGACGAATGTTACATAACCGATGGCCAAAACATCGGGATTAGACGAACAAATTGCTCAAAACATCATAACACTACGTAACAATATGAATTGGATTGAATTTCATAAATTGCTAAAGTAATATACAAGAAGTCAACATAAACGACATTATTTCGAATATACAACAAAATAGTTTAATCCTCCAATCTTGTTTCTTCGCTTAGCATCATATTTTCTAACGAACCTGCAACATGTATTAAAATAGAGTTCAATGCAAAAGCAAAGACGAGTATACAAGTTTGGTACATAGCATAAAATAGTTTAAATTTGTCTAACGGCTCGTATCCAACATGAATCACAATATGCAAGTTACTAGTATATTGAAACGGTGTCAAGTATATGTTCAAACCCGCGAATACAATGCGTTAACATATCATATCCCAAAGAATAACGAGAGGTAAATAGTTTGACTTAACAATACCCCGAGACTAGTAGGCGGTGCATGTAACACCCAAATCGCGTATAACAACACGCGGCGGAAACACTTGGGGAGTCACGTTAACAGATTGTTTCAACAACACATGGTATTTCATATTTCGTTTTATTGGATATTTAACATAGATTATATTGTCATATTGTTTTAGAACTTTCAAACAAACTAAAACAAACAAGAATATTTATTGTCTTTCTTTCTTATTTTATAAGCACTAAGGTCCACGTCCGATCCTACATGAGCATGCATCAGTATCATCAAGCATTGTTCCCTGAAACATATGTGAAAAACGAGTGAACATAAAAGAATGCTGGCGAGTAAATAGGTTTTGTGAGTGTGTCAAGTCCATGGCTTTGTATGTAATGCAATATATAATTCGACTACTAGAGTCGTAAGTGAAAACCTTGTTTTAAAAATGTTTGATATTGGAACAGATAATCGATTAAAACATGAGGTTAAAAGTTTTTAAAAACTAGTAGCCATGAACCTTGACTCGAAATCATTTATTTCGTAAATCCGGGTTGAAATTGTCTTGAAATAACTTGTATGGTTTATATCTTTAATTGAAAATCGATGTGTGTCATTGTTTGAAAACATTGTTCCAGGATATTTAGATAAGGCCACGGTATATAATACGATGAAAGCATTTATATATAGAAAGTACCAACAGCATATCCAACATGCTTTTATCACATTACACCCATCACATTATCTAAATTACTAATCATAAACCAATTGTTCATCGTCCATCGTTCCTTGTTATAAACCAATTGTTCATCGTTCATCGTTCCTTGTTATAGACCAATATTACAATCGTTCTTGTTTTAATTGTGAAAACTTTTGGTCGTTTCGTTGAATACATTCAAACCTTTGTTGACTTGCTCAAGACCACCCATGGGGTCCCTTAATCGTATAACAAACCACCAAAGGGTTTGTTACAATTACAGTTTTAGTCGCTTCCCAAATTTCCCCACAAACCCCGGGAATTTTGGTAACGGGATTGTCAGTCCTAGGTGCCGTAACTTACTACTTGTCGGCTTGTCCATTGTTAATTAATGTCATTCTTGTTATGACAAGGAGCTATGGGGAAATATTATAAACAAAAAGACAATACTAGTTAAGGGGGACTCGAAAACCTGATACAACAATCATTTAATCTATTGATTTTTGACTAACTTGACTTTATCACACCTCCTAGATATCCAACAAAATAATATCCGGTCTATGGAGAGTGGAGGTGGCAGCAGGCGGCGGCGGTCTGTGGAGAGCGTTGACGTCTCGGCAGCGACTGTGGAGGTGGGGAAGTGATGGGGGGGACTGTGGAGGTAGGGGAGGTGAGAAGGGGATGGTGGAGGTGACGGCGGAGATGTGGAAGTGGCGGTTGGGAGGAGGAAGCTGTGGAGGAGGAGAGAAGATGCTAGGGTTGATGATCTCCCTTACTCTCTCCATTTTTATATTATCAACAACTATGGCAAATTCAATATTATCTTCAACAATATCAAAGAAACTGGTTCAAGTAAAAGACAATGACAACAATCGTCGTGGCGGAATTAGCCCCTTAATTTAAAGGTCCCAAAAAAATTTATACAATGCAATCATACAATAATAAAAAAATGACACTAAATAAAGTATAGCAATTACCTAATAGATTTGTCCTCTTCTTTTTTTCATAGCTTGAAATCGTTCCATCACATCGTCGTCTTTTACTTTATCAAAAGTTTCTTTTTCAATCTCACAAACCATAATATTGTTCAAATATTTCGAGCCCATTCAATTGCGTAAATCCGTCTTGACAAGCTTCAATTTATAAAAACATCTTTCAACGGTTGCGGTTGCAACCGGTAAACCAAAGCTAGCTTCTTTTGAGAAAATTCTCAATTAGAGATTGTTTTTTAGATTGTGGTTTCATCTTCACTTCAAATCAAAGACATCAAGTCCCGAGGTTAACAACAAAAATAAAAAGTATAAGTTTTAAAAATAATAACTTATCTAAACTTTAAAGTCTTATATCTTAAATCCTAAGAAATATACAAAGTATAATTGAACATAAACTATAACACATTAACAACAAACAAGAAATCAATTATTTAATCAAACTATCAAAGGCCAAGACAGAAAACCGAAAACTCACAAAATTGATTTTAGCAGGATCGATATCTCAGTAGGGACGTCAGACGAAATCGATTTTCAGAAGGGAGTGACCAGGGACGATGAACAGCGATTCAGCGCCTGCCTTTGGTCAATAGTTCACGTTCAACGTTTTGTTTCCACTTTCCAATTGCCGCGCATAATGAAAAAGGTTATTTTAATGTTTTGGGTCTTGAGCTAAGCTTTGGCATTTTCTAATTGGTCTCCTTTCTATTATAATATTGTTAATTTGTGCTTACTTTATAATTTAGGCATAATTTATTCTACAACTTTTAGGTTGTAAATGGTTCGGGCTTATAAAAATTGGGTCATTATGACACCCTAAGCAAATCCCACATTGGCCGTGGCCAGAGAGAGATTCTTGGTTTATAAATCAGTCCTCGCCTCTTAAATCACCAACGCGGTTTGAGCTTAGTCGGCTGTGGAGTGTCACACCCCAACCGATGGCGGAAACATCGGGATTAGACGAACAAATTGCTCAAAACATCATAACACTACGTGACAATATGAATCAAATTGAATTTCATAAATTGCTAAAGTAATATACAAGAAGTCAACATAAACGAGATTATTTCGAATACACAACAAAATAGTTTAATCCTCCAATCTTGTTTCTTCGCTTAGCATCTTTTTTTTCTAACGAACCTGCAACATGTATTAAAATAGAGTTCAATGCAAAAGCAAAGGCGAGTATACAAGTTTGGTACATAGCATAAAATAGTTTAAATTTGTCTAACGGCTCGTATCCAACATGAATCACAATATGCAAGTTACTAGTATATTGAAACGGTGTCAAGTATATGTTCAAACCCGAGAATACAATGCGTTAAAATAGCATATCCTAAAGAATAACGAGAGGTAAACAGTTTAACTTATACCCCGAGACTATAGGCGGTGCATGTAACACCCAAATCGCGTAAAACAACACGCGGCGGAAACACTTGGGGAGTCACGTTAACAGATTGTTTCAACAACACATGGTATTTCATATTTCGTTTTATTGGATATTTAACATAGATTACATTGTCGTATTGTTTTAGAACTTTCAAACAAACTAAAACAAACAAACAAGCATATTTATTGTCTTTCTTTCTTATTTTATAAGCACTAAGGTCCACGTCCGATCCTACATGAGCATGCATCAGTATCATCAGGCATTGTTCCCCGAAACATATGTGAAAAACGAGTTAACATAAAAGAATGCCGGCGAGTAAATAGGTTTTGTGAGTGTGTCAAGTCCATGGCTTTGTATGTAATGCAATATATAATTCGACTACTAGAGTCGTAAGTGAAAACCTTGTTTTAAAATGTTTGATATTGGAACAGATAATCGATTAAAACATGAGGTTAAAAGTTTTTAAAAACTAGTAGCCATGAACCTTGACTCGAAATCATTTATTTCGTAAATCCGGGTTGTAAATTGTCTTGAAATAACTTGTATGGTTTATATCTTTAATTGAAAATCGATGTGTGTCATTGTTTGAAAACATTGTTCCAGGATATTTAGATAAGGCCACGGTATATAACACGATGAAAGCATTTATATATAGGAAGTACCAACGGCATATCCACCATGCTTTTATCACATTACACCCGTCACATTATCTAAATTACTAATCATAAACCAAGTGTTCATCGTCCATCGTTCCTTGTTATAAACCAATTGTTCATCGTTCATCGTTCCTTGTTATAGACCAATATTACAATCGTTCTTGTTTTAATTGTGAAAACTTTTGGTCGTTTCGTTGAATACATTCAAACCTTTGTTGACTTGCTCGAGACCACCCATGGGGTCCCTTAATCGTATAACAAACCACCAAAGGGTTTGTTACAAATACAGTTTCAGTCGCTTCCCAAATTTCCCCACAAACCCCGGGAATTTTGGTAACGGGATTGTCAGTCCTAGGTGCCGTAACTTACTACTGGTCGGCTTATCCATTGTTAATTAATGTCATTCTTGTTATGACAAGGAGCTATGGGGAAATATTATAAAGGGGACTCGAAAACCTGATACAACAATCATTTAATCTATTGATTTTTGACTAACTTGACTTTATCACACCTCCTAGATATCCAACAAAATAATATCCGGTCTATGGAGAGTGGAGTGGCAAGCGGTCGCGTGAGGGGTGGCAGCAGGCGGGTCGGTCTGTGGAGAGGTGTGAGCTCTGGCGGCGATCTGTGGAGGTGGTGGAAGTTCGGGGGGATGTGGGAAGGTAGGTGGAGGTGGGGAGGGAGAAGGGGATGGTGGAGGTGACGGCGGAGATGTGGAAGTGGCGGTTGGGAGGAGGAAGCTGTGGAGGAGGAGAGAAGATGCTAGGGTTGATGATCTCCCTTACTCTCTCCATTTTTATATTATCAACAACTATGGCAAATTCAATATTATCTTCAACAATATCAAAGAAACTGGTTCAAGTAAAAGACAATGACAACAATCGTCGTGGCGGAATTAGCCCCTTAATTTAAAGGTCCCAAAAAAATTTATACATTGCAATCATACAATAATAAAAAAATGACACTAAATAAAGTAAAGCAATTACCTAATAGATTTGTCCTCTTCTTTTTTTCATAGCTTGAAATCATTCCATCACATCGTCGTCTTTTACTTTATCAAAAGTTTCTTTT
Organism: Scalesia atractyloides; assembly: GCA_947069175.1. NCBI lineage: Eukaryota > Viridiplantae > Streptophyta > Magnoliopsida > Asterales > Asteraceae > Scalesia > Scalesia atractyloides. Next base: position 68,860,084 of record CAMTDV010000019.1, read on the forward strand.
TCAATCTCACAAACCATAATATTGTTCAAATATTTCGAGCCCATTCAATTGCGTAAATCCGTCTTGACAAGCTTCAATTTATAAAAACATCTTTCAACGGTTGCGGTTGCAACCGGTAAACCAAAGCTAGCTTCACTCCCCGATAAATCAAAGCTAGCTTCTTTTGAGAAAATTCTCAATTAGAGATTGTTTTTTAGATTGTGGTTTCATCTTCACTTCAAATCAAAGACATCAAGTCCCGAGGTTAACAAAAAAAATAAAAGTATAAGTTTTTAAAAATAATAACTTATCTAAACATTAAAGTCTTATATCTTAAATCCTAAGAAATATACAAAGTATAATTGAACATAAACTATAATACATTAACAACAAACAAGAAATCAATTATTTAATCAAACTATCAAAGGCCAAGACAGAAAACCGAAAACTCACTAAATCGATTTTAGCAGGATCGATATCTCAGTAGGGACGTCAGACGATATTGATTTTCAGCAGGGAGTGACCAGGGACGATGATCAGCGATTCAGCGCCTGCTTTTGGTCAATAGTTCACGTTCAACGTTTTGTTTCCACTTCCAATTGCCGCGCATAATGAAAAAGGTTATTTTAATGTTTTGGGTCTTGAGCTAAGCTTTGGCATTTACTAATTGGTCTCCTTTCTATTATATTATTGTTAATTTGTGCTTACTTTATAATTTAGACATAATTTAATTTACAACTTTTAGGTTGTAAATGGTTCGGGCTTATAAAAATTGGGTCATTATGACACCCTAAGCAAATCCCACATTGGCCGTGGCCAGAGAGAGATTCTTGGTTTATAAATCACTCCTCGCCTCTTAAATCACCAACGCGGTTTGAGCTTAGTCGGCTGTGGAGTGTCACACCCCAACCGATGGCGGAAACATCGGGATTAGACGAACAAATTGCTCAAAACATCATAACACTACGTGACAATATGAATCAAATTGAATTTCATAAATTGCTAAAGTAATGTACAAGAAGTCAACATAAACGACATTATTTCGAATATACAACAAAATAGTTTAATCCTCCAATCTTGTTTCTTCGCTTAGCATCATTTTTTTCTAACGAACCTGCAACATGTATTAAAATAGAGTTCAATGCAAAAGCAAAGGCGAGTATACAAGTTTGGTACATAGCATAAAATAGTTTAAATTTGTCTAACGGCTCGTATCCAACATGAATCACAATATGCAAGTTACTAGTATATTGAAATGGTGTCAAGTATATGTTCAAACCCGAGAATACAATGCGTTAAAATAGCATATCCTAAAGAATAACGAGAGGTAAACAGTTTAACTTAACAATACCCCGAGACTAGTAGGCGGTGCATGTAACACCCAAATCGCGTAAAACAACACGCGGCGGAAACACTTGGGGAGTCACGTTAACAGATTGTTTCAACAACACATGGTATCTCATATTTCGTTTTATTGGACATTTAACATAGATTATATTGTCATATTGTTTTAGAACTTTCAAACAAACTAAAACAAACAAACAAGCATATTTATTGTCTTTCTTTCTTATTTTATAAGCACTAAGGTCCACGTCCGATCCTACATGAGCATGCATCAGTATCATCAAGCATTGTTCCCTGAAACATATGTGAAAAACGAGTCAGCATAAAAGAATGCCGGCGAGTACATATGTTTTGTGAGTGTGTCAAGTCCATGGCTTTGTATGTAATGCAATATGTAATTCGACTACTAGAGTCGTAAGTGAAAACCTTGTTTTAAAAATGTTTGATATTGCAACAGATAATCTATTAAAACATGAGGTTAAAAGTTTGTAAAAACTAGTAGCCATGAACCTTGACTCGAAATCATTTATTTCGTAAATCCAGGTTGTAAATTGTCTTGAAATAACTTATATGGTTTATATCTTTAATTGAAAATCGATGTGTGTCATTGTATGAAAACATTGTTCCAAGATATTTAGATAAGGCCACGGTATGTACGATGAAAGCATTTATATATAGGAAGTACCAGCGGCGTATCCACCATACTTTTATCATATTACACCCGTCACATTATCTAAATTACTAATCATAAACCAATTGTTCATCGTCCATTATTCCTTGTTATAAACCAATTGTTCATCGTTCCTTGTTATAGACCAATCGTACAATCGTTCTTGTTTTAATTGTGAAAACTTTTGGTCGTTTCGTTGAATACATTCAAACCTTTGTTGACTTGTTCGAGACCACCCATGGGGTCCCTTAATCGTATAACAAACCACCAAAGGGTTTGTTACAAATACAGTTTCAGTCGCTTCCCAAACTTCCCCACAAACCCCGGGAATTTTGGTAACGGGATTGTCAGTCCTAGGCGCCATAACTTACTACTGGTCGGCTTGGCCATTGTTAATGAATGTCATTCTTGTTATGAATATAACACACCAACAAGTTCGTTCACATTATTGAAATCATATTGTTCATATAAACCATAGTATTTGTGTTTTGTAAACTTGAAAATGATTTAGCACATATGAATCACCCCAAAATATTTGCAAAACATAAAAGAGGGGACTATGTACTCACTTGTGATTGCTATTGTAACCTTGAATCGAAGATCAAACAAGCTCAAAAGTCTGAGAAATCAAACATGTCCTAAAATCGGATAATTGTGTAAATATCAGGACTTGAAATTAGAGAATCGGATAGAATGAGACCTTATAAACCAAATGAGTATTGGAACTCATATGAAATGGTTTAATAAAGTTAACATTTTAAGTTGGAAAGATTCTTAAGTGATTTTGACCCGTTTTGCCCCGTTAAGGTAGTTTAAGCCACTTTAACCCGTCATTTGCGTAACTATGTAATCGGGTGGTTAGTTATGTGTATGATAAGTCCTTAATACTTAAATATGTTTGAAAATGTTATTTGATCAGACTACATGTCAAAATTTATGTTTCATATTCTTATAGTTGATTTATTCGCAAAAAGGGCATTTTGGTCAATATTGAAGATTATAACAACTAATTAACATAACACTAAACAAATGATATGACCATAAGGTATAACCTCAGAGGGTTATTCCCTATATAACTATGGTCACAATTTTGTATTTGGTTGGGTTCAAAGGTCAACCAAACTAGTCTGATTCGAAAGTAAAAGAGGTGGTCAAAATCGCTAGACTTATGAGTCTAAACAAGCACTAGAATGAGAGTGACGATTTAGACATGTTTTGAAATGTCTAAATAAGTTTATAATAAAGTTTTGGCATCAAAACAAACTGTTTTGACACCCGAAATTAGTGTCGGCGTGAAATGCGCATTTATCGCATTTTGACTTGTCATAAAGACTTGAAATGATAGAAATCAGTAGGTATGATTAATAGGGTCATAACTATCTTGATTACCATCATATTGCAAGGTTCAATTAGATTTTAAGTTAATCAATTCATGATCAATTCTGGAAGTCCAATAAAAGTCAATATTTATGACTTTTAGTCCAATTAAATTACATGAATTGAACAAAGCATGATAGAGAACACTTACAACACTAAAGGAATGTCAAGGGAACTCAGAGGAACTCTAGAGATGGTTGCAAATTCGGATTTGAAGCAGAATGGATCAAGGAGTATGGTTGCAAAAGTTCAAAAATGAAGAACACCATGATTTTTATACTTGAATTCGGTTAATATGATCATGACAAGTGTCCATGAGACATCCTTGAACTTGATAGTGTCAACACACATGTTAGTAGCAGGTAGAAGGGTGGCAAGGTCGATTGGTGAGTCAATGAATGAATAAACAAGTTGCTGCCAAGTTTCTGGTGAGCTGGGCAGGCTTACGGACCGTTGGGCCTTGGTCTTACGGTCTGTAAGGGCCCTAGCTGGCAGGAACTTTCCAAAGTTGGCATACAGGCCCCTGCATGCGTCTTGTCATGTTTTGGCACTTCTAACACTCGTTAACCTCATTTTAAGCTCCATAAGGTAGAATAAAAACTTGAAAAATGTTTAAATGGGTGTCGGTTCCTTTGGTCGTACGGTAGTGGTTTTCGGTTAATTACGACGAAAATTGTAACGAACGCGTGCATGACCGTAAAAGCGTAACGAATGATATTTTTGCATTCCAATCATTAACATACAAGATTTTAATGATTACAAAAATTTTTGGATGCGCGTACATGTCCCGGATTAAGAGATACGCGAATTGGCATAGTTTTGCAGAATTTCCAAAATAGCCTCTGAAGTTACAAAAGTGTGATATTGCCATACCGAAGCCCTCGAAACTTATTTCTAAGCTATGTTAAGGGTATTTAGGGTATGTTTAGCTTATGAACTTGTTCCGGAGTGTGCATCGCTACAAGAATCGGTAGACTTTCGTATTTTGTCGTAAATAGTCCTTGTGATCGAATAAACTTGTTTTTGACATACCAAACCCTTCAAAACTTATTCCTAAGTTATATAAAGGTTATTTAAGGTATGTTTGGCTTGACTCATTGTCTCGGAGTGTATGTCGCGTTAAACTAATTACGTTTACGTAACAATTTGCGATTTTACTTCCAGAAGTTGTTTGAAAGTTTTGAATCGTGCAAAAATTGAATATGTGTTGCCATGATAATAACCCGATTTTCGAAATCCTAAATGTATGTATTCTTATTAGTTTTCTGCCATTAAAAAAATATATAATAAATAAATAAACTGTCACATTTAAAGAGTTTATAAAAGAAAATTTCGTTATACAGTTTACTTAACATTTTTTTTTCTGAAATACACTTATCATAGAAATGTTATTTAAACTAATAAATAAAATAAATAAGAAAATAATTGTTGGGTATTGAGAATAAAAGTGCATGGGACTATTTTAAAAATGTATGGAGTGCAAGGGGCAAATGTTTGAATTTCTTAGAGAACCATCTTTTTGCTTCCTCTTGGTCACATTTTGTCAGACAAGAAACTGACCATTCCCGCTTAATTCCGTCACCCTAAATCTACTCCAAATCAATGAAGAAACTTGCCAAACTAACCCAAATCTGGAAAAAAGAAATTTGAGATCAGATGACGCGTGTTTTAGCTGTCAAAATCTTTCCTAACCGAGTTCAAATCATCACGCGTAATCATAGGAACTTAGAAAATGGATGTACGCGTATTTAACCGTATATATTAAGATGTTGCAATCGTTTTTTTCACACCACACTCACCGATTCCTTTCCTCACTCAATCGCCTCCCCGTTACTGTGTCGCCCTTGTTCTCTGAAGTTCTCCGCCGCTTCTACGCTCATCCGGCCAAAGTCATCGGTGTAGGAATGAGCGCCATTCGAGGTAGTAATGTAATCATTGTACTCTGTTCATATTCTGATTAAGAGCTGAAGTTTATATTTTGCAAATTGTATAATTTTGAAATCGATTTTAGGAAAGTTATATGAGGGCGGTTCTAAGTTTCTTGGTTTGGGTTGAAGATAGAATCAAAATGATGCTTTTAAAGAAACAACTTTCTGTAAGAATTCGAATCCATGTTTTCACTATTTTCGTGTGTCGGTTCGTTTGGTCGTATGGTTGCGGTTTTCAGTTAATTACGACGAAAATCGTAACGAACGCGTGCAAGACCGTAAAAGCGTAACGAATGATATTTTTGCATTCCAATCATTAATATATAAGATTTTAATGATTACAAAAATTTTTGGATGCGCGTAGATGTCCCGGATTAAGAGATACGCGAATTGGCATAGTTTCGCAGAATTTGCAAAATAGCCCTGAAGTTACAAAAGTGTGATTTTGCCATACCGAAGCCCTCGAAACTTATTTCTAAGCTATGTTAAGGGTATTTAGGGTTTTTTTAGCTTATGACCTTGTTCCGGAGTGTGCATCACTACAAGAATCGGCAGACTTTCGTATTTTGTCATAAATAGTCCCTGTGATCGAATAAACTTGTTTTTGACATACCAAACCCTTCAAAACTTATTCCTAAGTTATATAAAGGTTATTTAAGGTATGTTTAGCTTGATTCATTGTCTCGGAGTGTATGCCGTGTTAAACTAATTACGTTTACGTAACAATTTGCCATGATATGTGTAATTGCCATGATAAAATTTCATGATTGAATAAACTTGTTTAACATTGTTACATAAAATTTCATGATTGAATAAAAATTTCAGGTAGTAATGTAATCATTGTACTCTATTCATATTCTGATTAAGAGCTGAAGTTTATATTTTGCAAATTGTATAATTTTGAAATCGATTTTAGGAAAGTTATATGAGGGCGGTTCTAAGATTCTTGGTTTGGGTTGAAATAGAATCAAAATGATGCTTTTAAAGAAACAACTTTCTGTAAGAATTCGAATCCTGTTTTCACTATTTTCGTGTGTCGGTTCGTTTGGTCGTATGGTTGCGGTTTTCGGTTAATTACGACGAAAATCGTAACGAACGCGTGCAAGACCGTAAAAGCGTAACGAATGATATTTTGGCATTCCAATCATTAATATATAAGATTTTAATGATTACAAAAATTTTTGGATGCGCGTAGATGTCCCGGATTAAGAGATACGCGAATTGGCATAGTTTCGCAGAATTTGCAAAACAGCCCTGAAGTTACAAAAGTGTGATTTTGCCATACCGAAGCCCTCGAAACTTATTTCTAAGCTATGTTAAGGGTATTTAGGGTTTTTTTAGCTTATGACCTTGTTCCGGAGTGTGCATCGCTACTAGAATCGGCAGACTTTCGTATTTTGTCGTAAATAGTCCCTGTGATCGAATAAACTTGTTTTTGACATACCAAACCCTTCAAAACTTATTCCTAAGTTATATAAAGGTTATTTAAGGTATGTTTAGCTTGATTCATTGTCTCAAAGTGTATGCCGTGTTAAACTAATTACGTTTACGTAACAATTTGCCATGATATGTGTAATTGCCATGATAAAAATTTCATGATTGAATAAACTTGTTTAAAATTGTTACATAAAAAAACTCATAAATAAAACACAAAATTTCATTGATTGATAAACTTGTTTAACATTGTTACATGATTGAATTGTCACAGATATCACAGTGCATTACTCCTTTAGCGCTATAACTGCTAAGGTAGGCTTGTACGAAGTTAATGAGCATATATAGACACAAAAGTTTAACATAACATACGAGATTGACAAGCATCATATTGTTTCATGTTCAAATATGGATAGAGAGTGATTCAAATAGTTTCAAGTGTTTCGTGTTTTGATATAGAATACATGTTGTCACACCCTAACCGATGGCGGAATCATCAGGGTAGTGGCACTAGGCGAACCAGATTGTCTCAAGAGATTCCCTAACAATTATTTAAAGATAATAAATCAACATCTAACATCCCATACTATTAAACTCATAATATCCTTAAACAATCATTACATTAACAAAATCCCTTAAACAGTAAATCTGATTCGATCTCCCCTAGATTTATTACACTTGGAACAAAATAAAACTAAACTAAACTACGCAAGCCACATCCAAGCATCCAAGCTACAAAATCCTCATCCTGTTACCTACGTTAAAATACAAGTCAATACAATTAAGTAAAGGTGACCATATAGGTTTAAGTACTACTAGCATAATCGAGAAAGCGTTTGCGAAACAATCTAATTACATATCATGATACCACCAAAACACTTAACATAACATAGGCTCATTTCTCATGCTAACTACCGTGAGAAGGCTTGCGCGTCCATCCTAACTAGACCCCGGTGGGTGTAAGCCACACTATAGTACCATACTAGCTAAGGAGGCAAGTTAACGAAAATAAGTCCTAGTCACATGTTTCTAGTATCAAGTATTGAGCATATATAAGATTATTCGTGTGTGATAAACAGTTTGATTTATGAAGTGATTTTGATATAGGGACGTATGTAACACCCAAAAAGTGCGTTAAAGCAAAAATGGGTCAAGTATACTCACTGTGGGTGCGTCTAGGTACGAGTTCAGGATCCGAGGAGAGTCGAGAAGAGCGCCGGATCAGCCTGCATACGCGAACGGAAGTGCATTAGTCTCTGAAAAGCTGAAACAGTTAAGTCTTGGTAAGGCAGTAGCCAAGTTCGGGCGAACTTGTGTGTAAACACACAAGTTCGAGTGAACTTGCTGGGTTTTGGTGGGTTTAGAGTCAAGTTCCGTCGAACTTGATGAGTTTCCTAAGAAACTTGTCAAGTTCGGGAGAACTTGTAGGAAAACCTTACTGATTTGGCAAGTTCGGTCGAACTTGTATGGTTTCCTAAGAAACCAGGCAAGTTCGGGCGAACTTGCAAGAAACTTGGTGAAGAACACTCAAGTTCGGTCGAACTTGACCCAAATGGGTACAAGTTCGGTCGAACTTGACCTGGTGAGCTGGTGATTCTCGAGCGAACTTGATGTTTTCGGGTCCAAAATCTTGCGTTTTCGCGTCATTTGCTGAGGAAAATCGAGTGTTCATCCCTCCAACCCAGTGCTATTGAGCAAACTTAGGTCGGAGAGGTATTTTAGAGCTGTTTTACAAAAGCGTGGACTAATCCGGGCGAACTCGGGGTTCGTTCGGATTAGTCCGGCTTGTGTAAACCAACATAAACGTCCTTGTGCTTCCAGATCTGGGATCTTGAATGATAGATGCTTCGTTTCATATCAGAAAATGAACAAAACACCATCAAAAGTCCGTATCTTGTGTAGAAATTGATGTTTTTCAAAGGTTTTTCTCAGATCTATCACTTACAAGCTGAGATCTTGCAGATCTCGTGTTTGGGAAGTCTCTACTATCGCCAAACGAACTTGTATTGTGTAGATCTAAGCTTAAAACAAAAGTTTTTGAAGAAAAATATGAAGGTTTTCGTAAAAGAATGAGTTTTGATGAAAACGAAGGCTATGCCTTGTGCCAAAATCGTTGTAAACCTTTGTAGATCGTTGATAAATGTTGTTGCAGTTGAAATCGGGTTGATTCTTACTTAGAACACGAAGGTTTCGGGTTTTGAGAGCTCTGGGCGAACTTGGTCAGCAAGGGGAGCATGAATGAGGAGCATGGGTATTTATCGGTGAGGCAAGGATCTCAAGAGTCGGCAACAAGTTCGGCCGAACTTGTACAAGATTGTACAAGTTCGCGCGAACTTGTAGAGTCCTCAGAGGAGTTTGGTTAAGTTTAGCCGAACTTGCATATGTATATGCAAGTTCGCGCGAACTTGATAGAAACAAGGGATTCCTGGTTATCAGGCAAGTTCGGGCGAACTTGTGGTAGGCAAGTTCGGCTGAACTTGGCCTGGTGGCCAAGTTTCATTTACCGATTTCGCGTTAAGAGTTCGTTTGGTTATTCGGTTCACATTAGATAGTTATATTAAGCGTTAACATAACCACAAACACACATAACACATAAGTAACATAAAACCACATAAATAACTGCGATTTGCGATGCGATGAGAAACGATTAGATGCGATAATAACGTACAATACCATAATTAATTAACATAAACTTTATTATTAACCGAATCTCGGATTTACAAAGGATAGATAAACGGAAAACAAAAGAAAAGATAACAATCGAATTTTCGAGTTGTTACAGTCTCCCCTACTTTAGGGAATTTCTTCCTGAAATTATGCAGTGGCCGTCACAAAGAGATGCGGATATTTCGTTTTCATATCACTTTCGAGTTCCCAAGTGAACTCGGCGCTGCGTTTGCCTTCCCATCGGACTTTCACGATAGGTATGCGTGAGCGTCGAAGTGTCTTGGTTTCTCGATCCATTATCTCAACGGGTTTTTTCCATGAAATGGAGCGTCTCGTTGATTTGCAGATCTTCGACAGGCACATGGAGATTTTCTTCGGTGAGGCATTTCTTGAGGTTAGACACGTGGAAAGTCGGATGTATGTTGTTAAGTGTCACACCCCGACCCGCAGCGGATAAGGTGATCGGGGCATGATTGGGTTATCATCAAAGCTCATGACATTTATTAAACGTTTCATATTCATTAATACAAATTAAATGGAAATTTACAATGATTGCTACAACATGATTTAACTACAAACTAAACTTCTTTGTTCTCTTCTAAGGCATATCCTATGTTTTCCTTGCTTCAACCTGTTCACCTGTATCATGTGTAAAAAGGTTTTTGGATCAACATAATGTTGGCGAGTGAATCCTATGGAAAACATTTGAACAATTTATTTAGATTGATTATGAAATATGTGCACAACCAAACATGAGTAAAATTAAATATAACTTGATCAACAATCATAAGATGTTAAATGAAACATTCATGACTAATAATGGAACAATTAAAGGCACGCGATGCTCAACTCGTCTCTCACGAGGAACTGAGGGGCCTGATGAATGAATTTCATAATCATGATAATATGAATAACACAACTACAAACAATATAACTCAATGAAAACACACATGAACAATAATGAATTTGAATTGAAGTACGCGATGTTCTACTCGTTTCCCACAAGGAACTGATGGGCTTAATGTATGAGTTTCATGTAATTTGACAAACGGAATATAAGTAAATCACAACAATAAATCAATCTAAGTTTAAGTCATGATGTGGTATGGCACAAGTTTAAATAAATAAATTAATTATTTCATAACACATGACACACCCCAAAACGTGTAATTTAAAAGGGGGAATTGTAAGATTCACTCACAGTGGGTGCGTTCGGTTGATGACGTTGAATGCACGCGAAGTGGTTTTAACCACGAGTGAGATTTAACCTAGATAAATCGCATTATGGTTTGGTAAGTAAACGAATTTTATTAAACTATTTTAGTAGGATTGTTGGGTGTATTTTTGTGAGTTTGAGGCTATTTTCTAATCTTAAAAATGTTATTTTTAAGTATTTATAATTGATTTTTAATTAAAATAATTAAATAAAAATGATAAAAAAAAATATTTTATTTTTGCTACAGTTGACTTTGACCAGTTGACTTTGACCTGACCGTTGACCGGTTCAATGGCAGATTATTGTGCGCTGAGTGAGGCTCGAACCCGAGACCTCCCGTACGCGTGCACGCAGCTCTACCAACTGAGCTACGTGTCTAACCCGTTATATATCCGATTTTAATTATATATATACATTAATTAGAATTTACAGAAAATCATTTTTATTTTAAAAACAGTTTAAGCGGTTCGGCGGTGCGCTCCACAGGTCTCGAACCCGGGACCTGTGGGTTAATCTAACACACAGTCCACCGCTGGACTGTGTGTTTAACATGTTATATACTTTGATTTTTATTATACTTAAATACAATTTAGTTATTTCATTTTTCTGCCTTATTTAAAAGAATAGATAATCGTCCGAGTCGGTGCTGAAGACCGGACTCGAACTCGTGACCAGCGATATAAACAAACACACAGTCCACCGCTGGACTGGGTGTTTAACTTGGTTATTATTCCGGTTATTAATATACTTAACATATAACTAAGGCGACTCCGGTTCAGTAACAAAAAAAATAGATTTTATTAAGGCAGCGTGTGTGAGACGGGAATCGAACTCGAGACCTTTGCATGATTAACGTCTTATGTGCACACAGTCCACCGCTGGACTGTGTGTCTAACCCGAGTAAAATCCTGATTTAAATATACTTATATGATATAGAAAAACATCGTCTTCTTCGTCAATGTTGAACCAGAAATCGGGTCTGACTGGTTCGAGTTTTTATTCAAGTTTCATTAGTGTTTTAGGTTAATTACTGGTAGGATAGAAGTAAAAAGAAAGGAAAATAAGCGTGAGGTATACCGACTCGTTTTCCTCTGTTTTCCGGCAGAACTCCGGCGACAGAAAACAACTCCGGCGTCTGGTGCCTTGCAGCAGCAAGTCTCCGGAAAGCTTGGAAAGAGTAAGGGTAACTTCGTTAAAGGTTTAGGGGATTCAGTGAAGCTCAGGGATTAAAACTCGGTTTTCCGGCGAAAAACAGGAAAGTTCCGGCGAGTGGAATTACGCCGAGAAAAGGTGTGATTTTTGAGCGAAAGTGTTTGTCGTCGGTTGTGGGTCAATTTATAGGACAAATCGTCAATGCACTTGGTCTGAATTCCGACTATGTTCGTTATTTAAATTTTCCGGCGGTTATGAATTTGGTCGCGGACTTTAAACATCGGTTATAACCGATGTCTGATTAAAGGTTTACGTTATAACGTAAATCGTAGTTAAGATTCGCGGAAATTCCGGGATTCCGACGACTGAATCGTTTGGGCGCCGGTTTTGAATTCGTAACGTTATTATATCAATTAAATGATTGAAATATATAACAAACAGAACAAGCGGCGCAGTGGTTTGTGTGTTGAGAGATAAGACGCTTGCTGATTCGGTACAGACCCGGGTTCGAAACCCGGCAGATGTATTTAATTTTTATTTTGCGATTTTTGACAGTTTTTCAAAAACTAAATATATATTCGCGTATAATAATTGATTACGGATCGTTTAAAAATGTTTTGGACATTTAATTCGCAACGAAAATTTTGACTGACTGTTCGGTTGATAAACGGAGCGGGTTTGGTAAATCCGTTTTTGACGGATGTTACATTAAGTTCCTCCGTAATTCGAGACGATAGGCTACTTTACCGATTCTTTCCAGAATCTCAAAGGGTCCAACATATCGAGGCGCTAGCTTTCCTTTCTTTCCAAAGCGGACCACTCTCCTTCCAAGGTGCAACCTTTAGAAGAACGTGATCTCCCACGTCGAACTGCAGGGGCTTGCGGCGTTTATCGGCATAACTCTTTTGACGACTCCGAGCTTTCAAGATATTGTCTCTGATTTGGAGGATCTTGTCCGTCGTTTCTTGAGTTAGCTCGGGACCGGTGATTTGTGCTTCTTCAATCTCGTGCCATGCAATAGGCGATCGATATTTTCTTCCATACAGTGCCTCAAAAGGAGCCATCTGAATGCTGGTATGATAACTATCATTGTACGAGAAATCAATTAAAGGTAAGTGCGTGTCCCATTTACCACCGAAATCTATGATGCACGCACGAACCATGTCTTCGAGGGTGCGGATTGTGCGCTCAGTCTGACCGTCGGTTTGAGGGTGAAAAGCGGTACTTAGATTAAGCGTAGTACCGAGAGCGGATTGAAAAGTCTCCCAGAGACGCGAGGTAAAGCGACCATCGCGGTCAGAAATGATGTCACAAGGCATCCCATGTCGACATATAACTTCGTCGGTATAGATTCGGGCTAACCGTTCGACCTCAAAGTCTTCTCGTATAGCTATAAAGTGCGTTGATTTAATGAGACGATCAACGATAACCCAAATGCTATCGTGACCGGATGAAGTGCGGGGAAGTTTAGTAACGAAGTCCATAGCTATACTCTCCCACTTCCACATCGGGATTTCCGGTTGTTCGAGTAAACCAGAGGGCCTTTGATGTTCGGCTTTTACTTTCGAACAAGTTAAGCATTTCGAGACGTACAAGGCGATATCCTTTTTCATGCCTGGCCACCAGTACTTAGGACGAAGGTCCTGGTACATCTTTTCAGCACCGGGGTGAATGGAATATCGAGATTTATGAGCTTCGGTCATTAGCAATTCACGAAGGTTATCAAGAGTAGGAATCCAAATACGATCGAGATAGTAATAAATACCATCAGATTTTGATACAAGTTGAGTTTCGGCACCACATTTCATCTCGTCTTGAAGGGTATTCTCGTTGAAACAGGCGAATTGAGCGGCACGGATGAGGGTTTCAAGTTTAGCACAAGCTTGAGAGTCATGAATACCATATACATAGCTTCGTCGACTTAGAGCATCGGCGACGACGTTTGCTTTGCCAGGGTGGTAGCGTATCTCACAATCGTCTTCGTTGAGATGTTCAACCCATTAGTGTTGTCTCATGTTTAGTTCTTTTTAATTAAAAATATGTTGTAAGCTCTTATGGTCGGTGAAGACCGTACACTTAGTACCGTAAAGGTAGTGTCGCCATATCTTTAATGCAAAAACAACTGCACCGAGTTCGAGATCGTGGGTTGTGTAGTTCTTCTCATGGATCTTGAGTTGTCGAGACGCATACGCGATAACCTTGTCTCGTTGCATGAGCACACAACCAAGACCAAGATTAGAGGCATCGCAGTAAACAACAAAATCATCGTTTCCGTCGGGTAAAGCGAGAACGGGAGCGTTGCATAGCATACGCTTGAGAGTTTGAAAAGCTTCCTCTTGCTTGGAATCCCAGACAAAAGGTTTTTCCTTATGAGTCAAAGCGGTAAGCGGAATGGCGATTTTTGAGAAGTCGGTGATGAATCGATGGTAATAACCCGCCAATCCAAGAAATGAACGGATTTCGGAAGCATTCTTTGGTGCAATCCAACTCTTGACAGCTTCAATCTTTGCAGGGTCGACATGAATTCCTTGACTATTAACGATGTGGCCGAGAAATTGAACTTCTTCGAGCCAGAATTCACATTTGGAGAACTTAGCATAAAGGCGGTTTCATTGAAGAAGTTCGAGGACTAAATGGAGATGACGCGCGTGTTCGTCTCTCGACTTCGAATAGATAAGAATGTCATCGATGAAAACAATGACGAAACGATCTAAGCTTTACACACACGGTTCATCAAATCCATGAAAACTGCGGTGCATTGGTAAGACCAAAAGGCATGACCACGAATTCAAAATGGCCATAGCGAGTAGGAAAGGCGGTTTTAGGAATGTCTTCTTCCAACACACGTAACTGATGATAACAGGAACGAAGATCGATCTTGGAAAAACAAGTAGCACCTTGAAGCTGATCAAATAAGTCGTCAATACGAGGAAGAGGGTAACGATTCTTTATCGTGAGTTTGTTAAGTTCACGATAGTCGATGCACATTCGGAACGATCCATCCTTCTTTTTCACGAAAAGGACAGGAGCGCCCCATGGCAAAGTGCTCAGGCGTATGAAATCTTTATCAAGAAGCTCTTTAATTTGGCTTGATAGCTCACGCATTTCGGATGGTGCGAGACGATAAGGAGCTTTAGCAACGGGAGTAGCACCTGGAATCAAATTGATACGGAATTCAACATCTCGAGTAGGGTAAACCGGGTAAATCGTCGGGAAAGATTTTAGGAAATTCACAAACAACGAGAACGTCTTTATAAGTCTTCCTTTCGTTCTCCGGATTCACGATATGGCGAGGAAAGCAACACATCGCTTTTGCAAGCATTTGTGTGCTCGAGTACATGATAAAAGCATCAACTTCTTCGAGGGAGTTTCACCATAAACATGAAGTTGATCACCGTTAGGAAGAGGAAAACGAATCATTTTATCGAAGCATACAACTTCAGCATGATTTTCACGAAGAAAATCCATGCGTACAATGATATCGAAACTACCTAACTGCATAGCTATGAGATTGATCGAGAAGACATGGTTGTTGAGATCGAGATTACAACCACGTAAGACGGAATTAACGGTAACGGTTCTTCCGGTGGCGACTTCCACATCGAAAGTCTTTGGGAGTTTAGCGCGCTTACATTTTAAAACCTTTTCGAATTCTAACGATACAAAACAATTATCGCACCAGTATCAAATAAACATGAAGCATAAATACCATTAATGAGAAACATACCATTGACAACATTGTTGTCATTCTGGTCCTGGCGGTGATTGAGATTGAAGGCTCTTCCACGCGCAGCTTGTTGTTGCTGCTGAGGCTGCGGTGGTGGCTGCTGCTGCTGCGGCTCTTGTTTCACGGTGCGGTTTGGGCAAACATTAGCAAAGTTGTTTGGATCACCACACACGAAGCACACTCGTGCCTTTGGAGCTTGCTAATGGTTGGCTTGAGGAGGAGCAGGTAAAACTGGAGCTGTTGGAGCCTGAGGAGCCGGCTGACGAGTACTACTATGGCAGCTGACTGTAATTGGTCGTAAATGTTGCAGTTCATGCAAAAACGGCAATTGCCAACCACGGCATGATGATATGTGCACTTAGGGCACATAGGGTGCGGACCAGTGTACGCACGCTTTGGTGGCGGTGCGTTTGGTACTGCTGACTGGAGTGGCTGAGGGTTCGCTGGAGCAGTAAGAGCAAAGTTCTTGCTCGGGTTTTCCCTTTGCGACCACAGCGACTATTCTTTGGTTCTCGGGGCTGTTCGGTAGTAGGAGCTGCTGATTCGGTGACTGCCTGATTTGCGACCTTGCTGCTTTTAAAGTAACCAGACTGAACTCGTTTGTCGTTAATCTCGGCGGCTAGCTGGTAGGTCTCCTCGATAGTAGCAGGGCGTGCTGCTTGAACAAAGTCAGCGACGCAATCAGGGAGAGCATTGAGGTATTTCTTGATTCCCTTCTCGGTCGTATCCACTTGACTGTGACAGATGATGCTCAACTGCTTGAAGCGAGCGGTGAGACCAGCGTTATCGGGACCATCTTGCTTGATATTCCAGAATTCGTTCTCTAACTTCTGGATCTCGTAGGGAGGACAGAATTCCTTGATCATAATTTCCTTAAGTTCCTCCCAAGTGAGTCCATAAGCTTCGTCGTTCCCACGCCTGTTGCGCTCGACTGTCCACCAGTCGAGAGCCCTTGATTGAAACACACCGGTAGCGTTGACAGTGCGCAGAGCCTCGGGACATCCACTCTGGCGGAATGTGACCTCTATAGAGTCAAACCAGTGGAACATGGCATCGGTGCCTGAGAAAGTAAGCGGTCCACATGCTTTGAACTGCTTAAAGCTGAAGTGGGGTTTCGAGGCATCTCCCTTGGAATCCACAGATGAGTTGCTGCTTACAGCATGGATTTCTGAGACAATTGCGGGGTGACTTTAGCAATTTCCTTGGCTACCATTGTAGCGATGCGCTTGTCGGCGTTGCTGCGCTGGAGATTCCTCCTGGTATGTGATCCCATTGAAGACATCTACATTGAAGGATTTGATATGATGATATTCGATTATAATAGGGTTATGTTTAAATATTTATTATTATTATTATTATTATTATTATTATTATTATTATTATTATTATTATTATTATTATTATTCATACAAGGCACAAAATCACATAAACACGTAGGTACGTACACGTAAGCAGGCAAACACGTAAGCACGTAAACACATAAGCACATAAGCACGTAATTCACATAAGCATATACTTTGCACGTATTCACCTTCTTATAAGTAAAGCATAGCGCGTTCGAGATGCGATATGTAAGCGAGATATAAGCGATATACATAAGTGAGATAAGCGAGATAAGAGAGATAAGCGATTTAGTTTGGTTGGTGTATTAATTAGCGTTTTTGATTACGAGAGCTGTGCGATTAGTGCATGCGTTTATGGAGTGTAAAGCGATAAATCGAGAAATCGATAATGAAATAAATAAAGCGAGAAATCAAATAAAGCGAAAATTCTCAAAATTATAAACACATAAATAATAATAAACTCGATGATGCGTAAATCGACGATATAGGCTTAAATCAATTGGGAGTGTCCGGGGTTTTGAGATGTTTGACATGCCAAAGTGATTCGACTACCCTTTGCATTTGGACCCACGCTTTGGCCTAATATATCAACGTTCTCACCGCAAGAGGCTAACGAAGTTTAGCCTTCCAGTTAATACGTGTTCCAAACCATCGGCATAGCCGAGACTTTGGTGAGATTGAAAATCGAAGCACGGAATTAGTTATTAAGATGCGGGTTTCACCCCTAACTTAACAACTTTATTCCTAGATAGAAACTGAGATCTTCGTCGAGGTTTGGATGTCACTCCTAACTCAACGAAGGTATCTCGTGCGAGAGAATGCGCGGAGTGAATGATCTTGTCGAGAGTTCTCGGTTTTCACACCTATTCTCGACTTGATCACTCGTTTGGTGTGATGCGAGCGTTTCCAAGCGTGTATATTGTGTTAGCCTTAGGAAATGCACATTTAAGCATTTATGGCAAGTAGTTTAGCATTTATTTCAAAGATTGGTCAAACGGGTACTTAAACATGCTACTAGGTCAAACATGGCAATTCTACCTATTATCCGAAGGAATTAGCTCGGGTACCAATCTGTCACACCCCAATCGATGGTGGAATCATTAGGGTAGTGACATTAGGCGAACCAGATTGTCCCAAGAGATTCCATAACAATTATTTAAAGATAATAAGTCAACATTTAACATCCCGTACTATTAAACTCATAATATCCTTAAACAATCATTACATTAACAAAATCCCTTAAACAGTAAATCTGATCCGATCTCCCCTAGATTTATTACACTTGGAACTAAATAAAACAAACTAAACTACGTTACATACGTTAAAATACAAGTCAATACAATTAAGTAAATGTGAGCATACAGGTTTAAGTACTACTAGCATAATCGAGAAAGCATTTGCGAAACAATCTAATTACATATCATGATACACCAAAACACTTAACATAACATAGGCTCATTTCTCATGCTAACTACCGTGAGAAGGCTTGCGCGTCCATCCTAACTAGACCCGGTCGGGTGTAAGCCACACTATAGTACCATACTAGCTAAGGAGGAAAGTTAACGAAAATAAGTCCTAGTCACATGTTTCTAGTATCACGTATTAAGCATATATAATCAGATTATTCGTGTGTGATAAACAGTTTGATTTATGAAGTGATTTTGATATAGGGACGTATGTAACACCCAAAAAGTGCGTTAAAGCGAAAATGGGTCAAGTATACTCACTGTGTGTGCGTTTAGGTAAGAGTTCGGGAGCTGAGGAGAGTCGAGAAGAGCGCCGGATCAGCCTGCATACGCGAACGGAAGTGCATCAGTCTCGAAAAGCTGAAATGGTTAAGTCTTGGTAGGGCAGTAGCCAAGTTCGAGCGAACTTGCTAGGTTATGGTGGGTTTGGAGTTAAGTTCGGTCGAACCTGATGAGTTTCCTAAGAAACTGGTCAAGTTCGGGCGAACTTGTAGGAAAACCTTACTGATTTGGCAAGTTCGGTCGAACTTGTATGGTTTCCTAAGAAACCAGGCAAGTTCGGGCGAACTTGCAAGAAACTTGGTGAAGAAACACTCAAGTTCGTTCGAACTTGTCCCAAATGGGTACAAGTTCGGTTGAACTTGACCTGGTGAGCTGGTGATTCTCGAGCGAACTTGATTTTTATCGGGACCAAAATCTTGCGTTTTCGCGTCATTTGCTGAGGAAAATCGAGTGTTTATCCCTCCAACCCTGTGCTACTGAGCAAACTTAGTTCGGAGAGGTCTTTTAGAGTTGTTTTAGCCGTTTTACAAAAGCGTGGACTAATCCGGGTGAACTCGGGGTTCATTCGGATTAGTCCGGCTTGTGTAAACCAACATAAACGTCCTTGTGCTTCCAGATCTGGGATCTTGAATGATAGATGCTTCGTTTTCATATCAAAAAATGAACAAAACACCATCAAAAGTCCGTATCTTGTGTAGAAATCGATGTTTTTCAAAGGTGTTTTCTCAGATCTATCACTTACAAGCCGAGATCTTGTAGATCTCGTGTTTGGGAAGTCTCTACTATCGCCAAACGAACTCGTATTGTGTAGATCTAAGCTTAAAACAGAAGTTTTTAAAGAAAAAGATGAAGGTTTTCGTAAAAGAATGAGTTTTGATGAAAACGAAGGCTATGCCTTGTGCCAAAATTGTTGTAAACCTTTGTAGATCGTTGATAAACATTGTTGCATTTGAAATGGTTTGATTCTTATAAACCGAGTTGAGTTTGAGAGCTTGGCGAATTTGGGTCACAAGGGAATGATAGGCATGGTATTTAGGAGCAGATTAAAGACCAACAATTCGGCACTGTTCCTCAGAGAGATGTTATTGGGCCGACTTGATATGTATGCAGTTCGCGCGACTTGATAGAAACAGGTTTCCCTGTTTCAGCAAGTTGGCGAATTGTGGTAGCAAGTTCGCGACTTGCTGTGACAGTTCGTTGCGATTCGCGTTAAGAGTTGTTTGGTTATTCGGTTGCATTATGTTATATTAAGCGTTAAATTAAACGTTATATTTGATATAATAGTGCAATTTAGCGATTAGATAGTGCGAGAGCGATGTGATAGCGAGCGTAATCATAACCACAAACACACATAACACATAAGTAACATAAAACCACATAAATAACTGCGATTTGTGATGTGATTAGATTAGCGATGAGATTTAATAAACGATTAGATGCGAAATAACGTACAATACCATAATTAATTAACATAAACTTTATTATTAACTGAATCTCGGATTTACAAAGGATAGATAAACGGAAAACAAAAGAAAGATAACAATTGAATTTTGAGTTGTTACACTTGTTGCACCCAAAGTGTTTAAAAGTAAAAATGGGTTCGAGTATACTCACAAAATTGCTAAGTCTTCCGATTATCCAAGAATTGATGAGTGTATGAGATTGGGTGGACGAATGTATAAGGGTTAAAGTTCAAGGTATGTTTAGAGTCGAGATTCGGAATTTGAAAGGAATATGAAAAGTACATATGCAAAAGTAATCATCTAGTCATGTAATACTTGTTTGACACTATGAAACCTCAAGGGTTAGAATGTTTCATGGGTAGAATACCCATTAGAATCATAACAAGTTATTAGGTCTTAGATGATGTAATCTAGTACTTGACGAATGAACACGAATTCATCATCAAAGGTTCGAATATTTGGATAGTATATATAAGTATTATATAGATTATGTATATCAATAAGTCCAATAGTTCAAGCATGAGGTAGGAAAATGAATACTCCATTTAGGTACCTCTAGTATCATGGATTTCATGTAGGAGGTAAGGAAGAACATGCTTCCGTTTAGGCACCTCGAATGTTCACCACTATACTTGTGTTACAACACAAGAAGGGTCATGAACTTACAAGAATTAAACAACTAATCTAAGGGAAAACATCGAGTAGTGTGTGGATGCAAAGATGGGTAGCCCAAGCTAGACCAAACATCACACATGCAACAAGTTAAACTTGGACACTACTTTGGGTGTAAACCCATGTTGAAAACCAAAATTTTGTGAGGTCTTATCCTCTAGTTTGACATGTCTCAACCTTATTTTTAAGCCTAACCAACCACTAGTAGTGTTGTAAGCATTAGGACATAGGTTTGAGATGAGTTAGACTCAAGTTAAACAAGTTTAATAAAAGTTTGATGAAGTAAAATGAAAACAGTCACTTTGGAGCCTTTTTCGTGACATTCCAGGGCCTGATTTTCCATGGAAAACCATTGGAGATGTGCACAAGGTCAAACCAAGCAAGTGGGTAAAAGAATGGAGTGTTTTCGTTGAGAAATGAGTGAGTTACACTCACTTTAGTGAAGAAGGATGAATCTGCTCGAACTTGCAAGTTTGCAGCTGATTAAGGATGATTTGAGAGTGATTGAGAGGATTAGAAAAGTGGGAGAAGTGTGGAGGAGGCTTGGGTTTTATAGGGGATGATTAGGGTTGAGTGTAGTTGAGTATTAAATGCAAGAAACACAAAACAAACTCAACAAAACACATAAAACTGCCCAATCCCGCAGCTGAAACAAACATTCTGGGATTGGAAGCCGTGGCGTAGCGCGTTGCCCCAAGGGGTTAGGATTAGTGTATGGCAGCGCCCCTGTTTTCCATTTGAAGTTTGATTTCTTTCATTTTGGCCCCCAAACTTTCTATAATTCATCATTTTATGCATAATCTTTTATATTTAACATGTTTTCGAGAGTAATGAACGTGTGTAAGTATAAATTGAATATCGTGAATGCATGTATGAATGTTTGTACGTATGATAAGTATCAATTGCAATAAAAGTTGATTAAATTGTTAGTATAACAAGTTTGTATAAAGTATAAGTTTCATTACGATCAAGGTCTCGGATTAAAAATTGAAAGACGGTGCAAGTACAAAGTTTCCGACAATAGAAAGTTTCCGAAAATATAAAGTTTCCCAAAATGGAAAGTACAACAAGACTTGTTAAATATAGAAAGTGTGAAAACGCAGGGCGTTACAGTCTCCCCTCATTTAGGAAATTTCGTCCCGAAATTTATTCGAAAGGAAACCTTGGAGAAAAAGCACTTTTGCTAGAAGAATGGTTGTCTAAAATCGAGACTTGGAAGTTTGAAATGTGTCGAAGAATATGAAGTTTCGAGAACGAAAGATAGGTTTGTAAAAAGGGTTCGTTTGTCAAAAATGATTCGAGGCATTGAGCATAAGTAAAAGCGTGGATGTGTGTGTATAGGCAAGCGAGTTTAAACAAGTTGAATAACCTGATGACGAGGTATTTTAAAATGTGTCACCTAAGAAAGGAGCTTTCGTATAAAACGATATGTTTTGATGAAAAGTGTGGCCGCACTGTTGGTTGTAAGAAAAAGTATCGTTGGATTTAAAGAGCATTGGCAATCTCATTTTTGTAGAGAATTCTTTAGCGGTGAAAAAAACGAGGAAGTTAGGTATTTTGAATAAATAAAAAAATAAAAAAAAGGTTTAGGAGGTAATGGAAAATTAAGTATGTTTGCGCATGAATAAAGAATGGGAAATAGTTTTAAGAGTAAGAAAGCATTTTAGGTTTAAATATGGTCTGCAAAACACCGAATTTCTCATGGCACGTTTTACGAAAGTTTGGTAACATGGTGAAAACACTTATATATAGGAAGTACCAACGGCGTATCCACCATGTTTTGACCACGTTGTATCGTTTCGTTATTCGATGCAATGTTACGTTCCGTGTCTTACCATATACGGTAGTACACTCTATGGTTCTCATGCCTTATCACTATAATCTCGTGTGCACCCGCGATTATACTGATCATCGCATGATCCGCATAGCGTGTATTAGTTGTGTATGAATTAAGGTATACATAAATTTTGAAAAAAGAATGTGTGCGTGTAATAATGTTGTATGAGCATGTTTTCGTTCGAATAAGCATGAGACCCACGTAAATGAATCCCTCAGGTTTCACTCGCGTATAGGTGCGAATGTATGAATTCGAGTATAAAAGGAGTATGAGCATAGTATAGGTTTAAGTATGAATAGGCATGTGAGTATAAACATGAAGCATAAGAATAAGAGTACGAGGGTGAGTATAAATATGAGTACAAGTGTAAGCATAAACGTATTGTGGTGAGTACGAGTGTAAATACAAGTATAAGTATTTGCATAAAATTTGTGAGCATGAGTACAAGTATAGATATAAGTATGAACGTAAAATGCATGAGCATGAATTGAGTATGAATATGAGTATAAGCATAGTTGTACGAGCATCAATATAAGCGTAAAAGTAAATTTCATAAGTGTAAATGTGAATATGAATGTGAGTGTAAGCATAAGTGTATGAGTATAATTGTAAGTATAAACGTAAATTGCACGGGTATAAACGTGAACATGAATATATGAGTAAACATAAGTGTATGAGTATGAATAAAATGTGTGAGTATGAATAATAGTGTAAACATGATTCTATAAGTATAAATAGAGGGTATGAGTATGAATATATAATGAAGCATAATCTTTTTAAAGATGAATATAAGTATAATGCATGAGCATCAACATGAATATGAATATAAGTGTAAACATAAATGTATGAGGCTAAATGTAAGTATAAACGTGTAATCTAGTACTTGACGAATGAACATGAATTCATCATCAAAGGTTTGAATATTTGGATAGTATATATAAGTATTATATAGATTATGTATATCAATAAATCCAATAGTTCAAGCATGAGGTAGGAGGATGAATACTCCATTTAGATACCTCTAGTATCATGGATTTCATGTAGGAGGTAGGAAGAACATGCTTCCATTTAGGCACCTCGAATGTTCACCACTACACTTGTGTTACAAACACAAGGAGGGTCATGAACTTACAAGAATTAAACAACTAATCTAAGGGAAAACGTCGAGTAGTGTGTGGATGCAAAAATGGTAGCCCAAGCTAGACCAAACATCTCACATGCAACAAGTTAAACTTGGACACTACTTGTGGGTGTAAACCCATGTTGAAAACAGAAAATTTGTGAGGTCTTATCCTCTAGTTTGACATGTCTCAACCTTGTTTTTAATCCTAACCAACCACTAGTAGTGTTGTAAGCATTAGGACATAGGTTTGAGATGAGTTAGGCTCAAGTTAAACAAGTTTAATAAAAGTTTGATGAAGTAAAATGAAAACAGTCCACTTTGGAGCCTTTTTCGTGACATTCCAGGGCCTGATTTTCCATGGAAATCATTGGAGTTGTGCACAAGGTCAAACCAAGCAAGTGGGTAAAAGAATGGAGTGTTTTCGTTGAGAAATGAGTGAGTTACACTCACTTTAGTGAAGAAGGATGAATCTGCTCGAACTTGCAAGTTTGCAGCTGATTAAGGATGATTTGAGAGTGATTGAGAGGGTTAGAAAAGTGTGGAGGAGGCTTGGGTTTTATAGGGAGATGATTAGGGTTGAGTGTAGTTGAGTATTAAATGCAAGAAACACAAAATAAACTCAACAAAACACACAAAACTGCTCAATCCCGCAGCTGAAACAAACATTCTGCGGATTGGGGGCCGTGGCATAGGGCGTAGCCCCAAGGGGTTAGGCTTAGCGTACGGCGGTGCCCCTCTTTTCCATTTGAAGTTTGATTTCTTTCCTTTTGGCCCCCAAACTTTCTATAATTGATCATTTTATGCATAATCTTTTATATTTAACATGTTTTCGAGTGTAATGAACGTGTGTAAGTATAAATGGATATCGTGAATGATGTACGAATGTTTGCACGTATGATAAGTACCAATTGCGTATAAATGTTGATTAAATTGTAAGTATAACAAGTGTGTATAAAGTAGAAGTTTCATTACGATCAAGGTCTTGGATTACAAAATTGAAAGACGGTGCAAGTACAAAGTTTCCGAAAATAGAAAGTTTCCCAAAATGGAAAGTACAACAAGACTTGTTAAATATAGAAAGTGTGAAAACGCAGGGCGTTACATGGAGCACATGTAACTCCACGCTTAAGGTGGGAGTAGTACTAGGATGGGTGACCTCTTGGGAAGTCTCCATCGAGGTGAACAAAAACAAATCCATGAGCTCCTGGATGGGCAACCCATTGGGGGCAAAGTGAACAATATTGTTGGTAAGAGGAGCCGAAAGTTACACGACGAATCTACAATTGAGCAAGCATCTTTCTCCATGCAGAGCCATTTGAAAACCAAAACTCTGATACCAACTGATGCAGTTATGGAAGCGATCAAATGGATTAAGAAAGAACTGATGTTTGAATGCTCATAATGAACCAAAAGGTTCAAAAAAAAAAGTTCTTAAAATCTTAAATTCAATAAAAACTGGATAAACAATAAACCTAAACTCTAATTTATAACTATGAATAAGATAAAATAGAAAAATCAAATTTTAAATAAATATAAGATATGCTTCTGCATCAGTTTAGATCTCAGATATTTTCTAGGGTTTCTTCATCATCTAACACGTTCTTCGTGAGATCTTGATAGTGTGTATGATGTTCATCATCACGTTGATGATCATCGAGCAATTGTTCTGTTCATTCTTTGGTAAAAAGATCTTTGTATTGTTGAGTATTTATGGGTTAATAACACTTAGATTTGGGGTATATTGTGTGAAATCCTTTATATTCGGACATGGTATCGGAGCTAAAGGTTTGGATCTAGTTGTGTTTGGTGTTCCTTGCTGTTAGGTTGTGCGATTATCAGATCTAGGGTTTCTGGTGGCTCGATTTTGGTTTTCTATCGAGGTTTGTACAGATCTAGATCTAGATTTGTTGTTGGGGTTTTCTGCTTAAGAAATCGGAGGTCACAACTCGTGGATTTGCATTTTGTTTGCCTCACAATTTAATAAACCTGAGTGAAGGTTATTAGTTGTAAGTTATTGTTTGTTGAACCCTAACTTGGGCAAATCTCCGGTGAGATCTTTCGATTGTTTTATTTTTTTTCTATTGTTTAAAGTTCTTAGGGTTTAGTCTTGGGAATTTGACAACATGGAGAGCCATACCTGTTATCAGGGGCGGACCTAAGTGTGTGCTGGGTGGGCAGACGCACCCCTTGAAAAAAAATCGTTTATTTTTTAGGCTAAAATCTTGATCGCACCCCTTGAAAGTTTGCAATCGACCCCCTTAATGACAAGAACTAATATATGTGATCGGATTTTTTTTCTCGGGAATCGACTTCGGCGGTCACAAAAGTATCGGAAATACATGTAAATCAGTGAAGAAGAAGAAGAGTTGTTTGAATGGGTTTTTCTATTTTAATATTAAAAGTACATGATTATTTATTTATTTATTTTATTTTTTTTTCTTTCTAAAGGATTGTGCAGTAAAAGCTTACAACAATCATAGGTGGACTTATTGTTATTTAATTATCTAAAAGATAAATAGAGCAAATTATGAACTTATTTGATTTACCTGTTTAATTTTAATTGTTTAGACCTGTGTTGGTACCCTTGAGTGATGAACCAACAATCTGGACAATGACTTAGCTTCACCGTTTGTTTGATCTGATTGTTGATTGTTTGAGGTTGGTATTTTTTTTTTCCTAGTGATTTGATTATTGGTTGTTTGAGGTTGATTTTTTTGTCCTGTTGTAACACCTCATAAATTTAGTCATAAGTGTTAACAATTATATATATTAATAAAATAAAATATATAGCTAATTATTATTATACACATTAAAACAAATTATACACATTATACTAATTATACACATTAAAACATAAACAATTAAAACAAATTGGTCATGAATAGTGATTAGAAAATCTTATATTATATATATTAATAGAATTAAATATATAGTATTAAAACAAATTGGTCATGAACCGTGATTAGAAAATTTTATATTATATATATTAATAGAATAAAATATATAGTTAACAAATTGGTCATGATGAGTGATTAGAAAATTTTATATTATATATATTAATAGAATAAAATATATAGTTATATATATTAAAAAAATTTGTTCATGAACAATGATCAAAATTAGAAACTTTTTATATTATATATTAATAGAATAGAATAGAATATATATTGATCGACATCTAATATATAATTTCTTAATATTTAGTTTTTTAATATTTAGTATTTTATATTAAATTGATTATTGATATTAGTTTATTTATATTTATACTTTATATATTTTGTATAAATTAATTTAAACTCAAACTCTTGATGAATACCAATTCGTAATTTTTATGTATTTGTTTTTCATTTTTTACTAATTTTTCTTTAATATTTCGTTGAATTTTAGTAATAATTATACATATTAATTCAACCTCTTGATGAATTATATAATTTTTTAGTAATAAATAGTAACTGATAATATTTAAGTACTTATTTTTTAACTTTTATTATTTATTATTTAACATTTTTAGGATATTGTATGAACGTTATGGATCGATTCAGATTGTCACGATGGTGATACCGATATTCATTTATTGTTGCAAACAAAATTGTATAAAAAAATATTGAAACCGGAAACCACAAAAATAAATACAAGTACAAGTACCGACTTTGTTCAGTATGCTATGGTAGCAATACGGTGTTAGTTTATAAAAAAAAAACAACAAGAAATAGCGTTACCGAAATCAATGTTGTTCATTCAGTTCACTACAGTAGCAACACGATTTTCGTTATAAAACAGATTGGCAAAAAGTGAATATATACTGATACAGATGTCGTTCAGTCAGTTTCAGTTTGGTTTGGTACGATAGTGACCCCGCCGCAAAGCGCGGGAGAATCTCTCTAGTTTAGATTAAAATAGAAAATCCATACACTAAAATATAACCATAACAAAAAAATGTGTCAATCCATTAGGACCATTACCAAAGAGTTCAATCTAATACTAATAAAAGAGTAACTATAATGCCACATGACATTCTCTTATAACAAAGAATTTCATTAAAATGTCATGTGGCAATTTATCATGCTAGATAAACCATGGCATACAATAAATAATAATAGTAATAATAATAAGTAAATTAATATAAAGACTAGATTGAATTTAATATATATTAGAAATAATGTTATATTCATGATTGTATCTCTTCAATATTCTTAATTCTTAATAATCAATATTAGTTATCTAGTTACATATACTTTAATATAGTATCTCTACTTTAATAAGTAAAAGCATACTTATCAAAAGAAGATGAGATAACCAAAAATTTATACAGCCATCACTATTTGACGTATCCAAAAATTTAAAACCTCATCATGTTTATATTTTGTTATTATCGTTTTCACAAATGTTTATGTATAAACAATATATATGTGTGTGTGTGTGTTTAATATATATAATCTTAGATCATTAATTAATTCCATTTTCTACTTTGATAACACTTTTTAAAATAAGAAAATATTAATTTGAAATAAAATATACTAATTATTTTGTATTCAAAAACAAAATTCTTACTTCATAAACGAATCATTTACAATGAGTAATTATATTTTCTTTAATTTTGTATGTATGGTTAATATTAGGGTTATATGTATTCATATCAAAATTTATATATGATGTGTCATGCTAGAAATAATATGAAATATAAAAATAATTTAAAACTTATAATCGTTATGATCCTTCAAACGCAACAACCTCAATAATAACATATTTATTTAAAGAAAAATTCATTCAAGATTATATAAATGAAAAACACATTTACTTAAATTCTTTCGTTTTCTATCCTCAAACCCATATTTATAGTAGGATATAAAAATATGTATATAAATTACACTTGAAATGTATACAACTCCCTCCTAATTGGTTCTTCGAGCCAAAGTCCATATTCATCATCCAATTCGGATTATTTTATAAAAGAACAAAAAAATTCAACTCTACTCAAGTATCATGCTATATTCACTAGCACAGTCCTGTTAAACCAAACCATGCCAATCCGAACCCGAAACTGAACCCGAACATGACGGGAACCTCATCTACACTTGCTCACCGATCAAATCTAAACCAACAACGAGAAACGAAAGCCCTTGAAACAACAAGAAGTAGAAATGTACCCCGTGGGCCGATAAAAGACTTCTCGTGGCTGCGGTCAGTAACAAGAACGCCAATGCGAGTTCTTTTCGATATATCTGGTTCTTCTTCTTTTTGGGGCCCGCGGGAGCCTCTTGTTCTTTTAACTTCCCGAGCATTTCGAGCCCAGATTCGGACAACCTTCTTTGGATTTTCTCCTCATTTAAACTCTTTGACTCTCGCTCGGCGAAGGCTAACAAGTCGGACTCGGATGACCGGCCAGTTTTTTTTGTGACCACCCATTCGTATGCGCTTCCGAGCTGGAACAGGCCCGAAACCATGGCGTTGAACTTGGTGACCGACATTGTGTTTTCGAATAGTAAGTATGGCATTAGGAAAGGGAATGCTTTTGGTGCAGGGAGGATGTTTAAAATGGACATGGTTACGGGTACGTAGCAGATGACCCATATTGGTAATTCGGCTTCAGGTATGAACATTGTTAGTGGCAGGATCACACAGAAGAGTGTGAATGAGTAGAATGGTAGAATTAGCTTCCTCAAGAGGAAGAACAAGAAGATCAAATTTGCCTTCTTCCATTTCGATATCTGCAATGATAATTCAATGGTTAGTGATGGATAACAGATTTTACGGTTGATCAAAGTGGGCGGGTTACAGGGGTTTTGTAACGGGTCAAAATGGTTCCTTCTAAATTTTAAGTATGAGTTGAAACGCGTCGGGTCAGATTGACATGAAACACTGTCTTAATGGGTTATTTAAGATACAAAAACTAAATTTGTATTTTTTTTTTGTAAATTTATAATTTTTTTGAACTAATATGCAAAAAAAAGGATAAAATTCGGGTTAAACAGGTCGTATTTTTGTCAGCGCACAAATATTTTTGTTTCGTGTTCGGGTTCACGTGTCTGACATGATTTTCAAATTCTTTTCATGTTCAAGTTTGACCTGCCAACCAAGAAACATGACCCATTTAGGCCCCTTATTTTAGCTTTCGTGCTTTACATGACTCATTTGTGATAAATTATAACCCGAAACCACCCATGTATAAGAAACGGGTCGAACCAAACTCCTCTAATGTTACTTAATAGTAAACCAAAACCTCAAATAGAAACCAACCTTAGATTTAAGGATAGCCGGAAGACAAAGTCTAAAGAGCTGCATAGGACCCGAATGCCATCGATGCTGTTGTTTCTTGTAAGCTTCATACGACTCGGGCAACTCACAAAGGACTTTAACATCATTTAAATAAACAAACTTCCATCCATTCAAATGGGCCCGAACCGCAATGTCCATATCTTCAACTGTGGTTCTTTCGAGCCAGCCACCGGATTCTTCCAACGCCTTAATCCTCCAAACACCAGCAGTCCCATTGAACCCAAAGAAACTGAGAAAATGGCTGTTGACTTGCTGTTCAACCTCAAAATGGAAGCACAAGTTGATGTTTTGTAGCCTTGTGAGTAAATTCTCATCTTTGTTTACAAAGGCCCATCTGGCTTGAACCAAACCCACATCTGGTTTTCCCTGAAATTTGAAATCCTCCAAAAGTTACCAAAATTGAACACATTTTGATTATTTTGATATGGGCTTAAACGGGTCGAGTTGGGTTGACTCGTAAACAATGTTTTGCTACTTTTTTTTTAATAATTAATGCGTAAATCCAATAATGAAATCTACATTATCAGGCTAATGAGCTTAACTTTTTGAATAGAATCATAGGGGTTAATATCGGAAAAACCAATATACTTTCGTATTTTTCATGAAAGAGCCCTTCAACCCATTTTTGATACATGGAAAATATATCGCTAAACTAATTTAGATATATTAAAGTATCCAAACATATCTTGCACGTACTTTTGAATATTTTTTAAATAATGACTTGTTACCTTTTAAATTGGTCAAAATAAGATGGTATAAACTTCTTTTAGCAAAAATGTTGAATGAACAAATATTACTTTATAAAAGTTACACCAATTACAGAGTTAACAAGTCATTATTATATACAAAACTCGCAAGTAAGAAAATTTTAGACAAGTTTAGGGACATTAATATATAAAAAATTATTTAGTGTCTTTTTTCGTGTAACTTTTACAAGTGGCGGGATTTTAGTATACCATAACTAGTTTAAGATATTTTTATAAAAAATAAAAAAGTATGTTACCCTAAAATTATCTAGGTTGTATGTATTCAAATTTTAAATCCATTTGGGACGGCTTCCAACCCATTCAACCCATTCTTTTTCTTTGTAATAATATTTTATCTAAAACCGTCTGAGATGATATATAACTCGAGTCAACCCATTTAATTTAGTAAACGGGCCAAAAATGACGACTCTTTGACATTTATCACCCGAAAAAGGGGCAATAGATGCTATAATTAGTACGAATGACAACGAGGTTGTTGTTACCTTAAAATGAGGGACTGTGAGTTTCAGGAAATCCGGGTTGGGCTGGAAATCTGCATCCAAAATCGCGACAAACTCATACTCTTTTACGTAATCACATTGCATAGCTGAGTGAAGATTTCCAGCTTTGTAGCCTGTTCTTATGAACCGGTGTCGGTATATAATATTAACTCCCTTTTCTCTCCATGAGTTGACTTCATTTCTGATCAAAACTTGTAATATTTCATCACTTGAATCATCCAAAACCTGAATTAAGATCCTGTCTTTTGGCCAATCCAGTTGACAAGCAGAGGCAATTGATTGCTCATACACCTTAAGTACACAAAACCCACAATTTTTTTAGCATTATGATCAATGTTGACTTTGTAACTGTTGAAAGTTTGACAAATTTTGACTTTGTAAACAAGATTTTTCAAATTGGGATTAGGTTATAAACGGGTTGAGCTGAGCCCGAGCTCATCTAAGCTCAAGCTGGGATTGTTTCGAGCTCTATTTCTAAAGCTCGTGGTTGGATCATTTATTTTTTATTAATTAATTTATATAAAGTTATAATCACTTTTATATACAGAATTATAATTATAGTTTTTATGCATATCACAATATAAATTATTTGGTTACTTTTATCATAATTTTATATAGAATAATACTATTTAATATATTAAAAAATTTATATAAATAATACAATCGTTTAGCCTTGGGAGGTTGGTAGAGTTCGATTAAGCTCAGCTCAGGCTCAGACTCGTTTCTTAAACGAGCTTATATTTA
Source organism: Scalesia atractyloides (assembly GCA_947069175.1). Lineage (NCBI taxonomy): Eukaryota > Viridiplantae > Streptophyta > Magnoliopsida > Asterales > Asteraceae > Scalesia > Scalesia atractyloides. The sequence continues at coordinate 68,892,051 of CAMTDV010000019.1, forward strand.
AGCTCAAACCGTTTAACCTCAACTAAATTCGAGCTTTTAATGAGCTAAACAAACTCGAGTAACTAAGAGCTGCTTAGCTCGTTCACACTCCTAATATTTGGGATTAAGTTCTTACCTCTCTTTCATTGCACATGGGGATCTGAACAAGAACCATGGGGAAACTGTCAGCATCTTCAACATCATAACTTTCATCTATCTTAGGTTTAATCTTCTTAATCTTGATCCAAAAACACCCAATTCCGAGTATAAACCGATCAAGCGATTGGATCATAAACAACACAACACAGAACTGAGACAACATCATGATAAATGGAGCAACATATTCCCCTCTTAATGACACCCAACACATATAACCCCAATGCAACAATCCCATAACATTTGTAGGATTAAACTCATGAATAAAATTCAAATCCCATTGCTGAAAATAAGCAACAAATTCCACAACCAACCCAATAACCGAAATCGCAAGAAACACCTTGATGAACTTGTACATCAACCGTTCTTTGTACAGAACTTCATCTGTCGTTCCTGAATTCGCAACCGCAATTCTTTTTTTAACCGTAACCAAAGTTTTTGAAACTACCATTGCAAGGTATGGTAAAAAGCACAAGATTCTATGTGCTTTTAACAAAAGCGTCCACGAAAACTGCTTCATGGACGCGGGTTTTTGTTTTTCAAACAACATGTCGGATTCGGTTAATTCGACTAATGAGATGTTGGTTGGTTTGTCAATTGTGACCACTACAGAGCTTGGTGCCATGATGTTGATAATAATATTTCAAAACCCAGATTTTTTTTCTTAACGGCAGAACTTCTGTATAAAATATAGAAAACCGGACCAACAGAAAACGGGAAACCGCAGAACGCAAATGGGTTTTGTGAAAATATGTGGATTTGGATTGTGGGTTGTTTAAGGGTGTTGAAATTGAGGAGTCATGATTGGAGAATTGAATTTGGATCTTGAAATTGGAATTTATTAGTGAGAGTTTAATGGTGAAAGAGTTTGTATAAATAATGATGTTGTGACAGAAGAAGATGGCATCAAAGTATGGTCAACTCAAGTTGTGTTTTCACAATCAGATGTGTATAACATAAGATGTAAGTTTTCGAATATTATTATTATTATTATTATTCTGTTTCTATAGGATTCCATTTCATTTTTTAATTGTATTTCAAATTTTTGGTGTTTTGGAAATCCGAGTTACAATAAATTGAGTGAGTATAAGCCGGCTTCTCATTTTAAAATTTAAAAGATATATTAAAAAATGAGTTTAATATATTTTTCATATAAACAATACAAACATAATGTTTTGTTAAATGATTTAGACTTGTATATACTGTTATCTCCGGTCGGACTGGACTTAGAGGCTTTCAAATCTAGACAATGGTTTAAGGCCTCCAAAAAATAGGGTATCAAATTAAAAGAAAAATCTTTATATAATATGTGTGTATTACTATATTAGGTCCAAATGAACAAAACAAAAATTATATATATTGCCATGCTCAACAGAAAAAACGATTTTAAAATAAAAGAGGCCCAATTCTAACTCCAAGCAATATGTAATTCGTAATTTATTTAGGCCGGCATCGTCATTCTAGTTAACTATAACATCGCATATGCTAATTCCGCTCAATGATGTCGCTGACTAGAGAGAAAGATGAGGTGAGCGTAGGAGAAATTATTGGTGTCGCAATGGTTAACAGCTACTTATTTATAATAATATCTACGTATAATTTGAGGAGAAATGATTGGGGTGAAATCATTGTTTGCCCTAAAACCCTAATTGATACCTTGAATCTTTAAGTTATGATATTGTGCTTGCGATTGAGAATTTCGATGTTTTCCTTATGCCAATTCAAAGGGGCCCCCTCTTTGTAGTTTGCTTTAAAGACTCAAAAAACGTTAGAACGACCCTAGTTATCACAACAAGTTAATGTTAATGGTCTTCAGAAAATACGTATAATTCGAACCACCACTAGAATCCGCTATCGGTTCCTAAGAGGTTTGGTTAAATCATTTATTTGTTTTTTCTTTCTCACCCCTACTAGTAGTTTTAATATTTTAAAATAATTATATTATAATATAATATATTTATCATAGACGCCAGTCTTATTTATCTGCTTATCAAAATCTTAAACAATAAAATCATATACAAACTACGCAACTCGTTCTGTAACACTTTTGTTACAATGATTAAATGATTCTGATTACTCATAATTGAATAATTGTTTTCAAAACATATTATAAACAACTACAGATTTATATATTTTACTCGTTTTAATGTAACATGTATAATGATAACAAACAATACTTAAATGAATGTATGAACACTTTTTGGTTGATTAGATGCAAAAGACGAAAATAACCTTAAGACAGGGGGACATGGGGCAATAAACAAACCAACAAGGCCACCGCAAAATAGAAAGTTAAAGACACCTCCAGATTTTTATAAACACTTTTAATAAAATAATATTATTTGGATGTCTTTTTCAAGATATTACGTATAAACAATATATATGTATTAGCTGGATTATTTATGTTCCAAACTTATATTAGCTGGAATATTGCTAAAATACTATAATGTTCATAACTATACTATTTAAAACTTAGTTTTTATTAGGGCTGGCAAATCGTGTCTTAACGGGTTTAATAGGTATCTGACGACGCACACAACATAAGTTCTTAATATGAAATGACTTGTTTAACTACTTTATATCCACTGTTTTATAAGACAGATGTAAGTTTTATGTACAAAGAAGGATAAATGATGAATCTTAACTTTCTAATTTTAATTATTTTTGAGAAATAAAAAATCACATGGTATTCTTTTCAGTAAACGGGTATAATCGTGTCTTATACAGGTTACCTATTGCCGATCATGTTTATTACCAAAAGAAAATAAAAGATATTAGTCATCTATTTTTTTTATAATTCAAATCTTATTTTATACAATATCAGTTACTTTATATAAACAAATGTTCAATACATATCCATTTTGAAATATAAAACTATGAGAATTGTAAAGATAATTGTACTATGATACATTTTTAGTTGACCTCTAGATTTTTGGACAACGGCCTTGAGATTTTCTTAATTATAACATATCAATATGTACATACTACATTTGAGAAACAACGTAAAAAAGCTAGAAAACCAATATGAAATTCGATTAAGTACTTCAGTTACTTTTTTTCTAATTGGTTATTGAATGATGCATTACCTTTTTATTGTGATGTTTAACTCAAAAACCTTATTGTGGCTAATAGTTTTAACGGTTATAACGATAAATTATCATTACTTATGTGACTTGGTCCAGCCCGGTCCGAACTGTAAAAACAGATATTATTTTAAAAGATATTTGAGCACCAAAAACCGAGTCCATTGAAAAAAGATAGGTCCACCACTAGTTATATATAAGAAATTTTAACTGTCTTTTTTTTCTTGCTATGTGGTTATTTTTTATGCATTTTACTATATGATTCTCGCATTCTCTACTCTTTTTTAAGGAGGACATAGTGAGTTCGGCATCATCCCATCGGCATGAATGAAAAGCAGTGACAGAATGGTGTTTTCCATCGATGCCGATTGGAATCGACATGTATTTGTGTGATTTTGCTTTGTAGTTTGCAGCATGGGCTGTAAAATCTTAAACCCTCTTGCCGATGGGGTGTGATTTCCTCATCTATTCATGGGATGCCACCTAGGACATGACATCGGTGCCGATGGCCACTTCCGACAAGCACTCCGTTCGGATTTAACACCAGTTTTACACGTAAATAATATAATTGTGCATTTGTAAGTATTTTAAGTAACACATGTTTGTGGAGAATAAACACTATATCTCTAGAGTATGGAGAATAAACACTATATCTCTAGAGTATTAGATCATGAATTCACGTTTTAGTTTTTCAAAAAAAACATGTCATGTTTATATAAACTTATTAGGGTGTGCGGGGTGGAAGCGGGGAAGGGAGTGCGGTGATGGTGTTTGCCGTGCGGGCACACCACCGCCCTCAACCATAGTTGAGCGGTGATCTTGTGATTTTGATGAGTAGTCACCATGCAAGGGAAGGGGGGGTGTTAATGGTAGACTATCATCTCTTCCAATCAATCACACATTTATTCTTTTTTAGGAAAAAAATTGTTTGGGTGAAGAATAAGCACTATATCTCTAGGGTATTAGATCATGAATTCACGTTTTAGTTTTTCAAAAAAACATGTCATGTTAAATCTAGGTAGAAGATTAGAGGGATGAATAAAAATGGGATTCATAATTTTTTTCTATTAATTGTTGTGAATTACTAAAACTACAAGACTCAATTAATATAAATACTAGAAGCAATCTGATTCTACTAGGACTCTTATTCTTACTTATACTTATCTCTAAACAATTAAACACTAATCAAAACTAATATTAAGATAATTCAAATAATAATTAAATAATTTTAATTATTATTTTACTTATTTAGTCTTTCGACTTTAAATCTCCTTCGGGCCATCCGTTTGAGATCAACTGAACATCCATAGCTGATGTAATTTTATCATGTCATGTATTATTTAAACTTATTATGTTGGTTTGTTAATTATATATAGTTTGGCCAATGTTCTCTAGATAAAGTTGTGGAATATTTGTATTTTTTTTAGAGATGCAGGTTTAACTCCCACTTGATGCAGAGTAAGGCACTGGTGGCCATTGGTGGGGGACCCAGGAAAACCTAAAACCTGGGTTCGATCCTTGAGTCAAACGAGTTTTATCGATAACTTCATTGTCATAACTGCCAACCGGTGGGCTATCGGTTTTTTCCTAGAATTGATGATGGACTCAGGTTACTCACAAAGTACTCTATTTGGTTCTGTAAATGCCTCAAAAATACTCTACTCTGGATTGATTCTGTTGATGCTTGTTAAAGAAAATTATATATAGCGTATGTTTGGCAAAAGTAGCTGTTGTTGGTAGCTGAAAGCTGGTGGCTGAAGGCTAGAAGCTGGTGGCTGGAGGCTGGAAGCTGGTAGTTGTAGTTGTAGCTTTTTAGATATATTTAGGTGTTTGGCAGAGTGACTGGAGCTTTTAATAAAATGTATAAAATGACCAAAATGGACATTAAAAAGTTGGTAAATTAGAAAGTTCATTATTTTTAAAGGTTAAAATAGTCGTATTTTTCCTAAAAGCTTGTATCTCCTTCTAAACGTTACTAGTATGAGCGTTTAACCAAAAGTTTCAAGCTCCTAACCTAAAAGTTTCTAGCTCCTTCAACCAAAGAAGGCTTTTTATTAAATTGAAGCTTTTTCTTAAAAGCTTAAAGCTTGAAGTTTCTAAAAGTTTCATGACAAACATACGTATAGTTTGTATTGTGATGAACTGTCGGTAAGGACAGAAATAAGACGTATTAAGCCGCCGATATGAGTGGCGGACAGGATGCCGAGATTGGTTCCTGATTTGGACAGCTCCATCATCATTAACTGGCCGTCACCATGCCCACGCGCCAGCCAACACACCAAACGCGCAATCTCAACTAACCACCATTCTGTATCTCATTCTTAACAAAAAAAAATTAATTAAATTCTATGATGTTTCATTGCTTTTCTTGTGTGTATATATATACACAATATATGTTTACGGTGAAGCATACGGCATACCAACATAATAATTTTTTTGGATATTGGATTTAAATAATCTCAACTTTATCAATTGGTCGATAACATTTTCAACTTTTGATTTGTACACCAGCATTCACAACTTTCAACTTATTGGCCAATAACACTCCCTAACTAACAGAACCCTAACACAGTTAGCTGATGTCAGTTGCCACGTCATTAAAAAATTGTCATGTCAGCCGCCACGTCAGATGCCACATCGGCTGCCACGTCACCAAAACGTGTCACATCAGATGCCACATCACATGCCATATCAGCAAAAACTAACTGGGTGAGGGTTCAGTTAGTTAGGGAGTGTTATTGGCCAATAAGTTGAAAGTTGAGTGTGTTGATGTACAAATCGAAAGTTGTGAATGTTATCGGCCAATTGGTGAAAGTTCGGATTATTTAAATCCAATATCTTTTTTTTAACTTATAACAAAACAATATTCAACAATTATTAAAGATAAAAAATTTGAATAATTTAATTTAATAGATAAGAGTTTGGTTCATGTATATGAACTTGGATTATTTATATGTTAGGTCTCTTTATGTTGAATAAATACATATATAGATATATAATTATTAATGCTGATAAATAAGTGACATATTTATCATAGGATAATTGAAAACAATAACGTACTTATATTAATGTATTTTCAGTTATCGGGTAATGGGAAGCATACCATAATAAGATATTAAAATTTCAATCATAGGTTGATTTTAAACACATTGAATGTCTTCTTAAGGATTCAATTGTTTAATAGAAAATACTGAAAATGACATTTGTGTATAGATTTTGACAGATTTTAACTTGTATATGCACATGTTATTTGAGGACAAATCAAACGACGTGCGAAAATTTATATCATCTTAGATTGTCTATAAAACTGAGTCAATTAGATACCAAACTAACCATGTAATGTGTCACATACTTCATTCTAAACAATGTTGTCGTAATTATTTTGATTTACTATACATATAGTTAGTGGCGAAACTAGCCCATTAAATCAGAGGTATCCTAATTTTTTATTTTTTTTGCCGTGCAATCATACAATATAAAAAAGCGACGATAAATAAATAAAGTAAAACAAATACCTAACTAACTGGGCCACAATTTCAATCATATTTTTAATAATTTAGGCAATTGGGCTCCCTTATTCTACAAGTTTGTGTTCGTTAGGGGTATCCTTATATTATTTTAGGGGTATCTTTGGTATAAAAGCGGAAAAAATACACTACGAATACGCGTTTGACGGTAGCCCGTACTACGGCTGCTGAAGTATTGGTTTCATCCCTGCATATAGTACATACTAGGTTATTTCCACCTGCGCGTTGCGACGGGGAACCAACCTTTTTTGGAAAGCAAAATTAACCATAGTAAGAAAAAGTCTACTTATTGATAACGATTTATGTTTCGGTTACATATTTTCAGTACAATAACATAAATTAATATTATTTGAAACTATATATAAAAAGATATGTAAAAAAATATGATGTCACAACAAAAATTCGTTTAAAATTTAAAGCGTAACTTTTTTAATATTCGGGGTTGTAGTGTAACGTGGGTTTAAAAGAGTAAAAATAACTTTATTAAAGTTCATGGGACGTGTGATAAATTTATTAAAACTCAAGGGGTAAGAATATAAATTGGTTTAAAAAACTTAACATAATTTGAAGGGGTCAAAATGTAAGAACAAAAACCTTTGTGGTCAAAACATAAAAAAAATAATAAAGTGTCTTAAATGATGCTTACAAATGCTACAAAAAGTTAAGTAAATTACATAAATACCATAAAATAAAAAATTATATATATGAGTGTAGATGACATTATTTGTAATTAAAAGTAAAATGAAGAGTAAAGAAAACATGTTAGTTTAGTGGTAAAACAAAAAAAGTACAAAAAAAGTATGGCTAAAAACAAAACATAAAAATGTAATGTAGCTAATGATGTGTTTTAATATATAGTATATAATATATAAATATATATCCAATGCTTTAAGACAAAGGTTAAAATACATAGTCATAAGTCAAGATTTGTAATTATGACAAAGGTTAAAATACATAGTCATAAGTTAAGATTTGTAATTATTTTTTTGGAACTAATGGCGTACACGGGTTAACGGCAAACAAGAACTAGACAACTAGGAGGACTTCGAGGAGATGAAGATGGGATCGGTAGAACATAACGAGGACTTTAAGGAGATGAAGATTGGATCGGTTGAGCATAGAAAGGACTTCGAGCAGATGAAGAGGGGACCGATTGAACTATATCGAATATCCAAAATTAAACACTTATAGCATATGTAAGAAACCTAAATTTAGAGTGATGATGAAATCACTCTCCATAGTTTGAGATGTAAGTCTATTATCATCAATTTATGGGATTTATGTCATTGGCTACTCTCTTTAAATGTTTCTCTGCTCTCCTCTGATACTCACTAAAGATGGGCATAATCGGTTCCTTTTTATACCCGGAACCGGTTCCTAACCGGACCCGGTTCCTGAATATGTGTCAATGGAACCGGTTCTTGTTGTAACCGGGTCCGGTTCCTACCGGGTTTTAAATATTAAAACTAGAACCGAGTGTACCGGTTCGGGTCGGGTTGGAACCGGTTCCAATTCCTTAGAAGAACCGGTTCCTAATGTTACAATTAAATGGAAAAGACTGCAAAGACTATTAGAAACCTATTCATTCGGTCAATTCAATGAAAAAAGGTGCAAAACTATTAGAAACCGATTGTAAATTCCTTGCCTTCTTGCCTCCTTGCATCCCAATATCAATAACTTACACTTTCAAACTTCCACAATTAAAATGGCGTGCAACGACGAGGTTGTGATGGTTTACATCTTGTAGGTGTAAGTTAACGGTAGAGATGGGCATATCGGGTTTTTTTGTCCTACCCGGAACCGGTTCCGGGTAGGAACCGGGTTCTGGGTACGCACGGGTCAGTGTAGGAACCGGGTACGAACCGATTTTATTTATAAAATGTGGAACCGGGTTGGAACCACCGGGTTTTTGAACCCGGAACCGGTTCTACTTTTAGCCGGGTAGGAACCGGAACGGTTCCAGGTCAGTTCCACTGGGTCGGGTTTGGAACCGGTTATTATGCCCATCTCTAATACTCACTACCCCACCCTCATCTCAATAATTCCTATTTCATCTAAATTAAATAGTAGCCAAGTTGATCAGAGGGGTTTTACTAAGTAGTTTCCTCCTAGGAAGGTCTCAAATTCGATCTCTACTAAGGACAAATTATATAAATATAAGTGAGCACCACTGGGAGTATTCTAACTTAAAGTGAGGGTTTAATCAATAACTGGCCCTTTAGAATGAACTGAAGTTTAAAAAAAACTTTGTAGTCCTTAATGTTTCATTTTTCAGTTTATTGATTAAACAATAAGCATATGTTTAATCAACTTTGAGCCTTTGACCTTACAATTTGAATTTTTTTCTTTATTGAACGGCAATTTGACTTTTGAAAACACTATGTTTAATCAACTTTGACCTTATAGTTTGACCTTAAAGTGTACATTAAGAAATTTGGTTATATACATAAATAAATTAGTTTTGTGTATATTATATTGTATTTTGTATCCGTAGTGGTGATCCACCATTTACGATTTCTCATGCTCCTGTTTTTAATGTTTCAATTCTTTTTATTCTTTGTCCGATAGTTTATATATAAATACCATTTATAAAATGAAAAGGCATACCTTAAAGTATATTCTTTTTTCCATCACTTTATGCTCCTTCCAACATAAAATCAATCATAATACTTTTAAAACTAAATTGCTAAAATCATTCTTGAGATTTGATCATTTTTATTACTTTTGTCTAAAACTCAAACCTTTTGAATCCGGGTTCTTGTGGTTTCAATTTTGTTGCCATTTTCATCCAAAAACAAATCTGGTTAGATTTTTCAGTTAACATCCAATTGTTTTGCCTTCCCCTCAAAAGACAAAATGGTTAGATTTTTTTAAATTTGTTACAATAAAACGTTAAAAGACCATTTTACCCTTCATTAAAATGGAGGAAAAAAAGACTAGATGTTAACTGAAAAATCTGACCATATTTTGATTTTGGATGAAAATGGCCACAAAATTGAAATCACAGGGACCCTTATTCAAAATGTTTGAGTTTTAGACTAAAATGACAAAAATAACCAAACCTCAAGAACCATTTTGATAGTTTACTCTATATTTAAATAGAAAACTACTGAAATTCGTAAAAAACTTAATGCATAGAAGATAAAACCCAGAGAAAGTGAGATGTCAAAAAATCGTTTTACATATTACATTTAAAATAATAGGTATAAGCATTTATACTAGTACTTACTTAAAACTGATTTTGTATTGAAGATTGAAGATTCATTCATTCTATAAAATTGACAAAAAAAATTTCAATGGTGTTGTTTCTTTTAACGGCTAACCCACACATCCCCTATGACTACTTCTACATCTACACCTTATGTTTACCATGAAACTTGAATCATTAACTACATGAAGAGAAACACTTTATAAACATACCTTGGTATCACTAGATTACAAACCCTTCAGTTTCAACATTCATTGTCATAATTTATTTACTTTATTTAACTGCTAATAATATTTGTGAATCTATATTCAAGAAGGACAAATGTTCTATACTCAATTTTAACGTGAGAATCGCATAGTACATGTATACAAATTGTTTTGTTGATTTGACAAGAGAAAGAAAAAGAAAAATACATCATTATATAAGTCTTATGTATTACAATTAGAACAAAGCTATCTATGTTTTTATTTTTCATATTATCTTTCGAAAAAGTTAATATATCTTTTTTGGTTGTTGAATTCTAAGAGATGAGTGAAGTGGTTACCATGTTCGAACTTGAAGGAATATAAACAAACGTGGGTAGAAGAAAGGTGCTCCGTCGGCGGCGTTGACCACCAACAAACTTACTCTTTTTTTTCCGGCCGGCCACCACTAATCTTTCTACACGTTGCATCCTTTCATAACTGTCTCATGAACTTTTTTTTGTTTCATGAACTCAAAATAATTTTTTTTTGGTACATTTAATGAAAACATGGGCTAATGACATGTTGACACGTGTCTTTTGGTGGGAAAACTAAAATTTATGGCTAATTAGGCAGCGACATTCACATGTGACATGAAAAAGTTGGGTAGAGCATCTACAACGCGAGAGATCACGGAGCCCCAAGAATACCTCACGAAGTATGGTCGTTATCTCTCCTTCATCGACTGTGGCTCTTTTCTCTCAAAGAATCTGCAAGAATCTCCCGTACACCGTCCATAGTGACTAACCCAAGTTAAGTTTTTGATACAAAAACTTAATTTTGTACATGGAAGTTCGATATGTTGTTTAGTAAGTTTATCAAATCGTCAAATATTTGATGTTATATCATATCATATTATATAAAAATACCACGTTTTTAGCATTACAACATAGATATTGCATAATGAACCATATTTGTATCTAGTATTTCATCATGAATATGTTTATTACATCACAAACTATCGCTAAATATACAAACCTTAAAAAACAAGCGCTGGTTTTTCTTGGTTGAAATTTGAGCTTAAAAAATACGGTTATATTTTATGAGATAATCGTTTATCTTTAGAGAGATATAACATAAAAACCCTTGCAATATGGTGTATCTATCCGATAACATCGCAAAAAAAAAATGCCCAAACCCAAATGGCAATTTGACACCTCTAAAGATCCAGTTCTTGACCCGTCCGTTTCGACACCTCCAAAAATCCAGTTCCTGACCCGTCAATTGAAACGTATAATTGTAATTAGGTTTTCTTATTGAATAATGAAGAATACAAGGCCCTATATATAGATAAACTAATTACAACTTGGTACCCTTAATAATAATAAACTTGTCTAATTTAAATAACTTAGTCTAACATCCCCCCGCAAGTTGAGGGCGGGGAACGACCTGCAACTTGGACCGTAGAAACTCAAATCTTTGTGAAGGTAGAGCCTTTGTAAACACATCAGCAATTTGATCATTAGTGGAGATGAACTTGACATTCAGCTTCCCTTGAGTAACTTGTTCACGAACAAAGTGATAGTCTATTTCAACATGTTTTGTACGAGCATGAAACACTGGATTAGCAGAGAGATAGGTTGCACCAAGATTATCACACCAAAGCGTTGGTGCCTTGCTAACCAGACCGAGCTCATGAAGAAGAGATTTCAGCCAAATCAGTTCTGCTACAGTATCAGCAATAGCCTTATATTCAGATTCTGTTGAAGATCGAGAGACAGTTCGTTGTTTTCGAGCAGACCACGAAATAAGATTAGAACCCAGATAGATAGCATATCCCCCGTGGAACGACGATCGATAGGGCAACCAGCCCAATCAGAATCCGAGAACGCCCGAAGACTAGTGGCCCAATGAGAGTCAGAAAAGGCTTGTAGCGTAGACCCCGTGTTGTGACGAAATAAGAGACCCAAATCAGCCGTGCCCTTCAAATAACGCAGAATACGTTTCACCCCAGCCCAATGATTCTCGGTAGGAGCATGCATGAATTGACAAACCTTATTAACTGTAAAAGCAATGTCTGGACGAGTTAAAGTTGCATATTGAAGAGCACCGACCGTTTGCCTGTATCTAGAAGGATCATCAAGTAACGGACTATCATCAGGTAAGAAAATCTGAGAAGTACTCATAGGGGACGACACGGGTTTGCAGTCTGCAAGGCCTGCACGATGAAGAATATCAAGAATGTATTTTCGTTGAGATAGGACCAGATCCGAACCATGATGCACCACTTCAATGCCCAAAAAATAATGTAATGGACCCAGATCTTTAATTGCAAACATAGAGCTCAAGCGGTCAATAACAGCAGTAACAGCCCCAGGGTGATTGCCTGTGATGATAATATCATCTACATAGACAAGAAGGTAAACCAAAGTACCATTGTTGTTAAGAATAAACAGGGACGGGTCAGTTTTGGACCCGTGAAAACCCAATTGGTAAAGAGCCGTTGATAATTTAGTAAACCAAGCACGAGGAGCTTGCTTGAGACCATACAAAGATTTGTGTAATAAGCACACATGATCTGGCCTAGTTGGGTCAACAAAACCAGGAGGTTGTCTCATATAGACTGTCTCCTGAAGATCACCATGCAGAAAGGCATTCTGAACATCTAATTGTCTGAGAATCCACTTGTTGGTGACAGCTAGGGATAAAATAGTCCGAACCGTAGAAGGTTTGATTACTGGGCTGAAAGTCTCATGATAGTCAACTCCATGTTGCTGGTGAAAACCTTTAGCAACAAGTCGTGCCTTGTACCTGCTGATGTTCCCACTTGCATCTGTTTTTAACCTGTAAACCCACTTGCAATCAACCAAGTTAGTATGAGGGGCAGGGGGAACTAACGTCCATGTCCCATTCCTATGTAGCGCATCCAACTCTTCAGCCATGGCTTGGCGCCATTCTAAAGACTTATTAGCAACGGTAAAGGAGGTGGGCTCAGCGGGTAAGGTAGGGGTAGTGGTGGCAGTATAGGCAGCGGGATTATAACGAGTGGGTGGCTTGGGGTTTGGACGAAGGTTGGATGGGCGAGGTCTAGGTGCTTGGGTGGGTTCTGTGGGTTCGGTGGAGGGTTCGGGTGGGTCTGATTGGGTAGGTTCGGGAGGTGCAGGAATGGGAGGTATAGGAGGAGTAGGTGGTGTGGGTGCAGCTGGAAAACCGGGTGGTGGGTCAGGAAATATTGAGACGGGTGGGGAAGGTTGTGGTGGTGTTTGGGTAGGTACAGGTTTGTTATATGGAAAGACATGTTCATTAAAGCGAACATGTCGGGCAATGTATATTCGTTCGGTGGATTGGTCCAGGCATCGATAGCCATGATGAACACGGCTGTAGCCAAGAAAGACGCAAGGAGTGGATCGAAATTCAATTTTGTGACGGTTATATGGACGAAGATAAGGAAAGCATTGGCATCCAAAAACACGAAGAAAAGAGTAGTCGGGTTTTCGTTGAAATACATGTTCATATGGAGATTTGTTAGAGGAGACACGAGAGGGAAGTCGGTTGATTAAGTAAACGGCTGTCTTAAAAGCAAATTGCCAGAAACGTTGGGGAAGACTGGATTGTGCAAGAAGTGTAAGTCCGGTTTCCACAACGTGCCGATGACGACGCTCGACCATCCCATTTTGCTCACTTGTGTGAGGACAAGAGCGGCGATGAATGATACCGTGACTGGTACAAAAGGATGTAATTGTATGAAACTCTCCCCCCCCCCCCAATCAGATTGAATGCATTTAAGTTTGGTGTTAAATTGTCGTTCTACTAGTTTAATAAAGTTGGTTAGCACATTGTAAACATCTGATTTTTGAGCCAGGGGATAAAACCACATGTATCTAGAGTAGTGATCCACACATAACAAAAAGAAACGATAACCATCAACAGACAAATCGGGCGACGGCCCCCAAACATCACAATAAACAAGATCTAACAAATTTTAGCTACGAAAAGATGAGTCTGATAAAGATAATTTTGACGACTTGCCTAGTTGACAAGAAGTACATAATGTATTTGAAAACTTGTCAGTAATAGGTAAAGAACAATGAGAGATAATTGAACGAAAAACTTGAGCATGAGGATGTCCTAAACGTTGATGCCAAATGCTAGAAGAAGCTTTGACAGCCGTGAAAGCGACTTTAGGGATAGACTGGAGCTGAGGAAGACGAATGGAGTACAAACCCTGTTCACTGGGACCCGTTAGGAGGATTGTGCGTGTAGACTCGTCCTTCACAACAAAATAAGACGAGTGAAATTCAAAGAAAACATCATTATCCACACAAAATTTTTGAACGGACAAAAGGTTTTGTTTAAGGTCAGGAACGTGAAGTATATTAGATAATTTAAAGGTTTTGTTAGGCGAGTAAATAGTTGAGGAGCCAATATGAAAGATAGGTAGTGGGTTACCGTCACCAATAAGTAAAGAATCATTACCAAAGTAGGCCTCCGAGTTGTCAATGCTAGATAAGTCTGGAGTGGCATGTCCATTGCATCCGGTGTCAGGCTTCCAAGTGAATCCTGATTGGGAGGCAACATCAGAGTGAGCAGCAAAGTTGGCTTGTGGTGCTGCACGAGATTGGTTCAGTTGATTTGGACATTGAGATGGGAGATGACCAATGCCACAATGGTTACAGTGGCCATAGACTGTGTTCTGTGTTGACGCCCAAGAGAATTGACGAGTGCTAGTGTTGTCCTGATTGCGGTTATTTTGGCCACCACGAGAGTTACCACGGGAAGAACCACGAGAGCCACGATTGCCTCTGTTGTTGTTAAAGGAGCGAGACCCAAAGTAAGCTTGTGGTTGTGAAGAAGATGCAGGATGAAGTTGATATCCCAACTGAGAAGCCATGAGTTGAAGATTGTGAAGTTGTTGCCGTAGGGAATCAATATTTGACTGTGGAGGAGTTGGGACAGCAGCTGTAAGAGGCTGTTGTGAGGTTGTGGCAGCCGCAAATAAGGCGTGTGGCGCCTGCTGATGGGTGGCCAAGATCTTTGTGATCATGTAGTCATGATCACTTAGTAACCCGTGTAGTTCAGTAAAAGTAACAGGAGGGGAACGAGCCAATAAGTTGGCTTTGAGGCCATTATATTCGTCACGAAGGCCGGTAACAGTTAACATGACCAGATCTTTTTCCTTCATCGGTTCTCCTATGTTGGCAAGGGCAGTAGCATACTCTTGAGCCCTGGCCAAATAGTTAGCCGGTTTTTCATCACCCTTCATGGTGATACGCAGCAGTTGGCTTTTGAGAGTAAATTCATGAGAGGAAGAAACGGGTGCATAAGCGCGTTCAAGTGATAACCATACCTCACAAGAAGTGTGTCCTTGAACATGCTGAAAAGATTCCTCAGAAACTGTGTTGACAATAAGCATACGGACATGAGCATCATTGGCAAGCCATGGAGCGTAACTCGGGTTGACAGTGGTGGTTGTTCCAGTTGTAACATCCTTTAATGGACAAGGGATGGTACCATTCACATAACCGAGTAGGTTATGAGAGGCAAGGAAAGGTTCGACTATTTGTTTCCAATAGCCATAGTTTGTAGGTTTTAGGTTGAAAGCAAACTTGTGAGAGTTATGGATAGCTTTTTCCTGATTTGTAAAGGTTGTGATGGCAGCCATAATAATCGGCTGTTAGGTTTAGTAATCGGCTGTTTGCGGTTGTTAGGGTTGATAGCTGCAGCAGGATGGCACAGGATTGATAATCGGCTGTTGATTTGGTGATCGACTGTGGATGTTAGAATCCACAGGATTGTGTGATTAGCTGTTTGCGGCAGATTTAGGGTAGAAGAAGGAGGCTGCGGCAGATTTAGGGTAGAAGAAGGCTGCGGCTGCTTTAGGGTTTAGGGAATCCCGGAGCGTATAAGCTCTGATACCAAATTGAAACGTATAATTGTAATTAGGTTTTCTTATTGAATAATGAAGAATACAAGGCCTTATATATAGATAAACTAATTACAACTTGGTACCCTTAATAATAATAAACTTGTCTAATTTAAATAACTTAGTCTAACACCGTCCGTTTTGGCACCTCTAAAGATCC
This sequence comes from Scalesia atractyloides, assembly GCA_947069175.1. NCBI lineage: Eukaryota > Viridiplantae > Streptophyta > Magnoliopsida > Asterales > Asteraceae > Scalesia > Scalesia atractyloides. The sequence continues at coordinate 68,908,269 of CAMTDV010000019.1, forward strand.
GCCAAGAGGGGGAGAATATGATATTTGCTTTCAAAACCAATGGTCCCAGTTAGGTTGGTTATAAAGGGGCCAACATGAACATGTTAGGGTCCATTGCCAATGAAATCCCCATGTGCATCATAATTAATTCTCACCAAATAATATATGGCACACTACCCTTGTCATTTTCCCTTTTAACTCAATAAACCTGCATTACAGAGAAGCAAACTTCATTAGTACCCACGTTATGTGGCGAAGCTTGAGATATCCGACCGGGGGGGGAGTGGAGGCGAAAGTCAGCGGACCTAAAAGTTTCTATAAAACTGGGAGGCCGAAAACGTACATACCCAAAAATTTCTATACAAAAACTACATACTCTCCACTACTGAGCGAAAAGTTCGGGGGGTCGGCCGCCCCCTCCCGCCCTACTTAAGCTTCGCCCATGCGGCCACATAGTAGGATCTTAAGATCTCAATAAATACCACAACCCTTTTGTCCAGGGATATCATAAGTAAATCTTGACACTTTCATTTTTTTTAAAAACAGAATAAAACAAAATAATCATAGCGAAAGATACAAGTTGTCGCCACTGCCACCCGTTGCCACTACCTGTCGTAGTGAACCGATATTATATAAAAAGGATATGTGACATACTGAGGGACATTGGTGATTAATAAAGGGACCAATAATGTTTAACACAATTGACAATTGTCCATTTGTCACTCAATCTGTAGAGGCTGCACAAAAGAACAACAGATTGATTATGTAAATTATCGGTCAAAACAAGATAAGAACAAGAATGCTTGCATGTTAGGCAGTTGGTGAAATGTCTGAGTCCTGGATATTAGACATGTTTATAACCATAACTGCCACTTAAAACGAAGATGCCCGCATTGTGTCTCTGTGTCATGCATCGAAATTCAACATGAAGGGACCTGTATTCGAAAACAAAATAAAAAGATAATATATAAATCTTATCACAGGGAAATGAAAAGGTACAAAAAGAGGGTCGGGTCTATGAAAATCCTGTGGCAGATTAAATGACAAAAAGTACATCGATCTCATACAATTGAGCTGGTTACTACAATTTTCATTTGGTTTCGGACGGTTATGTTCTTGACACTTCTGTAATCTGCTGATAATCATTTATGAGTGAATGTTATATTGTTTTGATGAGAAGAATCTGTATGTTCTGAATGGAGCCACACCAGAGTCACTAGTAGAGTGGTAGAGGTGGCAAAATAGGCAGGTTTGTAGGGCTGTAAACGAACCGAACTCGTGTTTGTTTGTTAAGGAAATACTGTGTTCATGAACACATACCGAAGGAGATTTTATGTTTGTGTTTTTCATTAAAGAAATGAACGTGTTCACGAACACAAATAAAATTGGCGAAGGGGAGAGGTGCATGGATTGGCGGGAGGGAGCGGCACTAGACCTTGAAGTCCTAATTGTGGAACATAGATCAATAGTATTTATCGATGTGAATAATGAGAAGAAAATGGGAACGGCGCATAAACAAGCTAGGAATATGGTACCTAATTTATTTGTTAGGGTAATAAAATAACTAAGAATTAAAGAATATAAAAGGTTTAGACAAAATAAATAAATGCACAAAAATCTTTGATGAACAACATAAACAACGAACATGAACAAATGTTCACGAATATATTACCCAACGTTCACTAACACAATTGAACGAACGAACGAGACTTCTGCAAACTAACCGAACGGAATTTCTTGTTCTTGTTCGTTCATTTATTAAACGAACAAACATAAACAAACTTCCCGCCGAACAGTTAACGAATTGTTCGCTGAATGTTCGGTTCATTTGCAGCCCTACAAACCTGTTGACCTGCAGAGCTAATCACATTGACCATCATCACTAGTCCCTTGGAATTCACAGAATTCGGCCGGAGCGCCTTGACCGCCGCAAGGTAGTACCGGGCGCCTTTGACCTCGGAAGCACGGAAACGCCATTGAGGTGCCGTTTCCCGTCCCGGGACTGCTAGGGACGGAAACGGCACGGGGACGGCCGGGAAACGTCTTCGGCATGTTGGATACGGCCTGGAAACGTGCTGCAGAAGGGGACGGGGTTTGGGGACGTGCAGGAAACGTTTCCGTCAAGTTTCCGTTTACCAGCAAAGTAAACGTTAACCTGTATATTCAGTGGAGAAACATTTTGTAGCTTGACCCTTCAAAATGTATCTCCCAAAGCCACTAAAATGAAGAAAATAGAGTGAAGATGGCGTATTCCGAGCTTGCCGGTGAGCTTCATAAATCTCCGGTGAAGAAAAGAAAAGAAAGGTGAAAGGGAAGAAGATGATGTGACTTTTGGGTTTGGTACAAGTTATTTAATATTATATTATTAAATTAAAATATATACAATTGACAATGACAACTCCTTGCTTCTTTTGTTATTATTAGTTTAATAAAAAAAGTTACTGGATTTTAGTATTTACCCATCTATAATTGAGTTACCATATCATATGTATTTATCATTTAGTACACAACTATTAACTATGTTTTCTATAATTTCTTTGCACTAATTATCATAAAGGGTTTTAAATTTTTTAATGCTAGTTAGATTATTTAATATGTCATAATTATATTTGTTTTATAAATATATTTGATATATATTTATTTTTTTATATGTTTTTATTCTCGTACCCGTCCCGTCCCCGCTTCTTGAATTTTTAGTTTTGCCGTTTCCCGTACCCGTTCCCGTACCCGTACCCGTACCCCGTTCCCGTATCCGTCCCAGTGCATCATAGCCTTTGACTGCTATGGAACCAAGTAACTAAAAAAGTAAAAATACATAATCAAACTTAATAACCACAAGAAAAAACTATAACCCAATAAATAACTTAGAACTATTTTACCAAACCGAAAGCAATTTTACCAAACACCCACACCGGCAAGCAAGTCTAATCACCCCCAAGAAAGTTAAAACAACAGAACTATTTCTTAAATATTAGTCACTATAACCCAATAAATAACTTAGAACTATGTCTTCTGCCACAACAAAATTCCAATAGCTCTAATAGAAAGCTTCCCCTGTTCCAAAACAAACCGAATGGCAAATACTAGCTGAATGATAAAAGCTTTTAAAAACAAATAGCTAAGCCTGTTAGGGTTCTTGAATCTTTGACTATATATACGTGTAACATTGTATTATCGAAAACATCTCTTTTACATTCCAACTTATATAAACAGCTTATCCGCTTATAAGAGCACACAAACACTTTCTAATGGTTTATTGAAGAATAGTGTTTACACTTATCTACTCATCTTAAGGTGGGATAAGTTGTTTTCATGAGCAGTCTGAGATTGCTTGTTCCAAGCCAGTTATTGTTGTTGAATTCGAAATTACATGTTTATGTATGATATAAGTTGTTTTTAATAATTTGATAAGTACCTGCTTGCTAGCATTAAGCTGATTATGTATGCAACTCATACAATCACTTAAACAAATTTTTTTTGAACGGTGTACTGCTTGCTAGCATTAAGCTGGTTATAAATGCAACCGGGTTAGTAGTTAGTATGTTAGTATCACCAAGTTAGTATTAAAACCCCTGGACTTGAACCCAGGACCTCCAGGAGAAGCAAAGCTTCCCACCTCCTCCTTAACCACTAGGCCAAGAGATCATTGGTATCACTTAAACAAATTGATAGTTGTTTTTTACATGTATTTCGTACATAGGGTATGTTTGGCATGGAGCTTTTAGGAGCTTCTAGCTTTAAGCTTTTAAGAAAAAGCTCCTACTCAATAAAAAATCTTGTTTGGTTGAAGGAGTTTGAAGCTTTTAGGTTAGGAGCTTGAAGCTTTTGGTTGAACGCTCCTACTAGTAGCGTTTAGAAGGAGCTACAAGCTTTTAGGGAAAAAAATAACTATTTTAACCTCTAAAGATAATAAACTTTTTAATCCACCAACTTTTTAATGTCCATTTTGGTCATTTTATACATTTTATTAAAAGCTCCAACTACTCTGTCAAACACCTAAATATATCTAAAAAAAACTACCAGCTTCCAGCCACCAATCACCAGCTTCCAGCTACCGGCCACCAGCTACTTTTACCAAACATACCCATAGTAGTCCAAGGCGCAAAAGGCCCTCAAGGTGCTCCGGCCAGCACTGAAAAATCCGGCATAATTCCCATCTTAAACATCCAAAAAATGTCAACCTAAAGCATGTCTAAAACCACTAAAAATGGAGCTGAATACTGATGATCAGGACTTCAAGACACAATAATCATTCCAATTTCAAATTAATATTCGATTATTCACATCCTAACTCATGTTTATGCATAATACAACCCAAATAAACCTAGATATATGACCAGAACAAGAGTCACAAGATCAATTATCAATGCACATTGAACTTGCCACAAAGAAACCCTAATTTCAACATCAAACACTTCATAATACCAGTAAAGAGGCTTACAGTTTTGAGATCAATTCATCAATCTGCTTTGCATTCTTCTTATAAACCCTACACGATCATCGTCGATGGAACTTGTACGGCCTTTGAAGTTTGCACTGAATTAGTCAATGGAATGTTCTATTCCTTACTTGCTTTAAAAATTTATTGAGTTTAAATTAAATTAAATGGTTTACTAATTACACACTTGCTCCTAATAGTTGTAATTTTATACTCGGGTGGTCCTTATCACTAACCCATGTTAAATTTCTCAATTAAATTGATGTTAAATAACTAGATTACCCCTAAATAATTAAAATAAATTAAACTATCTTCTTTCTCCCCTCGTTCCCACCCTCACAAAAACCCTACCAACACACCTGCAAATCTCCATTTTCAACAATGTCTCCAGAGCTTCCCACCCTCCTCCGCCGCACGCCCTCTCTCATGCGCCACCACTCTCCACCAACAACAACAATCCGACGGCGTTTCACTCAAACTCTAGTGCGTAGCCAAGAACAACGCCGAAGATTTCGCCCTTCAATCCGTCATCGATCGGGCCTGTGGAGCCGATTGTTCCCCGATCCAGCCGATGGAGCCGATTGTTCCCCGATCCACCATACAAACATCCGCGATGTTGGATAACGTATCAGAAGGTCTTTTTTGTAATGGGTTGTTACAGATTTGCGAATACCATCGATGCAAAACAGGTTGGGAAATGTCGATTGAGTTGGTAGATAAGAGGTTGTTGGGTCGATTTGGAAGGGGGATGCGAGTTCGAGATTTTGAGCAGGTTTCGATTGTTGATTTGGGGGTTATGAATCTCATGATGGACGACGTATCGGTGGTGGAGGGTGGAGTGCTCAGTGGTGGAGGGAAGATGGTGGTGGTGGTGGGTGTTCTGGCAGTGGTGGTGAGATGGTGGTGGTGGTCTAGGGTAGAAGGAGGTAGGAGATATATTGTTTTATTTTCTTTAACACATAGGGTAATAGTCATTTCACAAAGACTTAACTGAAAAATTTAACATGGGTTATTGATAAGGACCACCCGAGTGCAAAAATTACAACTATTAGGACCAAGTGTGTAATTATAAACCATTGGGACCAAGTCTGCAATTTTCGTAAACCACAGGGACCAACCAAGCATTTAACTCTATATATATTAACAAAGTGAAGTATTCTCATAAAATTAGTTTATACAAGAAAACTAAAAAAATTAATTAAAAAGGTAAAAAAATCATATCTGTTGTGAAACAACGGTCTATTAGCAACTAATATATGACTACAATAAACATGAGAGAACAAGACTATAGAGATCATGTAAGAACAAGAACATGGAGAATAAGAGAATGAGAATTCCTTTATTTGATTGATTATAACATCATATACAAATGTCATTGTATATAGGCACTATGACATTGATACAAACATAAATGTGATATGGGAGTTGGTAATGTAGATAGTCACTAATAAATAATAGATATTCAAACACTCCCCCTTGACTATCCACGTGATAAAAGAAAGGGGTATATTATTCTTTCGGTACGCTTGGAGATGCTGCCTCGTTAAAAACTTTGCAAAGAAAACCCAGTGGGACAAAACCTCAGCTAAGGGAAAAAGAGTGCAGCTCGTATTGTCTCCCCCTGACACTTCTGGATCAGGTACGTTGCCTCGTTAAAAACCTTACTAAGAAAAACTGATGGGATAAAACTTAGTGAAGGGAAAAAGAGTGCAACTTGTGTTAAACTCCACCTCATTATAATATATATCGTTTAAGTAACAGATGCCAATCTTCTATGAAGGTTGCTGAAAACTTTTGTAGTATGTGACTTGCCGCTTGGTCCTTTGAAGTGCAATCCTTTAATAAACATTGATTTATGATCTTCTCTAGTTGCCTCCTCTTGTTAGTAGACACCATAAAATCCATGAATGTGTTTTCTTACATTCCCTGCATTTACAAAACTAACCAACTTGTTGATGGGTTAGTGAAATATGAACCCATGTCGTTTGTTCCTTAAGAGTATAGAAAACATAAGTTTCACCCATTACATTATCTCCTCACTCTACACCAGTTATATCTTGTCAATAAACTTCATGATATATGTTTATGTATAACTAGCAAGATATCTTAATACAATTCGTATGTAACTATTGTACTTCTGGACAATGATCTTTCCTTCTTTGATAGGATATAAAATGTCATTTTTTATATTAACCACTTGGACATCATCACCATAAACTTTGTCCGCGTGAAATTAGCGACCATCTTCTATATGTATTATGATTGATGGATATTAATACAATTGCTTGCTCTACATATTGAGCCATAAATTTGCAAAATCATCTTTAGTTTGAAAATTATTTGTTTAATATTAAGCTCATTTTGATCTTGTTAGGAGAGTCAATGACATCAACAACATATATTATGATACTTATACCCTCATATTGTTGTTTGAATGAAAATCAAATGTACTAACTACACCATATGTATTTCTCGTTTCGAGCTCACGAGTGATTCAGTTATAACACAATCGACTTGACTATTTTACTCCTTACAAATCTTGTAAACTTTGTAGAACATTTCTTGAGTTTTTCATATCAATTTACAACTCATCACAAACTTGTTTCCATCTTTTGACTATATAGGTGTATGTGTACACTCTTCAGGAGTTGTCATATAAATTTCTCAATTTACATGTTGATTTCAATATCATGTCTTCAAAATCCAAATTGTACCTTCTCTTTATTTATTGAGATGTCAAAACACCAGGTATGATTTTTTCTATGTATGTCTATTGGTGCACAAGAAATACATCATTAAGATGTTTCAATTAACTTTTAAGCAATCAAGTACCTTAGGGAACTCATTAGGAGTTCTAGTTATATCCAACATATAAAATAATCATAAAGTATTCAAATATGAATATCATACAATGAACATTGTTCTCGAGAACTTAATTTACATGAATTACATAATTTGAATCCTTTAGGACTTTCATGTACCTTTTAGTTTCCGTGACATATAACATTAATCATAAGATGCATATTATTCTCTCTTTATATTACCAGACTAATTAAATACTGAAAAACTATTGCATCCACCACTAGAGAATACATCTCATCATAATCAATCATAGGTCTTTGTCAAATCCTTGTGCCATCAATTCTTAATTCACATAAAAGACCTAAATGTATACAATATATTTTACAACTTATGTTGTATAGACTACTGGTCCGAAAGCTTTCCATTTCAATAGAGAATTCAACTTTGCCTCATTTGTATCTTTCCTTTTTGACCAATCATTTCTTTGTATTTATTCATAGGATTAAATCTTGATCCCATTATTTTATCATTTCAAGCGCTATATTATATACAAAATAATAACGACGTCAATTTATTTCGATTCCATACATATCTTAGACATGATAAAACTTATTGAGATCTCTTTATTTTCAGGTACCTGAGGTTCCTTTTGAACCATCATGTCTAATCTCTTTTTAGAAGATCTTATTACTATAACCTCGACTTTACTATCTTGATTACTTGCTCCAATTTCGAGAAATTTTGTTATTGGAATCGACTAGTCTATCAGGCTTCATGTGTGCAATAGACTTATTACAAATATGTGGTTGTCCTTCTGGGACATAAATATAACTGGAGCATAGGCAGTTGCTTATGTGACTTAACTAGTCACTCTATTTAGGTCAGTGAACTCGTCTGGTAATTTATTCTCAAATATTTGTAAATGAATTATCTTTCGAACTTCTAGTGCACACTTTATACTCGGGATCAAGATGACATGATAATTACTTTCACTTTTCACATTGCAACTGCTTTTTATCTCCCCCTAATATTGGGAACATTCATTCATTAAAGTAAAACCAATGAGCCATAAACATATCTCTTACTAATGGCTTTAAGTTATCATAGATAATATTTCTGCCAACATATTCTCAACCTTTTAGAGGCCTCATCTTGTGCGGTGTGGTGGATGAATTTAAATATTCATGTCGTACAACAAAAACCTTAGAAGGGGCATATTAGGTTCCTGATCAAAACCAACTGTAACGGGAAAGTTTATAACTATGTTGGCACGATGTGCATTAACGTCGAATGAAAAATAACATGTCCACAACTCATGAACTTTTACTCTTTGACTTTGCAACCAATTATAGACTCCAATGATTGTCTTAATTAGCAAAAGAATTTTGTGTATGAGCATCAGCTACATGAAATTCATCTATTCCAATTGTTTATAACTTGGGAAATAAATTTATAGTTTGCTACCAATGAGCACATACAATCTGGAATAATGTGCTTACTATCTCTTTAGCTAAGCAATAAATCATACAAACTTCTGGTTGTGAATGTGATAACCATTTAGACGATGCACTTATTTAAAAACACTAAATGGTATCATGTTTGGATATACATATCTTTCAATCATTCAGAATATTCATTCTCACCCTACTTTGGTTGGTAAATAAATAAATTTTCCTTACGATCAGACATGACATGTTTAATTATCAGCTTGAAGAATATCTGGTTCTTCAATACATTTCACATCATAATTGACTCGATGTGGTCTAACCGGTAGTGCCAATTAAGTAAATAATCATGATACATAAACTTCGGGTTTATGATCGTATGTTTATTAGTTGAATTACGTGAGAGAATAATGCATTATCATTGCAAACTGTAATGCTATACAACTTTTATCCTTTTCACATTTTGTTCTCATATAATCACTCCCATAATTTGTCACCATTATTACAGTTATGATAGTTGAGAAATTTTTAACTTGGCTATCATAACAATTCTCATGGTAGATCTCATTATTAACATGACCATTACAAATTTCTCAATTATCCCTATGATACGGCATTATTATGATCATTGTATAATAACATTTACTCAGGGAATGAATTAGAGCAAAAATAGCTTCATAGTTCTCATTATTACTTGGTCACATGGATATGAAATCATTTTAAACTTTTCTTAACAGGAGCATATCTTAGATGTGACAAATGGAAATTATTTTATCCATTTTTTTCTTATAAATAAACTTCGCTCCACATAACAGAAATTAAGATTTAATAATATGTTCGAGTCATATAATGTTACCGGTCTAACATGTTACGACTTTTCATAACTTGATAATGAATTGCGTGAGTATGACACTTCAAGCGTCTTATCTAAGAACTTTGTACCATTTCATGATAGTAATAATGGAAGAAATCACCTATAATTTCAATACTAATTGTACACTAAAACCATTAAATAGATCTTTTTTGTATTTTATCAACATCAACTAAGTGACTCATAAGCATTATTGTTTCATATAAAAAATTAGCGAAAAGTTTTATCTAGCTTTTCCTTATAAAGGATCTTCTAAAATTACGCCAAATACTATAATTAATAAGTGAATACAAAATTTTAGGCATGGATATCACAATACTACTTCACTTGTAAATCACTCGATTTCTCTAAAATAAAATTTATCATCGATAAAACATGGACGCGTAGAAAATTCAAAATTTCTCGAATATGATATATGTAGTCATGTTTGAGCATGTGTAGACATGAATATGATCATACCAACACTAGGCTAGAACATATAAACAAACTATAGTTGTTCTTGTTTAAATAATTAGGAAACCATAAGACAATATAAGAAACAAATTACCCAATGATCGAGATCATAACTCCAACATTATTATATTACCTTAAGATTGGTTGAATAGATGATAAACCATCAATCTTTATCGGTTACTATCCAACAAAAGCATATTATTCGAATAATAAATTAATATATAACTCAACTTTAATTAACAACAATTTTAATGGATCAATCAATTATGGAAAAACATCAATAAATTTTGTAATATGACCAGATGCAACGTGGACAAGCTTAGTTAACAAATTTAGATGTTATTATAAATATAAAACAGAAATTTGGATGTGGCTAGAAATATAAAAACAAAATAATAACGCAAAGTAGGTGTTATTTTATACAAACACATAGGGAACTGTAAACATTTTATTAAATAGCTTCTTATTTAATATATGAATTTAATTTGATAAATTCGAAAGACCAGGCCTTTGTTCTTCCTCACACAATGACCGAACCATCTTATTTTTATTTATTTATTTTTCATTGAATCAATATAAAACCAATATATTCCTTTTGATCATCTTCTATTTAGATTTAGGTTATGAGGTCCAGCCGCTAGATGCTATAAGCGATACAAGATTTCTAAAATGTATAAATGCATACATACAATACATAGAGATTTCAAGTTAAGAATAGTACCTGATTTTTGAATTAGAAAACTGTTCTAAAAGATGTTGCTGCTGGCTGATGGTTGTAGTGGTGCATCGGAACAAGAACGGTTGGAATATCTTTATCAACTGAAACGATGTTCAAACGGTTGTATGCAAATTCTCACGCTCAAAAATTACAAGAGATCATGGATGGAGATTAGGTTTTGATAAGAGCACTTTCGTGCTGATAACGTGTTGTGAAACAACGGCTTATTAGCAACCAATATATGACTACAATAAACATGAGAGAACAAGACTATAGAGATTATGTAGAGAACAAGAACATGGAGAATAAGAGAATGGGAATTCCTTTACTTGATTGATTATAACATCATATACAAATGTCACTATATATAGGCACTATGACATTGATACAAATACAAATGTGATATGGGAGTTGGTAATGTGGATAGTCAATAATAAATAATAGATGTTCATAACAATATCAAGATTTATTTTTATGAATTTCTTTATTAAAAATCGCTTAAAATAATATATAAAAAAACCTTTTTTCAAAAAAAAAATTGTACTGCACATATGCGCTAATACAGAAAAGGCTAAACCACCTAACCCACCCCTTACCGACACCGCCCAAAAACCTAAACCCCCCACCCCCACCCTCCAAAAACCTAAATCCATCCTCCCACCAAAAGCCTAAACCCCCCAGCGCGGCAACTCGTGTGAAGGCAGTACGGTTTCTGGTGGAACGTCGTAACCAAGTCTGACCAACCCAGCGCGGGCCCAGTTAAGACAACGTAGTCTGGGCAAATATTGGCTAGGGTCGTCGTTTAGGCGGTGTGACATTGGGTCACTCAAAAAGAAAGTTTAATAAAAACTAGTTTATTATTGAGTAAAATACAATTTCAGTCCCTAGGGTTTACATCCAATTACATTTTCTGCCCTCTTTGATGAAAACGAACAATCAAGTCCCTATATTTAAGTACAAACTTATTTAAACTGTATTTAAGTAAAGTAGTTATATAAAAGCTGGTGATTTGGATCCGTTGGATAATTTGAGGTTGAATAGACCCATTGATTAATTTGAGGTGATCCTAAAGAATTCGGATACAATTTATTTTTGTTGAAATCAGCCCATACAAAGATATCTCATATTCACGATCGGTGTGAGATATATTACGCATGCGGATATTATTTATATACTGTTAGTTAGCAAAATATTGTTGCATTGAGTGTTTGTACTTTCTGCTTATTGTTTTGCTTATGTATTTTGGACCTGGTTTGTTGTATTTGGCTTGGGTATTTAGTTGTTTTTTTTTTGGGTTGGGGTTGTTGTACTTGGCTTGGTTCGTCAAGCAGGCCACGTGGATTGTTTGTTTATATACTATCAATTATCAACATGTTACTGCATTTAGTGTTTGTATCCGATGCTTATTGATTTGTTTATGTTTTTTGGGTTGTAGGTTGGGCTTATTGTGTTGTTGTACTTGGATCTAATTGTGTGTTTTGGCTGGGGTTGTTTTGTCTTGCTGCCATCTAGTTTATCTTCGATTTACAACTCTTATATCCTTAACTAACTGAAGACAGAAACATAGTTTTATGAACATTTTTTATGAAAACTTCTTAAAGTAACAAAAATTGGAAAGACTAGACAACCCTACTCAAAACCATATAATAAGTTGGAAACTATTTTACAAATGCAAAGTTTATTCCACAAAACCACAAAACGAAATGCAATTATAAAATACATCTCGTTTCCAAAATACACAACACCCAAAAGGATAAGTATATTGCTTGTACATATAACTCCATAAACCTTCAACAACTATACATTACATCATAGCAATAAATTAACTCAATTTTGAGAAAGTTACCAAGTTAAAACAAAATTATACAATACCTAACATGTTGCGAAAAAGTCACAGTTGGCTTTGAGGAGAACAACACAAAGAGGGTGAGGTGAAAATGTATAGGTTAGGAGATGATGGAATGCCAATCAATATGGTGATTAATGGTGAAATAGGTGGTCCATGGTAAAGCATGCATTAGAGACGCAAGGGATGATTAAGAGGGATTTCATATAAGGTGTTCGAGATCATGATTTCAAAACTTCTATGTGTTATTCTTCTAAAGGCACATACCCTATACATGTATTAAAATTCAAGATGGTGGTTCAGATAATGAGTTCCTATAATCATTTGGAGGCTGTGTTCTTCTCACCCGTAAGGCAAAAGGTGGCCACACTATGTTCAGTTCCATGTCGAGACGATAGTGATTGCATGTTATGTTTTCACTTGGAATAATGTGGTGGTCTGTACCATCAACAGAATAATGTGTGATTGTGCCATATTTACCATTGAACAAAACAACAGAACATAACAAGTGATCCTCACCAAAACAAACTGCATAATACTACCTAATTTTACTTATAGATATCACGAACACAACAAAACAGAACAAGCTTTAATTATACAATCTTGCACTACAGAACAAAACAACACGGTACCAATACTTAACGGAACCACATTATACAAGATTTAATTATATGATACCTAAATTATAGATAGATATGATGAAACAGAGTTACTTGCATAATTGTACATAGAAAAAGTGTAATCTAACCACATTGTACCAATACTTAACTATAATTATACATATCAAACCTTGGTACCTAAGACTTCACATATTACCTAATACTTAAGCATAATCAAAAGAACATAACACAACCACATTAGTTATCGGGAAATGGGTTTTTGTAACACCCCAAAAACGGGGTTGGTAATCAAACCACATTAATTTAAAAAGCGGGTAAAAATACCGTTGGTGGTAAAAGCAAACCCGTAAACAAATAACTAGGAACAAATTAACCTAGTTAGAAACATGAAAATAGTAATAAAACAATGAGTTGTAGCCCTTTATAAATAAAACATAAACTTGAGGGGCCAAAAGGGGAAAACTTAAGTTTTAGTTTATAAAAATAAAACAAAACACACACTAGATGTGTGTGTAGCGACCAGAGAAGAAGAACAGGAACAAACCCTTGTTCAATCTCAAATCATCAAATTGGAGATCAAATTCGAGTCTTCAAACCGTGCATGAACTAAATTATCGATCACCTAGACTAGAGGATCATAATGTATGTCAAAATTCTCAATTTGGTGATATTTTGATTGTAGGTAGAATTCATGGATTTCAATCCATGTATGAATATGAGAAATTAAAGTAAGATAAGAGTTGTGTGCTTGCTTAGGAACAAACCCTAAGTGAAAATTTTGAATAAATTGCCATGATTTGGGTGTTTGGATGAATTACCACACCTAGTTAAATGAGTTTTGATTATATGATGAAAATGATAATATATAAGTGTTCATGATCATCATACTTGTATGTATGTGTAAGATACTTGGACAAATAGAGATTTGAGTAAGTGTTCATACATGACTTGAAATAGATTTTGTATGATATGATTAAATTGATGTTATGTCAATGTTGGTAGGTGCTTGAAATCATGTGGTCTACGAGTTTGTATGTAGAGCTTGACTATATTAGGTATTCGGATGAATATCTAGTAATATGATGAAATGGATTTTACATAGAGATGAAAACTCTTAGTTCTAACATAATAAATGGAGTTAAATGCCTTTTTAGTCCCTGTGGTTTAGGTATTTTTGACAGTTTTGTCCAAAGGTTTCATTTTTCTCCTGTGGGTCCAAAAAGGTTTCACCGTTGCCATTTTAGTCCACTGGGTTAAATTCATCCATTTTTTTGTTAACGAGAAAGGCAATTTGGTTATTTTATATGGGCGAATTGCCCTTCTAGTTAACAGAATTACATCTAAAGTGACCGAATTGCTCTTCTCATTAACAGAAAAATGGTTGAAGTTAACCAAGTGGAATAAAATAGTCAATGGTGAAACCTTTTTGGACCCACATGGGAAAAATAAAACCTTTGGACTAAACTGTCAAAATGGCCCAAACCACAAGGACTAAAATGGCATTTAACTCTAATAAATGGATGAACTAGGATTGATAGTTGAAAGCCAAGTTAACTTGGTGTTAATAATTGCTTTAACATGTCAAAGTGAAAGAAATGAGATGAACTTGGTTGGGAATTTAGTTAAATGGTAGCCTAAATATAATGTCCACCAAGTGTTTCATGAAATGCCTAGATGAGTTCATTAAACTTGTTAGTGCATTGCATATGTCAATAGGCAGTTGACTTTTTAAAAGTCAAACTGACCTATAATAGGATCAAATGGTAATTTTGATATAACATCCGTAAGGTGGGATAGTCTTCATAAATGATGACTAATCTAACCATCTAGCAAATGATAAAAGGTAGTTTAACGCTTGAGATGGAAGCTTGGGAAGAAGTGGGTCAAAAGGATCAAATACGCGGAAAAGCATAACTGGATTCAAGGTAAGTAAAGCATACACCCTTCCAGTAGAATACCTACTTTTTGTATTGGTTACGAACAAGGTAAATTAGTATTTGAAATATGATGTTCCGACGCGGAAATGATACGGGTCGGAACAAGTGAAAATGATAAGAAACCATATTTGATGGTAAAAGGGGTTAAAACGGTAATTTGGTCATGTGATGACGAATAAATAAGGAGTTTTGAAAAGTAACCTTATGGTGTAAATCATAATGGGTAAAAATGGGTAAAATAGTAATCTGGTCATAAGTTGACGGATAAATAATGAGTTTTGAAAAAAAAAACACCCATGGCGTAAGCCATAATGGGTTAAACAAATTAAGAAACACTTTTAAGTAATATGATCATATGGTGTAAGCCAAAACAGGCTAAATGGGTGAGATGGCAAGTAAATATTATCTCACAATACTAAAATGGTCATTTAGGCCAAACGGGTCAAAATGGTGATGTTATCACCATTTGACAATATCGACTAATGGTTGTTTGTCGAGTTTTGTGCTCACAGGAAAAATAGCGTATGGATTGCATTGTTTTTAATTAGCAATTTATAATGTTAGGCATTAAAGCAAGTCAACTCTATGACTCGAACCAGTTACGTGTAATGAGTCAAACTCTCAATGAGGACTTGGGGTCTGATGAGAGTTAAACGAATCATGGGCAAACACTGGATATCCTAAAGAGAGGTATATCTAATAATTTAGATTGGAGATATTATGTTTTTAGAAACATAATGATTTTAAATAGAATATGGGCTAAAAGTGTCCACTTGGTCAAAACAAGCTTAAAATGTTCTTCATGGTTAGAAGGACTAAAGTTGACCAAAACGCCCTTGAGTGACAAATCGGGCAAATGACTCTTAAGGGTAGTTTAAATATGAGTTTTATAATTTGGACAATTCGTCCGATAGTATAAAGTGGAAGGCTTAAGCCATTTTGGCTTAATGCTACTAAATGGATCCTTTTCGTAAAAGTATCAAACTCAAGGGTAGAATGGGAATATAATAGTTTTTCCTATCATAATCCATCACAATTGAAGTTTTGAGGATGAATGAATAAAGATCATAAAGTGGGATTAAGAGATATGAAGGAATGCGGATAATTTAAGCTTAAGTGCTTAAGTCCCATATCAGGTAAAAATAAACATGCGTATAAATCGGGTAATGGTTGCAAAATCCTTAAAATTTGTGAATCCGGGTTGAGGATTTTGGGTTAATTACGTGGACAAATGTTTTATGATCAATTAGGAACAAGTTTCAAGAGAAACGAATAAGTATTGAAGAAGTTATGGAAATTTTACGTTAAAATGGAAGTTTAATTTATAATTGAACATTCATACAGCTGAGTGAACGTTCCTGCAGCTGAGTGAATATTCCTGAAGCTGAGTGAACATTCCTGATGACGAATGAACATTCATACAGCTGAATGAACATTCCCACTGATGGGTGAACATTCCTTAAATGACAATTTAAATGGATTTAATTTCCGTAGTTTACGGCGGGATATAGAACAAAACGTTTATTTTGTCGTTTTGGGCCTTCGGGTTTAGTTTGTTACGTTATAAACTCCTCGTAACTGACGCATTTCATGATTTATGGAATACAGGTAATGGTTTGAAGTACCGGATGACGATCAAGCTTAACGAAGAACGAACACGACCAAAGTTCAAGCTTCCGCATTTTTGGTTTAGTTGTAAATCAAATCGAACATCGTCAATATGTCGTAATGTTTTTAAATAGAGTTAATTACTGTTTTCGTCCCTGTGGTTTGTCAAAAATCACTATTTCAGTCCATTAGTTTAAAAATTGCGATTTCAGTCCCTGTGGTTTCACTTTCGTAACCATTTCAGTCCTTGTGGTTTCACTTTCGTAACCACTTCAATCCATTTATTCTGTAAGTACAGGGACTGAAATGGTTGCGAGATGGACTGAAATGGTTACGAAAGTGAAACCACAGGGACTGAAATCGCAAATTTTAAACTAATGGACTGAAATAGTGATTTTTGACAAACCACAGGGACAAAAACAGTAATTAACTCTTTTAAATACTTAAGGAGTTTTAAGTAACTTCAAAATTAAGTATGGCTATGTGTTTGCATTATAAATGTGTAAATGCAAACTTGTATAAAATACTTTGTGTATAATAAGTATGGGTCTTACAGTTTTCTGATGGTGGTGTTGAGGGGGACCAGGGATGATGGTGGTGATGACATTGCAGTGGTTACGATGATGGTTATGGTGGTGGTGATGGCAGTGATCTGGTGGTGATGGCGAGAAGACAACACAAAGGTTGAACGCCAAATCGTTCAACCACCTCAAAACAACCGTCACCTGCACTACCGTGTGGTGGTTTTGGGTCTCCGACAGGTGCAATCCAGCTACAATGTACCCACAACAGTGAAACAGAGCTTAGATTGTGTGTGAACGACATGATTTCAGTGCAACGAAAGTGAAATAGAGGTTTGTAATTGTTCTTATGATCGATTCATTCTCCATTTGCACATTGAACTCAATTAAATACGGCGATGTGTGTGAACGCAGTGAAGAGGAAGAATGTGACTTTGCGTGTGTTAGTTGAGGGTGTCATAGAGTGAAGGGGGAAGATAATGGAGATATAAGGTGTGGTCAATAAGATTTGTGGGTGAAATTACATCCTTACCCCTAAACTTAACAGTAAAACTAACACCTTACTAACTGTTAGGGCATGTGGCAATAAAATACCCACGTCAAGGTTTTAGAGGGCAAAAACTGAAAGAGAGGGAGTTAGAGGGCAATATGGAACAAACCTCAGGGAGACAAATTGCACTTTACTCTATCGTGGGAATGCCCGGCGCTGCCGCGAGTATTTATGTTTCTTTGTCGCCCGTTGCGTGTTGAGTCTTTTAAGATAAAATTGCAAGTCTTTCATGTTTCGGTGTAGTCTTTTAGAAACTATGTAATTGGGCCATCTATAAAGCCAATGCCAGCTGAGTCTCCTAAGATAAAGATGGTATTTCTACACCAAATTCTTGCAGTTGTGAGGAAGAAAGGTCTTCAATGCACCACATAAAAAGTCAACAACGAACACATAGTCAAAATTGAAAAAACCTTGTGTTTTTGCATTATGCTTTTTTAGACCGTTACCAAACCCTTTAGCACATCAATGAAAGTTCGCTTGAAAAAAACCCCAAAAGAAGTTTTACTTGAAGGTGGGTGGCAACGTTTTCTCTCATTAAGCCGAGAACATTCATCAGCTCCAAGATCTTTTCAGGGCAGCCTCTGCATTCATATAAATTAACACAGAGGACAAACTAGTAAATGTGCATGAACAAAACAAGTTAACAATTGAAAATGAGTGAAGAATTTTCATACTGTTGATGAAACTCCAACAAACAACTCGAGGCTTCTTCAACGAAGAAGAATCATCCCTTTCTTGCGCTTCATCTTCCTCATTTTCCCTCCCTTTTGTGTTTTTCCAATTATCTCCTTCATTTGCAAAAGACAAGTAATGAGGCTCTTCAGGCTGTTTCTTTCTGCTCATTAGCAAGTGCTGACAGCTCAAAGTAACTGTGACTGTATGGCAATCCACATGTTTTACGTGTTTAAAATTTATGACACAAAAAGCGTTAACGTTTAAAGATCTACATTGGAAATAGGTTGTGATCATGTACACATGACCGGAAACTAACCATGTAAGAACATTTTCTCCACTGATTGTCTCCATGGATGGCTCTTCAAAAGCAGTGTTTTACCATTGGTTATATTGAGACACAGTAATAAAATACAATATACATAAAACTATTACTTACACATATATCAATATATTAATGCATATGTATAGGTGAGAGATGGGAACCGCTACACATTTAAGATTTAGGAACCATCTGATCCACCAAAGAATACATGTCTTTATCTGTGAATACACTATCTTGGATATCATTAGCAAAGCATCAGGTGTTTCCATTGGAATACACTATGTTGGAAATCAAAGTATATCTTTCGCTATATTAAAAACTAATTATATACAATTTTGTTACCAAAATAAGATTTGTCAGGAGACATGCATGAGAAGTGGAGAACCATTAAAAAGGCATTTTCAGAGATGTTGGGGAAAATATAACTTGATTTCCCAAGGAAAAAAGGAGTAACAAAAGTGGCGCATATAAAACCAAAATTAATATGCACAAATTATGTGGTTGCAATAAGATCATAATTCAACCCCATTCCAGCCATATTAATATAAAGAAAGAAAAAGAAAAATTCAGCAACTCAAAATGGATAGATAATGCAATTGGAAAGCTCAAGGAGAGACCTACACATAATGATCAGATCACTTCGGCCTTCTTGTTCAACGAATATTTGATAACAGTCCTTATCTTGGAATCTGACAATCTAAAATAAGAACATACAATAACACACGATTCATGTAGAAAATTGATAGATTATTAGGAAAAGAACACAAAATTAGGGTGACAATTTTAAGAAAATGAAATGATAATGTGCCTTGTCCTCAACTGAAGGGCAATACCGAGGCCCCTTGGCTTCCAACCCTTTAGAATGAGTCATGTAAATGCATCTTCTATAAGTACAAAAAGTCTACACAAAGCCAATTTTGTGGCTCGTGGGCTTTACACATCCTCATTGGAAATTACATGCTTGCTTATCAGTAATTTGGGACTACTTTCTTCAGATTTTTTTTACTCTTTTACACTGTTAAGATACAAAATACACTCTATTGCCCATAGTTCAACTCAAATGTGCACCAAAAAAATGCTTAAATGTTACACTGGGTAGCTTGTAGCTCGGAAGCACGGAAACGCCTGGGAGGTGCCGTCTCCCGTCCCGGGGACTGCTAGGGGACGGAAACGGCACGGGGACGGCCGGGAAACGTCCCCGACAGGCAGGAAACGGCCAGGAAGCGTGCAGGAGAAGGGGACGGTGTATGGGGACGCGCAGGAAACGTTTCCTGCAAGTTTCCGGTCATAGTTCGACTGAATAGGGTGAAAATAGCGGATTCCGACGACGACTTCTGGCCGGAAACCTGCAATTTCTGCCGGAAACTTGCTGGAGACTTGCTGGAAACTGTGAAGAAGAAGAGCGGCTGCCTTTTTGTGACGGCACCTCCCAGGCGTTTCTCCAATGCCAGGTCAGCAGATGGGTGCGAATCAAGTTCGAACACCGGCGGAAAACGGTGCAACAACTCTTTTTGTTGGGGAGTTACATTGGTGGACAACAGATGCCGAGCTAGAAAACGTTTTATCTCATTACGGAAGGGTGAAAGAAATAAAGTTTTTTGATGAACGGGCTAGTGGAAAGTCAAAGGGCTATTGGTGGACAACAGATGCCGAGCTTGAATACGATCCTTGCCGTACCCGTCGCGTTTCACTTGATTTTGTGAAAATTGATTTGGGTTGTTGAGATTAGGATTGGTAGAACAAGATCCAGATTTTTTTTTTATTTTTTTTTAATAATTCAAGTGCAAAGTTTGTGGTGAAAATCGACAAGGATCGTATTCAAGAGTTAGAGCACACTTGCTCGGTATAAAAGGTACGAAAATATGAAACCGTAGGACACTGACAGGTTTATCAGGTTTGGGTCGGGTTGCTGATCAAAGTTATAATACCCCTGCTCTTTCAAATTTATAATTTTTCTGTGTGTTGGGCATTTCAAGTTTATCATTTATTCAATAAAATGATAAATAACTAATTTGAGTTTTTGTGTTACATTATCTTTGATATATATTTATTTTTTTATATGTTTTTATTCCCGTACCCGTCCCGTCCCCGCTTCTTAAATTTTTTAGTTTTGCCGTTTCCCGTGCCCGTCCCCGTACCCGTACCCCGTTCCCGTACCCGTCCCAGTGCATCATAGGCTTGTAGTCCACACAAGCAAAGGGGTGTTTAATTTTATTGCCGATTAGACAGACAAGTTAATCCAGTTACTTGCAGCGGTTACTCCTACTGCACAAAAACACTTTGGCGAAACTGTATTTGTAAACATGCATCTGACTGTATCCATTCATCAATGAAACCATTATGGGAAACCAGGACTGCAAGGATCATAAAAAGTAGGTTCGGTTATGAGCTTTCATCGAAACCGAAACCAACATATGTCATGAAACGAAAGATAAACTGGTTACCTGGTGCGCTATTGTTGAAGCAATGGTAGTGAGAACATCAAACTAAATGATTTTACAGCCGAAATTGAAAACAAAAACGCAAATTGCAATAACATTTACAAGAGCCGGATTAACAAAACACGAAAAATAGATTGATTTCATAAGATTATGAACACATGGAATGAACAAAAAAAATACAAGAATCTCACCGCAAATTTCCATTGTTGCTTGATGCAATTAAGAGGATTGAAGGTTTGATTGTTTCAGGGATCGACTTGAGGAGAAGAGACAAAATTCACAATGATACTGAAAATCCAACACAGACCTGTATAATCAGATATTCAAAAGTAAAATTTGTACATCCAAACAGTTGTAGAAAAAGTTTTATTACCTAAAGTCATACAGAGCACGAAACTCGCTCACCCGAATCATCCAAATTGTTGTCATTTGTAATAGTGATTTTAGGTATCAACTGAATATTCAGGCAAACCTTTAGCAACAACGATGTCAAATGTGTTATAAAAAGCTCGTTTCCACCGCACCCATCTAAATTAAAGGCGTAAAAATCAATAACAAGAAAGATCACCAAACAAATTATACTTGATAAAAGCTTTCGAATTTTACCTAGCTTTGAACTGCACTAAACATAGCTGAGCCCATTTGTTCACGAACAGGTCTTCCACTTATGACAAGCTTACAATAACACCACTTCAAATCAGAAGCCCTAGACCGTAAAGTCACAACGAATGGTTGCAATCGCAAGCCCTAATTGGAAAATTCAATAGATTGATTGGTTTTGTTGTTGCAGTGGAGAAGGCATCCGGCTGTGCATCGCGTACCACGCCATTGGTCTCCACGATTAGTTGTAAGAACAGATGCTGTGTGTGGTAACGGACGGGGGATTGAGAGGACGAATTGAAGGTGAGACCCTTTCATGGCAGGCTTCAATTAAAGGATAGAATGGGCGCATTGACTCCCATTGGTTCAAGTTCCTGACATAAATGTAGAGTTCCGTGGATGAATCTCTAAAATACCCCACAGACGTCTTAAAATTTTGAAGATTGTATCAATTTAACCCCTCTAAAATGACTTGTATATCATGCTTTAAAATTTATATGTGCGGTAGTCTTGTACATCACATTTGCTTTATAGATTATAGATATTCTTCTTTATCACCATATATCGATTGATAGAGTGCATTGATTTCTTTGCATCATAAGAAAACTACAAGTCAAACACATGTACCTAGAGATCAATCTAGGGTGCCATCTTAAAGATACATATGAATTTTGAGTTAAAAAAATTTAGGTACTAATATTCATGTGACTTTTGTACTTTGTTTTTAATTTTGAATCGATGATTAACTAACGACACTTATGTAAATACACATAAGGGTTGTCATTTTTACATTAATCTGAATCAACCCGATTTAGAGAATACCTGAAAAACTCGAACTCGACTAACTCAAACTTTATATGAGTCGGTTATGGGGTCACATTTTCTCGGCGAAAAACCCAAATAACCCGAGCCAAAACCTGAAAACAAAAACAAACATTTAATGTCTTTTTTATATATGTGTTTTATTTGGAGTCTTTGATATCTAGAACATTAAATTTGGGACTTTTAAACACTGCCATATCATATTTCTAAATAATGTTTGAATTTTAATAATTTTTACTAGGATGATGATTTATGAAGATATTTTGTGAATATGTTTTCGTTGTGAAGTGTATCTAGTGATTTTGGACCATTGATCAAGCTTTTCAATGGTTTAAATTGAGGTGCCGTTGATATCGTGAATATTAAAAAGCCAAAAAATGGCTTAAAAGGGAAAGAAAGAAAAGCCTAAATTTATTGACTTTTTATGGATTAAATTTAGTTCCATATTTTCTTTTTTAAAAATTAAACACTTATATACTTTATATTTTTCTAAAAATATCATAAAATCTAGAATTTCATGAGTTTTTAACTTGTATAAGATTGCTATATTTTAACAAAATACCTACTTGTTGTCAGTTGCGTTATACATAAAGGTTGCGTAGTTATATGTGGGTGGTGGGGGTGGGGGGGTGTTATGTGATTTTCCCTATAATGATGGGTAATATATACACATGTTGCATTTGTCCGTTGGTATGCGTCAAGCGTGATATGCTTTTATTAATATTTTAAGTCCATTTTACGCTTTAGTCAAGCTTTAAATTATTAAACACGATATTGTACTAACACTAAACACACACTTGGGTAAGTGCACCCATCGCGAGCGTAGTATAGTATTGGTAAGATACCGAGGTCGTCCAAAGACACAAGAGCTTTTAGTACCGGTTTATCGTCAACGTCTAATCGTTCTAAATTTTTAATAAAAGTTTTAAATATAAAAGTAAATCTAAAAATGAAAAGATAAATAAAATGAAATTCAAATAGACAAGATAAAATCACTTGATTCAACTCCTCTTTAGTGTATCATTTGATGTTTTTCACAGTTTCAGACTTTTCAAGAGATTGTCTTAGTTAAAGTGTAGGCCCTTCTTTTGAAGGTGACGTCACCCTCAACTCAATGGTTTGAGTCAGCAAGGATACAATCCCAAAGGGTCAGAATATTGAAAGATGATTAAATAAGTTATTAGTACGAAAAGTGGTAGGCCCTCTTGTGAAGGTGATGTTACCCTCGACTAAGTGGTTTGAGTCAGCAAGGATACAATCCCAAAAAGCCGGTTTAATGTTTTAATAGTAATTTACATATGAGGGGTTCAAGCTATTCGCACCCCGCCATCCAATACCTTTGGGGTATTGAAGGAGGTCATAGTAAGCTTGAACCAAGTCCTCGCAGGATCTATACGCTGAACGAGATAAAAACTTTCCCAAACCACCCTTCTAACCCCCTTCCAAGTAGTTAACGCGCTTTATATAGATCGTAAAGACACGATTGAGCAAATTAATGATATCATGAAGAAATGGTTAGGAAAATTTACTTTCAATATAAGAAACTAGTTATTAAAGTCATTAATACATACCAATTAAAAAGTGCTGAAAGATTAAAAATCAAAAGTAATACATTAAAAACTTGTCTTCACCAAGTGATGTAAGAGATTAGCCAAGCATGGCCTTTGTTTGACAAGAACTCTTACAATCAATCTTGGGTCCCGAGACTACTACACACTCTAAAGATGATAGATGGATGATGGTTGTGGGTGTTGGTGTTGTAGTGGTGGTGGAATGGTGGCAAAGTGAGAGAGAAGTGGTTTGCAGAGGGATGCCTTTGAAGTGAACCAGGCACCCCTATTTATAGTCAGAACAGAGCCTCGCCCATGGCCTCCTGTCCAGTGGGCACGGCCCCGTGGCCAGCATCTTCTTTCCTTCATTAATTGCAACTGTCAGCATGTAACAACCCGCTTCCTCGCAAGCTCGTCACTCTTGTTACGCCTAGCACCATAGATTCGGATCATAATGTAACCAAAATCGCTTATTACGTTATATCGCATATTTTCGCATCACATCACACATCACAACGCTTACGCTCTTATCGCACTCGCTAAACACTACAAACTTCGCATGAAGTTTCCAAGGCTATCTGCTCGCTTAAGCTGGAACGCGACTCTCGCAAGACTTAGGAACAAAGCCGCATGCTACCTCGCTTATTTTATTGAATCTTAACTTAATTTAATCGATTTATACGCTTAACGCCTTGCTAAACGCTTAATACATCTAGCTAATACGAACCGAATCGCCAAACGAACGCTTAACGCGAAATAATCAAACAAAACTTGGCAAATAGGTCAAGTTCGCCCGAACTTGTCCAGGCTTCCTTAATTCCTCAATAACCACAAGTCCGCCACCCCTGAATCATCACTTTGAAGTGGAACGAGGCGTCGTCAAGCAAAATCCCAGATCCGGAAGTACAAGGACGAAATCGTCACTTTGCACAAACTGGACTACCCGTCCGAACCTTCAAGTTCGCCCGGATTAGTCCGAGTTTCTGTAAAATGGCTAAACTCGCTCCAAAAGACCTCGTCAACCTAGGTTTTGCTCAGTAGCCTAAGGTTGTAGGGATGGACACTCGATTTCCTCAGCAAACGACGCGAAAACGCACGATTTGGATGCCAAAACAGTCAAGTTCGCTCGAAAAGCATCAAGTTCGCTCGAACTTGTCACCAGTTTGGTGATCAAGTTCGCCCGAACGTGATCAATCCTTCACCAAAATGCACAAGTTCGCCCGAACTTGTACTGATTTCCAAGGAAATCAGACAAGTTCGCCCAAACTTGTGTCCTCCCTCAACAATTTAGGCAAGTTCGCCCGAACTTATCCAATTCTCAAGAGAATTAGACAAGTTCGCCCGAACTTGTATCATACCTCAACAAAAAGGTCAAGTTCGCCCAAACTTGTACCTCCAGGAAGTTCAATCAAACAAGTTTGCCCGAACTTGTACTCCAAGGTACAAGTTCGCCCGAACTTGTCTTCTGTTCCATCAACCGTTAACCGTTTCAGCAATTCGGAAGACTGATGCACTTCTGTTCGCTTACAGACTGATCCGGCGCTCTCCTTCACTCACCTCAGATCTCATCTCCCCTTTAATCGTACCAACGGTGAGTATACTTGACTCATTTTCGCTTTAACACACTTTTTGGGTGTAACATACATTTATATCAAAACACACGAAACACGTTAAACTGATTTATCACACACGAATATCTGTTTTACATACTTATACGTGATGCTAGGAACATGTAAACTAGGACACATTTTCGTTGACTCCACCCTAGCTAGTATGGTACTATAGTTTGGCTAACACCCTACGGGGTCTAGTTAGGAAGGAACACATGGCGCTTCGCAGCCTTTTTCGAGAGCTTAACATGTGAAATTTGTCTTGTGAGTTTTTATTGTTATGTGTATCATGTTTATGTATGTGGAAATTCACGACAACCGTTTTATCTATCATGCTATTATATCAAAACATGTATGCTCGCCAATACATTTTTGTATTGACAATTATTTAACCTATGTTGCAGGTTATTGAGATCTACTTGCTGCAATTGGACGTAGGATTTCATTTTAGAAACGCATGTAATAGAATCTAGGGAATATCGAATGATGTTTGTTTGAGAGATGTTTGGATAATTGTAATAATTGTTTATGGATTATATGTTTGTTAGCATGGGATAATGAATGTCTAAATATTGTCGCGTAAATAGTTGTTATGGATTGAGCAATCTGATTCGCCTAGTGTCACGCCCCGATGTTTCCGCGCATCGGTTGGGGTGTGACACAGCAGAGGGCATCTGGACACGGCCCTGTGGTGAGCGTAGAAGCTTCTGCATGTTTTGTCTTTAAGTGTAAGGTCTGACCACACCCCATGCCTGGCTGGGCACGACCCCGTGGTCAGCTTTTGTTTTCTTGTTTTTGTCTTTGGTGTGCTGTTGAGGGGTCGGGCATGTTGCGTTATTCCTTCTTCTTGTATCTATGTTGGTTTTGTCTGCTTATTTGGTTCTTTTGTTCTTTTAAGCTCATTTGGTCCTGTAAATTCAAAAGAAAAAAAGAAACGTGTACTAGAAAATGGTTAGTTTTATGCCTCATTTGATGTAATTTATATGTTGCATTTTATACACATCAAATATCTCCACACTTGAATCTTTACTTGTCCTCAAGCAAAACTCTTTAAATGTGGCTTACACACCCAAATGGAATAGGTAGAGAAGAAGCTTTGTGGCTTGTCTTGAGTGTCGGGAATCCAAGATCTTTATCTAATTTCGTTTTTATTTTATTTACAATCTTATTCGTCATGATTTATTTAGAACATTTTTAAGAAAAATTATTTATTTGGGCATAACATGCCTCTTTAAAATTATATTTATTTATATACAAGTTCACGTACCTCATGGGAGATCACTCAACACTCGTCCGAAAATGTATTTTTGTGATAACACTCGATTCTGACATGAACTTACTTCTACTATATGTTTGCCAAGCAATCAAACCTCCTCCTCTTTAACTATAAACCTTTGTAAATATCAATATGACTTTTGAAAAGGTTAGGCTTGGGCTAAGGGTAGGTGATTTTTGGGTTAATAGTTAGCAAAATGGCGAAAAGCGTAAAAAGCGTCGATTGTCGTAAAAGTTTTTGTTTTTGTGACATTTATTTAAACTAAGCATATTCAAATAAGATTTTTGAGGAACTTGTTTAGTTATGCAAGAACTATGTTTTTTTTCTCATGCGTGTCACAAGATAACCGAGCTTTTTACTAAAAACAATTGGGTTTGAAAGAAAAAGGCTTTGGTGGGTAATGGGTGTTTGTCTTACGGATTTGTGAAATGAAAAGGTTTAGGCTCAAAGGGGTTAACTAGGGGGATTTTTGGTAGGGGAGTAAAAATAAGGAAAATAATGGTGTTGAATAAAAACGGGTTTAGTCCTAATGCCTCCATCATTTACTTACTTGGATTTAAGTCGGTAAGGACCGGGAATGTATCGTCTTGGCAAGTTCTAGAGTCGTAAGAACCAAGCAGCTATTCACACAAGAAATGAAAACGAGCATTTGGTTTAAAGATGTACGTATGTATGCTCGATAAATGCTCAAAACTCACTTATTATGGGAATGGGTTTATAGTGTGAACAAGTATATATAATCAAATTTTAAAAAGATTTGTCATGCCCTTTTTTATAATTTTCTTGTTTGGTTCTTTTTATCACGACGCTATCGGTTATAAATTTGTAAAAACATAAATTTTTTAGAACTTGTTATTCCCAAATTAAACCAATACAAGTAAAAAGATGAAATTTTTTTAAAAGATTTGGGGTGATTAGCGGTTCCAATACGAGTTTTGTGTAAGGCTTGTTATTGGGACTTGCAAAATTCAACGTTTTAGCTCTCCCCCACACTTAAATTACAAATTGTCCTCAATGTGTTCAAAAATAAGTTTTTCGGTTGATTCGAATGTGTAAAAGCGTGTTAAAAACAAGTTTTTATGTTACTAGGCACCTAGCCACGGGTCCGTGTTGTCTGGGCACGGCCTCGTGGTCAAAGTGCCAGTATAAAAAATGTACAGAAGGCTGACCACGGGGCGTGTCCATTGGCCACGGCCCCGTGCTGCACATGCTGGGAAGTTAGAAAAGTTGTCGGAAGGCACTGTTTACGTGCATGGGATGCGGTTTTAACGTCCCTTTGCAATTTCCACCTTTTCTCGTTTGTTAGGCTGTTATGCAAGATTCAAACACCACAAAGATTACTTAAAACCACCATATATTAGAGTGCATGATACAAATGGTCCTAAGATTGTTCCTAAAAATTTAAAAATTACAAAAGTCCTAGAATGAGATAGATGCAAGAAATCTAAACCATAATGAAGCTCTACCCTAAATGTTACATTTTAAACCAACAAAAAACCCGAAAATGATTTTCCGGAAAGTAAGGGTTCTTAGAACTTCATCCCGGAGGGTGCACCCTTAAAAGTCATTGAGCATTTCCTCAATCTCCCTAAGGAGGAAGAGGAAGGGCTCATCTTCCGCATTTTCATACGGGGGGGGGGGGGGGGTGCAGGATGTCCGACGACCACCGGAACCTCGTGTAATGTGTCTAGAGGAGGTTTCGGAGAAAGGTCATCCCATCCGGTTGGGATAATGACTTCTTGCGCGAGGTTTCAATCTTCTTGTGAGAAGATTGGTTCCATGGGAGGCGTCGCAAGAATGTTCAACCTTTTGTGCAAAAGGTTGATTTCTTGGAAGCTATTTTCTAGCCCCACCGTCAAGTAGTTGATACGGTCGATGAGGATGTAACAACTCGTAAATTCGTTGTTATTTTGTCTTATTTTATTTTCCGTGTACTTCGTTTATACTTATCATTTGTACTCCGAGATTTGATTATGGAAAAGTTTATGTTAAGATACTTATATTTTGTGACAACTATACCACATCTAATCGCTTAGTAAACTCAACGCTAACTCAAAACGCAATCACAAGTAACTGTGTTACCTCAATAGCCTAGTGTATTGTTGTACGATTGTAACATCCGTCAAAAACGGATTTACCAAACCCGCTCCGTTTAGCAACCGAACAGTCAGTCAAAATTTTCGTTGCGAATTAAATGCCCAAAATATTTTTAAACGATCCGTAATCAATTATTATACGGGGGTATATATTTAGTTTTTGAAAAACTGTTGAAAATTGAAAAATAAAAATGAATTGTTACAGCCGGGTTTCGAACCCGGGTCTGTACCGAGTCACCTAGTGACTTAACATCTCACACACAAACCACTGCGCCAACTGATTTGTTTGATAAATAATGAAATAATTTAGTTCATAAAGTGACTTTACAAATTCAAAAATCGGCGCCCAACGATTCAGTCGTCGGAATCCCGGAATATCCGCGAGCCTTAACTACGATTTACGTTATAACGTAAACCTTTAATCAGATGTCGGTTATAACCGATGTTTGAAGTCCGCGACACTTTTCAAAACCGCCGGAAAACTTAAATTGATGAATACAGTTCAAAATCAGACCAAATACATTTCGATTATCCCTATAAATTCAACCACAATCGTCTGAAAACCTTTTCGCTGAAAATCACACCTTTTTTTCGGCATAATTTCACTCGCCGGAATTTTCCTGTTATTCGCCGGAAAACCGAATTTTAATTTTCTGAACCTCACTAATCCCCTAAACCTTTACTGAAGTTACCCACACTCTTTCCAAGATTTCCGAAGACTTGCTGCTGCAAGGAACCTATCGCCGGAGGTGAATTCTGTCGCCGGAGTTTCTGCCGGAAAACAGAGAGTTCAGTCGGTATATTCTCCGCTCAGTTTCTTTTCCTTTTCACTTCTATCTTATCAATAATTAACCTAAAACACTAATGAAACTTGAATAAAAACTCGAACCAGTCAGACCCGGTTTCTGGTTCAATATTGATGAAGAAGACGACGCACTTCCATATCATATAAGTATATTATAAATCATGATTTTAATCGGGTTAGACACACAGTCCAGCGGTGGACTGTGTGCACATAAGACGTTAATTATACAAAGGTCTCGAGTTCGATTCCCGTCTCACACGCTGCCTTAATAAAATCTATTTTTTTTTTTTAATACTGAACCGGAGTCGCCTTAGTTATATGTTAAGTATATTAATAACCGGAATAATAACCAAGTTATACACACAGTCCAGCGGTGGACTGTGTGTTTTGTTTATATCACAGGTCACGAGTTCGAGTCCGGTCCTCAGCACCGACTCGGACAATTATCTTTTCTTTTAAATAAGGCAGAAAAGGAAATATCTATTTTGTATTTAAGTATAATAAAAACCGAATATTATAACATGTTGAACACACAGTCCAGCGGTGGACTGTGTGTTAGATTAACCCACAGGTCCCGGGTTCGAGACCTGTGGTGTGCATATGACCGTTTCGCCTTAAACTGTTTTTAAAATAAATGATTTTCTATTAATTCTAATTAATGTATATATGAAATTAAAATCGGATATATAACGGGTTAGACACGTAGCTCAGTTGGTAGAGCTGCGTGCACGCGTACGGGAGGTCTCGGGTTCGAGCCTCACCGAGCGCACAACAATATTCCGCAAACCGGTCAACGACCAGTCAAAGTCAACTGGTCAAGGTCAACTGTAGCAGAAAAAAATAAATATTTTTATTATTTTTATTTAATTATTTTAATTAAAAATCAATTATAAATACTTAAAAATAACATTTTTAAGATTAGAAAATAGCTTCAAACTCACAAAAATACACCCAACAATTCTACTAAAATAGTTTAATAAAATCCGTTTACTCACCAAACCATAATGCGATTTATCTAGGTTAAATCTCACTCGTGGTTAAAACCACTTCGCGTGCATTCATCATCATCAACCGAACGCACCCACTGTGAGTGAATCTTACAATTCCCCTTTTTAAATTACACGTTTTGGGGTGTGTCATGTGTTATGAATTAATTAATTTATTTATTTAAACTTGTGCCATACCACATCATGACTTAATCTTAGATTGATTTATTGTTGTGATTTATTTATATTCCGTTTGTCAAATTACATGAAACTCATACATTAAGCCCATCAGTTCCTCGTGGAAACGAGTAGAACATCGCGTGCTTCAATTCAAATTCATTATTGTTCATGTGTGTTTTCATTGAGTTTATATTGTTTGTAGTTGTGTTATTCATATTATCATGTTAATGCAATTCATTCATCAGGCCCCTCAGTTCCTCGTGAGAGACGAGTTGAGCATCGCGTGCCTTTAATTGTTCCATTATTGTTCATGAGTGTTTTCATTTAACATCTTATGATTATTGATCAAGTTACATCTAATTTTATTCATGTTTGGTTGTGCACATATTTCATAATCAATTTAAATAAATTGTTCAAATGCTTTCCATAGGATTCACTCGCCAACATTATGTTGATCCAAAAACCTTTTTACACATGATACAGGTGAACAGGTTGAAGCAAGGATAACATAGGATATGCCTTAGAAGAGAACAAAGGAGTTAGATTGTTAGTTAGATCATGTTGTATCACTATTGTAAACTTTCATTTAATTTGTATTAATGAATATGAAACATTTAATAAATGTCATGAGCTTTGATGGTAACCCAATCATGCCCCGATCACCTTATCCGCTGCGGGTCGGGGTGTGACAGATTGGTATCAGAGCCATGACTATAGGGATATAGGATAGGTTATTAGACCCTTAGAACCTATACTATAGTCTGCCTAAATTTTAAATTGACTAGGTGGTTACATACAAACTTGTGATATTTATTTGTTTCATATTTGTTTACATTTCAGTCAAACATACATGCTCATATACATATTCATTATACATATATACATATTCATTATACATATATCGATGTTCATGTGTTCAATTTATTTTCATACTCTCGTTATCCAAAGATTTTATGCAATTTTCAAATCTCATCAAAGTAAGTTCTGCGACGGGCATGTAGTAACTGGAAGGGTACGAGTACCGGTAGTCGGAACGTCCTGTCTAGGCTGGCATTCGTATAAATCCAATATAACGGACCAGTTTGCCTACCTGGGGACCAACGATGAGAGTACGAAGGACCTATTAGGCCAAAGCATGCCACACCAAACGTCGTTCGAACTAACCCTACTTTGAGGTGTCACCGTGTCTACACCTGGACACATTCCGAACATCACACGTTGTATACATATTTCTCGATTTTCACCGGGTTTTGTGTACGCAACCAGGCAGAAACCGTGCGAACCATATGAAAAACCGGTAATTCATGGGGGCCCACATGATTACATAAGGTAAAGTATGGCGGCATGACGGGCCTAACAGCGAGCAAAGCCAAAGACATCCTATGGATGTAGTATTTTTGTATAATTATTTTATGAATGTTCATTCTTGAATGCGACCCACGATCTCAAAAGCATCCAACTCATACTCTTGTCATGTATTCATTGTAGATGTCTTCTAACCTCGCCCGTAGGAAGATGAGAGCAGGAAAAGCCCGCGAACGCATGGCTACCTTAATCGCTCAACAAATGGCTGCTGTAATACCCAACATTGTAATCCAAGTTCATCAAGCACTTACCAATAATCCTGTCAACCAAGCAAACCAAAACATTTTCAACTCTTCCCCAAACACCACTAAATGCACCTACAAGCATTTCAAATCATGCGACCCTCCGAAATATAAAGGAACTGAAGGTGTCACCGCACTCCTCCATTGGTTTGAAGAAATGGAGAATACTTTTCTAAATTGCGATTGCCCTGATGATCGCAAAGTGCGTTATGCTACCGGTCGACTATATGGGATAGCACTTACTTGGTGGAATACAGAGAAGGCCAAACGAGGTGTTGAAGATGCTATGTCCTTAACTTGGAACGAATTGAAGGAAATCATGACCAGACGATTTTGCCCAAGGAGCGAAATCAAGAAGCTAGAAGATGAATTTTACTCATTGAGGCAAGTGGAAGGAGACCACACCACCTACAACAAAAGGTTCCTCGAATTACATCAAATGGTTCCCAACATGTTTACTCCCCTCTACCGTTTGATCGAGCACTACATTCGTGGTCTTCCGTCAAAGATTCAAGACCCTGTGATAAGTACCAAGCCTGCAACTTTGGAAGCAGCAATGGAGCTAGCAACAGAGCTCACCGAGAACCGAATCCGAAACAAAGACTTCAAGGAGGAGAAGAAGAAGGATAAAGAATTGACTGAAACCTCCGACTCCACTCAAACTGAATCCCCTTCTCAACCCGAATCCCCTTCTCAACCCGAATCCCCTTCTCAACCCGAATCCCCTTCTCAACCCAAACCTAAGAGAAGAAGAGTCGGGCGACTTTTCGCTGCTACCCAACGAAATCAACCCGTTTTTCACGCTATACCCATCCGAGCTGTCCCAATCACCCAAGTGGCACCCAACTCAGCTTACCCAAATAAGAAACCATATCTTGGACCTCACCCTCAATGCAACCACTGTTTTTATCATCATCCCCTTACTTTACCTTGCCGGCTATGTACAACTTGTGGACGTTATGGTCATTTGAGCAATGTTTGTCGCACCTTTCAAGACCAAACCTTTTCCCCTACTCAAAACATGGCCCAAACTTATCACCAACCTCAATACCCCATGTTCCCATATGCTCGAGTTTGCTTCAATTGTGGCGACCCTACCCACCTTAGAAACACATGCCCTCAATTGGTTAACATTATCAACACTCAAGCCCAATCAAACCCAGTTAACCAAGTAAACCAAGAAAACCCAACCACTATGCCGCCAGCAAGAGGAAGAGTCTTCAATATCAACGCCAACCCTGTCGAAGATAATGACGGCCCAAACGAAGATACTCAGCTAGTCCTGTTCGCCGAAGATCCAGATTCAACTCCTATTGTTTAGTCTTTCTTTATCACATGTGTAGACTGTAGAGAAATTATTGGATATTATATATTATATATTGTTTTCGGTATATGCTTTTGCCGAGGCCGTGGCTCCCCATCCATCGAGGTTGAGTTGGATCCCCATTTTATTATGTGGTTGATCTTGGCGTGCCCGCACGATCGGCTCCGTTTGTTGAGCCTTGATCGGTTACGTAATATTACATTTCAATACATGCAATATGCTCGGCTCCGTTTGATTGAGCCTTGAGTACACAGATTTATTTACATTTCCAGTTCATGCAATATGCTCGGCTCCGTTTGATTGAGCCTTGAGTACACAGATTTATTTACATTTCCAGTTCATGCAATATGCTCGGCTCCGTTTGATTGAGCCTTGAGTACACAGATTTATTCACATTTCAAGTCCATGCAATACGCTCGGCTCCGTTTGATTGAGCCTTGAGTGCACAGTTCAATTTACATTTCAAGTTCATGCAATACGTTCGGCTCCGTTTGATTGAGCCTTGAGCGCACATACAATTTCATTATCAGTATCTTGTGGTTGTGGTGTTTGTAGTAGAGTCGCATCGAACTAACCATAACTTTCGGATAAAGTCAACGAAAATTTGACAAGGATATGGTGGATACGCCGATGGTACTTCCTATATATAAGTATTCTTGTCAAATGATCGGAGGCATTATCAGGTGGTTATGAGAGGTTCCATGCATAGGCTGTTTGTGTGGTTAAGTTATTCATATTCAGTACATGCAATATGTTCGGCTCCGTTTGATTGAGCCTTGAGCACACAATTTCAATTTCAGTACATTCAATATGTTCGGCTCCGTTTGATTGAGCCTTGAGCACACAATTTCAATTTCAGTACATTCAATACGTTCGGCTCCGTTTGATTGAGCCTTGAGCGCACATCCATTTTATTTTCAGTACATGCAATACGATCGGCTCCGTTCGATTGAGCCTTGATCGCACAGATATATTTCATTTCAGTATTTTATGTTTGTTGTATTGATTGTAGAGTTATAGGACTAATCATAATTCACTGATAAAACTAATGAAAATTTGGCAAGAATATGGTGGATACGCCGCTGGTACTTCCTATATATAAGTATTCTTGTCAAAGGATCAGAGGCATTATCGGACGGTTATGAGAAGTTCTATGTAGGATTTATTAGTTTCTGGGTAACCAATCATAACTTGTGGATAAAACTAATGAAAATTTGGCAAGAATATGGTGGATACGCCGCTGGTACTTCCTATATATAAGTATTCTTGCCAAAGGATCAGAGGTATTATCAGGCGGTTATGAGGAGTTCCATGTAGGATTTAGTATTGCCTTGGTTGGAATTTGTGTTACATTTATATCATCATGTTATTTAAAGAGATTGGATTGTGTTCCATTTCTACATAAATTAACCTCTCCATCATAACAAACGAGAGAGGAACTTCCATCATTCAAACATATATGGATTCAAATACTTGCTGTTGTGTTTATTCATGTTCAAATATTTGCTGATGTGTTCATTCATGTTCGAATATTTGCTGTTATGTTTATTCATGTTCAAATATTTGCTGATGTGTTCATTCATGTTTGGATATCAGCTGTTGTGTTTTTATTTATGTTCCATGTAGATTGTAGTGTTAGAAGTTTTGCCTTAGGATATAACCATATTTTTCCCAAACGAATCTAAACTCTTATGCATGATATCATTATTTAGAGAATCCTTCCTGTTTATCAATATTCATACAGTAGGCAACAAAAAGCGATTCCTGAATAGGGTACTTAACCTTTACAAGGAACGTTACCGCCTCGAACAAAAACTTAAACCCTCATTTTTGCTAAGCATACAACTGTCAAACAAAACATCATCATTCTTATAGTCAAAATATATCATTATTTAAATTTCGGGACGAAATTTCTAAAAAGCAGGGGATACTGTAACATCCGTCAAAAACGGATTTACCAAACCCGCTCCGTTTAGCAACCGAACAGTCAGTCAAAATTTTCGTTGCGAATTAAATGCCCAAAAATTTTTTAAACGATCCGTAATCAATTATTATACGGGGGTATATATTTAGTTTTTGAAAAACTGTTGAAAATTGAAAAATAAAAATGAATTGTTACAGCCGGGTTTCGAACCCGGGTCTGTACCGAGTCACCTAGTGACTTAACATCTCACACACAAACCACTGCGCCAACTGATTTGTTTGATAAATAATGAAATAATTTAGTTCATAAAGTGACTTTACAAATTCAAAAATCGGCGCCCAACGATTCAGTCGTCGGAATCCCGGAATATCCGCGAGCCTTAACTACGATTTACGTTATAACGTAAACCTTTAATCAGATGTCGGTTATAACCGATGTTTGAAGTCCGCGACACTTTTCAAAACCGCCGGAAAACTTAAATTGATGAATACAGTTCAAAATCAGACCAAATACATTTCGATTATCCCCTATAAATTCAACCACAATCGTCTGAAAACCTTTTCGCTGAAAATCACACCTTTTTTTCGGCATAATTTCACTCGCCGGAATTTTCCTGTTATTCGCCGGAAAACCGAATTTTAATTTTCTGAACCTCACTAATCCCCTAAACCTTTACTGAAGTTACCCACACTCTTTCCAAGATTTTCGGAGACTTGCTGCTGCAAGGAACCTATCGCCGGAGGTGAATTCTGTCGCCGGAGTTTCTGCCGGAAAACAGAGAGTTCAGTCGGTATATTCTCCGCTCAGTTTCTTTTCCTTTTCACTTCTATCTTATCAATAATTAACCTAAAACACTAATGAAACTTGAATAAAAACTCGAACCAGTCAGACCCGGTTTCTGGTTCAATATTGATGAAGAAGACGACGCACTTCCATATCATATAAGTATATTATAAATCATGATTTTAATCGGGTTAGACACACAGTCCAGCGGTGGACTGTGTGCACATAAGACGTTAATTATACAAAGGTCTCGAGTTCGATTCCCGTCTCACACGCTGCCTTAATAAAATCTATTTTTTTTTTTTTTAATACTGAACCGGAGTCGCCTTAGTTATATGTTAAGTATATTAATAACCGGAATAATAACCAAGTTATACACACAGTCCAGCGGTGGACTGTGTGTTTGTTTATATCACAGGTCACGAGTTCGAGTCCGGTCCTCAGCACCGACTCGGACAATTATCTTTTCTTTTAAATAAGGCAGAAAAGGAAATATCTATTTTGTATTTAAGTATAATAAAAACCGAATATTATAACATGTTGAACACACAGTCCAGCGGTGGACTGTGTGTTAGATTAACCCACAGGTCCCGGGTTCGAGACCTGTGGTGTGCATATGACCGTTTTGCCTTAAACTGTTTTTAAAATAAATGATTTTCTATTAATTCTAATTAATGTATATATGAAATTAAAATCGGATATATAACGGGTTAGACACGTAGCTCAGTTGGTAGAGCTGCGTGCACGCGTACGGGAGGTCTCGGGTTCGAGCCTCACCGAGCGCACAACAATATTCCGCAAACCGGTCAACGACCAGTCAAAGTCAACTGGTCAAGGTCAACTGTAGCAGAAAAAAAATAAATATTTTTATTATTTTTATTTAATTATTTTAATTAAAAATCAATTATAAATACTTAAAAATAACATTTTTAAGATTAGAAAATAGCTTCAAACTCACAAAAATACACCCAACAATTCTACTAAAATAGTTTAATAAAATCCGTTTACTCACCAAACCATAATGCGATTTATCTAGGTTAAATCTCACTCGTGGTTAAAACCACTTCGCGTGCATTCATCATCATCAACCGAACGCACCCACTGTGAGTGAATCTTACAATTCCCCTTTTTAAATTACACGTTTTGGGGTGTGTGTCATGTGTTATGAATTAATTAATTTATTTATTTAAACTTGTGCCATACCACATCATGACTTAATCTTAGATTGATTTATTGTTGTGATTTATTTATATTCCGTTTGTCAAATTACATGAAACTCATACATTAAGCCCATCAGTTCCTCGTGGAAACGAGTAGAACATCGCGTGCTTCAATTCAAATTCATTATTGTTCATGTGTGTTTTCATTGAGTTTATATTGTTTGTAGTTGTGTTATTCATATTATCATGTTAATGCAATTCATTCATCAGGCCCCTCAGTTCCTCGTGAGAGACGAGTTGAGCATCGCGTGCCTTTAATTGTTCCATTATTGTTCATGAGTGTTTTCATTTAACATCTTATGATTATTGATCAAGTTACATCTAATTTTATTCATGTTTGGTTGTGCACATATTTCATAATCAATTTAAATAAATTGTTCAAATGCTTTCCATAGGATTCACTCGCCAACATTATGTTGATCCAAAAACCTTTTTACACATGATACAGGTGAACAGGTTGAAGCAAGGATAACATAGGATATGCCTTAGAAGAGAACAAAGGAGTTAGATTGTTAGTTAGATCATGTTGTATCACTATTGTAAACTTTCATTTAATTTGTATTAATGAATATGAAACATTTAATAAATGTCATGAGCTTTGATGGTAACCCAATCATGCCCCGATCACCTTATCCGCTGCGGGTCGGGGTGTGACAACGATAACCACTTGTGCCATCGCATCGCTTATCTCATCGCATTGCAAAACGCTGTTAATTATGTGGAATTATGTTTTATATGTGTTATATATGTTTATGTTATTGTTTATTATCGCTAAAACGCTCGCACGTTCACGTAATTCGCTCTCCCTCAATTCAATGGTAATATAACGCTTAACGCTTCGCTAAAACGCTTAATATAACTATCTAATACGAACCGAATCGCCAAACAAACTCCTAACGCGAAATAAACGAACGAAACTTCGCCAATAGGCCAAGTTCGGCTGAACTTGTGCATCACAAGTTCGCCCGAACTTGCTCAGGCCATCTTAACCCAGCTTATAAGCCAAGTTCGCCCGAACTGGTTTCTAAATCAGGGAAATTCAGCAAGTTCGCTCGAACTTGTAACAAGTTCGCCCGAACTTGATACAAGTTCGCCCGAACTTGATGTATCCAGCATAATCTTCACCTCACCTATAAATACCCAGCTCCTCATTCATGCTCCCTTTACTGACCAGCTCTCCCGATCGAATACTTTCGTTTTCTAAGTTAGTATCAACCCGTTTTCAAGCTACAACAAATTTTTACAACGATTTTGCACAAGGTTTTACCTTTGATTTCATCAAAACTCCTCTGTTTACAAAATTCTTCATCTTTTTATTCAAAACTTATGTTTTTCACTTAGATCTATACTTAGATCTAAGCAAAACCCTTTTAAACGTCGATTTTCACACAAATTCGGACTAAATGACGTATGTTTCGTTCACTTTGAAGTGGAACGAGGTGTTGTCAAGCAAGATCTCAGATCCGGAAGCACACGGACGAAATCGTCACTTTGCGCAAACTGGACTAACCCGTACGAACCTTCAAGTTCTCCCGGATTAGTCCGAGTTTCTGTAAAATGGCTAAAACTCGCTCCAAAAGACCTCTCCAGCCTAGGTTTTGCTCAGTAGCTTAAGGTTGGAGGGATGGACACTTTATTTTCTCAGCAAACTACGCGAAAACGCACGAATTGGATGCCAAAACAGTCAAGTTCGCTCGAACTTGTCACCAGATTGGTGACCAAGTTCGCCCGAACTTGATCCAATTTTGATAGAAATTACACAAGTTCGCCCAAACTTGTACTTATTCCAAGGAATCAGGACAAGTTCACCCGAACTTGTATCACACCTCAGCAAATAGGGCAAGTTCGCCCGAACTTGTCTAATTTATCAGGAAACCAGACAAGTTCACCCGAACTTGTACCTCTAGTAAGTCTAGACAGTCAAGTTCGGCTGAACTTGTACCCCAAGGTACAAGTTCGCCCGAACTTGTCTATTGTTCCTTCAACCGTTAACCGTTTCAGCAATTCGGAAGACTGATGCACTTCTGTTCGCTTACAGGTTGATCCGGCGCTCTCCTCAACTCATTTCAGATCCCGTCTCTTTCTCAAAACGCACCGACTGTGAGTATACTTGAACCCTTTTTCTCTTTATCGCACTTTTGGGTGTTACATACGTCTCTATATCAAAACATGTTGTACGCAACTCTAAACTGTTTTAAACGCTAACAGCTCCCGCATGTTTTACGGGAGTCGCTGAATGTTTGTTGCTATGTGTGAATAATGTGTACTTGTAGACCACCCTTAGCGATGATAGTACTATAGTTTGGACTCAACACCCGATTGGTTTGGGGGTTGTTAAGGCTCGCAAATTACTTTACGTGCGTGTTCGCTATTGTGAACACGTATCGTGCATACTCCACATCGCAGTCGTGTAGGTTAGCTTGTATCCTTATTGATTAGCTGCTTATATTCACTTTCTCTACGTATTGCATGTCGGTTATGCGTAACGCTTTATCGCTATTATTTTGCTATTAAACCTGTATGCTCACCTTTACTTTATTGTATTGACTTATATTTTAACGTATGTAACAGGTTGAGGACGTTATCGCTACAAATTGGATTAGGTTTATGCTTTAGAAACTTTTAATAAATTAGTCGATGAACTTTGATTCGTTTGGGAACTTGTTGGATTTGTAATGATTTTGAATGATGATATGTTAATTGTATGGGAAATTGACGTTTTAAGTATTGTCGTTTAAATTAGTCGTTATGGATTCCCTCGAGCAATCTGTTTCGCCTAGTGTCGCGCTCCGCCATCGGTTGGGGTGTGACAGAGGACCTCTTCCACAGTTGTCATTTTGTCGATAGCCTCCCTTAGAGCATACACATAGTGGACAAGGGTTGCTTCGATTGGCGGTATTCTCCCTCTTCGCGTGTTTCTGGAGTTGGTTGATGAAGTCTCACTGTTTTGGCTCGCCATACTAAGAGTACAAGAAGAAAGCTGCAAAAACCAAGTATGAAAAACACGAGCACGGTTCTGTGCCCGATGGGCACGACCCCGTGGTCACACCTCTGCAAGATTTTTGAACCCCAAAACTCATTGTTTTAAATTATCTTTCTTTGGTTTAAAGCACTTCTGAACGTAAAAAACTCAAAACAGTGTTGTGAAATGTATGTTTATTAAGAGTTTATTGGTAAAAATCTTGTAATTGCTTGAATGAAGCTTG
Organism: Scalesia atractyloides; assembly: GCA_947069175.1. Taxonomy (NCBI): domain Eukaryota; kingdom Viridiplantae; phylum Streptophyta; class Magnoliopsida; order Asterales; family Asteraceae; genus Scalesia; species Scalesia atractyloides. The sequence continues at coordinate 68,949,484 of CAMTDV010000019.1, forward strand.
AAATTATGAAACTTCAAGCTCTAATGGAGGCAGAAGTTCTTTGGAGAAGAAGGAAATCAGAGCAGATCTTGGTCTTTGGGATGGGTCCAAACATGTTGACCCAAAGCTGACTTTATAGAAAGTGACGTACGCTGACCACGACCCCGTGTTGGCTGAACACGGCCCCCTGGTCAGAGATGGGTCAGAAAATTTTTGTCTGTATTGTGAGCACGGGGCGTGTTGGATGGACACGGCCCCGTGGTGAAACTTGTAGGTGGACACGGGGCGTGCTGGCCGAGCACGGCCTCGTGGCTAGGGTTTTTATGAAGTGATGTCTGTACTATTTTAAGGATTTTATTCATATTGGTGGTTCCTCATTGGAGGGAACAACACCGAAGTGCCTAAGGTACCGTAATTGCTCTTGGTTTATGCACGAACGCAAGAGGTTATAGGAAAGGTAAAACCTAAGCTACTTATCGGTGGGTGAAACCAACCTTTATTCCCCTTATCCGGGCTCTTGTTAAAGAAGGTGTATGTCGAATTGCTCGGTCTATGAGCGCATCAGTGGTAGCCGATGGAGAGTCCTTCACGGCACAATCGACATAGGGACGACTATCGCTAATGCTTTCACAAGAGGTTGAGGTACTTTAGATGGCTTTGATGTTGCTAGATTCCGAATATGGACTCAACGATTCTCTTTGGCTTTGGCCTTGCGATGAATACCTCAGTTTCATCATAAGCTCTATTTCTTTTAACTTTAGGAGAATCTTTTCTTCTAGTTGACATATTTCGGGGAAGGTTATGTCATGTGGAAGAGGAGGTTGAGAACATTCGGTTGGATAATAGGCGTCGTTTTTACTTTCGCCCATCTTAAGGTGATTATTACAGGAAAACGATGGGTCTGCTAAATACTGGGGTTCAAATTTAGAATGTAACGTTCTAAATCTTGATGAAAGCCACCACATAGTTGACACCATTCACCGTAAGAGTGGCGAAAGCAAAAATAATCGATGTCATCCATATTTTTGTCAGAGATTACCAACCGTTGGGATCTGATGGTCCTGTTTTCAGTAGCTGGAGGTTGGACACAACCCCGTGTTCGTATGACACGGCCCCGTGGTCAGCTACTTTCTGACTTAAAACAAATTTGTTGCTGCTGTTATTGGACATGGGGGCGTGTTGGATAGGCACGGCCCCGTGCTGCAGCCTACAGAAAGTGCAGAATTTGCTAAAAACTAAAAAAAACTAAAAATAAAAAGAAAAAATGTTAAAAATAATTAGGCCGCCTATTTTAAACTTTGTTAAAATCCTTGTGTCCCCGGCAACGGCGCCAAAAACTTGGTGTGCGTCAAGCGTGATATGATTTTATTAATATTTTAAGTCCGTTTTACGCATTAGTCAAGTTTAAAATTATTAAACACGATGTTGTACTAATACTAAACACACACTTGGGCAAGTGCACCCATCGCGAGCGTAGTATAGTGTTGGTAGGATACCGAGGTCGTACAATGACACAAGAGCTTTTAATACTGGTTTATCGTTAACATCTAATCGTTCTAATTTTTTATATAAGATTTAAACATAAAAGTAAATCTAAAAATGAAAAGATAAATAAAATGAAATACAAATAGACAAAATAGAATCACTTGGATCCAACTCCTCTTTAATGTATCCTTTGATGATTTTCGCACTTTCAGACTTTTCAAGAGATTATCTTAGTTAAAGTAGTAGGCCCCTCTTTTGAAGGTGACGTTACCCTCAACCCAGTGGTTTGAGTCAGCAAGGATACAATCCTAAAGGGTCGGAATATTGAAAGATGATTAAATAACTTATTAATGCGAAAAGTGGTAGCCCCCTCTTTTGAAGGTGACGTTACCCTCGGCTAAGTGGTTTGAGTCAACAAGGATACAATCCCAAGAATCCGGTTTCTTGTTTTAATAGTAGTTTACGTATGAGGGGTTCAAGCTATTCGCACTCCCGCCATCCAATACCTTTGGGGTATTAAAGGAGGTCCTAGTAAGCTTGAACCATGTCCTCGCAGGATCTATACACTGAACGAGATAAAAAAATTTCCCAAACCACCCTTCTAACCCCCTTCCAAGTAGTTAACGCGCTTTATATAGACCGTAAAGACACGATTGAGCAAATCAATGACATCATGAAGAAATGGTTAGGAAAATTTACTTTCAATATAAGAAACTAGTTATTAAAGTCATTAATACATACCCAATTAAAAAGTGTCGAAAGATTAAAAATCAAAATTAATACATTAAAAACTTGTCTTCACCAAGTGATGTAAGAGATTAGCCAAGCATGGCCTTTGTTTGACAAAAACTCTCAATCAATCTTGGATCCCGAGACTACTACACACTCTAAAGATGATAGATGGATGATGGTTGTGGGTGTTGGTGTTGTAGTGGTGGTGGAATGGTGGCAAAGTGAGAGAGAAGTGGTTTGCTAAGGGATGCCTTTGAAGTGAACCAAACACCTCTATTTATAGTCAGAACATAGCCCTGGCCATGGCCTCCTGTCTAGTGGACACGACCCGTGGCCAGCATCTTTTCTTCCTTCATTAATTGCAGCTTGTCAGCAGAGGGCCCCACACGCCTCCATGGCTCCTGGACACGGCCTCGTGGTCAACTCTTCGCTGTACTATCAAGATTCTGCAAATCTTAGAGTCTGACCATGCCCCATGGTGATCTGGGCATGGCCCCGTGGTGGGCGTAGGAGCTTCTGCATGTTTTGTCTTTCAGTGTAAGGTTTGACCACGCCCCATGCCTGGCTGGGCACGACCCCGTGGTTAGCTTCTGTTTTCTTGTTTTTGTCTTTGGGGTGCTGCTGAGGGGTCGGGCATGTTATGTTATTCCTTATTCTTGTATCTATGTTGGTTTTGCTCCTTATTTGCTTCTTTTGTTCTTTTAAGCTCATTTGGTCCTGTAAATCCAAAAGGAACAAAGAAACGTGCTTTTTCCAACACTAGTACTAGAAAAGGGTTAGTTTTATGCCATATTTGATGTAATTTATATGTTGCATTTTATACACATATCCGTGCATAGTTGTGAGTGATATTATACATGTGATGCGTAATCTTTCACCTGTCTATTATAACATTACGTTTATATATTCCAATGGGGCGTTATCATGGTGCACACTTATATAGACACATATATCTCCCGCATAAAATACACGTGTCACGTCTTGATTACTAAAAAAATTCCAAATGAAAAATGGTGTCTCTCTATATGTATATATGTAAATATAATATGACACTAGCGGGATTTACACGCGCTTCGCTACGGGTTTCTGATCATTGGTTGTATGGTTCATTGCACACCCAGTACGATATCGACACTCGGCATGGCAAAAGTGTCACACCCCGAATTTCTAACCATATCCCGGTGGGACCGGGTGGGGAGTATCATGACGTAAGATTGGTTGAACATATTTATACATGTTCAAATATTAATTACCAACTTACTTAAGTGTCAAAACATGATTTATAACATACATATGATCATTCTATAACATCTACAAAAAATGGACTTTTGACCTTTTTAAGGAACAATACTTTGACCCGTCATTTGACCAACTTAACTGATTTCCAGGAGGTGCCTTTGGAGGTCTTATCACCTACCTTATTACGATCACATAGCCATGTTCACCTCGAACAATGGCTGGACCATAATGGTCTAAACCGAAAGTTAAAGCAAAAGTTAATTTGCTTGACTTTCGGCTATTAACTTAGCCTAAAAAAAGAGAACTGGAAAGGGACACTTACAAGTGATCCTTAGAGAATACTTGAACTCAGATGGGGGTCCTTTTTTATCAGGAACAACTCTAAGAGTGATAGAGAAAGAATGATAGAAATGAGCAAATGCAATTGTTGAACTATGTTGTTATTCATAGTTGTAGAAGATGCATAGGATCATTACAAGTGTTAAGGGCTCTTATGTGATGATTCCAGGTGGTTACCAAGGTTTCAAGAGCTGCAAGAAGGATCAGATTCACGAGATAGGTGGTACAAGGGCAGGCTGCCATGGCTCCCAAACAAAACTGCCACTAGTAGTCCCTTACGGACTGTAAGGGGTGATGGCTTACGATCTGTAAGCCTTCTTCGCGCCCATGGTTTTGAACACCTTACGGTCCGTAACCGACATCAGCAATAATCTTTTATTAACCTTACGGTCCGTAAGCTATCAAGCCATATGGTCCGTAAGGATCACTCAGAGGCCAAAAATCGGCATGTTAACATATTTAGTCCCTCTCGCCAAACAATGTGGCATAAATGAGATTTGAGTGGCCACTTGTCATTATATAATTTGACACAATTTTACGAGGTGCTACAAAGCGACACTTGGTTTACATCAAATGAAAACCATAAAAACGAATACTCATACCGGTACTGGTGTTGTTAGGTCAGTATTGTTTCAATTCGTTACGACACCGCTATTGTACAAACACTTTGTAACGCTTCGCATTTTATACTTTCCTCATTTAGAAAGTGTATTCGTAATTCTAGTTATGTAAACTTGTATCTCGGTTCATGTTTGTCTTTCAATTTCAAATTTGTAATCCGAGACTTTGATCGTAATGAAATTCATATTTATTACACACTTGTTATACTTATAACTTAATCATTTATACGCACTGATACTCATTATACGTGCAAACATATGTACATATACCCTCGATATTACACTCACATACATGTTATATTCTTAAAACACGCCAAAAAACACCTTAAAATACCAAGTTTTAGCTTAAAATGAGGGAAAAACCAAAGTTTAGGGGCTCAAATGCAAATATGCCTGAAATAGGGCGTGGCGCTACGCGATGCCTAACCCAATAGGGTGTCGCGGGGCGTCTAGCCCCCTTATCCACAGAAATTTGTTTCAAGCTCCAGCATTGGCCATTTTCTTCACCTCTCTTCTCACACAGTCAACTTAAACCTCCATTAAACTCAAAACCATACTTCACCATTATAAAACCAAGCCTCCACACCACCATTTTCACTTTCCAAACTCCTCTACACTCACAAAACACTCTAAAATCTCTGGAATTGCAAGTTCAAGGCAGATTCATACAAGTTGCATAAGTGAGTTCATACTCACTTTTCTTCCATCTTCTTCACTTCTTCTTCCTCTACAAAGCTTGGATTACATTTAGTGATGTTTCCACAGGTTTTCCATGGAAAACCAAGGTGGAACAACACCATTTTTGAGGGCTAACTTTATGTTTTGGAAGAAAACCTTGTAAACTTTCTTAAACTTATGTTTTTCTTATACAACCTTGTGCTTCTCATGCCACTAATCAAACTTATGATTGGTGAGCTTAGCCAAAGTTGTTTCAAACAAATTAGGAGGTGTAAAATACCTCTAAACTTTCTGTTTTGTAAAGGGTTTTACCCACAAGTGTCGAAACCATCCAAGCTTGACAAAACTTGTGTTTTGGTAAAGGTGTGATTACTTGGAAGCCTTGGCTATCCTACTTTTAATCCACCACCTCACTTGATGATTTCTAAGTAACCACTAAATTATGTTGAACCTTCAATTGAGTAACAAGGCTACGACACGTCCCCAAACGTTACCATGTTCGGGATGCACGCACCTAGCTTGCTTACTTGGTTGATACATAGTTTAGTGAAGTATTTCTTTCATTCTATTCATGACCATCCGAATCGTCCTTGTGACAATTTGTGTATTGGTGAATCTTACGAAAGAGGTTAAAGGACGGTTATCCTCCTACCTCCATGCATGGTATCTATGAAATCCATGACTTACATGATGGACTTAATACATATTGTATAATACATACGTAAATAGACTTACACATAACCGAACTTTTGACGATGATCTTATGGTTATTCATCATAACATTAGGTTAATTATCTAGGACTTAACTTCCTCGTTACGATTCTAATGGGCATGACCCATGAAATCACAAACTCCCTTACGGGATTCATGGTGTCAAAAAACGAGTGTTAACATCTAGATACTTACTTTCTTGAATACATACTTTGCATACTTGATTTCCAAATCCAAACATACCATAAAACTCAAGCACCCGAACACATTCATACTCCTATTCTCACCAATTCGTCAATACTCGGATAATCGGAAGACTTTGCAAAATTGTGAGTACACTTGACCCATTTTCATTTTTACACAATTTGGGTTGTAACATGTTAACTTACTAAATACACAAATACACACAACATACTTTACACACTTAATCGGTTATACATGCTTATTGTTATGCTTAGGTTCATGCTAGATACATACATGCTTTTGTCATTAACTTAGCTAGCCCAACTTAACATATATGCGCTATAGGAGTAGCACGCCGCCCATTGGGGTATTGTTGAGCCTTTTTATTCACAAATAGTCTCGTTACTTTTGTGGCGAGGGACACTTAATTCTTGTGGGCACTTGGGGTTTGACATTTAGTATTGCATGCTAGTTTACCTTGTATACAATTGTCATGTGGATTCGAGTAAATTCTTTTTATACTTATGCTTTGTAATTTAAAACTTTTGTACTCACCAATGCTCTTGCGTTGAACCATTTTTTTAACATGTTACAGGTTGATGATGATGTTTATGATGAATCTAGTAGGGACGACATAGAAACCCACAAGAATACTAGATTAGGATATTTTATTATGTTGAACTTGTTGTACTTGTCTTTAATTTGTTGTATTTGAATTTCCTTCATTGTAATTGACTATTTATGATTATTAATGGAATTGGTTTTGAACTTAATTATTGTCGCAAATAATGTTATGTGTGATGAGCAATCTATTTCGTCTCACTCCGATGATCCCTGCCATCAGTGGGGGTGTGACACACTTGATATAGCTTACGACAAGAAATATACGTTATTGCAAATATAACTTGTGTTCAACGCGGGGTAAACTATAAAACGAATATTGCATCGATCGATGTCATGGTTGTTTCGGTCCGTGATGATAAAAAAATCATCTATATAAGACACATTCGACTAAAACTTTTATCGAAATGTACATAATATTAAGCACATGACTACGGTATATTCAGAATTTCACAAAACGTTAAATTATATTAATAAAGAAATGAAAAGAATAATCGATGTCATTTTATAGAAAAAAACTAAACTGATATTAATATACCTTCCGCATAAAATACATGTATCACGTCTTGATTACTAAAAAAATTTCAAACGAAAACAGTCTCTCTCTATATGTATATATGTAAATATAATATAAGTCAGAATCTCTCTCTAGGATTAGGATCAAGGGAAAACCGTTACGAGTTGTGAGAACTTAGAGAACTCGGTCTTCCCATGCGAGTGTCGGTCCCATTTTTTACACCCCTAGTTTAAGACGTTCCAAAGGCCACTGTAAAAAAAATTCGGAGTGTGTTTTTCGACCCCTTACAGCAGCTGTAAAAAGCTGGTGACATAGGCATGTTATCACATTTTTACAATATTTACGGCTGCTGTAAATTAAAAAAAAAACATTTTTTTTGGTAAAGTTGATTTTTAACGATTTTTAGTAATTTTTTTTTGAAAAAACATTTCGTAAAACCGAGTTCTCTAAATTCTCACAACTCATATTAGTTTTCATTTAACCATAACCTTCTCTCTATGTATATGTATATATGTAAATATAACTAGGTGTGTTCAGAAAAAACCGTAATCAAATAAAAACCGTAAACCGAACCGTAACCGTAACCAAATAACCAATCCGAATAACGAATTCGGTTTTTGGTTTGGTTTCTAACCGAAAGCGAATTGCGAATATGATTTTTAGTTCGGTTTGTAGATCCACATTTTATTTTATAGGTTTATTTGGATAACCGAATAAACCGTTTAACTTAATTTATTATTAAATAAAATAATAATATTTTATAAATCATTTACAATTTATTAGCTCAAAATAGTTATTTCTTTTTATGCAGCCCAAAATACCAAATGTAAATTTAAAAGGCCAACTCAAATCTACCCATTTCTAAAATAATAGAACTTTAGACCTTCAATATAGATTTATGTTTTGAAGATTTAACTTTGTGGTTGTGTCTATAACTACTTTATGGGTGTGTTTGTTTTATTTCGCAATAAAACTTTCTTGTATTCATATATTGTTAGGTATAAATTAGTTGCGATGTTCGGAAGTTGGAACACAAACATAAATATAAATTAGGAAAAAAAAAGTACTTATGTACAATTTGGTTAGATTTGGTTTCTAACCGAAACCAAACTCAATTGAATTTGGTTTGGTTTAGATCGGTTTGCATATTCCTTATTTGGTTTGGTTTGGTTTGGGGTACATAATTTTGAAAATCGAATAAACCAAACTGAATAAACCAAATAAACCATAAACCAAACCGATGAACACCCCTAAATATAACTAGTATTAAGGCCCCCGCGTTGCGGCGGGGGCATAGACTGTGCCAAGTAGCACTAATGCTACACAACTACTAACGATCAGCAACACCGGAAAAGCTCGTAAAAACAAAATAAATAAAAAGGAAAAAATAACACCGAATGAAAAGCATAAATAAAATCGTTAAACCACGCATGCTAGTTGCAGCATGTTAATGCAAAGATATTAGACTGAAATGTAATAATAAAAAAGAATAACTGAATCGATCTAAGACCACGTGCGTTGCGACTAACCTGTCAAACAAGGAACAATAGACGCGTTGTCACGATCCTGTCAAACGGAAAAAAATAGTTGAAAAAACGTTGAAACCCACATGCACGTTACGACGCGTGGGCCGATCAGAGGGCGAAACAAAAAGGTTGCCGGTCGAAAGGCGATGGAACCATTTCCTCGTTTCTTTCTTCTTGTCACCCCGCTCTTAATTGCCCATTATCTTCATATGAAAGCAAGTTGTAAATGTGGGGGAACTCGAATGTAAACGGGGGACACGTGTGTAAATGGTAGGACGCGTGTAATGTTGTTTAACCTAGTGTCAAACAAAAAGTATGTCACACTCCAACCGATGGTGGAAACATCGGGATGAGACGAACAAGTTGCTCAAAACTTCATAATGATATGTGACAATATAAATTAAATTCAAATTTCATTTCAAGACTAAAATGTCATACAAGGATTTCAATAAAAGCAACATTCCACCTAAATTGCATTTCTTCTCAACATCCACTCATCAATCAACCTGCAATATGTATTAAAATATATCAACAAAAGTTCGCGAGCATACAAGTTTTGTTACATAGCATAATATAGAATAAAATTGTTTAAAGTCTCATATCCAACATGAATCATATTATGCAAGTTTGCTAGCATGCCGAAACGGTGTACTATATGTTCAAACCCAAGAATCCAACACATTAAAGTAGCCTATCCCAATAGAGTAGCGGGAGGTTAACATGTTTAACTTAACAATACCCCACTTTTCATGGGCGGTGCGTTAATCCTATAGCGCCATAATTGTTAAGATAGGCTAGCAAAGTTAATGAAGCATATATCGACACAAATAGTCTACATAACATACAAGTCTAACAAGCATCAAGTAGTTTCATGTTAAGCATGGATAGAGATTAAAATCGTTTAAGTATCGTGTGATTTTTGTATAATGTACATGTTGCACCCAAAGTGTAAAAAAGAAAAAGGGATCGAGTATGCTCACGGTTTTGCAAGCTTATCCGACTTGAATTCTGAGAGTGTTTGGTTGATTATCTTGGAGCACCTTGTCCTTCTACAAGAAGAAACAAAGGCGTATGAGTATAGGAAATTAACGGAAGATTATAGATTCGGAATTAAAATGATGTGAAAAATAGTATTATAAAGTAATCATCTCATACTCATAGCGCTTGTTCTTGACACTATTGAAAACCTCAAGGGTTTTGATGTGTTTTCATGGGTTCAAGACCTATTAGAATCGTGACAAACGTATGGTCTTAAGGTGATGTAACCAGTGTCTTAACAAATAAGTAATAAGCTACTATTAAGTCTTTGTTACTTATTTTATACTTAGGTTATACATATAATACATATAATTCAAGCATGAGGTAGGAGAACAAGTCTCCATTTAGGTACCTCTAGTGTCATGGATTTCATATAGGAGGTAGGAAGAACAAGCTCCCATTTCGGTACCTCAGATGTTCACCACTACACTTGTGTTAGAAACACAACGAGGGTCACGAACTAGTTACAAGAATAAACAACTAACTAATAAAACACCAAGTAGTGTGTGGATTCAAGATGGGTAGCCAAAGCTAGACCAAAACATCACACATACACAAGTTAAACTTGGACACTACTTGTGGGTGTAAACCCAAATTAAAACAGAAAGTTTGTGAGGTTTTCACCTCTAATTTGACATGTCTCAACCTTGTTTTTAAGCCTAACCAACCACATATAGTGTTGTAAGCATTAGGACATAGGTTTGAGATGAGTTGAACTCAAGTTAAACAAGTTTGAAGAATATAAATCAAAACAGTCCACTTTGGAGCCTTTTTCGTGACATTCCAAGGCCTGATTTTCCATGGAAACCATTGGAGATGTGCACAAGGTCAAACCAAGCAAGTGGGAAAAAGAATTGAGTGTTTTCGTTGAGAAACGAGTGAGTTACACTCACTTTAGTGAAGAAGAGTAATTCTGCCCGAATTTGCAACTTTCAGCTTGATTATGGAGGATTTGGGAGTGTTTTGATGATTAGAAAAGTGTAAAAAGGCTATTATGCTTGGGTTTTATAGGGTAGGATTAGGGTTGGTTTGGTGAAGTAATTAATGTTAAAACAAGTTTAAAACTCAAAACAAACCCAAAACCCGCTCAAATTCGCGAGCTGAATGGATCTGGTCGCGCTGATCATGCCATTTAACGAGTGTATAAGGCTTTTAAGTGCTGGGTTTTGTTGAATGTGAAGCCCATGATGGAGTGGTTGTGCGCGTGTTTGTTGGGGCTAGTGACCCGGGTTCGAATGCCGTGGTCATCAGTTTTATTTATTATTTTTTTTGTTTTAAAACATAACACTTTCAGTTATGTGCATAATTGGTCCCTGAAGTTCTAAAATCAGTAAATTACTAGTTAGACCCTTAACTTTATTATTTTTATAACATTCCACCACTAAACTTCCTAATCTACTAAATTATTATATATAAAAAAATTAACTTTTTTTTATCAGCTTAAGAAAATTTTAAAAAAGTAAATACCGATTTTTGTAAAAAAAAAAAGTTAAATTAATTTATTTAATTATTTAATTTAAATAACAAACAAGTAATTATATTCGTAACGAGTTAAATTAATTTAGTTTAACGAGTATCAAGTTTCGTTGCGTAATAACAAATTAATTTAGTTTAACGAGTATCAAGTTTCATTGCATAATAACAAATCAAGAATCTTGGATAATACAATGCTCAAACATGATTAAAATACTTCGTTCTCATTATGATCAATGATCTCAAATTACAAATGGAAACGGAAGTGGATTACAACAAGGCTTCTAAAAATAAAAAAACGAGGGATGTTTTCCAAGCATGGAAAGTACGAAAAGCCGAGCGTTACAAAGTACAACAAATACAACAGGACAAACAACCCAAGCATAAAACAACAACTAAGCAAAAAGTACAACCAAGTATTACACAAAAATGTTTCAAATTAATAGTATATAGTATATAATAAATAGTATATAAATATAAATAAATATGACATAAGTATGAATTTTACAAATAAAAATAGAAGTAAATGATTAACAAGTCATATCAACTAAAGGACAAAAACATGTTGGAAATGGGGTTTGAGCCCGACTCGACTCAGAGTCCCAAATCAAGCAAATATTGGTATCGTACAAGTTTGTTTCATATGCCTTGGACCATTTGATTGGCTATCCAGTCATTTTCTGTTTTTTTCTTTTATAATTACCATTTACTTTAAAAATATATAGACATCAAAGAAAATAGTAAGTTGAACTTAAGAATATTCAGACGTCTTCAATATTTCATAATAATTATTAACATTTATAACTTTAATTTGATTACAAAGTCATCACATATATGTTTATGTTTACTTTAACACAAAAAAACAAACATGTACTTTTGACTTCTGAGGCCAAGATGATGTGATTTGTTATGATTTATGAACGGGTAAAACCACATTTAATTTCAGAACTACTTATTATGATCCATCGAAACATCATGCACGTATACAATATATATAAATTAAGATTTAAAAAATAACTATACATGTAAAATATAAAAATAGTCCGTTGTGAATGTTGGATATTTATGTCCGGTTCGATAAGTTAACGATGTCGACCGGGTCTTGACCCGTAAGAGTTACACCGTGGGCAACAAACTAAAAATCAACTTAATTAATTTAACTGGTAATTACGAACGATACGCGGGCATTAAATTGAGAGACGGATACATGGACCGGGTGAGACAAGAACACTCCTCTACGCCACTTGTCGCGCATGCACTCTTTCATCGCCACTTATCACGCACCGAGAATCTTGGCCAATGGCATCGCATGCATTTTGCATGGTCGCCACTTGGCAGACATGCAAAGATGTCCATGCCCTATAAAATGGAGTGTTAGGGTCTTGTTGTTGTTGTTGTTGTTGCAAGAACAAAAATTACTCTCAACACACACACACCAACAACCGGCCAGCACCGCCGCCGCCAGCCAGCCCGCGCCCGCCGCCGCCGGGCCACCCTGCCGCAACCGCTGTTCCCAGTCCCCATCGCCGCTGGCACGTGCACCGCCGGCCACCACCGCCGCTACTCGACCCGTTCCTGCTAGTTCGTTAACTAGCACTTGTTCGTTGAACCTCGGTGTCTCAACCAGTTTATTACTAACCGAAGGTATATCTAAACCCCCTATGGTTTGCGTTTATATTTCGTGTTTGCATGTCGGTGACCTTGTTCCATTACGAATGTTCCTTAGTATAAAATGTTCATGTCATTTTGTTACATACGCTTCCGTTGTTTAAATGTGTACATATACATATTGTTCACTAGTTAAAGATTTATTTTAACTAACATAAATATATATATGCATACTTGTCAAAAGTGTTTTGACTAATCCTTGTAACAAAATAAATATGCACCTATATGAACCGGGTTCATAAAATAAAAGTAAAATTATATCACGGATTTTCTACAGTGGTATCAGAGCCGATGCTCACCACATGCAAATTGAAACCAGTCTTTATATTTCATCGGAATAATAAATCATAAACTTTAAAAGTCTAAAGTTTTGATTTATTTTATTTTAAGGCAATATATTTTTTGGTCATATTTAACTGTTAACTTTTGGATGACCAAAACTTGCCTCCACGAACCTTTGGTTATGTTGAATATGTAAATCGGGCCCGACCTTGTGGTTGTGTTTTATGTTTGGTTTTGTCTATGGTTTTGGCCCACTTTGCGGCTCAAAGTTGTAATAGATTAATTTATGCTTTTGGCCCGTTTTGTGGTTCAAAGTTGTAATAGATAGGGTTCTTGTCTTTAGTATATTTACTTGTTAAATATTGTTGAACCGAAGACCCGAAGAACCCGAAGCAAAACCGAATGCCAAGAGGAGTCTTGGAGTTAGTGGGAGTCGCTCAAGACAACAAGATGCACTCAAGTTCATCCTTGTGGTTGTTTTGTGTGTTGTGACCGTGACCCATTTGATCTTGCTACTTGGCTCTAGCAAGATCATAACCATGCCCATATGATTTACATATTCATTTTCTATTATGGTCGCTTTTAATAAATGTTATTACAAATCAACCTAATACCGGTACGCATTTTTAAAAGGGGTTTTAAAAATGAAATCGAGAAAAAGCAATTCTAGCAACTTGTAAATTTTTATAACCACTAGAGTTTTAAAACCTTTTATCACATCTTTAAAACTCATGAACTTAATAGTCTCCACTATTAACTTTAATTGGTTATTTCAAGTCGCGACAAACTTAGTTTTATAGATTATCTAAAACTAATTGTCCCGATAGGTGAAAGGGTCCTTTTGGCATACTCGCAAATTTAATATCTAAATTAAAACCGACTATAACGACCCTATTTGGTAAAATTAAAATCAATCGTCTATGCCATCCTACTACTAGTAACACTTGGGGCATAATACGAACCATTAGTGTTGGAGCCACAACACAACACTTGGTGTCTAGTTTATCCTTCCAAGGTGCAAGGGCTTCGTCGACACATCCGACCCTTCAACATGTGACCGTTTTAGGACGACTATTATTTTTCTTCTCGTGTTACGTGCTACAGCTGTCTCGGGAATAAAAGTGGCATAGATGAGGCCAAACGTATCAATGCAAGGACAAAAGTTGTCCTCGCATCCTCATAAACCCCGGGAGTTATGCTTCTCTCACAATTGACAATCGTTGTCAGTCCGCTTGAACCTCCTGCTAATGTTGCGTGTTACAGCTGCCTTTAGAAAGAGCTTCTAACTGGATTCCCGTTCCTTATCGTCTCACCTCGCTAAATAAGGAAAATACATTGAAAATACTAATTAAATAAACTTTTGCTTAACATATGTCATCTGAAAACAACTCCTCTTTTGCTCTCAAGTCCATACTTGAGAAAGACAAACTAAATAACACCAATTTTCTTGAGTGGCACCACAACTTGAGAATCGTTCTCAAAATGGAAAAAAAGCTTTATGTTTTGGAAACCCCAATTCCAACAGCTTCTGAAATTGGTACTTGCTGCTGCGAAGAAGGCTTTCGATAAACATAAAGAAGATGCCCTAGAAGTTGCCTGCCTCATGCAAGCCACCATGTCGCCAGATCTCCAGAAGAATATGGAAGACATGAGTGCCTTCAACATGATTGAGAAACTCAAAGGCATGTTTCAGAAACAAGCCCGCCAGGAACGCTATGACACCATGAAACAACTCATAAGCCGTAGAATGCAAGAGGGTTCCTCAGTTAGTGCTCATGTCCTCAAGATGAAAGGCTACATCGACCAATTAAACAAACTTGGTTATCCACTCCAAGATGAGATGGTTGTTGACTTCATTCTCAACTCTCTTTCCAGTCACTATGATCAATTTGTTATGAACTTTAACATGAATGACTGGGTAAAGACAGTGCCGGAGCTACATGGGATGCTCAAAACGGCAGAGATGAACATTTCCAACAAAACAAACCAAGTGTTAATGGTTCGATCTGGTGGTGTTAGGAAGCTCAGAACAAAGAAAAGTCACAACGGCAAAAACAAAGGAAAGGCTCCTGTTGCTGCCGAACATGCCACCAACAAGAGCAAACATGCTGTAAAAGCCCCTCATTCAGAAGAGCGACAATGCTATGAGTGTAACAAGATGGGGCACTGGAAACGTAACTGCCCCGAGTATCTTGCTTAGCTCAAAGCAAAGAAGGCCAACGGAGAAGGCACTTCTTTAGGTATTCTGATATATGTTATCGAGCTTTTCACTGTTTCTAGCAACATATGGGTATTTGATACCGGATGTGGTTATCACATCGTTAATGTCTTGCAGGAGCCTGAGAAGTGGAAGAAACTGAAACCCGGGAACATGGAACTCATTGTTGGCGATGGGAAGAAAGTCCCAGTTCTAGCAACTGGCACATTTAATCTTACATGTCCTTCTGGTCGTGTTGTTGTTTTGAACAATTGTCTTTTTGCACCTGGTTTGACCAGGAACATCATTTCAGTTTCATTGTTGTTTGAACAAGGATTTAGATATGCTTTTAATGATGTTGCTATTTCTGCTTATCTAAACGGTACTTACTATTTTGAGGCTAAACCTCGAAACAGTATTTATGAAATTGATGTTCAACCTAGCAATAACATATATCACCTTTCTAAACGTCAGAAAAATGGTACTAGTGATTCATTCCTATGGCATTATAGACTTGGCCACATAAGCAAGGCACGCATAAAATGGCTCCAATCTGAGGGGATTCTTGAATCCACCGGCGCGGACTCATTTGATGATTGCGAGTCATGCTTAGCTGGAAAGCTCACCAAGGATCCCTTCACCCATGTTGGTGAACGAGCTAGTGATCTATTAGGACTCATACACTCAGATGTATGTGGTCCTTTTAGAACCATGACTAGGAATCACGAGAGATACTTCGTTACATTCATCGATGATTATAGTCGATATGCTTATGTTTATCTTATGAAGCATAAGCATGAAACATTTGAAAGGTTCAAAGAGTTTCAGAACAAAGTTGAAAACCAACTTAATAGAAAGATTAAAATGCTTCACTCAGATCGAGGCGGTGAATACCTCAGCTTAGAATTTCTCGTTAATCTAAAGGAACATGGAATAGTTTCACAACCCACTCCACCAAGCACACCCCAACTTAATGGCGTGTGTGAAAGGAGAAATCGGACCCTGCTGAATATGGTTCGATCGATGATGTGTAGAACAAATTTGCCTCACTCCTTTTGGGTTTTGCTCTTATGACTGCCGCACGACTCGTAAATCTAGCGCCGACCAAAAGGGTGAATAAGACTCCATATGAGATATGGTATGGGCGTAAGCCAAACTTGAGTTACCTTAGAATATGGGGGTATGATGCTTACATCACAAGTGATTCTGATGACAAGGTCGACCCTCGAGGCGAAAAGGTAGTTTTCGCCGGATACTATAACCAAAGCGGTTATTACTTCTACCATCCTGATGCAAATACGATTTCCATCAAAAGGAAAGCTAAAAGGTTCCTTCAAAATGAACTTCTTAGTCAAGAAACTGGAAGTAACTTGGTGGATCTTGAAGAAGTTCAAGGACCACAAACAACCGTTGAGGAGGTCGGAACGTCTGAACCACAACAAATTATTGACACTGATCCAGACTTGAACACAAGCCTTCACAGGAGTATCAGGACTCGTAAAGGACCCGATAGATACCTTTGGCATATTGAGGGTTATGAAGTCCTGACAGTAGCCGGGTCTGATGACGAGCCTACTAGTTACAAATCTGCTATTTCTAATCCAGATTCTGTGAAATGGCTAGAGGCCATGAAAGCCGAGATGCAATCCATGCGTGACAATCAAGTCCGGGACTTGGTTGAGCTACCCCCGAATCTCGGGCAGTAGGGAGCAAATGGGTTTTTAAAAGAAAAACCGACATGCATGGAAATATACAAACCTACAAGGCACGGCTAGTAGTGAAAGGTTTCACTCAAACTCAAGGTATTGACTATGATGAAACCTTCTCGCCCGTTGCTATGATCAAGTCGATCAGGATATTACTTGCCATAGCTGCGTACTATGATTACGAAATTTGGCAAATGGATGTTAAAACCGCTTTTCTTAATGGACATCTTTCTGAAGATGTTTGTATGGTTCAGCCTGACGGTTTTATCGATCCAAAATATCCCAATAGGGTATGTAAGCTAAACAAGTCCATTTATGGACTCAAGAAAGCGTCTCGGAGCTGGAATCTTCGTTTTGACCAGAAAGTCAAAGAGTTTGGTTTTGTCAAGAACGGAGATGAACCTCGTGTTTACAGAAAGGCTAGTGGGAGTGCTATATCATTTCTCATCTTGTATGTAGATGACATATTGATCATTGAAAACAACATCCCCATGCTTAAGGAAATTAACCAATGGTTGGGATCTTGTTTCGCAATGAAGGATCTTGGAGAAGCCGCTTATATTCTGGGAATCAAGATCTATAGGAATAGATATAAGCGACTTCTTGGGCTAACTCAGAGCACATACACAGATCAAGTGATAAGATGCTTCAAAATGGAAAACTCCAAGAAAGGAGGTGTTCCAATGACTAAAGGAACCGTCTTGAACAAATCACAAGCTCCCTCTGAGGACCGTGAGATAAAGCAAATGGAAACAGTTCCATATGCTTCCGCGATTAGTTCTATCATGTATGCTATGGTATGTACTCGACCAGACGTCTTGTATGCCTGAAGCATGACAAGCCGTTACCAGTAGAGCCCTGGGATTGCCCACTGGACTGTAGTTAAGAACATCCTTAAGTACTTGAGAAGGACAAAAGATATGTTCTTGATATTTGGAGGAGTCAATGAGGAGCTCACTGTAAAATGTTACACTGATGCTAGTTTTCAAACTGACTGAGATACCTCTCGCTCATAAACGGGTTTCGTGTTCACTCTCAACGGAGGAGCTGTTTCATGGAAAAGCTCCAAGCAGAGTGTTGTGGCTGATTCCACCACGGAATCTGAGTACATTGCCGCATCGGATGCCGCAAAGGAAGCTGCTTGGATGAAGAAGTTCATAACAGATCTCGATGTGGTTCCAAGTATCATGAAACCCATCCAGATATTTTGTGATAATACAGGTGCTATTGCTCAAGCCAAGGAGCCTAGATCCCATCACAAAGCCAAGCCCATTTTAAGAAAGTTCCACTACATACGTGAAATTGTGGAACGTGGAGACATCGTTATAAGCAAAATTGACACAGATCAAAACCTAGCTGACCCATTTACTAAGCCAATGACTCAAGAAAAACATGATCGTCACATGGACTCTATTGGGCTTAGATTAGCTAGTGATATGTTTTGTTTAGTATTTGGATGTACGAACATCAAACAGTTGTACTCTTGCATTCGTTTTGATTTACTAGTTAAATGCAATTCTTGAATCCTACAACTGTGTTCGAATTTGATACGTTTAAATCTATGAATCTTGTATTCTAAATTATCCGTAGTCGGTCAGACTCGTGGGAACGATTCTGAATTAAGACTATTCTGACTTTGGATTCAAGGAGTTGACTTCCAAACTCACAGACCTCAGTACGAATGACGTCGGATGTAACTCGCATCAAATCATCTTCATGGATCTTGGTCATAAGATGTATTTGATTTTGGTACACTCATTTAGTATCCTCTAACCTGAGATACATACTAAAACTCTCGTTTACTAAAGACTATTCTTTGATCAGTGTCAACCCCTGTCGCGTAACTGCTAGTCATAAAGGTATTGGTTGGGAATAGCTCTGAAGTTCAGTGGGAGTTGTATGTAGTCAAGATGGGATTCTGTACTCTTACATTATATGTAACAGTTAGACATCTGGGCGCCCTCGTTGATTCAAACTGGTGAAGTGTAAGGCCTTACCCAAACTTACTATGTGTTTGATTGGACCTCTTTGATTCTTGAACGAGAACGATAATGATTGAACGCCATATGAGATTGAACCTGATCCATGTCTCATTGTTCAATCGATGTCTTTTACAGAAAGGATAGATGACAACGATTACCATAAGTCTACTATCTTCAAGTAGTAAGCCGTTGCTAAAGGGAAGATAGCTTGGTTAGTGACTTTAAAGTGTCATGACCTGTTGGGGGCAGCTATGTGTAGCTAGAGCACCGCTGGCTGTCTGCGTTGAGATCTTATCAGAGACCGTCCAAGTGGGAGCTGTTGGATATTTATGTCCGGTTCGATAAGTCAACGCTGTCGATCGGGTCTTGACCCGTAAGAGTTACACCGTGGGCAACGAACTAAAAATCAACTTAATTAATTTAACTGGTAATTACGAACAATACGCGGGCATTAAATTGAGAGACGGGTACATGGACCGGGTGAGACAAGAACACTCCTCTACGCCACTTGTCGCGCATGCACTCTTGCATCGCCACTTGTCGCGCACCGAGAATCTTGGCCAATGGCATTGCATGCATTTTGCATGGTCGCCACTTGGCAGACATGCAAAGATGTCCATGCCCTATAAAATGGAGTGTTAGGGTCTTGTTGTTGTTGTTGTTGCAAGAACAAAAATTACTCTCAACACACACACCCACAACCGCCAGCACCGCCCCGCCAGCCAGCCCGCCGCCGGGCCACCCTGCCGCAGCCGCTGTTCCCAGTCCCCGTCGCCGCTGCCACGTGCACCGCCGGCCACCACCGCCGCTACTCGACCCGTTCCCGTGTTTCGCTAGTTCGTTAACTAGAACTTGTTAGTTGAACCTCGGTGTCTCAACCGGTTTATTACTAACCGAAGGTATATCTAAACCCCCTATGGTTTGCGTTATATTTCGTGTTTGCTTGTCGGTGACCTTGTTCCATTACGGATGTTTCTTGGTATAAAATGTTCATGTCATTTTGTTACATACGCTTCCGTTGTTTAAATGTGTACATATACATATTGTTCATTAGTTAAAGATTTATTTTAACTAACATAAATATATATATGCATACTAGTCAAAAGTGTTTTGACTAATCCTTGAAACAAAATAAATATACACCTATATGAACCGGATATATAAATAAAAGTAAAATTATATCATGGATTTTCTACAGTGAAAACTTCTACTTAAGACTAAAATACTTTCATTGGATTATCGATTAAAATCGAACCTATAATTGATGTTTTGGTTTTTAAATTATCATAGCAGGCCATTTTTAATTATTAAAATATCCGTTAGTTCATTTAGATATACATGTATAGTTATTCAATAAGAAATCATTTTAAGTAGAGAACTATTTCTATAGTATAAAACACTTTTACATGTTTATTCTATAGTATCTGTCTTTCTCTCATGTTACTATTGATTATCTTTCATGCACTAACTACAAGCAGAATATGTAGTTCTCTACCTAAAACTCTTTATTTGTGTGTAGAAAAGGAATCAATCAAATAGTTTTTTATTTAGTTTTTTCTGCTTATATTATATGTTACCTATGTTTATGCAAATTAAATAAATAAAATAATAAAATATATATGTAGATTGACGGATTACACATATGTACTTTGTGAACTACGTATATATACCTTGTATGCGATATATATATATACATATATATATGTATATATATATATGCATCATATATGCCGGTCGTCAGTTTACCTATATATATATATTATGGTTTTTTATTACAATTATTGACTTTTAATAAAAAAATTAAATTTTTTCTTGGTTGACACTTGACACTCTAATAACTCTTAACAATCAATCCTTTTATATTATACATTTAAAACTATTTAAGGGTAGTTTTGTCATATATTATATGTAATTTTATGATTACATATATGCATGGTTGTAAAATAAGGTCTCCAAGGCTGAGTACTCTCCCAGTAGTCGTTACAAGGTAAACTGCCGAGGCGACTTTCTTCAACTCCGCCTAATTACTCTTAATCGATCAAATATGGTCAACCTCGGCCATAATCGGATCTAGTAGGTCAACTCGGGCCGAGTTTGAATTAAACAAAATAAAACATAATTTCAATACCTATCATATTAAAGAATGAATATCATTTTTATGTATTTTGTTGTAAATATTAGTATATTTGTGTTATTTGACATAGATCATAATTTCCAAAACAAATTTCTTTATAATTTAACATGTCCGAATACTCCACGAGTACTCTCCGCCTGACGACTTTACAACCATGCATATATGTAAGTAGGTTTTTACACATATGTAAATTAATTAGTATGTTCGATTATTACACATATATAAACTTGTGCTTAGATATTATGTAATAACAAATTACATATAATAACTATAAAAAGTAGCCTCAAATAATATATTAAAATAATTGAGAATATCTTAAAAAATGAGTTACAGATAACAAAATTTTGGTTTAAATCATTTTCTTTATTTTTTAAATTCAGTTAACTTTTACATATTTTTTCAATTACACCATAAAATTGTGATTTTTACATCTATAATTTTATTGAAAACCACTATATAACCTTTATTAAAAACCAAGTTTTCTTCTTTAAAATATTGATACCGTACGTGATTATATACATAATTGTAAGTAACTATATACACAAAGATACGTAATTATATACATATTTTATATAATTATAGTACATAATTACATGAACACATATACTTCTCACCAACTCATACACGATTACATCATGATGGCTTCTTACACTTCACCCGTCTTAAACGACACTTACAATCCTACTTCTAGTAAATGATTACAAAGAATGCCAGTGCTATTTTTGAACTAAACCTTACAAAACTCAGATTTTATACATTTTTTATATTAGATTCATTTATAGTGATAAAAATTATATTACTAAAATAGTGATCATTACTTCATATATAATCCAATCTTAAACCTTTAATTACATATATTTATTTAAATTCAAACCATAATTTTTCTATACAAATATCACATCCACCTAATTATATTTTATGATGAGAGCTGTTAATCACTTTAAAAATGACTAAATATTAAATATTAAATACAAGATAATTAGCAAATACACCTACATATTTTTATTGTGCTCGATAAACAAAACACTTTTGGTTACACGAGTGTATAACATATAACCCAGTAACTCATACACATTCCACCTTTATATCTATCTATACACAAAACGACAGCGTATAACCCAAGTAGAAAACTTTCCCCTAGACAATAGTCAACACATGAGCTCGTGACCACGCCATCACCGTTTCGCGTTCCATCACAAGCCCGTCTCTCTCTCCTCTCTCCACTCTCTCTCTCTCTCTCTCTCTCTCATCTCTCCCGATCAAATTCCATCTCCCCTTCTCTCTCCTCTCTCTCTACTCTCTCTCCTCTCCGCCTGCTCGCAAACCCTCACCAAATCCCCCAATCCTCCAATTCCCCCACAGATCTAACCCTAACCCCCCCAATTCCACCCACCCCCAATTCCCCAATCCAAAAAACCCTAATTCCCCCAAATTCCAACCATCCGTAACTTTATCGATCGATTAATTGAACTTTCGGCTGTTTGAATCTCGATCTGGAACAGTTTCGGCGGTTACGGAGGTTCGTGATCGGTTAATTGAAGGAGCTAGGGTTTGGTTAGATAGATAATAAAAAGGGGATCGGAAAAGTGGCTGATGGTTGAAGTCGCACGGTACGGAGAACAACGAGATTTGATTAATAAGAGTGATGATGGACGATTATTGTTATGTATGGGCGGTGGGAAGGTGAGTTGTGGTTCCACCGGTGGCACATGTGGCCGGTCCCTTCTTCCTCCACGCCGTCTGTAGCTGCTCAGAACAATTCATTCGTATTTGTTGATACTAACTCTTTCTCTGAAGTGTATATATATATATATATATATATATATATATATTATGTATGTGTATGTGTTTGTGTTTGTAATTTGTTGATCTTCTTGATTGGTATACATTTTTGAGTTTTTTTTTTGTAAATTTGTGTTGTATTGGAATGCTATGGTAACTAGTTGCTACTCTGAGTTGGTTGTTTGTACGTAATTTACAGTTACAGGGGTTTATATGCATATATAAATGAATCTGCTTTCTCAAAAGTGAGTGGTGTGTGTGTGTGTATATATATATGCTTTTGTTGTTTTAGTGTGTATGTATGTGTTTGTAAATTGTTGATTTTTCTGATTGGTATATCTTTTTTGAGAGTTTTTTATTTGTTAATTAGGATGATATTGGAATGCTATGATGGTTGGTTATCACCCAGAATTGGTTATTCGTACTGTAATTTACGGTTACAGTTGGGTTTATATGCAATAGTATTTTATTCATTTACATTATATAAATCAATCCGCTTGTTCTTTATTTGAATTGACTGTCTAGGTGGTGCATAATATGTAGTTTTCTTTTGGATTTATGGTTATCAATGAATTTATTAGTTTTTTTTTGATTATCCATTGTTGTTGTTTGTTTGAATCTTGCCAGTTTCTTTGATTATTGAGTTTGTTAAGCAAGGTGGAAGCTTCACTAGTCACGTCGTGTTTTTGATGTGTGTGATCTTTCACCTTTTGGGTTATATGTGTGCCTATAAATATAAAAGCTACTTTCTTTGCTGGTCTTGTAATTGATTTCTGACTAATTTTTGAAGACGTATGATTGGTAGTTGTATTTTTAAATGCTTTTTGAAATTAGATGATGTTAGAATGTTTTTTGGGACTTGATGTTATCTCTGCCAACTATTTGTCATCATAATTTGGATATATTTGCTACTAATATGTGAACATATGCTTTTTACTCATTCTACTCTTTTGATTTAATTTAGCGGAGTTAGTAGTTAGTATCTTCTATTGGTTTAATCTGGCTTGTTTTTTGCAGGATGGTCGAAAGATTAATGTCGGCGACTGTGCTCTGTTCAAGCCATCCTACAATTCCCTTCCGTTTGTTGGAAGAATTCGTAAATTAAAATTAGGAAAAGAGAACAATTTAAGTCTTTGTGTGAACTGGCTTTACCGACCTGCAGACGTAAAGCTTAAAGACGGTGCTCCGCTGGAAGCAGCACCAAACGAGGTTTTCTACTCTTTTCACAAGGATGAGATACCTGCTGCATCGTTACTCCATCCGTGTAAAGTCACATTTCTTCGTAAAGGTGTTGAATTTCCTCCAGGGATATCCTCATTTGTGTGCAGACGAGTGTATGATATTGAGAGCGAGTGTTTATGGTGGTTAACTGACAAAAACTATTTTAACGTAAGTACAATTGTTCATTTGTTTGATTTTTCTTGTTTCGCAACATCTGTTGGAAGTTATCTTGATTGGATATGTAGTCTTTTTTAACACAGGAACTACAAGAAGAAGTAGACCAGTTATTAGATAAGACGTCGATAGAAATGCATGGAGCAGTGCAGACCGGAGGTCGGTCTCCGAAACCTATAAACGGTCCGAATGGGTCTGCACAACTCAAACCTAGTTCGGATAATGTACAACATAGTTCATCTTCCATTTCATCACATGCCAAGAGTAAGAAGAGAGAGCATGGTGCTCACAATTCAGAATCTGTCAAACGCGATCGTTTATCTAAAGTAGATGATGCCGATTCCGGTCAACTTAGACCAGAACGCGTATTAAAGTCCGAGATCGCTAAAATTACTGATAAAGGAGGGTTGATAGATTTTTGTGGAGTTGAAAAACTAATACAGCTCATGCGACCTGATAGTACCGAGAAGAAACTAAACCTGGCTTGTCGGAGAATGCTTGTTGATGTAATATCGGGTACTGACAGATTCGATTACTTAGGCCGGTTCGTTCAGCTACGGGGCTTGTCGGTTTTAGATGAATGGCTTCAAGAGATTCACAAGTATAAGATCGGTGATGGTAGTCCTAAAGAGAGCGAAAAATCCGTTGAGGATTTTCTTTTTTCGTTACTACGCGCACTTGACAGATTGCCTGTGAATCTTCATGCTTTACAGACGTGTAATGTCGGGAAGTCTGTGAATCATCTACGTAGCCATAAAAATTCTGAAATTCAGAAAAAAGCTAGAAGTCTAGTCAGCACATGGAAGAGACGCGTAGAAGCCGAAATGAATATTATCGAAACAAAGTCTAGTACAAGTAGAGGCGGTTCTTGGCCAAACAAGTCGATGATTTCGGAAGTTTCTCATGTGGGTCCTAAGGGTTCTACTTCACAACCTTCTGTGATAAAATCTCAACGGCCAAAACAAAGCTCGGGTGAAGCTGTCGCCAAATCACCAACATCTCCGGGGTCCACAAAACTGTCACCATCGTCCAGTCAATCTCCGAACAATAGTCAGTCGTGTTCTAGTGATCATGGGAAGACGGGGACGTCGAGCGTAAGTAAGATCTCGAGTAGCGTTTCTCATAGTAAAAACTCAAGCAACGGTTTTCATGCATCTACAATCCCGGGGGTTCAAAAGGGATCGCCAACGAAACGTACGTCAGAAAGAGTATCTGACGTGTCACTTGTAGATAACGGTAGCAACCCAAGGCTCATAGTGAGGTTGCCAAACACTCGTCGAAGTCCCGTACAAACCGCAAGTGTGGAATCACCTGGAGATTCGTCGACGGTATCTGGCAAGGGCTCGATTCCGGTACCTTCCGAGAAGCAAGATCTGAAAGTAAGTAGAAAAATTGATTCCGTAAGCAATGTACAAAACACAAACACTGCTAAAGAAAGATTGGTTGTCTGTGATGAAGAACATGGTAAGAAAGATGCATTGTTTGGCAGCGGTTCGTCGTCAGGGATTACTCCGAAACCGGGGAAACTATACGAGCCGTCTTATAGCTCGATAAACGCTTTGGTGGAGAGCTGTGCGAAGTTTTCTGAAGCTAGTGTGCCTCCATCGGGTGGTGATGTTGGCGGGATTAATCTTCTTGCCAGCGTGGCGGCTGGCGAAATGACGAGATCTGATGTGTCACCTGCGTGTTCTCCAGGTAGTAACTCACCCGTACGTGAGGACTCGTCTTCTGTGAATGTTGCTAAGATAAGACAAACGGCTAATGATGTAGGTCACAGTGAAGATAATATCAGTGTGGCTAATGGTTCTGTCGGTGGGGATAATAGTACACAATTGGTGAATATGGACACTGACGTAAAGCCTGCGGGTTTGATAGAAGATGCTTCCGTGGATGCCACGAATATGAAACCGAACAGTTTAGATTCATTACAGGAAGACAAGTGTGTTGATGAAAAACCGGTTAAAAGTACCGTGGGTCTGGGTCCATCTGATGCAGCAACTGTAAAAACAGAAACACAGATTAACGAAGAATCGGCTTCTTGGTCGTCTTCAGATATGCATGCGGATGAGAAGAAATTGGTGCACAAACGGTCGACAGATGACGTTGATTTAGCACCAAAGCTTGAAGAGAATGATGACAATAAGGCCGAGCATAGTGCAAGACAAAATATGGATTCTGGCACCAGTGAATGCGCCCATGAGACCATGGAAAAAGATGGAAAGACCCCTGTGTCTGAAAAATCTAATGATGTAACCGAGCCCGAGCCCATTTGTGTTGAAGATCGTACAGTAAAGTTGGACTTTGATCTGAATGAAGTTCTTCCTAGTGATGATGGGGTACAAGGAGAGGCTGAAAAGGCTGCTCTTCATACACCTAGCCCGTTACCTTCCAACAATAAAAACCGGTCTGGTTTGATTACAGTAGCAGCCGCTGCCAAAGGACCGTTTTTCCCTTCCGAGAGTCTTTCCCGAGGTAAGCCCGAGCTTGGGTGGAAAGGTTCTGCTGCCACCAGTGCGTTCCGTCCAGCAGAACCGCGAAAGGTTGACGTTCCACTTCCTGATAACCGTACAACTAAACCGGTTCGCCCTCTTTTTGACTTTGATCTGAACGTTGGAGTCGAAGATGCTGGTCAAAACAATGCACCGTCAGGACTGGATCTTGATCTAAACGCATCTGAGGAGGGTCCGGAGGTTGTCCAGCTGTCGGTAAGTAGACCGAGGTCATTTCTACCTGGCGGGCCGAATTCTTCACGGGACTTTGACCTGAACGGGCCCGGTGTGGAAGAAGTCGGTGGTGAATCGGTATCGTTTTCCAAAAACGGTATTCAGTTTATGTCCGGTGTTTCTAATGTCAGAATGAATAATATGGATATCGGAAACTACTCAACGTGGTTTCCACCGAACAATACCTACCCAGCAATGACCATCCCGTCTCAACGTATGTTGGCTCCTGTGACCGCCAGCACGTCAGTTAATCCCGAAATGTTCAGGGGTCCCGTCTTGTCATCATCTCCCGCAGTTGCGTTTTCATCCAGTGTACCGTTTCAGTATTCAGCTTTCCCATTTGAGACCAATTTCTCAATACCATCAATGTCGAATACGTTTTCTTCGGTTTCAAACGCTTATGTGGATTCTTCATCGTCTGGTGGTGGGCCGATTTGTTTCCCGACTATTCCTTCGGTGGGACCTAACGGTGTGGTGTCGATGCCGTATAGGCCGTACTTTATGAGTCTACCTGGCGGCGGTTCGAGTAATGTCGGTCCTGACGGTAAAAGTGGGCTAGCCAAGGTCAAGGTCTAGATCTAAATGCAGGTCCTGGAGGCGGTTCGGATGAAAAATTGCCTTTTGCGTTAAGACAGTTACCTCTTGCTGGTTCTCAAGCTGTAGCTGATGAGCAGTTAAAGATGTTTCAGCAAATGGCGGCAGGTAGTGGCGGGGCACCGAAACGGAAAGAGCCCGATGGCGGTTGGGACGGTGATAGGATTAGCTACAAACATCCACATTGGCAGTAACAAGAGGTGTTGTTGCAATGCCTGGTGAGTCTTCTTTTGGTTCATTTGCGGATTCGGGGTCGATGCAGTCGTATACAATGCTTATGTGTTTGATGTGATTTGCAGGGAAGCTGTCTGGAGACCGAACGGAATGTTGGGTTTCGTGAAGAATATTCCCCTCGTGACAAAAACCGTCTTGGTTGGTTGTGGGGGGTTCTGTAATGCATAGGGTTGAGTTGTTGCTTGATATAGTTTGAACAGAGTGTGGCCTGTGTTGATGTTTAACTTGTGTTCAAAGCATTTGCCCACCTGAAACAAAACAAAACCAGGGAATTGGTTTCAACGGATATATGTAGAGTGCCAGTTCTTCTGGGTTTAGTTTATTAAATTTTTATTTCCTTTTTTTTGTTGTTTCATGCAAACTTATAATTGTTTACCTGTAGCCCGGTTACGACTGGGTCGGGTTAGAACTATGTAACGAAAGTGGACTGAGTAGCGTAAAGAGCCCTTTTTCTGGGCCTTGTGTTTGTCAGCGAGGGCCGGGTCTGGCTTGTGGTATAACCAGAGACCAAGGATTGATCCGGTGATACCAGTGGTCAACCGCCAAAGGTTTAGTTCTAATGGCTAGACCGACTCTGATGGCCAAGAGTCCTGGCTAGTTTATGGTTGTTTCCTTATTTCATAGTCTTTGGATTCAAAGTATACTTTCTTCCTTGTGATGAGTTTAGATTTTTCGTTTTTGTTGATGAAAATTTATTTACTTCGGGTGACTTTGGATTGAACATGCACAGCGTCACCAAAATTGTGATTGCAACCATCAGGCTACTATAGAAAATGAACTGCAATGTAATGTAATTAGCAAATAGGTTGATGACTGTCGTTTAGCAAATAGAAAAAAAAATATAGACATGAGATATGAAGTAGTTAAATGAGTAGTTTTCATGCATGATACTTGTGTTAATCACTTTGTCTCTACCCTGATCAACACGATTAGACGTGTTATCCCTTTGTCAGTGCCAGACTCATACAAATGCTACACGCAGGGATGGGTGGACATAGGGCCTGAGGGCCGTCTCGAAAATCACAAATTTTTTTTTCCGTGTGAGATAAAAATTTAGGCCATATTCGCGAATCTCCATACATTCAAATCCAGGCAAATTGGGCAACAAAATCACAAATTCAAAATTCTTAAAATGCCAAAAACGTTTTTATTTTATAAATCTAGGCCGTTTAAGATTAAAAAAAAAACATACAAATTTATTTTTAGTATTTACTGGTGTAGTCTAGGAGAAGGATTAATGTAACATTTCACTAAAAAAACATAACCTAACTAAATCATAAATCCACCCACATAAATTTGTATATTACAATAAAAGAGCAATTAGTTGACTTTGATTAATTATGTGGAAGAAATATAAGTAATAAAAAAGAGCTCTTAAATAAATATATATGAAACATGCCTTAGTAACAAGGAGCAACTAAAACAATGTAGAGAAGTGGGCCTTAGTAAAAAGGAAGAATTAAAATATGCAGAGAAGCAGTATTCGAACCAGCATATATTGGTTGAAACAATAGGAGGCTCAGCCAACTGATCTATGTAAACATATATTAAACACTTCGATTTGTATATA
This sequence comes from Scalesia atractyloides, assembly GCA_947069175.1. Lineage (NCBI taxonomy): Eukaryota > Viridiplantae > Streptophyta > Magnoliopsida > Asterales > Asteraceae > Scalesia > Scalesia atractyloides. Next base: position 68,978,892 of record CAMTDV010000019.1, read on the forward strand.
ATTAATATATAAAAAAAGATTTTTTTGGGCCCCAAAAAGCTTTGACCCTGTTTGGCGGCCTATCCGGCACACCCTACGGGCCGGGCCTGGGTGGACAGTCTTGAATTGGAGATGGAAGCCGAACGCGTGAGCTTCCAGGGTTTCATCCGAGGATGTTTTTAAGGATCGTTGGGGGGAAACGATAGGGTTCATAAGTGATTCAGTCGCAAGAAAACATGCAGATTCGTTGTTTTGTCTCTTTTACCCACGATGATTCATGCATTCATGTCGATTTAATTGTTAGGGGGTAGGGGCACCCATCACTCACCACCCACTCATCACTCACAACATCCAATCACCATACGCCACGTCATCGAGCCAAATTCCATCATAGTGATGGATTTTACTAGGGGTGCCAATCACTCACCACACCCATCATGCTCCACTCATCACGGTATGGCTACAACGCATTTTATGGTTCACAGCGTGATAGTTAAGAGTGGCGGTGGTATTCCATGGTAAACAACGCGTGGTAACTTCCCACCACGTACCTGCCCCGAGTCCCCTTTGTATACCACTTTTTATGGTTTACTAAAATAGTATCTTGAACCCTTTTTTCCCCATAGCTACAAGAACCTATCACCCAAAAACTCAGAAGTCACACCAATACCCTTCTAACCATTAGGACTTAAATAAATGCAGCGTACACTAAACAGACAATCCATTCATAACTAACCCTCCTAACCAATCTAGTGTTCTTTTATTAGCGAAACTAAAAAATATTAACTAATTTTGTTGCGCAAATCTAGAGGTGTACAAAAAGAAAACCGACCCACTTCACCAAAAAATCAGTTTGGCCAAAATTGTTTTGACCAAAGACCCAACCCAACAGTTCGTAGCCTCGTTCCCTAAGACTAATTTGGACCTAACCTGATTTTTCAACATGTAAAAAAACCGGTTATTTGTTTTCATAAATCGTTTTGAACCCGACTCCAATTGTTTTGATAGGTTCAAACATTTTCCCTCCTAAACCAGTTTATAACCCGAACCGGTTTTCTACAAACCGATTTTCTTTTCTTTTTGTTCACCAACCCAGTTCCGTTTATCACCCGAACCGGTTTTTCTAGAAAACCGAAACTGTACACCTCTATGCAAACTGCTCCTAACCAATCCAGTTCGAAATAAACAATCAAAATGTGTCCATATATGTTTTTCGCAGCAAGCAAAAAACGGTTAAGGGGAGAAGGGAGCGACATAACTGCGTTAAAAGCATAAAGCTCGTATAAATCCAAGTTTAAACGAGCTCAAACTTGAACTTCATGGAGAAGAAGCGACATTACAGAGAAGGCCTAAAATCATATCAATCCAACTTTAAGCGAGGTCAAACGGTCAAACCTGAACTTCATAGACAAGTGTTCACTAATAATACAAACATGACCATAATATCATCTCAAGCTTAGTCTAGCAACATTTCAAGAACATAACCATCATATTATACTCTATTATAGTCGAAAACAAATAACCAATATTATTCTACAATAAGTTTTTACAACACCAAAAGACCACATCAAAATATCAAATGCAAAACAAAAACATCAACACCAACACCAACACAAAAACAAATACCAACATGAACACAAAAGAAACATATATCATGTAACACTCAAACCTCAAGATTCCACCGACGAGCTACCAAGAACAAACGAAAACAGTTCACGAACAGGCGAGTACTCAACCAATCCAATATCCATCGCATAACCCCTAACCGGCAACTTCAAGTCCCTCAAAACCGTAAACGCTTCCGCCATCCTATTCTTCGGCACTTCCTCTGCCACAGGGCAGTACGGAATCCACGAATCCGGACGATACTCTTCCCCAATTTCAATCCCTTCCCTTTTCATTGCATCACAAAGCTGATAATGAAACTGTAGCAGGGGCAAAGTCGGGGTCGGGGCAAGAAACAGCACATTGTTATCGTTCGGAAGACTACCAATCGACCCGAAAGATAACGGTAAAGGATCTTGCTTAGAAGCGAAAGACTTTACGATGTTTTCGAGCTTCGACGGATCGATAAACGGGCTCGAAAACAGCGTAATGTGAGGCCTGGATTCAATTTCTATGAGGTGGGTACTGATTTGTCTACGAGCCACAACATTCCATGCTTTCAAAACTTGATTTTCAAGAGCTGGATCAAAGTAAAGCTCAATTGCATACCCTTCAGACATGGTGTTGGATTAAAATTCGATTAAAATCTCCAAAATACAAAATTAGGGTTTCAAAATTCAACAATAACCAGAACTGATAACCTGTTAGCGATCGATAAACTGATTGAATACAACAATAAGAGAGTACAACAGTGTTGAGTATTGGTGCAGATTTGGGAATTAGGGTTTGAACGTAAACCCTAGAGATTGAAAGTTAAAGGAAAGATGAAATTGAAGACATACCCAGTTGAGATTTGAAATCGATAGTGTGAAATTGTGTGGATTTTGAAGAATTGATGGGGTTAAAAGAGAGATTTGAGCTAGGGTTTTGAGGGATTGAGTTGAAGAAAATGAAGGGGCGATGATATTTGGGGGGTGATGGAATAGCGTGTGAAGATGGAGAGTGAGGTTTATATATGGTCCTTTGAATATTGGTTAAGTTGCACATGTGGTCCTTTATTTATGTATAAGTTATTATTAGACTGTGATGTGACTAGGGGCTTGGTGTAGGGATGGTAATGGGTCGGGTTTGAGTCAGGTACTAGTAATCCTATACTCGTACCTGGCCCAATACTCGTCGAGTATCAGGTATACCCGTCCCATTTGTTTCGGGTATTCTTCCATCCCTAGCTTGGTGCTCGTGCCAAGTCACCCTAAAAAAGCGTTAAACATCGCATCGGCATGTTAAAGAAGGACGTCAAAGAGGATGGGTGCAGGGGGTTACTTGGCACGAAGGGTGTGGGTTGTGGGGCCAACTTACCATCAAACCATTTCAATCACGTTTTTTATAAAAAAAGATTTTGTGTTTTTAGTTAAACCACTATACACTTTTGAAGGTGTAGTTAGTTAAAGCTTCATTGCCTACGTGACAGTGATGTGGTAGCTACTTTTACACTTTTTAGTAGCGTTGCAAACGAACCAAACGTTTAGCAAATAGTTCGTGCCCTGTTCCTCGGTAAGTTCTTTTGTATTCGTTCGTTTATTAAACAAACGAACACGAACAAGGAATTTCGTTCGTTTAGTTAAATGAACGAACATGAATAGAGTCTGCGTTCGTTCATTTATGTCCGTGAACGTTCGGTAACGTGTTCGTTTATGTTCGATGAACGAACACGAACATAAAATGTCGTTCAGTTAGCTTTACAGGCGGCGACAACCACGCCACCTTAGCAAAGTGTGGGGCGAGAACACCGCCATGGAGGGGCGTGAGGCATAGGTTTGGCTGGAGTCACCGGCATAGGACAAGCTTGGTAAGTTTTTTTCTTTAAATTTTTTTATTAATTAATATATAAATCAATAATTTAAAACGACATCAACCTACTACCACATTTCACATAAAAAACATTATAACCCCTATAATGGTGTGAAGGGTGAAAAAAGATGTCCCTACGTGACAATAGTTTTTTTTTCATATAAAACCCAAATAGTCCTCCATGACACATTTCAGATTGTAAATAAAAAAACGAGATAAGATTTAATCTTTGACAATAAAAAGTCACACGTTACATAGTCTATCAAGCTTTTTTGACGTTTTAAAAGTTAAAACCTTTTGTTGATGAAAAATGTGGTGCTGGACACATAATGACTGAAAATAGGGGGAGGAAAGTGTTCTCGGCTGCCCGTTTTAGAGCTGAACTAGCCGAGCAGATTGGGAGTGCGTTTCAGCAAGCAATCTGCTCGGCTACTTCAGCAGAGGGTATTAAGTGGAATTTGTGTGTCCCGAGGAAGGTTTTGTTCTGTATTAGGATGTTTCCCAATTACCGACTTGATGTGCGCTTTATGTGAGAATGGAGAGGAATCGGTGGAACATTTGGTCGCGGAGTGTGTATTTACAAGAGTAGTTTGGTGGCACTTTTGTGTGTGGACGAAGATTCCGGTAATGGATAAAGTTCCTGGTTTCAGGATCTTGTGTAGTGTATACATAGCTTGAAGGGCTCCGGAAAATGGAAGAAAAATGATTGAGACACTTTTGAATGTGGCTCTTTGAAGGATTTGAAAGGCATGAAATGACTATAAGTAAGTCGTCAACAGTGGAACATCTTAGCATCAATGCATCATGTCTATAGACTATACACTCACTAACATACATATACGCTTCATAATGAGTCGGCAAGTTGGCGGATGACTGACTTCGAGTTAGCGAGCCCACCAACTTAACTAAACAAGGTGACGGAATGATCCGTTTAATATAACAAGTTATATAGGGCAACTTGAACACGACCCCCAGTGGCAGAACTTGGGCTAAAGATGAAAACTTGTAAGCTTAGGCCCCTCCCGCTCCTAAGATGTTCCGCTGTTGACGACTTACTTATTAAACCGGTTAGACATAACAACTCAAAACCTAATTATTTTTTTGAAGCTACCAAACAAGAAATATGTGAGAACGTATAAAAGAGACAAATAACAACTCATACAAGCAAACGATAAGAACTCCTTTTTTCAAACATGAATAATCATATTACAACCCAGAAAGAGTACACTGAAAACATGAATGTATGATAGTGCTACTTTTTTATGCATACAATAAACAATGATTTTGTATTAATGGTCGCTGAATTACATAACAAACTAACACTTTGATTCATTTCTGGACTATAGGAGAGGGGCTGTTTGATCAGACGAACCGGTTCATCTGAAACGTCCAAATCAGCTTGTATCACCATTGGTAACTTGTTCTTCTCTTTGGCCTGCGGCCTGCCCCCACATCACAGTATAAAATCCAGCAGCAACTATATGGCTCCAATGGCACTGCATATACGAATTCAAGATTCAAGAATAAGCCATGAATCTATCGTTGAACGATGATCAACCGAAAACCTGAAATGGGATCGAGTGATCCGTGGGAAGCATGTCCCAAGATTCATCCGGTCTTAACCATGTTGGGTTGACAGGTTGAACCGATGATCCCGAACTGACCCGTACAATTATTTGTGTCAAATATATCATCCTTGATCTTAGATTCACGTAAAATTATTAACCTGAACACAAACCGTTTAACCCATATATCCTAAGGATTCAAAAGGTTCTAGTAAAGGTGTAAACATGTCAAACGAGTCATAAACTTGTTGGAAAATTATGGGTTAAACGGAATGTAAATGGGTTGGTGGGTGAAAATGATCAGATATATATTTTAGTCTAGTTTAAAACAAGCATACACTTAATTAAATGAGTTGTTTGGGTCAGGCCGAACACATCCCATTTAATTAAATGGTTTAGAACACAAATGTCTATTAAACTTGCAAGATACGACAACTCAAAACTTGATTATTTTTATGTGTGCTTTGGCTTGTGTCAGGAGATAAAAAAATTTGATCATTTACCTTCCTAAATAAAGTGAATCACTAAGAAAAGTGACACCCATGATGTCCGCAATAACCATCGAGAGGGGGAGAACATGGCAACGAAAATGGGACCTTTCTTCTCCAAGCACCATGTGATGGCGGTACTACGAAAGACAACCGAAAACACTGCCTACAAATAGAAAAAAAAGTCAATCTTTCGACGAAAATGCGCGAGAAAACTTGTAAAAGTAATATAGTTTGTTTATAGGTGACAAGAGGTTCATGTTAACGGGTTCAAACAAGTTCTAGTTGAAAAGGTGGCACAGAATAATTAAATTACTGCATCAATTATAACTAAAACTCTTGACTAAAATCTTCTTAGATTATAATTTTTGAATATGAAGGTTTAGGAAGTTATATGCATAGACTTTAAGAAACTTAACCCCGCTCAACGTTTCTCACTTTAGGCTAGACTTTTCTAGCAACCCAAAGTAACAAATTTGTAAATAAAAGGGTTCAAGTTACACAAGTGTTCTCAACTTTATGGGTGTTAATTTGGTTGTGTTGACTGGTTTACACGATAGAGACCCGAACCTGATATGAACCCAAAAATCGTGTCAAACATATGACTTCGAACAGGACACGAGTTTTTGAACCCAAAACTTTATTTTATTCCAATTTTTTCGCATATTAATACTCTAAAACTAGAAATTTAACAAAAAAAAGATACAAATGTATATGAGATTAGTATAGTTAAACTATAAAAACATATCTTATTTTCTTTTATGTTTTTTATATATTTGGCATAGAATACCCATTAATTTAGTTTATGAGACAAAATATTAAGTCTCAATCGATAATCACACACACAAATTTAGGAATTATCTCCCATTTATTTAGAAAATTGGTTCAAAAGTGAATAACACTCGTAACCACAAAGATCCAGGATGGATTGGTTATATAGTGGTAGGAATCTTAAATGAAACACAATCCTAATTCTAGTTAAACATAAACATCCTTTTCTATATCTAACTAAAACAAGGAATTTCATAATCATCTATAACTCTCATGAATTAAGATTTACGTTAATAATCCTGCTCCTTTAGAGACGCCACAATCGACCCAGCCCATCAGCTTGGGTTTGGGTATTAAATACTCCGGCCTAACAATCGCCCCTAATAACCAAACCGGCTAGGGAAGCCTTCGACTCCATCTAACTCTTGCATTTCAACAAACTTGATCCTCACGAGTTCTTTAGTTAGAATATTGGTCATTTTCTCCTCTCCGATTACATACTCAGTTGATGCAACAAATACAAGACCAAGGACAGTGGACATACTGGTTAGGCAAAAGGCTTCAAGGGTTTCAGTTTGCCTAACGCAGGTCGTGGGGTCCTCCCACGTTTGCAGCACGTGGCCGGGGTTGGATCACTTTGTTATTGTTCACTTTTATTTCTGGATTGAAAGGAATTCAACCCATAATGTTAGTGTAAGTGAAGCTGTAATATTTGAAGTGAAGAAGAGAACTAGCATGGAGCGAGTTCTTGAGGGAGAAGAGGAAGATCAGAGATTAAGGATAATCTCAGTTGATCTGGAATGGATTGCATGAGTGATGGTGGCTACCATTTATAGGGAAAGGTTCTTCCAAAAGAAGAAACCTTTGACCACTCAATCCAGGGCTGTAGTGAAGGACTTGCCTATTTGGGGGTTGAAGGCTTCGGACCTGCGGGTAAAAGAGAGTCTCCTTTGCACATGCTTCTCTTTGCAGCTGAGGGATAGTTTACAAGTTAGCAGTGATGTGACTATTCACTGTACTCGTTCTTTTTGCTGTTCACCACAGCTGGTGGGTTTGAACCCTTTTACCTTTTAACCTTTTAAGTTGTTTGGTGCTTTAATCAATTTATTGAGATTTGGGTTACCCCCGCCATCATACTCGATCTCCAATAAATCATATTCAAAACATCCACGAACGAAATGGTAGTGCGTATCGATAAGTTTGCTCCGACCATGAAAAAGATGATTTTTATTAATGCTATGGCCGATTTATTATCCACCCGAATAACTATCTTTTGCATCTCTCTACCAATGACTTCACTGTATAAGCTCCAAAGCCAAATTGCTTGACAAGCCGCTGAAGTTGTCGCCATAAACTCTGCTCCACAAGATGATGAAGCAACCTTATGTTGTTTTCCGATAACACCATGACATAGGTGTTTCCTCAAAATAAAATATGTGCCGTGTAGTACTCTTTCTTCTACATCGTAACCTTAAATCTTGTGACTATCACCCTGTTTGTACTATAACTCATAACTCATAGTACCGACAATATAGTGAAAATTTTGTTTAACTACACATAAGCGAGATACCAATGGCAATGGGGTTTGCATGTGCCTACTCGCAACCCCCAATGCAAAAGATAAATCCAGTCTTGTATGTAATAAATGACGGAGACATCCGACCAATCTTCGATAATTTGTAAGATCTACCGGCTAGCCTTTCTCGTCTTTTGTTAGCTTTAATCCGAGATCCATAGGATACTTTGTTGGATTATAACCGAACAAACTTGTTTCCATTAAAACTTTCCTCGTATCTTACTCTTGCTTGATCACAATTCCTTTCTTAGTTTGCATCACTTAAATACCAAGATAAAAAGAAAGTAACCCGAGATCGCTCATCTCAAACTTTTCCTCCATTTGTTTCTTGAATTCTTCGATCTTCTTAGCACTCGAACTTGTAACAATTAAGTCATCTACATAAACACCTGTAACAAATAATATCATTCCCTTCATGCTTTGTGTAGATTGCTTGTTCTTTAGAGCACTGCTTAAAATCAAGAATTTCTAATGTACCATCAAGCTTGAGCTTCCAAGCTCGCCGTGCTTAACGAAGCCCATATAGTGCCTTAGTTAACCACTAGACTTCATCTTCATGTCCTTTTTATATAAAACCTTCCAGTTGACTAAGAAAGACAACTTCCTTCAAATATCCATTCGAAAATGGTGATTTGACGCCTTAGTGATGAACTTGACATCCTTTGCAAGCCGCATGTGCAAGTGATATTAGCAAAAACCACATGTTTTTATGTCAAATTATCACCCATTTATAATATGTTTTGTTAATGAAATGTTCAAATTAGGCTTAAATTGGTTTATATTGAATTTTCAGGATAACCCAAGATTAACAAAGAAAGCAAAATCGGACGAAAAACAGAGAAAATTAGAAGAAATTGTCCTGATACACCCATGCCTCGGATCCCGACACCCCCAAACACCTCTAGAAGCCCACCGCGAGAAGATCAGGCGAAAGAAGATAGACACGCCTCGTGCCTCGGCAGTACAAGACAAAGAAAAGCTTTTGGAAGATTTGGAAGATCCAGTGGGGCCCACAAAGTTAACCACGACCCGTGTGTACAAGACACGACATATGCCTCGGTTACCGGGTATAGCAGGTCATATGGTCAGGCACGACAAGTGTGATTCAGGCTCGGCCCGTGCCTCGCTTGTAGCTGCCTATAAATAGAAGCTCATTTCAACCATTTTCACTTGCTCATTCTCTCACCCTTCTCCACTACACACTTTTCTTCTACCACACTCTCTAATTATTGTAATCATTAGGAAAAACTCAAGAATCATTACTATAATCAAGATTTATATGATTTATACAATCTTTACAAGTTTGATCATATCTTTCTCCATGGCCATTCTTGGCTAGATTTGTGAGGGTGTTTTGAGGAAACTTATCCCCTTGATGTCAAGCTAAGTAAGGAAGATCATGAGTAAGCAAGGTGTGCGTGTGTGTTAATGACTTCAATTAATTAAAATAGTTTATTGAAAGTAAGTGAAATAATAGTGTCTCCATTAACTTGGGTCATTAGAGTTTTTGCCTAATACTTAAAATCTACCAACAATCTTGCGACACTATTAACTTGGGTCGTTCATGTTTTCTATGTCTATGTATAGTCAAAACATGTGATGCTCTTAGCGGAGGTTAAAGGTTTTAGATAGGAGTTCAGGTTGGGTAAGCTTTTGCCTTTGCACGGAGATAACACTAAAGTGTAAAGGACTTGATATATATATAAAAGTAACTACCTTAGATGAGTTGAGACTCACCGACGGACTAATAGAAACAAGTAATGTATATCCCTTGGGCTATTTAATTAACTAATACTATATCCCGGCCTCGAGTGGCGTTTCCCTACTGATTCAAAGCGAAAGGATCGAGTGTGTTAGGATTCTGCCCAGAAACTGCACAATAATACGTATTTTTCTCGGTCACCATCCTGTCTTGAGTTGAGTAAAGAAAACCGTGAAAAATTCTGGTTCGGATACTGTAACATTACACATTTTCCCATTCTTTTATTTTTCTCATGTAGTTCGTATTTTCATTTCAATCCCTTGTAAATCGAGACTTGATTATAATGGAAATCACATTTTGTATTACTTTTGTTTAACCATACTTGGATGATACGTAAACCATCATGAAATACACATTTTTAATTAAAAACTAAGCCATACATCGAGATACATTTTCACAGAATGATAGACATACACGTTTATTCATTACACATGCTTGCATGCACCTTAAAACCCTAAACTTGTGCTGAACTATGTGTTAGAAGCACCAAATGACAACGAAACCAAAACCCAAGGATCAAAATGTTTTTTTTTTGAAAATTGAAGGGCCTTGCCACCGTATACAGGTCCTTATGGTTCGCAAGGAACCCCTCTGGCAGCAGAGTCATGAATTTTCTTGTTTTGAACTTTCCCTCCTTCCTAACTCCCAACCACCTTCATTAACTCCCAAACCCTAATCCCCACTTATAAATACAATACTCCCAGACCTCCTAAACACTTTCTACACCTCCTAAACACTTCCAACTCTCTCTAATCTTCAAATTTCTCAAGCTTAGGCATATTGTGCAAGCTTCAAAATAGTGAGTTTTGAGCTTGTTTTTGCATTTTTTTCTTCTTGTTTTCTTCCTTCTCCTTCCTTGGATAACCTCTGAGTTTTACCACATGTTTACCAAGGTAAATAAAGGTGGTATACCACCATTTTGAGGTCCAAGTTAGGAATTTTTGTTAAACAATATGAACTCGTCTTTCTTTAGCTTTGTTCTTGGAACTTTTGCAAACTAAACCAAGCCACCAACTAACTCCTATGTTGAATGGTTTGTGTTGAGGTTTTGTTCCAGAAACATGAGGCCTCTCTTTCATGTCTTGTAAACATCTTAGTAATTTCCAAGTAATAAAGTGAACAAACAACACCAAGTCTCCAACCACACCATACTGGAAGCACTCGTCTAGTTATCCTCACTTGGTTACTTAGTGAATTAGATAGTTTATTTATGTTCTTCGTACTTGTATTCATGACTATCTGAATTGTCCATGTTGATAAGTTGTGCATTGGAGAATTCTTGAGGTCAATGGATTTATCCTACCTCAAATGCTTGACACACTTGACAATATATCTAATAGCATATACATATATAATACGTACTCCAAAACCCAACTATGATATCAACCAAACCATGGTTGAATATTATGTCAAGATAGAAAATATCCAAAGTCTTGGATTCCTTAGTTCGGATTTCTAATGGGTAATAGGACTGATGAAAAACACAAACAAATAAAAGTGTCTGAATAAGTGCTAAGACTAGATATATTTTTATGTAATTTCATACTTGTAACTTCCGTTTACGTTCCCCATCTCCAAGTCCAAATACTCATACACCTTTGTTTACCATTTTAGGGATATACTTTGGTGATTCCATCCTTCAAGCCCGCTCACTCGCTTTTGTGGAAGTTCTTCGCAAACCGTGAGTTCACACTTGACCCATTTTATGCTTTAAACACTATTTGGGTTGCAACATATATCCAAAATTAAATACACAATCACACACACATAATCAATCTTATGCAAACACTCAATCCTTTAATATGCTTACTTGTTATGCTTACATGCTAGAACAATCTTATGCCATGATGTCTATCATTAACTTTAAAAGCCTCCCTTAAAATGTATAGCATTACAAGAGTAGCACATGGCCCTGTTTGTTGGGTCATTGTTAAGTATTCAATCTTTACAGTCTTATTCACTTCGATGATAAGGTTATGGTAGTGGAAAATTTGGGTTAATTTTTTTAGCCATGTGGATTGAGACTTTATTCATACTTATGCTTTGTAGACAAACTAGTATGCTCACCGACATAATTTGTGTTGACGGATATTTTATACATGTTGTAGGAAATACTTAATGATGATACAACAAGAAATCTACTTAGGGTGGATTAGAAACTCACGAAAACTTTGTTTATGTATTTTTGTTGTTTTAGTATGAAATTACCACTTGTTGTACTTCTTTTCTTTAACCAACGTAACGTGTTATTCGATGAAATGAAATGAAATTTTGAATTTTAATATATTGAATTTTAGCGTTATCTTGTCTTTGAGCAATCTATTACGTCTCGCCTTGATGTTTCCGCCATCGGGTTGGGGTGTGAAAGATACGTTTTTATTCCATTGCCAACTACGCTTTATTGTTCGCATCAAAACCATTGTGGCACATTTGTTTGTTTTAGCATACACCTTCCCATACATATTATTGTTCGGTTTATTCGCGCATGAACCCCATTTTCCGTAGTGAATATGGAGTAGTAAGATGTCTTCGGATAACTTGAACTTCACACCAATCATTGAACTCGGTTAATGTGAATTCTTCTCCGCGATTTGTTTTGAATGTTCCAACTTTTACAAATAAATCCTTCTCGACCAAAGCTTTAAACCACTTGAATACTTCGAATGATTGATCTTTAGCCTTTAAAAGATAACACCACATATAACGTGGGAAATCATCTACAGTTAAGAACATGTAGCTGCAGCCTCTCAGAGTAGCTGGCGTGACAGGACCACAAAGATCGCCATGTAGTAGCTCAAGCGGTCTTGTGGCTCTAAATATTGCTTTCTTTGGGTACGGGTTCTCATTTTTTTCCAATCAATCAACAGTCACATATGTTTGATGGATGATTAATCACGGGCATCCCAAAAACTATACCTTTCGAACTCAGTTTCTTCAAAGAATCGAAATTTAAAGGCCTTAGACGAGCATACCAAGGCCAAGATTCATCATCAAGCTTAGAAAATAAACATACAGGGGAACCAACCGTCAGCTTAATCTTGTACAATTAGTTACTGGCTGAAATACCTTCTTTGAAAGGATTCTAGCTTTGTGATAATGTAACAACTCGAAAATTTGATTGTTATCTTTTCTTTTGTTTTCCGTTTATCTATCCTTTGTATCCGAGATTCGGTTGATAATAAAGTTTATGTTAATAAATTATGGTATTGTACGTTATTATCACATCTAATCGTTTATTAAATCACATCGCTAATCTCATCACATCGTAAATCACAGCTATTTATGTGGTTTTATATTACTTATGTGTTATGTGTGTTTATGATTATGATTATGCTCGCTATCGCATCGCTCTCGCACTCTCGAATCGCTAAATCGCACTATTATATCAACTATAACGCTTAACGCTTTAATGTAATGCTTAATATAACTATCTAATGCAAACCGAATAACCAAACGAACACTTAACGCGAAATCGGCAAACGAAACTTGGTCACTAGGCCAAGTTCGGCCGAACTTGCCTACCACAAGTTCGCCCGAACTTGCCTGATAACCAAGGATCCATTGTTTGCCATCAAGTTTGCGCGAACTTGCATATGTATATGCAAGTTCGGCCGAACTTAGCCATTCTCCTTTGTAAACTCCCCAAGTTCGCACGAACTTGTACATTCTTGTACAAGTTCGGCCGAACGTGTTGCCAGATCTTGAGAATCTTGACTTCTCCTATAAATACTCAGCTCATCCCTCTCATTTGCACTTGCTGACCAAGTTCGCTCAGGGCTCCCTCATTCCAAACCTCTCGTGTTCTAAGTAAGAAACGACCCGATTTCGACTACAACAACGTTTATCAACAACCAACAAAGGTTTACAACGATTTTTGCACAAGGATCTACCTTCGTTTTCATCAAAAACCCATTCTTTTACGAAAATCTTCATCTTCTTCTTCAAAACTTCTGTTTTTAATGTAGGACCGATCGTCGATGCTTAGGAACCTAAATTTGATATCTAGCGTCCATAATAGCGGAAATATTACGTCGTGTTACCAATAGACAAGAATTAATCAGTTAAACGTCAGTTTTATATATCAAACGTTCTGGATACAGACTGACAGAGCTTCGCCTAGGCAAGTTCGGCCGAACATGCATACAATACATGATTATGGGCGAACTTGGCTATAACATTTCATAAATACTTCAAAACCTAGCCTATTCAGCTCTATACAATACAGACTCGATATAAGACTAAGACATAGACATTATGCACCAACAGACTCCCCCTTGGATATCGTCTTCGTCTTTATCAGTCTTCAAAACTCTGTCTTCATATATACATTAACGTACCCGACCAAAGAAGTTCTTGTACGGCTTCTTTCGTCTCTCTTGTTTCGGATCCGGTGTCTGATCTGTTGGCGGTGGTCTTTTAAAGTTAGCCATCTTGAGCGAACTTTGCCTTACCGCTTTTTTCATCTTTTCTTTGATCGCCTCACTTCTGGTTTCTTCCTTTAAAAATTCAACTCTTTCCAGATCCCTCCACTTTGTCTGCCACATCTTCCCTGAATTCACTTCACGTGCATAGCAAACGTTGACAACTTTCTGATACTGCATCGCCTGTACCTTTTCTTTTTCTTAAAAAACAATCTTGCTGTAGAAAAGAGGCATTTTATATCTTCTCTCGAGCAGTTTACCAACCACATAGGATCTAGAATCCTTATCGTCCTCCACAAACCTCTCATACCCTGATAATCCATCACTTCAACTCGTTCCTTAGCAATATCCTGATGATCTTCAAACTTTAACACAATCACTGCTTCACAAGTAGCTGGATCAATCTGCCACCACTTGAATAAAGGATAAAAGTTCTGTTCGATTGGCATAAGCGGCATATTCCTCATGGCTCTAGGACGTTTCATGATTAATGTTATGTCCTTTTCTCCTGTAACATTGTTGATCTTTACCCTTCGTCTCGGAATAAACGGCTTCCAGTGATTCCAACCTTTATCAGCTTCGTACTTATCATCTTCCACAACAACTGATCAACTGTCTTCATCTAATAATTAACATTCACTGTTTGTACTAGCTCTTCCATATCCCAATACGGCAATGTCTTTAAATCAGCAACATATTTGAAGTATTGCACTCCGAACTCTCTTTTGATTGCATATACGTTGAGCTCTTTAAACCATCCCCAACTCAATATATCTCCCAAAGAAACATTTTTATCTCTGGTGAAGAATGCTAGTGGACGTCGAAACTTACGTTCACGAGGCATCTCCTTGAACCAGGACTTTCTCGCTTCAGCTATCTCTTCTTTGGTCATTGGTTTTGGAATCTTTCCTTCACGTAGCTCTTTAGCAATTCTATCTTTCAACATATCTTCATTCAGCTTTTTATACATCTCTTCAAATGTAGGAAAACTTTCTGAATCCTGACCAACATACTTAGCTTTCTGTTCTGTTTCATCATCTGAGGACCAGTCTTCAACAATCACACGGTTGTGTTCATCAGCTTCAAATCTTCTTTCGTACTGATACTCTTTCGTCTCAAATGTATTAACATTCATAACTTCTTCAAAATCAAACTCCAAGTTCTCAGCTTCAGCTTCAACTAGTTTTGCCAGATCTTCTTTCGAGTAATTATGTACAAACTCACCTTCTTCAACATTGTGTTCCAACATTAGTATCAAAGGTTTTGTAGGTGCTGCAGTCATAGGCTTCACAAAGCGATCAATATCTAACAAATTAACATTATCTGAAGGCCCTTTTTGCCCTGACTTCCCCTGGATTTTATCTTCCATCTTATTCGATTCATCGTCCATCAGATCAGAAAAATCAAATTCATCAGAAACTTTAGCTTCATTGATCTTTAAACCTGTACCACCCTGATCAAAATCATCATCACCTTGATCAAAATCATCATCATCATCCCCTACATTCCAATCTTCATAACCTTCTTCCTCTTCGTCATTCTTATCTTCTTTTTCGGCTTCTTCATTGTCTTTTTCTTCAGTAACAATGGTAGGATCAGAAGGCTTGACAGATTCATCAACCTTTTGTATATCAGACTCAGAAGCTTTTGAAACATCTTCAGTAGGCTTCTCGGGGACATCGGAAGATTTTTCAGCAGTAGATTTAGGGGCTTCACCCTCAACCTGCTTCCCTTTACCACTCTCAGCCAATTCTCCCTCAGCACGTTCCTTGGCTTCTTGATGATCCAGACGATCGTATTCAGCGATAAAATCAATATTCAGATTGTTGGATAACACCTTTTGTAATCTGATGAATCTTCGATCATTCAAAGCTTGAATTTTCTTCAATTCTGCAATCTCTGTTTGTAATTTTTCATTGGCGTCCTGCAGACTTTCTATCAACGCCTTGTAATATTCTCGTTCATTCTCAAGCACCTTCACTTTATCATCAAGAATTTCTTTTTCAACTTCGCTTTGATTCACCTTCTTTACAAGCTCAGCCTTTTCAATCTCAATCTGTGCAACTTTATCTTCCAAAACCTTCACACGTTTTTCTAACATTTCAGCATTAGTTTATGGGAAAAATTCATCCAAGTCTTCAAGACTTATTGGACCGTGTGGCATATCACCAAACATACTTCCCCTTGGCGTCTTAGGTGTTGAATCTTTTGGTGTTGCAGCTTTCGGTGTAGACTTCTTTGGCGTAGAACTTTCAGGAGCAGAAGTCTTTTGAGCACTCGGTGATTCAGCGACCAGAACTTCAATAAATTTAGACACAGAAGGTTCTTGTGTAAACCCTTGCCATTCAGCTTCATGATGAACGATAACAGGAGCTTCTTGTGGAGGAGGTTCTTGTGTTGCTCCTTTCTCCTGAGCACCAGAAGGTTCTTGTGTAGCTTCTGTGCTTTGCACCTTGCTTTTGTATCTTTTGCTTACCGCTTTCTGAGCTTTCTTAGCCTTTCGTTTCAGTTTAGTATGAGGTGACCCTGTAGTCTTCTTTGATATTTCGATAGCTGGAGACTTTGTTCGTTTAGTCTTTTTCTTTGGCCTCCCCTCATCAGATTCTTTTTCAGCACTCGGATCAAAATCTGCATCCAATCTCCTTTCTTTTTCTTCTCTAATTTCAGCCTCTGTCTTTTCATGCTCTTTATCAGATTCTTCATTTTCGGACGTAGCAGAAATTATCTCTTCTTGAGTCGACTTCACAGTTTCTTGACTCTCATTAACAACTGCAACGCTCGATCCAGCCACTGCCTCAACATTTTCAGTCTCCTCCTCATCAACAAGCAAAGTTTCAGCTTTCTTTGATGCTCGATTATTTTTCGGTTTATCAGCTTCAGCTTTCAAAAACCATTCACTCCTTGACTTTGGTTTGAATTCTTTAAACCATTCTTGCTCGGCTTTAAGTTCTTTCTCATCGTCACTACCATCCTTTCTCCATTTATTTCCAGGTGGCGATACATAATCTGAATCTTTTATAGTTCCGAATACTGGCTTGGCAATAGGAGTTGAAGCTTGTTTCTCAAACTTAATAAGCTTTTTTACTGTAGTTTCATCGAGATGAACTAAATAAAGCACGCCATTTGGATCTCGAGCAATATTAGCATACTTCTCGTCAATCAACATCTGAATAAACATCGGATATAAGCACAACCTCGATTCCTCCATGTTCTTCGACATGTGAGTAAACACTAACTTCGAAACGTTGAACGGCTTCTTCAGAATAAGCGCCGTTGCCATGCTAGCCAAATAATCATGAACATCATCTAAACCGGCTTTGCGATGGCTAAAAGTATGAATCAACGCATGAATCAGAAGCTTGTAGGGGTTAGGCACTTCCCTTTCTTTAGCGTTGGCTTGTTTACGCTTCCTTTGTAGCCCATGCGGAAAAAGCATCCGCGAACCATCTTCTCATCTAGATGAATCGGATCATCTTCTTTGTCTTTGAGGTCCAAAATCCTTCGGATATCTCCTTCGGTAACGCTGATCGACTTTAGCTCATCACCAACTTGTACTGTAGAAGAGATTGTCTTCTCATCAGCGCTCAAGCTTGCGTTCATCCAGAAATGAACAATATGAGATTGATAAGATACTGTGCGCTCAGTAATTGCACGACGAATGTGACTATCTTCGAGAAACTTCAAGATACTATCATATTCTTTCAGCGATGGACAAATAGACTTGTCAAGCGTGATGCATGTATTGTGAGTTTTGGAAAACTCAACTGAGATAACATGCGCTGGAACCTGTGCATGAAAAATGACGTAAAACAATTAAAACGCTTTTCGAGAAAAAATCACAAATTTTTTTTCTAACACTTAACTTGATTAGGTTGCTACAACATTCTGTTTTGATCAAGTTCGCCCGAACATGTGATAAACATGTTCAACATTTTCAAATGCAAGTTCGGGCGAACTTACAACAATTTTTATCATTCAATTTTGACTAAGTTCGGCCGAACATGTATGAAATACATGTTTCACATTAAGGAACAAGTTCCGGCGAACATATGTTATCAACACTTAGTTTTATTAAGATCCAAGTTCGGTCGAAGATGAAGAATTAAATCATTTCATTAATCAAGTTCGGTCGAACATGAAACTGAATCATTTAAGCATATTTTGGACAAGTCCGGTAGAACTCGACAACAAGTTCGGCCGAACTTGTCGTCTTCTTCAACAGACCAACCAAGTTTAAACATGCAAAAATGCATTTCAGTTTAATCAAAATCAATTTCACGGTCGATTTTAAGTGTAGATTCAGAATCTATGATCAATTTTGTCCAACAACACCTAAATCTATCAGATTTTAAGTTTTAGATTTGGTTTTGTTTGTTTACAGTTCAATCATGGTTTGATTTCAATTTAGTACCTCTGCCATAGTGATTGGTGTGCTAATCACCAAAAACTAACTTCTACCGGACAGAATAACGGTATACAAATGCCAATTTCTCACAAATTCTGTCACACCCTCAATTTCCACTTGCGGAGTTTACCGCGAGGCGTGTGATCTAACCAGAATCTGAGACACTGGTAATATCGAACGACTCTATATGATTTATTTAAACGTTTTCCAAAAACATTTGTTTAACCATTCATAGTCATTTTCAAAATATCTTAGTTTCAAAGTTTAGCGGAAACATTAGTTTCGAACTTTAGCGGAAGCATTAGAGTAAAGTAAAGTAACGGGCGCCAACATAAACGCCAAAACCAAAAATCCCAAACATTATTCATAAATAAGACTCGATAAAAATGTCTTGATCAAATGCAAGTGAGTGCACCTAGCGCTCCTAGCGTCCTGAGAAACATGTAAAGAAACAAGTGTCAACATTAAAGAAGAGTGAGTTCACAGATTTTTATAAGTTCACAAGTTCGGAAAAAGTTTGTTTTCCCCCGTTATCCCTAACCCAGGATAACGATATAGTTCCATTATTCCTAACCCGGAATAATAATTGTTGGTTCGTAATTAAGTTCAATGTTAACATGTAGGTAGCGAGCCTAAAGTTACGTCACATAAGAGTTCGCGATCGAAGCTGACTGATGTTGCCTCAGTGTTGCCAGGTCTATCACTAACCATGGCGAAAGTTAGGCCAAATTAATCACCCGTTGACCATACCCGGTCGGCTAGCGCGACTAGCTCGGGTGGGGCTTGTCGGGCCCAGTAGTACTACTTATAATTTCCCCGCTATCTAACCCAATACTAACGATCCGAGAGTTGGTTGAGGACTTCCGTGATAAAGCTACTTAGTGACCATAACGTACATTAACATTAACTTAGTTACCGAATAGTTTAACGACGTTAATTTCGCATAACGTAAAAGATAGAGTTTTAGAGCGTATACATGTTTCTCCCCCTGTTGTTCAAAACCAGATAAAATAGGGGCCGTGAACTCACCTTAAATTGCTCGGTTAGAATAACACAAAAGAAGCAAATGATGGAACCGCTAATCGCGTCCTAACATGCCAACCGATTTAAAGTTAGTGTGTGAACACACTGATACAAAACCCTACGCATAACTAACACACAGTGCGGCACACGTAATAACCAATTCGAAAACACAATCATGCATGCAAAGTATCATACCAAAATAATGATCAAACCAACTTGTCATAAACACAGATTAACTCATACAACACTTTGGTACACACAAACGCAAGTTATCATGTTTCAGCTTGTATGCTCATAACTGGGCTGTTTTCGAGAATTTTTATAAAATAGCTCCAATGTTCCAAAAATTCCAATTTTTTACAGGAGGTGTCAACTAAACTGTAGAATTTTATGTAAAATTTTCAAGTCCTAACGCTTTACCAATTATTTATAAACATTTATATACTAGGCTGCAGTCAGATTCGTTGCTTTCTGACTGCAGTCCACGGGAAAAATTATTTAAAAATCATCGTTCATCCAATTAACAAAATTCCAGTGGGATATTTCTGAAAATTCCCGTATCCAGTTACTGTACAAATTTCGTGACCCAACCCCCTACATATTATGAGATCTGACTCGATAAACAACCTGCAAATTCTGCTGAATTTACGCAGCTTCAGCTGCTGCACTAAATGATCACTTAAAAACAGCAAACGACCTCAGAAAAATATGAATCCGGCGCCATTAGAAGCGTTTTTAAAAAATAAACGTTTTAAGCTTTAGAAAATCCACTTTTCGATAAATAATGATCAGGTTACAGCCAATTGAAGTTGGCTGTAAATGTCATTCAGCAAACTGTTTTCGACTTTTATCGCATTAGAACATGCTTAAACGATCATGACGCTTAATTATAATGATTAACAACAGGTTTATTTGTCAAATATCATCATGTATATCAACATTCATGCAAACCCTAATTATATAACATGATCTTTATCGCTAAAACGCAGCTTATGATTTTAGTATTCAACATAACATCACAATCGCAAAGATTCGCACAATCATCCGAGCTAATCATAAATCACAACACTTTTCATACTAATAATCCTACCATTACACATAATCATGATCAAGATTACACAAACCCTAATGTGAATCGCAAAACAATTAAACCCTAACCTTGAAACGATGATGATTAGCGAACCGGGACAAGATTGGAATCAATCCGGAAGTTGGAGCTTGTGCGACTGTGAGGGGGGGGGGGGGGCTGCCGTCGGCCTTCTCTTAGTGACTAGGGTTTTGTTGTTTTTTTTAAAACACATCTCATGCATACATACATTTATATAAAACAAGGGAAAAGAGGGGGGGGGGGGGCGACCGCAAATTGGGGGGGGGGGGGTTTGGGTTAAGTGGCTTGGGCCTCAAGTTTAGGTTATTTCCTTGGGCCACAAGGAGGTGAGGTCGACACGTTTCGCGGCTCGGTTCGGTTCGGCTATTTATTTATTATATATATATATATATTTTTTATAACTAATATTCGCGAAATCAAGGCGTGATATAATAATCTACAAAATCTACAAACGTCTAATAACACATAGCACGTAATTCACCCAATAGATTCACAAAGTTAGCGTAGTTATTGCGAGCGTGTAATTTAATTCTCCGAATTAAATCAGCGTAGGAATGAATAACCGTAAAGTAGCGCGTTTAAGATACCTGAAAAGCCGGGATGTCACATTATCCCCATGTTGAAAGAATTTTCGTCCCGAAAATTGAGTAAACGCGGTTTAGAATGCAATGCACAAAGATTCAGTTTGTTAGCAATGGTACAAGTAATTCCCAGGCTGTCACATCATCCCCATGTTGAAAGAATTTCGTCCCGAAATTTAGTTGGCGGTAACGTCAGATTGCTGCTCAGCTGCAAAAAGGTGTGGGTATTTGCTTTTCATTTGGTCCTCTCTTTCCCACGTGAACTCCGGTCCACGCTTAGAGTCCCAACGAACCTTGACAATTGGTATCTTGCTGTGCCTTCGAGTCTTAATCTCACGATCCATGATCTCGATAGGTTGTTCCACAAAATGCAGTTGCTCATCCACTTGAATCTCATCCAATGGAATGAGTAGGGTCTCATCTGATAGGCACTTCTTCAGATTGGACACGTGAAAAACGTTGTGAACTCCACTGAGTTCGGTAGGAAGGTCTAACTGATAAGCTACGGGCCCGATACGCTTCGAAATCACAAATGGGCCTACGTACCGTGGGTTTAGTTTGCCTCGTTTCCCAAAACGGATTACACCCTTCCAGGGTGACCTCTTCAGTAGGACGCGGTCACCTACTTGAAATTCAAGCGGTTTGCGTCGTTGATCAGCGTAACTTTTCTGTCGATCTCGTGCCGCTGCCATGCGGTTTCTGATTTACACAATCTTTTCAGTAGCCTCAAGTATCAACTCCGGACCTGTGAGTTGACTGTCACCGACTTCTGCCCAACAGACCGGTGATCTACATTTGCGACCGTATAATGCTTCAAACGGTGCCGCTTGAATACTCGTATGGTAACTGTTGTTATACGAGAATTCCACTAAAGGCAGATGGATTTCCCAACTGTTCCCGAAGTCTACCACACATGCCCTAAGCATGTCTTCCAAGGTCTGAATGGTCCTTTCACTTTGACCATCCGTCTGAGGGTGATAAGCTGTGCTCATATCTAAGCGTGTACCCAACGCTTTCTGAAGTGACTGCCAAAAGTTGGACGTGAAACGAGCATCTCTGTCTGAGATGATGGACGTTGGCACCCCCTGCCGAGAAACTACTTCCTTAATGTAGATGCGAGTCAACTTATCCATCTTATCTGTTTCTTTGATCGCGAGGAAGTGTGCAGACTTAGTTAGACGATCCACGATTACCCAGATGGTATCGCAACCACCCGGAGTTCGCGGGAGTTTAGTGATAAAGTCCATCGAGATCTGATCCCATTTTCACACTGGGATCTCAGGTTGTTGAAGTAACCCTGATGGCTTCTGGTATTCCACCTTGACTTTCGCACAAGTCAAACACTTGCTCACATAGGTGGCTATATCCGCTTTCATGTTGGGCCACCAGTACGCGGCCTTAAGGTCTTGATACTTCTTATCTGAACCAGGATGGACAGAGTATCGGGATTTGTGAGCTTCGTCCATAACTAGCTTCCTGAGGTCTCCGTAGAGAGGTACCCATATACGATTCATGAAATACCGGGCGCCATTGGGTTTCACTTCCCAATCGCGTTCCATCTTTCCCACAGATTCGGCCTTGATGTTTTCTTCCTTAACTGCTTCTAGCTGCGCGTCGCGTATCTGTTCGGGTAACCCAGAATGAATTGTGAACTGTAGTGCTCGTACCCGACGAGGTTTCAAGTGCTCCTTCCTACTGAGGGCATCAGCTACCACGTTAGCTTTACCCGGGTGATACCGAATGGCACATTCATAATCATTCAGGAGTTCGACCCAGCGACGCTGTCGCATGTTCAACTCCTTCTGGTCAAAGATATGCTGGAGGCTCTTGTGATCCATGTAGATTGTGCACTTTGTTCCATATAGATGGTGTCTCCAAATCTTAAGTGCAAACACAACTGCTCCCAATTCCAGGTCATGTGTTGTGTAGTTTTTCTCGTGAACCTTCAACTGTCGGGATGCATACGCGATGACCTTATCACGTTGCATGAGTACACATCCCAATCCCTGAATGGAAGCGTCACAATATACCACAAAATCATCTGTCCCTTCTGGCAAGGACAGAATGGGCGCACTGCAAAGTTTCTGCCTCAGTAATTGAAATGCTGCTTCCTGCTTATCACCCCAAGCATACTTGGTGCCCTTCTGGGTGAGAGTGGTAAGCGGTTGTGCGATCTTGGAAAATCCCTCGATGAAATGTCTGTAGTAACTATCCAAACCCAAAAATTGGCGGATCTCTGTCGGTGTCCTGGGTGCTTCCCAGTTCTTGATAGCATCGATCTTGGCGGGATCAACGTGTATACCCTTTTCATTCACGATATGCCCGAGGAACTGAACTTCCAGAATCCAGAAATCACACTTCGAAAACTTGGCATATAGCTTCTCCTGTTGAAGTAGTTCCGGCAATAATCGTAGATGCTCAGCATGTTCTTCTTCACCCTTAGAGTAGACGAGTATATCATCGATGAACACGATGACAAACTTGTCGAGATACGGCTTACACACGCGGTTCATGAGGTCCATGAACACCGCGGGTGCGTTGGTGAGACCGAATGGCATGACCAAGAACTCATAATGGCCATACCGAGTACGAAATGCCGTCTTGGAGATATCCTCCTCCCTGACGCATAACTGGTGATAACCGGACCGTAGATCGATCTTGGAGTAGTAGCTTGACCCTTGAAGCTGGTCGAAGAGATCGACGATGCGAGGTAATGGGTATCGGTTCTTGATGGTAACCTTATTGAGTTCCCTGTAGTCGATGCACATGCGGAAGGTCCCGTCCTTTTCTTGACAAAAAGGACCGGAACTCCCCATGGCGAAGTACTGGGTCAGATAAATCCTTTTTCCAACAATTTCTGAAGTTGGGTAGACAGCTCTTACAGCTCTACTGGAGCTAGGCAGTACGGGGCCTTGGCGATAGGAGCCGCATGGTTCGCCAATTAGATTTCAAACTCCACTTGTCGATGTGGTGGAAGACTAGGTAACTTCTCTGGAAACACATCGGAAAAGTCACGGACGACGGGGATATCTTCAATCCGCTTCTCGTCCTTAGGCTGCTCGGTGACCAGTGCGAGAAAAGCGAAGGAGTTCTTTCTCCGAAGATACTTCTGAGCTTGCATGTAAGAGATGATGTTTGTGACGGCGCCTGCCTTCTCTCCTTTCACCATCAAGACTTCGTCGTTGGAGAGCGGAATACGGATAGCTTTCTCAAAACAGAGAACTTCAGCTCGGACGTCGGATAGCCAGTCCATTCCGGCTACCACGTCAAAACTACCCAGGGTAGTTGTCATCAGATCAATGGTAAAGGTGTGACCCTCGAGTTTAAGTTGACAGCCGGTTACTAAATGGGTCACATCTACAGATTTACCATCGGCTAGTTCTATGACGTAAGGGGTCTCTAGGGGTTTAGGCGTGAGATTTAGGTTGACCACATTCGAGTCGTTTCTGGCCTCTCTGCGGCCCAGCGTGAATGCACGACCTTTGGCACCTCCTGTGCCACCATTTCCATTGTTGCCATTGTTGTTATTGTTGTTGTTGTTGTTGTTGTGGTTGTTGTTGTTGTTCCCACCATTGTTGTTGTTGCGAAGCTGCGGGTAGTCCCGCTTGAAATGGGCAGTGCTACCGCACTGATAGCATCCCCGGTTATTACCTTTTGTTGACCCTGGTGCTGATTCTGATTTTGTTGAGACATGATTTCCCCGCGACAATCCCTTGCCGCGTGTCCCGCTTTGCCACATCTTTGGCAGCGATTTCTGGCGCAAGGGCCGTGATGATGGAGGTTACAACGGTTACATTGCGGCTTTCGACCCGTATAGCCGCTTGAGTTCTGGGTGTTGTTGGCAGACTGATTATTGTGACCCTGATTGTTGTTGAAATTGTTGGACCGCTTCTTGTTTCCTTGTTGTGGCTGGGCTGACGAAGACTGTCGAGCAGGTGAGTCTTCAAATTTTCTTTTGTTATCAGGGACAACTTCAGTTGCACTCCGAGGTGGCAACTTCCTTTGCTCCACCGCCTTATCGGTGAGTTTATGCGCCAGCCTAATCGCTTGATGCTCCGTCGTAGGGTTGCTAGACATTACCATGCCCTGGATCTCAGGGACCAGACCCCCAAGATAAAACTCAAGTCGTTTTTCGACGGTGTTAGCCAGATCGGGACATAGGAACACCAGATCATGATGTTTTGCCGTGTACGCTTCAATTTCAGACCCTACCATCTTGTGGTTCCATAACGCTTGCTCCAACTACTGAACCCTGTCCCGCGGACAGTATTCCTCCTTGATTAGGGCCTTAAACTCGGTCCAGGCCATTGCGTTTGCCGCAACAAGTCCACGCGTTTGGACTTGTGCGTTCCACCAGGTTAATGCCCCATCTTCCAACGTTGAGGCAGCATACTTAACCTTATTGGCCTCAAGGCAATTGCACATCTCGAACACCGATTCAGACTTTTCAATCCAACGGACCAGTCCTATGGGTCCTTCAACACCCGTGAACTTGCTCGGTTTTGCATCAAGGAACATCTTGTAGGGGTTAAGACCCCCTCCTGCTGGTGGGTTGGGAACACCTGCCAGAGCAGCATTCACGTGTTGTTGGATTAATGCGGCCAATTCTTCAGTTGACATGTTGAGGTTTTCGCGACGACCAGTTGCCATTTCAGATCTTCACAAGACAACACAAATACACACCGATAAATATATATCCAATATAGTTATCATATTCCACACTTCAATAATTACACAAGTTATGTCAACCCAACAAATTAAACAATTAAAAGGAACATTCGATTAAATAAATTGCAATGTCTGACAAAATACCAACCAAACATCTCTGTTTAATTATAAAATTTCAAGTTCAAACATAAGTGGAAACAAGCAAACTAAGAAAACAAAGCGGAGATTGGCGAGACGATTTAGTCATCTACGTCTCCATCTCCTAAGTCGCTATCATTGCCGTCATCCTCTGCGGCGTTTTCAGCTTCAACAGCCGGGTCCTGTTCCGGCTCTTCTTCCTCCGGATCCTCCTCCGGGTCTTCCTCTGGGTCCTCCTCTTCTTCCTCTACCAGCGCTGGAGGGGCCGGTGCTGGTGCGGGTACTGAGATAGGTGGTTGATTCTGCTCCAGTTCTTGAATCCTCCAACTGGACTCAAGAACTCTGTCTTCGAGCCAGTCAGCCCTCGGCTGCTCAGCACGAAGATCCTTAGCTAAAATGTTGCGAACTTTCTTATTCTCATATTGCTCTTCCTCGAGCTCTCCAGTTTTACCAGTTAGTTGACGTATCATCCATCCTTGTGCTTCGATAGTCTCCTGCATTCTCTCCAGCTGTTCATGT
Source organism: Scalesia atractyloides (assembly GCA_947069175.1). NCBI lineage: Eukaryota > Viridiplantae > Streptophyta > Magnoliopsida > Asterales > Asteraceae > Scalesia > Scalesia atractyloides. Next base: position 69,005,352 of record CAMTDV010000019.1, read on the forward strand.
TGTTTCCTTAACATATCCCTAAGTAGATCGTCCCTTACTCCTAACGAGTTGACCGGTTCGACCAGTACAGCGGTGGTCAGACGGGAGGACGACTCCCCTCCTAGAGCGAGTCTTTTCCTAGCAGCTGAGCGTGTCTCCACGCCATGAGGTGGTGGGGGTTCGACCATGGGTGCCTTCCCCGGCGCCCTTGATTGTCGAGATTTGTCGGATGATGATGATGACATTGCCTGCTGGGTTGGTGTAGTTAGTTACGAGTTGTGTGCATCACAATATACATATATATCTCACATAAAGCAATTGTAGTATAACACATAACAAGATATCACAGTTCGGTTCCAACTAAGTCTAGTGTCGTGTAACAGCTATAGTTTAGGTCTACTTTTAATGCAAACCTGGTTCTCTATAGCTAGAGGCTCTGATACGAACCTGTCACACCCTCAATTTCCACTTACGGAGTTTTACCGCGAGGCGTGTGATCAAACCAGAATCTAGTAATATTGAACGACTCTATATGATTTATTTAAACGTTTTCCAAAAACATTTGTTTAACCATTCATAGTCATTTTCAAAATATCTTAGTTTCAAAGTTTAGCGGAAGCATTAGTTTCGAAGTTTAGCGGAAGTATTAGAGTAAAGTAAAGTAACGGGCACCAACATAAACGCCAAAACCAAAAATCCCAAACATTATTCGTAAATAAGACTCGATAAAAATGTCTTGATCAAATGCAAGTGAGTGCACCTAGCGCTACAAGCGTCATGAGAAACATGTAAAGAAACAAGTGTCAACATTAAAGAAGAGTGAGTTCACAGGTTTTTATAAGTTCACAAGTTCGGTTAAAAAGTTTGTTTTTCCCCGTTATCCCTAACCCAGGATAATGATATAGTTCCATTATTCCTAACCCGGAATAATAATTGTTGGTTCGTAATTAAGTTCAATGTTAACATGTAGGTAGCGAGCCTAAAGTTACGTCACATAAGAGTTCGCGATCGAAGCTGACTGATGTTGCCTCAGTGTTGCCAGGTCTATCACTAACCATGGCGAAAGTTAGGCCAAATTAATCACCCGTTGACCATACCCGGTCGGCTAGCGCGACTAGCTCGGGTGGGGCTTGTCGGGCCCAGTAGTACTACTTATAATTTCCCCGCTATCTAACCCAATACTAACGATCCGAGAGTTGGTTGAGGACTTCTGTGATAAAGCTACTTAGTGACCATAACGTACATTAACATTAACTTAGTTACCGAATAGTTTAACGACGTTAATTTCGCATAACGTAAAAGATAGAGTTTTAGAGCGTATACATGTTTCTCCCCTGTTGTTCAAAACCAGATAAAATAGGGGCCGTGAACTCACTTAAATTGCTCGGTTAGAATAACACAAAAGAAGCAAATGATGGAACCGCTAATCGCGTCCTAACATGCCAACCGATTTAAAGTTAGTGTGTAAACACACTGATACAAAACCCTACGCATAACTAACACACAGTGCGGCACACGTAATAACCAATTCGAAAACACAATCATGCATGCAAAGTATCATACCAAAATAATGATCAAACCAACTTGTCATAAACACAGATTAACTCATACAACACTTTGGTACACATAAACGCAAGTTATCATGTTTCAGCTTGTACGCTCATAACTGGGCTGTTTTCGATGATTTTTATAAAATAGTTCCAACGTTCCAAAAATTCCAACTTTTTACAGGAGGTGTCAACTAAACTGTAGAATTTTATGTAAAATTTTCAAGTCCTAACGCTTTAACCAATTATTTATAAACATTTATATACTAGGCTGCAGTCAGATTCGTTGCTTTCTGACTGCAGTCCACGGGAAAATTATTTAAAAATCATCGTTCATCCAATTAACAAAATTCCAGTGGGAGATTTCTGGAAATTCCCATATCCAGTTACTGTACAAATTTCGTGACCCAACCCCCTACATACTATGAGATCTGACTCGATAAACAACCTGCAAATTCTGCAGAATTTACGCAGCTTCAGCTGCTGCACTAAATGACCACTAAAAAATAGCAAACGACCTCAGAAAAATATGAATCCAGCGCCATTAGAAGCGTTTTTCAGAAATAAACGTTTTAGGCTTTAGAAAATCCACTTTTCTATAAATAATGATCAGGTTACAGCCAATTGAAGTTGGCTGTAAATGTCATTCAGCAAACTGTTTTCGACTTTTATCGCATTAGAACATGCTTAAACGATCATGACGCTTAATTATAATGATTAACAACAGGTTTATTTGTCAAATATCATCATGTATATCAACATTCATGCAAACCCTAATTATATAACATGATCTTTATCGCTAAAACGCAGCTTATGATTTTAGTATTCAACATAACATCACAATCGCAAAGATTCGCACAATCATCCGAACTAATCATAAATCACAACACTTTTCATACTAATAATCCTACCATTACACATAATCATGATCAAGATTACACAAACCCTAATGTGAATCGCAAAACAATTAAACCCTAACCTTGAAACGATGATGATTAGCGAACCGGGACAAGATTGGAATCAATCCGGAAGTTGGAGCTTGTGCGACCGTGAGGGGGGGGGGCTGCCGTCGGCCTTCTCTTAGTGACTAGGGTTTTGTTGTTTTTTTTTAAAACACATCTCATGCATACATACATTTATATAAAACAAGGGAAAAGAAGGGGGGGGGGGGGGCGACCTCAAATGGGGGGGGGGGGGGTTTGGGTTAAGTGGCTTGGGCCTCAAGTTTAGGTTATTTCCTTGGGCCGCAAGGAGGTGAGGTCGACACGTTTTGCGGCTCGGTTCGGTTCGGCTATTTATTTATCATGTATATATATTTTTTATAACTAATAATCGCGAAATCAAGGCGTGATATAATAATCTACAAAATCTACAAACATCTAATAACACATAGCACGTAATTCACCCAATAGATTCACAAAGTTAGCGTAGTTATTGCGAGCGTGTAATTTAATTCTCCGAATTAAATCAGCGTAGGAATGAATAACCATAAAGTAGCGCGTTTAAGATACCTGAAAAGCCGGGATGTCACAAATTCTCTCTAAAAGCTCAAGTTCGCTCAAGTGTTCTGATAACAAGTAAATGAGTTCGGCCGAACTTGAATGGTATTTATTCCATGTCAAGTTCGGGCGAACTTGCTAAGCCCATTATGAAGGCCCAGATTAAGTTCGAGCGAACTTATTGTAAAACCAACAAACAACCATCTGCAAGTTCGGTCAAACTTGCTGATTGTTAAACTTGAATTGTTTAGTAAGTTCGGCCGAACTTGCCAAACCTCAAAATTTCAAACTTTTTCAAAATTTTCATTTTTAACCCTGAACTTTCCAACTTTTTACCAGTTATGAAAATCCACTCAGTTGACCAATTCCTAGTTAATGACCTTGGTTAACCGATTTGTCTACCGAGTCCAAGTTAATGACCCCGGTTTGACCGTTACGAACAAACTGTTGATATTTTCAAAATCAAAGTTTCAAATTAATGAACTTTTTATCGTTTTATCTTTTCAGATTAACAGATTAGCTCCCAACCCATTGTCAAAGAGATTCCCACAGACTTCGAAGATCCGTTCTCCAACATTGGTTTGCCAAAAACAATGTAGAAATAAAATCTTTTTGTATTTTTGTAAGTTTATGCTAAAACGCACCGAAAATCTTTTTGATTTAATTTGTAAAGCTGAAATACAATGAAATAAGCAATGTAAACTATGTACAACCATATTAACAGACATATTTTTGTGAATTCTTGTCTAAGGATCATATAAGTTGGTTGAGACATATCACCAGTACCGTTGACCTTTAAATGACTTTAAGTTTTAAACTCGTTTACCTAGGTTGTCGATATATTTGTCCACTTAAACTTTACCACATTTCTCAATTGTTTCAAGATATGTTATGGTAAAATTAATGAAACTTGACTTATCTATGGTGATATCTGTATCTGGGTTGTGCGAGACCTTGAGAGCTCAGGTTAGTATTACCGTACAGACAAAGATGTGAAGGCTCGACTTTAAGGTGTGTTCCACTTAAGGAATCTTTTCAGCATTGCATATGATTATATCTTTCGATACTTTTCAATATTGCATGCAATTTGGGGGTTTAAAGCGAAAATATTATAGAAGTTCTAGGCCATTGCTTCCGCAAAATCAGAAGAACTTGTATAATACCCAAGATATCAACTATCTATAAAGACCTCGTATCTCAGAATCAGGCAATCTTTCAAATGAAATTTCGGAGTACTAAGTCCATATATCCAAGATGTGTTAATCCACAAGTTTAAGCAATTGTAAAATTTATTTTATATCTCGAAAACAGTTTACTGAACGTGTTAAGCATATTGACACATCCACAGTAAGACTTGTTTATTACTTTTAAACTTTACATTCTTTAGCATACTGTGATAGTCCACTGATGTACTATCATTTCCTTTTATGACACTGAATTCTTTTTGTCTTTTTCAATGTTTTTGAACATTTTGAATTTTTATATGTTTTTGGATTTTAAAATTTTCGAATGTTATTGTATTTTCTCTAACATTTTCTCCCCCTAAAATCAAAAACATCTTTTTGGATATAGTTTTTAATAAAATTCTAAACTAGAAAGATATTTACAAACCAATGTGGATCACGCGAACTCGTCGTCCGATCCGTATTCAACCTCAGCATCCGCACTTGTCAGCAAATTTTTCATACCGTTAATTCTCAGCAAGTATTTAAATCGTGACAAAGAAAATGGTTTGGTATAAAAATCAGCCTTTTGTTCGTCGGTGTGGATTTTTTCTATCCATACCAATTTCTTTTCGTAGCAATCACGAATGAAACGATAACGAATTTCAATGTGTTTTGTGCGTGTGTGATGAACCGGATTTTTAGTTATATCGATGGCTGCCTTGTTATCAACATACAATAGAGTGTCTAGAAATTGCAGACCATAGTCTCTCATCTGTTGTTGAATCCACAAAATCTGTGAACAACAGCTGGAGGTCGAGATATACTCAGCTTCACAGGTAGAGAGAGCGACCGTAGTCTGTTTCTTACACTGCCAGGTTACCATTCTTGTTCCGAAGAACTAGCATCCCGCTGTAGTTTATTTTGAATTCAACTTATCTACACCAAAATCGGAATCAGCATAGCCTGTGAGGTCAAAATTGTCGTTCTTCGGGTACCACATGCCGGTGCTTGGGCATCCTTTCAGATATCTGAAGATACGCTTCACTATCTGCATGTGTAAAATCCTCAGGCTTGACTGATATCTGGTGCATAGGCAGGTTGGATACATAATATCTGGGCGCGATGCCGTCATATACATCACCGATCCAATCATCGATCTGTATAACGTCTCGTCAACTTTGGCTCCAGTCTCGTCAGCACAAATGCCATGATTGAGAGCAAGAGGCGTAGATAGAGGCTTCAAGCTTTCCATTCCAAACTTCTTCAAGATGTCATGAACATATTTAGTTTGGTGAATGAAAATACCCGGAAGCTGATCTACTTGCAAACCAAGAAAGAACTTCATTTCGCCCATCGAGGACATTTCGAATTTCTTTTTCATGATTCCCTCAAACTTTTTGCAGAGACTATCGTTTGTAGATCCAAAGATGATGCCGTCAACGTAGATTTAACTATAATCAGATGGCCATCAACTTCTCTGGTGAAAAGAGTACTATCCACAGTTCCTCTGATAAAGCCGTTTCCGATGAGATGTTGTGATAACGTCTCGTACCAAGCTCTCGGGGCTTGGTGTAGACCATAAAGAGCTTTATCCAGTAGGTACTCTTTCTTCTTGTTAAGTGGATCGACAAACCCCGGTGGTTGTCCAACGTACACCTTCTCGCATAATTTGCCATACAGAAAAGCTGATTTGACATCCAATTGATAGACTTAAAATCCTTTCCATGAAGCAAAAGCTAGAAAAATTCGAATAGATTCCAATCGAGCCACTGGTGCATAGACTTCCGTGTAGTCTATCCCTTCCTGCTGGTGAAATCCCTTGACAACAAGCCTAGCTTTGTTACGAACAATAACCCCTCTATCATTATGTTTACACTTAAAAACCCATTTTGTATCAATCGCTTTTTGATTTTCTGGTAAGTCTTCAAGCTTCCACAAACCCAACTTCTCAAACCGCAATAATTCTTCTTGCATTGCTTGTACCCAGTTTTCATCTGCTAAAGCTTCATTAACTGTGTTAGGCTCAATCTGAGAGATGAAACATGAATAGAAACAACAGTTCTGGGTTGTAGCAACGCGTGTGTAGAAACAACTGAGTGCTTTATTAATTTGCCCTCGAGTTCTAACACCAGTTTGAAGTTCTCCGATAATATTTGTTGATGGATGATAGGAATATGATCGCGGCAATTCTTCACTTGGAACATCTACTGAGTTTTGCTGATTCGTGATGTTGAGATCAACAACCAATTAAATGTTTGGAGAGCTTGATGAAGCTTCATTTCTGTTGTTCAGGACTGCAGATTGATTAAGAAGACTTGTTATCTGCTCCACTTCTTCATCTGAAGAAGATGATTCCCATCAGCATCAAATGTTGGTGCTTCATCTGAATCAGAATCTTGATTCTGAGGCATACTGGGCTCGTTGTTGTATTCATTGGTTCAGTCGAGGCAGTCGTTGGAAGAGTAGTAGATGTTGATAATGTTTCAAAAACATTTTCAGCCGGAACACCATTAATGTTTGAACTTGCGCCAGAAGAAGATGGATCAAACGTGGGTTGATTAACCACAATTGGTCGAACAATTTGCTCTTGATTCGCTGACTGGTGAAGATAATATAACGCTGCAACTTCTTCGTCAGTTGGTTCTTTGGGCAAGTCAAATGACTTCAAAAGGTCTTGATAGTTAAACAGCCATGTGTCACCTTTCCTTTGAATAGGATCTGTGTGGTTGAAACAATCCACGTGCTGTGCTTCAATAACCTTTCATAATGAAGGAACATATACTCTTCTCAATGGACTCGCATATCCGACAAGAAACCTTTGAGAAATTTAGCTCCGAATTTGCCATCTTGGTCTATTACGGTACAAGGTGCACCGAATGGTTCTAAGAACTTCAAATTTGGCTTCCGTCGGTTTATCATCTCAAAACATGTTTTCTTTGTTGGTTTGACAGTGAGAACCCTGTTTAGCGTGTAGCAAGCCACAGCAACCGCTTCACTCCAAGCTGATAGGAAGTTTAGAATCTGCAAGCATGGTTCTCGCAATTTCAATCAAAGTACGGTTCTTCCGTTCAGCAACTCCGTTTTGCTGTGGAGTATAGGGAGCACTAAACTCGTGCAGAATCCCTTTTGCGTTGCAGAATTCCTTCATTTTGTTATTCTTAAACTCTGTGCCGTTGTCACTTCTAATGCGTTTGACCGACAGATGATAAATGTTCTCGAGTTTCTTGAATAGAATAACCAAGTTCTCGAATGTTTCGTCTTTTGATTCTTGAAAGAATACCCATGAATATCTCGAATAGTCATCTGTCACGACCAAGCAATATAAGTCTCATGAGATGCTTCTAACATTTACAAGACCAAATAAATCCATGTGGAGACGTTCTAATGGCAACTTGATTGAGTTTAGAATTTTCTTCGGATGTGATTTCTTGATCTGCTTTCCCTTCTTGCATTCCAAGCAATGATCAGACATCTGAAAACTTCGAAGATTTACGCCTTCTACAAGATCATTATGAACCAGGAAATTCATTTTTCGCAAATGAATATGCCCCATCTTGTGATGCCAAAGCATAGAATCCTTTTCAGTAGCCTTTGATACAAAACATTGTGCTGATTGTGATGAAGTGGTAGCAACACCCATATCAAGAACATATAAATCATTCTCTCGAGGTGCTCGCATCAGAATCCACTCATCTGGAATTTTGAATCCCGGCTTCAAGATAACACACTCCATATCATTGAAATGGACTGTGAATTTCTTGTCATAAATCTGCGATATACTCAGAAGATTGTTCTCAAGTTCTGCAATATAGTTCACGTGATCAAATGAAACTACGCCATTGGAGAGTTTTCCCTCGACGACTATCCTTCCACCTTGATTTCCTGCAAATCCAACATATCCACCATTGATAGCTTTAATGTCGAATAGTAATGCTTTCATTCCCGTCATGTGCCTGGACGCTCCACTATCCAAAATCCACTTTGAAAGTATGGATCTTTGGAGCCCCTGCAAAATTTAGAAATAAGGTGAAAAGCTCTACCCAAGCCTTCTTGGTCTTGGGTTTTACTGGATAACCATCAACAAAAGCATATTCAAACTCATCAACATCATCAAAATCAAATTCATCATTTGTTTCAACAATGTTAATGTTTGAAAATTTCACTTTTTTCTTATTTTTACAGTTTTGACATTATCGTTCTTAATTTTTGTTTTAATTTCTTTCACATTCTCACTAGTCTTCACCTGCTCAGATTTAGTGATTTCAGACTTCGATTCTTTTGTGTTGTCAGTCTTTACCAGCTCAGACTTAACAACACCAGATGTTGTTGACCTTTTCTTGGCAATCCAGGTTTGAGATTTGATATTAGCCTATTTGATGTAAAACTTGTTTTCATTAGACCTAGAAGTTTCACCTTTTTTGAAAATGGAATTTTCAAAATCTTTTCAGACTTTGGTTTAACTTCTGGTTTTGATTCATTTTGTTTCAAAATCTTTACAGGTTTTGCAAACACTGGTTGCTTTGGTTTAACAACATTTGAATCTTCTTTTCTTCGAAGATAAGCCGGTTTTGATTTCGGACATTGTCGTGCCAGATGACCAATTTCATTGCACTTGAAACATGTCCGATTATCAAGTGGATGTCCTTTAACCGGTGGTTTTACCCTACTTGAAATTTTGACACCACTTGTAAACTTGGCTTTATCTCGAATTTCTTTCTCCTTTTTGAACTCATCATTTGACTGCTTACCAATCAAATTCTCCTCATGAACTGTATTCGTCCCATATACAAACTTCATGTTTTTGTTTTTATATTCATGAAATGGTGACGATTTCTTTACAGATTCATCAGTTTCTTTTTCTAAACCCAACCCCGCTCTCCGATTTCCCGGATGATCACCACCGTTTCTTCGGTAATTATTTATTTTAGGTTTGGAATAGAATTTTCGTTCATTGATTTCCAATTCTTCTGATGTGACTTCCACGAGTTTAAAGAATTTATCAAGCAATTCTTCTTTCACATTCTGAATCGGGAAGCTATCATCAAAGTATAGTCTATCCGAATCCTTAATTTTGTACATTACAATATTAGGATCGTCACTTAGACCATCTTCTGATGACTTATCATCATTTTCAGATTGTGAATCGGAATTCTTTGAACTCGAGTTGGCGCTTTTGAAGCTGCCTTCATCAGAATTACTTAAAACATTTTCAACCACTTTGTTAACCACAACGTTGTTATCATCATCAGATTTAGCATAGACTATATCAATGTTCTCTGGCAACTCGTTTTTCTTTTTAGAAAGTAACTCAACATTGAGTGCCTTGTCCATCCCATCTGCAGATTTAACACAATATTTTTCGCAAAGGGGTGGAGGAACATTGCTATATTCTTTGCCCGCTTTCTTTTTGGGTTTTTCTTCCATTGAGATTGTCGGAAGAATATGATCGATAACATACGCGTTGGTGGTATAACTTAGCAATTGTCTAACTCTTTCAGTTTCGGTTGTCATATCTTGAAGTTGTTGTTTGATTTCAGCAATGGTATTGATATAAATATTAATTGCTCTTTGTTTATCCATTACTGTACCACTCAACATTCTTATATTATCATGTTGTTCAATGTTATTTCTGTCGAGTCTGCCGTAATCATTTTTCATTTTGTCATACGCTTCTTTCATTGTGCGATAATCGTATTTTAACAGATCGTTATGCACATTGTTTTCAGCGATGATCTTTGATTTTTCGGCACATTCTACACAAGGTTTAGTACATTTTGTACAAGGTTTCTCAACCTCTACAACTTGTACTTTGACAACTTCTTTCTCGATAATTTTTACCTCTGGACCTACCTTGGTTAGCTTCGCCATTAAAGCTTTATCTGCCATGTCCTTGAGTCTTCGACGTTCATTTCTTGAGTGACATCAATGATCACTTCATCAATCTTTTTCTCCTCAACCGCTTGTTCTTTTGTGCTTCCATCAAAGTGACCTGCAAAACTGTCACAAGAATTAGAGGATAAAATTCCTTGTCTCTGCATATGGATATATTCCTCTTCTTCCTATTGTTGATGCAAGTATTGTTCCAGAATAGCTTGTTCGAAAGCTGCTGCTTCTGCTGCCGCTGCTTCAGCTGCTGCCGCTGCTTCCTCTGCAGAATTATCTTCAACAATCTCTGCCATCAAAGCAACTCTGGTCTTTTTCCCAATATAAGAGTTCCAGTCAAAACCGTCATCTTCTGTGGATGCAACCATGGCTTTCTCCGTGGTACTACTGTTTGGCTTTTCTTGGATCTCAATATGAGTTTTCTTCGGAAACGGTTTATATTGAAGAGGTTTCTTGTAATATTCATTCCCTCCTCCGAAAGGACTTAGATTTCTGGTTGCCTCGGTGTTCTTACACTCTCTTTTAAAATATCCCTTCTGTCGACATCTAAAGCATGTGACTTTGGATTTGGCAAAACCCAATTTGTTGCTGGAGTTTCCTATGTCACGGCCTGTGAGTGCAACAAACTTTGTCACTCTCCTGATGATCGAAGCTAATGACCATTTGATGTCATTAGTTCGAGTTTTTCCTCTTCTCCCTGGTCATAATCTTCTGCGGTCATCTCGGGGTTTCCGATCTTACCAGCAACAAGACATTCATAAGACTCTAAGACGATAGCAAGTAGTGACATATGTTGTTTTGCAACTTCTTCTGAAACAACGTTGTTCAAATTCACTGCGATGTTGCATTTGTAAACATTCGGATCAGAACTTTGCTGTTGGTTCTGATTTGCTTGACTTTGAAATGTTGAATTTGAACCAGTGCTTGAGTAAGAACTTTGTGGACTTTGGTCATACTAAGGCTGTGAATGATTCTGGTTATGTGGAGAAGCATTCAAGTTTGCACTAAAAGCAGTTCCAATTTTTGGACTCGAAATGTTATCTTGCATTCCGGTTTTGTAGTACAAACTGATGTCTTGAACAACATTAGCGTTCTTTGACTTTGCAATTTTCAGAAGCTCCATTTCGTGGCCTTCGAGTTTATCAATGAAGGTTAACAACTTGAAGAAATCCCACTTATCACTATTCTTTAGAACCATCAAATACGTAGTCCATTCACCCTCTGGTAGTGCGTCAGCAAGTTTATCGATGTATTCTTGTTCCGTCTTCTCAAGACCGTGTCTTCGCATTTGCACTTTGAGATGACAGAAACGCTCAATCATTTGCTTAATGGTCTCATTCTTTAGCATGCTGAAGATATCGAACTCTTTCAGAATGAAGGCCTTCTTGCTTTTTATCATTTCAGCACTGCCTTGGTATTTCTTCTGTAACGACAACCAAAGTTCTCTTGCTGTAGTATACTCTGGTAGCAAGATCAGGATATCTTCTTTGACAGACTGTTGGATGAGACTGATCATCTTTTTCTCTGCAATGTATTCGTCTCTCTGAGCTGTCGAGTAGCTGTACTTCTCAAGAACTTGTTGATGCTCATCTACCGGAATAGTATAGCCTCTTTCAATTGACACCCAGCCAGCGAAGTGCATGGCTTGAACCCAATAGGTAAATTTCTCTTTCCATGCTTCGTATTCGTCCATGCTCATCAGCTTGGGCGGTTTAACGTTCTTTCCCATTTCGTTATCAAGATTGACTTGATTAATCACGTTGGCGTTTATCGAACTAGCTCCGGACGTATAAGCTCTTAGTTGATCTTCCATTGTGAATCACGAAACATGTACGTTGAAAATTTTTCAAAACTTTGAAAACAATTAGTCCTACTACAAGTTCGGTCGAACTTGTAGCAACTATTGAAGAATTCTTGGATTTTCTAACAAGTTCGGTCGAAATTGTTAGATCTACTTTGAAAAGATTGTGAAACTTCGGTCGAACTTGACAGTCGTTGAGAAAACACACAGAACTTCGATGATAACCACATCCGAGTTCAGTTTTTGAATAAGCGTTGAGCATCGAGAGTTTATTCTGCACACTCCTAAAGTATCAAAAACTCAACCAGCAATTGATAGAAACTTCGAATCACCGCATCGGAAAACTTCAAATCAACGAATACCCTCGAAAATCCGAAATCCCGATTTCCGTAATCGCAGTTAAGCACCCTTCAGAAAGATTTGATTAGCAAATCGGTAATCTGCTCAATCAACAAATCTTCATCGGAAACAAATAATCTGGTAATGCATCGAATCTGAGAAACATACGTCTGCGATCAAAATCACATTCTTCTTCTTCAGTCACAATGTCAGATATATAGCTATCCCCGGTAGACCATCGCCATTTAATCACCAAACATCATCATCCAACGGCGGTCAGTCAAAAGAGAAGAATGATTCATCTGCTTGAAGATTAAAAATAATGGCCACCAAAGGTTATCATCAGATTTCCTTGGTAATTTTGAAACCATCCGTCTTCGGAGCTAGTCATTAATTCCTAAGATCATCACCGAACATTTTGAACGTCCTCAGTTCCTCACTGGTATTATGACTGCAAATCCAGCTAACTGTTCCTTCACCGGAGATCAGGACTCTAACCCTTAAGCATCATTCTAAATCATGGTCTGAATAATCTGAACTTCCTGTGATCACGGAATCCCAAATGGATAATCTCTTTCGTCAGCAACTGGTACACTTACTTGTCTGGAAGATCCGATCCCATAAATCATCTTCCTTAATCATGGTACCACGTACAACCCGGGGCAACTGAAACTAAGAGCATCCCTATCTCCTGGCGGTTAGTCCAGTCAATAGTTCATGTGCAAAGCAGAGTTAAAGATAGGCATTCGTGTGTGCTTCCAAACCATACGCGCGACTCAGATGTCAATCCACAACCATGACCTCAGAATCTGATAAACAACTCCTCCAAGATTCAGTTATGTAACCACCCACTTTCAAAATAGACATCAATTTGAAATACCCAATGAATCTTAATCCTCTGCATTTCCCGATAATCTGCAATCGGTAACCACCCGGATACTGTTGCAGTAGTCACAAATTTCAAAAATGCCGGAATTTTCAAATATTGAAAATTTTTTATTCCCCCTCATTTTTGCAAATTTTGACCATACTGAAATTTTCACTGAAATTCCCCATGAAATCCTGAACTTTCAGTTTTTAACAAATACGGATTTAACGTTTAGGCCCATTACTAGTCACGACACCCAAAAGATCAACATTCTGCATCGGTATCAATGACTCTCCCGTTATCTTCAAAATTCTGTGACCGTATCACCAAATCTGTACTCTGAAGCTCTAGACGGTGTCCTCGAACATGCCGGTTCGGTCTTCGAAAACTCGAAAACATTTCTAACGCCAAATTTTTTATGGACATTCATCAGATCAATACGATCAACAAAATTTTTCCATGCTTTTTTTAGGCATTGGACCAAGTTCGCGCGAACTTGGTCACCCATCACCAAGTTCGGGCGAACTTGGTCTCCCAACTCACAAGTTCGGGCGAACTTGAGTTAAGTTTGGGCGGACTTGATCAAGTTCAGGCGAACTTGATCAAGTTCGGGCGAACTTGATCAAGTTCGGGCGAACTTAATCCCCCAAATCAGCCCATTTTTCACATTTTTCGATCCAGAATCCTTATTTATTCGAATTTCGAGATAAATCCACCATAGATCTGGTCGAAAATGGTTTTATAACAATCCTATCCGTTCAATTTTGGATTTTGTCCGTGGATTGTAGGTTTATTTCATGATTTACGTCTAAAACCCCTCCTAATGTCCATAAATGTCCAAATTCATGAGCGTAGGTGATAACCGTAGCTCTGATACCAATTGAAGGTCCGTGATCAGGCAGTTCTAGACCGAAGTTAGTGGATAAACATAAACCGATTCGGTAGAATGTTATTACAGAAAGGAGTAGAAGCAGAATGCAGCGGAAGTCTTCATTCATACCGAAAGAGTATACATCTTTATAAGTCAAGCTGACGGAGTTCCTGGAGAGAATCCGGCAGCACCTCCCCGTAGGGATGCCAAAAACTTAAATGACAAATGAACAACACACCTATATATAGGGAGACAAGTTCGCTGGAGTGTATGGAAGTTCGGGCGAACTTGCCTAAGCAAGTTCGGCCGAACTTGACATTGCATAACAATCTCAAGCGAACTTGGCCTGCTATAGTCAAGTTCGGGCGAACTTGTTCCCTTTTACACTGAAATCTCCGTATTTCGGTCGTGTGTTCGATTGTAACCTATACAATATTCAACACACGCTCTATCTAGCTTATTCGACAAGTGACGAACACAACAGTGCATCAACATTTAACTTAGATCTACACAATACGAGTTCGTTTGGTTTTAGCAGAGGCTTCCCAAACACGAGATCTGCAAGATCTTGGCTTGTAAGTTCTAGATCTGAGAAAACCTTTGATAAATATTGATTTTGACACAAAATACGGACTTTTGAGGATGTTTTGTTCATTTTCTGATATGAAACGAAGCATCTATCATTCAAGATCCCAGATCTGGAAGCACAAGGACGTTTTGTTGGTTTACACAAGCCGGACTAACCCGAACTAACCCCGAGTTCGCCCGGATTAGCCCACGCTTTTGTAAAACGGCTAAAACTGCTCTAAAAGACCTCTCCGACCTGAGTTTGCTCAGTAGCACAGGGTTGGAGGGATGAACACTCGATTTACTCAGCAAACGACGCGAAAACGCACGATTTTGGACCCAAAAACATCAAGTTCGCTCGAGATTGCACTGATTTTGATAGCATGGGAAGTCAAGTTCCCTCGAACTTGCCCTCTAAGGGTCAAGTTCGGCCGAACTTGAGTGGAAATGCCCAAGATTTACTTCAGAAGTTCTCAAGTTCGCTCGAACTTGCAAAGTTTCTCAGGAAACTTCACAAGTTTGGCCGAACTTGTCTCCTCTCTTATCAAACCCCACAAGTTCGACCGAACTTGTCAAGTTTCCATAAGAAACTTACAAGTTCGCCCGAACTTAACTCTTAACTTGATAAACTACATACAAGTTCGCTCGAACTTGTGTGTTTACACACAAGTTCGCCCGAACTTGTCTACTGCCCAACCAAGACTTAACCGTTTCAGCTTTTCGAGACTGATGCACTTCCGTTCGCGTATGCAGGCTGATCCGGCCCTCTTCTCAACTCTCCTCAGAATCTCTAAGCTAACTAAAACGCACCCACAGTGAGTATACTTGACACATTTTCGCTTTAAACACACTTTTGGGTGTTACATACGTTCCCATATTAAAATCACATCACGAATCAAAACTGTTCTCACATGTGAATAATCTGATTGTATATGCTCGACACATGATACTAGAAACATGTGACTAGGACTTGTTTTCGTTAACTTGCCTCCTTAGCTAGTATGGTACTATAGTGTGGCTTACACCCGACAGGGTCTAGTTAGGATGGACGCGCAAGCCTTCTCACGGTAGTTAGCATGAGAAATGAGCCTATGTTATGTTAAGTGTTTTGGTGTATCATGATATGTAATTAGATTGTTTCGCAAACGCTTTCTTGACTATGCTAGTATTATTCAAAACTCGTATGCTCACCTTTACTTAATTGTATTGACTTGTATTTTAAAACGTATGTAACAGGATGAGGATTTTGTAGCTTGGATGCTTGGATTGGCTTGCGTAGTTTAGTTTTGTTTTATTTTGTTTAGTTCCAAGTGTAATAAATCTAGGGGATATCGAACCTTGTTGTTTTTGTGGGAGAACTTAGATTCTGTAATGATTGTTTAAAATGTTATGTTAATGGTATGAGACGTTAATGTTTGAATGATATTGTTAAATGATTGTTATGGAATTCTCACGAGACAATCTGGTGGCCTAGTGCCACTATCTTGATGATTCCGCCATCGGTTGGGGTGTGACAATAAACGAGCAAGCCATCATCTTCCATCACAACCTTGCAACCCATCTCTGTGAGTTGTCCGACAATAATTATGTTGGACATTGGCTCAATATATAATAAATTTATGTTACTATTTAATGTTCGCCAGTGTTGGTTGTGAACAAAATCTATCCTTTTCCCACAATTTTGACACAAGAACGATCATCGAAACGTATCTTACCTTTCACTCCCTTGTTTAGCTCCAAAAAGAATAATTGTTCCTCGTCATGTGTTTCAAAGCTCCATTATCTAAATACCACAAGCTCTCCTCCATATGGTTGGATTCAAACTTCTTAGGAATCACCTTATCTTCATTTAAGTAAATTGTTTCACTTGTACATTCCAGCATAAAATGATTAGGATCCAACTTTTCAGTTTCTGCTAAGTTTGCCTCCTGATTCTTCCTTCATTCTGGACAACTAGAATGAAGTTACCTATCCGATCACATTGAAACATTGAATTTCAGTTCTTGTTAGAAATAACCCGTTTATGTGGCTTTACGGATCATTTGAATAACGTTACCAATATGACATAACTAGTCCCCGACAATTACTTGATGGTAGTAATTGTAAATATTTAATAGTTTAAGGGCCGGGGGCAATTAAGATTTCCCTTTAGGTACCTTTAATAAGAGAATGTATAGAGTTTTCATAACCTACCATCACTTATGATCATTATATATTGATCATTGGTAATGATAAAATGGTAAGAGAAAAAAACTCCTTAAGAACACCATGAACAATTCTCTCTAATGTGATCCATCAACACAAGGTACCATAACGGAATCGTGGATTCATCACTCTCATCTCTGATCTCTGTTCCAACAAGTAAGTTTTATTGTTTTGATGTCTGATATCATTTTCATGATTGAATGAACATGCTTAGGGTTTTTTTATTGTGACCCATGTTTAAAGATATAATCAACATGTGGTATCAGAGAAATGTTGATTATATCAGTTTAATCATGTAAATAAATATGTTGTGTTCTCGTTCTATCGATTTCTTGATTTGCAATTCATCGATTAACCGATGAATGGAACTTGAAATCTAAAACTGATTTGTTTCTTGGATGATTCCAAAAGTTTTGATACATCGATCATGTCAACTCGGTTTTCGAAAACTATGTTCATACATGCTTTTCTATATTAGAATTATGAGATCGCATTAACGGATTGAAATTGATTCTATTGGATTAACTAATTAAGAAAAATTATGCCCATTTTTATGGAGAATGGCATTTATTTGCTAGTGTATTATTTTATTTTAAAGAGGTGGATAATCAATTGCCACATCTTTTGGTGTATCTAAATTAGATTTTTATCATAACCATCTCATGGATACAAATTGTTATTGGATTTATATTTATGCAAATATTCAAGTTTGATTAGAATCCACTAACATAAATTATATCAAAATCCTTACAGATACTTTATTGTACTGTTAAAAATACTTGGATGGTCATGTAAGCAATTCTTAAGTGAAATTAATTTTTATCCGATCTTCACTATAGGATTGTATTATGTTTTGGATTCCTCTTACTAAGGGAAGTTAATCTTTTTACTTATGTCTTGAAACCTATTTGACATAATTAGTACTGTTATATGATAAAGCCAACAACTAACCATATGAGGACACGCATAATGAATTATTAGGCTAATTTACATAAATAAATCATTTCTGGCTTAAATGTGTTATGTTTTATTTATATGTCGTACAATATTATTCATTCATGTTTATAACACGGGAATTTTGGTTAAAGCCAAAGCGAAGCCAAAGTTCATGAAGAACATTAAAGACAATCTATTATTTATGTGGTTTATAATTTCTGAATTTTGGTCAAAGCCAATGTGAAGCCAAAATTCAGACAGAACGTTAAGTTGGTTTTTATTTACGTATGTTCATAATACATAAATTTTGGTCAAAGCCAAAGCGAAGCTAAAGTTTATGTAGAACAATAAATCAATTAATTATGTATGTTCATAATACATAATTTTTGGTCAAAGCCAAAGTGAGGTCAAATTTATGTAGCACATCAAGACAATCTGTTATTTATGTATGTTCATAATGTCTGAATTTTGGTCAAAGCGAATTCAAAATTCAGGTAGAACCTTAAGTTAGTCTGTTATTTTGGTGTTATAGTAGACCATATCTTCAATATAATAATTTATGTCTGATTTACTTGATTACCCTATAATGTAAATCACTTTAAGTTTTTTTTAAGTTTGTATCTCATCTTTTTCATCCACACTAATTTAAAAAAAGTTAAGATGTTTTGCTTACTAAAGAGTTTCTATAAAATTTGCTCTTATTCGGATTGTTGATTATAGTTTAAGACATGACAATCCCCCTGCTCTTTTCCTTTTTTTATGATAAAAGTATTATAGAAGAAAACTAGAGCATGACTAGTGGGATACGTCAACCGTTATATCTCTTATGATAATCAAGAACTTGTTTAATTATTGCTATTATGGGAGGTATTCCAGATTCTTAATTTCCTAAGACTAATTTGTTTTCTTTGGAAGAATCAAAATAACTCCTAAGACGCATGCATTACTCTAGATTCTAACCTTAAAGTTTACTGGCATCTGTGAATACATCATGATATACAATACCATGACCCATAATTTAAGGGTTTACACATGGAAATCAGTACAGTTTTTCGGTGCATTACATAATAACTTTTCCACTAATACTATAAGTTGCCTTAAGAATCAACTATACCACTCAGAAGTACCAAAGGAAAATGAATGTGTTGATTCGCAACAATTGTATAGGAAAAGGAATGCATGAAACTGGAAAATTAGATGTTGTTAATCTCACTACCACTAAACCTAAAAAAAGGATACTTTTAAGATACAAAGATAGTACACGAGTACTACTTCTAGCTATAAGTTTCTTCAAAAGGAAAGTCTCACTGCAAATTTATATCATTAAACTAGGCATGAGCATCGAGACTATCCATAACCCAATAGAATAGCTGGCTAAGATAAGTAGTCAGAAATTTTATGATATTTAAGTCTGCTAATGATAATATTCCAATCAACACATGACGGGTTGACTCTAGTTCTATGTGTTTCCTAACCAGAAATCAGCAAAGACTTACGAGGAGAGTTAGTGGCATAATTTAATGTTCAGACTATAAGAACCATAATAAACTGTTTCATAATTGGGCTTCGTGATACCTTATATATTCTGTAGATTATTCAAAATTTTGTATCAATATGAAAGCTACATTATGATAGTTGTGAGGTTTGCATGGTTAAAACAAAGTCACTCCTACCTTAAACTCTCATATTATTTGTCATCTCAATCTGGGTAGAAACCTTATAAGATAGAACTAGATGATGCTACACTTTTTCACAACCTTTTGTTATCATGAAAATGAAAATTTAACAAAAGAAAAAAGAGACCTAAAAACTTACGAGTATGTGTTATAAGCCTTAATAATTAAATGGCTAAGGGAATAAATCAAGTTCAAATAGATTTTATATTTCATTGAAACTTATCCCAAAATGGAATATTCAGACATTATTCATTTATCATAATATATGCTTGTATCTAATATGTCTTGTATGGATCAAGGTATTAAAGAAATTAATTCATAATACTATGATTCCTTCCAAATATGTCCTTAAATTTTTATAACGTCTGGACATTAAGGAATTAAGTATAACATATATGATAGGTTCTCACAACACGTACATTATTGAAACTTTAACTTGTAGCATTCCTAGAGATTTAAAAGTTTAGTAGGAGCATTAAGTGTCACACCCCGAAAACATCAGAGCTGGCGTGACTGGAGTGGTATCTTCATTGCACAGCGAAAGTATTAAAGTGTTAAGACTTCTAGAAAATGAACGCCTGCTAAGTACTCGAGTCCAAATGGGTTCTCCTATTCCAACCGTGCCATAGTTTGACAATATAACTGTAACGCCCGGAGTTTTCCGTATTTCCCTTAATTGGAAAGCAACCCACTTTAATAAATAAAAAAAAGAAAAAACTTGTACTCTCTTTGTAATCTCCTTTCGTTTCTACTTGTAATTTGAAACTACTGATTCATGTTTGAGCGTTGTATTATCCTAGATACTTGATTCGTTAGTAATCAATGAAACTCGATACTCGTTGAACTAAATTAATCCAACTCGTTACAAATATGATTACTTATTCATTATTTAAATTAATTAAATTTAAAAAAGTTTATTTTTATAATAAATTTAATAGTTTCTATAAATTTGGAAGTTAGTAATTTTAATGGTGATGTGATAATATAGTCAAGGGTTTAATTGGTAATATGTTAGGTTTTAAACTTACAGGGACTATTTGTGCATATAACTGAAAGTATCATGCTGTTAAATCAAAAAAAGAAACAAAACTGGTGACAGCGGGACTCGAACCCGGGTCACCCGCTTTAGCAAACGCATCAACAACCACTTTGCTGTTGCCTTCTCATCTATCAAACCCAGAACCATTAAAACCTTAAGCCCTCGCTCAAAACAATCCACCAGCGCACAAAACCCTCCCAGACGCGTTTTGGGCGGGATTTTGTGTGTTTTTTTGATTTTTAATCATGTCTTAAGCTTTAAATACTCACCTAACTTAACCTAAACTTAACCTAAACACTTCCCTATAAAACCCAAGCCTAATCCAAGCATTTTACACTTTGTAAATCATCAAAACACTCTCAAAACTTCATCTAATCAGCTGATAATCCAAAGTTCGAGCAGAATTACCACCTCTTACAAAAGTGAGCATATCTCATTCATTTTCTCAACGAAATCACTCCGTTCTTCTTCCCACTTGCTTGGTTTGACCTTGTGCACATCTCCAATGGTTTTCCATGGAAAATCAAGCCCTGGAATGTCACGAAAAAGGCTCCAAAGTGGACTGTTTCGATTTATATTCTTCCAACTTTTATTAAACTTGTTTAACTTGAGTCTAACTCATCTCAAACCTATGTCCGAATGCTTACAACACTACTAGTGGTTGGTTAGGCTTAAAAACAAGGTTGAGACATGTCAAACTAGAAGTTAAAACCTCACAAAGTTTCTGTTTTTAACTAGGGTTTACACCCACAAGTAGTGTCCAAGTTCAACTTGTGCATGTATGAAGATGGTCTAGCCTTGGCAACCCATCTCGAATCCACACACTACTTGATGTTTTACATTAGATTAGTTGTTGTTATTACCTAGTTCTTGACCCTCCTTGTGTTTATAACACAAGTGTAGTGGTGAACATTAGAGGTACCTAAATGGAAGCTTGTTCTTCCTACCTCCTACATGATATCCATGACACTAGAGGTGCCTAAATGGAGACTTTGATCTCCTACCTCATGCTTGATTTATGATTTGAAGTATGTAAACTAAGTATGTTATATATATGTATACATACACGTGACAAAGACTTAATAATAACTCCATATTTACTTGTTAAGAAACTAGTTACATCATCTAAAGACCATACATTTGTTATGATTCTAATGGGTCTTCGAATCCATGAAAACACACTAAACCCTTGTGGTTTCTATAGTGTCAAGAACAAGTGTCATGAGTACAAGATGATTACTTTCATAATACTATTTTTACGTTATTTAAACTCCGAATCCATAATCTTCCGTTAAACTCCCAACACTCATACGCCTTTGTTGCTTCTTGTAGAGGGACAAGGTGCTCCAAGATAATCAACTCTCGGGATTCAAGTTGGATTTAGCTTGCAAAACCGTGAGTATACTCGATCCTGTTTCCTATTTTTATTTTGGATGCAACATGTACAAAAACTATAAAACTAGTTTACAACTTGCTCTATCCATTATAACATGATACTTGTTTATATACTCAATTAAATGCATGCTATGTTAGACTTGTGATATATGATCATTAACTTTGCTAGCCAACCTTAACAAATATAGCACTATAGGAGTAACGCCCGTCCGTATGCTTGTGGTATTGTTAAGTAACCTTTTAAACACCCGTTTTAAGAGTATGTTGGGTAATCACAATTGCGTTAGACTTTGGTTTGACATATAATTACACATGTTCTAGTATGCAATCACCATTTATGTACAAGTTGCCATGTTGGATATGAGACGAAATTATTCTTATTTATACTATGTATCAAACTTGTATGCTCGCCAACTTTTTGTTGATATATATATTATTTTAATACGTGTTGCAGGAAACTAAGTTGACGTGATGGAAGAAATGCAATTAGGGTGTACTAGATACACACCTAAATTTTGGATTATTGTATTTCGTTTAAGTTGTTTATGCTATTTGAACTCGTTGTATTTCGTCTACTGAACAATGTATCTCAATTTTTAATATCAATGAAATTATTACATTTAACTTATGATCGCAAAGTAGTGTTATGACTTTTTGAGCAATTTGTTCGTCTCATTCCGATGTTTCCGACATCAGTTGGGGTGTGACTGATTGGTATCAGAGCCATAACTATAGGGAATTAGAAAAATTGCCATGCTCTTGACCTAGTCTATAGTATAAGTGCCCAACTTTTGACCATTCTTTATTCATGCTTAAAATGTTAATTCTTCCTACTTTGCTTCTATCTCTTCTTTTGTCTAAATATTACAATGTGTCCTTTCTAAGACACCTTATACAAAATTAGACACTTGAAGACACTCTTGTTACATCAACGAGATGATTTGCACCAAGATAGGCCCAATGGCCCACAATTTTTGGTGAAATCCCTCAATCCGCGTTTATGCTTTTTACACGAAGTTACGCCATCAAGCTAGGAGTGATATCCACATCTTGATGGAAGACTTCCATTTCAAACTCTAGTGGACCCTTACCAATGAGTCGGAATTTGCTCCTCGTTTGGTAAGTACCAACCACATTTAGGGTACAATGTTATCAAGTTAGGGGTGAAACCCGCACCTTGTTAACTAGTCCCAATCCTCGATTTTCAATCTCGCCAAAGTCTCAAATTTTTGATCGACTAGGGACATGTAGTAACTGGAAGGGTGAATCCCGTTAGTCGCTTCTTGATGAGAGTATTCTACCTATTAGGCCAAAGCATGTTTCCCTAACTCGAAAGGATTTTCGATCCACTTTGGAATTGTCGACGTTTCTCTACCCGAAACATTCCAATGTTTTATTGAGCCCATCTTTTATGCTAATTCAATTTCAATGTGTTTTATACTTTGAACGTTTGTAACTTCGTTTCAATCACACAATTTGCACTTTCCCGCAATCTCAAACAATAATAATCCTTCGTGAAGAAACTAAATTTACACTCTTTCATGTCAATATTTGTGATTATACCATGTGAACTCTTGTTTTGCCAATGTAAACTATTTGAAACTATGTGCTACATGTTACATGCTAAATTATGCAAATATATTTTCTTAAAACATTATGATCAAGACTCATCTCTTATCATCAACCTTGTAGATGTCTTCCAACCGTCTTTCCAACACCAAAAGGAACTCCAAGTCGAACTCAAGCAAGAAGATGCTTGCATTCATGGCCAAGCAAATGGCTCAAGTGATTCCCAACATTGTGAGCAAGGTTACCGCCAATGCCGCCAACTCGTCTGTCAACTCCAAAGCTGACCAACCTAAGCCTACCTCTTTCAACTACAAGCACTTCATCGCTTGCAACCCTAGGCCATTCACTGGCAACGAGGGTGTCACCGCCATGCTCGAATGGTTTGAGATCATCGATGTGACATTCATCAACAGTGACTGTCCTGAGCACCTCAAAACCCGAAGCGCGACGGGCGTCTTCCAGTCTCGAGATCTCGAGTGGTGGACGAACGAGCGTAACATTCGTTCCAACGAAGAAGCTTATGCCCTCCCTTGGATCGAGGTTAGGGAAATGATGATGTTGGATTTTTGTCCTCCGCATGAACAAGAAAAGCTTAAGGATGAATTTTGGCACCTCAGGCAAGTGGGTGACGATAACCTTGGTTACACCACCCGCTTTAAACAACTAAGCATCATCGTTCCCCACCTCGTTAACACGCCTACACGTGTCATTAGGAAATACCTCAATAGCCTTCCTCCTGCTATACGTGATGCCATCCAAGCCTCAAGACCCGACAACATCGAGATGTGTTATCGCCTAGCCGCGGAGATCAATGATAACCGTGTTCGTGATAAAACCAAACCCTTCAGCTCCACCAAATCTGCCCACCAAGCCACCACCGAACCTAGTGAACCCAAAACCCAAACGCGAAGCAACAATGGTAAGAAACGAAAGTTTCAAAACCAAAGTTGCAACGTGATCACACCAGCTGCAAACCCAAATCCCCATCAAGAACCCCCAAGAAAACCGTACATTGGAAATCATCCCAAGTGTACCATATGCCATCCACCACCCAGCCAACATCGCTTGCCGCCATTGCACAAATTGCAATCGGTTTGGTCATGTGACTGCCGCTTGCCGAAGTGGTCCTGCACCACAAGGCAACCAAACCCAGCAACCTCCCCAAACCCAAAACCGTCATGCACCTGCCAACAATGTCCGAGCTTGCTTCAAGTTCGGTGATCCAAATCACCTCCGTCCCCAATGTCCTCAGTTAAACCAGGAGCAGCAACAACAAGCTCCTCGTGGCCGCGCTTTCAACATCAACGCGAACCAAGCGCAACACGACAAGGAAGTCGTGAACGGTACGTTTCTTGTCAATGGCTTATATGCTTCTCTACTATTTGATACTGGTGCGGATAAAAGTTTTATATCTGTAGAATTTGAACCAATGTTAAAATGTGCACGTTCTAAGCTTCCAAAATCTTTTACCGTCGAAGTTGCCATTGGCAAGTCTATCACCGTCGACTCTGTTCTTCGCGATTGTTTTCTCACCCTCAATAATCATGTGTTCTCTATCGATCTCATACCTATGCAATTAGGTAGTTTCGATATCATAGTAGGTATGGATTGGCTTCGTAAGAACCATGCTGAAATCGCTTGTCACGAAAAGTTTGTTCGATTGCCCCTTCCGTCCGGGGACACTTTGCACATATATGGAAAAAGACCCTCGAAAGGTCTCAAACTCATGTCATGCACCCAAGCGAACAAGTACTTACGTAAGGAGTACTTTGCCTTTTTAGCCCACGTTGTGGAAGAAAAAGGCAAGGGAAAGGACGTAAGTGATGTCCCAGTGGTGTGTGATTTTCCCGATGTTTTCCCCGAAGACCTTCCTGGTCCACCTCCTTCTCGTTCAGTTGATTTCCGTATCGATCTCATTCCTGGCTCTACGCCTGTCACTAAATCTCCTTACCGCCTAGCACCCTCGGAAATGTAGGAGCTATCGAGCCAACTTCAAGGACTCCTTGATAAAGGATTCATACGCCCTAGTACTTCTCCTTGGGGAGCTCCTATTTTATTCGTTAAAAAGAAGGATGGTTCGTTTCGAATGTGTATCGACTATCGTGAGCTCAACAAACTCACCGTAAAAAACCGCTATCCTCTTCCCCTCATCGATGACCTCTTTGATCAACTTCAAGGCGCAACTTGCTTTTCCAAGATCGACCTTCATTCCGGTTACCATCAACTTCGAGTCTTCGAAGAAGATATCCCTAAAACCACATTTCGTACTAGATACGGCCACTACGAATTTGTAGTTATGCCATTCGGTTTAACGAATGCATCCGCGGTCTTCATGGACTTAATGAATCGAGTGTGTAAATTATACTTGGATCACTTTGTGATCGTATTCATAGATGATATCCTCATCTATTCCAAGACTCAAGTCGATCACGAACGACACCTCCTCCTTATCCTTGAACTCCTTCAACGTGCAAAACTATACGCGAAATTCTCCAAGTGTGAATTTTGGCTAAAGGAAGTTCAATTTCTCGATCATGTTGTGAACGAGAAAGGCAATCATGTCGATCCCGCAAAGATTGAGGCCGTAAAGAATTGGATCGCTCAAAAATCTCCCTCCGAAATTCATTCTTTCCTTGGTTTAGCCGGTTATTATCATCACTTCATTTCGAACTTTTCAAAGATCGTTGTTCCTCTCACGTCTTTGACCCAAAAAGACAAACCTTTTGTTTGGGGTCCCGAACAAGAGGAGTCTTTTCAAACACTCAAGGACATGCTTTGTAATGCGCCTATTCTCGCTCTTCTTGATGGAACGATGATTTTGTCGTCTACTGCGATGCTTCAAATCGAGGCCTTGGTTGCGTTCTTATGCAACGGGACAAAGTTATCGCCTATGCTTCAAGACAACTCAAGATTCATGATAAAAACTAAACTACGCACGACCTTGAACTTGGTGCAGTTGTTTTACACTGAAGATATGGCGACACTACCTTTATGGTACTAAGTGTGTGGTCTTCACCGACCATAAGAGCCGTCAACACATCTTCAATCAAAAGGAACTCAACATGCGTCAACGTCGTTGGGTGGAATTACTAAACGACTACGACTGCGAGATTCGCTATCACCATGGTAAAGCGAATGTTGTAGCCGACGCCCTAAGTCGTCAACCTCATGCGAAGAGTATCCATTGTTTCCAAAGCTTAAGCAATCTTCAGGACCGAATTCGTAAGGCCCAACACTCATTCATCAACGAGAACAACTTGTACAATAAGATGAAGTGTGGTGCCGAAGATCAACTTTCGTCCAAATCCGATGGTATGTTATACTATCTCGATCGAGTCTGGATCCCAAACCATGACAACCTTCGTGACTTCTTGATGAAGGAAAACAAGTCCCGATACTCTATTCATCCTGGTGCCGACAAGATGTACCAAGACTTGCGTACGTCTTATTGGTGGCCTGGCATGAAGAAGGATATCGCCCTTTATATGTCGAAATGTCTTACGTGTTCCAAAGTAAAAGCTGAACACCAACGCCCCTCTGGCTTACTCGAACAACCAGAAATTCTCGTCTGGAAATGGGAGAGCATCACTATGGACTTCATTACCAAACTTCCTCGCACGCCCTCTGGTCACGACAACATCTGGGTCATCATTGACCGTTTGACCAAATCCGCACATTTTCTCCCCATTCGTGAAGATTATAAAGTCGAGAAATTGGCTCGTATCTACACGAATGAAGTCATCTGTCGTCATGGTATCCCCGTTGACATCATCTCGGACCGTGATGGTCGTTTCTCCTCGCGTCTTTGGCAAACCTTCAAAAAAGCTCTCGGTACTCACCTCAATCTTAGTACTGCTTTCCATCCTCAGTCCGATGGTCAAACCGAGCGTACTACTCAAACTCTGGAAGATATGCTTCATTGTGTAATCGATTTTGGTGGCAATTGGGATTCACATTTGCCGTTGGTAGAGTTCTCATACAACAACAGTTATCACGCCAGTATTCAAATGGCTCCATTTGAAGCATTATACGGTCGAAGATGTCGATCACCTATCTGTTGGCACGAGATTGGTGAAGCTCAACTCACTGGTCCCGAACTCATACAAGAGACAACGGACAAAATCTTGCAAATACGTGATAACCTACTCAAAGCTTGAAGTCGCCAAAAGAGCTACGCTGATAAAAGACGCAAACCTTTGGAATTCAACGTTGGTGACCATGTACTTCTCAAGGTATCCCCTTGGAAGGGTGTAGTTCGCTTCGGCAAGAAAGGTAAACTCGCACCTCGCTATATAGGTCCTTTTAAAATTCTCGAAAGGATTGGTAAGGTTGCGTATCGACTGGACCTGCCTGAAGAACTCAACAACATTCGCCCTATCTTTCATGTTCCGAACCTCAAAAAGTGTCTAGCTGAAGAAGGACTTCAAGTTCCGCTCGAAGATCTTCAAATCAACGATACTTTGCACTTCGTGGAGAAACCGGTCGAAATCATGGACCGAGGAGTCAAGCAATTGAGGCGCAGTCGAATTCCTATCGTCAAGGTTCGATGAGAAGGAAAACGTGGCGCTGAATTTACTTGGGAAATCGAGAGTGATATGAAGACCAGGTATCCGCATCTCTTCGTTACTTCTTCCTAAATTTCGGGACGAAAGTTCCTAAAGGAGGGAAGACTGTAACGCTCGACGTTTTTCGTATTTCCCTTAATTGGAAAGCAATCCCCTTTGATAAATAAATAAAAAAAACTTGTACTCTCTTTGTAATCTCCTTTCATTTATACTTGTAATTTGAAACTATTGATTATAATAAAACTATTTTAATCATGTTTGAGCGTTGTATTATCCTAGATACTTGATTCGTTAGTACTCAATGAAACTCAATACTCATTGAACTAAATTAATTCAACTCGTTACAATTATGATTACTTATTCATTATTTAAATTAATTAAATTTTAAAAAAGTTTATTTTTATAATAAATTTAGTAGTTTCTATAAATTTGAAAGTTAGTAATTTTAATGGTGATGTGATAATATACTCAAGGGTTTAATTGGTAATATGGTAGGTTTTAAACTTACAGGGACTATTTGTGCATATAACTGAAAGTATTATGCTGTTAAATCAAAAAGAGAAACAAAACTGTTGACAGCGGGACTGGAACCCGGGTCACCCGCTTTAGCAAACGCATCAATAACCACTCTACTGTGGCCTTCTCATCTATCAAACCTAGAACCATTAAAGCCTTAAGCCCTCGCTCAAAACAATCCACCAGCGCACAGAACCCTCCCAGGCGCGTTTTGGGCGGGATTTTGTGTGTTTTTTTATTTTTAATCATGTCTTAAGCTTTAATTACTCACCTAACCTAACCTAAACTTAACCTAAACACTTCCCTATAAACCCCAAGCCTAATCCAAGCATTTTACACTTTGAAAATCATCAAAACATCTCAAAACTTCATCTAATCAGCTGATAATCCAAGGTTCGAGCAGAATTACCACCTCTTAAAAAAGTGAGCATATCTCACTCATTTCTCAACGAAATCACTCCGCTCTTCTTCCCACTTGCTTGGTTTGACCTTGTGCACATCTCCAATGGTTTTCCATGAAAATCAAGCCCTGGAATATCACGAAAAAGGCTCCAAAGTGGCTGTTTTGATTTATCTTCTTCAAAGTTTTATTAAACTTGTTTAACTTGAGTCTAACTCATCTCAAACCTATTTCCGAATGCTTACAACACTACTAGTGGTTGGTTAGGCTTAAAAACGAGGTTGAGACATGCCAAACTAGAGGTTAAAACCATACAAACTTTCTGTGTTTAACTAGGGTTTACACCCACAAGTAGTGTCCAAGTTCAACTTGTACATGTGTGAAGATGGTCTAGCCTTGGCAACCCATCTTGAATCCACACACTATTTGATGCTTTACATTAGATTAGTTGTTGTTATTACTTAATTCTTGACCCTCCTTGTGTTCATAACACAAGTGTAGTGGTGAACATTAGAGGTACCTAAATGGAAGCATGTTCTTCCTACCTCCTACATGATATCAATGACACTAGAGGTGCCTAAATGGAGACTTTGATCTCCTACCTCATGCTTGATTTATGATTTGAAGTACCTAAACTAAGTATATTATATATATGTATACATACACGTGACAAAGACTTAATAATAACTCCATAGTTACTTGTTAAGAAACTAGTTACATCATCTAAAAACCATACACTTGTTACGATTCTAATGGTCTTCGAATCCATGAAAACACACCAAACCCTTGTGGTTTCTATAGTGTCAAGAACAAGTGTCATGAGTACAAGATGATTACTTTCATAATACTATTTTTTTACGTTATTTAAACTCCGAATCCATAATCTTCCGTTAAACTCCCAACACTCATACGCCTTTGTTGCTTCTTGTAGAGGGACAAGGTGCTCCAAGATAATCAACCTACCACACTCTCGGGATTCAAGTTGGATTTAGCTTGCAAAACCGTGAGCATACTCGATCCTGTTTCCTATTTTTATTTTGGATGCAACATGTACAAAAACCATAAAACTAGTTTACAACTTGCTCTATCCATTATAACATGATACTTGTTTATATACTCAATTAAATGCATGCTATGTTAGACTTGTGATATATGATCATTAACTTTGCTAGCCAACCTTAACAAATATAGCACTATAGGAGTAACGCCCGTCCGTATGCTTGTGGTATTGTTAAGTAACCTTTTAAACACCCGTTTTAAGAGTATGTTGGGTAATCACAATTGCGTTAGACTTTGGTTTGACATATAATTACACATGTTCTAGTATGCAATCACCATTTATGTACAAGTTGCCATGTTGACATGAGACGAAATTATTCTTATTTATACTATGTATCAAACTTGTATGCTCGCCAACTTTTTGTTGATATATATATATTATTTTAATACATGTTGCAGGAAACTAAGTTGACGTGATGGAAGAAATGCAATTAGGGTGGACTAGATACACACCTAAATTTTGGATTATTGTATTTCGTTTAAGTTGTTTATGCTATTTGAACTCGTTGTATTTCGTCTATTGAACAATGTATCTCAATTTTTAATATCAATGAAATTATTACATTTAACTTATGATCGCAAAGTAGTGTTATGACGTTTTGAGCAATTTGTTCATCTCATCCTGATGTTTCCGTCATCGGTTGGGGTGTGACAATAACCTGAGAAAGAAACATGCGAAAAATCAACATAAAGTTGAGCGAGTTCATAGTTTGTTTGTTTTGTTTCAAATGAATCTTAAAACATTTGAAAATCATGCGATTGAAAATCATGTATTTGAAAAATCACGCATTTGAAAACCGGTTTGTAAGATCATAGTACCTCAAAGCGTTTGAAATGTCATAACTGTATATCGGTATTAAAATGTTTTCCATTATGTTTATAAACTGATGCATGTAACTATTGTGTTTATAAACCGGTAATAAAATCATAGTATGTAGAGTGCCTATGGAATCTAAGGATCAATCAGTGGGTAGCGAGCCCCCTAACATTATGTACCATAAGTAAATAACCAAACCGAGACAACTTTGTTCTCAATTGGGCTCACAAAAGCACCTCACGGTTAACAAACTAGGAGTGAAGCGTGTCTCAAGCTTAGTAGATCTACACCTTTTGCACCTTGGTCACTAAGTGATTAATGGTTACCAATGTCATAATCCTACTTACGTACATAGATCTATTGTCATCTAATTCCATAGCTACATACCAAATGTCATAATCTGTTTCGTTGGGCCTAGCCCATGTTATCTTGTCGTCCGTGTTATTGGCCTAGCCCATGTTATCTTGTTATCCATGTTGTTGGGCCTAGCCCATGTTATAAATTCAAGTATGTTTCGAAAACGTGTATAGTCTTGTAAAAATTGATATGTTTGTAACATGGTTTAGAAATATATGATTTGCGTTTATCGAAATATTGTATTCTTTCGCAAAACTTGCATGGCTTTCCACCCCCGAAAACATTTATAAAAATGTAAAATGGTAAAAAGTGGGGGTTATGAACTCACCTTGATATCCTTGTGCAAAGCTAGCTTAATGTGATTCCATAGTATCGTTCCAAGAACATGAACTCACTAGCGTGCAACTATAACCTCCCTATTAAGAAATCGAGCTTATAAGTTTCTAGTAAGACAACGTAGTTAAACTACGTGTCTGAGCTCTATCGAATCGTTAATAAACGATCCTAAAAGGGTGTTATTATCTTGACTTAGAATAACCGATGTATGGTTATTTGATCCCATTTATAATCGGGATAGAACTAGTTTTGAAAATGACTTAGTTTCTGAATGATTTATATATATATTTATATTGTTAATATAAATATACTCACGAGTTGTGTTAGTTTTCGTATAGAAATACGTAGAAGAATAAAGATAATACGACTCTCCGTAGTTTTTCGTAGATGTACAAGTATATATACACACACACACACACATATATATATATATATATAATATTACGTATCTGAAATAATAGTCTTGCCTCTTGTTTATAATTAATAGAATAATAATATAATTGTGTGCTTTTTATAATCTTCTGATAACGTGTCGTACTTCGTTTAGAAGTTGAAAATAGATATAAATAATTGTATTTATTCTATGAGATATCCAAATTGTCGTCATTCGAATTAAATATAAACCGTTATATTCATAAAAGTATTCAAATCGTCGTCGTGGTGTGAAATAAATATAAACATAATATTTATTTTATGAAATCATCCCGACGTTTGAAGTAAGTATTCAGATTTTTGGTGTTTGAAATAAATATAAACGATATATTTATTTTGTATAGTTTTCGGGTTCCAAACGTTGGAAATGAATAAATATAAATAATTATATTTAATATACAAAAGTTTCGAGCTTCGTTAACTTGTAAACTATGTCTTGTTGAAAACGCTATAGGTTCGTTTTGCGAAGTGTATAAATCATCCGGAATAAGTACATACTTGTATTTATTTTTATAAAGTTCCTTGGAGTCCCGATACGTTTTTATTATTGTTAAAACTATAAAATATATATATTTTTAATGAAAATCGGGCAGAGTTTCCTCTGTTTTTGGAACAACCCGACAACTCAAGTTGTCGTTATAATTTTCAAAACGCATCAATTTTCCAACAATATAAACAATATATAAATAATTCTAGTCAAATGTGTCAAAAACGCAAATAATCACTAAATGTGTCGGTTTGAGCTCGGTTCACGTAAAGTATAATATATATCACTACATAATTAAAACTCGCTTCGTTTAAAGTTTACCGAGTCTTGTGTTGACTAGGTTTGACCTTAGTTGACTGCAGTTGACTGAGTTGACTTTCATTGACTTAGCACCAAAACTAAGTTGACTCGCTGAGTAGGTGAGCCGAGTTGAACCATAACTTGTAACATCCGTCGAAAACGGGTTTTCAAAACCCGCTTCGTTTATCAATCAAATATCCAGTTATAATTTTCGTTGCGTATTTATAGTTGTTATTAATTTTAAACGATACATAATTAATAAATATATTAGAATTTAAAAACCATAATTTAAAATTACTAATAAATAATGAATAAAAAAATAAATGTAGACGCCGGGTTTCGAACCCGGGTCACCCACAAGCCAAAACACACAACACACCGCTCCGCCACACACTGTCTTTGTGATAAACATTAAAACAAATAACACTTATAATGAAACTGAAAGTCAAACCGGTAATCAGCGCGCCCAAATTGCAGTCGCCGGAAAAGCCGAGATTATCGCGAATTATGACCGTTTCCTTTGACTGAAACGCGTGAACTAATTTCGACATCGGTTATAACCGATGTCTAACCCTCAATTTCAGTCATAACCGCCGGAAAACTTTGACCACGAATCAAGACCCAAATTCGAACCAAATACACCCTGTTCCTCCTTATAAATACCCACCCAAACCTCTGGTAACCTTTTCGCCCAGAATCGCACTCTCTTTCGAAGCTTTAATCCTTCCAGAGCACGTCGCCGGAAACTTCAATTTCGCCGGAACTTCGCCGGAGTCGATCGTCAGAAAATCGTATTCATTCATCAGTCGGTATAACTGTCTAAACTTCTCTGCTATCTCTTAATTTATGTTTTAATCGTTCAAATCAATAATCAAAATTGTTAAACAGTTCATACAGCCGGACATCGCAAATCAGAGCCGACGACACTTGCCGGAAAACCAAAGCAAACCCGCTGTTCTGGTATACCATATCATTTAATTTCTCTGTTCATTTCAATCAAGTTTAGGTCGTGAACGATTAAACAAGAACAGTCGGATTTCACTGTTTTGTATTCTTAAACGAAGAAGATGAAATCACAAATAAGTATAAGTATAATTAAAATCAGATATTCAAACGGGTTAGACACACAGTCCAGCGGTGGACTGTGTGCACGAACAATACACACGTGCCGAGTTCGAATCGCACGCGTACCGATTTTCAGAAATAAAACCAACATTTTTAAAACTTAATCAGATCACGTCACAGAATGTTTATAAGAGTAATATAATCTATAAGTTAAACAGATTTAACACACAGCCCAACTGGTTGGGCTGTGCGCATTCGAACCGAAGGACCCGAGTTCGACTCCGGGTCCCTGTAACCGGTTCGGCCGATAAATCGTTTTTAATAAAAAACCAAATAAGTTAAAAATTAATTAGTATATAAATATAATTAAAACAGAGAATATTTCGGGTTAGACACGTAGCTCAGTTGGTAGAGCTGCGTGCACGTATACGAGAGGTCCCGCGTTCGAACCTCACTCAGCGCATATTGCTGTACCACTCACGGCTTTGACTCATAAAGGAAAACCCTTCATATGGGGACCTAAACAAGAAGAAGCCTTCCAAACTCTAAAGCAAAAACTTTGTGACGCACCTATCCTCACACTCCCTGAGGGTTGCGATGACTTTGTAGTATATTGCGACGCATCAGGGCAAGGGCTAGGCTGTGTATTAATGCAAAGAGGAAAAGTGATAGCCTATGCTTCTAGGCAACTCAAGGTTCATGAGAAGAACTACACCACCCACGACCTGGAACTTGGAGCCGTTGTGTTCGCTCTCAAGATATGGAGACATTACCTCTACGGTACCAAGTGTGAAATATACACTGACCACAAAAGTCTCCAACATATCTTCAACCAAAAGGAGTTGAATATGAGGCAACGAAGATGGGTCGAACTTCTCAACAATTACGACTGTGAAATTCGGTATCATCCTGGCAAGGCAAACGTGGTGGCTAATGCACTCAGTCGAAAAGGTTATGCGAACTCCATTCGTCTTCTCTGTTCGCAAATCATAACCGACATCAAAGATCGAATCCGAGCAGCTCAACATGTTTCTGTAACAGAAAACGACGTACGCGATGAGCTGTCATGTGGAGCGGAACTCAAAATCGAAACCAAATCCGACGGTATTCTATACTATTTAAATCGCATATGGATTCCCGATCGCGATAACCTTCGTGATTTCCTTATGAATGAGGCGCACAAAACACGGTACTCTGTACACCCAGGAGCCGACAAGATGTATCAAGACCTACGATACACCTACTTGTGGCCTGGCATGAAAAAGGATATCGCTGTTTTTGTTTCCAAGTGCCTTACCTGTTCTAAAGTAAAAGCGGAACATCAAAGACCTTCAGGACTTCTAGTCCAACCCGAAATACCTGTATGGAAGTGGGAAAACATAACCATGGACTTCATTACCGGGTTACCTCGCACCTCCAGTGGGTTTGACACCATATGGGTAATCATCGATCGTCTTACGAAATCAGCTCACTTCATACCGATTCGCGAGGACTTCAAAAACGAGAAGTTAGCTCGTATCTACATCAGCGAGATCGTAAGCCGTCATGGTGTACCTTTAAGCATCATTTCAGACCGTGATGGTCGTTTCACTTCACGAACATGGCGAGCCGTACAAACCGCCTTGGGTACACGATTAGACCTCAGTACCGCTTTTCATCCTCAAACTGATGGACAATCTGAACGCATCATCCAAACTCTTGAAGACATGCTTCGAGCATGTGTCATAGACTTCAAAGGGAATTGGGACGCTCATCTACCATTAGTTGAATTTTCGTACAACAATAGCTATCATTCAAGTATCGGCATGGCTCCTTTCGAAGCTTATATATGGTCGTAAGTGCCGATCTCCAGTATTTTGGCACGAAATTGGGGAATCACAAATCATCGGTCCAGAGTTAATTCAAGAAACAACCGACAAGGTCATTCAAATTCGAAACAATCTTCTAGCGGCACAAAGTCGTCAAAAGAGTTATGCAGACAAACGACGAAAGCCCTTGGAGTTTGACATTGGGGATCAAGTACTTTTAAAAGTATCACCGTGGAAGGGAGTGGTTCGTTTTGGCCAGAAGGGCAAGCTAGCACCACGCGACGTAAGACCTTTCAAGATACTCGAAAGAGTAGGTCCTGTAGCATACAAGCTTGACCTACCAGAAGAGCTCAATAGAATTCATCTCACATTCCACGTATCAAACTTGAAGAAGTGCCTCGCCGATGAAAACCTCCATATTCCTCTAGAAGACATTCAAATCGATGAATCTATGCACTTCATTGAAAGACCAGTAGAAAGCATGGACTTTGGAGAGAAGCGTTTAAGACGAAGTCGTATTCCAATTGTCAGGGTACGTTGGGAGTCGAAACGAGGACCTGAGTTTACTTGGGAACGTGAAGACTCCATGCGCGAGAAATACCCGCATCTTTTTCCTGTTACCACTACTACTTAAATTTCGGGACGAAATTTCTAAAAGTAGGGGATACTGTAAAATCCGTCGAAAAACCGGTTTTCAAAACCCGCTTCGTTTATCAATCAAATATCCAGTTATAATTTTCATTACGTATTTATAGTTGTTATTAATTTTAAACGATACATAATTAATAAATATATTAGAATTTAAAAACCATAATTTAAAATTACTAATAAATAAGGAATAAAAAAAATAAATGTAGACGCCGGTTTCGAACCCGGGTCACCCACAAGCCAAAACACACAACACATCGCTCTGCCACACACTGTCTTTTTGATAAACATTAAAACAAATAACACTTATAATGAAACTGAAAGTCAAACCGGTAATCAGCGCGCCCAAATTCGCAGTCGCCGGAAAAGCCGAGATTATCGCGAATTATGACCGTTTCCTTTGACTGAAACGCGTGAACTAATTTCGACATCGGTTATAACCGATGTCTAACCCTCAATTTCAGTCATAACCACCGGAAAACTTTGACCACGAATCAAGACCCAAATTCGAACCAAATACACCCTGTTCCTCCTTATAAATACCCACCCAAACCTCTGGTAACCTTTTCGCCCAGAATCGCACTCTCTTTCGAAGCTTTAATCCTTCCAGAGCACGTCGCCAGAAACTTCAATTTCGCCGGAACTTCGCCAGAATCGATCGTCAGAAAACCGTATTCATTCATCAGTCGGTATAACTGTCTAAACTTCTCTGCTATCTCTTAATTTATGTTTTAATCGTTCAAATCAATAATCAAAACTGTTAAACAGTTCATACAGCCGGACATCGCAAATCAGAGCCGACGACACTTGCCGGAAAACCAAAGCAAACCCGCTGTTCTAGTATACCATATCATTTAATTTCTCTGTTCATTTCAATCAAGTTTAGGTCGTGAACGATTAAACAAGAACAGTCGGATTTCACTGTTCTGTATTCTTAAACGAAGAAGATGAAGTCACAAATAAGTATAAGTATAATTAAAATCAGATATTTAAACGAAGAAGATGAGTCACAGAATAAGTAAAGATATAAATTAAAATCAGATATTCAAACGGTTCAAACGGTCAACAACGGGGGTCAAAAAAGTCAACGTTTTTTATTTTTCTTTTTTTTTATTTATTTATTTAATCAGAAAAAACTCATTTAAAAATACTTAAACAATAAGATTTTTAAAGTTAGAAAACTTCCTTAAACTCACAAAAATAAGTCTAAAAATCCCATTAAGAGTATGAATTAAAAGTACTAATCTCAAATAAAACCCATTTATTTACCGAATCATTTTGTTATTATTTTAGGTTAGTTTTTCCCTCGTCGATCAAATCCTAAAATTCGTGCGCATCCAACGTCATCAAAGAACGCACCCAATGTGAGTGAATCTCTACCAATTCCCCGTTTTAATCATGTTTTGGGGTGTATCATGTGTCGTTTAATTCTTTATTATATTTAAACACTTGTGCATCCATCATATCCGTGATCAAATGTGTATCAATTGTTGTGTGGATTATATGTAGTTTGGATTTATCATTTTCAGTGCACGCATTTCATTAGGCCCATCAGTTCCCCGTGGGAGACTGGGTTGAGCATCAGGTGCCTCATAAGATCGGCTCCGTTTGATTGAGCCTTGATCTACATTCATCATCATTCATATCATATACTCATTCAAAGTGGTTTGTGTTTGTTTACTTATATATGTTTGCTCACATGTGATTATTGCACAAATTTTCCATATTAAATAAAACAAGAAATTAATAACAATGTTTTATCAAGGTTCACTTGCCAACTTTTGTTGACCCAAAATATCCCCCGTTTTACACATGATACAGGTGATCCAGCTGAGGCAAGAAACACATAGGAAGGCCTAGAAGAATAAATCAGTTTAAGCTTTGGATTATTTACATAGTTTCATTTTCTTGTAATTGTATGAATTTTGATTTGGATATTTAAGTTGTAATTTGAATTTAATAAATATGAAACATTTTAGTAAACTATGAGCTTTGGTGATAACCCAATTATGCCCCGACTCTTATTCGCTGCGGGTCGGGGTGTGACAGATTGGTATCAGAGCCATGACTATAGGGATATAGGATAGGTTATTAGACCCTTAGAGCCTATACTATAGTTGATTAAAATTTTAAATTGCTTATGCGTTACATACAAAATTCATGATGTTTATATGCTTTATGTTTATTGTTACACTCAATGTTATGCAAGCATGCTCACAAATACATGTTAATATACAATGCTCATCATAAATCATATCCTCATAACATATCATATCCATGAGAGCACACACCTCACAATTCCCATGATTTTTGCAATGATTTTTGTGTTTTCAAATCACATCAAAGTGAGTTCTCATGACGGGCATGTAGTAACTGGAAGGGTACGAGTACCGGTAGTCGGAACGTGCTGTCTAGGCTTGGCATTCGTATAAATCCAAAATAAAGGACCAGTTTGCCTACCTGGGGACTAATGATGAGAGTACGAAGGACCTATTAGGCCAAAGCATGCTATACCAAACATCGTGTGAGCTAACCCCACTTTGAGTTGTCATTGTGTCTACACCTGGACACCCTCCTACCATACATCTCGTAATCATATTTTACGGTTTTTATTTGGGTGATGCGAGTGTTAATCCGCCAACACCAATGTGAATCCTACCAAGCCCAATAGTCATGGGGGCCCACATGACTATACAGGCGACGGTATGGGGGACATTGGAGGCCCAAACATGAGCAAACCCAAGACATCCTATGGATGTAGTTGCATTATTGTTAGTTATGTTATTTTTATTCTTTTAACGACACATGACACCTAGAAACTTCTTAAACTCACAATCTTCCTATGTATGTTCCTGTAGATGTCAGCTAGGCAACTACGTGGAGGTAGAAAGTCAGGAAGATCCAATGAACGCTTGGCCACTCAAATTGCTAAACAGATGGCTGCAGTGCTTCCTGACATGTAATTCAAGTTCAACAAGCTCTCACCGCAAATCCCATCAACCCTCCCAATCAAGAAGACCAGAGCGTCGCAAACCCTCCCTCCAAAAAGTGCTCATACAAACACTTTAAATCTTGCGATCCCCCAAAGTATGAAGGGACCGAAGGTGTTACTGCTCTCCTTCACTGGTTTGAAGAAATGGAGAACACTTTTCTCAATTGCGATTGTCCCGAGGATCGCAAGGTACGTTATGCAACAGGAAGACTTTTTGGGTAGCCCTTACCTGGTGGAACACGGAAAAGGGTAAACGAGGAGTTGAAGATGCCATGGCCTTAACATGGGAAGAGTTAAAGGAACTCATGACAAGACGCTTCTGTCCAAGAAGCGAAATCAAAAAGTTGGAAGACGAATTCCACTCACTAAAACAAAAGGAAGGAGATCACACTTCCTATAATAAGAGATTTCTCGAGCTAAATCAGATGATCCCTAATCTGTTCACTCCCGTGTACCGCTTGGTTGAACACTAATTCGAGGTCTTCCCTCGAAAATTCAAGGCTCGGTTCTAAGCACTTCGCCTGCAACACTTGAAGCCGCAATGGAACTAGCTACCGAACTCACTGAGAATCGCATCCGAAACGGCAAATTTAAGGATGATAAGAAGAAAACACCCATAGAGACCTCAACTACAAACCACTCGGTCTCCTCCTCAAGGTTTGCTGGTAAGAGGAAACGAAACAGCAAGAATTTTGCTGTCACTCAAACCAACCCTCATATCACTGCTGCACCAATCACCCAAATTGCTCCTTCGACTGCACCATTTAAAAAGCCATACACCGGCCCACACCCAAAATGAAACCGTTGTCAATACCATCACCCTCCCGAAACTTTTTGCCAACATTGCACCAGCTGTGGCCGTGCGGGTCACACCATTCAAACTTGTCGCACTCTGCAACGAACAAACCGCAATCAACCCCCAACCCAAACCCACCATCAGATAGTGGGTCAAGCCCAACAACCCTTACTTCTACCACCTGCACAACACATAGCCCAATCCTACTACCAACCCAACTACCCCGTGATGCAACCCATGCGAGCTTGTTACAACTGTGGAGACCCAAACCATTTCAGGAACACATGTCCATGCTTGGTGAACATCATCCATGCTCAAGCCCAAGCGAACCCAGTAAACCAAGCCAACCAAGCTCCTCCACCTGCCAGAGGAAAAGCTTTCAACATCAATGCCAACCAGGCTAGGGCTGACCAACGTGGTTAACGGTACGTTTCTCATAAATGGTAGTTATGCATCCATGTTATTCGATAATGGCGCGGATAAGAGTTTTGTGTCCTTAGAATTCGAACCTATCCTCAACCAAACTCGTGATAATCTCATGGAATCTCTAACGGTGGAAGTTGCTGACGGAAAGCCCGTTTCATTAAATTCTATTATACGAAATTGTACTCTCACTCTAAACGATCACGATTTTCCAGTTGACCTCATTCCTATGAAGTTGGAAGTTTCGATATTATAATCGGTATGGACTGGCTCAGCCAGCATCACGCTGAAGTAGTATGCCGCGAAAAGTTCATTCGCATTCCTCTTGCAGACGGTCAGACCCTACGTATTTTTGGAGAAACCCTTCGAAAGGACTCAAATTAATGTCCTGCCTTCAAGCCCGAAAATATCTCCGCAAGAACTATGTCGCATTCCTAACTCACGTCGTTAAAAAGGGAAACAAGGAGAAGAAACTCGAAGATATACCAGTTGTGAAAGAATTCCCACAAGTCTTTCCCGACGACATCTCAGGACTCCCTCCTGTGAGAGAAGTCGAATTCTGCATCGATCTTGTACCTGGCGCTACACCAGTCGCAAAATCTCCTTATAGGTTAGCCCCATCCGAAATGCAAGAGCTGGCCAGTCAACTGCAAGAGTTGACTGACAAAGGATTCATACGTCCTAGCTCCTCGCCTTGGGGTGCACCTGTTCTCTTTGTGAAGAAGAAAGATGGAACATTTCGCATGTGCATTGATTATAGAGAACTCAACAAGTTAACGGTTAAAAATCGCTATCCACTACCTCGCATCGATGACCTCCTAGACCAACTTCAAGGCGCCACCTGCTTTTCAAAAATCGACCTTCGTTCTGGTTATCATCAATCAGAGTACATGAAGAAGACGTCCCAAAGACCGCCTTCCGGACTCGTTATGGTCATTACGAATTCATGGTCATGCCATTCGGTTTAACCAACGCCCCGCTTTCTTCATGGATCTAATGAATAGGGTATGCAAACCCTACCTCGACCGTTTTGTCATAGTCTTCATCGACGACATCCTTATCTACTCCAAGTCTAAATCCGATCATGAACGACACCTTCGACTCATCCTTACACTTCTAAGGACTGAAAAGCTCTACGCTAAGTTCTCAAAATGCGAATTCTTGTTAAGAGAAGTACAATTCCTTGGACATGTCGTCAATGACAAGGAATACATGTCGATCCTTCAAAAATCAAGGCAGTACAGGAATGGCAAGCGCCACGTACCCCTACCGAAGTAAGGTCATTTCTCGGTTTGGCTGGTTACTATCGCCGCTTCATTGCCAACTTTTCCCGTATTGCTGTACCACTCACGGCTTTGACTCATAAAGGAAAACCCTTCATATGGGGACCTAAACAAGAAGAAGCCTTCCAAACTCTAAAGCAAAAACTTTGTGACGCACCTATCCTCACACTCCCTAAGGGTTTCGATGACTTTGTAGTATATTGCGACGCATCAGGGCAAGGGCTAGGCTGTGTATTAATGCAAAGAGGAAAAGTGATAGCCTATGCTTCTAGGCAACTCAAGGTTCATGAGAAGAACTACACCACCCACGACCTGGAACTTGGAGCCGTTGTGTTCGCTCTCAAGATATGGAGACATTACCTCTACGGTACCAAGTGTGAAATATACACTGACCACAAAAGTCTCCAACATATCTTCAACCAAAAGGAGTTGAATATGAGGCAACGAAGATGGGTCGAACTTCTCAACAATTACGACTGTGAAATTCGGTATCATCCTGGCAAGGCAAACGTGGTGGCTAATGCACTCAGTCGAAAAGGTTATGCGAACTCCATTCGTCTTCTCTGTTCGCAAATCATAACCGACGTCAAAGATCGAATCCGAGCAGCTCAACATGTTTCTGTAACAGAAAACGACGTACGCGATGAGCTGTCATGTGGAGCGGAACTCAAAATCGAAACCAAATCCGACGGTATTCTATACTATTTAAATCGCATATGGATTCCCGATCGCGATAACCTTCGTGATTTCCTTATGAATGAGGCGCACAAGACACGGTACTCTATACACCCAGGAGCCGACAAGATGTATCAAGACCTACGATACACCTACTAGTGGCCTGGCATGAAAAAGGATATCGCTGTTTTTGTTTCCAAGTGCCTTACCTGTTCTAAAGTAAAAGCGGAACATCATAGACCTTCAGGACTTCTAGTCCAACCCGAAATACCTGTATGGAAGTG
The DNA here is from genome assembly GCA_947069175.1 of Scalesia atractyloides. Classification (NCBI taxonomy): domain Eukaryota; kingdom Viridiplantae; phylum Streptophyta; class Magnoliopsida; order Asterales; family Asteraceae; genus Scalesia; species Scalesia atractyloides. The sequence continues at coordinate 69,047,935 of CAMTDV010000019.1, forward strand.
GGAAAACATAACCATGGACTTCATTACCGGGTTACCTCGCACCTCCAGTGGGTTTGACACCATATGGGTAATCATCGATCGTCTTACGAAATCAGCTCACTTCATACCGATTCGCGAGGACTTAAAAAACGAGAAGTTAGCTCGTATCTACATCAGCGAGATCGTAAGCCGTCATGGTGTACCTTTAAGCATCATTTCAGACCGTGATGGCCGTTTCACTTCACGAACATGGCGAGCCGTACAAACCGCCTTGGGTACACGATTAGACCTCAGTACCGCTATTCATCCTCAAACTGATGGACAATTTGAAAGGCACCATCTAAACTCTTGAAGACATGCTTCGAGCATGTGTCATAGACTTCAAAGGGAATTGGGACGCTCATCTACCATTAGTTGAATTTTCGTACAACAATAGCTATCATTCAAGTATCGGCATGGCTCCTTTCGAAGCTTTATATGGTCGTAAGTGCCGATCTCCAGTATGTTGGCACGAAATTGGGGAATCACAAATCACCGGTCCAAAGTTAATTCAAGAAACAACCGACAAGGTCATTCAAATTCGAAACAATCTTCTAGCGGCACAAAGTCGTCAAAAGAGTTATGCAGACAAACGACGAAAGCCCTTGGAGTTTGACATTGGGGATCAAGTACTTTTAAAAGTATCACCGTGGAAGGGAGTGGTTCGTTTTGGCCAGAAGGGCAAGCTAGCACCACGCGACGTAAGACCTTTCAAGATACTCGAAAGAGTAGGTCCTGTAGCATACAAGCTTGACCTACCAGAAGAGCTCAACAGAATTCATCTCACATTCCACGTATCAAACTTGAAGAAGTGCCTCGCCGATGAAAACCTCCATATTCCTCTAGAAGACATTCAAATCGATGAATCTATGCACTTCATTGAAAGACCAGTAGAAAGCATGGACTTCGGAGAGAAGCGTTTAAGACGAAGTCGTATTCCAATTGTCAGGGTACGTTGGGAGTCGAAACGAGGACCTGAGTTTACTTGGGAACGTGAAGACTCAATGCGCGAGAAATACCCGCATCTTTTTCCTGTTACCACTACTACTTAAATTTCGGGACGAAATTTCTAAAAGTAGGGGATACTGTAACATCCGTCGAAAAACCGGTTTTCCCCCGTTATAATTTTCGTTGCGTATTTATAGTTGTTATTAATTTTAAACGATACATAATTAATAAATATATTAGAATTTAAAAACCATAATTTAAAATTACTAATAAACAAGGAATAAAAAAATAAATGTAGACGCCGGGTTTCGAACCCGGGTCACCCACAAGCCAAAACACACAACACACCGCTCCGCCACACACTGTCTTTTTGATAAACATTAAAACAAATAACACTTATAATGAAACTGAAAGTCAAACCGGTAATCAGCGCGCCCAAATTCGCAGTCGCCGGAAAAACCGAGATTATCGCGAATTATGACCGTTTCCTTTGACTGAAACGCGTGAACTAATTTCGACATCGGTTATAACCGATGTCTAACCCTCAATTTCAGTCATAACCGCCGGAAAACTTTGACCACGAATCAAGACCCAAATTCGAACCAAATACACCTGTTCCTCCTTATAAATACCCACCCAAACCTCTGGTAACCTTTTCGCCCAGAATCGCACTTTCTTTCGAAGCTTTAATCCTTCCAGAGCACGTCGCCGGAAACTTCAATTTCGCCGGAACTTCGCCGGAATCGATCGTCAGAAAACCGTATTCATTCATCAGTCGGTATAACTGTCTAAACTTCTCTGCTATCTCTTAATTTATGTTTTAATCGTTCAAATCAATAATCAAAACTGTTAAACAGTTCATACAGCCGGACATCGCAAATCAGAGCCGACGACACTTGCCGGAAAACCAAAGCAAACCCGCTGTTCTGGTATACCATATCATTTAATTTCTCTGTTCATTTCAATCAAGTTTAGGTCGTGAACGATTAAACAAGAACAGTCGGATTTCACTGTTCTGTATTCTTAAACGAAGAAGATGAAGTCACAAATAAGTATAAGTATAATTAAAATCAGATATTAAAATGGGTTAGACACACAGTCCAGCGGTGGATTGTGTGCACAAACAATACACACGTCCCGAGTTCGAATCGCACGCGTACCGACTTTCAGAAATAAAACCAACATTTTTAAAACTTAATCAGATCACGTTACAGAATGTTTATAAGAGTAATATAATCCATAAGTTAAACAGATTTAACACACAACCCAACTGGTTGGGCTGTGCGCACTCGAACCGAAGGACCCGAGTTCGACTCCGGGTCCCTGTAACCGGTTCGGCCGTATAAATCGTTTTTAATAAAAAACCAAATAAGTTAAAAATTAATTAGTATATAAATATAATTAAAACAGAGAATATTTCGGGTTAGACACGTAGCTCAGTTGGTAGAGCTGCGTGCACGTATACGAGAGGTCCTGAGTTCGAACCTCACTCAGCGCATATAAACACACACTCCGACCGGTCAACGGGGGTAAAAAAAGTCAACGTTTTTATTTCTTTTTATTTATTTAATCAGAAAAATCATTTAAAAATACTTAAAAATAAGATTTTTAAAGTTAGAAAACTTCCTTAAACTCACGAAAATAAGTCTAAAAATCCCATTAAGAGTATGAATTAAAAGTACTAATCTCAAATAAAACCCATTTATTTACCGAATCATTTTGTTATTATTTTAGGTTAGTTTTTCCCTCGTCGATCAAATCCTAAAATTCGTGCGCATCCAACGTCATCAAAGAACGCACCCAATGTGAGTGAATCTCTACCAATCCCCCGTTTTAATCATGTTTTGGGGTGTATCATGTATCGTTTAATTCTTTATTATATTTAAACACTTGTGCATCCATCATATCCGTGATCAAATGTGTATCAATTGTTGTGTGGATTATATGTAGTTTGGATTTATCATTTTCAGTGCACGCATTTCATTAGGCCCATCAGTTCCCCGTGGGAGACAGGTTGAGCATCAGGTGCCTCATAAGATCGGCTCCGTTTAATTGAGTCTTGATCTCACATTCATCATCATTCATATCATATACTCATTCAAAGTGGTTTGTGTTTGTTTACTTATATATGTTTGCTCACATGTGATTATTGCACAAATTTTCCATATTAAATAAAACAAGAAATTAATAACAATGTTTTATCAAGGTTCACTCGCCAACTTTTGTTGACCCAAAATATCCCCCGTTTTACACATGATACATGTGATCCAGCTGAGGCAAGAAACACATAGGAAGGCCTATGAGAATAAATCAGTTTAAGCTTTGGATTATTTACATAGTTTCATTTCCTTGTAATTGTATGAATTTTGATTTGGATATTTAAGTTGTAATTTGAATTTAATAAATATGAAACATTTTAGTAAACATCATGAGCTTTGGTGATAACCCAATCAGAGCCACTCTTGTGCCGTTCGGGATGTTGGGGCAAAACCTCATCGAGGACGATGAGTCCCTTAGGGGGGTGATTGTAACACCTAATGGCAACCTCCCAAATGTGGGGCAAAAAAAACCTCATCAAGGATAATGGCAACCTCCTACATGTTGGGGCAAAACCTCATCGAAGACGATGAGTCCCTTAGGGGGGTGATTATAACACCTAATGGCATACCTCCCAACATCGTCCGTGGACAGGAGAGATTCCTGGTTCATAAGTAATGCCCTACCTCTAAAATCACCAACGCGTTTTGGGCTTAATGCTAGTGGATGAGAGGAGAACTCCACAGTTAAGCGTGCTCAAGTGGGAGTAGTACTAGGATGGGTGACCTCCTGGGAAGTGTCCACCAGGGCAACAAAAAACAAAGCCGTGAGTTCCTGGATGGGCCACCCATCAGGGGCAAAGCGGACAATATTGGTGATAACGAGGGGCAGGGGTGTTACATAATTGAACCATTGACTGTTTTTGACAGAACCGAAGCTGAACCGAACCTCATCTGGCCCGCGTGCATCGTTTTACCATCTTGACCGTGTGTTGACTCGGTTGACCGAGTTGAAACTGAACCCTAACCAAACCCGAACTTAAACTGAACATTGTTGAGCCGAACCCCAAACCGTCGCCGTTGTGGCTCCGGCTGCCATACACTGTCGTCGTTAACACCCTGTACCACCCCCATCACGTCACCCCACATCACTGACAACCACCACAGCTACCTGTAACAAAAATCGAACGACCGGTAGACATGGATCTTTACAGATCTGAAAGAAAGAAATGAAGAAGGATGAGAGATAGAGAGCTTATCGGAACAGAACTTCGAACCACGAATGCCGGAGACAAAAAACGGCACTAAGGTTACTCGAAACAGAAAACGGTGCCTGGAATCGTGTTCGGGAGGTCCGATTTAAGGGGGGTACACCCCTGTTCCGCCGTCAAAATCCTCCATCGCCGCCGAAGCACCACCGGCTCCGCCGTGCACCACTGCCGACTCCGCCGGCTGGAGTCCGGCCACAGTCTGCCAAGAAAGAGAGAGAACGATGGGTGTGTATGTGTGCTAGGGTTTTGCAAGAATGAGGGTGAAGGAAGGGTTGAGATGTTTAAATACTAGGGTTTGAGAGTGGACCGGGCCCAAGGCCCATTAGTGCGTATCTAGTTGTTCAAGTGGCCCAATAACGTTTCCTTGGCCCGTTTTCGTTCCCGAGTTTCATCATATGTCGTATAACTCTTAATTAGGGTCGAAAGTGCATTAAATTATATCGAAGGTCGGTGTTTGGCGCGTATTTCTTCGATTACGTTAAAAGTCGCGTAAATTTCTATGGTCGTTGTCTCTATTCGTTTTTCGATCTGTTTTCAACTACTATTATTAAAATTCGATTACAGAGTTAGATTTGTTATAATATTTCCATTTTGAATGCGATACACATGTATGATGCCTCCGTTTCGTTGCCGGTGCGTTCCTGTAGTCGTGTTTTTCGTACGTGTAAGCGCTTTGTGCCATTCGAAGCACCGTAATTCCGCGAAACCAAGTTCATATGTGCATATATACGTATAAAATTTGTATTTGTCGTCCTTGTCAGTAATTTGTCCGGTGTCAGTTCATTGTCGCTTATCGTTCAACAGTTTTCTCGAAAATCCCCATACGCGCACTGTAAGGTTAGACAGGCGTTCCTAGGCATTTTAAAAGCCTAATTGAGTTAATACGTGTCTTAAACACGATTTATTATTGCCTTAAACGTTTGTTATTCGCGTAATTGAAAGCCGAAAAGTACCGGTTGTCACATTAAGTGTCTTAATTTTAACTTGCAAGAGTTGCAAGACGTATGGGAGTGAAAACTTGTTATTACCTCAACTTGCACCTCTTGTACAAGACACTGGTCCTTCACAACTTTTCTCATTAAGAAACTAATGCTATTCTTACAAAAGTTTCATTGTTGCTTAAATGTGGGTACACTTAGATTTCTTGCCAAAACTATAATCCTCAAATAGAGAAACTACAACGAGTAACATCATTAACTTGTTTCTCTGTCAGAATCTATTGGTCTTCTATAGTTGACCACAAGCATGCTAAATTGTTAAAGATTTCTAAGATAAGTGGGAGCAGTAAAAGTCCTTATCAGGATTTGTCGGAAGTGCAAGAGGCGGGGGGAGAGACTTATTACATTTTACTCTGATTACACCTCTTGCACACCATACTGCACCAACTCTTACACACTTAGAATCTTGAAAGTGATAGCAACTTAAGGAAGAGTTAATCCATAAAACTGAAACTCTTAATAAAACCCAATAATCAAAGGAGGCCATCTAAGTTTAAAAGCCTACTAACTTTGATGATTATCTATCCTCCCTGACTTTAGTTGAAATGGATATTGGAAAGTTTACCAATCCTACCTCTTCTATTTAAGTCATTAGCATCAATCAATCTTCTAAATGTGAAAAAAAAACTATTTTTGGAAAATCTAATTTTATGTGTTAGAATAACGTTTGAGATTTGTTTGAATTACCTAAGGGTGATTATAACTAAACCAAATCTAAATGAAAACGTTAAGACACTAAAAAGAAAAACATGATTGGTTGTTAAAGGTTATACTCAGAAGAGAATAAGTTATCAAAGAATCATCTTACCTTTCTTACAAAAGGGAGGATCATTTTTGTTCTAGTAGCTTATAATCTTTTGTAGCTACATTAAATAAATATTAAAACAACTTTCCCTAAACAAAGACTTACATGTTCAAAACAACCTGAAAGTTCTAAACTACGGTCAAGAACACTTACTTTGTATGGGTTGAAGCAAGCATCAAAATGTGATGAAATCTTAGTGCAATTCTTTTCATTAAGAGTTAAGTGGATTTGTGTGTACCCACCTCAAGATGAGTGGGAACAACTAATATAAACTTGTCCTTATATAGATGACACTCTTTTGATAGGTATATGTTACATAAGTCAAATAATTTCTCACACATATTTTGATATAATGAATCTCGGAGATACCACTTACGTGAGAGATATCAAAATATACCGAGATAGACCCAACGGGACATTAGTTTCGTCCCATAAGCTTTACTCCAAAGTGGGTCCTTACATGTGTAAAAACAATATTGCTCTCATTAAGATGATAAAATGATAAATGAGATTACTTCCTTATGCTTCATTAATTAGAAGCCTTATGTAGGTTTAAGTCTATACTCGTTTCTACATTGTTGAATACTAGACCAGTCTAGATTATTGGGAAGCATTTAATATCTTTTAGAAACGAGAAAGACTATAAGAAGAAGCGAGAACTCAAACCGGTTAATTACTCTTCCTTTGATTCAAAGGAAAAGAAATGTCAATTCGGGTATATCCTTATGTCAGCAGATATAATTGTCTCATGGAGGAGTCATAAGAAACTGATAAAACGACATAAGTTATAATGATATAATATGTTGTTAATTAACAATGCAGTTGTCAATAAATGTTGTTGAAAATTTATCAGCGGACTCATAAACTTGTTAACTCCATATAAATACTATATTGAAGACTTGTTATGAAAAGTCAGCTACCTTGTTTCCTCGAACATTACCAGTTCGAGAGGTGCTGCATTAAACTTCGATACAAAATTGTTGTTCGTTTATGAACAAGAAGAGGAAACTAAATATTTGTATCAAATAAAATTACATTCATGATATGCTTGCGGGTCCAATAACTAAGGTGTACACCCAAAGTCTTTTTAAGAGCTCATAATAAAGACGGGTTTTACAAAAGGCCTTACATAATAGCATATCGTACATATGAATGATTAGTTACTATTATTTCCTCAATTATTTAAATTTGTTTGTCTATAAATACGTATATGTGCACCTAATGACGTATAGACAATAATTATACAAATTAATTAAAGGGCTTACCTCAGTCATTTTGGTCTTAGATTTACGCATGTTTTGATTTGGGGCTGTAACATGATTAATGGGGGTCTTGAGTTGACAATAACTCAATGACTGTATTTTTCTGTTACACTTTCAATTTGAGACATTGATTAATGTTTTAACTTGGCCAAACTTATTTATGCATATCACAAATGATCACTCGGCCAAGTGGGAGAATGTTAGAAATAACCCGTTTATGTGGCCTTACGGATCATTTGAATAACTTACCAATATGACATAACTAGTCCCCGACAATTACTTGATGGTAGTAATTGTAAATATTTAATAGTTTAAGGGCCGGGGCAATTAAGATTTCCCATTAGGTACCTTTAATAAGAGAATGTATAGAGTTTTCATAACCTACCATCACTTATGATCATTATATATTGATCATTGGTTATGATAAAATGGTAAGAGAAAAAAACTCCTTAAGAACACCATGAACAATTCTCTCTAATGTGATCCATCAACACAAGGTACCATAACAGGAATCGTGGATTAATCACTCTCATCTCTGATCTCTGTTCCAACAAGTAAGTTTTATTGTTTTGATGTCTGATATCATTTTCATGATTGAATGAAAATCATTAGGGTTCTTTTATTGTGACCCATGTTTAAAGATATAATCAACAGTTCTATCTTTCTTTGGTCCATGTTGATCTGTAAACTTTTGACCCGGGTCCTTTGCACCACGGTTTCAATCATTATTTCGGTTTTGACCCGTATCTCGCACTTGACTCGAACCATGTCCATGACCCTAACTCAGATTGTTAGAACCTCCTCGCCCATGCCCCCTGATTTGTTAGGGATTTGTGGTTAAAGGAACTTTCACTACCGACGAACATCAACTTGCTCAGATTTTCTCCTACAACTTCATTATGTTTAATTGTCTTCAAAAGTCTTCAACCTTCAAATTGCCCCCGAAAAAGTCATAGCCTTAAATATTGTGTATTGTTCAATTAAAGCTACATTTGGAACATACTTCCTGGAACAAAGCTAATAATTTCTTTTTGTCTTTGTAGGTGGTTCCCAAACTTGCTGCTTTGGTAACCAACTGACCAATCCTACATGCAAAAGAATCATTCGTCTCTGTTTCTTCCATCTCTAACGATTCGAACTCTATTTCCAATTGTTCAATCTTTGCCTCTTGAACCCATTCAACCCCAACATACTGTGAATTTAGCGCTTCCCATATTTCTTTTGGAGTTTGAAACTAAGCTACTTGAAACAAGAGCTCTTCGGGCATTGCCTAAAGTAGTAGTGCAACTGCCATGTCATCCTTTTTGGCATCCACTTATTGTTCTCCTAGTTCTAAAGCTTGCAATATTCCATGAACTCGGAAAATCGTTTTGATCCTTATTGCTCAGATGTTGTAACTAGTTGATGTTAACATAGGACATTGTAAGCTTGTAGAAGCCGGATCTTTTACCACACCTGGTTGTGGTCTCTCTTCTTCAGTTTCAGCCATATTTATCCTCCTTGTTCGTAAGAGGAGTTGACAAACCCTGATCCAGTCTTTCGGATTTAACAGATTAGTTGGTTCTGAATACCGCTCTTAGAACCGAACTAAATGAATAAAGTAAAATTACTTTAAACCCGAACACCGAGTTAATGGCTTTGAGCACCAGCTGGTCCCTTAGCTGCTGCTTTGTAGAATAATAATATAGAACTTGAAGCCCTTAAAAAACCTGCAATCCTCTATTATTCTCGCAGGTCTACTCCTTTTAAATAAGTCGTCTGAATAAAAAAGGCCATTGTTCTACTTCTTTTTAAACAAAACCCCTCGGATCCAAACGACTGTAACCACGCTCCAATCTTTCAAGTCCGGCTAAAATTTTTCACGCTCAAATCATTCATATCCACTAGATTGAAACCTATGCCGTCTCCTGTTGCCGTCGATGCTCCCTCGATGATTCCTTTACGCTGAAAAACATCGCTATGAACACTAACACCAACCGCTGCCTTCTGCCACTTCCGGTTCTTCCTTGTCGGTTCCTTTGACGCCAGAAGTTTGTTTCCCCTCCGATGCTTCTGATTTCGAAGGTAACAAACACAATCGTTGGGATGTTGAACTGGCTCTGATACCAATTCAAGTCCCAATCGATAATCACACACATAAAATTAGGAATTAGCGCTCCTTTTGTTAATACAATTGGCTCAAAACGGAATAGCACTCATAACCACAAAAATCCAGGATGGATTGGTTATATTTTGGTAAAAAACCTAATAGAAACACAATCCTAATTCTAGTTAAATATAAACACCCTTTTCTATATCTAACTAAAACAAGGAATCTGATAATTATCTATAACTTTTATAATTATTTTCAAGTAAGATCAACGCTAATCATTATTGCTCTTTTAAAGACGCCACAATCAACCTGACCCATCAGGTCGGGCTCGGGTATAAAATATTCTGGCCCAACAAAATACGGTTAAAAAAGACACAAAAATAAACGGGTCAACCCAAAAACGCTCATGGTTGGCCCAAACACAACCAGTTTAACTAAACGTGTCAGCAGATTCAACCCAAAACAGCACCGCCCTCGCTTAGACTAACATACCCGTAATTTGTGTTTGGTTCATATCGTGTTAGAAATCATCCCCTACTCGACTTACCCCAAAAACTACAGCAATCATCCCTGCTCCGATCTGCAACACCCATGCGTTTGGATCTGGTAATAGGAAAGGAGAAAGAGCTATACATTGTATGGTCCCAAAGAGAAAGTAGAAGAAGACAATTCTCCGTTGATCTGAATATTATCTAGTCGTTGCAGTCTGGATATACATATAATTTAAGTAATTAATAGCTAAAAATAATCATGTCTCGTTTACTTTTAGGAAGATCTTACTTGTAAAACATTCCACATAGCACCAATAAATCCATCAACAACAAGAATTAGACCGCCCAATATCCCAATCCGATGGTCGTGATATAAGAAGCTGATTGGATGAATCCGGAGATCGGCCCGCATGAAAAAGTTCTGGCCTTGATAGAATGTGAACACCATTGCTCCAGATATTGCTATTATGGTACCCAATAACTTTGCTAGAATGCTGGGACTTCTTATGTCTATTTTCCCCATCCTAAAACACATAAACAAAAGTCTAAACTTTACGACCGTTTAGTTTTCATAACGCGTTTAGAAGAATTGGAACCCGTCAATGAAATTGGAATTCCCGTGCCAAATTTTCACCTTCAAGGGGCGGCATAATGGTAAGCGTTTAGTCCCTCTAGCAAAGGCCTTACAATTTATAAATCAACTGTGCCTTTAACCCCCTTGAAGGCCACCTGCCTGACATAATCTACGTTTTACCTTTTCTCATTGGTTAGCAAGGCATTAACGAGCCTGTGAGATTTTCGATGACAGATACTCACATTTACATAAAAAAATGGCCATGGTACTTGAGCATTACCTGAAAGCAACTGCAATCAAGAATGTGTTGCCAGGACTCAAGTTTGAGATTGCACTTGTCATGGTTGTAGAGCTGTAGTAAGTACCTTGATATAAAAGTACCTGGAAAAGTCAAATCCTACAAACAACATATATATGTAAGAGCATTCATAATGAAACCCTTATATTTATGTGCGTGAGGGAATTATATTTATAAGGATTGGTTGTGAGTAGTTTTAGTGGAGAAAAAAGAAAATATATGAGAATGTTACTGTTTATCTGTAAATATATGGGAAACATTGTTTACCCCTTATAAATTTTTTAATATTTAGAGTGAAGAGAAAATATAATGATAAATATATAAAAATATTATTTGATTGAAAAGAAGAAATTATTTAATTGAAAAGAAGAAAGAAAAAGTAGTAATTGTTGATATACTTACATGGATATAGATAAATGATCCAAATATGAATGCTCTAAGGTTTGTGAGAATTTGTAACTTTGTAACGTGTTAATGTGTAAATTGAGGTGTGTTTATAGAAAGGGGTCAAACTAGAAAGTTCTTTTTGAAAAAGGACAGACTAAATGGATAGAAAGTAGTCACTGAAATTCAGTTTCAATAAATTATTATATTAATATTTTTTTTTCTAAAATGTTGAGAAATGTGTTTTGGTGATAAACCAAACCCGTACTTCTCCATTTTGAACCAAACCAACACCACCGACCCGAACCATCTTGACCTATATCTTATAAGAAAGATGGAACACATTAAAGTTTATAACTTTTTTCAAGGAAATTGTCAAAAACATGTTTAATGTTTTGGTGATCAACCAAACCCAAAATGACCCATTTTGAACCAAGCCGACCCACGTCTCGACCTTTAAAATTCCGTTTACCCTAAAAGGCCAAGAATAAAGAATCTGAAAAGATGACGGAAGGTGAGTGGAGATTGAGGACGGTCAACGTTTCTGTAAAAGGTCAAACTATTAAGATTGATCCTTCATCTTCATGGAGTAAGATAAAAAAAAACTAAACAAGTATGGATTATGTTGGCAAACTGAAGATACCAATGATGAAAAATGGAAGCAGTATCAAGGTGGCAAGAGCATCATGGTAAACAATATAAACAATAGGAGACATACCATCATTCATGGCTGCTTTGACTATGGTCAACGTGCTCATATCCAAGCATGTGATCATTAACATAGCAACAAAGGGCATCACCTCCTTCCTCCATGACCCCGCTTCACTTCTTTCGGTCAACATATTGATTGATCTTTTTCCTGTAAATATTTAGCGTTGAAAATCTGTGTTATTAGAAAACTCACGAGATCTCACCAACACTAGCTAGTAAGTAATAATGTGATTTTTTTTGAACTGCATCTCGATCAGGGCTAAACATGATCAAAGCTCGGTTAAAGTAGGATTCAAACCTGAGCACTCTTGGGCAGAAACCCACTAGGTGGTAAACCTTTCCACCTCCATTGCAACCACTAGGCTACAATATCATTGGCAAGTAATAATGTGATATCAAGTACACTGCAGCTTGTGCTAAAAACAAGAAAGAAAGAATTTGGGATCCTTATACATGCCGATCTGATTTTTCAGATTTGAAGCTAGTTAACCTTCTAGCAATAATTTTTCACATTAACTTATTACATAATTAACATATTGTATAATCAGAAGATTGTGATGTTTTTGGTGGGTGAGAAATTTTATTGAACAAATATTAGTCACATTTTGGTAAGAATCAAGTTAAATATGAACTATACTGTATTCGGAACTCCACGATCGATAATGGGGATTTATGAATTTTTTCGAGTGGGTTCTGATGACGGGGGTAGCTCAAGCCTCAATAAAATAGTTTAAATACATTAACGCTTAAAAGGTCAAAAGATTAAAGGGTTCGAAACCCGCGAACTCAGGTGAACAGCAAAAAACATGTGAACAGTAAACCATTACCTCACTGATTGCTTGTCAAACTCTCTCACAGCTGTAAAAGAGAACATGTGCACAGAGAACACCCTTTTATCCGCAGGTCCAAAGCCTTCAACCCTTAAACGGGTAATTCCTCCACTGTAGCTTGGATCCTTGGTCCGAGCTTCCTCTTATAGAATGTGTCTTGTCTATAAGAACCAGCTCCAACAGCCATATCATACACATCGGATTAGCAAAGCTAACACATACTCTTGATCTTATCTTCTCCCTTAAGAACAAGTTCCATACTTGCTTCTTTTCTTCACTTCAAACATCATTGCTTCACTAACAACTTCATTCTGGCTTGAATTCCCTTCAAGCTAGATCAAAAGTGAACAATAAACAAGTGAAGCAACCCCACGTGCTACAAACGTGGGAGGACCCGCGCCCTGCGTTAGGCTAACCGAAACCCTTGAAGCCTTTTAGCCTAACTAGCCTGTCCGCTGTCATTGGTCTTGTATTTGTTGTAGCAACAAGTTGGCGCCCACCGTGGGGCTACGCCGCTTATTCTTCTCAAAAGACCAGTATTGTTGCTCCATTCTCTTCTAAATCATCACGTTAGAAAACGGATCTCCTGGGGAAGTGAATCAAGTACCACGTACTTTAACGTCCACCGTTAGTCCAACCTCACCGGTTGTGACAACTCCACTCTCCACCCCTGGAGACACTTCTGCTGGGATCTCGTTCCCTGAGTTTTTCCAAACACCAAGTCCTTCATGTTCTGGAGCTCCCTCCCCACAAATTGGCACCTCAAGTGCCCCAGAACGCGTTGATTTAACCTCAGAGTGAGTTGCCAGAAATTTCTTACAGTTGAGGTCTCTCCTCAACCAACACGTAAGCAAGAGCGGGAAAAAGGGGTCAGAATAAGGTTGGATTATGATGAACCAGAACCGTCTTTATCGCCAGGACCACCGCCTCAACCTTTCAGCAATTCGCAACCCATGACAACTGGCCATGAAGCTGGTCCCAGCACGGTATATCAACCTTTCAACCCTACCCCTTATTCTTATGGAAAGCCTAACCCGACTGCCTTTCCCATATTCACCTCTCAGCCGGTCATGACAAGTGCACCCATTGGGCACGAGACCACCTTTGAGCAGCTATGGCAATCCCCGGTTACAAGTGTTCCCCCTCCGGTTACCTCCACATGGGAGCAAGCATTAGCCACTTTGCCTTTAGCGCGAGGCGCCGGTATAAATACCTCCATGGGAATACCTTGTGCTGCACAACCAGAAAGGCTCGAAGGCTTTAACCTTGTGCCTCAACTGATGACCCACATGATGGTAAGTTTCGTTGGCAACATTTCATTAATCATGTGTTTTCCACTCACCAAGGACTTCAAATGGCAATCAAGGTTCAAGAACTGAAGAAGATCTGGCTAAACCATACAACAAGCAATTGTCCTGTTTTTCACAACAAATCGTTGACTATGATTTCCAAATAGAATCAAGATGCCATCTCATATAAAGACATACGACGGAACGGAGGATCCAGAGGATCACCTCCAAATATTACCGGAGCAGCCAAAATTGAGAAATGGTCCAACGCAGTGTGTTGTCTCATGTTTGTGTAAACACTCGTTGGATCGGCCAGAATATGGTTCAATGATTTACCGGACAAAAGCATTCGAACCTTCGATGACCTAAGCAAAGGATTCTTGGCTAACTTTTCACAGCAAAGGAGATACATCAAAGATGCAACGGTGATTTTCCAAATCAAGCAAAGGGACGACGAAAGTCTCAAAGAGTTCACTGAGAGATACAAAAAGAAGGTCTTACCTACGTAGGTGCAGACGAAAAAATGAAGATGGCTGGATTTATGACCGCCATCACCTCCAAGTATCTCACAAGAGACTTTAACAAAAGCCTACCCAAGACTCTTGAGGAAGCCCTTGAAAGGGCTGCGCTCATATACGAGGAGAGGAAACGGTAGATATCAAATAACAAAGGAAATGGGCACCTAGCTGGCGAAGCAGAAACCCAAGCAGAAAGAGGGGAAATTTTGGCCACTACGATAAACGGTTCAAGGGTTCAGACTCTCGAAAGCCTGAACCTCGAAACCCTCCAAGCAGAGAGGGAACTGTCAATTTCACAGCTTAACTAAAACCCCCAAGAAATTCTAGCAACAGAGGAAATCAAGCACAACTTCCGACCCCCAAGACCTTTACCCAAAAGTAAGAAGAATGAAAACTCCACTCAATATTGCGAGTTCCACGAAGAAAAAGTCCATCATACGAACGATTGCTTTCAACTTAAGAAACAGATTGAAGAGGCTGTTAAGTCCGGAGAGTTGGCCCATTTGGTGAAAGGGGTACCAGGCAAGATGGTCTGAAGGAAAAAGCAAAGAAGTAAAAATGGTGGACTTCGATGGAGAAGCCTCCCACAAAAAGCCACGCTTGGAGGCTTGGGAGCTTCAATGTGTCTACTTCCCACCACCAGAAAGGAGCCTGACCTACGAACCCTTTGGTGGTTGAAGCAATTGTGGGGAGTATTAGAACATGCAAAGCCTACATCGACACAGGGGCGCTACAGAGATCATGTTGAAAAATTCTTCAGATGTCTAAGCAATGAGGAACGTTCAAGGCTTCAACCATCCGCATCATCTATAAAAGGTATCGCTGATATACCCCTCAAACCTTTGGGCCAATTAGACCCTCAATGTTTGTTTCAATGAAGGAAAGATAGAAAGGATCAAACCACTCACCTTTGTAGTTATCGACATTTCCGTCCAACTATGATGTAATCATAGGAAGGCCGGCCAAACTGCATTCGTCATGGCTGTTTCGGTTGGTCAAGGCACCGTAAAGTTCCCCAGCGAGAGAGGGATTGCAACCCTTCAACCTACCTAAGAAGCTTACATGGTTGAAGGGGAAAGTTCAAAAAACGAAGATGACGAACAAGGTCTTATAGTAAACCCCAAATACCCAAAACAAAGGATAAGGGTAAACACAAGCTTTCCAAAGAAACTCTTTCATACCTTGAGAAGCTGCTGATACACTAAGCGATGTCTTTGCTTGGTGCCCGGAAGACATGGCGGGTATCCCTCTAAGCATTGCTGAACATTTTGTTAAAAGTACCACCAGATGTGAAGCCTGTGGTCCAAAAGAAGCAGAGTCTAGCTCCTGAACGAAGACTGGCAGCATGCCAAGAGGTCGAAAAGCTTGTTCTAGCTGGGATCCTTTGGGAAGTGAAATACCAATCTTGGGTTGCCAACCCCTTATGGTTTCGAAAACCAGACAAGTCATGGAGGATGTGTATCGACTTCAAAGACTTGAAAAAGCATGCCCAAAGGATTGTTATCCCTTGCCAGAAATTGACCTCAAGGTTGACTCTCTTACTGGTTACCCTTTTAAGTGTTTCCTTGATGCTTACATAGGTTATCACCAAATTCTCATGAAAAAAAAGATGAAGAAAACACCGCATTTCACACGGACAAGGGTATCTTTTGCTACCAAAAAATGCCTTTTGGTCTAAGGAATGCCGGTGCAACCTACCAACGTCTGGTTGACAAAGCATTTGCTAGTCAAATTGGCAAAAAACATGGAAGCTTATGTTGATGATTTAGTGATCAAAAGCAAAACCGAGTATCAAATGCTCGACGACATACCAGAGATCTTCCAAAACCTGAGAAAAATCAACATGAAACTCAACCTGGTAAAGTGTTCATTTGGGTTTGAAGAAGGCAGGTTTCTTGGGCACATTGTGGGGAAACAAAGCATAAAAGCCAATCCAAACAAGGTCAGGCTGTTTTGGAAACCAGATCCCCACAAAGCAAAAAAAGAAGTGCAGAGTCTGAATGGAAGGCTTGTAGCCTTGAAGCGTTTTACCTCCAAGTTCGCTGAAAAGTCCCTCCCCTTTTTCAAGACACTTAAAGGGTGTACAAACAAAAAAGATTTTAGGTGGACGGAAGAAGTGGAAGAAGCTTTTAATCAGATGAAGCAGCACTTAGCTTCACTACCGGCCATAGCAGCCCCAGAAACGGGAGAAACAATCTCTGTTTACCTCTCAGCTGCCGAATAAGCCATAAGTTCGGTCTTGACCATTGAACGAGACAAAGTTTAGGTACCCGTTTACTTCTTCAGTAAAACATTAAAGCTAGCTGAGATCAAATACCCTCCTTTGGAAAAACTTGCTTTAGCCCTAGTCCAAACAGCTAGAAGGCTTCGAGGGTAATTTCAAGCACACCCAATGCAAGTGGTCACTGACCAACTTATCAAAAGTGTGCTTGAAAAAATAGAAAATTTAGGACGGTTAGCCAAATGGGCTGTGGAACTAGGTGAACATAACATCACCTATGTTCCCAGAAAAGCTATCAAAGCCCAAGTCCTGGCAGATTTTATCGTTGAAATACCAAAGCAAGACACCACTAAAGTTAATGTAACTGTCACTGAGCCTTCTTACCCTGAAGCCTGGAAGCTTTTTACCAATGGAGCTTTCAGCATCGAAGGGTCAGGGGCTGGGCTCATCTTAATCAACCCCGAAGGGTTAGAGTTTACATATGCTCTTCGACTTGAATTTCAGACTACAAACAATGAAGCTGAATACGACGCATTGATCGCTGGTTTGAAGATAGCCAAAGAAATGAAGGTTCAAAAGCTTCAAGTCTTCACAGACTCGTTGCTTATTTCAAGCCAAGTCAATGATAGCTATGTAGCAAAAGAGCCCAACATGAAGAAGTATCGGGAGAAATCCAAAGAATTGATCAACACATTTCAAGCATGTACCATCAGGCAAGTCCCTAGATCCCAAAACAAAAGAGCCGACGCTCTAAGCAAACTTGCGTCTCTTACGTTTGCTCACCTTACCAAGAAAGTATTGGTTGAAGTGTTGAAAACCCCCTCTATCCAAGAATTAGAGGTGCAAGACGTAATCACTGAAGAAGGCCCTAATTGGATGACTCCCATTGAAAATTTCCTCAAAAATGGTGAATTACCCAGTGATCAAATAGAGGCTGAAAGGGTTCGAATCAAATCCACACAGTACGTATTGCAAGGAGAAACCCTTTTCAAAAAAGGATACTTGCACCATTACTGAGATGTGTTGGCCCTGAACAAAGCCAATATCTAATCAAAGAGGTTCACGACGGGATATGTTGAGCTCATTTTGGACCAAGATCGGTGGTTGCAAAATTGATGGATCTCGGGTATTTTTGGCCTACTATGCATCGAGAAGCCATCGAGCAACTAAGAAAGTGTGAAGCTTGTCAAATACATACACCGGTGCCCAAGAGCCCCAAACATGATCTCGTTCCAATCACTTCAGGCTGGCCATTTCACAAATGGGGAATGGATATTGTCGGACCATTCCCATCGGCCAGGGGTGGAGTGAAGTTCTTGGTGGCTATGGATTACTTTACCAAGTGGCCTGAAGTCAAGCCATTCGCAAAGATAACAGGTAAACAAGTCATTGAATTTGTATGGGAAAACATCATTTGTCGCTTTGGGTTGCCGGGAGTATTGGTCACGGACAACGGGAAACAATTTGCTAGAAGCCTTTTAGCACCTGGTGCAAAGAATTCAGAATAACTCCAGTGTTCAGCTCAGTTGCATATCCCAATCCAACGGCTAAGCCGAAAGAACAAACCGGAGCATAGTAGAAGGTATCAAGACCCGATTGGAAGCATGAAAACAATTGGCTTGAAGAACTTCCAAACGTTCTATGGGCAATAAGAACAACAGAAAAAACAAGTCACAAGAGAACACCTTACAGCTTGGTGTTCGGATCAAAGCTGTAATTCCAGCAGAAATAGGAGTTATGACTCAAAGAACACTCAACACGGACCTCGAATCAAACAATGAAGAGACCATGTTGAACTTGCAACTCCTCGAAGAAGCCCGTGATGAAGCCGCCATACAAGAAGCCAAATACAAGCAAAAAATGGAAGCCTATTACAATGCAAGGGTGAAACATGAACGTTTCAAGCTAGGTGATCTCGTACTTCGAAACAACGAGGCCAGCAAAAAAGAAAACCAAGGCAAACTTGGCCCAAAGTGGGAAGGGCCATATACAGTCCTTGAGGCTCATAAAGGTGGATCCTACAAACTGGCCAACGCAGAAGGCAAAAAGCTTCCCAGGCACTGGAACGGCAAAACCCTTAAAAGGTTACATGTCTAGACAAGAAATTGAGAATGTACTTCAAGAGTTGTGTAATCTCCCCTTTTGTAAACAAAAACCTGTTGAATGAATGATGAAGTTTTTATATAACTTGTCTTACCTATCCTATAATAAGGTTGAGAACCTAACAAAAACTCATGCAAGGCATGTAAGGGGAGGAGCTCCCAGGCCACATCGCTCAATAGGTTCAGGGGTTGAATGGACCTATATAAGGGGTGAGTTCCTAAATCAATACAACTCCATGAGACTTAAAAATTTTTCAACAAACTTGTCTCATAGACGGGTTTGAGCAGGCTACATCAATTGTTCCTTAAACCTTAAAAAGTTTACGAAATGCAAACACACTAAGTAATGATATAAAGTATAGACAACATGTGCCATTTACCTAATGAAGCCTTGAAGCTAAAGTGACTGCAACACTAAAACTTCTTAAGGAAAATTAGATAAACAGACACATAAAACAAACAAGACAAATGATCATCAACACATATGCAACAAAAACATAAAACACGAACATATACATAAACAGAAAGGCCTTCAAGGTCATAATCCTAAACATTGTTCACAAAGCCATCAAGGCTATTAATCAACAAAAGAAACCATAAGGGTTTCCATCAAACCTAGAAATTGTTCAAACAACCATTAAGGCTAGCAACAACCACAAACGGAAACCTTAAGGGTTTCCACAAAACCTAAATTGTTCAAAAGACATAATAACATTGTTTAAGGTGCTAAGATAGCTACGAATAAATTGTTCAAACACCAGAAGAAGGTTTGGAAACACTGGTCCCATCACCTTTACCTTTCTTTGCCTTCTTCACCTTCTTGACTTTTGGGTCACCACCACCAGCAACGGTTGAACCATCAAGGCTTGTCGTATTAGACCCATCAGCACCACCAGACAAAGTCTCTTCACTATCTCCTGAACAAGAACGCTTCTTGGATAAAGACTCAAGCACCTCAGAACAAACCTTTTCATCGAGCACAGAAGGTTTCAATCCCTGCAAAACAGAAATGGGTTTACCAAAGCAGGAAGAAACCTCACCCACGTAAGGATAAGTCAGCCTTTCCATAGCTTAAACAACCTCTTTGAAAGTCTCTGAGGCCTTGGGGCGAAATAGAGGAGATTGTTCCAAAGCTTGACCCGACTCATGAAGTTTAAAACCAGCAACCAAACCCAGGTGCTTCCCATAATTCAACAGCTTTGTATAAACGTCACCAAGGGCTGAATTAAACTCAGTTGAGTGAAGGAGATAAGTGACAACCTGTTGGAAACCATGCTCAATGAGCCACTGGTTGTCACTGGTAGCCTGAACCACAGAAGCCTTTAAGCCTTCCTTCACCTCAGCAAAGGCTTTCTTTTGAACTTCCAAGGCCTCCCTATCAGCCTTGAGCTGGAGCTTATCTGCCTCCATCCTTTTCTTCAGATCTCCAATCTAAACTTCGTGTCTACGATTAATTTCCCCAACCTTCTTCACCCAGGCCTCTTCTTTCTTCGAAAAACCATCCATGTCCTTTCTCATAGCATCCATCGAAGCTTTCATCTGTCCTTCTTCTTCGAAGACTCAACATACTCCTGCATCCCTTTCCTAAAACGAGTGACACCCTCAGCCAAAAGGGACGAAAGGTTACAGGAACTGAGGATCAACCGAGAAAGCATTGCATCGCCCTCCACATCAGAAATAGAACCTCGAACTCCAGGAGGGGCAAAATTTGCTAACACATCTGCACAAACATCGGGATCCTTGAAGCTATCCCCAACCTTCACATTCCAATTGGGGACATAAACCTCATCTCCAGTTAAACCTTCCACATTCCTCGAAGATCCTTGAATAGAAAGAACCATAACCTTCTTACCTATAGATTTCTTTTTCTTAGCAATCACCAACTCTTGCTGTTTCTCAACTTCATCACCAAAACCTTGATTCCCGGCAGTATCACCATCATCACTTAAGTCAACATGCTCGAGAGCAGAAGACTGACCACTAGCTTTCAAACGTCGATTGGAACGACGAGTTGATACCTTTGGAGCAGCAACTTTTGTAAAACCCTTCACATTCGGCACATTCACATATCCGGAACCTTCGAACCGATGTTCCGACCCCTTAACAACAGCATCCTCGCCAGGCGTAGCTTCGGCATCCCCAAACACGACATCTGTAGTGTCATCACTCTTCACAAAGTCTAGTGCAGACATAACTGCAAATCAAAGTACACGGCATAAACAAACAGGTAACAAAAAAGCAATAACATAACAAAACAAATGCATACCCTGACCATCTCTCATAAGCACCGGATCTCGGTTAGATTTTTCCCACAATTTACTAATACCCAGTAACACTAGCAAATGCTCGGGAAAAGGACGAACCTTTGAGCGACACTCCCTGATAATCTCAAGAAAACGAGTATTTATCTTAAGGGCAGAAGGTTCAGGTTCGTTGAGAACGGCATTAGGTTGCCTCCAAACCATTTTAAATGGAACAATCTCATCTAAGACCCAGAAAAACCGATCCTTCCAGGCACCAAGAGTGGTGACCATAGATGAAACCAAACAAGTATCGGCTTGAGACGTCTCAAATGTAAACCAATCACCGTTCTTCGCCAATCGAAAGAAACAGCGGGAAGACAACAAAGTTGGATCATAACCACACGATCGACATAAAACCTCAAAGTGTAAAACCCTAGCAAGCCCTTGCGGGTGTATTTGACCAAAAGAAATGCGATAATATTCCAAAACATTAAGAACAAACGTTGAAAACGGATGACGGAGGTTAGAAAACTCAAGTGTCGATAATAAAAAGCAATCGAACCGGGTGGACACCGATCAATCGAAACATCCATCACAGGAGCAACCGGTTTAAACTTTAACCCAATACCCTACAAAACGATTCAACTTCCTCTTGGGTTAAACAAGAGAAACTTATGGCTAAATCCTTACGAGCACCCATACGGTATGATTGAAAGAAAGAAAAAACGAAAATAAGAACTAACCTGGACAAGGAAGGAGAATGGAAGGAAACTTGAGAGAAAATGTTGGAAGTTTGTGTTTATCTTGATAAAAAATGAAAAATAAAAGAGTAGGGGACGATATGATTACACAGCAGTTAATTAAAAAACTGCTTTATGCAAAAACTGCCTACTAGTTACATCAACCGTCATGTCAAAATTCAAATTTCAAAATCTCAAATGTAATGAACCCTTCAAGCCTTGAAACCTTTAAGCAATAAAAATAATGTGTGAAAGTCAGAATTATTTGAGCTTACTTCCCAAACACCTCTGACTAGAGGGGCTGATGACGGGGGTAGCTCAAGCCCCAATAAAATGGTTTAAACACATTAATGCTTAAAAGGTCAAAAGGTTAAAGGGTTGGAAACCCGCGAACTCAGGTGAACAACGAAAAGCATGTGAACAGTAAACCATCACTTCACTGATTGCTTGTCAAACTCTCTCACAACCATAAAAGAGAACATGTGCATAGAGAATACCCTTTTATCTGCAGGTCCAAAGCCTTCAACCCTTAAAGGGGTAATTCCTCCACTGTAGCCTTGGATCCTTGGTCACGAGCTTCCTCTTATAGAATGTGTCTTGTTTATAAGAACCAGCTCCAACAGCCATATCATACACATCAGATTAGAAGAGCTAACACATACTCTCTGATCTTATCTTCTCCCTTAAGAACAAGTTCCATACTTGCTTCTTTTCTTCACTTCAAACATCATTGCTTCACTAACAACTTCATTCTGGCTTGAATTCCCTTCAAGCTAGAATCAAAAGTGAACAATAAACAAGTGATCCAACCCCACGTGCTACAAACGTGGGAGGACCCCGCGCCCTGCGTTAGGCTAACTGAAACCCTTGAAGCCTTTTAGCCTAACCAGCCTGTCCGCTATCATTGGTCTTGTATTTGTTGTAGCAACAGGTTCCTATATAGAATTTTACTAATAAATTTATAAATTCCCATATAGCTTCTTACTAAAAATTTCAAATTAAGTGGGTTGTGGCTAGATCCTCCCCTGGTGGCCGGAGATGGTGAGATGGTTTAAATTTATGTGGTTTTGTTTATAGTCAGTTGATGGTTTAACAGCTTACCAATCTGATTGATTGTTTGGAACTTGGAAACAATTGTGTAACAGAACTAACTGTTTAGCCTTATTTATTTTTAGAGTATGCAATTATTATATCTATTATATTCTTTAATCATATTTATTAGGGTGTAAAGGGATACTCTCATCGTGGGAGTGGTAATCTTCTACCCCAGCATATCACATCATACCATGTCAACTCTCATCTTCACTCCTTATTTTACACTCAAACATTGGCTACACTCCACCCAAATAATTTTATTTTAAAAGATAAAAGTGTTATTGGTTGAAAGAGAGTGGGACTCACCATTAACCATCTCTCACTCCTCTTCCATATGCGGCGACTACTCTCGGCCTTCACTCAATCACCGCACACCATAGTGGGTAGGCGATGGTGTGCCCGTGCGGCAACCACACTCACTGAAC
Organism: Scalesia atractyloides; assembly: GCA_947069175.1. NCBI lineage: Eukaryota > Viridiplantae > Streptophyta > Magnoliopsida > Asterales > Asteraceae > Scalesia > Scalesia atractyloides. The sequence continues at coordinate 69,071,286 of CAMTDV010000019.1, forward strand.
CCACTACCCGCACACACCCTGTATACCCTTAGAAAGTTCTAATACAAATTAACGATTTAAGATTAAAAATGGTTCAAACTAACAAGCCGTCAAAAGACGATTTTTCAAAGCGTTAAAACCAGGCGGTTCATTGACCCCCTCCCCCCAACCCATCTAGTTTGGTTTGTATTTTCTGTAACATTAGGTAGTGGTTTGACCCAAAATATTTATTAAACGACGAATCAAACTATGAGTTTAACATCCGGTTTTAAAAGTGTCATAACTTATGTGAAATAATACATGTAATTATATAAATGGTAAATGATGTTATACAATGGTAATGGACTAAGAGCATCCCAATAACACATTCATATCACTTTCTATCATCATCCATATAATTACACTAAAAATCATTATATTTTCTCTATATATTTCAATTAAGTAATTTTTTTTTTACTTTTATCCTTACATTTTCCCTCTCCTACACTCAATATCACTTTCAAAAAATATTTAAAAATAAATGTTAGGGGAACAATGTCACCCCATTTGAATACTAACATTTTCACTCTGCTCCACTCACAACCACTTTAAAAAATATTAATAAATAAATGCGGGAAATAGAGTCACCCCAAATATACATATGAACAATAACATTTTTCTCTCTTCTCAACTCACAACCACTTCTTAATGTTAGAAAATATTTTTTTTTCATGCTTTTGACTCTCATATTATATAGAGAAAGAATGTTTGGTGTAAATCGGTGGTTAAAATTAAAAAGGTGGTGATGATGTGAGAATAATTTTGGTTGTTTTTAGGTTTTTTATTGGTTGAGTTTTAGTGTTTTTGAAGAATAATGTTTTAATGATATGATAAATGACTATATACATTTTTAGGTGTTTTTAAAGCTCTTTATTGCGGCTAAAGATAATGAGTAAACTACCATTTTGGTCCCTGAGGTTTGGGAAGTTTTGTCACTTTAGTCTAAATCTCAAACTTTTTGCATTTGGGTCCCTGTGGTTTCAGTTTTATTGCCATTTTGGTCCAAAAGTGATATTTGTCTTTTAGAATCCTACTATTTTGTCTTTTTCCTTAGGGGCAAAATGATCATTTTAAGCATTAATATAGATTATACAAATAAATAAACCTCAAACTCTGCTTAAACTGACCATTTTGCCTCTGAGGAAAATGACAAAATAGCATGATTTTAAAAAACAAAAATCACTTTTGGACCAAAATGGCAATAAAACTAAAACCACAGGGACCCAGATGCAAAAAGTTTGAGATTTGGACTAAAGTGGAAAAAACTGCCCGAAACTCAGAAACCAAAATGGCAGTTTACTCAAAGATAATTAATAGATAAAGTTAATAAAAAGAGTGTCATATGTCTTTTTCTAAACAAGGTTTACAAATGGGGTTAAAAGGAGAGGCTCAAGAGTTGCAGGCTAAGCAAGGGTTAAAATTGATACATTTCTCATCCCTAAACACACACTCTCTCTCTTTCTTCCACTACAGATTTTTCATTATTTGACACAACCATGCCAACACATGCGGGCCGATTCTAAATCTTAAGGCGGCGACTCGGTGTTGGATGGTGACGGATATATACCTTATTTGACACAACCATGCCAACCACAATTTTTACGCAACCTATGCTCATACTATTGTTGTACCCGGTCGATACGATTTCTCTCAAAAAGCTTTGTCACCATTCGAGCCGTCTGTTTCCCTGCATGAGAATGTGGAACAAACACTCCTAATTTGTGAAGACTTTGATGATGTGCCAAACACGCAATTTGAAAATAATTTGAAAGAAATGCACTCTCAAGATAAGGACTACGAAGAAGATGAAGTTAAAGTTGAGGAAAAAAAAAAAACAAAACTCAGTAAACAAGTCTATCGTCAAGAAAGGACAACCGAGGAAGAAGTAGCTTTAGCTAAATCATACGTTCATTGCTCTAAAAGAGGAAAAATGGAAATCATAAATAAAGTTTGTGCAACGCTGTACTTAAACACTTAAACGAACTCTTGGGTGTTACCGTTAGATCCATTCTATCAACTAAATTCAAAATGGTTGGCTATGTTGACTCAAATGAATTGGTTCAACGGGTTATAGGTACAAGTGGTACAATTTAATTTAATTTTAATTAAGTTTGTTACAATATATTTATTTTAGTTAAGTTCATTATAATATTTTTATTTAATTTATAATTTTTAAACCTTATAGGATCGTCTACGAGACTGTGGTTGCGCCCATATTGAAGTTATGATACGACGCTAGGTGATTTCCGAAAAAAATACAAGGGTGCTTCTAAGAACGATAATGCGTGGGGGATTGTAAAACAATATAAAAATGGAGCAAGGTCTCGTTTGATGGGTGAAGAGTTTGGTGGTAGTTTAGACAAGAGAAGAAAGTCATCGGAATCCAGCAACAACTATCCTGGTTCATCTGACGATGCTTTCGCAACTAGTAGATCGGGTTAGAGTTTAATGAAGAAATCGGACCCGCTTGACCGAAGCGAAAAGTTAAGAGATCAATCGAGTCGTCAAGCAAACGTGATTTGGGTGACAAACTAGATTCGTACACGTCAAGGAAGGAAGTGGCGATTAAGGAGTTGGCGGATACTAAAATGAATCAAGTAGACGAGTCTATCGCATCAACGCGAGAGTGTAAAGCGATTGACGTTTGCTCGGCCCTATGATCATCTTCATGGTCGGCTAAGGGAAATTGCAATAGAACGTAAACGTGAAATAGCGAAAACATATGGCTGGCTGACGGATGAATGAAGTTCTTTTTATTAAATTTCTGTATTTTGTTTATTTTTTTAATTTGAATTATGTACTATTAATATTTTTAATGAAAGTATAATTTGGTTATTTTTAGTTGTCGAATTTATTTTTTATTAAAAGAAAACTAGAGGTTCTAAGCCTAGGGTAGTTGAAATGAGTACTGTCAGTTAGGGCTGTAAACGAACCGAACGAACAAGGCATGTTCGTGTTCGTTCGTTATGGAAATTAACATGTTCGCGAACTGTTCACGAACGCATACCGAACATAAGTTTATGTTCGTGTTCGTTCGTTAAGGAAATTCAGTTGTTCGCGAACAGTTCATGAACATTGGTCTCGAACACAAACGAACACAAGCAAATAAAAACGAACGCAAACGAATATTTAACTTGAAAATAAAAAATAAAAACATTGTTATCCTTAAACATTGGATATAAGTGAGTTAAATACAATCATCAAATGATAAATCAAAACACAGGAAGTCTACTACACCACCAAACGATGAATCAAGTTTAACTAAGACATAATTGTCTTCAATAATGTCTTAGAATGTCCAAGCTAACTTAGAAAAAATATGGTTTTAAGTTTTCAATATGTTTAGATAAAAGGTTTATTATTATTTTTTTAATATAATCAAAGGAACACGAATGAACGTAACCGAACATATTACCGCACGTTCACGAACGCAATCGAACGAACGAGACTTGTGTTCGTGTTCGTTCGCTAAGCTAACCGAACGGAATTTTTTGTTCGTGTTCGTTCGCTAAGCTAATCGAACGAACATAAACGAACTTCTCGCTGAACGGTTCACGAACTGTTTACTGAATGTTCGGTTCGTTTACAGCGCTACTGTCAGTCATTATGTGATGTTTGAATAGTTCAAGTTAAACATAACGTGATAATGCAAGATTGAAGGGGCGAGGGTAAATCAAAGAAGTGCCCCTCAACCCATATTTTAGAACAAATGAAACAAAAATGTTAAGTACTCAACAACTTTTTCGAAAAGCCCCGATCTAGACCGGGGATCTTTATAACTACAAGACAACACATAAGTTGTTTAATAAATCTTATAAGCATCACATGATTCATGTGTCAGTCTATAGGTTTTTGGACATTGACAACAACACCAATGTATGTCAGTCTATAGGTTTTGGACATTGAAAACAACACCAATGTAAATATTTTTTCTATATACTTACACTAACAACTATATCCGTTACATCATGATGTTTTACAAAAAAATTAGTCCAAGCCCGAGCCCGGGCCCAAACCAAGCTTCAACCTGGTCTGAGAGTAGGCCTAAAAAGTCCAACCTGATTAGATGCGGCCCAACCTTCAACCTGGTTGTTTTTTTAATTTTATTTTTATTTAGATAAGCACGATAAAGCTTGCGTAAAGAACCAGCATGTATTTGTCCCTTTTGCCTTTAATACTTTTGGCTCCCTAGCGTCAGAAGCTATCCACTTCTTGACGAGGGTTCAACGGGTCGTCTACAGCAATTGTTCAACCCCAAGGGGGCAAGGGTTTGTATTTGGAAGGTTAGGGTTTGTATTTGGAAGGTTAGGGTTTGCAATTCAGAAAGGATTGACGGCACAGCTTGTTGCCCGGCTACCTTCTGTTTCATGTAACTTGGCAAGTTTTCTGGCTTATATATGAATTTCATTTGATAAAAAAAATTAAAAAACAAATCAATTAAATTTAAAAAAAAGACATTGATATTAATTAATCCATTAACAGTATAATTCTTTTACATATATAACTATCATCCTCGTCTCGTCATTGTATTGAGAAAGTAATGTGTTTAATCAAATCTGCTCGAAGCTTGTGATGAGTCTTTTTGCTAAAAAATTTCACGTTCGTTTAATTCTTGCTTCATCACCGATGTCTTCATTATTTGGTTGCGTCTCCTCCCATATATTTGCAAACTGAGCGTGATTCTCCAAAATCATGTTGCGTAAAATAATGCACGCATACATTACATTTCTAACTCTAGATTTTTCCATAATCCAACACGACATGCTCATAATGCGCCATCTTTTCTGCAAAACACCAAAAGCTCGTTCAACGTCTTTACGTGCCGCCATTTGAGCCACACCAAACTTTGTACTCTATTTATCTAATGTTGTAGCCCGTGTAAATGCTTTTACTCCACCCGGTTTACAAAAAAGAGGCATTCAGTCCAACATCGTTTATATAGTCGTTGAAAATGAGTGATTGATTTAGAATATTTAAATCCTTATTTAAAGCGGCCACACCAAATAATACATGCCAAAACAAAATATCTTGTGATGCAACTATTTCAAGCATCATAGCCGGGTTTTTTATGATGTCCACTCGTGTGTTGGCTACGCCACCCAGTTGGACAAAGTTCTCACTCCCATTTCATACAATCTATACTACCAATCATCCAGAGGAAACCATGTCGATCTTCGTGACACTCTAAAATTTGTTATATGTCATTAAACGTAGGTTTTATGTATAGTTCAATGACATACTAACAAAAATATTGAAGACTTTCCCTCGCCACTCGTTCCGACATTTTTAATTAGTTATCCATTATGTCAGAATTAGTGCCATAAGCCAATTGTCTAATCACGGACGTGACTTTTGGCAACGTGCTTAATCCCATACTACCATGCGCATCCGATTTTTGTTGGAAATATTCGTATTTACTTTATAAATCGTTTGCTATTCGTAGCAAAAAAACCTTGGCTCATACGAAAACGCCACCTAAAACTCCTACCATCATATGTGGAGTTGGGTGAAAAATAATCACTTACCAATACTTCATGTGCGGTAAGCCAATCGCGTATTATATATTTCCTCCTTTTGGGGTTATGAACTCCCGTCACTAACGACTTTTGAACCGATGATATTATTAGTTCCGCTCCATCGTTAGATGAAGATGATAAAACAAACTTGTCAAATGAACATGATGAATGAACTTGACGATTGCATTTTTTTAAGTAAATGAGAAATTTGAGAGTGAAAGAATGTGTTTGTATGGAGAAATAGGTTGTATTTACATGGAGAAATAGGTTTTAAATGGTTAACATATAAGGTATTTTTGGAAAATTATTTTTTTAAACATCAGTCATTCAACGGCTAGTTTTCTCATCCACCAACTAACAAACGTCACCTCCCCCAATGCCCCCATGCCGGTGAAGATCCTCCCGCCCCCCGCCACCTTCAAGCCCCAGGGGCGGTGTTCCGGGCGTGGAGGGGGTTCTAGCAACCTTCAAGCCCCCCCACTCCGACTAGTCTAAGGATTAATGAGTCTGATTACACCAGGTTTCGGTTCATAACCCGAACCATAATCGGTCCTGGTTGAGCCTAGCCTTACCTAGTTCTTATGTGGTTTGCCATGTTTTTTTAGCCCGACCCGGTTTAACAACCTTTTCCATCCTTTATATACATATTTTTTCCAACATGAACATAATAATCATATTACAGCCCAGACAAGTACATTAAAAACATGAATGTTTGATGATATCCACATTTTTATGTATCAAGTAACACAATGATTTCACATCAATGGATGCTGACGTTACATAGCACATTAAAAGTTTGATTCATTTCTGGATGTTAGAAGAGGGGCGGTTTGATCAGACGAACCGGATTCATCTGAAACGTCCAAATCAGCCCGTGTCATCATTGGTAACTTGTTCTTCTCCTTGGCCTGCCCCCACATCACGCTATAAAATCCAGCAGCAACTATTGTGGCTCCAATGGCGCTGCATATACGAATTCAAGATTCAAGAATAAGCCATGAATAAGCGAGCCAAAAGTCCTAGAAATGCTTCCAATGGCCCGCTACTATGCCAAGTGAACTCGCATGGAGGTGGGCTTAGAAAAGAAGGAATATTTTTTTATTCCATTTTCAAATAGGTTGACGTGTTTATATAAAAGGAGTAGCTAGGTAAAGCCGAAAACACCCAGTTAATTTGACGGGTTAAACACCCAAACACAACCAGTTTATTAATTTGGTTAAATACGAAAACACAAAACTTGGTTGTTTTCGTGTGTGCTTTGGGTCATTTCAGGTTATACCATCCCTACTTTCTATCAAATATCTTATACAGATATAAAATTATGATTTTGAATTAAAAAGACTGATCATTTACCTTCCCAAGTGAAGTGAATCACCAAGAAAAGTGACACCCATGATGACTTCAATGACTATCGAGAGGGACGAGAACATGGCAACGAAAACTGGGCCTTTCTTCTCCAAGCACCATGTGATGGCAGTATTCGAAACACAACTGAAAATACAGCCTTTAAACAGAAAAAAAATCAATCTACCGACACCAAACTGTGTGATAAAACCTGAATAGTAATTTAGTTTGTTTATAGAGGGACATGCTAACGGGTCAAAACAAGTTGTAGTTGAAAAGGTTGCATAAAATAGTTTATAACTTTATACGTTAATTATGATTATAGAAATAAGAACTAAAACTCGACTAAAATCTTCGAATAACAAAGATCTAGAAAGTTGTATGCATATAAAATAGACTTTAGGCAACTTACACCCGTATGACCGTTCCCACTTTGAGCTAGATTTTTTAGACTAAAAAACAACCCAAGTCGACACATTTGTAAATAAATAAGTTGAAATTACACGAATGTACTAAACTTACCCCCAAAACTATAGCAATCATCCCAGTTCTAGGCAGAGACACCCACGCATTTGGATCTGGTTCTAGGAAGGGAGATAGAGCTATACATTGTATGGTCCCAAACAGGCAGAACAAAAAGACAATGGTGCGTTGATCGGGATATTCTCTAGCTGTTGCTGACTGGATGTATAGATCAAGAAATTAATAGCTAAAAATAATATGGTTTCGTCTACTTCAAGGAAGATCTTACTTGTAAAACATTCCACACAGCTCCAACAATTCCTCCAATAATAAGAATCAAACCGCCGAATATCCAATCTGATGGCCATGACAAATGAAGCTGATTAGATGAATCCAGGGTAGGGCAAAGATTTCGGGCATTGGTAGAATGTGAACAGCATTGCTCCAGATATTGCTATTATGGTACCAATAACTTTGCTAGACTGCTTGAGCTTCTTATGTCTATTTTCTCCATCCTAAAACACATATACAACAGTTTGAAACCTTTAACGCGCGTTTTGTTTGCTTAATGTGTTTAGAAGGAATGAAATACGTCAATGAAATAGGAATTTCCGCGTCTAGGTAAGCATCCGAGTCCCTCTAATAGAGGCCGAGAACTTAAATCCAGTTCCACTGGTTTTCCGCCTTTTACCCCCCCCCCCCTGAAGGACACTTGCCTAGCGCAGGCTACGTTTCATCCGATCTCATGGATAGAAGAATATTAATGAGGTCCTATGAATTTTACGTAGCGGGTTCTTACGGTTAGCCTACAAAAATATAGTCATGGTCCTTGAGCACTACCTGAAGGCAACTGCAATCAAGAATGTGTTGCCAGGAGCCAGTTTGAGATGGCACTTGCCATGGTTGGAGAGCTGTAATAAATACCTTGATATGCAAGTACCTGATATAAACAAAGCCTACAAGCAACCAATATGTGCAAAAAGTTTTTTAGAATTTTAAACTCTATTGTTAAAAACCGGGTTTATCTAAACGGGTCACATCATGAAGTTCAGTTAAAAACCGACCGGCTAAATGAATAGAAAGTCACTCAAATTCTATTTCCAATAGATGTATATTAGAAGTTTATAACGTTTTTCAAAGAAGTGGTCAGAAAGGTGTTTTAGTGATCAAACAAACTCGAACTAATCCATTTTGAACCAACCCGACCTGACCTAGACTACTTGACCTTTTTTTCAAAGAAATGGGCTGCATAGGATATAGACTCTTAAAAGAAGATGTAACACATTAAAAGTGTATAACTCTTTTCAAAGAAATGGGCAAAAATGTGTTTTGGTGATCAACCAAACTCGAACTGACCCATTTTGACCCAACCCGAGCAGGACTATGTTGACCTTTTTTCTTTTCAAAGAATTGGGCTGCATTGAATAAAGAATCTGAAAAGAAGATGGAATACATTAAAAGTTTATAAATTAAAAGAAACCTGCACTACTGGCCCAATTTGAATTAATTAACCGAACCTAACCCGGGTCGAACCTTCTTGACCTTTATTTAAAAGAAACGGGCTGTATCGCTTACCCTAAAAGGCCAAGGATAAAGAATCTGAAAAGAAGACGGAAACTGAGCGGCGGATGACCAACGTTTCTGTAAAAGATCAAACTGTTATGATTGATCCTTAAATATCTTGTAATAAAAAAGGAAAAAAGAAACAAAGATGGATTTTGTTGGCAGACCTGAAGAAACCAACGAGGAAAAATGGAAGCAGTATCAAGATGCCAAGAGCATCATGGTAAACAATATAAACAATGCTGGACATGCCATCATTCATGGCTGCTTTGACTATGGTCAACGTGCTCATATCCAAGCTTGTGATCATCAACATAGCAACAAAGGGCATCACCTCCTTAGTCCATGACCATGCTTCACTTCTTTCAGTCGCCATATTGATCTTCTACTCCTCAAAATGAAAGACAACAAAGGGATGGCCTCCAAAATTTTTGTAGCCTTTGAAAATCCGTTATCGAAAAACTCATAAGATCCCACCAACACCTCCTAATAATTATCAAGTAAAACGCAGCTTGCAGTAAGCACTAGAAACAGGTCTATATAGTGTTTTGTGAAACAGGTCTGATTGTTCAAATCTGACGCCTATGTGATGTGTGAATATCAAGACTTAAAACTAGTGCCAGCCTTGTAAGCAATAAGTATTAATATCAACATGTATTATAATATACTAAAAGTATAGTTTTTAATGGGTCAAAGCATCCTCACCTACTGCAAGGATGGATAGATATCTTTAAAAAGAAATACTTGGATTTATAAAAAAGCGTTAAATAATTCAAATGTTAAAAAGGTTTAAAATGCAGGGTGGGCATGGGTTCTAACTGAACCGGCCCGGATCAAACGTATAGTTGTATCGTGAGAGGATTGATAGAACAAAGAGGTTTTGTATAAGACACATTTATTCCATTGAAGATTAGTTTACAAATGAAGATTGCATATGTATTTATAGATGATGAAAGGGTGTAACAAACCGCTGAAACCTTATGTTAAATTTATAATACAACTTAATGACAAACTTAGGATTAAAACAAATATACTGCTGAAACCTTATGTTAAATTTATAATACAACCTAATGACAAACTTAGGATTAAAGTAATATAATATGCTAACTTAGGAACCGCTGAGACCTTATGTTAAATCATAATTAAATCTAACAAAACAGAATCACTAGATAATGAAACGCAAGGACCGGACCATTTATGGTTGGGTCAGTCTCGGGTTTATCGGGTTTCGGGTTGGGACCGATTTCCACAATTGGTTTCGGCTGCTTCACCTGTGTTCAAACAACTTAAATGGGGTTGTCTCTTGCTTCGTTTTTTTTCATTATTATATCAGAAATAAACAAAACAAAAACGTTAAATATTCAACAAGTTCTTTGAAAAAGCCCAGAGTCCAGATCGAGGATCTTTATAAACCGACTACAAGGAAACGCAAAAGTCGTTTGTTAAACCTTAAAAGACATTTAAGCATCATATGATTCTTGCTCATGTTCTTATTTATATGTGCCAGTCCATATGTTTTTGGACATTGGTAGCAACACTAATGTAGATAGTATGTCTATGCACTTGCACTAAGTCACTAAGAATTTGATGGTTCAAGCTGTTGGTTCAGGCCCCGGTTATACACTAAGTCCCTAAAAACTTGCAACAAGTTTTCGTATATTGAACTTCAAAAGAGATTTTACAAGTGGTGAATGAAAACTAAACTATAAACTAGCTTATATAGCCAATAAAATGAAACAAACAAATACTTATTCAGCCTAAAAATATGGTAAAAGCTATGACCCTCTCTCCCAACAGTCACCACCAACGTACACTTCCTTGCAATTCGGTCAACCTATTACCAAGTCCAACTAACACTTATTCATAGCTTCCTCCACGTGATAAAATAAAACCAGCTGACCCGTTTAATTATTCGACCCATTTTCTAACCCGTACTCGACCCATAACCCATCAAGATTAATTCCAACACAGGCCCCACTCCACACACAACCACACACCCACTCACGTATGTATTATGTATGTGTAAGTGAAGAAGAAATATAAATGCAAAAGAAATATCAAAGCTTCTGTTGTCGACAATCAAAAGAAGGGTACATAAATAATCAATAAACTATCCTATTTATAATAAAAAAAGAAGCAAAACACATGCATCAAAACTCCACGTTCTCCTGCTTGTTAGGCAACAAACTAACGTTCACATGCTGACATGCATCTCCATCAAACTCGGTCACCTTCTGACGAAGTCTTCAACAACCAAGACCCTCCTCCAAGCTAGTTAAACGTGACCAAAATATCCCAACTATTGCAACCATTTAACTCATTTACAAGCTGACTGATAACCCGTGATCATCATTTTCCGTATTGAGATAAACCCGGTTTAGAACCATTGAACCTGTGACCCGCGAACAAACCCGAGTAAACCCAAGAGAACTATACCCGTTACATCATGATGTTTTTACAGAATTTAATTAGTTAAATCAGTCCAAGCCCGAGTCCAGGACCAGTCTTTATCCCAGTCTGAGAGTTAGCCTAAAAAGCCCGACCTGTTTAGAAGCGATCCTAGTTCTATAAGCCTTGATTGGTACCATAATGAGTCCGATTACACACCAGGTTTCTGTTCAATACCCAAACCATAATCAATCCTGGTTTAGCAGCCTAGCGAAATTATCATGCGGTTTGGCCTGTTTTTCTAGCCCGACCCATTTCACAACATTCTTTCATCTTTTATATTACAATTTTTTTTGTTTTTCCATACATGAACAGAATAATCATATTACAACCCATAAAACAGAATAATCATATTACAACCCATGAATACATTGAAAATATGAATATTTGATGATATCTACATGTTTAGGTATCCAATAAACGAGGATTTTGCATTAATGGACACTCGAGTTACATAGCAATTAGCAAACTAACAGTTTGATTCAATTCTGGACGATAGGAGAGGGGCTGTTTGATCAGATGAACCGGGTTCATCTGAAACGTCCAAATCAGCCTGTGTCACCATTGGTAACTTGTTCTTCTCTTTGGCCTGCCCCCACATAACAGTATAAAATCCAGCAGCAACTATCGTGGCTCCAATGGCACTGCATATATGAATTCAAGATTCAAGAATAAGCCATGAATCTATTACATTCATTGAACGATGATCAACCTGAAAACCTCAAACGGGATCGAATGATCTGTGCGAAACAGACCCTAGATTCACAGGGTGTTAAGCGTGTTGGGTTGGCGGGTTGAACTAATGAACACGACCCATACAATTATTTGTGTTAAGTACATCATCCTTAATCTGGTACAAGTGAAATTATTTAACCTGAAGATGAGCCATTTAACACACATATATAAACAAGACAGATGGTTGTAATAAAGTTGTATACGTGTTAAACGAGTCATAAACTGGTCGGTGAGTTATGCGTAAAACGGGCTGTAAATGGGTTTGTGGGTGGAACCGAACATAGTGACTGCAGGTTGACACACTTATTTGAATATATACTTTTCAGTCTATTTATAAGCAGGTTGACGCACTTATTTGAATGGGTTATTTATGTTAAGCCGAACATAACCTTTCTAACTGGGTTAGATATGGCAACTCAAAACTTGATTATTTTTGTGTGTGTTTTAAGTTATGTTAGGAGTTAAAAACATTAATAGTTACCTTCCTAAGTGAAGTGAATCACCAAGAAAAGTGACACCCATGATGGTGGCAATAACAATGGAGAGGGGGGAGAACATGGCAACGAAAACGGGACCTTTCTTCTCCATGCACCATGTGATGGCGGTACCACGAAACACAACCGAAAACACTGCCTACAAATAGAAAAAGTCAATCTTTCGATCAAAATGCGAGAAAAAACTTCTAAAAGTAATTTAGTTTTTTATGGGTGGCAAGAGGGACATGTTAACAGGTCAAAGCAGGTTCTTGTTGAAAAGGTGTCACAAAATTATTAATGCGTTAAATATAGTGAGAAAAATAATAATTAAAAGTCTGATTAAGATCTTTGAATATAAAGATTTAGGAAGTTGTACGCGTAATAACAGATTTTAAGCGACTTACTCGTTGTTTAACCCATTCTCACTTTGGGCTAGATTTTTCTGGTTGAGATTAAAAAGCAACCCAAATCAACACATTTGTAAATAACTACATTAAAACTACACGAATGTGCAAAAACAAAGGGTGTTAAATGGGTCGTGTTTTTGGGTTCGGAGTCGAACCCCACACACAAACCCAAACACAACATTAACCTGAAAATCATGTCAAACACATGAACTAGAACACGACAAGAATTATATGAACTGAAAATCATGTTAACTATAAAACTAAATGTTATTTTCTCTCTTGTCTTTTAAAACCGGACATAAAATACCCAATCCATTTAGATATGACACCAAACACAAAAATAAACGGGTCAACGCAAGAACCCACCTAGTTGACCCAAACATGACCTGTTTAGCTAAATGTGTTCGCGATTTCCACCCAAACCTGATCCAAATCTGTTTACACTAACTCCATACCAGTGAATTATGTGATAAGTTCATGTCGTGTTAAGAGTTCAACCCCTCCTGAACTTACCCCCAAAACTACAGCAATCATCCCAGTTCGGGGCAGCAAGACCCACGCGTCTGGATCTGGTTCTAGGAAAGGAGCGAGAGCTATACATTGTATGGTCCCAAACAGGCAGTAGAAAAAGACAATGGTGTGTTGATCAGGATATTCTCCAACTGTTGCTGACTGGATGTACATAAAAATCAAGAAATTAGTACCAAAAAATAAACCAGTTTTGTCTACTTTAAGTAAGATCTTACTTGTAAAACTTTCCACAGGCCATTAGCAATTACAGAAACAACAAGAATCAGACCACCGTGTATCCATTCTGATGGTCGTGATATAAGAAGCTGATTGGATGAATATGGAGAAGGGGCCACATTAAAAAGTTTCGGGCCTTGGTATAATGCGAACAACATTGCTCCAGATATTGCTATTACGGTACCCAATAACTTTGCTAGACTGCTTGAACTTCTTAAATCTATTTTCTCCATCCTAAAACACATATACGACAGTTAAAACCTTTAGCGCGTTTGGGTTAAAGGCAGAATACCAGTTTAAACTGTATTTATACCCATGAGACCTTCAAGGGAATGGCGTAGTGGTAAGCGTGTGAATCCCTCTAGCAGAGGTCTGACTAGTATAATTCCCGCTTGCACTGGCTTTCTACTTTTAACCCCCTTGAAGGCCATATTACCCAATCCCATTGGTTAGAAGGGTATTAATGTGAGCCCGTAAGTTTTCTAGTTATGGGTTCTCATAGTTACAATGAAAAATATATAGTTATGGTCTTTGAGCACTACCTGAAGGCGACTGCAAACAAGAATGTGCAGCCAGGAGTCAAGTTGGAGAGGGCACTTGCCATGGTAGGAGAGCTATAGTAAACACCTTGATATGCAAGTACCTGAAAAAGACAAATCCTACAAACATATATGTAAAGTTTGTTAGAATTTATAACTTTATAACACACTTAGAGGTGTCGCTTTCTACTCATTTACTTATAAATAGATCGGTTTGGGATGTGTTTATCTAACCGGGCCAAATCAATAAGTTCAGTTAAAAAAGGATCAGCTAAATGCAGTGGCGGATCCATGAACTTTTTCAGTGGGTTCGTTTTGACAGATTCTCACTATTTTTGTTTTTTTTTCCAAATCATACAAGGTTCTCACTAAATTTTTTCAAACCGAGTGGGTTCATGTAAACCCACAAAACAAGACTAAATCTGCCACCGGCTAAATATATAGAAATCTACTTTAATAGATTTATTATATTTAAAGTTCATTACTTTTTTCATAGAAAGTCAAAAAGGCGTTTTGGTGATCAATCAAACACCATCTTGAACTTGTGTTTTTTTTTTCAAATAAATGAGTTGCACTTGCACCACTTAGCCCAAGGATAAAGAATTCGAAAAAGAAGATGTAACACAATAAAAGTTTATAGCTTTTTCAAAGAAATTGTCATAAAGGCATATAATGTTTTGGCGATCAACCAAACCCGACCCAGCCCAGCCCAGCTAGATCATCATGACATATTCTTTTTTCTTAAAGAAATGGGTTGAATTAGAGGTGCCCAAAAAAACCAGACTCGGCAAAAGAACCCAGAACCTGTTTTTTTAATACCCGGGTATTCTATACCCGATATCGGAACCGACCCTACCTGTAGGGTATAGATAGTGTATGTATTTTGATCTCAATACCTGGAACCGAAACCGATCATACCCGATTAATACCCGAAATCAGACAAGAACCGGAACCGAAACCGATTATACCCTGCTATACCCGATACATGATTTTAATATCTTTCTTTTAAATTTATGTTAGTGCATATATTTTAATTTTCTTATATTATACAATCCATACTTAATAATAACAAAGAAAAAATACGAGAAAATAAGTTAATAATAACGCAATAAAGTATTAAAAATATAAAAATATAGAACTAAAAAACTCAGAAATAGGTATAAAAGCCCGAAAATACCCGGTTTTTTAAGAGCCGGAACCAAACCCTACCCGGAACCGGGAAAATATGGTGTTTTGGTCAAATAACCGGAACCGGAACCGAACCGGTTACAGCAATAACCGGTTCCAACCCTTAAAATGAGAAACCGGAACCGGTTATTAAAAATACCTGGTTTATATACCTCTAAGTAGTATCGCTTACCCTAAAAGACGAAGAACAAAGAATCTGAAGAGAAGACGGAAAGTGAGTGGAGAACGATCAACGTTTCTGTAAAAGGTCAAACTATTATGATTGATCCATCATTAGATCATAGTGCAATAAGTTCTAAAAAGTAAACAAAGATGGATTTTGTTGGCATACCTGAAGAAACCAACGATGAAAATGGAAGCAGTATCAAGGTGCCAAGAACATCATGGTAAACAACATAAACAATACTTGACATACCATCATTCATGGCTGCTTTGACTATGGTCAACACACCCATATCCAAACATGTTATCATCAACATAGCAATAAAGGGCATTACCTCCTTCATCCATGACCATGCTTGATCACGTCTTTCACTCTTCATATCGGTTTTCTCAAAGTCAAAAGAATGTCAACGATCGTCTCCAATACTGTGTCAAATAAAAAGGGTGAAATTTCAGATGGCACACCTATTTTGATAATAGAATATGAAGATTTTAAAATTAGTGCCAACCTTGCAAACAATAGTTTTTCATACCAACTTGTATTATAATATAAAAACGGTAGTCACGTTTTCAATGGTAAAATATACTATTATACAGATTTAGGTTATTATTATATTAAACAAGCTTACAAACCCTGTATTAATTACACGGGTGAATTATCAAAAAGAATGTAAATTATAAATATGTATATAATATTTATCAGTGAAATGAAATGTGTTATTACATAAAATAATAAAATCGTAAAACAAAATGAAAGACAATATGATTGTATTTCATTTCCGTTATTTCCAGACATTGTAATCCGATAATTCAATAAAACAAAACTTTAAGTACCATGTGTTGTGAAACAATTTGTAACGTGACTCCCCAAGTGTTTCCGCCGCGTGTTGCACTACGCGAATTGGGGTGTTACAGTGGTAACCTCTCCACCGAGCCAATCACAACATGTCATGTCAACTCTTTTCTTCACTCCATTTTACACTCAAGCATTGGCAATTGGCAGCATTCCACCCAAACAGTTTCTTATTAAAAAAATAAAGAAAAGGTAAAAATGTGATTTGTTGAAAGAGAATGTGACCCACCATTAACCCCCTCTCTCTCCTCTTCCATACGCGGTGACTACTCACCGCCTTCACTCAATCATCGCACACCATAGTGGGTCGTGTTAAGAATTCACCCCCTCCTCAACTTACCCCCAAAACTATAGCAATCATCCCAGTTCGGGGCAGCAACACCCATGCGTCTGGATCTGGTTCTAGGAAAGGAGCGAGAGCTATACATTGTATGGTCCCAAATAGGCAGTAGAAAAAGACAATGGTTCGTTGATTAGGATATTCTATAACTGTTGCTGACTGGATGTACATAAAAATCA
Organism: Scalesia atractyloides; assembly: GCA_947069175.1. Lineage (NCBI taxonomy): Eukaryota > Viridiplantae > Streptophyta > Magnoliopsida > Asterales > Asteraceae > Scalesia > Scalesia atractyloides. The sequence goes on from CAMTDV010000019.1 coordinate 69,088,263, forward strand.
AGAAATTAGTACCAAAAAATAAAACCAGTTTTGTCTACTTTAAGTAAGATCTTACTTGTAAAACTTTCCACAGGCCATTAGCAATTACAGAAACAACAAGAATCAGACCACCGAGTATCCAATCTGATGGGCGTGATATAAGAAGCTGATTGGATGAATATGGAGAAGGGGCCACATTAAAAAGTTTCGGGCCTTGATATAATGTGAACAACATTGCTCCAGATATTGCTATTATGGTACCCAATAACTTTGCTAGACTGCTTGAACTTCTTAAATCTATTTTCTCCATCCTAAAACACATATATGATAGTTAAAACCTTTACGCGCGTTTGGGTTAAAGGCAGAATACCAGTGGAAGCTGTATTTATACCCATGAGACCTTCAAGGGGATGGCGTAGTGGTAAGCATATGAGTCCCTCTAGCAGAGGTCTGACAAGTATAATTCCCGCTTACACTGGCTTTCTATTTTTAACCCCCTTGAAGGCCATATTACCCAATCCCATTGGTTAGAAGGGTATTAATGTGAGCTTGTAAGTTTTCTAATTATGGGTTCTCATAGTCACCATGAAAAAATATATAGTTATGGTCTTTGAGCACTACCTGAAGGCAACTGCTAACAAGAATGTGCAGCCAGGTGTCAAGTTTGAGATGGCACTTGCCATGGTAGGAGAGCTATAGTAAACACCTTGATATGCAAGTACCTGAAAAAGACAAATCCTACAAACAACATATATATGTAAAGTTTGTCAGAATTTATAACGCACGTTGAGGACACCTCTTTCTACTCATTTACTTATAAATAGACCAATTTATGATGTTTTTATCCAAACGGGCGAAATCAAGAAGTTTAGTTAAAAAGGGACTAGCTAAATGTATAGAAAGTCATTGAAATTCTACTTTTAATTTGTTTATATTAAAAGTTCATAACTTTTTTTCATAGAAACGTAAAAAAGGTGTTTTGGTGATCAATCAAACACCATCTTGAACTTGTGTTTTTTTTTCCAAATAAATGAGTTGCACCATTTAGGCCAAGGATAAAGAATTCGAAAAGAAGAGGTAACTCATTAAAAGTTTATACTTTTTTCAAAGAAATTGTCATAAAGGCATATAATGTTTTGGCGATCAACCAAACCCAAACCTGACCCGGCCCAACTAGGATCATCTTGACATATTATTTTTTCTTAAAGAAATGGGTTGTGTTGCTTACCCTAAAAGACCAAGAACAAAGAATCTGAAGAGAAGACGTGAAGTGAGTGGAGGACGGTCAACGTTTCTGTAAAAGGTCAAACTGTTATGATTGATCCATCATTAGATCATAGTGCAATAAGTTCTAAAAAGTAAACAAAGATGGATTTTGTTGGCATACCTGAAGAAACCAACGATGAAAATGGAAGCAGTATCAAGGTGCCAAGAACATCATGGTAAACAACATAAACAATACTTGACATACCATCATTCATGGCTGCTTTGACTATGGTCAACACACCCATATCCAAACATGTTATCATCAACATAGCAATAAAGGGCATTACCTCCTTCATCCATGACCATATTTCATCACGTCTTTCACTCTTCATATCTTTCAAAGTCAAAAAAATGTCAACGATCGTCTCCAATATTGTGTCAAATAAAAAGGGTGAAATTTCAGATCTCACACCTATTTTGATGATAGAATATAAAGATTTTAGAACTAGTGCCAACCTTGCAAACAATAGTTTTTCATATCAACTTGTATTATAATATAAAAAAGGTAGTCACTTTTATAATGGTAAAATATTGTATTATACAGATTTAGGTTATTATTATATTAAATTAAACAAGCTTACAAACCCTGTATTACACGGGTGGATTATCAAAAAGAATGTAAATTATAAATATGTATCTAGAGTAAGGATATACTAGGAAGTTTCTGTGGGTAGGAAGGATAGAAGTAATCTTGACCATCTATTTAGTAATCAATGGCTAAGATTAAATGAGTGGAATTGAACAAAAAGAGGAGGCGTGTGACTTTTATGTAAGGGTATTCTAGTCATCTAAGGTAATAGTTTTTCTCTCCTTCAATTCCCCCCAATTTTAAAACGTTAATAACTTTTTCATACGACATTATTTTTTTATAAAATTGTACCATAAAACGAGCGTTTTTTATCTTTAAAACTAGTACACTATTTTTATACTTTTGAAAAAAAAAGTTTTCGATAACCCAGATGCGTAAAACACAATGAAAAAAAAACATAATTTTTTTCATTTTTATAAAGCACAATGGACTAAAAGCACAAAATAAAGTGTTTTTTTCTAAAAGGCAATGGACAAAAAATACAGAAGACAATGTTTTTTTTATCTAAAACGCAATTTACTAAAAATATAAAAGAAAGTGTACTTTCTAAAACGTAATGGACTAAAATCACAAAAGAAAGCTGTCTTTTATAAAACACAATGGACAAAAACTGTGTTTTTTCATTATTTTGTAAAACGCAATGGATAAAAAATACAAAAAATGTGTTTTTCATTCTTTTGTAAAACACAATAGATAAAAAGCAATGTTTTTTTCATTATTTTGTAAAACGCAATGGACAAAAAACACCCAAAAAGTGTGTGTTTTCATTCTTTTGTAAAACACAATGGATAAAAAACTGTGTTTTTCTCATTATTAAACGCAATGGACCAAAAAACACCCAAAAAGTGTGACGTTTCATTCTTTTGTAAAACGCAATGGACAAAAAACTGTGTTTTTTCATTATTTTGTAAAACGCAATGGAAAAAAACACAAAAAAATATGTTTTTCATTCTTTTGTAAAACGCAATGGATAAAAAACAATGTTTTTTTCATTATTTTGTAAAACGCAATGGACAAAAACACTCAAAAAGTGTGTTTTTTCATTCTTTTGTAAGACACAATTTTAAAAGAAAGTCTAAACTGAAAGGTGTTTTGCAATTTTTGTTTGAGACATTTTGTCAAACACCTGGTGTACAACCTTTTAATTAATGATTTCTCAATGAAATTGAAACTAATAATGTTGCCCAAACGCATGAATACATCAAGAGAAAGAGTAGAATCAGAGATATCTTCACTTTGAATACAAAATGTTTGAGAAGAGGAGTACCTGTTTAACAGAAATCTCATTTCCATCGCATCATGTTAAATTGAAAAAAACGAGAAATTATAGAAACATAAACTGGGTTTTCTTCAAGGAAATCGAAGAACACGTTGATTGAGTGTTCGAACCATTCATTGATGAATAAAATCGCACTCTAGAGAGAGAAAATGAATGAAATGTTGAAGATGGTGGGTTTTGAACATCTGGGTTTTGAAGATACAGAGAAGAGAAATAGAAATAATAAATAAAAGGAGATTGACTAAAATACCATTCCCACTTGTATTTCTACTTTTCAATATGGACGGCTAGGATTACTTTATATCCTTACTAGCGAATATAAACATACTATTTGATCCTCTCCCATGTATATAATTTTTATCTATTATATAAAATAATAAAATCGTAAAACAAAATGAATGATTTCATGTTCAACTATTTAAATATAACTTTCTAAGTTTTCACATCACTCTTAAGTCATTGTAATCCATATTAGTATAGTTAAATAGTTGGTTTGTCCTTGTGGTTTGCCATTTTTTGCAGAGTTGGTCCTAAGAGCATTTACATTCATTCCATCTTTTTTACTATATAATTTCACTAAAAACAACTACATTTTCTCTTTTCTTTCAATTAAATAATATTATTTTATACTTTTATCATTACCTTTTTTCTCTTCTCCACTCACAACACTTTAAAATATATTAAAAAATTATAGAAGGTGAACAGTGTTCCCCTCAAATTTACAGATGAATAGTAACAATTTCTCTTTCCTCTACTCATAACCACTTCCAACCACCCACAATCACTTTTAAAAATATAAAAAACTTACTCATAGAATATGGGGGACGGATTGTGAATGCTCTAAGGCTTTAATGATTATAGCGTAGGTCCTAGTGGTTGCTATTTTAAACTCGATTGATCCTTATCACTAACCTAAGTTAGATTTCCCAATTAAATATACGTGAAATGTCTATTATAACCCCTCACGTTAAAGATTAAATAGTTAAAAAAAGTCATCTTCCTCCTCTTTATTGATGATCCCACAAGCATCACCATCACCACCACCTACCACCATCACCACTAACTAGGGCTGTAAACGAACCGAACGAACACTGTATTCGTTCGTTAAGGAAATAAATGTGTTCACAAAGGTTCATGAACACTTACCGAACGAGATTTTATGTCCGTGTTATAAGATTAAATATTTATTAATATTTATTTAATCATATAGCAATCATTATCATTTATATAAATAGATCAAAATATATTAAACCTATAATGTAATTATTTGGTGATTATTGATGGGCCGATTTACCCTAATTAACTAATTAGGTTTCCCATTGGGTGTATATAAGGAGATTACTAGAGAGGGATTAGGGTTAGACATTCATAACATCAACACTCAAATCGCCCCTCCCCTCTCTCCATTACTACGAGTTCTGCAACCCTAAAGAACTCGGTACTACCATCAAGAACATACATCCTAAAGGGGAACCAGATCAAGATCAAGCTGACAACTATGTCGAACTCCATGGCTGCGTCTCTGACTGTATTCTCTGCTGACCTGTTTGCTGTATCAGGTATTATTTACATGTTTTCCATTATGTTTAAACAGAACTGATCAACATGTGGTATCAGAGCATATGTTGATAAATCAGTTCTGATTTTATCCATTATTCTGGGATTAAAATCTGGAAAACAGTTTTTTTAATGAAAAACCTGATATGTAACATTTGTAAAAATCGGATTTTCAAAACCCGCTCCGTTTTGTAATCGAATATCGAGTTATAAAAGTTACATTGAATATTTATGATTATTTTTATTTAAAACGATACATAATAATAAATAAACTAAACTATAAAAATTATATTTGATAAAAAGTTAAAATAAAATAAATAAAAAAATTATGATGCTGCCGGGACTCGAACCCGGGTCAGCCAAGACACACTCCAACGACTTAACACACTCACATCACCACTCCGCCACTTTGTGTTTTCTGTTATCACTAGGAAACAAATGAGATTTATATACAGACTAAGTTAAATCGGTTCCGCCAACTGAGAAACGGAAAACGGCAAAGCAATCGTCAAATCGTTTGATTTCTTGCGTATTTACGTTCATAACCGATGAACCGATGTCTTTAATCAATTGATTGAGCATCAAGTCTCATCATTATCGGCCTTCATAACCGAAAAGCAAATCAAATCCTGAATACTTCAATCCAAGCTCACTCTCGCGACTCAGAAACGTCATAACCATACTCCATTTCATTTTCGTCACATTTTCAGACCATCAGAACGCTTAAATCAGTTCGCCGGAATTTTCTGCAAATCCCGCCGGAAAACCGTATTCATCCTCAAACGGTAATTCTCTCAATATTATTGCAGTTCAACAATTATTAGACTATTTCTAACTTAAACCTCTCAATTGAAATCGAATTCAGGCGCTGTATTCAACTAATTCCAGTTCGCCGGAACTCCCCTGAAGATTTCTAATTCCGTCTGTGAAATGGTAAGGTCTTCAAACACATCGTTAACGTTTGTTTGTCACTTCAATTCCACATTCGACTAATCAAAATAGTTAATTATCTGTTCAGTTGAAGAGCATAAAAACAGGAACCGACACATCACCGGAAATCTGAAATAAACCGTTCATCGGTATGTTTCATCTCTAATTACCGTCTCTGCCTTTTCATTTAAGTTTTAATAATGTCTGTAAATCGTAAACACAAGGAACGAGATAGTAAATCAGATTGACTGTAATTAGAATGAAGAAGACGAAGCTAACTAAGTTATAAGTATATTTAAAACTAGTAAAATGAACGGGTTAGACACACAGTCCAGCGGTGGACTGTGTGCAAAATACACACGCACGTCCCGAGTTCGATTCCTGCTATACGCACTCCTTATATAATAGAAAGCCTTTTGTTTAAAAACTAAACCGGGATAACTCAGTTAGTTATTAAGTATAATTGAAACCGAGATAATAACCAGGTTAGACACACAGTCCAGCGGTGGACTGTGTGCAACATGAATCATACGTCGCGCGTTCAAAACCCGTCACTTGCACCGGTCCATTGAATTAAAATGTTTTTGAAATTAAAGAGAATTTCGGTTAAACTGAATGAGTGTATAAATATAAATAAAAACAAGATTATTTCGGGTTAGACACGTAGCTCAGTTGGTAGAGCTGCGTGCACGCGTACGGGAGGTCACGAGTTCGAACCTCACTCAGCGCAAACAAACACAAAGTCTGAACCGGTCAAACAGTCAAAGTCAAACAGTCAAAGTCAAAGGTCAACGGTCAACGGTCAACGCTAAATAAACAATTTTTTTTATATTTTTATTTATTTAATTTAATTTAAAAATCAATTAAAAATACTTAAAAATAACATTTTTAAAGATAGAAAATAGCCATAAACTCACAAAAATATATCCAAAAATTTCATTAAAATCCTTAATAAAATCCACCCATTTATATATTTTTCCGTTATTATTTAGGTTAGTAATCCCCGTTGTTCCGCTCATCTAATTCGTGCGCATATCACCATCTCCAATCCAACGCACCCAAGGTGAGTGAACCTTTACAAATTCCCCGTTTTAATCACGTTTTGGGGTGTATCATGTGTCTTGATATATATATATATTATACTTAAACCATTGTGCATGCATCATATCATGAACTAGTGTATTCAGTATGTTTCCTGTTGTGTTGTTATTGTTGGATGCAAGTTTATTATTTTCAGTACATGCAATTTCATGGGCCGCCGTTCCCCATTACATTATGAGCGTTGAGCATGTTCCCCATTTCATTATGAGGTTGAACCTGGCGTGCCCACATACGATCGGCTCCGTTTGATTGAGCCTTGATCGCACAGACATTTTCATTTTCAGTACATGCAATACGATCGGCTCCGTTTGATTGAGCCTTGATCGCACAGTTTCATTTATGTTATTTACAGTATGATGTTGGTATGTTCATGTATGCTGTCATATGTTATTGTATGTTATAGTTGTGACTGCTATTTGCCATTGCTTGATTATTTACATTTGCTCATCTATGATTATGCACAAATTTTCATTGATAAACTAACAATTAATTCATTAATAAATGTTTATCTAATAAGGTTCACTCGCCAACTTATGTTGACCCAAAAACCCCCATTTTACACATGATACAGGTGAACCAGCAGCAGCTAGGAACACATAGGACTTGGACTAGAAGAATAAAACGATTTAGAGATGGGATTGTTATGTTTGGTTTATTTTCTTTGTATTAAATGAACATGTTTGGATATTTGGAAATGTAACTTTGACTTTATTAAATATGAAACATATTAGTAAATGTCATGAGCTTTGGTGATAACCCAATTATGCCCAACTCTTATTCCGCTGCGGGTCGGGGTGTGACAGATTGGTATAAGAGCCATGACTATAGGGATATATGATAGGTTATTAGACCCTTAGAGCCTATACTATAGTCGATTAGAAACTATTAAGATTTTGTGTGTTACATGCCAAATTTCATGATGTTTATATGTTTTATGTTAAATGTTACATTTGATATTGTGCAAGCATGTTCATAAGTATGTATTATCATATAATGCCTATCATGAATCGTATGCTCATAACATATCACATCCATGAAAGCACACACCGCATCATGATTTCTTTTACATGATTTTCGTGTTTTCAAATCTCATCAAAGTGAGTTCTCATGACGGGCATGTAGTAACTGGAAGGGTACCAGTACCGGTAGTCGGAACGTCCTGTCTAGGCTGGCATTCGTATAAATCCAAAATAAAGGACCAGTTTGCCTACCTGGGGACTAACGATGAGAGTACGAAGTACCTTTTAAAGGCAAAGCATGCTATACCAAACGTCGTGGAGCTAACCCCACTTTGAGTTGTCATTGTGTCTACACCGGGACACGTTCCGACCAAACATCTCATGAACATATTTTGTGGTTTGCATTCGGGGGATGCGAGTGTTAAATTGCCAATACTAATGTGAATCCTACCAAGCCAATAGCCATGGGGGCCCACATGACTATGTAGGTAAAGGGTATGGGGGACATTTGAGGCCCAACATGAGCGAACCCAAGACATCCTATGGATGTAGTTGCATTATTGATATTTATGTTATTTTCATTTTCTTAAAGACACATGACACCTAAAAAGACACCATAAACTCAAAATTTTCTCGTTGTATGATCCTGTAGATGTCGTCTAGACAGCAACGAAGGGGTAAAAGATCAGGAAGATCTCAGGAACGTTTGGCCACTCAGATCGCGAAACAAATTGCCACGATACTGCCTGACATTGTGGTCCAAGTACAGCAAGCCCTTGCTACAAATCCTACTAACCCACCCCAACAACAGGACCAGAACATCGACAACCCTCCTACCAGCAAGTGCTCTTACAAACATTTTAAGTCCTGTGATCCTCCTAAATTTGAAGGGACTGAGGGTGTCACTGCTCTCCTACATTGGTTCGAGGAGATGGAAAACACCTTTCTAAACTGCGATTGTCCTGAGGATCGCAAGGTTCGATACGCCACCGGGAGACTATTTGGGGTAGCTCTCACTTGGTGGAATACTGAGAAAGGGAAGAGGGGAATTGAAGATGCGATGGCCATAACTTGGGAGGAGTTAAGGGAAATCATGACTAGGCGTTTCTGTCCTAGAAGTGAAATTAAAAAGCTGGAGGACGAATTTCATTCTCTAAAGCAAAAGGAGGGTGATCACACTACATATAACAAGAGGTTCTTGGAGTTGAACCAAATGGTTCCAAATTTGTTCACCCCAACCTATCGTCTGATTGAGCACTATATTCGAGGACTTCCCTCGAAAATCCAAGATTCAGTTCTCAGCGTTTCACCAGTAACACTTGAAGCTGCTATGGAGTTTGCAACTGAACTGACCGAAAACCGAATTCGCAACGGGAAGTTCAAAGAAGAGAAGAAGAAAGCCCCTGTTGAGGGACAAACTTCAAACCCCCCATTCCTTCCTCTAAGTTCGCTAATAAGAGGAAGCGCAACACCAGAAATTTTTGCAGTTACCCAAACCAACACCCTATTCTTGCTGCACCCATTACTCAAGTCACTCCTTCACCCGCACCATACAGAAGACCCTACACAGGCCCGTTACCAAAATGTAACCGTTGCCAATTTCACCATTCCCCTGATCATCCTTGTCAGTATTGCACCGGCTGCGGTCGCGCGGGTCATAATGTTCAAACTTGCCGCATGCCTCAACGAACAAACCGCCACCAACCTTTAACCCAAACCCACCAACAAATAATGGGCCAAGGCCAACAACCCCTACTATCACCCACTCAACATTTAGCCCAAACATATTACCAGCCCAATTATCCTATGGGTCAACCAATGCGGGCTTGCTACATTTGTGGCGACCCAAGCCATTTCCGAAACACTTGTCCAAGGTTGGTTAATATTATTCATGCTCAGGCCCAAGCCAACCCGGTGAACCAAGCAAACCAAGCTCCCCCACCTGCAAGAGGGAGAGCTTTCAATATCAATGCTAACCAGGCCAGAGCTGACGGCAATGTGGTCAACGGTACGTTCCTTATAAATGGTAGATATGCCTCTATGTTATTTGATACTGGTGCGGATAGAAGTTTTGTGTCTTTAGAATTTGAACCTATCTTAAGCAAAAATCGGGATAAGCTCACGGAATCCATAACGGTAGAAGTTGCGGACGGGAAACCAGTTTCATTAGACTCTATTTTACGCAACTGTACACTCACCTTAAACGACCACGATTTCTCAGTCGACCTTATTCCTATGAAGCTGGGAAGTTTTGACATCATAATCGGTATGGATTGGCTCAGTCAACATCAGGCGGAAGTTGTATGTCGTGAAAAATTTATTCGTATTCCTCTTTCAAACGGACAGACACTTCAAATCATTGGAGAAACCTCGTCGAAAGGGCTCAGCTTAATGTCTTGTCTTCAAGCTCAAAAATATCTTCGCAAGAATTATGTCGCGTTTCTAGCTCATATCATCAAAAAGGGAACCTTGGAGAAGAAACTTGAAGACATTCCTGTAGTAAAAGACTTCCCACAAGTCTTTCCTGACGACATTTCAGGACTTCCTCCAGTTAGAGACGTCGAATTCCGTATTGATCTTATACCTGGGGCTACACCAGTTGCAAAGTCTCCATATAGGTTAGCCCCTCTGAAATGCAAGAGCTAGCCAGTCAATTGCAAGAGTTGACTGACAAGGGATTCATACGTCCTAGCTCATCGCCTTGGGGTCACCTGTCCTTTTTGTAAAGAAGAAAGATGGATCTTTTCGTATGTGCATCGACTACAGAGAGCTCAACAAGTTAACAATCAAGAATCGCTATCCTTTACCTCGCATTGATGATCTTCTCGATCAACTACAAGGTGCCAGCTGCTTTTCAAAAATCGATCTTCGATCTGGCTATCATCAACTTAGAGTGTATGAAGAAGACGTCCCTAAGACTGCTTTTCGAACTCGTTATGGCCACTATGAATTCATGGTTATGCCATTTGGATTAACCAACGCACCAGCTGTCTTCATGGACCTAATGAACAGAGTCTGCAAACCTTATCTTGATCGATTTGTTATAGTCTTCATCGACGATATTCTTATTTACTCAAAATCTAAAGCTGATCATGAGCGTCATCTTCGACTCGTTCTTGCACTCCTAGAAAAGGAAAAGCTTTATGCCAAGTTCTCCAAATGTGAATTCTGGCTAAAAGAGGTGCAATTCCTGGGGCATGTAGTCAATGACAAGGGAATACATGTGGACCCTTCAAAGATCAAAGCAGTTCAAGAATGGCAAGCTCCACGTACACCAACTGAAGTAAGATCTTTCCTTAGACTAGCTGGCTATTATCGTCGGTTCATTTCAAACTTCTCTCGCATTGCTGTACCACTCACGGCTTTAACTCATAAGGGAAAACCTTTCGTAGGGGGACCCAAGCAAGAAGAAGCTTTTCAAACTCTTAAACAAAAACTTTGTGATGCACCAATCCTCACTCTTCCTGAAGGTTGTGATGATTTTGTAGTCTATTGCGACGCGTCAGGGCAAGGATTAGGCTGCGTTCTCATGCAAAGAGGAAAAGTCATAGCTTATGCCTCGAGACAACTCAAGACACATGAAAAAACTACACACTCATGACCTAGAACTTGGAGCCGTTGTATTCGCTCTTAAGATATGGAGACATTATCTCTATGGTACTGAGTGTGAAATATACACTGACCACAAGAGTCTTCAACATATCTTCAATCAAAAAGAGTTAAACATGAGGCAACGAAGAGGGGTCGAACTTCTAAATGATTACGACTGTGAAATTAGATACCACCCTGGTAAAGCAAATGTGGTGGCTGATGCACTTAGTCGAAAGGGTTATGCGAACTCCATTCATCTTCTATGTTCGCAAATTATAACCGACATTAAAGATCAAATTCGAGAAGCCCAACACGTTTCAATAACAGAAGAAGATGTACGAAAGGAGATGTCCTGTTGAGCCGAGCTAAAACTTGAAACTAAATCAGACGGTATTCTGTATTACCTAGATCGTATCTGATTCCTAACCACAACAATCTTCGTGAAACTCTTATGAATGAAGCTCACAAAACGCGATATTCTATACACCCAGGAGCCGATAAGATGTATCAAGACCTACGATACACCTATTGGTGGCCTGGAATGAAGAAGGATATTGCCGTTTTTGTTTCCAAGTGCCTCACATGTTCCAAGGTGAAGGCTGAACACCAAAGACCCTCAGGACTTCTAGTCCAACCGGAAATACCTGTATGGAAGTGGGAAAATATAACCATGGATTTCATTACCGGTTACCTCGCACTTCTGGTGGGTATGACACTATATGGGTGATTATAGACCGACTTACAAAATCAGCTCACTTTATTCCTATCCGCGAAGATTTCAAGAACGAAAAGCTTGCACGTATTTATATCAACGAAATCGTAAGCCGGCATGGGGTACCGTTAAGTATTATTTCTGATCGTGATGGTCGTTTCACCTCACGAACATGGCAAGCAGTACAATCCGCTATGGGCAAAAGATTAGATCTCAGTACCGCCTATCATCCTCAATCTGATGGACAGTCTGAGCGCACCATTCAAACTCTTGAAGATATGCTTAGAGCATGTGTCATAGACTTCAAGGGAAATTGGGACGCCCACCTACCATTAGTTGAATTTTCGTACAACAACAGCTATCATTCGAGCATCGGCATGGCACCTTTTGAAGCCTTATATGGTCGTAAGTGCCGATCTCCTGTATGTTGGCACGAAATTGGGGAAGCACAAATTACTGGTCCAGAATTAATCCAAGAAACCACAGACAAGATCCATCAAATTCAAAACAATCTTCTAGCGGCTCAAAGTCGTCAAAAGAGTTATGCAGATAAACGACGAAGCCCTTAGAGTTTAACATTGGTGATCATGTGCTTTAAAAGTATCACCGTGGAAAGGAGTAGTTCGTTTTGGTCAAAAGGGGAAGCTAGCACCTCGTTACGTAGGACCTTTCAAGATACTCGAAAGAGTAGGTCCTGTAGCATACAAGCTTGACCTACCAGAAGAACTCAACAGATTCATCCCACATTCCACGTGTCGAACTTGAAGAAGTGCCTCGCTGATGAGAACCTCCATATTCCGCTGGAAGATACTCAGATTGATGAATCTATGCATTTTATTGAAAGACCAGTGGAGATCATGGACTACGGGGAGAAACGTCTTCGACGAAGTCGCATTCCAATTGTTAGGTACGCTGGGAGTCTAAACGGGGACCTGGGTTTACTTGGGAACGTGAAGACTCAATGCGTGAAAAATACCCGCATCTTTTTCCTACTACTTCAACTACTTAAAATTTCGGGACGAAATTCCTAAAAGTATGGGATACTGTAACATTAGTAAAAATCGGGTTTTCAAAACCCGCTCTGTTTTTTAATCGAATATCGAGTTATAAAAGTTACATTGAATATTTATGATTATTTTGATTTAAAACGATACATAATTAATAAATAAACTAAACTATAAAAATTATATTTGATAAAAAGTTAAAATAAAATATATAAAAAATTATGATGCTGCCGGGACTCGAACCCGGGTCAGCCAAGACACACTCCAACGACTTAACACACACTCACATCACCACTCCGCCACTTTGTGTTTTCTGTTATCACTAGGAAACAAATGAGATTTATATACAGACTAAGTTAAACCGGTTCCGCCAACTGAGAAACGGAAAACGGCAAAGCAATCGTCAAATCGTTCGATTTCTCGCGTATTTACGTTCATAACCGATGAACCGATGTCTTTAATCAATTCAGAATTGATTGAGCATCAAGTCTCATCATTATCGGCCTTCATAACCGAAAAGCAAATCAAATCCTGAATACTTCAATCCAAGCTCACTCTCGCGACTCAGAAACGTCATAACCATACTCCATTTCATTTTCGTCACATTTTCAGACCATCAGAACGCTTAAATCAGTTCGCCGGAATTTTCTGCAAATCCCGCCGGAAAACCGTATTCATCCTCAAACGGTAATTCTCTCAATATTATTGCAGTTCAACAATTATTAGACTATTTCTAACTTAAACCTCTCAATTGAAATCGAATTCAGGCGCTGTATTCAACTAATTCCAGTTCGCCGGAACTCCCCGAAGATTTCTAATTCCGTCTGTGAAACGGTAAGGGTCTTCAAACACATCGTTAACGTTTGTTTATCACTTCAATTCCACATTCGACTAATCAAAATAGTTAATTATCTTGTTCAGTTGAAGAGCATAAAAACAGGAACCGACACATCATCGGAAATCTGAAATAAACCGTTCATCGGTATGTTCATCTCTAATTACCGTCTCTTCCTTTCATTAGTTTTTATTCTTAAATGTAAACACAATTGAAAAGATAGTAAATAAATTGCAATTTTTGTTTGAGACATTGAAGAAGACGAGCTTACAATTATAAGATTTTCAATGAAATGAATAATAACGTTGCCACAAACGCTGATACATCAAAAAAGACTCAGAGTTCTTCCTTTAGATACAAAATTTGAAAAGAGCCTTTGTTTAACAAAAACTCATTAACGCATCATGTTAAATATGAAAAAAACCGAGAAATTAACTAGAAACATAAACGTGGTGTTTCAAACATGAAAAACACGTTGTGATGTTCGAAACCATCGTATTGCACCGTGGGAAAAATGAATAAATGTTGAAATGTGGGAGAAATTTGGGTTTTAAGAAAGAGGTAAAATAGAAATAATAAATAAAAGAATTGACTAAAAACCTTCCATTGGTAGTCTACTTTCACAGGACGGAGGTCACTTCCTATCCTTACAGCGAAAAAACACATATTGAACCTCCCAGTAAATAAATCTAAATAAATAATAATCAAAACGTAAAAAACAATAATTTTATGTTTCATTTTTAATTTAACTTTTAAGTTTAATTTTAAGTCATTTAAAAAGTATATTAAAAATTTTCCTTTTTATAGCAGATTGTCCTAAGACGCATTCACATCAATTCATCTTTTACTTATAATCCTAAAAACAACTACATTTAACTTTTTTTCCTATTAATTTATTATTATACTTTTATCATTACTATTTCGTTGCCATCACAACCACTTAAATTATTAACAAAATTATAGAAGCTGAACAGATTCCCTCATTTTACAGTTTGAATGTAACAATTTCTGTGTCTCTACTCATAAATTCAACATAATCACTTTAAATTAATTACTTAAACATAGGGCTTTGCAATGCTCAAGGCTAGTGATTAGTAGGTTTTGTTGGTTTTTAATCGATTGATCATACTATATTAGTTTCCATACATTACTAAATTCTATTAACCCCCACTTAAAGATTAATATGCGTATAAAAGCATCTTCCCTCCTTTTAGTTAAATGTCCCAAAACATCACCATCACACCCCTACCCCATACATAACTAGCCTGTAACGAACCGAACGACATTATTCATTCTATACAGCAAATAAATCGGTTCCAAGGTTCATGACCTTACCGAACGAGATTTTATGTCATTTATAGATTAAATTTATATATATTTATTTAATCATATAGCCATATTATCATTTATTAATAGATCACAAATATTCAACCTATAATGTAATTAATTTGCTGATTATTGATGCACATTTTATTAAAACTAATTAAGTTCACTTGTAATAAAGAGTTACTAAAGGATAGGTTGACACCCCAAACTATTTACACCAAAATCCCCCTTCTTATTACACATTGAATAAGAACCGTACATCCATCTAGAACAACACTAAGGGACCTTGATCAAGAAAGATACAAACTATGTAGAATTGGATGCGTTTGATGTATTTTTCCTTTGTGTATAGTATAACATGTTTTCGATATTTTGAAAGAACTTGACTTATAAATTGAAAGCATATTGATAAATGTCTGATTTTATACCATTATTCCTGATTAAAATTCTGGAAAACGTTTTTAATGAAAATGATATAACTTGAAACATAAAATTCGGATAAAGCTAAGAATTCACGGATATTATGAGTTAAAAGGATGTTTAATCACATCCGAAATTGTTACTGTTCCGAAATCGACATTAATATGCTAAAATATATAGATTTCGGATCCCAGAATTATTATTTAAATTTTAGGGTTCATCGTGTGTTCTTAGGAAAATTCAAAAATTCCTTTATGTTTTGGAATGTAATTGGATTATTGGATGTTTTTCTCTTTTGATTATTTTTTTATCTCTTAAAATTTTGAAAATGTAAAAGAAAATAGATATATTTTCGAAATATTTTGATAAAATTAGATCATCACAAAACAGGAAACTCTATCTCACAATCCCTAAAAGTTCGAATTTTAATCTTATCTCCATCTAACAGCTGTTGATAAGCAGATTTCGAGACTTAGGAGAATAAGTTTTCGAGATCAGATGGTTTCGAGTGAGATTCCGACTGAGATTCCTACTCGAAATCTCATTAAAATTCAAGGACAACTGAGATTGCGACTAAGTTTCTGACTTGCAATCAGGTTATTGCGACTGAGAAAGACTATTGTTTGATTTCGAATGGGGTTTATCACTCGAAACCTCATAAGTCACTCGAAATCATTTTAAGGCATTAGTCTTCATCACTCGAAACCTGATTGCAAGTGAGGTTCGACTGGCATTAGTAACTCGAAATCCCGTAGATGTCAAAAACCCACTTAGCAGTCGAAATCTTATCAGATCTTGACATCATTAAGGAGTCGAAATCTCATTAGGATTTTGAGATTAAAAGGCTACTCGAAATCATAAAGGAACTCATAATGAAGTCGAATTCTTACCCAAAACCTTACTCAGATCTCACTCGAAATCTCAAATGAACTCGAGATTTCATAACTTAGTCGGGATCTCACTCGAAATCTCATTAATTTATCAACTGTTATTAAATAAATGGTTTTGTAAATACTTAATTAATCAGAATCAGATAACGTTTCACAAAACCAATATAGCTTAACTTGAGTGAGCTTATGATGTATCATTTCTGGCCAAAGCTGATTTGATACATCTATTTATTGTTGAAGTATTACAAAAGCTATGTTAATTTTGCATTACAAACGTGAATGTCTATTTCTGGCCAAAGCTGATCTAATTCCTTCATGTCTAGCATTATTAACAAGTGTATAACTAAGGTGATTGTCTCATTTCTGGCCAAAGCTGATTTGCCACAATTACTTTGCACACATACTTTGATGATTACACTTCTGGCCAAAGCTTATTTGTCTTCATTTAAGTAGAATTTTTACTAAGTCATTATTTTGATGTTAGTAATAGACATATCACAGCTTCTTCAAACAATGATCCTCACATTAATGATCCTTCATTAATCTTATGATCATAATTTTGCCCACCTTATTTAAAACCCCATAATATTACTCACTATAATTTTCTTCTATAAATTAGTATCTCATCCACTCTAAAATTCTAATCCTAATATGTTTTGCCTTACTTAAAGTTTCTATAAGATTAGCTCTTAAATTAAATCATTGATTATCTCTTAAAGACACGATAATCCTATTGCTCTCTTCGATTAAAGTTCTACAGAAGAAAAGTAGAGCATGATGAATAGGATAAGTCGAACATGATGTCTCTTATGATAATCAAGAACTCATTTAAACCTAATGCTATCACTAAGGTTATTCCAGATTAAGTTTTTCCTAAGACTAATCTATTTTATGGAATAATCAAAGAACTCTTAAGATGCGTGCTTTATTTCAAATACTAAACTATAAGGTTAAGTGATATCTGTGAATACATCATAATGTACAGTACCATGACCCATATAATTAAGGACTTACACATGGAAATAAGTATATTTTCAGCGCATTATTACTAACTTTTCCTCAAGTACAATTTGATGCCTTATAAATCAACTGTAACACTCTAAAGTTCCAAAGGAAAATGAGTGTATTGATCAGCAACATACGTACAGGAAAAGAAATACCTAAAACTGGAAAATAAGATGTCATTCACCTCATTACCACTAAAACCTAAAAGAGGATAATTCTAAGGTCCATTGACAAAATACATGTAATAATTCTAAGGTGAGTAAACTGCCATTTTGGTCCCGAGGTTTGGACACTTTTTCCGCTTTAGTCCGAATCTCAAACTTTTTGTATATGGGTCCTTGTGGTTTCATTTTTGTTACCTTTTTGATCCAAAATTGCAATCAATTCAGATTTTCTAAAAAAAACGATGATTTTTTGTCCTTTTCCTCAAGGGCAAAATAGCCATTTTAAGGATAATACATATATAAATAAAATTAAAAAGACCTCAAAACACCCCTCTCTCTCTATATATATACATATAATCTGCACTCTCTCTTTCTCTCTAAACCACCCATTTGATTATCAACTAGTGATAATAAAAGCTGATTATAGATTTAAACCACAATGGATCTGAACAACACATAACCGGAAACAGAGTAATGAGTTTCCAACAAAGGAAATTATTCATGATTTCAAGATTATGGTAAAGCAAACACTACTACAAACAATCTATAATCTGCTAAAGCATATCGCAGGCGAAATTTCAAATGAACTGATCCGCACTGACTAGAGATCAACTTTGTTAACTAAAACAAAAGATCTGAACAACACATAAGTAGGAACAGAGCAATAAGCTTCCAACAAAAGGTCTAGACTGTTGTGCGATGGTGCCGGTGACAGGTCACAGTTCGGATAAGCTTTTCTGGCGGTCGTGCAACGGTGCCGGTGACAGGTCAGCGATGGTTAATGGTTTTGGTAACTTATCAATTGGAACCAGATCTAGATTGTTGTGGCCGTTAACGACGGTTATTTTATCAGCACCACCTGATTTGTATGTGTTTTGTTGCTGTGCTTCAACTTTGCTAGCTAGTATAGCTCACTAGCTTTGCCATTCGGCTCGGCTCTTCCCTATCCGCTGGTTGTGAAGTTGTTGGTGGATGGCGCGGCTGCTGAGAGGTGAGTATTAGTGGCGTTGCATTTGACGGTGAACATTGGCTGAGTGAGACGGTGGGAAACGGTGTGTGACGGCGTTACGGTGGTGTTCGAGAGAGAGAGATGGAGAAGAGAGAGAAAGAGTACAGAGTTTTAAGGGTGTTTGGGATTTTGTTATAATCTTTTTTATTATATATATATATATTAAATGTTTAAAATGACCAAAATGCCCTTCAGAAAAGGACAAAAAACCAGGTTGTTTTTTTAGAAATCCGAACTCACTTTGCTTTTTGACCAAAATGACAACAAAATTGAAACCACATGGACCCAGATGCAAAAGGTTTGAGATTTGGACTAAATTGGCAAAACTGACCAAACCTCAGGGTCCAAAATGGCAGTTTACTCTTCTAAGGTTCTTAAAGGGAGAATCTCATTGCATAATTATGCCATTAGACTAAGCATAAGCAACGAGACTATCCATAATTCAAAAGAATAGTTGGCTAAAATAGGTAGTCGCCTATTAATGATCTTTAAGTCTGATAATCCAAATATTTCAATTAACACATGATAAGTTGACTCTACTTCTCTAGGTTTCTTTACTAGAATTCAACAAATAACTAACATCAGAGTTAGTGACAAAATTAAATGTTAAGGCTACAAGAACCATGAAAAGTTGTCTTTTAATTACACTTTATGATACATTTCATATTCTAGAAATTAATCAGAATTTAGTATCAATACTAAAGCTATATTATGACAGTTGTGAGGTTTACATAGCCAACATAAAGCACACTTACCTTAAACTCTTATATTATTTGTTCCCAATATCTGGATAGAAACATTAATAAGATGAAACTAGATGATACCTTACATTTTCACAACTTTTGTTATCATGCAAATGAGAATTTGACAAAAAGAAAACGAGACCTATGAATTTCATCTATTATAACAAAAAATCATGAGAAATCATGACATGGTTAATGAGGATGATTTTCATCTAATCTCATTTTTAGTGATTTGAAATCATGATGTTAAAAGCTCTAAAATATTTTGGCTTAAGGAATAAGTATGGGTTACACCATAAGTTATATTTCATTAACATTCGTGGAACTTATTCAAAATGGGATATTCAGACATAATTCATTTATCAATTAAAGACTATATACTTGTATCTAAATTTGTCTCATATGGCCCACGGTCTTAAAGAAATCTATTCATATGTGTACTTAACATGATTTCTATTAAATATGTTCCTAAGTTTCTTATGACTTATGGACATTAAGGAAATCAAGTAAAGTCTAACATATGTATGACAGGTTCCCACGTCATGTACATCATTGAAACTTCTCTTGTAGCATTTATAGAGACATCAGAGATAAATAAGTGGGAGAATTAAGTGTCCTAATAATAACTTGCAAAAGTTGCAAGAGGTAGGGGAGTGAAAACTTCACAATACTTCAATTTACACCTCTTATACAAGACACTGCTCCATCTCGCTTCCGTTCCATTAAATCTTGTCTCCTTAAAATCTAATGCTACTCTTACAAAAGTTTCGTTGTTGCTTAATTGTGGGCACACTTAGATTTCTTACCTAAACTAACATAATCCTCAACAAGAGAAACTACAACTACTAACATCATTAATTTATTTATCACTTAGAATTTGTTGGTCATTAAATATTGACCCTAAGCATGCTGAGTTTCTAAAAACTTCTAAGGTCAGTGGGAGCAGTAAAAGTCTTTATCATGACTTGCAAGGAACACAAGAGGTGGGGGAAGAGTGTCATTAAATTTTACTCTGAATTTAACTCCGATTACACATCTTGTACACCATACTGCATCAACTCTTACACACTTAGAATCCTGAAAATGATAGCAACCTAACCAAAAGCTAATCCACAATCTAATAAATCAATAATCAACTCAGGAGGTCATCTAAGTTTAAGAACCTACTAACTTTGATGATTACATAACCTCCCTAACTGAAGTTGAAATGGATTTTGGAAAAGTTTACTGATCCTACTCTTCTAATTAAGCCATTAACGTCAATCAATCTTCAAAATGGAATAAAATTGTTTTCTAGTAAAACTGATTTCCTGTGTTCGAATAACGTTTGGATTTGATTGACTTACCTAAGAGTGTTCATAACTAAACTAAATCCTAATATAAAATTTTAGACACGAAGAAGCATGATTGACTATCAAAGGTTAAACTCATGAGGAGATAAATTATCAAATAATCTTCTTACCTATATTACAAAAGATTTCTTTTAGGATCATCAATGTTCCAGTAGCTTATAATAGTTTTGAGCTACATTAGATGAACATTAAGACAACTTTCCCTAACAACTGGCTGACATATTTACATGTTCATAAAACAACTTGAAAGTTCTAAACTCAAGGTTAAAGAACAGTTTGTCTATAAGCCAATAAAATCCATGTATGGGTTAAATGCAAATATCAAAATGTGATAAAATCTTATTTACTTATTTTCATCAAGAATCAAGTGGATTAATGTATCTACCTCAAAATGAGTGGGAGCAACTAAAACAAACTTGTCCCTATAAAGATGACATTCTTTTGACAAGTATATGTTACATAAGTCAACGCATTGTTAACACAAACTTTGATATAATAGATCTCAGAGATACATGATAGATATCATAACATGCTAAGATAGACCCATTGGGGTATTACTTTCGTTCCATAAGTTTAACCTTAAAGGGGTCCTTACATATGTAACAAACAATACTGCTCTCCTTTAGAGGATAATAGGATAAACGAGATTACTTATGCTTCATTAGTTAGAAGCCTTATGTAAGTTCAAGTCTATACTCGTTTAGATATTACTCACATTGCAACACACTAGATATGTCTAGATTAATATGAAGCATCTTATGGAGTTTTAAAATATTATAAAGGAAATGAGAGACTATAATTTTAAAGAAGAAGTGAGAATTCAAACATGTTTATTACTCTAACTTTGTAATATTCAAAGATAACAAAACGTAATTTCGAGGCATATCCTTATATCAGCAGACAAAACCTATCTCATGGAGGAGTCATAATGGATTGATATAAACAACCTAAGTTACAATGACATAATACGTTACTGATCACAAAGCAATAGTCACTAACTGTTGTTGAGAATTTATCAGTGGACTCATAAGTTTATTAACTCTATATAAATTATATTTTGAAGACTTATTGTGATAAAGTCAGTACCATGTCTCCTTGAACAGTAGCAGTTCGAGAGGTGTTGCATTTAGTTTCGATACGAAATTAATTATTCGTATATGAATGAATTGAGGAAACTGAATATCTGTATCGAATATATTCATGATATGCTTAAGGATCCTATAACCATAGGTCTATTACCTATGTCTTATTTAGAGAACTCATAAAAGAGACCGGTTTTAATTAATGACCATATATGTGTAACTCCATATCGTACTGTGAATGACTAACTATTAATTAATTTTCCTCATCAATTTGATTTTGTATGTCTTTAACATATGTTCTGCCGGTGTAATGACATATAGATAACTATAAGTACAAGTCAGACGCTAAAGGGCTTACTTCAATATTTTGATCATAACTGTTAGATTTTAAATTGAGGTTGTAGTATGATTAATGGGGGTCCTGAGTTGCATAATGACTCAGCGGCTGTATTTCTCTGCTACGGTTCTTAGTTTAAAGCTAAAATGAGTATTAGCTTCTAATCAGAATTATCTAATGCTCATGATAAATGATTATTCGGCTAAGTGGGAGAATGTAAGATTAAATATTTATTTATATTTAGTTAATCATACAGCCATCATTATCATTTATATAATATAGATCAAAATATATTAAACCTATAATATAATTAGTTGGTAATTGTTGATGGGCCGATTTACCCTAATTAACTAATTGGGTTTCCCCTTAGGTGTATATAAGGAGATTACTAGAGAGGGATTAGTCTTAGACATTCATAACATCAACACTCAAATTCGCCCCTCCTCTCTCTCCATTACTATGAGTTCCTCAACCCTAAAGAACTCGATACTACCATCAAGAACATACATCCTAAAGGGAACCAGATCAAGCTGACAACTATGTCGAACTCCATGGCTGCGTGTCTGGCTGAATTCTCTGCTGGCCTGTTTGCTGTATCAGGTACTATTTACATGTTTTCCATTATGTTTAAACAGAACTGATCAACACGTGTTCGTTCATTAAGAAAACGAGCGTGTTCACGAACACAAATAAATTTGGCGAACGCGACGCAAAATAAAGGTGGATGGCCTAGAGAGTAGCACTGGAACTTGGATCCCTTATTGTGGAATGGAGGTCGACCGTATTAGTCGATATAAATAGTGAGTAAGGAAAGGGATATGGCTTATACAAGGTGAAATAGGATTTCCTAGTTTAGTTGTTAGAGGAATAAAATAAACGAAAGCTTAATAATATAAAAGTATAGATAAAATATATGAAAGAACAAAAAACTTTAATTAAAACACAAACATACGAACATAAACAAACGCATATAAATGAATGTTCACGAACACCTTACCGAACGTTCACGAACACAGTTGAACGAACGAGACTTTTGTTCATGTTCGTTCATTCAACTAATTGAACGAAATTGCTTGTTTATGTTCGTTCATTTGAACGGACATAAACGAACTTCCCTTCGATCGGTTCACGAACTGTTCGCTGAACGTTTGCTTCGTTTACAACCCTTCCACCAACACCCACCGTCTTCCACCTCCAACATACAACCACTCCACCTCATTATCTATGATGTAAATTTTTTTAAACAAATACACATTGTAATTCAATAAAACTTAAAGGGAAATAAACTAGCAGTTACATCGATTTAATCAATCTATTAACTAATATATATCAGAATATTGTTGAGTAATCAAAATCGATAATAACATTTTGCAACAGAATGCTCTGAACTTTCGTCGACACAAAAAAATCCGTTGCCATAACGTGCGTCTTCCAAACAACGATTTGAAGTTTAGATTGGGTCTCTTCTTCAACGATTTCTCTTTTCTACTTACAAAGTACAATAACATCACTAATGACTTAACTAAGAATAACCTAGGTTAGTGATAAGGATCAATCCAGTTTAGAATAAGTAACCACTAGGAACAACCTGTAATTATTAAAGCCTTAGGACCAACTATGAAAAAATGACATCATAGGGACCAACCAAGCATTTAACTCATATTAGTATTACGACTGGTAAACAGTAAAATTAAAAAAGTAAACATAATGATGATAAGGCTTGTTAGGGCATGGATTTTATGCCAAGGATCATCCATCCTGAGACTGAACCTGGATCATGGATCCTTAACGGAAATCGCAGGGAGTCTAAGGATCAAGGATCCTTACCTATATCTATGTTAGCTGATAATTGTTCCTTTGTGTTAGTTTACGTATGCAGGTAATCATGGACTAAGTCATCGAGGGAATATCGGAGGAATATGCCATTTCTAGCATGTGCAAGTGAAGCCATGACCGTTATATGTGAACGTGGGGAGCGTGCATGGATTTCGGAGAGTTAGTTAATGAGATTAGCTAGATATTTAGTGGGATATTGAGCTTGATAGACACACAATCTGACCGAACACACACTCGCATACATACTGTTGCTACTCTCTCGAACACTTGTTAGAATTCTTATTGTAACAAGCTCAATATTTCCAAAGTTGTAATCTTTCTTGTTCAATATAGTTGGTGATCGATAGTTTCCAGCACCCGAGGTTTTTTATGCAGGAGATCAACTCTTGATCAAGGGCTTTTTCCTCGTACAAATCATTGTGTTCATCGTCATTTACTTATGATATTTGTTCATACATTTGTTCGTTTAACCAAGCACTAAACCTCACATTCAAAGTTTGGTTACATTATCCTTGTTGTGATTTTTGACCAAAACAGTTTGGCGCCCACCGTGGGGCAATCGGTGCTTCAGTTCTAAAAATTCCGTTTGTTTCATTCATTTCTGTTCATCTCCGTTAACTACATGGCTTCTCATGGAAAATATGCTTCAAGTGCCATGCCGGCGGTCAACTTATCTCAGACTTGTGCATCATTACTTCCATTCCCACTGCACCAGCGAGGAGTGCTGATAATGCTCAGAAGAAGCCAACACCAGTTTTCTCGAAGGCTTCTACTGTTTCATCCTCTACACCTACTAACAATGATATGTCTACTTTGATTTTGCGAATGAAGGATACATGGAACAACAAGACAAAACTAACTAGAGGATCCTCAGGGAGATTGATGAATTCAAGAAGCAGAAGAGATCAGTCGAGGATCACTCTCCGCTGATGCCCAGATCATTGGATTTCACTTCTCCGGCGTCAACAATCCAGCATTCAAGGGATCTGGTGTTCAAATCCAAGGATCCTCTAATTACCAGCAGGGATCAATGGCGATGACACAGGCTAAAGAATCCTCAGGATTACAACATGGATCATTAGCAATGACGCAGCCACAAGCATCTCATTACCAACCTTATGGATCCTCAAATCAACATCAAGGAGGCTATCTCAGCTCAGGAGGATATTTGGAGTTGGTTGCACCAAAGGAATCCTATTTCCAGCATCAAGGATCCTTTTCTAAGGATCAAGGATCATGCGCTTGGGATAAGGTTCAAGGATCCTCCTCTCAGGTTCAAGGATCCATGCAGTATCCTTCAAGGCCCTCAGCACTCGTGTATCCTGGACCCAATGTCTTTCAGGATCAAGGATCCTCGGGAAGTCAGATATTCAAGGATTCTGAAGTTTACAAAGGGGACTTCATCCCTATGTAGACTATTGCTTCATCTGGTCCAACTGTTGCACCTGAAGTGTCTACTTTTTGGATACACTTTTGTGATACCGGTTCCAAACCAATCAGGAGGTAACCATATCAATACATTTTTTGTACTAATTATGGTTCCATGCAGGATACAGGTATCAATCAGGCCATGGCACGAGAACTTCAGAAGCTTAAGGATATGATATCCAGCGTCCCAGGAGTGGTTAAGCCCATTCCTGAGATCCCAGATGGAAGTCACAGGGTGTCTCGTTTTGCACCTCCTATATGCAATGCTGAGATACCAAAACGCTTTCAAACCCCCAACATGAAGCTGTGCGATGGTACGATTGATCTAGAGGAGCATGTGGCACAGTATCGGGAAAGATAGGAGATCAACCCCATTCCAGAAAGGTTAAAAGAAGCCTGTCTTTGTAAGGGCTTCGGATCCACACTCACTGATCGGCACTGAAATGGCTGCTAAGTCTTCCTCCTTACTCAATTACTTCATTTTCTCATTTAGTTAATTTGTTCAATAATCAGTTTTCATGTAGTAGAACCTTTGAACGATTAACTAGTGATTTATATAGGGTAACACAGGGTTGTGATGAATCCTTAAGGGATTATATCACTAGGTTTAGTAAAGAATCCTTAGATATCCCCAATCTGGATATTGCCAAGCATTTAAAATGGGATTACTTAGAGATTCAAAATTCTATGATGATCTTGTTATGACACCTTGCAGGAATTTAGATGAAGTAAGGAATAGGGCATTGAGATTCATTCGGTTAGAGGATGATAAGAGGACCCAAGAGAGACTGTCAGGATCCTCAAGACAGGAAAAACAAGGATCATTCTTTAAGAATAATCGATCCATGTCATATTCTAAGAATGACAATCACCATGTGCATGCGGTCGAAGAGGAGGAAGATGATGAGGATTATCCTCCGATTTCTGAATATTGTTTTTCTACTGATAATAATGAACTAATACTTGCTATGCAAAATTTAGGTGACAAGGCTAGATGGCCAAGGAAAACTGATAAACCTGGAGCCACTAAGGATAAATCCAAATGGTGTGCTTATCATGAGGATTTTGGCCACCTTACTGACGAGTGTATAGCGTTGAGGAAGGAAATTGGCTATCTTCTTAGCAAAGGGTATTTGAAGGAGCTGCTAGAAAGGAAACGATCAAGGACTCAGGATACTGAGAAAGTTCCTGAGAGAGCTCCTCCACCCCCAGCAGATGCTCAGATCATTAACTTTATTTCCGGTGGTTCTGATATCTGTGGAACTTCATTTTCAGCGGCTAAAAGGCATGCTAAGGAGACAAAGATGGAGAATGGGGAGAGACCAGTTCGAACATCTACCCTCACATAACAAAAAGTGATATCCTTTGATGAGGAGGATCGCGTAGACATTCAGGATCCTCATCTGAAGTTCTTGTCATTACTTTATTTATTTCTAACCATTTTGTTCGCATGATTCTTATTGATGGAGGGAGTTCAGTGACCATAATCCAGTTGGATGTCCTCAAAAAGATGAACATTCCTGAATCTAAAATCATACCAAGATCATCGGTGCTCGTGGGATTCAGTGGGGAAACCAAGAATACATTGGGGGACATCAAACTTCCAATTTACATAGACGGGGTGAATTCTATCCAAAAATTTTGTGTAATAGATAGCTTGTCTTGCTGTAATGTTATCCTTGGCAGGCCATGGATACATGACATGAAGGCGGTCCCATCAGCATACCACCAATGTGTCAAGCTTCCAAGTCCATGGGGAATAGTCAAGATAGAAAGTGATCAGCAGGAGGCAAAGAATTGCTACACTTCCTCGATGAAACCTGCTTCCAAGTCTAGGGAAGCATAGCAATTAAAGCATTTCCAAAAGACGTCACGGAGGCAAGAGAACAGAACGTCAAGGAAATACTCTTAGAGCTTGAGGATCCTGAATCCAAGGTGTATATAGGATTCGGGATCCAGGAGAGCATAGAGAAGGATCTAGTATCCTTCCTTAAACGAAGAAAATCTACCTTCTCCTGGAAGCACGAAGATATGATAGGTATTTCGAAGGATATCATTAGTCATAAGCTTGGTATTGACAGGTCTTTCAGGCCAATTCACCAAAAAAGGAGGAAGTTTGCACCTGAAAGAAGTGCAATTATCCAAGAAGAGGTAGACAAATTACTAAAGGCAGGTATGATAAAAGAAGTCAAGTATCCAAGATGGTTAGCCAATGTGGTTGTGGTTCAAAAGAAAAATGGAAAGTGGAGGGTATGTGTCGATTCTACTGATTTGAACAAGGCATGCCCCAAGGATCCTTTCCCTTTACCCCACATTGACTCCATGGTGGATGCTACGGCGGGTCATGAATTGTTAACCTTTATGGATGCTTCATCTGGATTTCAGCAAATTCAGATGGAACCATCTGATCAAGAGGATACTGCATTCATGATACCCACCGGCGTATATTGTTATATTGCTATGCCCTTTGGTTTAAGAAATACAGGTGCTACATACCAAAGGCTGGTGAATATGAGGTTCAAGGAGCAACTTGGACATACAATGGAAGTATACATAGATGATATGGTGGTCAAATCTAAAAGAGCCGAGGATCACCTGAAGGATCTTGAAGTAGCATTCAATATCCTTGACCAATACAACATGAAGTTAAACCCGTCTAAATGCCATTTCGGGGTCAAAGCTGGAAAGTTTTTAGGATATATGGTGACCAAAAGAGGAATTGAAGCAAGTCCAGAACAAATCAAGGCTTTGGTGAATATCAAGTCTCCTGCCAATGCTAAGGATGTGGAAGGATTGACAGGAAGGATTGCCGCATTGAATAAATTCATCTCAAAATCCTCAGAAAGATGCAAGGATTTCTATGACATTTTGAGGAAGAATAAGAAATTCGAGTGGACTGAAACGCATGAAGCTGCTCTACAGGCTCTCAAGGATTACCTATCCTCAGCACCGGCTTTGATGAAACCAGAAAATGGAGAACCATTGTCTTTATACCTAGCTGTTTCAGGTAAAGCGGTAAGTGCAGTCCTAGTTAAGGATCACGAAGGCTAACAACATCCGGTATACTATGTAAGTAAAAGTCTACTTGATGCTGAGGCCAGGTATTCTCATTTAGAGAAACTAATTCCTGCTCTAATCATGGCTTCTACTAAATTAAGACATTATTTTGAAACTCATACTATTGTTGTTAAAACTAACTTTCCTATTAAGAATGTTCTCAGGAAACCAGATATGTCGGGAAGAATGGCAAAATGGGTTGTTAAACTTAGTGCATATGACATTAAGTATGAGCCCAGAACTGCTATTAAATCCCAAGCTTTGGCTGACTTTGTGGCTGATTTCAGTAGTGATCTACAAAGAGAAGCTGAATTAGAAGTGCAACAACTTAAAGAGACCAAGGATCCTTGGACACTCTTCACAGATGGAGCTTCAAATGTCAAAGGAACTGGACTAGGCTACTACTAAAATCGCCACAGGGGGACATTATACCCCAGTCTATATCGTGTGAGTTTCAGGCAACTAATAATGAGGCTGAATATGAAGCCTTGATAGCAGGTTTGCAATTAGCTAAGCAGATGAGGATCAGGTATCTTCAAGTGTTTGTGGATTCTCTATTAATTACTAATCACTATAATGGTTCTTATGTTATTAAAGGTAGAAACTAATCAAATATTTGGAGATAGTCAAGAAATTGGCAGATTCTTTTGTTTTTTTCATCCTTACACAGGTACCTAGAGAAGAAAATGCAGAAGCAGATGCCTTGGCTAATCTAGGATCCTCACTGAAGATGCCCGAGGATGTAAAGAGACCTATTATCCATGTTCTAACTCCTGCAATTGAGTAAAATGAAACAATGGAGATAGTGGGTGGTATAGCGATTCTACCCAATGATAATCCGGAGTCGAATTCAGGATCCTGGATCCTTCCAATCTTGAAATACATTCAGAATGGAGAAATTCCTATTGGAGAGAATCCTAAAACTTTCAGGATTAAGGTAGCACAATTTACTATAATTAATGACATGATGTATAAAAGATCTCTTGTAGGACCCTATCTACGATGCATTGAAGATCCTGAAATCGAAGAAGTCTTAAAAGATTTTCATGAGGAAGATTGTGGAAATCACACTGGGGGCAGAGCGCTATTCTCCAGGATCCTCAAGACAGGATATTATTGGCCTACAATGAAGAAGGATGCTGTGGAGTACGCAAGGAAATGTGATGCCTGCCAAAGACACAGCAACATTCTTCATCAACCAGCAGAACCTCTGCATCCTATATCCTCTTCTTGGCCATTTATGAGATGGGGAATGGATATAGTTGGCAAGCTTCCTAAGGCACCAGGGGGAAAAGTATTCATGTTGGCTATGACTGACTATTTCTCCAAATGGATAGAAGCTGAAGCCTTTGCTCAAGTTTGAGAAAAGGAAGTTATATGCTTTATCAAAAGATATATTATTACTAGATTTGGTATTCCTTCAGAGATAGTTTGTGACAATGGATCCCAGTTTATTGGGAATCGAACTACTAACTTTTGTGACAGCTACGGGATTAGGATGATTACATCAATACCAGTCCACCCACAAGCTAATGGCCAGGCGGAATCATCCAACAAGATCATCATCAACAATTTGAAGAAAAAGCTTGGATCAAAGAAAGGAAAGTGGGCTGAAGAACTATCATATGTCTTATGGGCAGATAGAACAACTGCCAAGAATGCTACGGGTCAAACTCCTTTTTCCTTAGTCTTTGGAGCTGAGGCAGTGATCCCTACAAAATGGTAGTCCCTACAGCCAGAACAAGCATCCGTGATCCTGAAGCAAATGCTGAGATTCTGGCTCAAGACCTAGATACCATGGAAGAATTAAGAAACTTGGCAAGGATAAGGCTGGCTAGTTATCAACAAAGGATGGCTGGTGCTTATAATAAGAATATTCAGAATAAGAAGATTTCAAGTGGTGACATGGTGCTGAGGAAAGCATTTCAGATACCACGAATCCTTCTGATGGCAAATTGGCACCAAAATGGGAAGGCCCCTATCTAATTGAAGCCGAGGCAGGAAAGGGGGCATATCGATTACTGACTATGGATGGTGACCTTCTTCCAAGAGCTTGGAATGCTATCCACCTAAAAAAGTATTTTATGTAAAGGATCAGGGATCCTTAAGTATCCTAATGATCAATTCAGATTGAAGGATCCTCAAAGGATATGAGATTCTTGATTCGGTAACGTTTTACTAATGCATTCATTCTTATTGTACTTCTTATTATTTATTCTAAAGTAAGGATGTTGACTTTTCAACATTCAACCTTATCAAGTTTTACGTTTTGCAGAAGTTATTACAAAGGATCAAGAGGTTGGTCACCTCTCCAAGACTTTGGGCATGTCCCCAGTTTGAGGTATCCAATACCTTCTAAGGATTAAAGGTTTTCACCTTTCACACGAATTGGGTTTCAACACCCCGCCAGCAGCGTACGTTATCCAAGTATAGTTCAAGGCAATGGGACTAGTACCCGCTTTAGGGGCTGACAATTTCATTGTTGTTCGCTATATGTAGGATTCTAAGTTTAATGGTAGACGTACCATACATCCGTTCCTAAGGTTTCTAACGTTTTCACGTTAGCTAAGGTTTCGACATTTTCATGTCGCTCACGATTGGATAGATGCCAGTTTGGGCCATACTCCAGTTTACACTAGTTATTTGGGCTTGTCCCCAGTTATTTGGGCTTGTCCCAGTATTGGCTTGTCCCCAGTTACTGATGAGTCATTCAATTGATATTTGGCTTAGTCCCAAGTTGTATGTTATAACAGGTCCCTGAAGCTTAATAAATAAGGATCCTGGATCCTGCAGTTCTACTGATTTCTATTCCGTATTGTTTCGATTGTAATCTTTAAGGATAAAGAATCCTAACTTGGATTCACTGGTATGATCTTTCTTTTGCATTTGCTTTATTTCTGGCTTATTTATGTTACCCTAATCCTTTGACAACAGGATATGTGATCCTTGATCATATGAAGTCTATCTTTAAAGAATATATTTTGACAAACTCCTATAGATTTCTTAGCTAAATATTATGGAATTATTGACGTATACAATTATAAATATATTCAAACTGAAGAGAAGTAACAACAAAGATAGTCAAAAGCTTAAAGTTTTATTTATTTATAAAAACCCTTTTTTAAAGGTTGTCAAAATTGCTAACCCAAGCTTCTACCAGCAAAGCCTGGCCCGTACACTTGGGTTGGCAAAGGGTGTCCATACTAACGAGTCAATAAGTGCAGGAAAGTAAAGGCGGGGGCATCAAGGGCTTCATCCTCCACAAACATTTGTTCAAAAAGGATTAGTGATCCTTAACCCTAAAAACTATTGTTCAAATACACACCATAATTGTTCACCATAAAAACACCAACAACCAAAAACCATAAAAAATGGGCTCCGGCCACGTCTAGAAATTTCATCATTGCCCATTGATGCAGCCTACTCCTTCGCTACTTCATCACCTGCACCGCTACCACCAGCCGCTGCCTCCTCAGGATCCTTAGTGCCTCTTGGGATTGCCTCCAGCGTGACTGCCTCTCCAGCTCATCCTCATCCCCAAGCTCCTTCAGCCTTTGCCTCCAGCTAGCAGTGTCCCATTCAGCCCTGTCGAAGGAAGGATCCGTAACCTCCTTTGCCATCCTGAGTTTGGCCTTTAGAATCACGATGGCAAGCGGATAGTTTGGCCTCTTCTGTGAACTCCAACCGATCCTTGTTGGCCTGGATTTCATCCACCAGGATCTGCTTCTCCAAGCGACCATTCTCCTTCTCCAGCTGGCCGATTTTCTTATCCATGGCAACACCGATGTCACGTAGATTGGCCACCGTTTCCTCAGCCTCGGCGAGACGCTTGCTCTGGATGGTCTGGATCTCAACAAGTTTCTATTAAGAGCAAATTGTTAGAATTTATGACGATCAAGTATCTTTAAAAGAAGGATCCATAATCCTTACCTCGGAAATGAAGTCATGGATCTGATGTTCAATCCCGGGGACGTCACTGGATGGCGCATCTGGCTTCTTCCTCTTGGTTCAGATTTAGCTTTGCTGGTGGTGCTCCTGGTCCCGACTTGGCTTGGGCATGTGGCCAGCTCCTTCTTGATGGATCAGGGGGACATGCTACCTTCGACATCTCCCATGCTGAACCTGGTGGCTGATTTTGATGAGGATATAGCAGCATCTACAGACACAAAACTCAGATAAGTATTCATTTTATTTCATACCAAATAACTAAATACATATATACATGCACACTTACTTGACATTGTGTAGGAGGCTGATGTTGTGTCTTCTAAATCCTTGATCTTGTGATGGAATGTTCTGACAGTTGAATCTAGAGCCCAAAAAGCAGCAACTCTCTCAGCGGTGGTAGCAAAGTCTTTCGAAGTGTTGACATTGGTCACTGCACAAAAAATGAAGGATCAGATATCCTTAGATTTAAATATCAAATTTTCTATGAAGCAACTTTATAAATCCTACATCCTACCCTCTACGTTCCACTTCTTGGGAAAATGATCCCCGTTGGGAATGGAATCCCTCCTGACGAAGAAGAATTGACTTCTCCAGAGGGAATCATTTTTGGTAATTTTGAGTATAGGGTGGGGTTGTTGAGGCTTGGCTTTGAAGAGGAATCGGTGAGACCCGTGGCTAACCAGATTGTACAGGTGGTTGAGTTCAGCAAGACGAAGCTCTATACCCTCTCTAGCAATGATCTGCTCAAGGGTATAAAGAACCCTCCAGAGCATAGGCATGCCCTGGATGTAGCATAGGCCGGTAAAGGTGAAAAAGCTCTGGGTTAAAACTGGAAAAGGGTAAGTAAAACCTATTTGAAAAGGGGTAGCAGGAAAACGCACCCATGTGGATGATATGCAGTCACTCTTCATTGAAGAATCGAAGGGCCTAAAAATAGTACCCTCCGGAAAACAGGGGTGCATTTGCTCAATCTCAGGATCAGTGAACCGGCAAAGTTCTTGCGAATGTTCTTTCAAAAGGTCTTGGCTTTTGGGAGGACTGTTTCTCCCTTGATCCTTGTGTGGTGAGGCATGGATCATGGTTTTGGTCATGATGCTCGAGGAAGAAAGGAGGAAAGAAAGAATTGCAGAGAATAAAAGATGAGAAAGAGAGTGAATACATGTTTGATCTTCGGTGTGAGGATTTAAGCAAAGGATATCGATATGAAATAGGAGATATCATCTATATCCCTATCCTATTTATAATCATGTTTGTTGCAGGGGGAGTCTTATCGATGATGTCATCTTTGTAACGGCTAGTCCTAGGGTAACAGCTAGTTTGTTGGTAAAGAGTCGTCCAGAATAAACGAGAAAACATGACTCACTTAGTTACAATTAATTCCTCATATTTTGGGGGCAATTGTTAGGGCATGGATTTTATGCCAAGGATCATCCATCCCGAGACTGAACCTGGATCACAGATCCTTAACGGAAATCGCAGGGAGTCTAAGGATCAAGGATCCTTACCTATATCTATGTTAGCTGATAATTGTTCCTTTGTGTTAGTTTACGTATGCAGGTAATCGTGGACTAAGTCATCGAGGGAATATCGGAGGAATATGCCATTTCTAGCACGTGCAAGTGAAGCCATGACCGTTATATGTGAACGTGGGGAGCTTGCATGGATTTCGGAGAGTTAGTTAATGAGATTAGCTAGATATTTAGTAGGATATTGAGCTTGATAGATACACAATCTGACCGAACACACACTCGCATACATACTGTTGCTACTCTCTCGAACACTTGTTAGAATTCTTATTGTAACAAGCTCAATATTTCCAAAGTTGTAATCTTTCTTGTTCAATATAGTTGGTGATCGGTAGTTTCCATCACCCGAGGTTTTTTATGCCGGAGATCAACTCTTGATCAAGGGCTTTTTTCCTCGTACAGATCATTGTGTTCATCGTCATTTACTTTTGATATTTGTTCATACATTTGTTCGTTCAACCAAGCACTAAACCTCACATTCAAAGTTTGGTTACTTTATCCTCGTTGTGATTTTTGACCAAAACAATGCTGTAAGTGTTTTTAAAAATAAATTGTAACTTATGTGTTATAGGAAATGAGTGTAATTATTTTACTATGCATATGTTAAGATATAATAAATACTTTAATATAAAAAACAATTTTAGAAAACTAGGATAATGAGACATGATACGAAAATCATCTTACTATATAAAGTATTACATATTAAAAAATATCATACTATAAATAAAATATGCGTTTATAAGAATAGAGCTAAAGTTTTTAAAACTATAACTTTGAGTGTCAAAACAACATCTTTAATTAGTAGTCAACATTTAAATATTCAAATTAAATTTTATAATAGTATATAACGTCTTTGTTTAGCATTATAAGTTACTTAAAATGATTAAAATTAAGTTAACATTTAATTGTTAATGCTATTAGGAAGTTGACCATTGTTTAGGATGAGAATTAATTGATATATGTATAATATTAGAATAGAATAGAATTAGGAGAAGAGATGTGATACTGACTCGTAGTATTATTTGGAATCATATATCAACATATGGATTGTTATCATATCAGTACAATTGTTCAAACCAAATAACCCAACAAACCGGCCCGGATCAAACAAACTTATAGTCGTATTGAGATAACCAGATTGGATCCATAGAACAAAGAGGATTCGCAAAAGACACATTTATTCCATTGCAGATTAGCTTACAAAGGAAGATTACATATGTATTTAGAAAACGATGTTGAAGGGGCGTGATAACCCTTCCTAAAAGGTTGCAATGGTTCGGTGGGTGTGTAACATAACCGCTAGAGCCTTATGTTAAACTTATAGTACAACTTAATGACAAACTTAGGATAAACTAATATAATGCTAAATTAGGATAACAGGTTATAATCTAGGTTTTAGGTTAAATCATTTATGGTTGGGTCGGTCTCGGGGTTATCGGGTTTCGGGTTGGGACCGACTTTGATAGTTGGTTCGGGCTACTATAACTTGAATGAGTTCTCTCTTCCGCTTAGGTTTTTTCGTTATTATATCAGCAATAAATAAAACAAAAATGTTAATACTCAACAACTTCTTCAAAACAGCCCAGAATCCAGACCGAGGATCTTTATAAACCGACTACAAGGAAACACATAAGTTATTTGATAAATCTTAAAGATATTTAAGCATCATATGATTCTTGATCAGGTTCTTATTTATATGTGTCATCTATAAGCCCAATCCCGAGCCGGGGCCCAAACTTCAACCTGGTCTGAGAGTAGGCCTAAAAAGCCCGAACTGATGCGAAGCGGTCCTATAAGCCCAGACTGGTACTATAGGCTATAAGGATTGATGAGTCCAATTACACACCAGGTTTCAGTTCCAAACCCGAACGATAATCATTTCTTGTTAAGCCTAGCCTAGCCGAGTTATTATGGGTTTGGCCCATGTGTCTAGCCCGGTCCGTTTCACAACTTTTTTCATCCTATATATTTTTCTGTTTTTACAAACATGAACAGAATAATAATATTACAAACCAGACAAGTACATTGAAAACAAAATAATCTATAAACAATAATATCAAATTGTGGACGCTAGAGTTATATAACAAACTAACAATTTGATCCATTTCTGGACGATAGGAGAGGGGCTGTTTGGTCAGATGAACCAGGCTCATCTGAAAGGTCCAAATCAGTTCTTCTCACCGGTGGTAACTTGTTCTTCTCTTTGGCCTGCCCCCACATCACAGTATAAAATCCAGCAGCAACGAACGTGGCTCCAATGGCGCTGCATATACGAATTCAAGATTCAAGAACAAGCCATGAATCAATTGCCTTCGTTGAACATGAGCAATGATCAACCGGACAACCTCAAATGGGATCAAATGATCCGTGCCAAGATTCACCGGGCGTTAATCGTGTTGGGTTGTCGGGATGAATTTATGAACCCAAACATGACTCATATATTTATTTGTGTTAAAGACATCACCTCTAACCTGGATTCACTTAGAGCATGTAACCAGGACATGACACGTTTACCCGATAGTCGAGTCAAATGGGTTTCAATCAAGTTGTAAACATTTCAAACAAGACAAACGGTTTAGCGAGTTATGGGTTAAAGGGGGTGTAATTGGGTTGGTGGGTGGAACTTATAAAAAAATATTATTTTATTTTAATTTAAACGGGTTGACGTGATTAATTAAACGTGTTATTCAGGAGGAAAAAACCTGAAGATAACCCACTTAGTTAAATGGTTTAAACTCTGAACACAACCTGTTTATTTTTGGTTAAATATGACAACTCAGAAGTCGATTATTTCCATATGTGTTTTGGATCATGTCAAAAATTACCACCTGCAATTTCAAACACATCTTACACCTTACAAAAATTATGATTTTGAAATAAAAGATTGATCAGTTACCTTCCTAAGTGAAGCGAATCACCGAGAAAAGTGACACCCATGATGACTGCAATGACTATGGAGAGGGCGAGAACATGGCAACGAAAACCGGGCCTTTCTTCTCCAAGCACCATGTGATGGCGGTACTACGAAACACAACTGAAAATACCCCCTTCAAATAGAAAAAAGTCAAATCTATCGACACCAAAATGCATGATAAAACTTGACAACATAATCTAGTTTGTTTAAAGGTGGGGTAAGAGGGACATGTTAAATGGTCAAAACAAGTTCTAGTTGAAAAGATTTGTATAAATAAGTTAATGCGTTAATTATGATTTGAAAATTAATAATTTAAACTCAACTAAAATCTTTGAAACAAAGGTTTGTATAAATAAGTTAATGCGTTAATTATGATTTGAAAATTAATAATTTAAACTCAACTAAAATCTTTGAAACAAAATCAGAATACTGTATACATACAAAAATAAACTTTAGGAAACTTTCACATGTTTAACCCATTCCCACTTTAAGCTAGATTTTTTTATTTAAGACTAAAAAACTACCCAAACTGATACATTTGTAAATAAATACGTTGAAAGTTATACGAATATATTAAACTTACCCCAAAAACTACAGCAATCATCTCAGTTTTAGACAGCAACACCCACGCGTCTATATTTGGTTCTAGGAAAGGAGATAATGCTATACATTGTATGGTCCCAAACAGGCAGTAGAAAAAGACCATAGGTGCCTTGATCCGGATATTCTCTAGCTGTTGCTGACTAGATGTACATGTATAATCAAGGAATTAATAGCTAGAAATAATCTTGTTTTATCTAATTTTAAGGAAGATCTTACTTGTAAAACATTCCATATGGCACCAACAATTCCACCAATAACAAGAATTAAACCGCCAAATATCCAATCCGATGGTCGTGATAAATGAAGCTGATTGGATGAATCTGGAAAAGGGCCCATATGAAAAATTTTCCGGGCCTTTATAGAATGTGAACAACATTGCTCCAGATATTGCTATTGTGGTACCCAATAACTTTGCGAGACTGCTTGAGCTTCTTATGTCTACTTTCTCCATCCTAAAACACATATAGAAAAAATTTGAAACTTTAGTGGCATTTGGTCCTAACCTTTAAGGGGGGTGGCATAGTGGTAAGCTTCTGACTCCATCTAGTCCAAGGTTAGACAATTCGAATCCAGCTTCCTCTAGTTTTCTAACTACCATTAACCCCCTTGAAGGCCACTTGCTTAACACAAGCTAAGTTTTTATCTAATCTCATTGGTTAGCAGGGCATTAATGAATCCTGTGAGTTTTCTGGTAACGGGTTCTCACAGGTTACCATAAAAAGTTATACATCCTGGTCTTTGAGCACTACCTGAAGGCGACTGCAAACAAAAATGTGTTGCCAGGAGTCAAGTTTGAGATAGCACTTGCCATGGTTGGAGAGCTGTAGTAAATACCTTGATATGCAAGTACCTGAAAAAGACAAATTCTAAAACAAGAAATATATGTAAAGTTTGTTGGAAGTTATAATTTTGTAGCATACGAAGAGGCATCGATTTCTACTTATTTACTTACATATAGGTTGATCTGTGGTGTGAAAATCTAAACGGGTCAAACCAAGAAGTTTAGTTAAAAACGAACTAGCTAATTGGATAGAAAGTCACTCAAATTTGCTTTATTATAGATTGAGTTAAATGACATTTTAGTCCCTGTGGTTTGGGCCATTTGCGGGTTTAGTCCAGAAGTTTCATTTTCGCCTGTGGGTCCAAAAAGGTTTCACTGTTGCCATTTTAGTCCACTGGGTTAACTTTATCCATTTTTTTCTGTTAACGGGAAAGAAAATTCGGTCATTTTATATGTAATTATGTTAACTAGAAGGGCAATTCGGCTATTCAAAATGACCAAATTGCCCTTCTCGTTAACATAAATAGTGAATGAAGTTAATCCAGTTGACTAAAATTGCAATAGTGAAACCTTTTTGGACCCACAGGTAAAAAATGAAACCTTTGGACTAAACTGACAAAATGGCTCAAACCACAGGGACTAAAATGGCATTTAACTCTTATAGATTTATATTGAAAGTTTACGACTTTTTTTTAGAAATGGTTAAAAAGGTTTCTTGGTGATCAACCAAACTTGACATGATCTTTTCTTTTAAGAAATGGGTTGCATGTTTGATAAGGAGCGAGTCCAAAAATTAGCTGACTCTTACATGGACCAACTTAATAGGGGAAAACATGGCAGAAAAGGTCTAAACTTTAAAGGGGCGTAACTTAGGCTCTGGTTAGAGTTACGGGGCCCAAAACCAGTGGATGGAAAGTTCTCAACGAGCTAGGTCTTGTGACAAAACACAATAGACTACTTGTCAAACCCGAATTGCATGATTTAAGGCTCCGATTTCGTCAACGAAGATTTCTCCCCAATTTTATGAGTTTTTTTTCGTACTTATCTTTTTACAAATAACGCGTAAATCTCTTATTAGAACAATTTACGCTCTTATTTATGATGTTAATCTCAAGTTATTTATGTCGAATTGTAATTTTGAAAATTTGACAAACGTGTCAAATTCAGAAAAACCCTATAAAAGGGAGCCTATTGTAACAATTTGGGTATTCAGAAATATATGTATCTTCTTTAAGAATAATTTTTATTTATTATTTGATTCCGCTCTGCGTCAATCTTACCTAAAAGTCCAAGTAATGTGAAAAGAAATGGATCACAATAACCATTCTAAATGAAATGGTCAATTGGTCATTAAACAAACCCAACCCATTTAGAACTGACGCAACTGGACCCAGACCATCTTGACCTTAAAGAAAAGGAAATGTGCTACATCAATTACCCTAAATGGCTAAGAATAGAGAACTTGAAACGGAGTAACACATTAAAAGCTTATAACTTTCTTCAAAGAAATGGTCAAAAAGTGTTTTGGGGATCAACCAAACCTGAACCGAACCATTTTGAACCAACTCAACCTGACCCGGACGACTGAACCATCTTGACCTTTTTGTTGATAAGGAAATGGACTGCAGAGCCGGATTTGGGGGAGGGTGGAGTGGGCGATGGCCAAAGGCCTGGTCTCTCCGAGGGCCCAAAACTTTAAAAAAAGTTTATATATTAAGTGTATACATGTATATTTTGTTTTAAATCCATTCACCAACTCAATACTTGGTCGGATGGTATATGGTGCATTGAAAAGCTTGAAAGTTTAGAGGCCCAAGTTTAAATCCTGCTTTGGGTTTTTCCCTCTTTCAATTTCAATTTTTCTTTCTTCCTTTTAATATAAAACTAAAATATTTTAATATTTACTTTTTTCTTGTCATTTATCACTTAACTTAAAATTTAACTAAATAATTTTTAATAATTTTTGAAATAGTTTTTTCCCTTTTATTACACAAAAGCTAATGGGGCGAACACATTTTGAACATATTACGATTATAGTTTTTGGGTTTTTTTTTGTTTGTTATAGTGAGTACATCTAAACATACAAAGTTTCCAACCAACGCAACCAAGGGGTTGGATCCCACTAGTTTATATATTTTTCTAATTTATATAAATTTAATGGTTTTTACAATATTCTTTTAAAAAGTTATATTTTAGGGGCCCAATTTTTCTTCTCATCCTAGTTCCTTTGATTTTCAAGGACCCGGGGATGGCCTGATGGGCTACATTGGTTACCTTAAAAGGCCAAGTATAAAGAATACTAAAAGAAGACGGACCATATTAATTTATTTCAAAGAATGGTTAAAAAAATGTGTGTTTTGGTAATCAACCTGACCCAAGATAACCCATTTTGTACCAACCCGACTTGAACCGAACCATCTTAACCTTAAAAAAAGTTGTTTCATGACTTACATGACTTACCCTAAAAGGCCAAGGATAAAGAATCTGAAAAGAATGCGGAAACTGAGTGGAGGACGATCAACGTTTCTGTAAAAGGTAAAACTATTATAATTGATCCTTTACCTTCAAGCAATAAGATTGAAAAGATAAAAATGGATTTTGTTGGCAAACCTGAAGAAACCAACGAGGAAAAATGGAAGCAGTATCAAGATGCCAAGAGCATCATGGTAAACAATATAAACAATGCTGGACATACCATCATTCATGGCAGCTTTGACTATGGTCAACACACTCATATCTAAGCATGTGATCATCAACATAGCAACAAAGGGCATCACCTCCTTCATCCATGACCATGCTTCATCACTTTTTTCGGTTGTCATATTGATCTTTTCCAGAGTCAAACTGAAAGTCAACGTAGGGATCGAATGTCTATAGTATTTTCAGTTTTATCACATGGTTTAAGTATAGAATATCAAGATTTGAAGCTAGTGCAACATGTAAGCATTAATATTTCATATCAACTTGTGTAACAATATAATAAAGAAAGATGGTGATAGTTTTTAATGTGTCAATGCATCATCCTATGGTAAACAATATAAACAATGCTGGACATACCATCATTCATGGCAGCTTTGACTATGGTCAACACACTCATATCTAAGCATGTGATCATCAACATAGCAACAAAGGGCATCACCTCCTTCATCCATGACCATGCTTCATCAGTTTTTTCGGTTGTCATATTGATCTTTTCCAGAGTCAAACTGAAAGTCAACGTAGGGATCGAATGTCTATAGTATTTTCAGTTTTATCACATGGTTTAAATGTAGAATATCAAGATTTGAAGCTAGTGCAACATGTAAGCATTAATATTTCATATCAACTTGTGTAACAATATAATAAAGAAAGATGGTGATAGTTTTTAATGTGTCAATGCATCATCCTTACCTACTCCAAAAAATAGATTTCAGACCATTCGAATTTGTAAAAAAAAATAAAAAATCAAGGACATTGTTAGAACAAAACAAGCAAAGAAACCATGTTTATACCCTTAAAAATTAACAAATTAATATGGATGTAGGAAGAAAAAAACAATGGATGGAAAAAATAAGTAATTTTTTTATTTAAAAAGGGAAGAAACACTATTTTTTTAGTGAGGATTGTGTTGTAGGTTGATAAATGTAAGTTATTTTGTAGTGTTGGTAGTTTAAATAATCTTTATTGTTTGGTAACAAGATTGGTTTATACTTCATAGAGGCATGTATCTTGATGATTTTAGTGTCATTGAGCCATTTAAGCTTAATTGGATTTACTTAAGATGAAGGACATTGATACGAGTTAGGAGTTGTGAAATCTGTTGTGATTTCCGGCATGTAGGATCCTCGATCAAGCGTGGAAAATTCCCCGGTACCTTAGTTTAGTGGTACAGTATCAAGTATCAATTAGTCTAATGAAACTTATATGTTAGTATTATTAGTCTAATGAATATACTTTTCATGAATATCAATCAAGTCTCTTAAATAAATTGCTCCCGATTCTATTTGAACTAATCTTATTATTAATGGACTCCTTTCTATGGAACTTAGTTTCCTACGAATTTCTAACGGATTGTTAAAATGAAACGTACTTCATAGGAATTGCGTCACTATTTTCCTACACATTTCCTACGGGTATTAATTAAAAACCATTCCGTGGGAAAGCTGTCGGCATTTCCGACACATTTCCTACAGTTATTAAAAAATTGTTTACAAATAACACACACACACACACACACACACACATATATATATATATATATATATATAATGTATCAAAAAAAATTTATCCATTCCGTGAGTAATTTGTCAGAATTTCCGACAAATTTCCTACGAATAATAATAAATAAATCTAAAAATAACATATATTTTTATAAATAATAAAACATTATATTTTAATATCATTAATTTTATTTATTATGAATAATTTTTTACTAAAAATTGGATTCCTACGCATTTCCTACCAATCGTTAAAATGAATACAAATTCCGTCGTAATTCCGTCGGAAATTTCCTACACATTTCTTACGCATACCGATTCCTACAAATTTCCGACTAATAGTTATAATGAAAACTAAGACCCATTCTTGTTCGTCGGAATTTCGTGAGAAAAGTGTCAGCCTTTTCGTTCGTAAGAAATGTGTGGGATTTTTTTATAGGAATAGTAGCAGTTTTCTAGTAGTGCATCAATGATAATAGCTGCTGATGTAGCTGAATAACTATAGTATCAAGTATCAACAATGATAATAGCTAGGTGTCACACTCTTTCAGAAAAAGTTGTAATAGTTTCAACAAATCGTAGGGATGGTTATATAACTATAAAATGACGGATCCGTTTACACACATACACGCGCACGCGCACGCGCAAACACATATAGAGAGAGAGAGAGACTGATACAAACCCGATTCCTATACGAATGGGTGTTAGGGTCAAAGTTATTAATGAGTCAAAGAAGTTATTGAAAAGGAAAACTGATGGGTAAATGGAAGCTGAAGGGCCAGTTAATTTAATGCTATTATTGATTATTTATATCTTTGTTCTAGTTTTTGGGGATCATGTCGATGATTATTATCTAATTGGGTATCTATACCTTTGTTCTTGGAGATTAACCCATCTCGAATCGGGTCTTCTATCTTGTAGTATTTCAGTTTACAACAATAAAATCTATCAGTTAGTTTTGTTTGATTTTGGGTTCTATCATTTGGTTCCATTGCCGGGAAATCGATGGCGACTTCTATCCGGAGCTGCAATCAAGGAGAAGTAGGCGCATCTATCGCTGCCCAATTAGCAGCCATTGCGGCTCGTTTGGATGCCATTCTTACACCCTTGAAGGCTGATGTTGAAGAACTCAAGGCTCGGATGTATGTACCACTGAAAAACGATGTCGAAGCAATCAAGAATCGGATGATCTTACCAATAAAACCCGAAGCACGTATTACTGGTAACGGTGATCGTCTCCACAAGGAGGACCATAACGGATCCAATATGAACGTGGAAGAGGGTAGCGGTAGTTTGACGGGCGATAAAGTGATCAGAGGTGGTGACAATCGCGAAAAAGTAGGGAAGGATTCAAAGATCACGGTGGCGGAGAGTAATTTAATGACAACCAAAAGAGGCGACTTGGTTAACTTTGATATTAAGAAAGAGCTTCATTTGGAATTTGAAATTAAATCCAATACACTTGATGCTTTGAAAACGCAGAGCATTAGGAAAAGTATTATGTTTGGAGAGAAATTAAAGGATTCAGGTGGAGGGCCTGGAACTTCTAGAATTGGACAGGTGTTTGAGTCTCAGCTATATTTTAATATTTTTTATAACCTTAGCAAGACTTTGAGGTTCCACGTGTTATATCTACTAGGAAGAGAAAGGGCTCTTTGTAATAAACCTCTGGGGAAGAAGGTTGCTGGTTATGAATTATTCTTTGACATTTTAAAAGATAGAGGGGAGAAGCTTCTGAGGTAACCTTACCAGTTGCCAAAAAATTTTCCCCACCAACGACTACTGCCAAATCGCCACCAAATTAATGATCGGAGTGAATCTCTATCACGTGCTGATGATTACGAGGAACCGAAGAAACCCAATCATGAACATCAAGATCTGTTAACAACTCCGTTCTCTTATACCCGACTCGAGGACAATCCTTTCTCCGGGCCGGTAGTATTGATACAGACCCGATTCCTATACGAATGGGTATTAGGGTCAAAGTTATTAATGAGTCAAAGACGTTATTGAAAAGGAAAACTGATGGGTAAATGGAAGCTGAAGGGCCAGTTAATTTAATGCTATTATTGATTATTTATATCTTCGTTCTAGTTTTTGGGGATCATGTCGATGATTATTATCTAATTGGGTATCTATACCTTTGTTCTTGGAGATTAACCCATCTCGAATCGGGTCTTCTATCTTGTAGTATTTCAGTTTACAACAATAAAATCTATCAGTTAGTTTTGTTTGATTTTGGGTTCTATCATTTTAAATGATAGAATCTGAAATTCAGATTTGATTGAACCAAGAACAAACAAGATAGATAATCCAATTCGAGAAGGATTAGGTCTCCAAATACAAGGTTTAAGAACCCTAATTTTTATAAAATAAACACCGTGTTTCTCATACAGGACGATTGATGATTTTATCTCCTTGCTGGCTGACTCTTGGCCTGATTTGCGCCGGGGTTGCTAGCTGGGTTCGGATCAATACTTCCGGCCCGAAAATCGACTTGTCCTCAAGTCGAAAGCAGGGAAAACATTTTGCCAAGCAATCATCCATTCAAT
Organism: Scalesia atractyloides; assembly: GCA_947069175.1. Lineage (NCBI taxonomy): Eukaryota > Viridiplantae > Streptophyta > Magnoliopsida > Asterales > Asteraceae > Scalesia > Scalesia atractyloides. The sequence goes on from CAMTDV010000019.1 coordinate 69,133,234, forward strand.
TGTAGGCTGACCTGCTTCGATGACCCATCCAGAAGCGAAAACAGATTGTAAAGGCCTTGCAATTTCCTTGTCTTTTGCAACTTGACCCTACCTAGATGACCATTTGATAGCACGTATGATTCCAACGATTTCCTCATCATCATATGTGCCCCCTTCAATTACAGTTAGTTGTTTAGAGTCGGTATTCTTTTCCTCCTCCACCGATTCCAACGGTTTGCTTGTTGGGGATTGCCCGTGCTTCTTAGAAGCAGAAATGTGAGGATGGAGTTAAGAGGTGGTTTGTGATGGCTGAGGTGTGGCTGGTGATTTGGGTTCATCAGAATTAGTTTCCAAAATCTGATGGTGACCTTTCTGGTTATCAGAGTTGATCATCTCACTCTTTTGTCGGCCATGAAATTGTCCCCTACCACCGTGTTCTTCTGATCCTCATCTGATTCTTCACAATAACTGCCATCCCTGATCATTTGAGTCTTGATTTCTGCAATATCATCCTTCATGGCTGCTAAGATGGTGTCTAATCGAGCCACAATGGCTGATAACTGGGTAGAGATAACCGAATTCCGGGTTGTAAGTGCCATTTGACTTCCCGGCAATGGAACGAAATGATAAAATCTGAAATTCAGATTTGATTGAACCAAGAACAAACAAGATAGATAATCCAATTCGAGAAGGATTAGGTCTCCAAATACAAGGTTTAAGAACCCTAATTTTTATAAAGTAAACACCGTGTTTCTCATACAGGACGATTGATGATTTTATCTCCTTGCTGGCTGACTCTTGGCCTGATTTGGGCCTGGGCTGCTAGCTGGGTTCGTATCAGAGACACACAAATTTGGTACAAGTTTTCATACTGAAAAACATACTCGCTCTTGTGTTCTCTTTGAGTTATCAAATTAAAGATTTTAAAAGTATCATCAAAGTACTTTAATCAGAAAGTGATTCGTGATTCATACAGAAATGATTCATACACAATTCAGAGAGATTATCCAGGGAGGTATAATTAACTTGCAGATTGCTCTCATAAAAGGTTTGAATTCTGCTTAGTTTGAGCATCCTTAGTCCAAACTGCACATCAATACCTTCGCTCAACTTTGAGGGGATGTTAATATATATAGCCTATATGTTTAGTCACATGTGTAAAACAATTAGTTGTTAAGTCAAAGTTAGTGGTAGTTAGTCGACCTAACTAATTCGGTTTGGTAGTTATGATTTGATTTTGTCAGGGGCCCCTTTTATAAATAGGAGGTTTGTGAGTTGGGATTAGTTTTGAACAAGATAACAACACAATACAAAACAAAATATTCTCTCCTACAACTTTTTGTTATAAATCTCCATATTCACCATCAGTGGCGAAGCTTGAGATTTCTGACCGGGGGTTGAAAACGTATATACCAAAAATTTCTATAAAACCGGGGGGTCAAAAATGTATATACCCAAAAATTTCTATACGAAAACAACATACTCTCCACTATTAAGCGAAAAGTTCGGGGGGGGGGGGGGATCGGCCGCCCCCTCCCACCCCACTATGCCGCGCCCCTGTTCACCATGTCATGGTTCTATTGTTTTGCTTGCCTGGATATTTGGCATTCATAAGAAAGGAAAACCCACAACTAGCATCACCAACATAATTAGGTGCGGCCATTATTTCAGATACTTCCTAAGAATTTATGTGGACTCCTGTATTTTCATATTTGACACATGTTTTTAAAGAGAGAATGTCAAGATTGAAACTAGTGCTAGTTGTAAGGAATAAATTATCATATCAACTTCTATTACATTACATTATAATAAAGAAAGATGGTGATGGTTTTTAATGTGTTAAAGCATCCTCACCTACTCCAAGGATAGATATCATACAATAGAAGTTATGACTCTGAATTTATATTAAACAAACTGCTCAAAAGACATTTTAAAGCAAAACAAGTAAATCAACTAAGTTTATTTGCTTAAAGATTGACAAATTAAGATAGATATAGGGCTAAAAATGTACGGATGAAAAACACAAGTCTGGATTTTTATTTATATTATACATGCATTTGGCTTGAATTTTGTATTCATCGATCGTATCTTTATAGATATGAAGGCTTCTGGTTTGACATGAAAGAAAAAGGGGAGAAACACCGACTATTGATTGAGGATTGTATAGTAGGTTGATTAATGTAAGTTCTTTTGTAGTGATTTATGATTTTAAAAGTTTTTCTTGTTTGGTAACAAGATTGTGTATATTTTGTGGAGATATGATGTTGGTGATTCTAATGTCATTGAATCATTTAATTAGGATTTACTTTAAGACCAAAGGGAAATAATGAATATACATTGATACGAGTTAAGAAGTGTGGAGTACACGCTCGATAAAGACTATTCTGATTCCCGACAGGTAGTAACCTCGATTAAGCATGGAAAATTTTACGGTAACTTAATTGAATGCTAGTGGAAGTTGTTTAGGATTTGTACAATTGATGGAAATTTGCGTGAAACTCATAGATAGTCAGTGATTACCCATAGTAAAGTGATCGTTGGTAGTAAGTTATAACTGGCCAACAACTTGGTCCATCAGTAACAAAATATCATTAGTACTGAGTTAATAATGATCAACAACTTGGTCACAGTAGCTAATAACTTTTGTTATTGTGGTAAAATGATGAATTCTCATTAACTTAGTTTGAATACAATGGAAGACACTCTTTATATAATCACAGGGGTCAAAAAGGAAAGAAATAAAATTAGGCCAATAAAAAGGTCTAAATAAAGGAAAGCTAAATGAAGGGAAATAAATCAAGAGAATATAATTTGGTCCGTTACTCCCATTCTAGTTGGAGCATGAAGATTGATAATGCCTAGCTTGCCAAGAAGAATTTGGAAGTCTTGAGTCCCCAACGGTTTCGTGAAAACATATGCGATTTGGTCCTTTGTGTTCATTGCCATGGGTACAATTTCTTTAGATTCTACTCGTTCTCTTACAAAGCATTACTGCATTAGTCAATCTCGACGTGCTTGGTCCTTTCATGGATAATAGGATTGTTGATGTGTCTTGCGCCTTGGTTGTCACAGAAGAGTTGAGTGGGGTTGAGGCATGGTAATTCCAATTCGCTTAGCAATCATCGTATCCAAAAGACTTCACTAACCGTGGAAGCCATAATACAGTGCTTAACTTTAGCAGACGAGCGGGATGCAACCAAGTGTTTCTTGGACTTCCACGATATAGGTGTGCCCCTAGAAGTAATCGAAAACGACAATCCAGTAAACTTTGTTTATTGCAAGAGTCACAAACATGTTTTGAGTTCAAAGAAAAATCCTTAACAAAACCAGTATGAGAAAGTTTTGAAATAGACACATGACCTAGTCTTTTAAGCCACGTATATGCATTCACCATCATAGCTTGCCTCTCGTTCCCAACCATTTCCATCTTGTATAGCCCCTTGAACATTCACGCGCTCCAAACAATTCCCTCGAACGTAAACAATACATGACATAAAAGTTTGGGAAAAAGGTCACAACATATTGTAAGTCATTTGATAATTTACCAACTGATAATATGTTGCATTTAAAATCTAGAACATATAAAACATCTATTGGTCATTCCGTTTAGTAATGTGTAGTTACCACGACCTTCAACGAATATGGATGCTCTGCTGGGTGTGGTAACGGGAAATTCATGGCTTCTTTTGATTAGGTTTCTAAGCAATGTATAATCATAGGTAAAGTGTTCGGTAGCACCCAAATTAACTATCCATTTTTTAGTTCACATCACCTGCTACATTTGCAGCCCGTTCACCTTCTTATTTGGTAACCTGCTCCTTGTTCCCAAAACAATTTATGAACTGTTGGTACTATTCATCATTTAATCCAGGTATGGAACTAGTTTCACTTTCAGCAAAAACAGCCTTGGTTTCGTTTGTGTTTGTTTCCCTTTGCTCGGACACCACTCCGGATAGCTGTTGCGTTTAAAACAACCACTTTTGTTGTGACCGTCGTTGCCACAATAATCATATTGTTCCATGGGTTCACTACCATTGCCTCTTTAGTCTACTTTTCAGCAAAATTAATTTGTGACTAACTTTGGTTATGTTTGGTTGAGAAAGAAGCTTGAAATGCAGCGGAGTCAGAAGTGGATCTCTTGGCGCCGGTTATGACCCTTTACGTTCATTGTTTGCGACAAGGGTAAGAGTTTCAAGACTGGGTATGGGTTGCATGGCTAGAATCTGAGTTCTTATTGCAGCAAACATGTAGTCCAGCCCTAGTAAGAACTCATATAACTTTTCTTATCTTTGAGTTCACGAAGCCTCTTTCCAACCCACAACTGCAAATCGGTAAAGGAAACACGAACTCTATTGCGTCTTACAACGTGTGAAGCCTTGTGTAATAAGCTGAGATAGACATACCTTCTTGTTTGATTGCACTAAGAGATTCTTTTAACTCATACGCCCTCGGTGCACTACATTTTCCAAAATTATTTTTCAAATCTGCCAAAATCTCTTGAGTAGTGGTTGCATACTTGGCACTCGTTCGAATGCCCTTCTCCATGGTAGTGTTCAACCACCCTTTAATCGTTGCATCAGCCCTCATCCAAGCATGTAATTTTTCGACTCAGGGTCGGGTTTTTTGATGGTTCCAAGAATGAAACCAATTTTATTCTTGGCAAACAGAAAGTTTAACATCTCTTGCGCCTATTCATTGTAGTTCCTATCCGTGAGTGCCTAGCTAATGTGCATCTTCCGTGGATAGTTTGAGGCATGATGTAGAGAGAATTGTGATCGAATAGGCTTTGGTTTTCTGATTTTCAGTATTATGGTTTTTTTTTTTTTTTTTTTTGATAAGGGGCTCTGATACCATAATAACTTTTGTTATTATGGTAAAATGATGTATTCTCATTAACTCGGTTTGAAAACAATGCAAGATACCCTTTATGTAATCACAGGGGTCAATAGGAAAGAAATAAAATTAGGCTAATAAAAGGTCTAAATAATGGAAAACCATAATCAAGATAAATTAAATCAAGAGAATATAATTTGGTAACTGCTAGTAGTGACAAGATAAGGATAAACAGGAGTTATTTGTTACATGTGACATGACAATTATCAACAATTATCAACAATCAGTTATTGTTATTGTTGATGTAATTAATTAACACCAGCAACTATAACCGCTAACCATCATACTCTTTCACAAAAAGTTGAAAACATTTCAACAAATCATAGTGATGGTTCTCTACCTATAATGGACAATTTTATATATAGGATTTGGTTTGAGAACCATAAGAACTCCTAATTTTTGCACGAGTTGTGTCACCATTTTTTATACAAACGTAGATGAAAATATTATAAGCACATCTCATGGCTTGTCACAACTGAAAGTAGTTCTCATTTTACCCTATCTCTATATATATATACTAGGATATAACTCCGATATTACACGGATTGAATAAATGAATTTTATATACTAAATAATATAACAATATATCTTTAAAAGCCTCTTTTATTGCACGGATTGTATAAATGTAATTTTATATATTAAAAATTTTTATAGCAACCACATTGTACGAGTTGAATAAATGTAATTTTATATACCAAATAATAGAAAAGTTATATTTTTAAAACCACGTGTATTACACATGGTGAATAAATGTGTATTGTTTACCAAATAATAAAAAAAAATTATATCTTTAAAAAATCTCGTGTATTACAGGCTTGAATAAAATTGATTTTATGTACCAAATAATAAGAAACTTATATTTAAAAAAATTAATGGATATACTGTAGCGATAGATAGGTAATTGCGGAATGATTATTGAAAAGAAATATATTGGTCGAACATGTTATTCAAGAAGCAAATAAGCAGCCACTTGAGTGATAAAATATAAATTATATTTAAAAAACCCGTAATAAATCTAATTTAAAAATTAAGACTTTGTTATATTAATAAAATCTATGAATTTATATTTGTGATTTTGTTTGATATTATTTTATTATAAAGTGAATATTATACATATAATTATATTATGTTTTAAGTTATTGATGTCAACCAAAATGTTTCTCGATTTATGTCTAGCATTATATATACTATGGTAAAAGTTTAAAGTTTATTAGAGTTATAAATGAGAAGTATACATTAAATTTAAAATAAATAACAATGATCTGTAGTTAAGTAGAAGAGATTAAACAAAATAATATTTACTAGGAGAGTTATCTATAATTAATTAAAAAAGATTAAACTAAATAATAATTATCCATAAGATATTAAACTAAATAATATTTAGTAGAAGGGTTATCTATAATTAATTAGAAGAAATTAAACAGCAAAAAAAAATAGAAAAAGGTGTTGCATGCAAAAATTTACCTCAGACATACCTAAGGAGTCGATATTTGTTTTGTATTTTGTTTTATAGATGTATTTATAATATTTCATCTATGTTTGTACAAATTATAGTGGCCCAACTTGCGAAGAGTAGAGTTCTCATGGTTCTCACAACTCATGATGGTTTTTAATAAAACCGAAATATATATATATATATATATATATATGACAAGGATCCGTTAGGAACCACCCTTTATTGCGAGAACTGGAGAACCAGTGTGAAAACAAACAGTAATACCTAAAAAAAACCAAAATTTTTTTCTTTTGTTTTTTTTTAATTTTTTTAAAAGTCGTTATATTTACTAACAAAAAAAAAATTTCAAAAAAAATTGAGTACCAACTATCCGTGCACATGTGCATTTTCGTCATTTCTTTGACAAATTCCGTAATATATTACAAACATTGACAATTGTACTTTCATTTACACTAACATGTGTAACACACTACTTTTTACGTTACCAATATTAGCAATGCACATGTGCATCTATATATATCAACATGAAATAAGGTGTTTTCGTACATTAATTTGAATACATTTTCTCTTTTATCTATCATACCATCCATAATATACTACCATGCACATGTAGCATTTTCATCATTTCTTTGACAAATTCCGTAATACATTACAGACATTAGACATCTTACTTTCATTTACACTACCATGTGTAATACACTACTTTTTACGTTACCAATATAAGAAATGCACATGTGCATCTATATGTACCAACATGAAATAATGGGATTTTGGTACACTACTTTGAATAAACTTTCTCTTTCATCTATCATACCATCCATAATACACTTCCATTACCTCTACCATCCATAATACAATACCATTACCTCCTATCATTTATAATACAATACCACTATCAATATTTTCACTTTATTACATGTATATCAACACCGTTTATATCATCCAATCAACATATTAAATCATAAAGTGACAACTATAATGAACCCATCAACCACTAGATATAACTAACCAAAAGACATATATATGAGCTACTTCATCATTCAAAATCACAAACTTTTTGTACAAAACACGGTATATAATTGTTATACATAATGATTCACATGTGCATTTAATGTAAAATTAGTGTATTATGGATGGTATTGTAATTAAAGTGCAATTATCTACTAGTGATAACGTATTACTGAATTTGTCGAAGTTATGATACATATGCACATGTGCATGGATAACTGTTACTCGAAAAAAAATATTTTTTTTGGTAACGAAATATAAAGATTTTTATTAAAAAATATTAAAAAATAAAAAAAATTGAGTGCTTTTTTGATTTTTTTAGATTTTATTTTGCAATAAAGGTGGTTCTCGCGGTTCTCGCAATAAAGGTGGTTCTCTCATGAACCTTACATATATATATATATAGGGTAGAGATCCTAAGAGAAGTTCACCCTATTTGAGAAACTTGAGAAGCATTCTGGACCACACATTTCACTAAGCTTTTCGTAATATACACATATGTATAATTTAATAAAAGACTATATGCTTATATGTATATTGAATTATACAGATATGTATATAGTCAATTTTAAACTATACATATGTGTATATTACGAAAAGCTTTGAGAAAATGTGTGGTCCAGAATGCTTCTCAAGTTTCTCAAATAGGGTGGACTTCTCTTAGGATCCCTACCCTATACACACACACACACACACACACACATATATATATAGGATTCGGTTCAAGAGAGAACCAATCCCAATTGCGAGAACCATGAGAACTCCTATCTTCCAATAGTATATTTACACATCACACATAACCATATTAAATCAAAAGGGTATTTTAGCCTTTTACTTCCCATGTCACATCTTTTCTCTCTCTTTTATTTAAAAGTCACATGTCACATCTTTTCTCTCTCTTCTATTTAAAACTCAACATGTCACATCCTTTCTCTCTCTTCTATTTAAAATTCAACATGCGACATCTATTGAGTCGTGATTTTTGGGTGAGTTCGTTTGGTAAGATCTCAAATTTCGTAAACCCGAAATCGGGGGCGTAAAAAGATGTTTGGCGTAAAAAAAATTGTAACATAGTTTTTGAAAAAAAAAATTGTAAAAAAGTTTTGGTAAACTTTTTTTTTGTAAAATTAAAATATTTTGTTTGACGTAAAATATTTTTTATTTTTTGTAAAAAAGTTTAAACCCGTAAAAAATTGTTTTTTTTGTAAAAAAAATTGTTTTAAAGTTTAAAACCACGCGTAAAAGAAGTTTAAACCCGCATGTAAAAAAAGTTTAAAACCGGCGTGTAAAAAAAGTTTAAAACCACGCGTAAAAAAACCTTTATACCGGCGCGTAAAAAATTTAAAACCGCGCGTAAAAAAAGGTTTAAACAATCGCGTAAAAAAAGTTTAAAGCCGCGCATAAAAGAAGTTGAAAACCGGCGGGTAAAAAAAGTATAAAACCGGCGCGTATAAAAAGTTTAAAACGATGCGTAAAAAAAGTTTTAAAAATGGGTGTAAAAAAGTTTCTAAAAAGGCTCGTAAAAAAAGTTTGAATTCGCGCGTAAAAAAAAGTTTAAAAACGCACGTAAAATAAGTTTGAATCCGCGTGTAAAAAAGTTTAAAACCGCGCGTAAAAAAGTTTAAGACCGCCGCGTAAAAAAATTTTAAAACCGCGCGTAAAATTTTGTTAAACCGGCACGTAAAAAAAGTTTGAACCCGCGCGTAAAATAGTCTGAACCCGCGCATAAAAATGTTTAAAACGGCGCGCATAAAAAGTTTGAACTCCTACGTGAAATAATTTTTTTAGTGCATGATTCAGACATAACATTAATTAAATCACATTAATTAAATCACAACATTAATTAAAGCACAATGATTACAACTTTAATTACCAATCATTAAAGAACTTAGTAAAAATACCAATTTACCCTTATCCCATTAAAAACAAAAAACTCATTAATTAATCATAATGATTACAACTACTTTATTGTCTTTAATCTCATCCATTAAAACATTTATGATCAATGTCTTATATTGGTTCCTACGGTTCTCACAACTCAAGGTGATTAGGTTCATAACCACCTTAAGTTGTAAAAACCATGAGAACTAGGTCTTTAAAAAATCACTTGTTTCAGTTAACATAACCAATTCGAACATATGTAGGTACCAAATATATTTATACATAATTACACCAAAAATACATAAAGAGATTATTTCTACACTTAATTAGTCTACACAAAAACAACCTAGACATATGTAATTAGCATAACTCCATGTATCAAAAACTAACATCTTCCCTTTCTCTTGTGTACATAACCTAAACATCTTTGGAGGTAGCCTACATTGTCAATTTGTAAAGAGAATATACAAAGAGAACATTAATACGAAAAGAAAAGACTTACAATTAAGAAGAAAAAGACTATAATTAATAATTAGGGTTATTGGATTTTATCACCTCCAGCTATTGACCATTGGACGTTGCCACCCCAACTAATACCTTGACGCCCGAAACCTCCAACTTTACTTTTAGTTTGTGCTGGCACCACCTGGTTAACCAAATACTAACTCAGTTAGTTTTTTAATCCTACATGGCCAATTTTTGATGACGTGGCTGGTTTTTGATGACGTTTCATGTTAAGGAGGCTAATTATTTTAGAGAAATTTATATTTAATTCTAATATATAATATACATAAGCATAGGCCTCCCTCTTTCTCTCTACTTCTCTCTCTACATCTCTCTATCTCTCTATCACCAGCCCACCACCGCCCCACCTACCACCAGCCACCGCCATGACCATCATACCATCACATCCCACCACCATCACCATCTTCACCAACCACCGCCGCCTCCCCGGCCACAACCACCACCACCCCCTTCTCACCACTCGTTAAAATTGTCGGAAACCTTATCGTTAGCGGAACGAACAGTGGCTTCGAAATCAAAAGCGAGAGTGGGAGAATCTAGATCTTTATTAGATTGTGAAGATGTGGTTTTTCAGATTGTTGTTCTTGTGGCTCGGGCCTCTGGTGACCCACGCTTGCGTCGTTTTGTGCATATTTATGTGCAGTTGGTATAACTTCCGATTAGTTCTGGTTTTACGGTAAGAGCAATATTTTCGTTTGTTTATGGCACCAGTGATTTGCAGGTGGAGTGTTGGACAGAGAGAAAGAAAGAGGGTGGTTGGTGGCCGGTGGTTGTTACACCCCGACATCCACGTGTCTACCGGTGGGCCCGGTGGGGAGTACTGTGACGTAATGTTGATATCATCATGACCAAACATAATACAGAATAGCACAACGGAAGTATTGGAATTAAAATATCATTACAAACTGAAATATTCAAAGTTCAAAATATGACAACAATGATTTGTAACGAAGATCCACAGGCGGATTGAAAATATACATAAAATGATAACAGACTCTACAGGCAAATCCTAAGGGCGCAACTCCTCGGTATATGCCCTGTAGTTTCCGGCCTATTTCGTACTTGTACCTGTAACTTGATCTTTGAAAATACGTCAGTTTATCTGGTAAATACACTCAACCGACTCATTTTGAAAAACCCTTTCGAAAATGGTTTTTTTAATGCACTTGGCACATTTTCATAAATAACTTGGGATAACACAAAGACCTTGTATACAGATTTACATGTCAGGCTTTTACATATGGGGTCCAATACAAAAATCGAGACCTGATCGACTGACACACCACTCTGAACTTTCACATAGAAAGCATATAGCAATTACCCAGTGTATGCCTACACGCCATGCTATATTTTCGTGGCCACTAGCACTTTAGTGAGCCAAGGATATCCCAGACACGGTCAAGTCCACCCCCAATGTTTTAGTTTCAGACAAACAGATCAAAACCGGGTTATGCAAGATTTTAGTTAATTATCACAACTGGATAAAACATGATCTCATACCAGACCAAGCGGTAATAATTTACCGTATCCCAAGCCCGTATAGGGAAAATAAGTTACGGGTATTTACCTGAAGTTAAGTCTTGTAAAGTCAGAACTCAGCCGCAAATCAGAAATAAGCACATGTACAATTTACTGGAAGGCGTTTAGTCTGGGAGTGATGGTAATTGTTAACCAATATTAGAATGCTAATGGTTCTTAATGAAGTCTTAGACTTGAACCGGTTAGACTTACGTTAAAACAATACAGTACGATACACTAGATTAAGCGATGATCGGAATAGAATGTAGTTTAAACCCGACAAGTACTAAGACTTGTATAATATGGGAAAACTATTTACATTCTGGAATTTGAGATAAAAATGATAAGGTTAAACCCGTTTTGGTTAAATTACGTAAACTAGTTATATAAGCTTAACTGTGCGCATATAAGCGATACCGGGTAACTGGATGAGTCATGAACGAGTTCCATATGCCAATATACTTTAAACAAGTTATAATATCTGTAGGATATCAACTTGTATGTCTGTTATAGTTTTAAAATCAAACAATGCCTCAAAAGGGCGTTTTGGTCATTTAGCTACGTATAAAAGGAAGTTGCGTATAATCTATTGTTACGACCATAATTATTCTGTGAAAATACTTTATTTATGATATAATATTAGTAGGATATCAAACATATGTGTGTTTTATAGTTTAAGACCAAACGATGCACCGTAGGGGCATTTTGGTAAGTTCACACATAGTTTCGAAAGCTTATTTGGGATTCTAAGTTTATATTATGAACCTACTGTAAAAATACTTTAAATGAGTTATAAAATCAGTAGGTAACAAGTCTTGGTTGGTAAATATGGTTTATAACCATACTATGCGCCGAAAAGGCGTAAAAGTCGTTAAATGACGATATTTGCGATATTTTGTGAAAACTGATGTTATGACCAGGTTTAAATAATTTGAATATGTTATTTAGTTTAACATATCAGTAGGAAAAGGTTTCATATGGAAATCACGATTAAAAACCATTTTAAGTGTCGTAAGGGTGTTATCGTCATTTAAGAGCGTAACACAAGAACTCGTGCATAAACTCAGCTTATAAATTGAAATGATATCCCAAAATATCCTAATCATGATATTACATCAGTAGGCCATAAGTTTGGTATGAGAAATTATTGTGCATCCATCATATCCGTGATCAAATGTGTATCAATTGTTGTGTGGATTATATGTAGTTTGGATTTATCATTTTCGGTGCACGCATTTCATTAGGCCCATCAATTCCCCGTGGGAGACGGGTTGAGCATCAGGTGTCTCATAAGATCGGCTCCGTTTGCTTGAGCCTTGATCTCACATTCATCATCATTCATATCATGTACTCATTCAAAGTGGTTTGTGTTTGTTTACTTATATATGTTTGCTCACATGTGATTATTGCACAAATTTTCCATATTAAATAAAACAAGAAATTAATAACAATGTTTTATCAAGGTTCACTCGCCAACTTTTGTTGACCCAAAATATCCACCGTTTTACACATGATAATCGTTCTACGTGCCGAAAGGGCCTTTTGGTCGCTTTAAAGCATATTTTACGACATTATATGAAAACTCGGTTTATGGTCAGATTTGTAACATCAAAATATGTTAATCATGTTAAAATATCAGTAACTAAATCATTTTCAAGTTTGTTGGCTTTTAAAATCTTATTTTTAAATAAAATGGCGAAATAGTCAAAGTATGGCGTATTTGTGGAAACTTGCATAAAACTCTGATAACTATTATTATCATGTAATATAACCTCAGAGGGTTATGCTACATCATAATATGATCATAACGAGACCTTAAATCAGAAGCATACTAATCCAATTCAGTTCATAATCGAAAGTCAACGCAGAAGTCAAACTTCATGACTTTCGGTTACGAATCGATCCTAAAACTGAAATTGACGAGCCGAACTTATTTACACATGTTCTAATGTTTATTACCACGTTGTTCATGTGTTTAAAATATTTTAGAAATCCTTTAAACTCAGTTTATGAATATTTCTAAAATTGACCCGTTTACTCATATATTAAGTAAACATATTTCTAAAACGACTAAACCACAGGGAGCAAATCGGAAGTTTACTTATATATTGAGTAAACTTCCGTTTTGCTCCCTGTGGTTTGATCGTTTTAACGGTTTTGCCCAAATAATTTAAAAATAACCATTTTCCTCCCTGATGTTTTGATTTTGTCTCCAGTTTACTCCAAGGCTCTAACTCGGTTAAAAATGTCAATTTAAGGTAGGGGTATTTCGGTAATTTTACTTATACAAGTATTTAATTTTATTTATTCCTTAATTGTTTTTGTATTTTATTGATATTATATATATAATTTTAATATTTATTAATATATATAACTAGACATCTAAAATCTTCATTTACCATCAACCTCCACTAAACTGACCACCACCAGCACATCATCACCACCCCTCCCTTTCTGCTGCTAACAGACCCCACCGCCACCGCCAGCACGTCATCACCACCCTTCCCTTCTGTTAAAGACCACCACCATCATCACGTCATCATTATCTCTCCTCTTCTGCCGCCGGACACCACCACCACCATGACTGTCGTTGGAGTTAACCCCGCCAAAGTCATCGTACCTAACCACTGCCGCCGCATCTTGAAATCTTGTAATCGACCAAGGTTTGTAGTGATTTCCGGTCAAATCTTGTCTAGGTTTCAGATCATATTCGAGTTTATGCTTTCAAATCTGGTTTATAGATCAGTTTTTCTTGTATCTGGTGTTGATTTTGTGGATCTAGATCGTGTTCATAGATCTCTTTGCCGCCACCGCTTGAAGATGTTGTAGCTTCAGATCGACTTTGTGGATCTAGATCCGGTTTGGGGAGAGAGGGTTTAAGGATGATGCTGTTGAGTTGCGATGTTCTTTAGATATGGGATTGTTCGATCTTGTATAGATCTGGGATTGTTCCATCTTGTTATTGTGGTGGTGTGTGTTGTTTTGGTAGCAGGTGATCATACGTTGTTGGTGATAGATTATGACGGGTGTTAGTGGTGGTTACAGACAATGGTGGCCAGTTGTGGTGGCTGTTGGTGGTGGTGTTCGGTACAGTGGGGTAAGATAGAAAGAGTGAATGTTTAAAAAAACATATAGAGATATATTATATATGAAAAGACAAAAATGCCCTTGCTTTTATTAGTAAAGTTACGAAATACCCCTACTTTAAATTGAAAATTTTAACTGAGTTAGAGCCTTGGAGTAAAATGGAGACAAAATCCAAACATCAAGGGGAAAATGGCTATTTTTAAACTATTGGGGCAAAACCATTAAAACGACTAAACCACAGGGAGCAAAACGGAAGTTTACTCATATATTTTTGACTCGTCAATTGATCTAGCAAACGTGGTAATTAGGAGGTGCCCTTTTAAGGGATTAACACCTACCTATTTACGACACCTAGCCACATTCGGATTGATCCATGGCTGGACCATAATAGTTTTAATCGAAAGTCAAACGTTTATCGAAAACACTTGACTTTTGGCTATGAAAATCTAAACCAAAGAACAAACTATGAAAAGAGCACTTACAAATGATTCTATGAACTGAATAAACTCAGAGGGAAACTCTTAAGTGATCAAGAATCTCCAGAATTGATTATTAGAGAAAGGTTTGAAAAGATTCAAACTTAAACCCATATGTTCATCACATATATATAATGTTTGGAGGATTTGTGGATGATTTACAGTTAGAGGCATCATAGGATGTTTACATGTGTCCTAGAGATGTCAAAACCAGGTTAAAGGTGGCAAGAACAAGATAGGTGTCGAGTTGTGAGCTTAAACATGATGATTCAGCATTTTCATATCTGCAGAAGGCCTTACGGACTGCAAGGGTCCAGCCTTACGGTCCGTATGGACCCAGCTCAACAACCCAAGTTTCACTTATTTGCAGTTTTGGCCCTGGACTTGTTTTCGTCGCGTTTTGTCACCCGTAACCCCTTTTATCTTGATTTCAAGGCTCAATAAAGGTGTTAAGGCATATGTGACTTGGATTATATCCGGAAGTATGCCAGATGTCGATTCGTTCGGTTGTACGGTCGCACGTTTTGCTTAAATGGATAAAACGTTAAACGGACACAAAAACGATCGAAATTTCGCAACGATGGACATTCTTGTATCCTTATCAATAAAACACAATATTTTATTGAATATACATATTTAAATTTATATATAGGGTCCGTATTCAAAATACGAGAATTAGTAAGTTTCTGCAGTTTGTCAGGAATAGTCCCTAGACTTCCAAACTTGCGTTGAAACGTTATAATTAGTGCGTAAAGCCTTCATTGGCATATAATTGGCACGCATAAGAATTTGAATAATATCATACGATTGTCGGTTCGTTAAAAGGTCACTCAGAGGCTTAGTTTGAGCACGTTGACACTTTTAGTCCCTTAACTATTAATTTGTCTTCAGAGGTTATAAAACAACATAACGATACATTTGGTCCCTCTCGTTTTAGCACATGGCATATGTGTATCATTAGGACAGATGTCGGAAGTTTACAGGACGGGTTTTTACGAGGTGTTACAGTGGTGGTGAAGTTGATTGTGGCGGTGAGGTTTGTTGGTGGCCGGTGATGGTTGCGGTGGTGAGAAAGGGGTGGTTGGTGGCCGGTGATGGTGGGGTGGGGGTGGTTGTGGCCGGGGAGGTGGAGGTGGTTGTGGTGGTGGTGTGGGAAGTGATGGTGGAGTTGGTGTTAAAGAGAAAGTGAGGGGGGTTAGAGAGAGAGAGAGATAGGATATGGGCGGTTTGTGGTGGTTGGGAGTGGGCGGTGCAGGTGGGGCGATGGTATAGAGAAGGTTGGTGGGTGGCAATTTGTGGTGGCAGAGAAAGGGAGAGAAGTAGAGGGCTGTACATATACATACACATATTGTTCTATATATTATATTAATTATAGTTATAAAAATATACACATAAGCCCCCAAATTATCCACCTCATCTTGCCACATAGGAAATGAAGTGCCACGTAGGGTAAAAAACAAACTGAAGTTAGTGTTTGGTTAACCAGGTGGTGTCACACAAACTAAAAGTCAAGTTGGAGGTGCCGGCGTCAAGGTGTTAGTTGGGGGTGAAAACGGCCAATGGTCGATAGTTAGGAGTGGTAAAATCCAATAACCCTAATAATTAAGATGAAGAAGACTTGTGAAATTTTAGCTTTTAGAGCCAAAATTACACATGAAAAGAAAAGGACTTGTGAACCCTAGCTTTTAGAACCAAAATTACACATGCAAAACAAGCCAAAGCTGCAATAAAAGACATGAAAAAACCATGTATACTAGACACGCATGACCTACTGGGCTTTGTTTGCCACTCACAAACATAGTGCTAGTTCAAATCCCATCAAGTAGGGGCATTTCAAATTTAGATATCCATAAATTCGGATAATTCATTTCAATATCCGAAATTTCCAATTTCAAATAGTGAAATGCATATCCGAATACTGAAAAGTTAAACTTGTATTTGAGCATGCAACATTGCAACATCCATAAAAATTAAACTTGCGTCCCAACATAGATAAAACATGTGTTCCAAACAACCAGTTATGATCCAAATTCAAAGTAATACAACAAAGACACACTTTTAAACCGAATAAAAGTTGATGATTATAAGACATGCTAACGAAAACTTTATAGTTGATGGTTTCTTATATCAATTTAGTCTTTGGTGGCTGTAACCGGGGTGAGGTCCAATTCCAACGTTTGATTATATATACACAGAGAATAAAATCAATATTTTTTCACGTTGCCCGTGGTTAGGAATATCGATCAAACAAAATAATAAAATAAATAACTTAAGTATATTCTTGTTCACATAATTCTTTCAAACTTAGAAAATATCAACAAAAAGAAAACGATTCGGGCCGAGCTCGTTCTTGTTCATGATGAATTCTATGTACCGATTTGAACCCTAAAAACTAAAATTCCATTGTTTGGTGAACTGGATTTCGGGGAAGAATGAAAGAGGGTCTAATCGTTCAGCTTCAACACTGTGCTCCCGAGTTTATTAAAGGAAGAAAATGAAAAGAAAAGAAATTTAGGGGAGAAAAAAAAACAATTGTGCTCCCGAGTTTATTAAAGGGAAGAAATTGAAAAGAAAGAAATTTAGGGGAGAAAAAAAAGGAAGGGAAAATATATAATTTCATTTCGTGTTCCCGAGTTCGAAGAAAAGGAAAAAAAAGTAAATAATTAGTGCATAAATACGAGTATACATAATGTCCCAATTAGCAGTTGAAAACCAAATTGATGGATGTGTAGGGGCGGTTCTTTCCATGGGCCAGAGTGCCAGACAGATCCCCCGCCCCCTTGTCTCTTCACTTCATAGTGTAAATTTTACCCAAAATTTCTAAAAAAACTTTTTATGTAGTGTAAGATATTGGATTTTGAGAGTCCGACTCAGCCTAATTTTACCGAAAACTAAGTTCAAGATCCGTCAATACATCAAACTGAGAGAGAACAAGCAGAGATCAATGGAAACTTTGTCAGGTGTCTTCGAGTTCGCGTAAGATGGTCAATAGAGAGAGCGAGAGCAAGAGTCCGATAGAAACTTGAGAGGGATATGCAAAAGAATGAGGTTGAGAGAGACACATAGAGTGGGAGGACATAGTGGTCAACTTTTTAGAAGAAGAAAGGGGAGAACTAATAACTTTGTAACATACGTAAGGGTGTTATATTATATAGGTCGATTTGCGATTTGTTAATCTAAATGGATCAAATGAAGTGCTTAGTTATGAATGGGCCGCCTTAGGAATATAAGGTCGCTCAAGTTGCATAAATAGTAGACTTTTATTAAAGTTCATAACTTTTTCTAAAAGAATGATCAAAAGGGTGTTTTGGCGATCAATCAAACTCAAACTGACCCGTTTTGAACCAAACCGGCCCGACGTAAACCTGACCAACTTAAACTTTATTTTCAAAGAATGAGCTACATCCCCTACCCTAAAAAACCAAGGATAGAAAATCTGAAAGAAGATGGAACACGTTAATGGTTTATAACATTTTTAAAGAAATGGTAACAAAAAGATGCTTCAGTTAACAACCAAACCTATTGAAATAGTAGAATCCAAGTATATATTGATTTTCCTTTTATTTTCTATTAATTTATTTGACATTAATAACTTGATATTTCTCTAATAATTTGTAATATTTAACTTCAAAAAACTTAATTCACATCTTTGTTTAACTTTTTTTGACATTCCAATATAAATTTTATGAAAGATCGAGTTTTTTCGATATAAAATATATTTTTATATATATGAAACAAAAATACTTTATTTTGAAAGAATTTAATGTAGACAATTGTGCATATATACATTTTTTTAGAAAGTTTAATGCTACAAGTTGCTAGAGAAAAACTAAATTTATATGTTAAATGAATTGTTAAACAATAACAAAACAAAATGAATATTTGAAGTATTACTTTAAGTCCACTTAAAAAACTAGCAGAATTGAAATACACAGAAACCTCCACAAACCCAAAAATATCTAGAAACAATTTTCATAATAACTAGCATTGGAACCACGCTTTGCGGCGGGTTATAAGAGGGTGCTAGCGATGATGAGTTTATTACATGATATATCGATGGGTTATCATAGTCTATGCAAACTTTAATCTATATGGCGGTAAAAATAAGCCATCAACATTGTTAAACAAACATTTATAGAGTTAAAAGTCAGGCTTAACTATAATACGGTAAGTAAAACAATAATCAAATTTGTTATCTGGTGTAGTGAAGGGTTAATTTAAACCATATAAACTTTAATCTAAATGACGGTAAAAATAGGAAGCAAACAACAAAATTAATAAAATGTCTACATTTAAAAGTTAACTTTAATTATAATTAGTTAAATACATAATCAGTAAAAAAATAAAACTTATGAAGAAGACAAATGAAACACATCTCTCTTGAAAAAAGAATAAAAAATTAACTTTATTAAACTTTAAGTCCCGTATGATAACTATACTAAAGTTTGAGGATCAAAATATAAATCGTTTATAGAAAAAGAATATTATTAAATTTCCACTCATTTAAAGTTCAAGGATATAAATACAAGTCGTTTGTAAAAAGGACTATTAGAGTTTAGAGTCATATGATAACTCTAGTAAAATGTAGGGTTAAAAATGTAAATTATTAATAAAAAACAATACTATGCTTTCACGCAAACTAAATAACATGAGCCTAGAAATATTATTATATTGATTTAAGAGTGTTCACGATTCCACCTAAACGTAGAAACCTCCACAAACCCAAATATCATCTATAAACAATTTTCAAAATGTACTATTTTTACAATGAAAGCTTATAACTTTTTTATAAAGAATGGTCAAAAACAGTGTGTTGGTAATCAACCAAACTTGGCTCGTTTTGAATCAGCTCAACTCACATCTCGACCTTTAAAAGAAAAAAGAAATGAGACCACTTACCCAAAAAAGCCCAATAATAAAGAATCTCAAAAGTAGATGGAAACTTAATTAGCGGAGGACGGTTAACGTTTCTACAAAAGATCAACTATTATGATTAATCCTTCATTTAAAAAAAAAGAAATAAACAAAGACTGGATTTTGTTGGCAAATTACCTGAAGAAGCCGAAGATATAAAATGGAAGCAGTATGAAGATACCAAGAGAGTTTTGATAAACAACACTGGACATACCATCATTCATGGCCGCTTTGACTATGGTCAATATGGTTGTATCTATGCATGTCATCATCAACATAACGAGAATTGGCATCACATCGTTCATCCATGGCCATGCTTCATCACTTCTTTTAGTCGCCATATCCATCTTTTCCCCGATTACAATGAAAGTCAACGAAGGAATGAATCGATCGTCTCCAATAATGTTATAAAAGGTAGACAATATATAGTGCGTGAAATATGTTAATAAATAAGGCAATCATGACATATTACATTGTATACGAGTTCAATGAGAACACTAAAAAAAAGTGGGGACACTGGAATACTACATTTAACATGTTAAATATATCTTAAAATTTAATTTAACATATAAAAAAGTAATTTTTTAAAAGCCTTTTTTGACGCTTTTTTGTTTTTTTTGGCTCAAAACTCTTAAAAACCTTTATTACATGTGTTATTTTTTTCAAAAAAAAAATGTCGAAAGGTTGGGTTTATAGGACAAGGATCCGTTAGGAACACCCTTTATTGCCAGAACATCGAGAACCAGTGTGAATACAAATAGTAATACCTAAAAAAATACCAATTTTTTTTTATTTTTTTTGATATTTTTTTTTGAAAAAGTCGCTATATTTACCAACAATAAAAAAATTGAGTATCAACTATCCATGCACATGTGCATTTTCGTCATTTCTTTGACAAATTCCGTAATATATTACAAACATTAGACAATTTAACTTTCATTTACACTACCATGTAACACACTATTTTTTACGTTACCAATATTAGCAATGCACATGTGTATCTATATATATCAACATGAAATAAAGTGTTTTGATACACCAATTTGAATACATTTTCTCGTTTATCTATCATACCATCCATAATACACTACCATGCACATGTGCATTTTCATCATTTCTTTGACAAATTCCGTAATATATTACAAACATTAGACAATTATACTTTCATTTACATTACCATGTGTAATACACTCCTTTTTACGTTACCAATATAAGAAATGCACATGTGCATCTATATGTATCAACATGAAATAAGGTGTTTTGGTACACTACTTTGAATACACTTTCTCTTTCATTTATCATACCATCCATAATACACTTCCATTACCTCCTACTATCCATAATACAATACCATTACCTCCTACCATTTATAATACAATACTAATACCAATATTTTCACTTTATTACATGTATATCAACACCGTTTATACCATCCAATCAACATATTATATCATAAAGTGACAACTATAATGAACCCATCAACCACTAGATATAACTAACAAAAAAACATATATACGAGCCTACTTCATCATTCAAAATCACAAAATTTTTGTATCAAAATACGGTATATAATTGTTATACATAATGATGCACATGTGCATTTAATGTAAAATTGAGTGTATTATGGATGGTATTGTAAATTAAAGTGTAATTGTCTACTAGTGATAACGAATTTGTCGAAGTTATGATCCATATGCACATGTGCATGGATAACTGTTACTCGAAAAAAAAAAGTTTTTTTTGGTAACGAAATATAACGATTTTTATTAAAAAATATTAAAAAATAGAGTGTTTTTTTTGATTTTTTTACATTTTATTTTGCAATAAAGGTGGTTCTCGCGGTTCTCACAATAAAGGTGGTTCTCGCATGAACATTACCCTATATATATACCTAAGTTGATAAAACTCAAAAAAACCTTTGTAAAAACCCATGTAAACTTTTTTATTTTTTTCTGAAAAAAATAGGAAATGTAACATACATGTATTTGAAAATTTATATAAAAGAAACACAAAAAAACACTGAATAGTTTAATTTTTAAAAAATGTTAAAAATTTAATGTTACATAATACATATATCCAAGAAATGTAACAGACAATTTTTGAACATTTTTTTTAAAAAACCAGGAGGCGATTTTAACATTATTTTTATAAAAATGTTCAAGTACATTTATGTTACATTCCCTGTTTTTTTAGAAAAAAATAAAAATGTTACATAGGGTTTTCTTGAGTTCTTAACTCAATATATATATATATATATAATATATATATAAAATATATATATATATATATATATATATATATATATATGTTTCGAATCAAGAGAAACACTCTGAGTTGTGAGAACTTAAAGAAGTCGACTTTCCGTGCGAATTTTTTCACCATTTATTACAAACACAACTCATAGGAATTTTCATTTACAAACACCAGAAAAGTTATATTTTTTTAGGATTTTTAGTATTTTTTTAAAAAGCCTTCTTTGGCCGAGTTCGCTAAAATCTAACAACTCATAGAAGTTTTCATTTACCCTCTCTCTCTCTCTCTATATATATATATATATATATATAGGGAAAGGGGAAAATGAGAACCCCCTTAAGTTGCGAGAACTTTTTGATCCGGCGTGGGTTGGGTCAAATTTTTTTGCACAAACGTAGATGAAAAAATTATAAACAAATCTGTAAAAAAAGTAAATAAAAACCCGAGTCAGTAGTTTTGACTGATGCAAGTTTTTTACGGCTGACGTAAATTTTGAAAGAAGATAAATATTTTTTTACACCTCACGTTAATGTGGGTATGCAACATATTTTTTTCATTTTTTTCTTTTTTACTGAAACAAGTGATTGTTTTTACGACTTTAGTGAAAAACCTTTTGGATGGACTAGTTTTCACTGTTCTCGCAACTCGTGGTGGTTTTCATATGAACCGAATCATATATATATATACACACATATGGGAATAGTGATTTTTTATAAAAGAATTTGAAAAAAACCCACTTAACTTACGAAAACTCAAGAAAACCTTATGTAACAAACTTGTTTTTTCTAAAAAAATTGGGAATGTAAGTTACATGTTATCGAATGTTTTGAGTCAAAAAAAACCAAAAAGGGCCGAGTGGTTTTTTTATAATTTTTTTTTGAAAATTCAGTATTTATATATATGTATAAACTGAAGTTCATTTTTTACAGAAAACCCACTCGGTGCTTTTTGGTAGTTCATTTTTTACAGAAAACCCACTCGGTGCTTTTTGGTTTTTTTTTTTGCTCAAAACGTTCCATAACATGTAACTTATATTTTCTAATTTTTATAAAAAAAAAGTGTGTTAAATAAGGTTTTCTTGAGTTTTCATGACATAAGAAGGATTTCTTTCTATCCCTCCCCTAAAAATATGTGTGTGTGTGTGTGTGTGTGCACGTATGTAGGGAGAGGATCATAATAAAACAAGATATAGATGAGAAAATTAAAAACTACTAAAAAAGCCTAAAAAACACACTAATTTTTTTTTCAAATTCTTTTATCAAAAAATCACTATTTTTATGTATATTTTTTTGTCAAAAAAAGTAGTACTGCATATGTACCTTATATGTATATGTTGCATATGCAATTTACTCTTAGGGTTAAGGTTTAGTATAATTTTTAGGCTTAGGTTTTTGGGTGGTTTAGGTTTAGGGTTAGGTTTCACATAATAAAAAAAAACATGCCCAGCAAGAAAAAAAATGGAGAGTTGAAAACACCAAAAACTTACGAAGGTTGAAATGACATTTATTGAAGGTAAAGAAACGAAGGAGGTGGGCGACATAACAAAAGCAGAGGTTAAAAAAGTTGATGTAGTTGATGAAGTGGAATCAAAGCTTGAAAAAGGGATGTGGGTGACATACAAGAAGCTGAACCAAAGCTGGGAATAGAAACAAACAAAGAAAGTAGTTGTGCTGAAGTGAAAAAAGGAAAAGTTACCACCAGAAAGGTGTTGTGATTAATGAGCATGAGTACTGTGAATGTGAACTTTACCCTCACTCCCAGACACTCTATGACACTTGGAAAATCATAACCCATGGGAAAGTGAGCTAAGCCCATGGTCGGAATTCAGTTATGGTCCTGACGACTGGTAGACCATTGGGGGTTAGACATTGTGCTTGGCTTGTTTAGGTTATTATCACTATGTAGGGGTGTTGTTTCTTAAGTTTTTTTTAAGTTGTACGTTTGGTCGTTTATGCAGGGGTTTATTTATGGTTGCAATGGGTTGTTTTTTATTAAGTGTTGGAATGCAAGTAGTTGATGGTTTTTATGCTAATGACGTATTGTGTATATGTGGTTGTTACATGTTAACGCAAAACGGGTTACGTGAGTGGTATGTTGTTTTGTAACATGTGTAACATGGTAAAAAAAGGTTGTGCCGACCAAAGTATCCCAGATATTGTTATGATAGACCACACATGTTACTTGGTTGTTATAAAACATCAAATATTAATGATATAACACACATGTTACATGATGTAGCAAACCTACAACATCGATACCCCCAAAATGTTACACATGTTACAACAGAATGCAACATGTGTACAGTGTTCAAGACTATTGTTTCACTCAGTAGTGTATAAAATGTGTGACATGGCGTATGTCAGCAAAACATATAACTTGTAAGGTGATACAGAACCTAGTATTTCTTTACTATGGAAACGGTGTTACATGTGTTACAAAACAACATATAACATGTGTAACATCGATCAACCTGCTGCAACTGTTGTATAATGTGGGTAACATGGCGTATATCATGTAAATAGTAACTATTACATACAAAATGTTACATGTGTATTGTATATATCAGGCGTATATATCTACAGATGCCACATACACCATGCACATGGAACTTCTTAGAAATATGGTGGATGCCAGGTACAGTGATACTAAGGCAGAGCTTAAGGCATCAAAGACCACTTTTTCAAACCACTGGTACTGCTCCCACTCTCTACAAGTATACACAAGATGATGCCAAAAATGGGAGAATGACAGCATGAGGAAGCTCCATCCTCTTGTTAAGAAAGCTCAAAAGAGACCTCACACATCTATTGCTAAAAAGGCTAAGGCATATGCAATTGAAAAAGGGAAAATGAAAGATACAAGGGAAGCTAATGACATGTCGACAGTGCAAGAGATTGTTGAACGGAAACGAATCCAAGAGAATCAAGGCTCCTCAACAGAAGTTCCTCAAAGCACTATTCCAACAAACCAAACACCAGCCACCCAAACCATTGCTTCCATTACCCAAACATCTATTGGCACTCCAAAAGTGACAATAGATGTTACACTCACATTTCCAAAAACTCAAAAGACTACTATAGGTCTTCTTATCAAGAGAAAACTACCCATAAAACCATAAAAATCCCACTACCACTAACAGAACACCCACACCACAAACCAGATCTAGAAAAGCAAAATTTATCATCCAAGATGATGATGAAAAAACACCCGAAACATCACCTATCTGTTGGTGCATATGTCTATAGTCTAAGTCTTGGATCGATTCTGTATCGAATAGGGTTGAAAATGTTAGTTTTTGATGTATTTATGTTGTAAAGGGATCAAGTTCGGTCGAAGTTGTATGATAGATGGGCAAGTTCGCCCGAAGTTAAGTTCGGACGAACTTGACCATAGCTCATCTCATCCGAACTTGTATCTCTATATATATGTAGCCTTGATTCTTCATTTGTAACTTTGCAACTTTTGAGGCGAAGCTCTGTCAGTTTGGTTTCTTGGATTGTAAACACATTTGGATTAATAACTTGACGTTTTAAACAATATTTCTTCTGTATTTGTCACTAATCACGTAATTTCCGCTTACGATGACATAGATACAAATTTAGGTTCCGTGACAAGTGGACGGAGTGATCCTAACAAGTGGTATCAGAGCCATGGATACCTACTTTGCTGATTTCTACACAAGACACTCTCTATTTCTACCCATTTCTTCTTCATTTTCATATTTTTTTCACAAAATTGATGTATTTAGATACTAATCAAATTTCAAGTGTTTGTGAGTGTTGTTTTAGATACAGTTTCAGTTTGACGAAATGGATACGGATTTTCATAACGCCTTCGCTACAACACAGCTCAGACATCGAACACAAATGCAGTAAACCAGATCAACTTGGACAACGAAATGGGGACTTCCGTGAAGCCACCCAAGTTGATGAGTATTGACGATTATGAAAGTTGGCGTGAGAAGTTCGAGAATTGGGTTCAAGCGAATTTCTTTCATAGTTGGGGTTCAATACAAACTTGATACACATGGTCATTTGATGAGCGTGGTATCGATATTGCTTTATAAAAGTTTACACCTGGAGATAAAGATTTGTACGTGTATGACAAAAAAATTATGAGCTTATTGTAGCAATCGGTTAAAGAAGATATCTTGATCTTGCAACCAAAATGCGACAAGGCACATGAATTGTGGAATGCATTACGTGCAAAATATCATGGTAGTACGGATATGCGAAAAAGCAAGAAAGCTCTCATCAAGAAGGAGTTCGATATTTTTACAATGATGAAATGTGAAACGATGAAGCAAATGATAGAGCGTTACTGTCATTTGGTTGTTCAACTAAGAAGGCACGAGCTTCAAAAGACAGATGAAGAGTTGGTAGATAAGTTGGCGGACGCACTACCTGAGGGGGAGTGGTCTAGATACTTGATGGTACCGAAGAATGGTCCTGGTTATGCTAATTATCGTTTCGATGATTCATAGACAAATTGGAGGGACATGAAATGGAACTTCAAAAGATCGCTAAATCGAAGAATGCACATGTTGTGCAAGATGTTGGATTGTAATTATAAAAGTGGATTTTCGGATACTTCAAGTCCGAAGATACAAACCGCTTTTAGTGCGAATGCAAATTCTTCAAATCATTTATCTCAAACATCATATCCAAGCTACGATCAGACACCAAACACATCACATTCCAGTTCAAATTCAAATTCTCCATTTCAGAATCAAGCCAATCAGCCGAATCATTCTAGTTCCGATCCCAATGTGATTCATTGCAACATTGCAGTCAATCTAAAGAATGTATTCTCTGAGCAAGCAACCAAACAACACATGGCGCTACTTGCGACTCTACTTGAATCATATGAGAGCTTGGTTGCGGGAAAAATTGGAAACCCAGAAATGACTGCTGAAGATTATGATCAAGTTGATGAAGAAGAATTAGAGCTGATGGATATTAAGTGGTGTCTGGCATCGATAATCAGAAGAGTTACAAAGTTTGTCGCACTTACTGGACGAGATATTGGAAACTCAAGCAACAAGCTAGGATTTGACAAGTCAAAAGTGACATGTTTCAAATGTAGAGAATAGGGGCATTTCAAGCGTAAATGCACCAATCGTGAAGCTAGCGGTAATCAAAGTCCGTTCAGAAACAAAATGATTACTACAAGAAAGCCTTGCAGTACAAACCATTTCCAAATAGCGTTCAAGTTGAAGTTCAAGATGGTTCATCAAAAACAACCGAAAAAGCTCTAGTTGTTTCACATGAATATGAAGGTTTTGATTGGAATATTTGTATTTCCAAAAAGGCTAATGTCGCTTTGATGGCCGAGATCATGGAAGAGCCAGAGTCGATGATAGATGAAGCAGCTCTTGAAAATGCAATCCTAGAGGAATACTTGCAAAGATCGGAAGAGGAAATAATCTATCATGAGACAAAAATGAAGAACATTATACCTCCTAATCTTCAATCTAGTTTTGCAGGTCGTTTTGATGTTACATCTCAAAAGCAAGTGATGAAAGAAACGAAACCCAAGATTGAGGAGATCATCGATATGACAAAAAAGATGAATGAGGAAAACCTGACCAAGATCGCTGAAAAAGCAATGATGGCCAATCTGAGAGAGTTAGGTCATGAGGTCGAGGTAAAGGTGATTGAAAAGGATGTCATCAAAGTAAAAATTATGGAGGTTGAAAAACCTTGCACAAAGTGTGCTAAAGCTTGCGAACAATGTGCTGAAAAGTCGTTAATCATAAGTGACCTAAATGTGCATAATGAAAATCGTAAATATGATTATCGCACAATGAAAGAAGCTTATGATAAGATGAAAGGTACTTATAGCATTTGTGAGCAAGCAAATCGAGAACAAAGTGACACAATCAGAATGTTAAAGGCAACATTAATGGAAAAACAAGAAGCCATTAACATGTACATTAATAACATTACTGAACTAAAACATGAGCTTCAAGAGATTAAAATAGAAACTGAACGAGTAAGGCAGTTGTTACTCTGCTACACGACGAATGCTTATGCCATCGATCATATTCTTCCGACGATTCTGTCGGAAGAAAATGATAAAAAGCTTAAAGGTAAGAAACGTGGAGATTATAGCAATGTTCCACCTCCATTATGCGAAAGCTACTGTCGAAAGAAAGTAGAAGGCATGGAGAAGGCGCTCAATGTAAAACTTTTATCTGAAACAAAAGATGAGTTTCCTGAAAACATTGATATAACTTACACAAAATCTAACAATGACAGTGAAGCAATCATGAGTAACGTGATCGAAAATGTGTTGGGAAGTGATTCTGATAACGGCAGCTTTGTGAGAGCTGACTCGAGTTTGAATAGTTTTGAATAACAATTTAAAAATGAAGATACTTCATCAGAGAATAGTCTAAGTAATGATCCTAACATTGTACTATACAAAGTTAAGGATTCTGATAGACTATATTTTGACGAAAGCTTTCCGATTCGGAATGTGAAAGAAGATCACATCGACAAACTATTCAAACTTGTTGAAGTTTCGTCAGAGGATCTAGATAAAACTGAGAAGAAATTTTATTCAAAATCCAAGAAAATTTATAATAACTACCAGAAAAATGGTGGGGACTTTCCTGAGAATAGGAGAGGAGGTGTGGGTTTTGAACCTGAAGAAAATGAGAAGAGAAAGTCACCATTTCACGAATATAAAAAGAAAAACATGAAATTCGTGTTTGGGACTGACACTGTGGTAGAAAAAGATTCGATTGGAAAGCAATCAAATGATGAGTTTAAAAAGGAGAAAGAACTTCGTGATCAGATGAAATCCACAAGTGGAGTAAAATCTACTAGTGAGAAATCTGTTGATAATCGTACATGTTTCAAATGCAATGAGGTTGGTCACATTGCAAGAAAATTCCGAAGTCAAAGTCTGAACGTCGAGGAAATAAAGTTTCAGATGATGAAAAATCAAAGAAACCAGAGGTCATTCAGATTAATATTTTGAAAAGAAACAATGAATCTAAACATGAAGAGAAACCTAAATTTGGAAAGATTTCTAACTTTGAAAAAGGTGAATCTTCAAAACAAGCTGAAAACAAAGATTCAAAGTTTTGTTTAAAAAGGCAAGAATGAAATCACAATCCTGGATTCCGAGAAAGATTTCATCATCATCTGAAGTGGTTAAACCAACTGGATCGGTCAAAATCAAAGATTACAACCAAACAAAGACTTATTAGTGGGTTCCAAAGAAAGAAGTGAAAATTCCAACTTTTGATCTCCCAAATCCACCAAAGACCGACAAGGCTTGGGTTTCCCTTTTTAAGTAATCACTTTTTATATGTAGGGGCTTCCAAGGTCTATCTTATCGAAGTGGATTATGGACAGCGTAGCTTCTCGACACATGACAGGGATGCGAGCCTTATTATACGATACCCAAGCTATCAATGGAGGCTACGTTGGATTTGCTGGAAATCAAGGTGGAAGAATCATTGGTGAAGGAAAATTGTCGAATGATGTGGTATCTTTTGATAAGGTCAACTACATTGCCGAATTGGAGAACAATCTTCTGAGTATCTCCCATATTTGTGACAAGACGTTTACTACTCATTTCAACGACAAGGAGTGCATGATATTAAAGCCGGGTTTCAAGATTCCAGAAGAATGGATTCTCATGCGTGCTCCTCGAGAGAATGATCTTTATGTGCTTGATATGAGTATTGCCACAACTACACCGAAGTCGGCACAGTGTTTTATCACGAAGGCCACAGAAAAGGAATCGATTCTATGGCATAGAAAGATGGGTCATATTCATTTAAGAAAGATGAATTTTCTGGTTCACAACTATCTCGTGGAAGGAGTGAATCTAAAGAGCTTTCACATGAACGACAGTTTGTGTAAGTTGCAAGAAAGGAAAGCAGATTAAAAAGTCTCATCCAAGAAAGATTCTGAACTCGATTAAGCTTCCACTAGAGAGTTTTCATATGGATCTCTTTAGTCCTGTTAACGTCAAAAGTATTTCAGGAGATCTTTATTGCTTGGTAGTAACTGATGATTACTCGAGATTTTCATGGGTTTTCTTCCAAAGAGCAAAGATGAATGATACTCTTTAGGAAGCTTGAAATCTTTAGCATCTTCCTATTAGAAGAAGCCGAAGCGACAATGGTACAGAATTCAAGAACAAACGTATGCAAGAGTTTTATAATAAGAAAGGGGTTCTTCATGAATTAGTGCCCCATATACTCCACAGTAAAACAGGGTTGCTGAACGAAAGAATCGAACGCTGATAGAGACAGCACGAACAATGCTTGCAGATTCTATATTGCCCGTGAGTTTTTGGAGTGAAGCAGTGGCTTAACCTGGATTATCTAGAACCTTTTGGTCCTCCAGAACTGTAATAGATCCTGACGGAAATTTCGGTGCTAAATCTTTAGAAGGATTCTTTGTCGGGTATGCTAGTCCTCTCAAGCGGGTTTATCTTCCAAGTTTGAATCGAGTAGTTCAAGCTCAGCATGTTGACTATCTCAGATATACAATTCCTACACAAAAGGCAGGAGATGCTTGGTTATTCAACTATGATGATCTTTGGAAATCTTTGGATCTTCCAGAAGAGCCGAATGATGAAGAAATTGCTATTCTATATTATTTGCATCAATATGCTAATCAAGAGCTAGTGACAAGGCCAATAGTGGTTACTCAACCACTTGTTGGTACATCTTCTTCTTCTGATGAAAATCAAAGTTCTGTTCCAGCTGTGCCAGTTACACCCGTCACAGAATCAGTAAATACTACTTCACAACCCAATCTTTCACAAGCGCACGATTCTGATTCTGATGAGGCTCTGACATTTTATTAAGATGGAAAATCTAGTTCTGATGAGTAATCTGAGCACATACTAGTATGTTAAATCAATCTACTGGCCCAAGTACAAGAAATGAAGTGTTTTCAAGCATTCCTGCTGTTGAATTAGTGGTTGATCTGAATGTTAACAATCTGGAGAGTACAGTTGATGTCTCCGATGAAGTGATGTCGAGATCTTATTCTTACCATCCATCTGATACTATAATTGGAGAATTACAAGCTGGAGTAAGAACAAGAAGCCAGATCAATAAAGCGCTTAGTTTCTACATGAAGTGGCTCCGATTCAAGAATTTTGCTCCTACCTGTTTTATCTCACAAATTGAGCCTAAATCAGTTACTGAGGCACTGGGTGATGAAAATTGGGTACTCACAATGCAAGAGGAGTTACTACAATTTGAGAAATTGGATGTACGGAAACTTGTTGACCTACCGGCGAATCAAAAGGTGATTAACACTAAATGGGTCTTCAAGTGTAAGCGTGATGATCGAGGAGTAATTGTGCGAAATAAAGCTTGAATTGTTGTCAAAGGATTTATCAACAAAAAGGTATTGATTACACAGAAGTGTACGCACAGTTGCGAGATTGGAGTCTATCCGCATTTTCTTGGCGTTTGCGTGTTGGAAAGGATTTAAACTGTACCAACTTGATGTTAAATCGGCTTTTTTCTACGGAAAATTGAGGGAACAAGTGTATGTTAGCCAACCACTGGGTTTTGTTGATCCACTGAATAAGAAGAAAGCATTTCTCCTAGGATAAAGCCTTGTATGGGTTGCATCAGGCCCTGAGAGCCTGGTACGAGACGTGATCTCAGCACCTAGTCGGCAATGGTTTTATCAGAGGCATAGTGGATAGTACCTTATTTGCGAAAGAAGTTGGAAAACATCTGCTGATCGTACAAATATATGTGGATGATATTATCTTTGATTCTACAACGACGATCTTTGCAAAGAATTCGAATCTATCATGAAGAAAAAGTTTGAAATGAGCTCTATGGGCGAGATGAAATTCTTTGTAGGGTTGTAGTTGATCAATTTCAGACGGTATCTTTATTCACCAAACCAAATATGTTCATGATATTCTGAAAAAGTTTGAGATGGATAGCACGAAGCCGTTATTAACACCACTGGCACTCAACCATGGAATCTGCGTCGATGAGTTTGGAACCAAAGTTGATGAGACTCTTTACAGGTCGATGATAGGATCGTTGATGTATCTGATGGCATCACGCTCGGATATAATGTATCCTATCTGCCTCTGTGCAAGATATCAGTCCAGTCCCAGAATATCTCATATGCAGATCGTGAAGCGAATTTTCAGATACTTGAAGGGATGTCCAAGCATCGGCTTGTGGTACCCGAAGAATGACAACTTATATCTGACAGGATATGTTTATTCTGATTTTGGCGTAGACAAACTGAATGCTAAATCTACTACAGCCGGTTGCCAATTTTTCAGAACGCGTTTGGTAACATGGCACAGTAAGAAACAAACCACAGTCGCTCTCTCGACATGTGAAGCATAGTATATCTCAGCTTCCAGCTGTTGCTCACAACTTTTGTGGATCCAACAGCAGATGAGAGACTATGGTTTGCTATTTCTTGACACACCGCTGTATGTAGATAACAAGGCAGCAATCGACATCACAAAAAATCCTGTTCATCACTCTCGAACTAAACATATCATGATTCGCTACCACTTTATTCGTGATTGCTACGAAAAAAGATTGGTACGAATTGAGAAAATCCACACCGATGAACAAAAAGCTGATTTTTATACCAAACCTTTCAGTCTAACACTGTTCAAATACTTAATGAGGCTTAACTGTATAAAAAATCTTTTGAGAGGTGCGGAAGCATAGGTTGAATATAAGGATCGGATGACGAGTTCTCGTGATCTTTATTGGTTTGTTATCTTTTAAGATTAGATTTCTTTATAAATTAAAATACAAAAATATGTTTTTGATTTTAACGGGGAGAAATATACAAAAACTTTAAAAATGCAAAAAGTACAAAAACATGAAAAAGACAAAAAGGATTCTGTCAAAAAAGAAAATGATAGTACATCAGTGGACTATCACAGTATGCTAAGGATTTGTAAAGTTTAAAAAGAATTAAGCAAGTCTTACTGTGGATGTGTCGATAGTCTTTACACATTCAGTAGATTGTTTCCGGGATATAAACTAAATTTTACAACTGCTTATCTCGTGGATTAACATCTCTCGGATATATGGACTTAGTACTCCGAAATTTCGTTTGAGAGTTTGCCTGATTCTGAGATACGAGGTCTTTATAGATGATTGATTATGGGGTATTATACAAGTTCTTCTGATTTTGCGTAAGCAATGGCCTAGAACTTCTATAATGCTTTTTCTAAAACCCCTAAACTACAGCAAATTGAAAAAAAAATCGTAAGATCTAATCATTTGTAGTCAAAAGATTCCTTAATTGGAACAACACTTTGAAGTCGAGCCTTCATCTCTTTGTCGAAGCGGTGGTATTAACCTGAGCTCTCAAGGCCTCGCACAACCCAAATACAGATATTAGTTATGTTATACTCACCTGTAAGATTAAATCTAGGGAATCTGATACGGGAGTATATTTGGTGTGTGTTAAGCGTATTATATTTTTAATAACATTTTAAGTCAATTTTACGCATTAGTCAAGTTTTAAATTTATAAAACACGATATTATACTAACACTAAACACACACTTGGGCAAGTGCACCCATCGTGAGCGTAGTATAGCGTTGGTAAGATACCGAGATCGTCCAAGGACACAAGAGCTTTTAATAACGGTTTATCGTCAACGTCTAATCAATCTCAATTCTTTTAATAAAAGTTTTTAAACATAAAATTGTAACTAAAAGTAAGAAGATAAATAAAATGAAATACAAATAGACAAGATAGAATCACTTGGATCCAACTTCTCTTTTATGTATCCTTTGATAGTTTTCGCACTTTCGGACTTTTTAAGAGATTATCTTAGTTATAGTAGTAGGCCCCTCTTTTAAAGTGACGTTACCCTCAACCTAGTGGTTTGAGTCAGCAGGGATACAATCCCAAAGGGTCGGAATATTGGAAGATAATTAAGTAAGTTATTAATGCGAAAAGTGGTAGGCCCCTCTTTTGAAGGTGATCGTTACCCTCGGCTAAGTGGTTTGTGTCAACAGGGATACAATCCCAAGTAGCCGGTTTAAAAAAATAATAGTAGTTTACATATGAGGGGTTCAAGCTATTCGCGCCTCCGCCATCCAATACCCACAGAGCATTCCCTAGTAAGCTTAAACCAAGTTCTCGCAGGATCTATACACTGAACGAGACAAGAACTTTACCAAATCACCCTTCTAACCCCCTTTCAAGTAGTTAGCGCGCTTTATATAGACCGTAAAGACACGAATGAGCAAATCAATGACATCATGAAGAAATGGTTAGGAAAATCCACTTTCAACATAAGAAACTAGTTATTAAAGTCAGTAATACATACCCAATTAAAAAGTGCCGAAAGATTAAAAACTAAAAGTAATACATAAAAGATTAGTCTTCACCAAGTGATGTAAGGAATTTAGCCAAGCATGGCCTTTGTTTGACAAGAACCCTTACAATCTATCTTGGATCCCGAGACTACTACACACTCTACAGATGATAAATGGATGATGGTGGTAGGTGTTGGTGTTGTGGTAGTGGTGGAGTGGTGGCAAAGTGAGAGAGAAGTGGTTTACCAAGGGATGCCTTTGAAGGGAACCAAGCATCCTTATTTATAGTCAGAACAGAGGCCCGACCACGCCCCGTGTCCATGAGCACGGCCCGTGGCCATCATCCTTTCTTTCTTCATTAATTGCATCTGACATCATGAGGGCCCCATACGACCCCGTAACCTCTAGGCACGGCCCGTGTTCAACTGTTCGCTGTACTATATGGATTCTGCAAATCTTATAGTTGACCATGCCCCATGTTGGCCTGGGCACGACCCTGTAATGGGCGTAGAAGCTTCTGCAGGTTTTGTTTTGAAGTGTAGGGTCTGACCACGCCACGTGTTGGATGGACCGCGGCCCGTGGTCGGCTTCCGTAACTTTGTTTTTGTCCTTTGGGGTGTTGCTGAGGGGCCAGGCATGGTTCGTTATTCCTTCTTTTCGTATTTATATTGGTTTTGGCTGCTTATTTGATTCTTTCGTTCTTTTATGCTCTTTTTATCCTGAAAATACAAAAGGAACAAAGAAACGTGCTTTTTCCAACATTAGTACTAAAAATGGTTAGTTTTATGCCTCAATTGATGTAAATTATATGTTGCATTTTGCACACATCAAATATCCCCCTACTTGAATTCTTTCTTGTCCTCAAGCAAAACTCTTTAAATGTGGCTTACACACCCAAATGGAATAGGTAGAGAAGAAGTTTTGTGGTTTGTCTTTGAGTGTCGGGAATCCAAGATCTTTATTTAAATTTTGTTTTTACTTTATTTACAATCCTATTCGTCATGATTTGTTAGAACAGTTTAAAGAAAATTATTTGTGTTGGGCATAACATGCCTCATTAAAATTCTATTTATATACAAGTTCACATACCTCTCAAGAGATCACTCAACACTCGGCTGAAGATGTATTTTTGTGATATCGCCCGATTTCGGTTTGGAACTTACTTCTACCATATGCTTGCCAAGTGATCAAACCTCCTCCTTTTTAACTATAAACCTTTGCTTGTATCAAGAGGACTTTGAAAGGGTTAAGCTTGGGCTAAGGGTTGGTGATCTTTGAGTTAGTGGTTAGTAAAATGGCGAAAAGCGTAAAAAGCGTCAGTTATCGTAAAAAGTTGTTTATTTCTTTCAAACAAGACTTTTAAAATAACTTGTTTGGTTAGAGAGATATTGGTTTTTTTTCACATATATAACCATAGCTTTTACTAAAATAAATGGGTTTGAAATGAAAAGGGGTTTTGGTGGGTAATTGATGTTTTTGTTTTGCGGGTTTGGAATGAAAAAGGTTTAGGCTCAAAGGGGGTTAACTAGGGGGATTTTGGTAATGGGTAAAAAGAAAAGAAAATAATGGTTTTGAATAAACAACGGGTTAGTGCTAGTGCCTCCATGATTTACTTACTTGGGTTTATGTTGATAAGGATTTGGAATGTATCTTCTGGCAAGTTCTAGAGTTGTAAGAACCAAGCGACTATTCACACAAGAAACGAAGATGAGCATTTAGTTTAAAGATGAATGTATGCTCGATAAAGGCTCAAACCTCACTTATTGTGGGAATGGGTTTGTAATGTGATCAAGTATATATAATCAAATTTTAAAAAGAGTTGTCATGCCCTTTTTATATAATTTTTCTTATTTGGTTCTTTTTATCACGACGCTATCGGTTTATAAATTTGTAAAAAACATAACTTTTTAGAACTTGTTATTCCCAAATTAAACCAAGACAAGTAAGAAAAAGAAAAATTTTGAAAAAGATTTGGGGTATTAGCTGTTCCAATAGAGTTTTGTGTAAGGGTTGTTATTAGGACTTGCTAGATTCAAAGTGTTAGTCCCACCCCCACACTTAAATTACACATTGTCCTCAATGTGTCCAAAAATTAATTATTTTGGTTGATTCGAATGCGTAAAAGCGTGTTTAAAAACAAATTTTTATGTTACTGGCATCTGGGCACGGGCCCGTGTGGTCCGGGCATGGCCCCGTGTCAAGAGTGCCAGTATCATAACTTACAGAAGTTTGACCACGGGGCATGGCCAGTCAACACGGACCGTGGTCAACAACCTGTTTCAGAACTTTTTTTTTTTGCAGAACCTGGGCACGGGGCGTGTTGAACTGAGCACACCCCATGCTGCACATGCTATAAAGATGTGAAAGTTGTCGGAAGGCACTGTTTTCATGCATGGGGTGTGGTTTTGACGTCCCTTGGGCATTTTTCATCTTTTCTCGTGTGTTAAGCCATTATTTAAGATCCAAACACCACACAATAACTGAAACCATCATATATTAGAGTGCGAGATACAAAAGGTCCTAGAAATTAATCCTAAAAATTAAAATTACAAAGTCCTTAAAATTAGATAGATACAAGAAATCTAAAACATAATGAAGTTCCACCCTAGATGGTTACATGTTTTAAGAATGACAAAAACCCGAAATTGATTTTTCGGTAGATAGGGGCTTCCTAGGAACTTCAACCCAGAGGGTGCACCCCTCAAAAGTCATTGAGCATTTCCTCGATCTCCCGAGGGAGGAAGAGGAAAGGTTCTTCTTCCGTATTTTCATACGGCGGAGATGTGGGAGGTGCGACCATTGTTGGAACCTCATATAATGCGTCTAGAGGAGGTTCCGGAGGGAGGTCATCCCATCCGGTTGGGTTAACGATCTCTTGAGCCAGGTTCCAATCTTCTTGGGGGAAGATTGGTTCCATGGGAGGTAGTGCAAGAATGTTCAACCTTTGGTGCAAAAGATTGATTTCTTGCAAACAATTCTCCAACCCCACCGTCAAATAGTTAACACGATCGACAAGGGCCTCTTCCACCGATGCCATTTCATTGATGGCTTCCCTTAAAGCATACATGCCGCGAACTAGGGTAGCATCAATTGATGGTCTTCTTCCTCCTTGGTTGTTTCTTGATGTTGTTGACGACATTCCACTGTTCTAGGACGACATACTAAGAAAACAAGGGTGAATTTTTAAACGAACGACAGTTTAAAGGCTCACCACGGCCCCGTGCTCATCCTCCTACACAGTTTTGAACTCAAAAATCTCATTGTTTTAACCTATTTTTCTCAGGTTTTAAACATTTGTGAACAGAAATAACTTAAAGTAATGTGATAAACATGTTGTTTATTAAGATTCTTTGGGTTTAAAACATATGTTTTGCAAAGATAAAGCTTGAAGCTATGGACCTTCAAGCTTTAATGGAGGATTTGAGTTCAAAGAAGAAAAAGGAAAGTGACAAAAGTGGCAAAGACAAGATGGATAGATGAAACTTCTTTAAGAACATACCTTTAAGGTATATGTGAGAAATCTCAGGAAATCTCTGTCTTTGGAATGAGGCCAAACATGTAGCAACAAGGCTGACTTTATAGAAAGCGACAACACACTGACCACGGCCCCGTGCCGGCTGAGCACGGCCCCGTGGTCAGACAATGTTCTGACACGTTTGTCTGTATTAGGAACACGGGGCGTGTTGGCCTGGACACGACCCGTGGTGAATTTTCCGGTGGGCACGAGGCGTGTTGAAGTGAGCACGACCCCGTGGTTGGAGTTCTTATGTTGTGTCGTCTTTATTTTAAGGATTTCCAGTTATCGGGAGGTTCTTTACTGGAGGGAACAAAGTGTCTAAGGTACCAGAGTTGCTCTTGGTTTATGCATGAACGCAAGAGTTTATCAGTAAGGGTAAAACCCACTCTACTTACCGGTGGGCAGAACCAACCTTTATTCCCCTTATCCGGGCTCTTGTTAAAGAAGGTGTATGTCGAGTCGCTCAGGGCTATGAGCGCATCGGTGGGGGCCGATGGAGAGTCCTTCATGGCACAATCGACACAGGGATGACTATCGTTAATGTTAATGCAAGAGACTAAGGTACTTTGTACGGCTTCGACGTTGCTAGATTCCAAATACAAACTTACAGATTCTTCTTGGCTATGGGCTTGTGATGAGTACCTCTCTCTCATCATAAGTTCTATTTCTTTTATTTTCGAAGAATCCTTTCTTCCAGTTGACATAATTCAGAAGAGCTAATGTCATATGGAGAAGTTTGAGTGCATTCAGTTGGGTGACATGCATCGTTTTTACTTTCGCCAATCTTAAGGTGATTTCCAAGGGAAAGCGATGGGTCTGCTACACAGTGGGGTTCAAAATTTAAAATGTAGCATTCTAAATCTTGATGGAACCCTCCACATAGTTGACACCACTCGCCGTAAGATTGGCGAAACAATATCATCCATGTGCGTGTCAGAGGTTATTAACGGTTGGGATCAAACAGTCCTGTTTTTAGTAGCTGGACGTTGAACACGCCCCGTGTTGGATCGACACGGCCCCGTGCTGCAGCCTGCAGAAACTGCAGATTTTTTTTCTAAAAACCGAAAAATTCCTAAAAATAAAAAGAAAAATGGTTAAAAATAATAGGCCATTGATTTTAAACTTTCTCAAAATCCTTGTGTCCCCGGAAATGGCACCAAAAACTTGGTGTGCGTTAAGCGTATTATATTTTTAATAACATTTTAATTCCATTTTACGCATTAGTCAAGTTTTGAATTTATAAAACACGATATTATACTAACACTAAACACACACTTGGGCAAGTGCAACCATCGTGGGCGTAGTATAGCGTTGGTTAGATACCGAGATCGTCCAAGGACACAAGAGCTTTTAATACCGATTTATCGTCAACGTCTAATCAATCTAAATTCTTTTGATAAATGTTTTTAAACATAAAATTGAAACTAAAAGTAAGAAGATAAATAAAATGAAATACAAATAGACAAGCTAGAATCACTTGGATCCAACTTCTCTTTTATGTATCCTTTGATAGTTTTCGCACTTTCGGACTTTTTAAGAGATTATCTTAGTTATAGTAGTAAGCCCCTTCTTTTAAAGGTGACGTTACCCTCAACCCAGTGGTTTGAGTCAGCAGGGATACAATCCCAAAAGGTCGGAATATTGGAAGATAATTAAGTAAGTTATTAATGCGAAAAGTGGTAGGCCCCTCTTTTGAAGGTGACGTTACCCTCGGCTAAGTGGTTTGAGTCAGCAGGGATACAATCCCAAGTAGCCTGCTTAAAATATTAATAGTAGTTTACATATGAGGGGTTCAAGCTATTCGCGTCCCCGCCATTCAATACCCATAGAGCATTAAAGGAGGCCCTAGTAAGCTTGAACCAATTTCTCGCAGGATCTATACACTGAACAAGACAAGTGTCACACCCCGACCCGCAGCGGAATAAGAGTCGGGGCATAATTGGGTTATCACCAAAGCTCATGACATTTACTAATATGTTTCATATTTAATAAAGTCAAAGTTACATTTTCAAATATCCAAACATGTTCATTCCATACAAAGAAAATAAACCAAACGTAGCAATCCTAACTCTAAATCGTTTTATTCTTCTAGTCCAAGTCCTATGTGTTCCTAGCTGCTGCTGGTTCACCTGTATCATGTGTAAAATGGGGGTTTTTGGGTCAACATAAGTTGGCGAGTGAACCTTATTAGATAAACATTTATTAATGAATTAATTGTTAGTTTATCAATGAAAAATTGTGCATAATCATAGATGAGCAAATATAAATAATCAAGCAATGGCAAATAGCAGTCACAACTATAACATACAATAACACATGACAGCATACATGAACATACCAACATCATATTGTAAATAACATAAATGAAACTGTGCGATCAAGGCTCAATCAAACGGAGCCGATCGTATTGCATGTACTGAAAATGAAAATGTCTGTGCGATCAAGGCTCAATCAAACGGAGCCGATCGTATGTGGGCACGCCAGGTTCAACCTCATAATGAAATGGGGAACATGCTCAACGCTCATAATGTAATGGGGAGCGGCGGCCTATGAAATTGCATGTACTGAAAATAATAAACTTGCATCCAACAATAACAACACAACAGGAAACATACTGAATACACTAGTTCATGATATGATGTATGCACAATGGTTTAAGTATAATATATATATATCAAGACACATGATACACCCCAAAACGTGATTAAAACGGGGAATTTGTAAAGATTCACTCACATTGGGTGCGTTGGATTGGAGATGGTGAGATGCGCACGAATTAGATGAGCGGACAACGAGAAATACTAACCTAAATAATAACGGAAAAATATATTAAACGAGTGGATTTTATTAAGGATTTTAATGAAATTTTTAGATATATTTTTGTGAGTTCAAGGCCATTTTCTATCTTTAAAAATGTTATTTTTAAGTATTTTTAATTGATTTTTAAATTAAATTAAATAAATAAAAATATAAAAAAAAATTGTTTATTTAGCGTTGACCGTTGACCGGTTCGGTCAGCGAATTAATCTGCGCCGGGTGAGGCTCGAACCCGAGACCTCCCGTACGCGTGCACGCAACTCTACCAACTGAGCTACGTGTCTAACCCGATATAATCTTGTTTTTATTTATACTTATACACTTATTCAGTTCACCCGGAATTCTCTTTAATTTCAAAAACATTTTAATTCAACGGACCTGTGTAAGTGACGGGTTTCGAACGCGCGACGTATGGTTCATGTTGCACACAGTCCACCGCTGGACTGTGTGTCTAACCCGGTTATTATCTCGGTTTTTATTATACTTAACAACTAACTGAGTTAACCCGGTTTAGTTTTTGATCAAAAAGGCATTTTATTACACAAGGTGTGCGTATAGCAGGAATCGAACTCGGGACGTGCGTGTGTATTTTGCACACAGTCCACCGCTGGACTGTGTCTAACCCGTTTAAAATACCAATTTTAATTAGTCTTAAGTTGTATTGCGTTTTCATCTTCTTCGTTGATTTTACACAGAAAAACATATTCCGACTGTTATGACCGATTCATGACTTATACGCTTTTCAGACATTACCAGTAATTTAAAAGTAAAGAATGGAGAGAGTTTGGGGAAAAAGATGTACCGATTGATGTTGTTCACAGAATTCCGGCAGAGGTTCGTCGGTTCTGAAGGTGAACTCCGGCTGTTGAAACCAATTAACAGCTTTGTTCGATTATTTAAGAAGTTGAGGCACTTAAACAAGGTTTAACAGAAGTTTGGGAGATCATACCCGTTCACGGTGTGTTTCCGGCAGTTTCAGGAGTTTTCCGGCGAAGGTAAGATTTTCGACAAACGTTGACTAGGATCGATCCTGATGGTGGAGTTGTGTTAGTGACTGATTAATCACATGATTGAAACAGAAAGAGTCGGAGGAAATACTGTGTGGATGTGAGTCCCGGTTTTCCGGCGACTTGCAGAATTTTTCCGGCGATTTGATTTAAGCTTCTCCGGTGGACTGTAAGGTTGCGGAAATGCAATTGAAAGCCTTGCGGAGTGTTTTGAGTCGCAGGAAGGGTCTAGGATTGAAGTAGTTCGAGAATTGAAAACTTTCAGTTATTAAACCGATCTACTTCCGAATTCAAGTTACACTCATGGCAGCATTGATTGGAATCGTCCGTTTATCGGTTATACTCGCTGAATCACGAGTATCCGAATCGATTTTGGGTGTTTGATAACCGATTTCAGTTACAATTTGTAAAATCGATTGATTTACCTTAGTCCATAAAACTTATTTGTTTCCTAAAGATGACAGAAAAACAAACAAGTGGCGGAGTGGTGATGTGTGTGTGCGTTAAGTCTTTGTTGTTGTAACCGGCTGACCCGGGTTCGAGTCCCGGCAGCTTCATAATTTTTTTATTTATTTTGTTTTAACTTTTTATCAAACATACTTTTTATAGTTTAGTTTATTTACTCAAAATAATCATAAATATTTAATGTAACTTTTATAACTTGATACTTGATTACAAAACGGAGCGGGTTTTGAAAACCCGTTTTTTACAAATGTTACAACAAGAACTTTACCAAACCACCTTTCCAACCCCTTTCCAAGTAGTTAACGCGCTTTATATAGACCGTAAAGACACGAATGAGCAAATCAATTACATGAAGAAATGGTTAGGAAAATTCACTTTCAACATAAGAAACTAGTTATTAAAGTCATTAATACATACCAAATTAAAAAGTGCCGAAATATTAAAAACTAAAAGTAATACATAAAAGATTAGTCTTCACCAAGTGATGTAAGGAATTTAGCCAAGCATAACATTTGTTTGACAAGAACTCTTTCAATCTATCTTGGATCCCGAGACTACTACACACTCTAAAGATGATAGATGAATGATTGTGGTGGGTGTTGGTGTTGTAGTGGCGGTGGAGTGGTGGCAAAGTGAGAGAGAAGTGGTTTGCCAAGGATGCCTTTGTAGGGAACCAAGCACCCCTATTTATAGTCAGAACATAGGCCTGGCCACGGCCTCGTGTCCAGTGAGCATGGCCCGTGGCCATCATCCTTCTCTTTCTTCAATAATTGCATCTGACAGCAGAGGGCCCCACACGACCCCGTGGCCTCTGGGCACGACCCGTGGTCAACTGTTCGCTGTACTATCTGGATTCTGCAAATCGTATAGTTGACCACGCCCCATGTTGGCTTGGGCATGGCTCCGTGATGGGCGTAGAAGCTTCTGCAGGTTTGGTCTTGAAGTTTAGGGTCTGACCACGCCCCGTGTTGGGTGGACACGGCCCGTGGTCGGCTTCTGTAACTTTGTTTTTGTCCGTTAGGGTGTTGCTGAGGGGTCAGGCATGGTTCGTTATTCCTTCTTTTCATATTTATGTTGGTTTTGGCTGCTTATTTGCTTCTTTCGTTCTTTTATGCTATTTTTATCTTGAAAATACAAAAGGAACAAAGAAGCATGTTTTTTCTAACCTTAGTACTAAAAAGGGTTTGTTTTATGCCTCAATTGATGTAATTTATATGTTGCATTTTGCACACATCAATATTCTGAGATGAGAACCATAGTTAAGTCAAGTTTCATAATTCTAACTAACATATCTTAGAACAGTTGAAAAATGTGTCGAAGTTTAAGTGGACAAATATATCGACAATCTAGGTAAACAAGTTTAAAACTTAGAGTCATCAAAAGGTCAACGGTACTGGTGATATGTCTCAAACAACTGATATGATCCTTAGACACGAATTCACAAAAATATGTCTGAAAATATGTTTGTACATAGATTCATTTGATTACAGGTTAAAACCAAAAAGATTTTCAGTGTGTTTTAGCATAAATTTTCTAAAAATCAAAACGATTTTGTTTCTATCTTGTTTTTCAACAGCCAACGATGGAAAGCGGATCTTCGAAGTCTGGAAAGGTGCTAAAAGTTGAGAAATCTGACGACAACGGGTTGCGAGCTAATATGTAAAATCAAAATAGACAAAAATGATCAAAAGTTCATTAATTTGAAACTTTAAAATAAATAAAAACATCAGTTTGTTCATAACTGGTCAAACCGAGGTCATTAACTTGGACTCGGCAGACAAATCGGTTAACCAAGGTCATTAACTTGAACTTGGTCAACTGAGTGGATTTTTCAAAACTGGTAAACATGTGAAAGTTCAGGGTTTAAAATGTAAAAAAAATGGAAAGTTTTGTTTTGGGCTTGTTCAAGTTCGGCCGAAGTTAGGTAATGAATATTGTTGGTTTTGGGAGTCAAGTTCGCCCGAAGTTACCTAGACTATAAATAAATCAACTTCGGACAAAATCCTCATTTCATCTGTGTGAACTGTTTTGAGCGAACTTGA
Source organism: Scalesia atractyloides (assembly GCA_947069175.1). Lineage (NCBI taxonomy): Eukaryota > Viridiplantae > Streptophyta > Magnoliopsida > Asterales > Asteraceae > Scalesia > Scalesia atractyloides. Next base: position 69,177,384 of record CAMTDV010000019.1, read on the forward strand.
GCGTATTGAACGAACTTAATAAATTGCATTCGAAATACCGTTATACTGCCCATTTTTAGACTGAATCTAGGTGATTGGCACACTTAGATCCATGGCAGAGGTGATGATTCGTTCTAAAACCTTCGAATTTTATGTGTATTCAACATGTCGGTCTTCTAAATGAAAAATCTCATAGATTTAGGGTGTTTGGATTAAAATTGATCGGCCAAAGTTGTTAAATAACATGTTTAAATCACAAATAAATCAAAAATTTGAACTTTGGACATTGAATGCATGTTGCAGATTTGAAATTTGATTTGGGAACGACGACAAGTTCGCCCGAACTAGTTCATGGTTGGCTTAATCAACTTCGGGCGAAGTTGTGTAATGTGTTGAATAAAAGATTAAGGACAACTTCGAGCGAAGTTGTGTAAACATGCTGAATAGAACAATAATGACAACTTCGAGCGAAGTTACTATAACATGCTTGAAATTTTGTGATGTTGTCAAGTTCGCCCGAAGTTGTGTATAGTGTTGTCATTTTTGTCAAGTTCGACCGAAGTTGTGATAAAATGAACAAAAACATGTGTATATGGAAAGTTCGAGCGAAGTTGTTCGAAGTGTTTGTGATTTTCACGTCGCAGGTTGTACAGCTCACATATGTGAAGTTCCACAACACATGTGTCTCTCTAGACAAGAAGTTATTTCCATCTCTGGAGTCGTTTTCTGAAATATTAGAGTTTATGGTATGTATTCCCGTGACGAAGGCCATTACTGACAAACATATTGTGTATCGCTCACATGTGAATTCTTCTGGAGATCGGCAAAATATGACGAAGCTAGTAAAGTAATTAATTCTTTTGTTCGTGTGGGAAATGAAGCCAAGGAGTTTAAAATCACAGAAGCTGATATCCACAGAGTTCTGGAATTCAATGATAGTGCTGACGATCGACGGGTTTTGAGGAACGGATGGTTAAAGGATTTTTTATCGAATGGGATATCGCAGATACATTAATGAACCTTCATTCAAGAAAGGCAATCTTGGTCTTCCGTATAAATTTTTCATGCATGCACTAATTCACACTTTCAGTCACAGAAAAGCAGGCTTAGATGATTTGCAGGATTACATGATGTGTATGGAGACTGCAATGGTGCTGAATAAGAAGTTCAACTATTCTGGAGTTGTGTTCGAACATATGACAAAGAATATGGGCAAAGATAGATTTTTGCTATATCCTCGTTTTGTCCAGATGCTTATCGACGATCAGTTTAAGGATATTGTAAATGATCAGAATGATGTACTTTATCTGGGTCATATGGAAGAAACTACTTTAAAGAAGCTTGCAACGTACCAAAGACAAGAATCAATTCCGATTGCCAAACCTGTTTTTGGTGCTATTGTTAAAGCTGACTACGTGTCACCACTTGATGAGAAATGGAGGAATGCTGGAAGTGGTGATGATAAGGATGAAGTTGAATTACTGAAAGGATTCAAAGAAAAACAACGTAGCGTATGGTTTGTAAAGAAAGTTATTGAAAAGCCAAAACGTAAAAGGGCTTCAAAGAAAGTCGAGCTATGCTTAGATATGAACCAGAGATTGAAAAAGAAAATGTTCAGAATGCTAAAGGTTCTAGTGCAGCAGTGAATGTAGAAAAGTCAAGATGTTGAGACTGAAAATGCTGAAGGTGATCGGGATGATGTTATTTCTACTACATCCGATAAGGATGATTCTGATGATTCTTTAGAGAAACATCAAAAGATTGCTGAAAAAGAGGTGGAAGAAGAACGTTTGAAGACACACGTCGCCGGAATAGTCTGCTGACATCGGAGTTCTGCCGAAGAAACAGAGGAGTCCAGTTTCGGTATATCTAACACTTAATCTTTCATTCTTTTTATTTATCTCACCTGTAATTAACTGAAACACACTAAAAGAACTTGATTAAAATCGATGAACCAGTAAGATTTCGATTCTGGTTAAGTCTGACGAAGAAGACGAAGTTTCAGTTGTCTATAAGTTTAATTAAAATCAAGATATGACTCGGGTTAGACACACAGTCCAGCGGTGGACTGTGTGCAAATAAAACACGCTTACGTCTCGAGTTCGATACTTGTCCCACGCATACTCGCCTTAATAAAAATGTTCCTTTTTATTACTGAACCGGATTCATTTCATATAAATGTTAAGTTTAATAAAAACCGGAATAATAACAAGATAGACACACAGTCCAGTGGTGGACTGTGTGAACGTTTAATCACACGTCACGAGTTCAAGTCCGGACTACCGCACCGATCCGGACAATTATCAAACTTTTTATATAAGGCAGAAATGAAATAATATAGTTTGTATATAAGTATAATAAAATCAGATTATTTAACAAGTTAGACACACAGTCCAGCGGTGGACTCTGTGTTAACCCAAACCACAGGTCCCGGGTTCGAGACCTGTGGAGAACACCAGTTCGATGCATTAAAATCGTTTTTAAAAATGAATGATTTTCTGTTTAAATCAAGTAGTATATAAATATAATTAAAAACAGAAATATTTCGGGTTAGACACGTAGCTCAGTTGGTAGAGCTGCATGCACGCGAACGGGAGGTCTCGGGTTCGAGCCTCACCCGGCGCACACAATTTCACAGCCTGACCGGTCAACAAGTCAACGGTCAACAGTCGCAAAAAGTCAACTTTTTTTTATTATTTTTATTTATTTATTTTATTTAAAAATCAATTAAAAATACTTAAGAATAAAATTTTTAAGGTTAGAAAATAGCCTTAAACTCACAAAAATATATCCAATCATCCTACTAAAATTGATTAATAAAATCCCCTTATTTACCAAACCCTTATGTTATTATCTAGGTTAGTTTCACTCGTGGTTAAATCCAACTTCGTGCGTATTCAACATCATCAACCGAACGCACCCAATGTGAGTGAATCTTACAACTCCCCTTTTTAATTACACGTTTGGGGTGTGTCATGTGTCACTAAAATTAACTTGTTTATTTAAACTTGTGCCATACCATATTGTGATCTAAACTTAGATTGTTTATATTGTTTGTAGTTATGTATTTCATATTGTCAATTATATGCAAATCATTCATTAGGCCCATCAGTTCCTCGTGGGAGACGAGTTGAGCAACGCGTGCCTCAAAACGATCCATTATTGTTCATGTGTGCATTATTTAATATTTAATGATTGTTGAATAAGTTTACATCTATTTTTACTCATGTGTGGTTGTGCACTTTATTTTATAATCAATTAAATAAACTTGTTCAAATGTTTTTCATAGGATTCACTCGCCAACTTTTTGTTGATCCAAAAACCATTTTTACACATGATACAGGTAAACAGGATGAAGCAAGGAAACTTAGGAAATGCCTTAGAAGAAATCAATGAAGTCTAGAATGATGTTTAGGACATGATGTAATTATGATTGTATATTTCCCATTAAATTGTAATAATGAATATGAAACGTTATAATAAATGTCATGAGCTTTGATGATAACCCAATCATGTCCGATCACCTTTTCCGCTGCGGGTGGGGTGTGACAGATTGGTATCAGAGCCATGACTATCGGGATATAGGATAGGTTATTAGACCCATAGAGCCTATACTATAGTTGACTAGATTTTAATTGTTCATGTGGTTACATGCAAACTTATGATATTTATTTGTTTCATATTTGTTTATACTTACAGTCAAACATACATACTTACATACACATTCATCATACATATTTCAATGTTCATATATTCAAATCATCTTCATACTTATGTTATTCAAAGATTTTGTCGCAATTTTCAAATCTCATCAAAGTAAGTTCTGCGACGGGCATGTAGTAACTGGAAGGGTACAAGTACCGGTAGTCGGAACGTCCTGTCTAGGTTGGCATTCGTATAAATCCAATATAACGGACCAGTTTGCCTACCTGGGGACTAACGATGAGAGTACGAAGGACCTATTAGGCCAAAGCATGCCACACCAAACGTCGTTCGAACTAACCCCACTTTGAGGTGTCACCGTGTCTATACCTGGACACATTTCGAATATCATACGTTACATATTTCTCGATTTTCTCCGGGTTTTAGTGTACGTAACCAGGATAACACATGCGAACCATATGAAAAAACCGGTATTCATGGGGGCCCACATGATTACGAAGGTGAAGTATGGCGGCACGCAAGGCCTAATGACGAGCAAAGCCCAAGACATCCTATGGATATAGTAGATTTATTTTTCTATATTTATTTTATGAATGTTCATTCCTAAATACGACCCATGATCCCAAACATCCAACTCATACTTTTGACATGTATTCCTTATAGATGTCTTCTAATCTCGCCCGTAGGAAGATGAGAGCAGGAAAAGCTCGCGAGCGCATGGCTGCCCTAATCGCTCAACAAATGGCTGCCGTATACCCAACATTGTAATCCAAGTCTAACAAGCACTTACCGCTAATCCTGTCAACCAAGAAAATCAAAACGTTATCAACCCTCCCCCAAATACCACTAAATGCACCTACAAGCATTTCAAATCCTGCGACCCTCCGAAATACGAAGGGACTGAAGGTGTCACCGCTCTCCTCCATTAGTTTGAAGAAATGGAGAACACTTTTCTAAATTGCGATTGCCCCGATGATCGCAAAGTGCGATATGCTACCGTTCGTTTATATGGAATAGCACTTACTTGGTGGAATACAGAGAAGGCCAAACGAGGCGTTGAAGACGCTATGACTTTGACTTGGGAAGAGTTGAAGGAAATCATGACAAGACGGTTTTGCCCGAGGAGCGAAATCAAGAAATTAGAAGATGAGTTCTATTCGTTGAAGCAAAAGGAAGGCGACCACACCACATACAACAAAAGATTCCTCGAGTTAAATCAAATGGTTCCCAACTTGTTCACTCCCCTCTACCGTTTGATCGAGCACTACATTCGAGGTCTTCCGTCAAAAATCCAAGACTCTGTAATAAATACCACGCCTGCAACTTTGGAAGTAGCAATGGAGTTAGCTACAGAGCTCACCGAAAACCGAATCCGGAACAAAGACTTCAAGGATGAGAAGAAGAAGAATAAGGCATCGACTGAAACTTCAAACTCCACCCAAACCGAATCCCCTTCTCAACCCACTTTTAAGAGAAAACGAGATGGGCAACTTTTCGCTGTCACACAACGTAATCAACCAATTTCACAAGCCATACCAATCCAAGCTATCCCAATCACTCAAGTAGCACCCAACTCAACTTACCCAATTAAGAAACCATACTTGGACCTCACCCTCGATGTAACACCTGTTTTTATCACCATCCATCTACCTTACCTTGTCGACTATGTGCGAATTATGGAAGCTAGGGTCATTTGAGCAAGGCTTGCCGCACCCCTCAAAACCAAATCTCTCCCCCTACTCAAAACATGATCCAAACCTATCAACAACCCAATACCCCATGTTCCCATATGTTCGAACTTGTTTCAATTGTGGGGACCCTACCCACTTTAGAAACGCATGCCCTCGACTGGTTAACATCATAAACGCTCAAGCTCAATCAAACCCAGTTAACCAAGTAAATCAAGAAAACCCAATCACTAGGCCACCAGCAAGAGGAAGAGTGTTCAACATCAACGCCAATCCTGTCGAAGATAATGACGGCCCAAACGAAAATACCCAACTAGTCCTCTTCACCGAAAATCAAGATTCAACTCCAATCGTTTAGTTTTATGTTTTTCTTTATGTTTTAGAATTACCTAGAACCAATCATAACTTAAGGATAAAGCCAATGAGAATTTGACAAGATATGGTGGATACGCGCTGGTACTACCTATATATAAGTATTCTTGTCAAAGGATCGGAGGCATTATCAGGCGGTTATGAGAGGTTCCATGTATAAACTGTTTGTGTGATTATTGTTTAGATTAAATTTATTATTTTCAGTACATGCAATACAATCGGCTCCGTTTGATTGAGCCTTGATCGCACAGACATTTTTCATTTTCAGTACATGCAATACGATCGGCTCCGTTTGATTGAGCCTTGATCGCACAGACATTTTCATTTTTCAGTACATGCAATACGACCTTTTGGTTGTTGTGTTTGTTGTAGAGTCACATAGAACTAATCACAACTTGTGGATAAAGTCAATGAAAATTTGACAAGAATATGGTGGATACGCCGCTGGTACTTCCTATATATAAGTATTCTTGTCAAAGGATCAGAGGCATTATCAGGCGGTTATGAGAGGTTCCATGTAGGATTTAGTATGTTTTGGTCAAAGTTTGTTCATCATACATTTCAGCGTATTTCAATTTCAGAAGTTGAGCTATGTCTCACTTCCACAATGACTAACCTCTCCATCATAACAAACGAGAGAGGTATTGTCATCATTCAAACATGGATACAATCAGAATTAAGAGTCAAGTTTTGGTTGTTGTGTTGTTGTAGAGTCACATAGAACTAATCATAATTTGCGGATAAAGTTAATGAAAATTTGACAAGAATATGGTGGATACGCCGCTGGTACTTCCTATATATAAGTATTCTTGTTAAAGGATCAGAGGCATTATCAGGCGGTTATGAGAAGTTCCATGTATGATTTAGTATTGTTTTGGTTGAAATTTGTGTTACATTCACTGATTTAACATTCATATCATCTCGCCATTAAAAGAAATTGGATTGTGATCTATTTCTACATAAACTAACCTCTCCATCATAACAAACGAGAGAGGAACTATCACCATTCAAACATGTATGCTATCAGAATTTGGACTCAGATATTGGTTGTTGTGTTTATTTATGTTCTAGAGTTATATCATAGAACCAATCATAACTTACTGATAAAACCAATGAAAATTTGACAAGAATATGGTGGATACGCCGCTGGTACTTCCTATATATAAGTATTCTTGTCAAAGGATCAGAGACATTGTTAGACGGTTATGAGAAGTTCTATGTAGGATTTAGTAATTTCTTGGTACATTGGTTGTGGCGTTTATTTATGTTCTAGAGTCACATCATAGAACCAATCATAACTTACTGATAAAACCAATGAAAAATTGACAAGAATATGGTGGATACGCCGCTGGTACTTCCTATATATAAGTATTCTTGTCAAAGGATCAGAGGCATTGTTAGACGGTTATGAGAAGTTCCATGTAGGTTGTAGTATTAGAAATTTTGTTTTAGGATATAACCCTATCCTTCCAAACATATCAAAACTCTTACGCATGATATCATATTTAGTGAATCAACTCTGCTTATCAATATTTTTACCGTATGCAACAGAAAGCGATTCCTGTAGCAGGGTACTTAACCCTTACAAGGAACGTTACCGCCTCAAACAAAAATTTATCTCTTACTCTTTTTCTAAGTATGTAACTGTCAAACTAAACACCATCATTTTAGTCAAATATGTCACTACTTAAATTTCGGGACGAAATTTCTAAAAAGCAGGGGTTACTGTAACATCCGTCAAAAAACGGATTTACCAAACCCGCTCCGTTTAATAACCGAACAATCAGTTAAAAATTTCGTTGCGATTTTAATGCCCAAATTAATTTTAAACGATACATAATTAATAAGTATATTGGAATATATAGTTTATATTTGAAAAAGTATTAAAAATAGTGGTTTAAAAATAAAAGGCTTCTGCCGGGTTTCGAACCCGGGTCAGCCAGAATTCAAGCAAAGACTTAACACTCAACCATCCAACCACTGCGCCACTTATGTTCCTTGTTAATTATTGGAGACAATTAATTCATAAAATAAATCTCGAATTCAAAAACCGGCGCGCCTAATTGCAGTCGTCGGAAATCCTGACTATCTCGCCAAGTTTGGACGGTTTCTTCAGTTTTAACGTAAACTTTAATCTCTACAGCGGTTATAACCGACGCCTGAGTCCGCGACACAAGTTATAACCGCCGGAAAATATTTAACCGACGAATCAAGACGGAAATCGGACTAAATACGTCGATGTTCTGCCCTATAAATACCCCCTCTAACCTCTGTTAGCTTTTTCGCTCACAATCACACATTTTCCCGACGTAATTCCACTCGCCGGAAATTTCTACAACTCGCCGGAAAAACCGACCCTTTCACCTCTGTGCCTTACTGAACCCCCAGAGCTCATACCGAAGCCACCCACATTCATCTCAAGCTCGTTGAAGACCCTCTGCTGCAAGACACACGTCGCCGGAATAGTCTGCTGACATCGGAGTTCTGCCGGAGAAACAGAGGAGTCCAGTTTCGGTATATCTAACACCTAATCTTTCATTCTTTTTATTTATCTCACCTGTAATTAACTGAAACACACTAAAAGAACTTGATTAAAATCGATGAACCAGTCAGACTCCGATTCTGGTTAAGTCTGACGAAGAAGACGAAGTTTCAGTTGTCTATAAGTTTAATTAAAATCAAGATATAACTCGGGTTAGACACGCAGTCCAGCGGTGGACTGTGTGCAAATAAAACACGCTTACGTCTCGAGTTCGATACTTGTCCCACGCATACTCGCCTTAATAAAAATGTTCCTTTTTATTACTGAACCGGATTCATTTCATATAAATGTTAAGTTTAATAAAAACCGGAATAATAACAAGATAGACACACAGTCCAGTGGTGGACTGTGTGAACGTTTAATCGCACGTCACGAGTTCGAGTCCGGACTACCGCACCGATCCGGACAATTATCAAACTTTTTATATAAGGCAGAAATGAAATAATATAGTTTGTATATAAGTATAATAAAAATCAGATTATTTAACAAGTTAGACACACAGTCCAGTGGTGGACTGTGTGTTAACCCAAACCACAGGTCCCGGGTTCGAGACCTGTGGAGAACACCAGTTCGATGCATTAAATCGTTTTTAAAAATGAATGATTTTCTGTTTAAATCAAGTAGTATATAAATATAATTAAAAACAGAAATATTTCGGGTTAGACACGTAGCTCAGTTGGTAGAGCTGCGTGCACGCGAACGGGAGGTCTCGGGTTCGAGCCTCACCCGGCGCACACAATTTCACAGCCTGACCGGTCAACAACTCAACGGTCAACAGTCGCAAAAAGTCAACTTTTTTTATTATTTTATTATTTATTTTATTTAAAAATCAATTAAAAATTCTTAAAACTAACATTTTTAAGGTTAGAAAATAGCCTTAAACTCACAAAAACACACCCAACAATCCTACTAAAATGGATCAATAAAATCCGTTTACTTACCGAACCATAATGCTATTTATCTAGGTTAATTTCACTCGTGGTTAAAACCACTTCGCGTGCATTCAACATCATCAACCGAACGCACCCAATGTGAGTGAATCTTACAACTCCCCTTTTTAATTACACGTTTTGGGGTGTGTCATGTGTCACTAAAATTAACTTGTTTATTTAAACTTGTGCCATACCATATTGTGATCTAAACTTAGATTGTTTATATTGTTTGTAGTTATGTATTTCATATTGTCAATTATATGCAAATCATTCATTAGGCCCATCAGTTCCTCGTGGGAGACGAGTTGAGCAATGCGTGCCTCAAAACGATCCATTATTGTTCATGTGTGCATTATTTAATATTTAATGATTATTGAATAAGTTTACATCTATTTTTACTCATGTGTGGTTGTGCACTTTATTTTATAATCAATTAAATAAACTTGTTCAAATGTTTTTCATAGGATTCACTCGCCAACTTTTTGTTGATCCAAAAACCATTTTTACACATGATACAGGTAAACAGGATGAAGCAAGGAAACTTAGGAAATGCCTTAGAAGAAATCAATGAAGTCTAGAATGATGTTTAGGACATGATGTAATTATGATTGTATATTTCCCATTAAATTGTAATAATGAATATGAAACGTTATAATAAATGTCATGAGCTTTGATGATAACCCAATCATGTCCCGATCACCTTTTCCGCTGCGGGTCGGGTGTGACATTTCCAACTTTCGAAGAAATGTATGAAGAATTAAATGAAGACTTGTTGAGAAGTAAGATTGAAGAGAATGTTGAGAAGGAAATGCGCCACGGCGAATGTCAAAAGAAGAAATTGTTGAAGCTAAAAAGTCATGGTTCAAAGAAATACCGAAACAACGTAAGTTCAGACGTCCTCTTGCATTCTTTATCAGAGACAAAGACCAGTTATTGGGGGATATATTAAGTTGGGGATGGTTGAAAGAGTTGGATGTTTATGCTATTAAAGAGAATTCGGAGTTCAATACTTCCGACACATGGTAGATTTGAAGACATTGCCATTCTGGGATATAGAAGAATTGGTACAGACACGCAACATAAGCTACCAAAAGAAGTTCAAGATCAACGTCAGTGGAAGGTTATAAGTTTGAAGCGATGCATGTTTTCAGATACTGGAAACCGTTTATTCCAAAATGTCGAATCAAGATCGATAAAAAAACAGGTAAAAAAGATGTGACGCTTGTGCTGAAGAGGCCTAGAGCAATGAAGAATATGCCTTTGATGCCAATCGAACAAGAGTTCTATCTGTTGTTTAAATGGTGGCAAATAGACCCAGAAACATGCGAAGCGGTTATATTGTTACATGCTGATGAGAACTGGGATATTACGAAAGAGTTAACACCAGAAATGATAGAGAGACGGAGGATATGGGGTTTATGGCGAACGATCAGAGTACTATACCCAATGTGGCTATTGAATTGCTCGAAGGAAGACATTCGATGTTTCTTTTTTAACAAAATCTGCTTTGAGAAGAAAGAAAATGTTCAAGCAATACAGTTCCAAGTGTTGTAAATGTTTGCTTTGCACATGGAATCAATTCAAGGCGAATGTGGGACTCAAGCTGGAGAGATCTAGAAAGAGAAGAGTTTCTGAAAGAAGAACGCCGTTTAGAAAAGATTCATGAAAGGGGTAGAGAGGCTAGACTTCGAAGGTTTCAATTTATGAAATGGGCACCTCCTACTGACCAAACGCCGATTCCAAAACAAGAAAGAAGAAAAAAGCCCTTAAGAATTTCTTCGGAAGAGGTTAAAGAGTTTGAAGACTGATCAAGACTACGACAATACCCAAGGGAGAGTTTGTTGATGCATAATGTCTATAGTCTAAGTCTTGGATCGAGTATGTATCGGATAGGGTTGAAAATGTTAGTTTTTGATGTATTTATGTTGTAAAGGGATCAAGTCGGCCGAAGTTGTATGATAGATGGGCAAGTTCGCCCGAAGTTAAGTTCGGACCAACTTGACCATAGCTCATCTCATCCGAACTTGTATCTTTATATATAGTTAGCCTTGGTTCTTCATTTGTAACTTTGAAACTTTTGAGGCGAAGCTCTATCAGTTTGGTTTCTTGGATTGTAAACACATTTGGATTAATAAACTGACGTTTAAACAATAATTCTTGTGTATTTGTCACTAATCACGTAATTTCCGCTTACGATGACATAGATACAAAGTTAGGTTCTGTGACAAGTGGACGGAGCGATCCTAACACTATCAAAACTACCACTACCACAACACCTTCCATCACATCTCTCCCATTAATCTTACCATAAACCATCACAGCCATCACCATCTTCTCACACCAGTGGAATTATATACTGTGTCACAAGAGATACATTCTTTCTATTCCACAAAAGATCCAAAACAACTCACCTTCCCATCTTTGCGTGATCTCCCATAGCCTACAAATGTCAAAGAATATTTGAAGACAAAGCTTAAACAGGCAGGAATGATTGAATGATTGTATATACACACACAAACATATATATATATATATACGCACACATATAACTTCTAAACTTGGCCAAAGTATGAACTACGTCCATAAATGATAAGCAAATTATTCATAACATTATCAAACCTTACTGAGAAGTAGCTCATACTACTAATTTCTAAATTTTTACCTAACTTAAATCACTACCAATAACCAGCATATCTTCTTCAATTTTGGTGTTTTGAAATACTGATAGTTAATTAATTTTGCAGATTATTATATTTTATGTTGAATATAATTAGTTTGTAGTAGATTTAAAAAGTGAAAGTAAAATAATGTGTTGTTTAGGGTGAATTTGAATTAAATCGAATTTATTCGAATTCGATTCAAATTCAAGTTTCAAATGCTAATGGTATCGAATACGAACTCAGGTAAAAAATAAAAATTCGATTGAAATAATTAAAAAATTCGTTATTCGATTCGATGAAGAACTCTACATAGAAGCATACTCACTATAAGTATAAAGTTGTTCTAAAGTTGTTCATGGGAACATGTCGTTGTGACATACCCACCTTTTGTAATCAATAGTGCACTATGAGGTATAGTCTAATGTTTAAAATAGTTTGTAAATACACAATGTATGGTCATGCATGAATAAATATTATTTTTGGTTAATACTTTCCAGCTAAGTCATTGTGACATACCACCTTATGTATATCAATAATGTACTATGAGGTATAGTCTAATGTTTGATATAGGATCTAAATACACAATGTATGGTCATGTATGAATAAATATTATTTTTGGTTAATACTTTCCAGCTAAGTAATCAACAGAATTTTTCTCTTCCCTTCTCAAATTGTTAAACTTGGTTCTCAAGGTCTAGAATCATGTATCAGTCGCATCCCATATACCTTTAGGAGAATACTGATTGCGGACTTGCATAATCAAGGTTTGAGGTTTTAGGCATCAACTGAAACAACATGGTCGTAACCATACTGTTTATGTCTGCATCCGTTGAAACTAGACCGATTGTATCCCAAACTTTGTGCATTTTTAGGACTACCTTCATCTCAACTCTCAAGGCCCACGCAGTGTAGTTGATGGAAGAAAACGTCAGACATTGTCCGAATGAAGGTCTGGTTTCTTTCATCTTTGGCAGCAGCGGTGTGGTATCAGCCATACCTTTCTTATTTTAAATATACATAAAAAGGGGTGTAATAGGATGCAGTACTTAGGACAAAGCAACAATCAAACATGCATTGTTAAACCGAAAAACACAAAAATGGCAGTCTTAACTTTATTAGGAGATGGAGTGGCTGCGACAACAACCTCTTGACTTGGCTACAATCGCAAGACTGGTGGCAGTTTCCTGCAGCGAACAAAAATCTCTGGTGGCTAGAATGTCTGTTAATTATCATTCAAATAACCAACTCTTTTACCAGTTTAAGTCGCAAACCAATTGATGATATCAAAATCACACAATATTAAGATAATTCACGTTTTCATAATCAATGAAAATATAACTCAAAAAAAAAAAATACCGTCACATAAAACCCTCACTCAGTAACATATATTTATAGTGTTAACCCGAATTGGTTAACAAGAAAAAAAAATCCTAAAACACCCATAGGACCGATGCCCAACATAGATGGATCGGTTCGGGCTGCCATCTTGGGCCCGAAGTCATCAATTGTGTCCAACACAAATTTTCGAGTTTACAACCTACATGTATTTATTTGTTTTATTAAGATGTGTGTGGTATATACCTTCATTCTCATGATACATTCGAAGAAGCCAAACATGTATGACATATGGTAATTTGATAAGCTTGTTTGTAGTTATTTTTTATGAACAATTAGCTTCTTTTTTGTCATGTGTTTGGAATTGTGAAACTTTTTACCTTAATAAGTCGGAATGTACCTATAAGATTGATAAAATCTGAGTACACACCTTGTATCGGTTCAAAACCCGAACCATAATCCGTCTTGGTTTAGCCCAGGCCCAAGCCTACTTATTACCTGAGCTAGCATGTTTCCTTCTGACCCATGCATTTTACAGATCTCTTCGGGCTTTCGGCTTTTCTGTTTTGATTCTTCAAACAAGAACAAATGAATAATCATATTACAACCCAAAGAAATACATTGAAAAAACGAATATTTGATGATCTCTACATTTTATGCACCCAATAATCAATGATTTTGCATTAATGGACGCGCGAGTTACATAGTAAACTAACACCTTGATTCATTTCTTGATGAAAGAAGAGGGGCTTTTTTATCAGATGAATCAGGTAAAACGTCCAAATCAGCCGGTGTCGCTATTGGTAACATGTTCTTCTCTTTGGCCTGCCCCCACATCACAGTATAAAATCCAGCAGAAACTATTGTGGCTCCAATGAAGCTGCATATACATATTTACTATTTAAGAACACGCCATGAATCATTTGCCTTTGTTGAACTTGAACAATGATCAACCAAACAACCTCAAATGGGATCAAATGATCGATGCGAAACACGTCACGATATTCACATGGTGTCAATTTTGTTGGGTTGGTGGCTAGAGATGAACCGGACACAACCCATATATTTATTCGTGCTAAATACATAATTCCTAGTTTGGATTCACTTAAAATAATATAACTGAACATGATATATTTAGCCCATACTTTCAAACACATATATTACACCCTATAAATTTTAAAATTTCGGAATTATAAAGATTGATCTTTTTACCTTCCTAAGTGAAGTGAATCACCAATGTGACACCATGAATAGCGCAATAACTATCGAGAGGGGCGAGAACATGCAACGAAAACTGGACCTTTCTTCTCCAAGCACCACGTGATGGCGGTGAAACGTAACACAAAGAGAACGGCCTTCAAGTTTAAAAAGTCAGATAATGATAGCAACACAAAAGATAAAACTTAAAAAAGTAATTTAGATTGTTTATAGTGGAAAGATAGACATGTTACCAGTCAAAACAAGTTCTGGTAAAAAATAGTTGCAAAACATAATTATGATTATTGTATCTAGAAATAATAACAATTAAACTTTTGAGTAAAATGTTTATTATAGTGACTTAGGAAGTTTGTATGCATAAAAAGCATACTTTAGACAACGATCCTTTCCCCCTTTGAGCCCAAATTAACACCTCTCCTCATATATATATATATATATTTATATATATATATGTATAGGGATCGGTTCAAAAGAGAACCAAGCCGAGTTGCGAGAACCGCGAGAACCACTCTCCACCAATAAGATAATGACAACCAAAATGGTATTATAGTCATTTAATCAAAACCATCAAATCATCTATCTCTTCATTAAAGTCACTTTTAAAGTGTTTTCAATTTCTCTCTCTTCAAGTTCTCTCTCCTCTTTTTATTATTTTGTAAAAAAAATTATAAAAAACTTTTTGTAAAAAAAGTTTAAAAACGGGGCGAAAAAACGGGTGAAAAAAACGGGCGTAAAAAACGAGACGTAAAAACCGGCGTAAAAAGAGTTTAAAATGCACACGTAAAAACCAGCGTAAAAAAGTTTTAAAATGCACGCGTAAAAACCGGCGTAAAAAAGTTCTAAAACCGGCTCTTAAAAAAAGTTTATAACCTGCGCGTAAATAAAGTTTAAAATGCACGCGTAAAATTGCGCGTAAAAAAAGTTTTATACCGGCGCGTAAAAAAAGTTTAAAACCGCTCGTAAAAAAATTTTAAATCGGCGCGTAAAAAAGTTTCTATACCGGCGTGTAAAAAAAGTTTAAACCCGCGTGTAAAAAAGTTTTAAAACGGCGCGTAAAAAAGTGTAAACCGGCTCGTAAAAAAGTTTAAACCGGCACGTAAAAAAGTTTTAAACCGGAGCGTAAAAAAGTTTAAAACCGCGCGTAAAAAAGTTTCTATATCGGCGTGTAAAAAAGTTTAAACCCGCGCGTAAAAAAAGTTTTAAACCGGGGCGTAAAAAAAGTTTATAGCCGGCGCGTAAAAAAAGTTTATAGCCGGCGCGTAAAAAAGTGTAAACCGGCGCGTAAAAAAGTTTAAAACCGCGCGTAAAAAAGGTTTATATACCGGCGTGTAAAAAAAGTTTAAACCCGCACGTAAAAAAAGGGAGCGTAAAAAACGGCGCAAAAAACGGGGCGTAAAAACGGCGCGTAAAAAAATTGGGCTTAAAAACGGGCGAGTAATAAACGGTGCGTAAAAAAAACCGAAGGTAAAAAAAACGACTCGTAAAATGTTTTTTGTAAAAAAAATCTTGAAAAACATCGTTTTTTGTTAAAAAAAACGATTTCAAAATGTTTTTTAATAAAAAAATTCCGATTTTAATAAAAAACAATAAATATAATAAAACAAAAAAAGTAATAAAAACAATAAATACAATAAGACAAAAAAATAAATTTACCAAACTACCATTTTTGCATTAAAATATAAAAAACATAATAAGACAAAAGAATTTAATATTACTTTTAATTACTTTTAATCTCATCCATCCATAATCTAAGATCTAATGGTTAGAAATTGGTTCTTACGGTTCTCGCAACTGGAGCTGGTTCTCACTTTACCCATCCCCTATATATATATATATATATATATATATATATAGGGGAGGGTTAGATAGAAAACCCTAAAAATTTAAGAAAACCCAACCTCCAGATATTTTTTTTGAAAAAAATAACACATGTAATATACATGTTTTTAATAGTTTTGAGCAAAAAAACAAAAAAGCGCCGAGTGGATATTTTAAAAAAATAAACAAAATTAAGCAACTTTTGTCTAACACATGTAGTGATGAAAGTTGCTGAAACTTGTTTATTTTTTTTAAAATATCCACTCGGCGTTTTGTTAATTTTTTTGGCTCAAAACTCTTAAAAACATGTATATTACATGTGTTATTTTAAAAAAAAATATCAGGAGGTTGGGTTTTCTCAAATTTTTAGGGTTTTCAATCTAACCTTATACTATATATATACATATATATACATATATATGTATATAGAGGAGGGTTTAAATGAGAACGCTAAATATCGCGAGAACCGTGAGAACGAATGAAAAAACCACGCTAACATGGTCAAAAACATTTCAAATTCAAAATTTCTTTTTACACTTATCATTATTATTCGAATACAATGTTAGAAATTTAATTTACACATTTTAATTTACGTGAATTCGTAAATAAAGAAAATTTACACATGTGTAAGTTTGTCATTTACACATGTGTAAATTTGTTGTATTTACACATGTGTAAAAAATATAATAAGCGTGATTTGAGAGGATAAATGAATTATTTGATGTTGTGAATTTTTTTTTATTGTTGTATCTTAATTACAATGGGGTTTGTATTAAAAAAATTAGTTTTGATTGGTTTTTGCATTCGTTCTCACGGTTCTCGCAATATTTAGCGTTCTCAAATAAGATCCCTCTATATATATATATATATATATATATATATATATTATATATATATAATATATATAATATAATATTCGAAATAATTAATATTTAAAACCCTAAAACTTAATATTATTTTCTCTTTTGTCTTTTAAAGGTTCGCATAAAATACCAATCAATTTAATTTATGACATAGAACACAATTTTTGAGGAAAAATACAAATAAAAACATGTCAAATGGGTCAACCACCATAGGCCCACCAGGTTGACTCGAACACGACTAGTTTAGCATACGTGTTCGTGGATTCAACCTTAAGTCGAGCCAAACTCGTTTTGACTAAAACCATACCCGTGAACTTTGTGATAGGATCATGTCATGAAAGAAATTTATTCCCCTACTTAACTTACCCCCAAAAATACAGCAATCATCTTAATTCCGGGCTGCAACATCCATGCATTTGGATCTGGTTCTAGGAAAGGAGATACAACTATACATTGTATTGTCCCAAAGAGGGAGAAGAAAAAGACAATGGTGCGTTGATCTCGATATTCTCTAGTTGTTGCTGACTGGAAGTATAAATAAAAAATAAGTAGCTAAAATAGTCGAGATTCGTCTACTTTGAAGAACATCTTACTTGTAAAACTGTCCATATGGCATAAATGATTCCACTACCCAAACAAATATCCAATCTGATGGTCGTGACAAACCAAGCTGATTGATTGAATCAGAGAAGGGTTACTATGAAAAATTTTCGGGGCCTTGATAGAATGTGAAAAACATTGCTCCAGATATTGCTATTATAGTTCCAGATAACTTTGCTAGACTGCTTGAACTTCTTAGGTCTATTTTCTCCATCCTAAAACACATATGGAACATTTTGAAACTTTAAAGGCGGTCCGATTTGCATAATGTGTTTGGAAGGATTGAAATTCATAAATAAATTGGAAATCCCACATCTAGTTGAGCATGATATATTAGTTTTAACCTTTAAGGGGCATAATTGTCAGCAAAAATCGCTATAGTGAATAGCCTAGTGTATAGGTCGAAGGTCGCTACAGGGTATGTAGCCATAAATAACAGGATTTCAGTTATTTTGTTTTATTTTTCTAAATATAAGTAGCGATTAAATATAGTATAAAATAGCTGGATTGTAGTTTTTGTTAACTATACATGTAGAATATGTATATATCAGGGTATTTTGATATAATATACATATAACTTTTTGTAAAAAAAATCTAGTGCATCGTTATTCTGCTATGTAGCATATGGTATCTTATCGCTATTTGTCGCGATTTGCCATTAACAACTATGTTAAGGGGATGGGGTAGTATTAAGTGGCTAAGTCTAGTTTCCACTTATTATCCCCTTGAAATATATAGTCCTAACTTATGTTTTAGCTAATAGGCGAATATTATTGGTTAGTTAGAAATTTAACGAGTGATAAGTCCTGTGAGTTTTGCGATTATAGGTTTTTGTAGTATATAAAAGAAATATTCATGGTCCTTGAGCACTACCTGAAGCAACTGCAATCAAGAATGTGTTGCCAGGAGCCAAGTTTGAGATAGCACTTGCCATGGTTGGAGAGCCGTAGTAAGTACCTTGATATAAAAGTATTTGCGTAAGACAAATCCTACAAACAACATTGATATGTAAAGTTTGTTGGGAAGCTATAACTTTGTAACCTAGGTAGAGGTGTTAGACAGGTCATTTCCGATGCTTTATCTGAAGGTTCTAAGAAGTTTAGTTAAAATGGACTACTCCTAGTGTATAAGAATTTACTCAAATTTTCTTTTTAATAGACTTCTATTAAAGTTCATAACTTATTTTTTCAAAGAAATGGTCAAAAAGGTGTTTTGATGATCAAATGAGCCGAACAGACCCGTTTTAGACCAAACCACCCTAAGCTAACCTGACCATCTTGACCTTTATTTTTCGAAAAAATGAGTAACATCATTTACCCTAAAGGCCAAGAATATATAATTTGAAAAGAAGATTGAACAGGCTAAAAGTTTTAACCTTTTTTTAAAGAAATGGTAAAAAGGGTGTTCCGGTAATTAACCAAACTCATTTGAGCGAACTAACCCACCTTGGATCATCTTGACTAACTTGTAACATTTACCTTTTTAAGAGGAAAATTACGCTTCTTGTCCTTTGTGTTTAAACAGCAATGAATGACCTTAACTTTTGAAATAACAAGAATCATCCTTTACATTTTAAAACCCGTGCACCATATGTCCTTTCACTATAACCCAGTTAAAATTTTCAGTTAAGTCTGGTCACATAAGGGTAGTTTAGTCTTTTTACCAATCTAACTAAAATAGTTTTATAAATAAAACAAAAACAAAATTTTGCGTGGAAATAAAACGACAAACACACCCAATAAAATCGCACTTAAAGCGAAAGCTATTAGTGAGGTCTGGGAAGGGTGTGGATAGAGTGATTGCTTCTGGTGAGACCCTAACTCCAAAGTCAAAACACAGGTAAAATACAATTTACATAGCTACTAAAAACATTGCACCTTTGCAAAGCATTTAACTGAAAAAGTACCATCATAAGGGTTACACCGCTTACCCTAAAGTCCAAGAATAAAGAATCTGAAAAGAAGATAGAAGCTAAGAGGAGAACGGTCAACGTTTCTGTAAAAGGTCAAAGTATTAGATATAATGATTGATCCTTATCTTAATAAGATTAAAAAAAAAAAAAAAAAACTAAACAAAAGATGAATTTTGTTGGAAAATTACCTGAAGAAACCAACGATGAAAAATGGAAGCAGTATGAAGACACTAAGAACGTCATAGTAAACAACATAAACAATACTTGACATACCATCATTCATTGCTGCTTTGACCATGGTCAACAGGCCCATATCCATGCATGTGATCATCACATAACGACAATTGGCATCACATCGTTCATCCATGACATGCTTCATCACTTCTTTCAGCATCCATATCGATCTTTTCTAAAGTCAAAATGAAAGTCAACAAGGGATCAATCGATCTCTTCCAATGTTCTGTCAATACTATAATGTGACAAAAAGTTTAGTGAGTGAAATATTTTATTAAATACATCGTTTTCTATATTAACGTGCACTATGATGTGGCGAAAAAGTTGTTTAGTGCGTGAAATATTTTATTAAACAAGTTATATTTCTAAAACAAGAATCACGTTATATATATATCTCTCTCTATCTATATATTAATTTTATATTGAATTATCTCTCTCTATACATACATATATACACACCCACTCAAGTGTTCCATGCACAGAATAGTTTTTTTTCGAGAACAAAAGTAATAGGATGAATCATTCACTTTTCAATTTTAAAATATAAGTTAATAGTTGGGATGAAATGTTTATTCATTTCTTCTGACATTTAAAAAACAAATAAACAAAATGTGTCCATTATACAACTTACATATTAAACGTCTAAAAATGAATAAAAGAACATATAAACGAATTAGTTTAATGGATTTTTTTTACCATATTTGTATGTAAAAAGTAAGCGATTTAGATTTTTTTTTTCTCACAATAATTTAGTTTTTTGTAACGAAACAAGAGTTTTAAGAATACAAAAATACCATCAAGAAGCATTCTTTAAGCGTGCAAACCCAACAACTTTCAAACCTTGATCAAATCTGAACCTTTTCGGAGCATGTCGTAATTTGGGGTAGATTACCAAATGACGAATTACCAATAATATGTTATAACCAAAAAGAGTTTTAATAACGTTGAAATGATCAAACTGAAGTAAGTGAGCCAGTTTAAGATAAAAGAGTGTTAATACCGTTGAAACTGATCAAACTAAAGTAAGTCAGCCAGTTTAAGATTTATGAGCGTTAGAACCCGGCAAATAGAATCTAATAAAAAAAATACTTGCTGTAAAACCAATTGTTGCCCATAGCTCCATAGCGGTAATGATTCTCTTCAATTCAACATAGTAGGAACCTATACTACTTTGTTTTTTTAGCTCTGATCTTCAACATCCCCAGCTATGAGTTGAGACATCGAGTTTCTGCTCCTAAACCTGATCATTTGACAATAGATCTGATGGTTACTTAATTATACAAGAATAAGGAGTCAATTGTTTGTAATTAAAACGGAACTAGATGTAAGCTCCCCCGCGTTGCGACGGGGGGCTAAAAGCGTGCCATCTCGCTCTGTTTCTCTCTCTAGAAACTCCATTGATGTTCCTCTCTCTACAAAATACGACCGCGTTAGGTCCTAAATGGTCAGACAAAAACTCGTCGGAAAGTGTCTGCAACTAAGAGTGAGAGTTTCAGAGAGAGTAAGAGATCTAAGAGAAAGAGATACGAAGAGATGTATGAGTTTTAAAGAGCCAACAAAACAAATGTTAAACAAATATAAATATTGGATAGGAAATAATTACGTGACTATTATTTTAAAAGCTTACAATCAAATCAAACCCATAATGCAAGAAATTGATGCAAGAAAAAACACCAAAGTAAAGTGTACAATATCCTTATGCCTTTAAATGTAGGGATGAACAAATAGTGCCGAGGTAACAACTTTTAACATTTTCGTCATCAGTTCGGTACCGGTATTACCAGTTTGTACCCTCAAATACCGGTATCGTATCGGTACCAAACCGTACCGGGTATATTCGGTACCGGTATCCACTTTTGGGGATTTTCGGTATCGAGCCATCTCTATTTAGATGTTGCAAATTATACTACTATATATATAAATATAAATATACATATTTGTCTTTAGTGGATACAACCAACCAATGTTTTAAAATTCGATTTTTGTACCTTACTGGATTTGGCTAAAAAACGGTTTAACCGGTGTACCGGGCGGTTTAACCGGGAGTATCGTATGGCACACCCGGTACAACCGGCCGGTTTAAACCGCTTTTTAAAACATTGCAACCCAATAAGCATTATGGTACAATATATATATATATATATATATATATATATATATATATATATATATATATAATATAAAATTTGTCCTTAGTGGGTACAACCCACTAAGCATTATGGTACAAACCATAATGCATAGGTATGTTACATATATAAATTTGTCTTTAGTGGGTACAATCTACTAAGCATTATGTCCAAACCATAATGCATATATATGTTCTAAATTAAAAGTTGACTTATATGTTGATTTTATATTATCTTAATAATAGTTGATTTTTAATAAAACAAGAGTTAAATATCAAAATGGTCTCTGAGGTTTGCTCACTTTTCCCACTTTAGTCCAAAATCTAAATTTTTAAATTAGGTCCCTGTGGTTTGCATTTTGTTGCTATTTTAGTCCAAAATTTCAAAAAAGTCTATTTTGTCAGAATTTTGTCTTTTCCTCATTTCTGCCCAAAGGCAAAACTGTCATTATAGATTATTATAAACTAATTTGTATTAAAAAATCAATAATAAAACTCTTTAACCAAATCGATCGATCATTTTCCCCCCAAATCTTCCCCAATATTCCTGCTTCCCTTCTCCCCCAAATTCCTGATATCGAACATCGAACCCTAACAATGGATGACAACGAAGACTGGAACTGGTCCATCCGAAGAGAAGGCACAACGTTTGATCCTGAAGTAAAATATGGTACGTAATTGTCACACCCCAACCGATGGCGGAAACATCGGGGCGTTGCACTAGGCGAACTAGATTGCTCAAGAGACATCATAACAACTATCAAGAGATAATATCTAAACGTTTAACATCCCATACTATTAACATCCCATACTATTAAGTAATAAAATTCCAAGTAGTCATTACAATATTAAACAATCTCTTAAACATAAAATCCAATTCGATCTTCCCTAGATTTATTACATGATTTTCTAAAGCCAATAGCCTAAAACTAAGCATCCGTAGAAAATATCCTCAACCTGCCACATATGTTAAAATAAAACGTCAATACAATTAAGTAAATGTGAGCATACAGGTTTTGCATACATAATAGATTTAAAAGCGTTTAGCATACACCGCATGACATACGTAAGAGTTGTGAACTATGTAACTACCTAGATTCAAGCAAACCATCAAACCGCGATTGATCGAGGCATGCAAACAAGTGTCCGCATCCTAAAGAGAAAGTAAATGAGAAATGAAAATGCGAGCCTTAACAACCCCGGGCCTCCGGGTGGCGGGTCAACATCTAGTATAATATTATGTTAAGGGTGGCGTACAAGCAATCAAGTAATACATACAATTCAGCAGATTTCACGTATACTCATGTAACAGCGGGTTGCGAATAAGCATTTGTGATGTGATTTGATATAGGAACATATGTGACACCCAAAAGTGCGTTTAAGCGAAAAAGGGGTTCAAGTATACTCACTGTCGGTGCGTTTTATGAGAGAGACGGGATCTGATGTGAGTTGAGGAGAGCGCCGGATCAGGCTGTAAGCGAACAGAAGTGCAGGTCAATGAAGGGAGTACAAGTTCGGGTGAACTTGTACATTTGTTGTCAAATTTAATCAAGTTCAGGCGAACTTGGTCACCAACTGGTGACAAGTTCGAGCGAACTTGATGTCTTTCGAGCGAACTTGACTGTTTTGGCATCCAAATCGTGCATTTTCGCGTCGTTTGATGAGGAAATCGAGTGTCCATCCCTCCAACCTTAAGCCACTGATTAAAACTTAGGCTGGAGAGGTCTTTTGGAGCGAGTTTAGCCATTTTACAGAAACTCGGGCTAATCCGGGCGAACTTGATGGTTCGTACGGGTTAGTCCAGCTGTGTAAAGTGACGATTTCGTCCTTGTGCTTCCGGATCTGAGATCTTGCTTGACAACGCCTCGTTCCACTTCAAAGTGAACGAAACATACGTCATTTAGTCCGAATCTTGTGTAAAAAATCGCTGTTTAAAAGGTTTTACTTAGATCTAGGCATAGATCTAAGTGAAAAACAGAAGTCTTGTATGAAAAGATGAAGATTTTCGTAAACAGAAAGATTTGATGAAAACGAAGGCAAAGCCTTGTGCAAAATTGTCACACCCCGACCCGCAGCGGAAATAAGAGTCGGGGCATAATTGGGTTATCACCAAAGCACATGACATTTACTATTATGTTTCATAATTAATAAAGTCAAAGTTACATTTTCAAACATCCAAACATGTTCATTTAATACAAAGGAAATAAACAAACATAACAATCCCAATACTAAATCGTTTTATTCTTCTAATCCAGGTCCTATGTGTTCCTAGCTGCTGCTGGTTCACCTGTATCATGTGTAAAATGGGAGTTTTTGGGTCAACATAAGTTGGCGAGTGAACCTTATTAGATAAACATTTGATAATGATTTCATGGTTAGTTTATCAATGAAATATTGTGCATAATCATAAAAGAGCAAATGTAAGTAATCAAGCATTGGCAAATAGCAGTTACAATTATAACATACAATAACACTTGATAGCATACATGAACATACCAATATCATATGATAACTAACATAAATGAACTGTGCGATCAAGGCTCAATCAAACGGAGCCGATCGTATTGCATGTACTGAAATGTAAAATGAACTGTGCGATCAAGACTCAATCAAACGGAGCCGATCGTATTGCATGTACTGAAATGTAAATTGAACTGTGCGATCAAGGCTCAATCAAACGGAGCCGATCGTATTGCATGTACTGAAATGTAAAATGAACTGTGCGATCAAGGCTCAATCAAACGGAGCCGATCGTTGTGGGCACGCCAGGTTCAACCGCATAATAAAATGGGGAACAGGCTCAAACCTCACGAATGGGGAGCGGCGGCCTCGGCAATTGCATGTATTGAAATAATAATTTGCATCCAATAATAACTACTTAACAGCAACAAACTAAATACACATGTCATGATATGATGTATGCACAATAGTTTAGTTATAATATGTATTTAAACAAAGACACATGATACACCCCAAAAACGTGATTAAAACGGGGAATTTGAAAGGTTCACTCACATTGGGTGCGTTGAATTTGAGATGGTGAGATGCGCACGATTTAGATGAGCGGATCTACGAGGAATACTAACCTAAATAATAATGGAAAAATATATTAGATGGATGGATTTTATTAAGGATTTTAATGAAATTTTTAGATATATTTTTGTGAGTTTATGGCTATTTTCTATTTTTAAGTATTTTTAATTGATTTTTAAATTAAATTAAATAAATAAAAATATAAAAAAATATTATTTTTTTAAGTGTTGACCGTTGACCGTTGACCGGTTCGGTCAACGCATAATTCTGCGCCGGGTGGGATTCGAACCGGCGACCTTCCGTTCGCGTGCACGTAGCTCTACCAACTGAGCTACGTGTCTAACCCGTTATAAACTCGTTTTTAATTATATTTATACACTTATTTGAATTAACCGAAAATTCCTTTATTTGCAAAAACGTTTTAAATCAATTGGACCGGTGCTCGTGACGAGATTCGAACGCGCGACGTGAAGTTCATGATGCACACAGTCCACCGCTGGACTGTGTGTCTAACCCGGTTATATTCTTGGTTTTTATTATACTTAACAACTATCTGTTTTAACCCGGTTCAGTTCTTGATCAAAAAGGCAGGTTATTACACAAGGCGTGCGTGTAGCAAGGATCGAACTCGGGACGTGTGTGTGAAATTTGCACACAGTCCACCACTGGACTGTGTGTCTAACCCGTTTAAAAAACCGTTTTTAATTAATCTTATGTTCGGTTATGACTTCATCTTCTTCGCCGATTTACACAGACATCATAATTCGACTGGTTATGATTGATTTGTGATTTATACAATTCTCAGACATTAACAGTAATTCAAAAGTAAAGAATGGAGAGAGTTTAAGGAACAAAATATACCGATTGGTGTTATTCACAGAAATCCGGCGGAGGTTCGTCGGTACTGGAAATGAACTCCGGCTGTTGAACCAATTAACAGCGTTGATCGATTATTCATAAATTTGAGTCACTTAAACAAGGTTTAAAAGAAGTTTAGGATATCATACCAGTTCACAGTGTGATTCCGGGAGTCTCAGAGATTTTCCGGCGAAGGTAAGATTTTTGATAAACGTTGACTAGGATCGATTCTGATGATGGAGTTGTGTTAGAGACTGACTAATCACATGTTTTAAACAGAAAGAGTCGGAGGAATTACCGTGAGAATGTGAGTCCCGGTTTTCCGGTGACTTGCAGAAATTTTCCGGCGAACTGATTCAGAAGATCTTATGGTTCAAAAATGCGACGAAAATGAAATTGAATATTGTTGTGATAGTTCTGAATCGTGCAAATGATCTGGAGCTTGAATTAAATCAGAACTTGATGAATTTTCGGTTTCAAAAGTTGAAAATGATAGGACTTAAAGTTTCAATCAATTTTAACTTGATTAGAAACCGTAATACATCGGTTATAACTGAAATTGTGAGGTAAACAATCGATTTGATGATTGGTTTGCCGATTACCGGTTTTCAGATGGTATCATCGGTTAAACTGAGTTTGTGTATAAGTTTCTTTTGTTTTCCTAGAGTTAACAGAAAACACATTGTGGCGGAGCGGTTTAGGGAATGAAAGTTAAGTTGTTTAAAGACTTGGCTGACCCGGGTTCGAGTCCCGGCAGCTTCAAATATTTTTTATTTGTTTTATATTAACTTTTTATCAAATATAATCTTTATAGTTTAGTTTATTTATTAATTATGTAACGTTTTAACTCAAAATAATCATAAATAATTAACGCAACTTTTATAACTTGGTATAAGATTACAAAACGGAGCGGGTTTTGGAGACCCGATTTTTACAAATGTTTTGTAGCTTGAAACGGATTGAATCTTACTTAGAAAACAAAGGGTATCGGTTTTGGGGAGCTCCGGGCGAACTTCCAACATAATTCCACATAATTAATTGTGTTTCGCGATGCGATGAGATAAGCGATGCGATGGCACAAGTGTTTATTAAACCATAACACACTTGGCTTTAAAGTAACACAATTACTTGTGATTGTGATGAATTAGCGATTAATAAGCGATTAAATGCGATCTAGATGTGACAAATATAATTATCTTAACATAAACTTTCTCATAACCAAATCTCGGAGTACAACGATGAAATACACGAAGAAAGATAACAGCGAATTTATGAGTTGTTATAGTCTCCCCTACTTTAGGAAATTTCGTCCCGAAATTTAAGTAGCGGCCGTAACAAACAGATGTGGATATTTAGCCTTCATGTCACTTTCCAATTCCCAAGTGAACTCGGCACCGCGTTTGCCTTCCCATCAAACCTTCACAATAGGAATGCGAGAGCGCCGTAGTTTCTTGGTCTCTCGGTCCATGATTTCGACTGGCTTTTCCACAAAATGGAGAGCTCATTGATTTGCAAATCATCGAGGGGTACATGGAGATTTTCTTCAGCTAGGCATTTCTTGAGGTTTGACACGTGGAAAGTCGGATGTAGGTTATTGAGTTCCTCTGGTAGTTTGAGTCGTGGCGCTAGCTTTCCTTTCTTTCCGAAATGGATCACTCCTTTTCAAGGTGCAACCTTTAAGAGAACGTGATCTCCCACTTCGAACTGTAGGGGCTTGCGGCGTTTATCGGCATAACTCTTTTGGCGACTTCGAGTTTTCAAGAGATTGTCTCTGATCTGGAGGATCTTGTCTGTCGTTTCTTGAATTAGCTCGGGATCAGTGATTTGTGCTTCTCCGATCTCGTGCCAAGCAATAGGTGATAGACATTTCCTTCCATACAGTGCCTCAAAAGGAGCCATTTGAATACTAGTATGATAACTATTATTGTACGAGAATTCAACTAAAAGTAAATGCGTATCCCAATTACCACCGAAATCTATGATGCACGCACGAAGCAGTCTTCAAGGGTGCGGATCGTGCGCTCAGTCTGACCATCGGTTTAAGGGTGAAAAGTGGTACTGAGATTAAGCGTAGTACGAGAGCGGATTGAAAAGTCTCCCAGAGACGTGAGGTAAAGCGACCATCACAGTCGGAGATGATGTCACGAGGCATCCCGTGTCGAAACATGACTTCGTCGGTATTGATTCGTGCGAATCGTTCTACCTTAAAATCTTCTTGTATGGCAATAAAGTGAGCTGATTTAGTAAGACGATCAACGATAACCCAAATGCTATCGTGACCAGAGGAGGTGCGAGGGAGTTTCTTAACGAAGTCCATGGCTATGCTCTCCCATTTCCACATCGGAATTTCGGGTTGTTCGAGTAAGCCAGAGGGCCTTTGATGTTCGACTTTAACCTTCGAGCAGGTTAAGCACTTTGAGACGTATACGGGATATCCTTTTTCATGCCCGGCCACCAATACATAGGACGAAGGTCCTGGTACATCTTGTCGGCTCCGTGATGGATGGAGTATCGAGATTTATGAGCTTCGGTCATTAGTAATTCACGAAGATTATCACGACTAGGAATCCAAATACGATCGAGAAAATAATAAATACCATTAGGTTTAAGGACGAGCTGGGTTTCGGCACCACATTTCATTTCTTCTTGCAAGGTATTCTTGTTAAAACAAGCAAACTGGGCGGAGCGAATCAAAATTTCGAGATTATTCAAAGCTTGAGAGTCACGAACACTATACACATAGCTTCGGCGACTGAGAGCATCGGCTACGAGGTTTGCTTTGCCAGGGTGGTAGCGTATCTCCCAATCGTAATCGTTGAGAAGTTCAACCCATCTGCGTTGGTGTCACACCCCTAATTTCCACGTGTAACCCGATGGGCCTGGTTGGGGAATATCATGACGTAAGTTGATATCATCATTACCAAACAATACAATAATACACAGCGGAAGTCTGGATAGTTACTATTACAAACGTTTGAATGTTCAAAGTTCAAAAATAATAAATACAACGCTTGTAACTAGATCCACAGGCGGATCGAAATGTGAATACAAAATGAAACTTGACAGACTAAGGCCTTCTAAGCAAAGGGTTGCAATTCCTCTTAAGCTTCGCCGAGTACTTCCAGCCTATTTACGTATACTTGTCACATGCGCTTAGTCTTTTAAAAATACGTCAATTTTCACTGGTAAATACATTTAACCGACTCATTTTGAAAACATTTCGAAAACATTTAGTGTACACAATGGTACCTTGTTTTATAAATAAATAGAGATAAATAATTTCATGTTATCAGTTTTACATGCTAATAATACATTTAGAGCCCGAAAACTATGTCGGGATAATCGACACACCACTTTAACACCTTTAATAGGTGCACCCCTATTAGGTAATACTTTATTTTAGCATCTGACGGGTGTATGCCTACACCCCGTGCTTAGGTCGTGGCCATTTGCAATTAAATGAGCCGTGGATATCCGGACACGGCGTTTTAACCCCCAAATGTTTAATATTAAGCAATACGAATTAAAATGGATTATTTGAATTCTTGACTCATTGGTCTTTGATCCATATCCAACCATGCGGGATTAGTATACCGTATTCCAAGCCCGTATAAGGGAAAATAAGTTAAAGTATTTACCTGGCTTGCAAAAGTCTCTAGTAATAAGAAAATAAGCAAAGCACAGCCGTAATCAAAATAAACTAGCTCGGCGACAATCTACCGGAAGTCTCTAGTCTGGATTGGATGGTATTATTAACCGATTAGTTAGTTATCGGGTCTTTATTTAGTCATTGACTTAGACCGGCTAACTTAAAATAAAGATAACGGTATGAAAACGCTAGATTAAGCGATGACCGAAAAAGAATGTATTTTGGACCCGACAAGTACTAAGACGGGCATCCCATTTGACCTTCACAATGGGTACGTGCTTCCTGTGAAGTTTCTTAACTTGCCGATCTTCGATCGCAATTGGTTTTTCTATGAAACACAAGTTTTCATCGATTTGTATATCCTCATGAGGAATTGCTAGCGACTCATCCACGAGGCTTTTTTTCAAATTGCTGACATGGAAAACATCATGGATTCCACTGAGCTTTTCCGGTAGCTTAAGCCTATAAGCTACGGTTCCGACACATTTGATGATTTCGAATGGTCCAATATACCTCGGGCTTAGCTTGCCCTTCTTCCCAAAACGCATTACACCTTTCCAAGTGATACCTTTAACATAACCTTGTCTCCAATTCGGAATGTAAAGGTTTACGCCTTTTGTCGGCATAGCTCTTTTGTCTATCACGAGCTGCCTTAAGTCGATCACGGATTTGCACAATCTTTTCCATGGTTTCGAGGATGATTTCGGGTCCAGATAGTTGGGCTTCTCCAACTTCGGCCCAACACACAGGGTCCTACATTTTCTTTCATATAAGGCTTCAAAATGAGCGGCCTTAATACTTGTGTGATAACTATTGTTATAAGAGAACTCGATTAGGGGTAAGTGATCGTCCCAACTTCCACCTAAATCGATCACACAAGCTCGAAGCATGTCCTCCAAGGTTTGAATGGTACGTTCACTTTGTCCGTCCGTCTGCGGATGGTAAGCCGTACTGAAGTTTAATCTCGTGCCTAGAGATTGTTGGAAGCTTTTCCAAAAGTGAGATGTGTATCTTGTATCTCTATCAGATACAATGGATATTGGCACTCCGTGCAAGGACACAATCTCATCAACATAAAGCTTAGCCAACTTGTCAGAATCGTATGTTTCCTTAATTGGCAAGAAGTGAGCGGGTTAATCTATCCACAATAACCCATATTGTGTCATTGCCACGCTTGGTCTTAGGTAACTTAGTGATAAAGTCCATGGTTACCATTTCCCATTTCCATACTGGGATTTCAAGTTGCTGTAGAAGTCCTGACGGTTTCTGGTGTTCTGCCTTAATTTGAGAACACGTCAACCATTTTGCTACATGATTGGCTATATCTTTCTTCATACCCATCCACCAATAGCTGGGTTTAAGATCTTGATACATCTTGTCGCTACCCGGGTGAACCGAGTATTTAGAGTTATGTGCTTCCTGGAGGATTACACCTCTAAGTCCTCCGTAGATCGGAACCCAGATACGATCATTCATCCTAAACATTTCGTCCTATCCAGATGCTAACAGATCAATGGTTGCACCTAATCCTTCCTTGGCAATGTTGTCCTTAGACATGGCTTGTTTTTGTGCATTTAGCAGCTTTTCATTTAAGCTGTTTTTCAGTTCAATGCTCTTGGCATTGATCCTTAAGGGCTTGATTCTTTCCTTGCGACTAAGTGCATCAGCGACTACATTCGCCTTTCCTGGATTATATCGAATCTCGCAATCATAGTCGTTGAGTGTTTCCATCCAACGACGTTGCCTCATGTTCAAATCCTTTTGATTGAACAAGTGTTGCAGACTTTTATGTTCAGTGTAGATGATACACTTTGTTCCATATAGATAGTGCCTCCAAAGTTTAAGTGCGAATACTACTGCACCCAATTCTAAATCATGGGTAGTGTAGTTTCTCTCATACACTTTTAGTTGTCGTGATGCATAGGCAATCACTTTGCCTCTCTGCATAAGCACACATCCCATGCCAGTGTGCGATGCATCACAATAAACTACAAATTCTTCAATTCCTTCTGGCAGAGTTAACACCGAGGCATTGCTCAACTTATGCTTTAACGTCTCAAAGGATTCTTGTTGTTTTGGGCCCCTAAAAATTTCGCATCCTTACGAGTTAGGATCGTCAAAGGAGCGGCTATTCGAGAGAAGTTCTCGATGAACCTTTGATAATAACCAGCCAATCCTAAGAAACTACGTATCTCAGAAGGTGTCTTTGGGGCTTCCCAATTCATTATTGCTTCTATCTTTGTTGGGTCTACTTGAATACCGTGTTCAGTTACTATGTGACCAAGGAACTGAACCTAACGTAGCCAGAATTCGCATTTGGAAAATTTTGCATACAACTTTTCCTGGCGTAGAATTTCAAGAATGCACCGCAAGTGTTTCTCTTAATCCGATTGATTTCGAGAGTATATGAGTATGTCTTCTATGAAGACAATGACAAACTTATCTAAGTATGGCTTGCAGACTCTATTCATGAGATCCATGAATGCTGCGGGTGCATTAGTGAGTCCAAAAGGCATCACTAGAAACTCGTAATGTCCATATCTTGTCCTGAAAGCAGTTTTCGGAACATCTTCTTTCCTAACCTTTAGTTGGTGATATCCCGATTTTAAATCTATCTTCGAGAAATAACTTGCACCTTGTAATTGATCACACAAGTCATCAATCCCGGGCAAGAATAACGATTCTTGATCGTTATCTTATTAAGCTCACGGTAATCAATGCACATCCGCATTGATCCGTCCTTCTTTTTAACGAAAAGGATAGGGGCTCCCCAAGGCGAAGAGCTAGGTTGAATAAAACCTTTCTCAAATAGTTCGTCCCGTTGGGTTCTCAGTTCCTTCATCTCGGTTGGCGCTAAACGATAAGGAGCTTTAGCTATTGGAGCTGCTCCAGGTATGATGTCAATTCAAAACTCTACCTGCCTATCAGGAGGTAGGCCAGGTAATTCTTCTGAGAACACGTCCGGGTATTCAGAGATGATAGGATATCCTCAATCCTCGGTTTGGGTTCATCAACGGTGACTTGTGCCATGTAGACGACACATCCCTTTGTCATACATCTAGATGCCTTAAGTAAAATTGCCTTATCAAGCAATCCAAAATGTTTGTCTCCATGAATGGTGAGGATTTTACCAGGCGGGAATTTGATCTCGATGAGTTTCTTATCGCAGGCAATGCATGCTTGGTTATGCGATAACCAATCCATGCCTAAGACTACATCGAATCCTGCTAGTTTCATGGCAAAAGAGATACAGGGATAGAATGATTCTTGATGGATATGAAGCATCTGTCAAGAATGGAAGAAGCGGTTTCTATAGTTCCATCAGCGAGCTCTATTTCATAGGTTATGTCTAGAATTCTTACGGGCAAGTTTAATAGTTCACTAAATTTATGATCTACAAACGATTTATCGGCGCCCGAATAAAAAGAACTCTAGCAAAAGCATCGTTGATAAGGAACGTACCCGTTATGACATTGTTATCCTTTATTGCTTCCTTAGCATTCATTTGGAAGGCTCTAGTAGTGGCCTTCTTTGCCTCTAAAGTTTTGGGTTTACCCTCGGTATTTGCCTTTGGGTAACTTGTTTTGATGTGGCCCTTCTCACACATCCAAAGCAAGTAGCATCCTTTATATTACGGCACTCATCAGACCGATGCCCGGTTTTCTTACGGATGTTGCATTGCTTCGGTTTTTTTTCTAAGCGACACTGTCCATAGTGTTGCTTCCCACACGTTTTGCACGTGGGTTTGTCGCCCGATTTCTGATTACTTTTGCTAAACTCATGCTTGCTTTTCTTATTAAATTTCTGGGAGTTTCCGTCTTCCCGTTTTCTCTTTCCATCATTGTCAGTCTTGACTGATAATTGCCTCACATAGTCCTGTGTGAGGGAGAGGGATAACTCAACAGCAGATTTGTAGGTGCCAGGCTGCACCGCCTTGACCATACTCCTGATTTCAGGAGCTAGCCCATTGATGAAACGTGCGATACATTTGGGCTCCGGGTAACCAAATAAGGCACTAGCCTTGAAAGAGAGTTGTAGTCGGTGAAAAACTTCCGACAATCCATGTTCTTCATGGTCAGATTTAGAAAATCTGACTCGATTTTCTCCACCTCATGGGGTGGGCAGTAGGTATCCTTCACAAGATCTACGAACTTGGACCAACTCAAGTTGTAGAGATGAACCTTGCCCGTGGACTAGACTAAGGCTTTCCACCAGATAAGGGCATCACCCTTGAATGATTGAGATACATACTTCACCACATTTTTATTAGCGCAACCGCTGATATCCACCACCGTTTCCATCTCATCCAGCCATCTCAAACATTCTACTGCTCCTTTTTCCCCAATAAAGTCTCGGGGTCTACAAGACACGAAGTACGTATAGGAGCAACCATCGCCATCAACACTCGGTTTCTTGGGATGCGCATCACTCTTCGCTATACTTTTCACATTCGAAGAGTGTGCCTCACTCTTTTTCGGTTCAGAGTGTTAGGCTGAGACTTAGGTTTGGAAACAGGCTTGGAGCAAGAAGCACTCGACTCCGGTTGACGATCAGATCTGTCTTTTAAGGCCTTGCCAACTTCTGTGGCAATAAGTTCTCTTAAATCGTTCTTACTAATAAGGATGTTCTCGTTGGCATCATCGTCATTGCGCTTGCTGTTTACTTCATTTGAATCAGCCATTGCTGCAGCTTACTTCGAAAGATCAAGATGAATTCGGTTAGTCGCTATGGTGTACCCTTATTCATGACATGGTTCTAAGACCATATAGGATTTAAATATTAAATGTAGTATATTTACGCATAACCTAGGTCTTGAAGGACCATCATAGGCATTTATAGATTGGACATAGTCCGGAATTTATCAGTTAGTGCATCAAGCGTCACTATTGTATCCTTGCACATTGGCTTTACACTGCTATTGAGTGTTTGAATAATTTAACCAGGATCTCATTGGATCACTTAGGCGATAGGGTGCGAACATTGTCATTTACCCTTTTTAATAATGTGGCAATAATTGTCACGGGGAATTAAAGGGTAACTCCTCATTGAGAGTTAAATATGGAGAAATGATAACTTTGGAAGTTGAACATTGTTCACCTTTGCTAAACAGAAGGTTACTTCCGAAATTTTCATTTGCCAATTCCTAGTTGTTCATAGTCATTGGCTAATAGATCTTGGGATAATATAGCGGATCAATAAAATTTGATTGAATCATGATGATCGACTGGATGAAACATAACATGAAAATTCCATTAAAGTAAACGTTACATAATTGCCTAATATATATAGGACTTGAAATAACAAAATGGTTCACGCAGGAACCTAACAGAAATAATAATGTCCTCATAGGGACTGAAAAGGAAATAACATTGTCCACACAGGGACTTTTTGGATTTTAAATTACATATATGAAAATACAATACTAGACATTCTTCCTCCCTTTCACAGCCTTGTAAAGTTTCTTGATAAATTTAGTTGTTTTCTTCTCCGACTTCTTGACTTGTTATCGCATTTTTCGGACCTGATCCAAGGCTTGGTTAATAGTCTCAAGTGGTGCTTGTGGTTGAGGCTGAGGTGGAGGTGGTTGCGGCTGAGGCGCAACTGGATACGGATATCCATAAGGTGGATACCCGGTAGAGGAATAAGGAGGTGGGTAGGAAGGGTAAGAGGAATGATACAGGTTATTATGAATGACTGCATCATAATAAGGGTCTTGCTCCATTCCATGATGGATATAGTTATATAGACCAGGAGGGTCGACAGTGTGAAACCCTGATGGTCCTGTATATGCAGGTATTGGATTGGCAAAATCTAGCGGTGGTTGAGGCAGAGGCTCAACAGCTGGTTGTGGTGGAGGTTCCACCACTGGTGATGTGTTTGAGGGTCCACCCATTTGTGGGTCCTCAGGGATGATGGGGTAAGAGGGTGGAAAAGGTGGTAGCAAACCCGACCTTTGACCAGCACGCACCGACATACGTGCCCCATGCTTTCGGCGTGGTTGTGATGATGATTCAGGTGGTGACTGAGGTTGGTCCACCTGTTGCATTTCTACATCCTCGGCTTGAGGATGTGGTGATGGGGGATGGTGATGGGAGTGTTGTGGTAGGAAGGCGTGTTTACAAACACATATTGTGCCCATCTTTGGTCAAATTCATCGGGACCTCTAAATGGAGATCCTGCCAAGGAGTTCGAGCCACTAGACAGCTCGATAAGGTGACCATACGATCCGGTTTGTGGGAATTCCTCCGGGTCGGAATCTTCCTCCATATGTGTAGGTGAGTCAACTGGAGGGGTTTCTGGTGCGGATTGGTTGACTGGGTTATCGAAATAGGAGTTGGAGTATTCTTGTTGGGAATGGGAGTGCGAATGGTGAGATTGATGGGAATGGTTTGAATGGTAGGAATGCTGAGAATGTGAATGAGGTGGGGAGTATTCATGTGAGATCGAATGTCGATAAGGTTCAAAGGGGATGAAGAATCTCCGGATCCTTCGTAAGGGTTGTATTCAGGCAAATTGGCTGCTCCAGCTAAAGAGGGTCTGTATGGTGGTCTAAAGGATGGTCCAGTGAAAGATGGTCAAGTCATTGAGGGTCCACCCCTCATGGGTCCTTTGCCTTTTCGTCCACGTCTAAACTTGGGCGGCATTATTCCTGTTTCAAAAACAAGTTAAACAAAATACAAGCTAGTATAATAAGATGGAAATGATTACACCTAGGTCAAAGTCTAGACTCGAAAGTCAAAGAGATATGTGTTGATATGTATTCTCGAGATTAAACACAAAAGGCTAGTGTTTAATTCACTCGAGAGTTGGCTCTGATACCAACCTGTCACACCCCTAATTTCCACGTGTAATCCGGTGGGCCCGGCTGGGGAATATCGTGACGTAAGTTGATATCATCATTACTAAACAATACAATAATACACAGCGGAAGTCTGGATAGTTACTATTACAAACGTTTGAATGTTCAAAGTTCAAAAATAATAAATACAACGCTTGTAACTAGATCCACAGGGGATCGAAATGTGAATACAAAATGAAACTTGAAGTCTTCTAAATAATAAGAAAATAAGCAAAGCACAGCCGTAATCAAAATAAACTAGCTTGGCGATAATATATCGAAAGTCTCTAGTCTGGATTGGATGGTATTATTAACCGATTAGTTAGTTAGTGGGTCTTTATTTAGTCATTGACTTAGACCGGCTAACTTAAAATAAAGATAACGGTATGAAAACGCTAGATTAAGCGATGACCGAAAAAGAATGTATTTTGGACCCAACAAGTACTAGGACTTGTACAATATGGGTTACCATTTTACATTCTGGAATTTGAGAATATTTTGATATGGTTAAACCCGTTTTCGGTTAAGTTGCGTAAACTAGTCACGTAGGCTTAACCGTACGCATATAAGCAAAACTGGGTAACCGGGTGAGTCCTATGCAAGTTCCATATGCCATTAAGCTTAAAATATGTTATTATAACAGTAGGTTATTGATATGACGGCCCGTTATGGTTTTAAAAGCAAACTACGCCTTAAAGGGCGTTTTCGTCATTTCTAAAATGTAATAAACGAGCTCATATGTAAACTAATGTTATTAATATAACATTCTGTAAAAATACCTATTTTATGGTGTTATATCAATAGGACATCAATTATATGCGTGGTTTATAGTTTAAGACCAAACTATGTCCTGAAAGGGTAATTTGGTCATTTCACATATAATTGATAACTTATTTGGGAATCTGAGTTTGGGACATGTACCCACTGTTAATAATTTTAAAATATGTTTTGA
The DNA here is from genome assembly GCA_947069175.1 of Scalesia atractyloides. NCBI lineage: Eukaryota > Viridiplantae > Streptophyta > Magnoliopsida > Asterales > Asteraceae > Scalesia > Scalesia atractyloides. Next base: position 69,214,655 of record CAMTDV010000019.1, read on the forward strand.
AATCAGTAGGTATCAAGTCTCAATGCTCCAATATGGTTTTAAACCACATTATGCGCCGAAATGGCGATTAAGTCGTTAAATGACGATTTAAACGATATTTAAGTAAAACTGTTGTTGTGACCAGGTTTGAATGACCAAAATATGTTAAGATATATATTGCATCAGTAAGTATGATGTTTTGATTCATAAAAATGTTTATAACCCATTTAAAGTGCCGAAAGGGCAATATCGTCATTAAAGGCATAGTGGGCAAACTATAGCTTAAACTTAGTTTGCAACCTGAATGAATATCCCAAATAGTCCTAATAATGATATTACATAAGTAGGTATTTGAGTTTTAATGTCAAAATTATGTTTAAACCATTTTATGTGTTAAAAGGGTGTTTTAGGCATATTTAACGGATACTTGCAAAATGCTCGGATTACTATGAACCATGTCCTATAACTCCAGAGGGTTATAGTATACTATAACATGGTCATAATGCAACTTAGGGAAAAAACTAATGTTGCTAAATCGGGCCAGAACTGAAAGTCAACGCAAAAGTCAACTTTTGTGACTTTCGGTTGCGAACCGACCTTAGACCTAGACTTGACGGGCCGAACATGTTTATACATGTTCTAATACTTATTACCAAGTTATTAAAGTGTCAAAATGTATTTTATAACACCTACATTATCATATATGAATTTATTTTAAAAACTAACCCAGTTTGACTTTTTATTAATAGCTTTGACCCGTCAATTGACCAAGCAAACGTGGTAATCAGGAGGTTCCCTCTTGAGGGATTAACACCTACCTAATTACGATCATATAGCCACGTTCGTATCGAACAATGGTTGGACCGTAATGGTCTTAGCTCAAAGTCAAAGCGTTTTTACGTCAACGCTTTGACTTTGGCTTAAAGCCTAATAAAAATGAAAAGAAAGGATTGGAACACTTACAAGTGAACCAAGGATGACTTAAGAAACTCAGGGGATTGCTCCTTGAAGATTAGGGGCCTTCCAAGTGATTAATAGAGAGAAAGAAAGTGAGAGGTGCAAGAAGTGAGGTTGATGAACACCTCTATTTATACTTGAAGATCATGAACAAGATCAATCCAAGTGTTTAGAGCTCACCTAGGATCACTCCAGGTGTTACATGAGGTGTCCAAAACCATAATTGAGGCCATGGTTTCGGAATTCAGGAGCTGAAATGGGTTAGGAGGTGGCAAGCATGCAGTTCCTGCAGCTGGCTTCCAATTCTGCGAACAGGCTTCTCCCGCGCGTCGCGCGGGACACCAGGTCCCTGGCGCGTGGCGCTGGGTGCCAAATCACAAAATTTCCATTTTGGCCCCTAACTTCTCCAAACTCCCATATTTCGACATAAAAGCACGTTTTATTCAATATGGCCCCTGGTTAGCACTCTCGGGAGTATAACCGAACATCATTAAGCTCCGGGTTCGTTAAAAGGTCACTCAGAGGCATAGATTTAGCATGTTGACACGTTTAACCCCTCGAATTTAATATTCACCACTCAGAGGTTAAAAATAACATGTTGGCGATTTTTGTCCCTCTCGTTTAGCACGTGGCAACCAAATATTTCGGGACATGTGTCGGAATTTTATTGGATGAAATTTTCGAAGTTTCACAGTTGGCGCATGTTCAGTTCCTTCTGATTAAAGATATGTTGTAAGCTCTTATGGTCGGTGAAGACCGTACACTTAGTACCGTAAAGGTAGTGTCGCCATATCTTCAATGAAAAACAACTGCACCGAGTTCGAGATCGTGTGTTGTGTAATTCTTCTCGTGGATCTTGAGTTGTCGAGATGCATACGCGATAACCTTGTCTCGTTGCATAAGAACACAACCAAGACCAAGATTACAGGCATCGCAATAAACAACGAAATCGTCGTTTTCGTCGGGTAGAGCGAGTACGGGAGCGTTTCATAGCATACGCTAGAGAGTTTGAAAGGCTTCCTCTTGTTTGGAATCCCAAACGAAAGGCTTGTCCTTATGAGTTAAAGCAGTAAGCGGAACGGCGATTTTTGAAAAGTCGGCGATGAATCGACGATAGTAACCCGCCAATCCAAGAAAAGAACGGATTTCAGATGCATTCTTCGGCGTAATCCAACTCTTTACAGCTTCGACCTTTGCAGGGTCGACGTGAATTCCTTGACTATTAACGATATGGCCGATAAATTGGACTTCTTCGAGCCAGAATTCACATTTAGAGAATTTAGCATAAAGGCGATTACCTTGAAGAAGTTCGAGAACTAAACGAAGATGACACGCATGTTCGGCTCTCGACTTCGAATAAATAAGGATGTCATCGATAAACACAATACGAAACGATCTAAGAAGGCTTTACACACACGGTTCATCAAATCCATGAAGACCGTGGGTGCATTTGTAAGACCAAAAGGCATGACCACGAATTCGAAATGGCCATAACGAGTACGAAAGGCGGTTTTCGGAATATCTTCTTCCAATACGCGTAACTGGTATAACCAGAACGTAAATCGATCTTAGAAAAACAAATAACACCTTGAAGTTGATCAAATAAATCACTTATTCGAGGAAGAGGGTAGCGGTTCTTTATCGTGAGTTTGTTAAGTTCACGATAATCGAAGCACATTCGGAACGTCCCATCTTTCTTTTTCAAAAAAAGAACGGGTGCGCCCCAAGGTGAAGTGCTCAGGCGTATAAAGCCTTTATCAAGAAGCTCTTGGAGTTAGCTCGATAGCTCGCGCATTTCAGATGGTGCGAGACGATAAGGAGCTTTAGCAACGGGAGTAGCACCGGGAATTAAATCGATACGGAATTCGACATCACAAGTAGAGGGTAAGCCGGGTAAATCGTCGGGAAAACCTTGGGAAATTCACAAACAACGGGGACGTCTTTAAAGGTTTTCTTTTCTTTCTCGGGGTTCATGATGTGGGCGAGAAAAGCGATGCACTGCTTGCTCAGGCACTTATTCGCTTGGGTACATGAAAAAAGCATCAACTTCTTTGAGGGAGTTTCACCATAAACATGGAGTTGATCACCGTTAGGAAGAAGAATACGAATCATTTTATCGAAGCAAACAACTTCAGCATGATTTTCACGAAGAAAATCCATGCCTACTATGATATCGAAGCTACCTAACTACATGGGTATGGGATTGATCGAGAAGATGTGGTTGTTGAGATCAAGAGTGCAACCACGTAGGACGGAGCTAACGGTAACAGTTCCTACGGTGGCGACTTCAACGTCGAAAGTCTTTGGGAGTTTAGCGCGCTTACATTTTAAAACCTTTTCGAATTCTAACGATACAAAACAATTATCGGCACCAGTATCAAATAAACATGAAGCATAAATACCATTAACAAGGAACGTACCGTTGAAAACATTGTTGATCCATGCTCCCCCTTACTTTGAGCTTTCTGGTATCTTTAATCAAACGTGTTTATCTATCTCCCCCTCAAATGATGCTTCGAATCTCTAAGATTTGACGATTAAGAACAATCACACGTATCCACACACAAACAGTTTCTTAACAGTCTCGTTGGTCCGGCTCATTCTGAGCCTGGCGATGATTAAGATTGAAGGCTGTTCCACGCGCAGCTTGTGGTTGTTGTTGCTGAGGCTGCGGTGGCTGTGGCTGTGGCTGCTGCTGAGGCTCTTGCTTCACGGCTTTGTTTGGGCAGACATTACTGAAGTGGTTTGGGTCTCCACATGTGTAGCAAGCACGGACCTTTGGGGCTGGCGCTTGCTGCTGGAACTACTGTTGATTGGCCTGAGGAGTACAAGGTGGAGCTGGTGCTGCGGGTGCCTGAGGAGCTGGCTGGCGAGGACTACTACGGCAGCTGACAGTAAAGTGGCCGTAGATGTTACAGTTGGTGCAGAAATGGCAGTTGCCTCCAACCGCATGGTGATAAGTGCACTTCGAGCACAGTGGGTGAGGACCAGTATACGCACGCTTTGCTGGGGGTGCGTTTGGTGCAGCTGAATGAAGTGGCTGAGGGTTCGGTGGAGCAGTAAATGCATAGTTCTTGCTCGGGTTTTCTCTCTTGCGACCTCGGCGACTAAACTTTGACTCTCGAGACTGATCGGAGGGAGCTGCTGATTCAGTGATGGCCTGGTTTGCGACCTTGCTGTTCTTGAAGTAACAAGCCTGAACCCTTTTGTCATTGATTTCGGCGGCTAGCTGATAAGTTTCCTGATGGTGACTGGACGCGCTGCTTGAACAAAATCAGCGACGCAATCCGGCAGAGCACGTAGGTATTTCTTGATTGCTTTCTCAGTAGTGTCCACCTGACCGGGACAGATAATACTCAACTGCTTGAAACGAGCTGTTAGACTAGCGTTCTCAGGACCGTCTTATTTGATATCCCATAACTCATTCTCCAGCTTTTGAACCTCATGTGGGGGACAGAACTCTTTCACCATGATTTCCTTAAGTTCTTCCCGAGTGAGCCCGTAAGCTTCGTCGTTCCCGCATGCCTCGTTATGGAAACACGCTAGTGGCGTTGATAGTGCGCAGAGCTTCGGGGCATCCGCTTTGGCTGAAGGTAACCTCGATAGAATCGAACCAGTGGAACATAGCACTTGGTCCTTCAATTCCAGAGAAAATGAGAGGTCCACATGCTTTAAATTTCTTGAAGCTGAACGAAGTTTTGGGCGCGTCGGTTTTCGAATCAACTGATGAGTTGCTGCTGACAGCATGGATCTCGCTGACAATTTGGGGAATGACTTTAGCCATCTGCTTGGCTACAAGTGAAGCAATGCGCTTATCAGCGTTTTTGCGCTGGATGTTCCTCCGCGTGTGAGATCCCATAGCAGACATCTACACGAAGGATTAGATTAGATGAGATTCGATTATAATAGGTTTGTGTTCAAAAGTTTACTTATTATTATTATTCAACTAAGGCATGTTATCACATAAACACTCAGGCAATTAAACACGTAGACACATAATCACGTAAGCACATAGTCACATAAACACATAAGCATGTAGGCACGTATTTTGCACCTTACTCATCTTTAATCTAAAACATGCGTAGCGCGTACAGATGCGATATATAAGCGTAGTAAGCGAGTAATGCCGCGTAAGAGGCACAAATGTCCTCATGAGTGTAGATGAGTTGCGCGATTAGTTTGGTTGGTGAATTAATTAGCGTTTTAGATTACGAGAGTTGTGCGAGTAGTGCATATGTCGATGGAGCGTAAAGGCGATAAATCGAGAAATCGAATAAAGCGTAAAATCCATAAACTTAAACACATAAATTAATAAATAAACTCGATGATGCGTAAATCCTTCCAGTTACGTTGCATTCCGAGTCATCAAAATATTCGAGACTTTGGTGAGATTGAAAATCGAGGAGTGGAACTAGTTATTCAGATGCGGGTTTCACCCCTAACTTAACAACTTCATTCCCGATTGTGGTTATGCTCACCGATCAAATCGGGAGTTCCACTAGATAGAAAACGTGATTTTCGTCGAGGTTTAGATATCACTCCTAACTCAACGAAGATATCTCGTGCGAGAGAATGCGGGAGTGAATGATCTCAACGAGAGTTCTTGGTTTTCACACCTATTCTCGACATGATCACTCGTTTTGTGTAGTACGAGCATTCTTCGTGTGTATGTGGTTGCTTTAGGAAAAGCAATGTTTAAAAGTTCAATTCAAAGGATTTTGGTCAAGTTCAGGCGAACTTAGCATCAGTCTGATTCGAGCGAACTTGCTCAATCCTAAGCGAACTTGTTTGATGTTGAAGGGGACTGACAGTTCAGCGGTTGGTCAGTTCGGGCGACTTGATCAAGTTCGGGCGAACTTGATCAATTTCGAGCGAACTTGCCCCCAAGTTCAGGCGAACTTGTCTGTTCGTATCGGTTTGTGGCGTTTAATCGATGCGTAAGGTCTGATTTGGTATCCTAACTATAGACTAGGTCAAACATGGCAGTTCTACCTAATTTTCCCTATAGTTATGGCTCTGATACCAATCTGTCACACCCCAACCGATGGCGGAAACATTGGGGCGTGACACTTGGCAAACCAGATTGCTCAAGAGACATCATAACAACTATCAAGCAATAATATTTAAACGTTTAACATCCCATACTATTAAACAATAAAATCCCAAGTAGTCATTACAATATTAAACAATCTCTTAAACATAAATCCAATTCGATCTTCCCTAGATTTATTACATGATTTTCTAAAGCCAAAAGCCTAAAACTAAGCATCCGTAGCAAATATCATCGTCGACGCACTATGTTGTTGGCTACGCGTGTTTGATGCCAGAAACTTGTTTTTCGCATTTTTCGCACTTTTGCTTGATTCCAAGGCCCATTTAGCTTCCCCAAAGGTACCCCAAGCCTATCTAAAGTTTTTATAGAGTTCGGGGAAGTACAGAAGCCTATGGAATGTGTACGAACACGTGATATGTAAACTAGATTGTGTAAATGTGGTTGACACGATTTGCTAAGTCTTATAAATAAGAGTCTTATTATATATACATGATGATGTGTTTATGATGTACTTAATGGTTAAGTAAGCATATAGAACTTATGTAATAGATTTGGTAGGGAGGTATATAAGTTCGTAAAAGGTCTTTTATATACACGAAAGAGTTGGATTAGATGGTTTATACATGTGTTATTATTTATACGTTTCCAAAGCATGAGACTCGTACGAAGAAGTTCATGGTGGTAATATATATGGATTTATAATGTTAACCGAACTTTTTGAAAATGAAATGAAGTGCAGGTATATTATCGTATACTTATCAAGGGATAGACTTCGGAAAGGAATTTTCGAATTCAGAAAGATATCCAAAGGGAATCTACAGGAGGATAAACGCGATGTGATCTTTTAGTTATATACTTAGATCGTATAATGTTTCAAGTATTGATAATGTGAATGTACGTGGTGAATGCAGGTTGTGCAAAAACGATGAGGATCGAGTTATAATACGGATTGTACGGGAATGTGGGGTCTTGCGATATTTAAACATATGATATGTTCATGTATTAAATGAAACGAAAAATGTAAATGTCGATAAAGACTTACTATAGAGAGTACTTTTAATCATGATAGAATAATTTTAATGAAAGAAATTTTATAGTACGTATTTCCACTGCGTATTTTCGGTTTAAACGTATTAGGGTCTTACTATTTGGTATCGTAACACCCCAAATCGCGTAAAACAACACGCGGCAGAAACACTTGGGGAGTCACGTTAACAGATTGTTTCAACAACACATAGTATTTCATATTTCCTTTTATTGGATATTAAACATAGATTAGATTGTCATATTGTTTTAGAACTTTCAAACAAACTTAAACAAACAAAGAAACATATTTATTGTCTTTCTTATTTTATAAGCACTAAGGTCCACGTCCGATCCTACATGAGCATGCATCAGTATCATCTAGCATCGTTCCCTGAAACATATGTGAAAATGAGTCAGCAAAAATATGCCGACGAGTACATAAGTTTTGTGAGTATGTCAAGTCCATGGCTTTGTATATATTACAATATATAATTCGACTACTATAGTCGTAAGTGAAAACCTTGTTTTAAAAATGTTTGATATTTCAATAGGTAATCGATTAAAACATGTGGTTAAAAGTTTATAAATTCTAGTAGCCATGAACCTTGACTCGAAATCATTTGTTTTGTAAATCCAAGTTGTAAATCGTTTTGAAATAACTCGTATGGTTTATATCTTTAATTGAAATCAATGCGTGTCATCGTTTGAAAACATTTGTTCAAGTGATGCAAATAACGCCATGAATGTAATACGATAAAAGCACTTATATATAGGAAGTACGGCGGCGTATCCACCATGTTTTTATCTCATTACACCCGTCACGTTATCTAAATCACTTATCATAACCAATCGTCCATTGTTCATCGTTCTTTGTTATAAACCAATCGTTCATCGTTCCTTGTTATAGACCAATCGTTCATCGTTCCTCGTTTTAGTTGTGACAACTTTTAGTCGTTTCGTGAATACATTCAAACCTTTGTTGATTTGTTCGAGACCACCCAAGGGGTCCCTTAATCGTATAACAAACCACCAAAGGGTTTGTTACAAATACAGTTTCAGTCGCTTCCCAAACTTCCCCACAAACCCCGGGAATTTTGGTAATCGGGATTGTCAGTCCTAGGCGCCATAACTTACTACTGGTCGGCTTGGCCATTATTAATGAATGTCATTCTTGTTATGAATATAACGCACCAACAAGTTCTTCACATTATTGAAATCATATTGTTTATATAAACCATAGCATTTGTATCTTGTAAACTCGAAAATGATTTAGCACATATGAATCACCCCAAAATATTTGCAAAACATAAAAGAGGGGAACTATGTACACACATTGATATTGTTAGTGTATCTTGCTCAAATGATCAAACCAAACTCAAGTGTCCGAGAAATCACGCGTATCCTAAAATCGGATAATAATGTAAATATCGAAACTTGCAAATCAGAAGGTTCGGATAGAATGAGGTATTGTAAACCAACTGAGTATTTGAACTCACATGATATGGTTTAACAAGTTAACATTCTGAGTTGGAAGGATTTTTAAGTGCTTTCGACCCGTTAAGGTAGTTTAAGCCACTTTAACGCGTTATTTGCGTATCTACGCATTCGGATGGTTAGATATGTGTTATGATAAGTCTTTAATGCTTAAACATGTTTGAAAATGTTATTTGACCAGAATACTTGTCAAATTTTATGTTACATATGCTTAAAGTTGATTTATTTGCGAAAAGGGCATTTTGGTCATTATTGAAGAACATAATAACTAATTACCATAACACTAACCGAATGACATGACCATAAGGTATAACCTCTTAAGGTTATTCCCTTTATAATTAAGGTCACAAATATGTATTTGTTCGGGTCAAAAGATAAACCAAATGGGTCAGATTCGAAAGTCAAAGCTGGTTGTCAAACCGTTAACTTACGACTCTAAACAAGCACTAGAATGAGAGTGACGATTTCGACATGTTTTAACATGTCTAAATAAGTTTATAAAAAAGTTTTGGCATCAAAACAAACTGTTTTGACACCCATTAGTCTCGGTGTGAAATGCGCATTTATCGCTTTTTGACCGAAACTTTGACTTGTCATAAAGTCTTGAAATGATAGAAATCAGTAGTATGATTAATAGGGATCATAACCTTCTTGATTACCATCATATTGCAAGGTTCAATTGGATTTTAAGTTGATCAATTCATGATCAATTCTGGAAGTCAAATAAAAGTCAATCCTTATGACTTTTAGTTCAATTAAACTACATGAATTGAACAAAGCATGATAGAGAACACTTACAACACTAAAGGAATGTCAATGGAACTCAGAGAAACTCCAAAGATTTGTTGCAAATTCGGATTATAGCAGAATGGATCAAAGAAAATGGTTGCAAAGGTTTAAAATGAATAACAACTTGGATTTATACCTGAATTGGGTTAATATGATCATGACAAGTGTCCATGAGTCATCCTTGAACTTGATTAGTGTCAACACATATGTTAGAAGCAGGTAGAAGGTGCAAGGTCGATTGGTGAGTCAATGAATGAATAAACAAGCTGCTGCCAAGTTTCTGGGAGCTGGGCAGTGGCTTACGTACTGTATGGGCCTTGGTCTTACGGTCCGTAAGGCCCCTAGCTGGCAAGAACTTTCTAAATTTGGCAGAACAGGCCCCTACACTCCCTTTCGTCGCGTTTTGGCACTTCTAACACCCGTTAACCTCATTTTAAGCTTATAAGGACAATAAAGTATAGGGAACTTGAAATGTGCTCAAAAATATCTCAGAGGTCGTTCGTTTGATCGTACGGTCGTAGTTTTTGGTTAATTACGATGAAAATCGTAACGAACGCGTGCGTGACCGTAAATGCGTAACGAATGATATTTTTGCATTCCAATCACTAAAATATGATATTTCAATGATTAAAAAAAATTTTGGATGTCCGTACATGACCAGACGGCGAAATACACGAAAAGGCATAGTTTCACAAAATTTGCAAAATAGTCCCTGAAGTTACAAAAGTGTGATTTTGACCATACCGAAGCCCGCAAAACTTATTTCTAAGCTATGTAAAGGTATTTAAGGTATGTTAAACTTGTGTAAATGTTTTGGAGTGTACGTCGCTACGAGAATCGGCAGACTTTCGCAGTTTGTCGTAATTAGTCCATGTTATCAAATAAACTTGTTTTTGACATACCAAACCCTTCAAAACTTATTTCTAAGTTATGCAAATGATATTTGGGGTATGTTTATATTATGTCACTATTCCGGAACATACGTTGCATTAAATTGGTTACGTTTAGTACAGTTTGCGATTTCACTTCCAGAAGTCGTTTGAAAACTCGGAATCGTGCAAGAATTGAATAAGTGCAATTCTCATGATAAAAATACAAAACTCATAAATTAAAACACAAAATTCACAAAAATTTCATTCATTGATAACTTGTTTGACATTGTTACATGCTAGAATCGTCACAGATATCACAGTCTTTGAAGGTCCGTGATCAGGCGGTTCTAGACGGAAGTTAGTGGATAAACGTATGTAACAGTTTTGTAGAATGTTATTAAGAATGGAGTAAATTAGAATGCAGCAGAAGTCTTCATTCATACCGAAAGAGCATACATCCATTAAGTCCAGCTGCCGGAGTTCCTGGAGAGAATCCGACAGCACCTCCCCGCTACGGATGCCAAACACTTAAACTAAAAATGAACACACACATATATATAGTTGAACAAGGTCGCCCGGAATGTGTATTGGACAAGTTTGGGCGAACTTGTCCTTCACAGGACAAGTTCAGGCGAACTTGACAAATACATATCAAGTTCGGGCGAACTTGACAATACATAATCCAATGTTCAGGAAGTCGGGCGACCTTGTTCCCAAATTCACTATACGCTCCGTATTTTGGTCGTGTGTTCGATTCTAACATATACAATATTCAACACACGCTCAATCTAGCCTATTCGACAAGTGACGAACACAATAGTGCATCAATAGATTCCCCTTGTTCGTTACTGTCGAAGCTTGATCTTGATCTTCAAAACTTTGAGCCATGTTTGAATATTCTGCAACTTCAATCAAAGTGTCTACCGATGTCATCGAAATGCGTCAACAGATTCCCCCTTAATTGATGATCCGGGTTTGCATTATCAACTTTCAATACGCTGAAATCTCCAGTTCAGATCTTTGGTTGCATGGTTTCCGACCTCCTCTGATTTGCTTGACCAACAAACTTTCTCGAATAACCACTAACTTGAAGCATTGAGCATCGAGAGTTTATTTCCGCACACTCCTAAAATATCAAAAACTCAACCAGCAATTGATAGAAACTTCGAATCACCGATCGGAAAACTTCAAATCAACGAATACCCTCGAAAATCCGAAATCCCGATTTCCATAATCGCATTAAGCACCCTTCAGAAAGATTTGATTAGCACATCGGTAATCTGCTCAATCAACAAATCTTCATCCGAAACAGATAATTCTGCTAATGCATTGAATCTGAGAAACATACGTCCGTAATCAAAATCACATTCTTCCTCTTCGTTCACAATAACAATATATAGCTATCTTCAATGAACCTGGCGCCTTGAAACGACAAAACATCCCTATTTCCGGCTTACCTGATCAAAAAATTCATTTGCTTTCGCGATTTAATGATAAGCAGTCGTGTATGCGCCAACCCACATCGAAGATCAGGACCTAAATCCTACATCCCTTAAGCATCAACCTGTATCATAATCTGAAAACTCTGAACTTCTGTGATCACGGAATCCCAAATGTATAGCCTCTTTTGTCACAACTGGTCACTTCTTTGTTGGAAGATCCGATCCCATAAATCACCTTCTTTAATCATGGTACCGCGTACAACCCGGGCAACTGAAACTACAGAGCATCCTTATCTCCTGGCGGTTAGTCCAGTCAATAATTCATGTGCAAAGCAGAGTTAAAGATAGGCAGTTCGTGTGTGCTTCCAAACCATACGCGCGACTCAGGTGTCAATCCACAACCATGACCTCAGAATCTGATAAAAACTCCTCCAAGACTCAGTTATAAAACCACCAGCTTTCAAACCAGACATCAATTTGAAATACCCAATGAATCTCAATCCTCTGCATTTCCGATAATCTGCAATCGGTAACCACCCGGATACTGTTGCAGCAGTCACGAATTTCAAAAATTCCAGAATCTTCATATATTGTAAAATTTTTATTCCCCCTCATTTTTGCAAATTCTGACCAAACTGAAATTTTCACTGAAATTCCCCCTGAAATCCGGAATTTTTAATATTCATCAAATGCGGATTTAACGTTTAGGCCCATTACTAGTCACGACACCCAAATGACCAACATTCTCACCGGTATCAATGACTCTCCCGTTATCTTCAAAAATTTGTGACCGTATCACCAAAACTAAACTCTGAAGCTCTAGACGGTGTCCCCGAACATCCTGGTTCGGTCTTCGAAAACTCGAAAAATTTCTATCGCCAAATATTTTCTAGATACTCATCCCATCAATATGATCAACAATTTTTTTAGGCTCCTGGACAAGTTTGGGCGAACTTGTCCACAATGTCACCAGGTACCAAGTCGGAACTTGTAAAGATACAGTTCGGGCGAACTTGGTTAATATGATACAAGTTCGGGCGAACTTGATCTAAAATCCAGCCCTTTTTTTACACATTTTTGATCCAGAATCCTTATTTCTTGAATTTCAGATGATTCACCATAGATCTGGTCGAAAATGGTTTTCTAACAATCCTATCCGTTCAATTTTACTTTTTATCCGTGGATTGTATTTTTATTTCATGATTTACGTCTAAAACCCCTCCTAATGTCCATAAATGTCCAAATTCATGAGCGTAGGTGATAACCGTAGCTCTGATACCAGTTGACGGTCCGTGATCAGGCGGTTCTAGACAGAAGTTAGTGGATAAACGTATATAACAGTTTCGTAGAATGTTATTAAGAATGGAGTAGAAGTAGAATGCAGCAGAAGTCTTCATTCATGCTAAAAGAGTACACATCATTAAGTCCAGCTGCCGGAGTTCCTGGAGAGAATCCGGCAGCACCTCCCCGTAGGGATGCCAAAAACTTAAACTACAAATGAACACACACATATATATAGTTGAACAAGTTTGCACGAATGTGTATTGGACAAGTTCGGGCAAACTTGTCCTTCACAGGACAATTCGGGCGAACTTGACCAGTACATATCAAGTTCGGGCGAACTTGACCTTCATATCAATTTGGGCGAACTGACCTTCACAGTCAAGTTCAGGCGAAACTTATTCCCAAATTTACTATACGCTCCATATTTTGGTCTTGTGTTCCGATTCTAACCTATACAATATTCAACACACGCTCAATCTAGCATATTCGACAAAGTGACGAACACAATAGTGCATCAACAGGTTTTATCCAGCCAAGCTCTTCGCCTTATGGAGCTCCAATTTTGTTCATAAAGAAAAAAGACGGTTCAATGCAGATGTGCATTGATTACCGTGAACTGAATAAGTTAACTATCAAGAACCTGCTACCCGTTACCCAGGATCGATGACTTATTGACCAACTTCAGGGAGCAAGTTACTTTTCCAAAATCGATTTAAGGTCGGGATACCACAAATCAAGGTCCGAACGGAAGATGTACCAAAGACAACATTCAGAACAAGGTATGGTCATTATGAGTTTTTAGTGATGCCTTTCGGGCTCAGAATGCACCTGCTGCATTTATGGATTTAATGAATAGGGTTGTAAACCTTACCTAGATAAGTTTGTTATTGTCTTCATAGACAACATTCTTATCTATTCTCGCAGCCAAGATGACCACGAGAAACATCTAAGGTGTATTTTAGAGTTGCTGAGACAAGAGAAACTGCAAATTTTCAAAGTGTGTTTGGTTACGGGAAGTCCAGTTCTTGGGACATGTCGTCAGTGAAACAGGAATCCAAGTAGATCTCGCTAAAGTGGAAGCCGTTTGAGTTGGCAAGCTCCTAAAACTCAATCAGATATCCGTAGCTTCTTAGGTTTGGCAAGCTACTATAGGAGATTTATCGAGAATTTTCATTCTCTAGAAATTTCCAAGGACGTTAAGTTCAATTGGGTCCGAAACAGCAGGAAGCTTTTGAAGTTTTAAAGCAGAAGCTAAGTAATGCTCCTGTCTAAACTTACCAGAAGGAATTGAATACTTTGTGGTTTATTGTGATGCATCGCACACCGTCATGGGATGTGTGCTCATGCAAAGAGTAAAGGTAATTGCTTATGCCTCGCGACAGCTGAAAGTTCATGAAAGAAACTACACCACGCATGACCTGGAATTAGGTGCCGTGGTGTTTGCGCTCAAGTTATGGAGCATTATCTGTACGGAAAAAGTGTATTATATACACTGATCATAAGCGTCTCCAACATTTATTCAACCAGAAGGATTTAAATATGCGACAGCGCGATGGATGGAAACGCTGAATGACTATGATTGTGAAATCCGATACCATCCGGGCAAGGCAAACGTGGTTGCCGATGCCTTAAGTCGCAAGGAAAGAATAAACCTATTCAGATTAACGCCAAAAGTATTGAAGTAAAGAATCGTTTGAAAGAGAAGGTTTTAGATGCACAAAAACAAGCCTTGTTAGAGGCAAATCTTCCAAGTGAAGAGTTGGGTCAAAGTTGTGGAACAACTCACGCCGGGAAGTGACGGAATCCTTAGATTCTGTTGGACGAATTTGGATTCCAGTATTTGGAGGACTCAGGGACTTAAGTCTCCAAGAAGCGCATGGTTCTAAATACTTTGTTCACCCAGGTAGTGATAAAATGTACAAAGATTTGAGGCCCAACTATTGGTGGGCAGGGCTGAAGAAATCTATAGCTACGTATGTAGCTCAAATGTTTGACGTGTTCGCAAGTTAAGGCCGAGCATCAAAAACCATCAGACTACTGCAGCCGCTAGAAATTCCCATGTGGAAATGGGAATGTGTAACGATGGATTTCATCACCAAGTTACCAAAGACGAACTGTGGGAATGACGTGATATGGGTCATCGTGGATAGATTGACTAAGTCGGCACATTTTCGGCCCATTAAGGAAACTTACAGTTCAGATGAGCTGGCGAAACTGTATGTGGATGAGATTGTATCCTTACATGGCGTGCCAGTATCCATTATGTCCGATAGAGACACCATGTATACTTCTCACTTTTGGAAGAGCTTTCAGCAAGTCCTTGGGCACACGTTTGAACTTTAGTACGGCATACCACCCGCAGACAGATGGACAAAGTGAATGTACTATACAAACGTTGGAAGATATGTTGCGCGCGTGTGTAATAGATCTAGGAGGAAGTTGGGACAAACACTTGCCTCTAGTTGAGTTCTCTTACAATAACACTATCATGCAAGTATTCAAGCTGCCCCGTTTGAAGCACTTTACGGGAGAAAGTGTAGGACGCCCGTTTGCTGGGCAGAAGTTAGGGAAGCTCAACTAACAGGACCGGAGATTGTCCTGGAGACAACGGATAAGATTTTACAAATTCGTGACCGTCTCAAGGCTGCAGGGATAGGCAGAAAAGCTATGCGGATAAGAGGCGTAAACCTCTTCAGTTCCAGGTAGGGGACAAAGTGTTACTTAAGGTATCGCCATGGAAAGGTGTAATGCATTTTGGAAAGAAGGGTAAGTTAAGCCCAATATACATTAGACCATTCGAAAATTGAACATATTGGATCCGTGGCGTATAAGTTGAAATTGCTGGAAAAGCTCAGTGGAATCCATGATGTATTCCACATCTCCAATTTGAAGAAATGTCTGGCAGATGAATCGTTGGCCATGCCACACGAAGATGTGCAAATCGATAAAAACCTGTGTTTCATTGAGAAACCCGTAGCGACTGAAGATCGACAGGTTAAAAAGATTCGTAGGAAGCACGTGCCAATTGTGAAAGTCAAATGGGACGCTCGTCGAGGTCCCGAGTACACGTGGGAGGTTGAGTCCGTTATGCGACAAAAGTACCCATACTTGTTTAATTGAAATCTCGGGGTCGAGATTTTATTTTAAGGGGTGAGGATGTAACACCTCGTATTTTTACGTCTAGTATTTTTCCAACACGTGTCCCGGTAATCCTGGTGTTGCCATGTGCTAAACAGGAGGGACCAGAGTCGTTGAGTTGCGTTATTATCCTCGTTACGCTTTAAATTAAAGTCAAGGAGCTAAATATGAAATTTTGAAAATTTTCAAGCTCTAAAGACCCCTTGCGGACCGCAAGGCCACCTAAAACTATGGGCGCCTAAGGTCCTACGGACCATAAGGCCTAACCCATACAGTCCGTAAGGACCTGCCAGCGAACAGAAAGGTGCAGCAGCCTGTTCTGCCACATTTGTCGAGTTTTGGCACCATCTTTGCATGATTGCCACGTCTAAGGACACTTGTATTCGTCCTTAACACCTGGTAACCCTTTGTGATCATCCCTTGGCCATTTAATTGATGAAAATTGAAGTTTGCAACACACTTTCTTCACCAACTTTCATCAAGTTCATCCTAAAGGAGTTTCTGGCCATTCTCAAGCATTCTCTTCTGTTCTTAGTACTCCTTGGACCCTAGGTAAGTGTTCCATTTCGTGCTAAGTCCATTTATTATGATTCTAAGCTAAGATTAAAATCTTGACGTAAATACGCCTTGACTTTGATCTAAATCCATGATAGACCAACCAATAAGCGTAACGAAAGTGGCTATGTGATTGTAATGATGTAGGTGTTAATCCCTTAAAAGGGCACCTCCTGATTACCATGAATTCTTGACCAATTGACGAGTCAAACGAAAAGTCAAACTGTTCCAAATTTATAAAAATTCTTAACTAATGATCCAGATGTTATAAACTGTGTTTTGATGCACTTATAACCTAAAAATAAGTAGTAGAACATATACCAACTGATTCGCTTGTCATAATCTTGGTCTAGCATCGGTTTGCATCCGAAAGTCGCTATATTTGATTTTTCCTTTGACTTTTGCTTCTGACCCGATTTAGCCATTTTGGCTACTGACTTTTGGTCACTTTAAGACCATAATTAAGTTTAGGATGACCTCTAAAGTTTCGTTACTCGATTCATTAAAAAATCTGAGTTTACATACAAGTTCCGCTAAAATTACATAAACTTTGCAAAAAGGTCCTTTTTGTGCAAATCATGATTTTAAACACCCATGCATGTAAATATAAGACATAAACTGATTTGTAAACATAATTTGATTATGTTGATGTCAAGAATCTGAATATAATCTGAAATTTTTCGCAAAAGATGCGTTTTTGATATTTAAATGGCTAAAATGCTCCTTTCGGCATTTTAGAAAGACTAAACATGGTTTTACCTTCAAAATGAAATGTTTACTGTTATAATACGATAAGTAGGACATATTGGGATGTTTATTCAGATTATGACCTGAATGAAGGTCTAAGATTCATTAAATGCCAAAAAATGACCAAATTACCATTTTTACGAAAAATGACTTAAATCAATCTTTTTGTAATTAAAACTTAAACCTACTGATGTAATAAGTTAAATGACATATTTTTGGTATATAAAACAGGTCCTAGCCTCAGTTTATCTTAAACATCAAAATAATGGCATTTATCGACTTTTACGCCTTTTCGGCGCATAGTACAGTTTAAAACCATAACTATGAGCCAAGACTTGTCTCCTACTAATTTTATAAACTTATTTTAAACATCCTAACAGTAAGTAAAGTCCCAAACCCAAATCCTAATTTTGGCTTTCAAAGCTATGTGTAAAATTACTAAAATGCCCTTACGGGACATAGTTATTTCAAAACCGTCAAACACACATATATTTGAAATCCTACTATTATAACATTATAAAATAAATATTTTTACAGAATAATAAAAGTCTTGACATCAGATTATTTTAAATATCTTTGATAAACCTTAAAATGACCAAAATGCCCTTGTAAGGCATAATTCGGTTTTAAATATACCTCGGGCCTATCTTTTGCAAAACTACTGATTGTATAACATATTTTAAACATATATTCTTATGGAACTTATATATGACTCCTCCGGTTACCCGGTTTCGCCTATCTGCGTTCGGTTAAGCTTACGTAGCTAATTTACGTACTTAAACCAAAACGGGTTTAACTTTGTCATTTCTATATCAAAATCCAGAATGTTGTTGGTTTACCCATATTAGATAAGTTATTATATACTTGTCGGGTCCAACTAACATCCTATTCCGGTCACCGCTTAATCCAGTGTATCGTACCGTATTGTTTTGTTTTGACGTAAGTCTAACCGGTTCAAGTCTAAGACTTCATTAAGAACCATTAGCATTCTAATAATTGGTTAATAATTACCATCACTCCCAGACTAAACGCCTTCCGGTAGATTGCACCTGTGCTTATTTTTATCTAGCGACTGAGTTCTGACTTTACAAAAACTTAACTTAAGGTAAATACCCTTAACTTATTTTCCCTATAGGGCTTGGGATACGGTAAATTATTACCTCTTGGTCGGGTATGGATCATGTTTTATCCAGTTGTGATAATTAACTAAAATCTTGCATAACCCGGTTTTGATCTGTTTTGTCTGAAACTAAAACATTGGGGGTGGACTTGACCGTGTCCGGGATATCCTTGGCTCACTAAAGTGCTAGTAGCCATGATAATATAGCATGGTGTGTAGGCATACACTGGGTAATTGCTAACTGCTTTCTATGTGAAAGTTCAGATGGTGTGTCAGTCATCAGGTCTTGGTTTCTGTACCGGGCCCCATATGTAAAAGCCTGACATGTAAATCTTATACAAGGTCATTTATACTGTCCCAAGTTATTTATGAAAATGTGCCAAGTGCACCTAAAACCATTTTTGAAAAGATTTTCAAAATGATTCGGTTGAGTGTATTTACACTGGCGTATTTTCAAAGATCAAGTTACAGGTACAAGTACGAAATAGGCCGGAAGCTACGGGGCATATACCGAGGAGTTGCAACCTTAGGATTTTCCTGTAGAGTCTGTTATCATTGTATGTATATTTTTGATCCGCATGTGGATCTTATTACAAGCCTAGTCGGTATATTATTTGTGCTTTCTGAACTTTGGAACTTATGGTTTGTAATAGTTTATGTATCCAATACTTCCACTGTGTTATCTTATATTGGTTATGATGATATCAACTTGACGTCACGAACCCCCACCGGGCCCACCGGTAGACACGTGGATGTCGGGGTGAGACATCCTCAACCTGCCACATATGTTAAAATAAGACGTCAATACAATTAAGTAAAGGTGAGCATACAGGTTTTGCGTACATAATAGATTTAAAAGCGTTTAGCATACACCGCATGACATACGTAAGAGTTGTGAACTATATAACTACTTAGATTCAAGCAAACCATCAAACCGCGATTGATCGAGGCATGCGAACAAGTGTCCGCATAAGGAAAATAAATGAGAAATGAAAATGCGAGCCTTAACAACCCCGGGCCTCCGGGTGGTGGGTCAACCTCTAGTATACTATCATGTTAAGGGTGGCGTACAAGCAATCAAGTAATACATACAATTCAGCAGATTTCACGTATAATCATGTAACAACGGGTTGCGAATAAGCATTTGTGATGTGATTTGATATAGGAACATATGTGACACCCAAAACTGCGTTTACGCGAATAAAAGGGTTCAAGTATACTCACTGTCGGTGCGTTTTATGAGAGAGACGGGATCTGATGTGAGTTAAGGAGAGCGCTGGATCAGCCTGTAAGCGAACAGAAGTGTATCAGTCTTTCGAAATGCTGAAACGGTGAACGCGTGAAAGAACAGTAGACAAGTTCGGCGAACTTGTACCCTGGGGTACAAGTTCGGGCGAACTTGTGCTATTACTCTTGAAGGGAGCACAAGTTCGGGCGAACTTGTCCTTGATTCCTTGGAATCAATACAAGTTAGGGCAAACTTGTGTGTTGGTCAATGAAGGGAGTACAAGTTCGGGCGAACTTGTTCATTTGTTGTCAAATTTGATCAAGTTCGGGCGAACTTGGTCACCAATCTGGTGACAAGTTCGAGCGAACTTGATGTCTTCTGAGCGAATTGACTGTTTTGGTATCCAAATCATGCGTTTTCGCGTCATTTGCTGAGGAAATCGAGTGTCCATCCCTCCAACCTTAAGCCACTGAGTAAAACTTAGGCTGGAGAGGTCTTTTGGTAGCGAGTTTAGCCATTTTACAGAAACTCGGGCTAATCTGGGCGAACTTGATGGTTCATACGGGTTAGTCCAGCTTGTGTTTCATTCTCTTGTGCTTCCGATCTGAGATCTTGCTTGACAACGCCTCGTTCCACTTCAAAGTGAAGAAAATACGTCATTTAGTCCGAATCTTGTGTAAAAATCGATGTTTTAAAGATTTTACATAGATCTAGGCATAGATCTAAGTGAAAAACAAAGTTTTGTAAAAAAAATGAAGATTTTCGTATACAGAAAGGGTTTGATGAAAACGAAGGCAAAGCCTTGTGCAAAATCTTGAAAACGTTGTTGTAGCTTGAAACGGGTTGAATCTTACTTAGAAAACAAAGGGATTTTGGTTTTGGGGATCTCCGGGGAACTTGCAGCAAGTTCAAATGAGGAGAGGAGCTGAGTATTTATAGGTGAAGGCTGAAAGTGAGCTGGATACATCAAGTTCGGGTAAGCAAGGTTTCGAGCGAACTTGCTTGTTTTCCTTGGACTGGACCTAAGTTCGAGTGAACTTGGCTTAAAAGTTGAGTTCTGGTGGCCTGGACAAGTTCGGGCGAACTTGTGATGCACAAGTTCGGCCGAACTTGGCCTATTGGCTAAGTTTTGTTCGTTTATTTCGCGTTAAGCGTTCGTTTGGCGATTCGTTGTATTAGATAGTTATATTAAGCGTTATAATTGATACAATAATGCGATTTAGCGATTCGTGCGTGTTAGAGCGTTGTGATAGCGATTATAACCATAACATAATTAAATATAACACACATAAACATAATTCCCATAATTAAATTATGATGTGATGGCACAAGTGTTTATTAACCATAACACACTTGGCTATTTAAAGTAACACAGTTACTTGTGATTGCGATGAATTAGCGATTAATAAGAAATTAAATGCGATATAAAATGTGACAATATAATTATCTTAACATAAACTTTCTCATAACCAAATCTCGGAGTACAACGATGAAATACACGAAGAAAGATAATAGCGAATTTACGAGTTGTTATAGTAATCGTGATTGTTTACTTATAAATTTAATGTTTTTTATTTCAAAATTGTTAGGGCAATCTTAGTTGAATCGATCTCTTAAAAGTTTTTTTGTCAATCTAGAGCTAGTCGGTCTGAATTTTTCACGTGAGACTTCATCATGGAGGTGATTTCACTGATGAGGATGACTTTGAATACAGGGGGTTCAGGTAGACCACATTGACAAGGTGGATTCTGACTTGTTATCATTTATCATGTTGAATGATATGCTTGTAGAGTTAGGTTATTCTGAAGAGGATGTTGTGGTATACCATTTTAGGGTTCTGGGAAAAGATTTAATGGTAGATTTAAGGCCCTTGCCATTTCATTAGACTGCTTCAATATGTTCAAACAAACAAGGTACTTGATGTTTATATTCAACGTGTTAGGAAAAATCCTAAATAGGCTGTAGAAATGATGAAAGAGAACCTAAATATGTTGATTTGAGTGAACAAGATAGTTACGAGGACAGTGATCAGCATGATGAAGATAAAACTGACTGAACAAGCAACGAAACCGCAACTTTGCCCTAATTTAACATCAACAATTTTAGGTTTAGGTTTAGATGAAATTGGGTAACGGAGTTTAATCGACTTACTGGCTTAGGTTGTTGCAACGATGGAATAGACGACCTGGGTTTTGTGTGTTCCATGATGTGCGAAGCTGCGTCGGAGCTCCACATGTGCATACCACCATTGTAGTGCAGGTCTGAGGAAGAAGATGATGGGGTGGTGAGAGGTTTTGATCGATTAGGGTTAGGGTTATTTATAGGTCTTTATTCCTTTTTTTTATTTTTTAATATAAATTAGTTTATAATAATCTATAATGACAATTCTGCCCTTAGGAGAAATGAGGAAAAAGACAAAATTCAGTAAGAAATCCTGACAAAATTAGACTTTTTTGAAATTTGGACTAAAATGGCAACAAAATACAAACCACAGGGACCCAGATTTAAAAATTTTGGATTTTGAACTAAAGTGGCAAAAGTGAATAAACCTCAGGGACCATTTTGGCATTTAACTCATAAAACTATTTAGAAGGTTATTTTCATTATTTAAATAAATTTGTTATTTTACCTTTGACCAAAGAGAGAGAAATATAACTCGAATCAACCCTGTATAAGTAAATGTGTCAAAATTGTCACCTTTACTTGAAAGCTTTCAACCATAACTTAAGAAATGTAGTTTTAGTTACCTTGAAAGCAGAACCATTTTCCTAAATTTGATTGATGGCTTGATCATTCTGGTAAAGAAGCTATGATATAACACCAACAGTAGCTACAACCACTAAGTAAGGTCTACGGATCTGAGCCAGGTTGGCCCAGTTTTGGTAACGTAAAAGGGTAAGGGGTCAAAACGGTTCATTCAGGTATACAAGTTATTGTGGGTATATTATTTAAAAGACATAAAACTAAATCAAAAGGGTCTGTATACTCACATGCCAATTGAATGGTTGCAAACATAACTGGTTCAATAACCTGTTAGATCCAAGCAAGGATCTAAGTAGAAGGGTGGAATTGAGCGTAAGAACATAAAAAGTGCCAAGTACGTTTAGACCCAGACTTCCTACGACCCATTACCCTGCTCAACCCAGCCCACACATGTATAATTTATGTATTAGTCAATCATCTCAAAGTTGGACCTCAACCAAATTGACCATTTTCTGACCTATTGATAATCATCTCCTCACCAACTCCAGTTACGAGGCAAGTGAACCAGCAACTCTAGTAGCAATTTTCTTAACGGAAAGGGTCACCATTGGCAGACCAGCCCATATAACACTTGTTCCTGTGGTATGTGCATTGCATAGTGTCTTGTTGCACCACAAACAAATAGTCACTAACCCTTGTATATAACAAAAACATCCATTCAAAGAATGAATCCAGATTTTTGGCAAGCAACGACTGTGAGAACAATATACCCTATCTCTTCTGTCATCCATCGTCAAGTAAAACTTCATTGCTGTATAACAACAAGCAACAACCATTGGTGCGGCATCTTGTTTTCTGTTTGATGTTAGGTTTTAAATTTTGGGGGGGTGAAGAACAACTTATTTTTGACAAGTCGGTGACCTGGACAATCGGAAATGTGAGTTATTTATACCCATCAATGCTAACCCTAATTTCATCATTACAAGTTTGCATCGAGACGATTCAACTTACCAGTTGGCTGATGTACCAGCGATGTGAAAGGGTTTTAATGATCATGGCAAATGGCGGTGAAGGGTTTAGCCGTGTGCATTTATTACCATTAGCCACACAAAAAAAATTACCATGACCATTTAAAACTTTTTTATTCACACATAAAATAAAAATATACCATGCAGTTGGTAACATTTGACCACAAAAATGTCACAAAACGTGTGACTAACGGTTTAGAAGAAATGTCCCATGAATAAAAATGTAAAACAATACCATGATAGTTGTTAACATTTGGACACACAAACCTAATTAAGTGTGATAATCAACAACTAGTAGTCTTATGTTTATTAATTTGCAATGACTATTAAAATATTTTAGCCACACATAATATTTTAACTGTGACCATAAAATAATTAATAGTTATTGGTTATTTTATTTTACCAAGTGGGTAACAAACATTGCTCTTTGGTCACACAAACTCTTAATTGGCCATATGTTACTAACATGTGTGGCAGGCCAGTTTTAGAAAAATTGTGGCCTTGGCCATTTTTCACGCAATGATATTCTTGTTAGATGTGTTACAACGTTAAAGGTACACCTGAGTATACAGGTTTAACGTGTTACATTGCTAAAAACAACTCTAGTTACACAGGTAACTAGCACATGTTACATATGTACGCTCTGAACTTGATTAACTTGAGTATACATGTTAAACTTGTTACATTGCTAAAAACAACTCTAGTTACACATGTGACTAGCACAATGTTACATATGTACGCTATAAATACTCACATACTGAAGCTAATATAGACCGTCAGTTCTTATGCTAGGTAAGTGTTTGCACCAGGACCAGTGGTGTCACACCCCAACCGGTGGCGAAAACATCGGGATGTGGCACTAAGCGACGAGATTGTTCGAGAGAATCCATAACAACTATTTTGGGACAATAATTAATTAAACCCCAATATCATAAATACTAAACGATTTTCCATACTAATAGACAAAATGGAATACTACTGTCTCAAGCAATTTAAACAAAAAACATAGATGAATTAGGCGGCTATCTAGGATCCTAATCCATTTCAGCATACGATCCATTAACCTGCCACATACTTAAAATAAAAGTCAATACATAATATAAAGGTGAGTACACAAGTTTAGCATAAGCATAGTAATGAAAGCGTTTCGCAAAACCAGCATGTATAAACGTTACATGTGAATTATGTAAGCTAATTTAGCATCGATACAAGCTAACCAATAGACTGCATGTGAGTATGCGCGTCACGTGTTCACCGAAGTGTCCACGTATGTAAAGTAAGTAAAGCGTGCCTTAACAACCCCCAAACCTACGGGTGGCGGGTCAACCTATAGTACTATCATGTTAAGGGTGGAAGTGCGAGTCATCAAGCGAAGCGTAGCACACAACAAATTCAGTGTTTCACGTGTAGTCATGTGAGAGCAGTTTGCGTTTAAAGCGTTTTAAGTGTCGTGTGCTGTGTTTGTTTAATAGAGAATATATGTAACACCCAAAAAGTACGTTAAAGCGGAAAGGGGTCAAGTATACTCACAGTGTGTGCTTAAATAGTTAAACACGAGCGAGATGGAGTGAGGAGAACACCGATCAGCCTGCAAATGGGAACATAAGTGCATCAGTCTTCCATAGTGCTGAAACGGTCAAATGGAGTGTTAGTGCGAGGAACAGCGGTTCGTATGAGTTGAGCTTCGTACGAAAAGTGGTTCCTACGATTGGTAATTCGTACGAGTTCTGTTTCGTACGAATGGTAATTCGTACGAGTTGTGTCTCGTACGAATGGAGAGTCTTGTGCGAGTGGGCCTGTTTCGTGTCCAAAATAGTGTGTTCTTCACGTCTTTCTTGGGGAAATCGAGTGTTTATCCCTCAACGCTTAAACTACTGATCAAACTTAGGGCCGGAGAGGTCTTTGGAGCGAGTTAGTCACTTATGTGAACTTGGACTGGACCATACGAACTGGTTAATGAGTCATGAGCCAGTCTGGTTCGCACAAGCGACTGTCTTGCATCTTTTTGCGTCAAGGACTGAGTTTTCGCTTGAAACGGATGTGATTTTGAGTCCTTTTCATCACGGTTTTACCACTGCCTCGTCCCACTATTTAGTGAACGAAACATATGTCGGTTTTGTCTGTTTTAGTGTAAAAATCAAGTTTAAAAATAGTTTTCATAGTATTTAACATTGGGTGAGTTTGAAATAGTAAGATTTGTAACTTGGGAAGCCAAAGCTAAACCTAATATACTCGTTTAAGTGTAAATCCGAAACAGAAAGTTTTATGAAAAAATGAAGGTTTTAGTAAGCAGAATAAGTTTGGATGAAATCAGAGATAATCTCGTGTAAAATCGTTGTGGAAATCGTTATGGTTTGCGTGAAAAGCGGTGTTAATTACTTCGAAAACAGAGAAATACGGGGAGAGTGCGTTCTGTGCGAGTGACAGCAAGAGAGCATGTGTGTGAATGTCACACCCCGACCCGCAACGGAAAAGGTGATCGAGGCATGATTGGGTTTTCATCAAAGCTCATGACATTTATTATAAAGTTTCATATTTATTATTTATTTTTAAAGGAGAATCATTACAATCAATAATACAAGTACAACATGTTCTATACATCTTTCAAGACTTCATTATTTTTCTTCTAAGGCAATTTCCTATGTGTTCCTTGCTTCAACCTGTCCACCTGTATCATGTGTAAAAATGGTTTTTGGGTCAACAAAAAGTTGGCGAGTGAATCCTATGAAAACATTTAAACATGTTTATTGTATCGATTATAAAATAAAGTGCATAACCACATATGAGTAAACGTAAATGTAAATTAAATCACAAATCACATAATATTAATTAATACACACGCACACACCAAATGTTTGTTTTTGAGGCACGCGTTGTTCAACTCGTCTCCCACGAGGAACTGATGGGCCTAATGAATGATTTTGAGGCACGCGTTGTTCAACGAACTGATGGGCCTAATGAATGTTTTTGAGACACGCGTTGTTCAACTCGTCTCCCACGAGGAACTGATGGGTCTAATGAATAATTTGAACACAACTTGACAATATGTAATACATCACAACAAACAATATTTACATTCTAAGTTTAGATCATATAATGGTATAGAACGAATTTGAATAAGCGAATTAATTTAAGCGACACATGATACACCCCAAAACATGAATAAAAAGGGGAATTTGTAAGAATTCACTCACAGTGGTTGCGTTTTCTTGGATTGATGATGAACGCGCACGAATTTGGATTTAATCGGTAAGGAAACTAACCTAAATAATACCATAATAATTCGATAAATAAATAAACTTTTATTTGAGATTAATATTTTTAATTAGTGTTCTTAATGGGATTGTTAGATTTATTTTTGTGAGTTTAAGGAAAATTTCTAACTTCAAAAATATTATTTTTAAGTGTTTTAAATTGATTTTTAAATAAAATAAATAAATAAAAAGAAAATGAAAATTTTGACTTTTTTACCGTTGACCGTTGACCGGTTGGATTTTTTTTTAATTATGCGCTGAGTGAGTTTCGAACTCGTGACCTCCCGTACGCGTGCACGCAGCTCTACCAACTGAGCTACGTGTCTAACCCGAAATAATTCTGATTTTAATTATATTTATATACTGTTTGGATTATTCAGAATTTTATTTAATTAAAAAGGTTTTTAAACCAACCGAACCGGCATGCCTGTTAACACTCGAACCCGCGACCTTCTGTTGTGTTGCACCCAGCCCAACCAACTGGGCTAGGTGCTAACCCGATATATATTGAAATTTTATTATACTTAACATTTTACAGCGAGTTAATATGGCTTCGGTTTAAAAAGAAGATTTTTATTTCAGAGGATAGGGTTGTGCCAAGGATCGAACTCGAGACGCATGCTTTGTAATTTGCACACAGTCCACCACTGGACTGTGTGTCTAACCCGGTATATTTACTGATTTTAAGTTCCTTTAAACACATTTCAAACTTCATCTTCTTCAATCGACTTAATACCCAGAAACATAACTCGACTGTTTAATCAAATCTTATTGAATTAATTGCTTGATTATTACTGATAACGGAAATAATTAAAACAGAAAAGGATTTAAGGATGTTGTACCGAACAGGTGTGATCTCCGATGAAGTTCCGGTGACTGAAAGAAATTCCGGCGAAGTGTGACTTGAGACAGAGGATCTACAGGAAGTTTAAGGTGAGTGTGGTGACTTCTATCTGAGTTCTAGAAGTCTTATTTTAGAGTAAGGCAAAGAAATGAAATGGGTTCGGTTTTCCGGTGACCAATTCCGGTGAAATTGGAAATCTCCGACGACGAGTTTCTGAGCACTTCAACTACGAAAAGGTGTGCGGTCTTGAACGAAAGGATTCCTGGAAGGTTGAGGGGGGTATTTATAGGGTAGAACAGGATGTATTGGGTCGGAATTTTGTCTTGATTCACGGTCAAGGTTTCTCCGGCGGTTACGACTGAAATTGGGGGTTAGACATCGGTTATAACCGATGTCGAATTTAGCTCACGCGTTTTAGTCAAAAGAAACGGTCGTGATTCGCGAAATCTTTGGTTTTTTCGGCGACTGCGGATTTGGGCGCGCTGATTGCTGATTTTGAGTTTCGGGTTTACTTAAATGTTATTTGTTTCTGTATTTGTTACAAATGGAATGTGTGGCGAAGTGGTGTGTTGGTTGCTTGGTGAACCGGCTGACCCGGGTTCGAAACCCGGCAGCCTCAAATATTTTTATTCTCTTATTTTTTTTATGATTTATTAATTTTGTGTTAAAATTCTAACAATGTTTATTAATTATGTATCGTTTAAAATTAAAATAACCAATATATACGCGACGAAAATTATGACTGACTATTCGGTTAATAAACGAAGCGGGTTTTGGAAACCCGTTTTTTGACGGATGTTACAGTGAACAAGTGTGGCATTTATAGGAGAAAAGGGAAAAGAGCAGGAGGTCAATTCGTATGAAATGGGTCAATTCGTATGAAATGGGTCAATTCGTACGAAATGTGTCAATTCGTACGAATTGGTCAATTCGTACGAGTTGGCCTATTATGTGCGAGTTTTTTCATGTTCGCGCATCAGCTGCTCGTTTAGTGTTTCGTCCGTACAAGTTAGTTATGTTAAGCGTTTTAGCGAGGCATTTGGCGTTGTGTTGTGTACCGAGTTTAGCGAGCGAGCGTGTGAGCGTCTAAGCGAGCATATAACATATAAAATATATAAGGCATATAAACACATAACATAACGTAACCATCAGGGTTTGAGTTTGTGTTGCGATGAGAGTTTGAGTAAAATGTGTAATTTGGTGTGATGAAAATGTATTTAGCATATCGTTAACCCTTTTTACATTAGAATCTCATAGTACAAACGGTAAATAAGCGGTAAAACAGAGACATTGGAAATGTCGGGTTGTTACAGTCTCCCCTACTTTAGGGAACTTCGTCCCGAAATTTAAGTAGTAGACGTAACGAAGAGATGTGGGAATTTAGGTTTCCTATCACTTTCGAGTTCCCAAGTAGTAGACGTAACGAAGAGATGCGTAATTTGCCTTCCCACCAGACTTTCACAATGGGAATGCGGCTGAGTCGAAGTTTCTTGATCTATCGATCCATGATTTCTACTTGCTTTTCCACGAAGTGCAGTGTCTCGTTTATCTGTAAATCTTCAAGAGGTACGTGAAGATTTTCTTCGGCTAAACACTTTTTGAGGTTTGAAACATGGAAAGTCAGATGTACGTTGCTGAGTTCTAACGGTAATTCGAGTCGGTAGGCCACCTTGCCAATTCTTTCCAGAATCTTAAAGGACCTACGTATCGTGGCACTAGTTTCCCTTTCTTTCCGAACCGGATCACCCCTTTCCAAGGTGAAACCTTTAAGAGGACGTGATCTCCAACTTCGATCTGCAGGGGTTGCGTCGTTTATCGGCGTAGCTCTTTTGGCGACTGCGAACTTTCAGGAGATTGTCTCTAATCTGGAGAATTGTGTTTGTCGTTTCTTGTATTAACTCGGGGTCGGTGACCTGTGCGTCTCCGATCTCGTGCCATACAATAGGCAATCGACATTTTCTACCGTATAGTGCCTCAAAGGTGCCATTTGTATACTAGCGTGATAAGTGTTGTTGTACAAAATTCTATTAAGGGTAAATGCGAATCCCAATTACCACCAAAATCTACAATGCACGATTGAAGCATGTCTTTGAGGGCGCGGATCGTACGCTCAGTCTGACCGTCAGTCTGAGGATGATATGCGGTACTGAGGTTATGTGTACTACCGAGTGCAGATTGGAAAGTCTCCCATAGACGTGAGGTAAAGCGACCGTCGCGGTCAGAGATGATGTCACGAGGCGTCCCGTGTCGACAAATAACTTTGTCGGTATAGATTCATTCTAATCGTTCAACCTTAAAGTCTTCTCGTATCGGGATAAAATGAGCAGATTCGTAAGACGATCAACGATAACCCAAATGCTATCGTGACCAGAGGGTGTGCGAGGGAGTTTCATAACGAAGTCCATAGCTATACTCTCCCATTTCCACATCGGGATTTCGGGTTGCTCGAGTAAACCAGAGGGTCGTTGATGTTCGGCTTTAACCTTCGCACCAGTTAAGCATTTCGAAACATACATAGCGATATCCTTTTTCATGCCCGGCCAACAGTACCTAGAACGGAGGTCCTGGTACATCTTGTCGGCACCGGGGTGAATGGAATATCGAGACTTGTGAGCTTTAGTCATCAATATCTCTCAGAGGTTATTGCGACTGGGGATCCAAATATGATTGAGAGAGTAGTATATACCGTTCGGCTTATTCACTAATTGAGCTTCGACACCACATTTTATTTCCTCATACAAAGTATTCTCAATGAAACATGTGTGCTGAGCGTCGCGAATCATGTCTTCGAGATCATTCTGGGCTTGAGTATCACGAACGCGATACACATAGCTTCGTCGACTGAGAGCATCGGCTACAACGTTTGGCTTTGCTGGGATGGTAGCATATCTCACAATCATAGTCGTTGAGAAGTTCAACCCATCTGCGTTGGTGCATATTCAGTTCCTTCTGGTTGAAGATATGTTGTAAGCTCTTATGGTCGGTGACGACCGTACACTTTGTACCGTAAAGGTAATGTCGCCTTATCTTTAATGCAAACACAACTGCACCGAGTTCTAGATCGTGGGTGGTGTAGTTCTTCTGGTGGACCTTGAGTTGTCGAGACACATACGCGATAACCTTGTCTCATTTCATAAGAACACAACCAAGACCTAGGTTAGAGGCATCGCAATAAACAACGTAGTTGTCGTTTCCGTCGGGAAGTGCGAAAACGGAAGTGTCGCAAAGCATACGCTTTAGGGTTTGAAAAGCTTCCCCTATTCAGAACCCCACACAAAGTTTTATCTTTGTGAGTTAACACGTAAGAGGTACAACGATCTTTGAAAAGTCGCGATGAATCAGCGTAGAACATCGCGGGATCTTCGTGGATTCCAACTCTTTACAGCTTCTATCTTCGCGGGATCGATGTGACTTCCTGGTCATTGACGATGTGACCGGGAATTGAACTTCCTTAAGCCAAAATTCACACTTGGAGAATTTGGGTAAAGATGATTTCCTTGGAGAAGTTCGAGAACTAGACGAAGATGTCGCACGTTTTCGTCTCTTGACTTCGAGTAGATAAGAATGTCATCGATAAACACAATAATGAAACGATCCAAGAAGGCTTTGTAACCCCAACCCGAACAGGACTGATGTAACATCCGTCAAAAACGGATTTACCAAACCCGCTCCGTTTATCAACCGAACAGTCAGTCAAAAATTTCGTTGCGAATAAATGCCTAAATTTTTAAACGATCCGTAATCAATTATTATACGGAATATATATTTATTTTTGAAAACTGTCAAAATCGCAAATAAAAATGATTTGCTTCTGCCGGTTTCGAACCCGGTCTGTACCGAATCAGCAAACATACTTATCTCACACACACAAACCACTGCGCCACTGTTCTGTTTGGTAATTACTGAAATCATTAATGATAAAGTGACTTTACGAATTCAAAACCGGCGCCCAAACATTTCAGTCGTCGGAATCCCGGAAATCTCGCGAGTCTTAACTACAATTACGTTATAACGTAAACCTTTAACCAGACATCGGTTATAACCGATGATTGAAGTCCGCGACCAAAACCATAACCGCCGGGAAATTTAAATCAGATGAATCCAGTCGGAAATCAGACCAGATTCTTCAACGTTTTGCCTTATAAATTCACCCACAAACGACTGCAAACCTTTTCGCTCAAAACACAACTCTTCTCGGCGTAATTCACTCGCCGGAATTTCCTGCTCATCGCCGGAAAACCGGTTTCTCCATCCCTGGGCCTCACTGAGCCTCTGAGCTTATACCGGAGATACCCACACCCTTTGTAAGCTTCCTGAGACTCGCTGCTATAAGGAAACGTCGCCGGAGGTGAATTCTGTCGCCGGAGTTTCTGCCGGAAAACAGAGAGTCCAGTCGGTATACCTTCCGCTCAATTTTTTTTCTTTTCTCATTTATCTCACCTTAATGGACTGTAAATCGCTAATGAAACTTGAATAAAACTCGAACCAGTCAAACCTTATATCTGGTTATATTTCAGCGAGGAAGACGAGTTTTTCTGTATCATATAAGTATAATATAAATCAGATATTACTCGGGTTAGACACACAGTCCAGCGGTGGACTGTGTGTACGTTAAACATGCAAAGGTCTCGAGTTCGATTCCCGTCTCACACACGCTGCCTTAATAAAAATCATTTTTGTTAAACTGAACCGGAGTCGCCACAGTTACATGTTAAGTTTATTAATAACCGAATAATAACCAAGTTAGACACACAGTCCAGTGGTGGACTGTGTGAATGTTTAATCACACGTCACGAGTTCGAGTCCGGTCTACTGCACCGATTCAGACAATTATCTAACTTTTTAAATAAGGCAGAAAAGAAATAATAAGTTTGTTCATAAGTATAATATAAATCGGATTATTTAACAAGTTAGACACACAGTCCAGCGGTGGACTGTGTGTTAACTCAACCCACAGGTCCCGGGTTCGAGACCTGTGGAGCGCACGGTCCGATTCAGTAAAACTTTTTAGAAATAAATTGATTTTCGGATTAATCTAATTGATATATAATATAATTAAAAACAGAAATATTTCGGGTTAGACACGTAGCTCAGTTGGTAGAGCTGCGTGCACGCGTACGGGAGGTCTCGGGTTCGAGCCTCACCCAGTGCACCTTACACGCATACGAACCGGTCAAACAGTAAAGGTCAAGGTCAACGGTCAACGGTCAACGGTCAAAAAAGTCAACGTTTTTTATTATTTTTATTTATTATTTTAATTAAAAATCAATTAAAAATACTTAAAAATAACATTTTTAAGGTTAGAAAATAGCCTTAAACTCACAAGAATACACCCAACAATCCTACTAAAATGGATTAATAAAATCCATTTACTTACCGAAACCATTATGCCATTATCTAGGTTAATTTCACTCGTGATTAAAACCACTTCGCGTGCATTCAACATCATCAACCGAACGCACCCACTGTGAGTGAATCTTACAACTCTCTCCTTTTAATTACACGTTTTGGGTGTGTCATGTGTCACTAAAATAGTTAATCGTTTATTTAAACTTGTGCCATACCATATCGTGATCTAAACTTAGATTGTTTATATTGTTGTGATTATGTATTTCATTTTGTCAACTTATATGAAATTCATTCATTAAGCCCATCAGTTCCTCGTGAGAGACGAGTTGAGCAACGCGTGCCTCAAAACCAATCCATTATTGTTCATGTGTGTATTATTGAGTTTATATTGTTTGTAGTTATGTCTTTCATATTATCATGTTTATGCAATTCATTCATTAGGCCCCATCAGTTCCTCGTGAGAGACGAGTTGAGCAACGCGTGCCTCTAAACGATCCATTATTGTTCATGTGTGTATTGTTTAATATTAATTGATTGATGAATAAGTTTACATCTATTTTTACTCATGTGTGGTTGTGCACTTATTTCATAATCATTAAATAAACTTGTTCAAATGTTTTCCATAGGATTCACTCGCCAACTTTTGTTGATCCAAAAACCCTTTTTACACATGATACAGGTGAACAGGATGAAGCAAGGAAAACATAGGAATGCCTTAGAAGAAAACAATGAAGCTAGATTGATATTTAGACATGTTGTAATATTGATTGTAATTTCCATTAAAGTGTATAAATGAATATGAAACGTTAAAATAAATGACATGAGCTTTGATGATAACCCAATCATGCCCCGATCACCTTTTCCGCTGCGGGTCGGGGTGTGACAGATTGGTATCAGAGCCATGACTATAGGGATATAGGATAGGTTATTAGACCCTTAGAGCCTATACTATAGTTTGCCTAAATTTTAATTGATTAGGTGGTTACACACAAACTTATGATTTTATTTGTTTCATATTTGTTTATACTTACAGTCAAACATACATAATTATATACATATTCATTATACATATATCAATGTTCATATATTCAATTCATTTTCATACTCTCATTATCCAAAGATTTTGTTGCAATTTTCAAATCTCATCAAAGTAAGTTCTGCGACGGCATGTAGTAACTAGAAGGGTACAAGTACCGGTAGTCGGAACGCCCTGTCTAGGTTGGCATTCGTATAAATCCAATATAACGGACCAGTTTGCCTACCTGGGGACCAACGATGAGAGTACGAAGGACCTATTAGGCCAAAGCATGCCACACCAAACGTCGTTCGAACTAACCCACTTTGAGGTGTCACCGTGTCTACACCTGGACACATTCCGAATACCATACGTTGTATACATATTTCTCGATTTTCTCCGGGTTTTAGTGTACGCAACCAGGCTAACACATGCGAACCATATGAAAAACCCGGTATTCATGGGGGCCCACATGATTACGAAGGTGAAGTATGGCGGCATGTAGGGCCTAATGGCGAGCAAAGCCCAAGACATCCTATGGATGTAGTAGATTTATTTTTCTATAATTATTTTATGAATGTTCATTCCTAATGCGACCCATGATCCCAAAAGCATCCAACTCATACTCTTGCATGTATTCCTTGTAGATGTCTTCTAACCTCACCCGTAGGAAGATGAGAGCAGAAAAGCCCGCGAGCGCATGGCTGCCTAATCGCTCAACAAATGGCTGCCGTAATACCCAACATTGTAATCCAAGTACAACAAGCACTTACCGCTAATCCTGCCAATCAAGAAAATCAAAACGTTATCAACTCACCCCAAATACCACTAAATGCACCTACAAGCAATTTCAAATCATGCGACCCTCCGAAATACAAAGGGACTGAAGGTGTCACCTGCTCTCCTCCATTGGTTTGAAGAGATGGAGAACATTTTCTAAATTTCGATTGCCCGATGATCGCAAAGTGCGTTATGCTACTGGTCGTTATATGGAATAGCACTTACTTGGTGGAAACAGAGAAGGCAAAACGAGGTGTGGAAGATACTATGTCCTTAACTTGGAACGAATTGAAGGAAATCATGACCAGACGATTTTGCCCAAGGAGCGAAATCAAGAAGTTAGAAGATGAATTTTACTCATTGAAGCAAGTAGAAGGAGACCACATCACCTACAACAAAAGATTTCTCGAGTTACATCAAATGGTTCCCAACATGTTCACTCCCTCTCTACCGTTTGATCGAGCACTACATTCGTGGTCTTCCGTCAAAGATTCAAGACCCTGTGATAAGTACCAAGCCTGCAACTTTGGAAGCAGCAATGGAGCTAGCAACAGAGCTCACCGAGAACCGAATCCGAAACAAAGACTTCAAGGAGGAGAAGGGGAAGGATAAAGAATCGACTGAAACCTCCGACTCCACTCAAACTGAATCCCCTTCTCAACCCAATCCTAAGAGAAGAAGAGTCGGGCGACTTTTCGCTGCGACCCAACGAAATCAACCAGTTTTACACGCCATACCCATCCGAGCTATCCCAATCACCCAAGTGGCACCCAACTCAGCTTACCCAGATAAGAAACCATATCTTGGACCTCACCCTCGATGCAACAACTGTTTTTATCACCATCCCCATACCCTACCTTGTCGTCTATGTGCAACTTGTGGACGCTATGGTCATTTGAGCAATGTTTGTCGCACCTTTCAAAACCAAACCTTTTTCCCTACTCAAAACATGGCCCAAACTTATCACCAACCCCAATACCCCATGTTCCCACATGCTCGAGCTTGTTTCAATTGTGGCGACCCTACCCACTTTAGGAACACATGCCCTCAATTGGTTAACGTTATCAACACTCAAGCCCAATTAAACCCAGTTAACCAAGTAAACCAAGAAAACCCAAACACTATGCCACCAGCAAGAGGAAGAGTCTTCAATATCAACGCCAATCCTGTCGAAGATAATGACGGCCCAAACGAAGATACTCAGCTAGTCCTCTTCACCGAAGATCCAGATTCAACCCCTATCGTTTAGTTTGATGTTTTTCCATGTGTAGACTGTTAGAGAAATTATTGGATATGATATATTATATATTGTTTTCAGTATATGCTTTGCCGAGGCCGTGGCTCCCCATCCATCGAGGTTGATTGGATCCCCATTTTATTATGTGGTTGATCTTGGCGTGCCCGCACGATCGGCTCCGTTTGTTTGAGCCTTGATCGTCATTTCATTTTACATTTCAATACATGCAATACGCTCGGCTCCGTTTGATTGAGCCTTGAGCGCACATTTCAATTTACATTCCCAGTTCATGCAATACGTTCGGCTCCGTTTGATTGAGCCTTGAGCGCACATTCAATTTCATTATCAGTATCTTGTGGTTGTGGTGTTTGTAGTAGAGTCGCATCGAACCAACCATAATTTGCGGATAAAGTCAATGAAAATTTGACAAGGATATGGTGGATACGCCGATGGTACTTCCTATATATAAGTATTCTTGTCAAATGATCAAATGATCGGAGGCATTATCAGGCAGTTATGAGAGGTTCCATGCATAGATTTGATTGTGTTGATGATTGTTTAGATCAATTTCAGTACATTCAATACGTTCGGCTCCGTTTGATTGAGCCTTGACGCACATACAATTTCATTCAATACGTTCGGCTCCGTTTGATTGAGCCTTGAGCGCACATACAATTCATTCAATATCGTCAGCTCCGTTTGATTGAGCCTTGAGCGCACAGACAATTTCATTATCAATATCTTGTGGTTGTTGTGTTTGTAGTAGAGTCGCATCGAACTAACCATAACTTGCGGATAAAGTCAATGAAAATTTGACAAGATATGGTGGATACGCCGCTGGTACTTCCTATATATAAGTATTCTTGTCAAATGATCGGAGGCATTATCAGGCGGTTATGAGAGGTTCCATGCATAGGCTGTTTGTGTGGTTAAGTTATTCATTTTCAGTACATGCAATACGCTCGGCTCCACCCGATTGAGCCTTGAGCACACAATTCAATTTCAGTACATTCAATACGTTCGGCTCCGTTTGATTGAGCCTTGAGCGCACATCCATTTCATTTTCAGTACATGCAATACGATCGGCTACTTTCGATTGAGCCTTGATCGCCCAGATATATTTCATTTCAGTATTTTATGTTTGTTGTATTGGTTGTAGAGTTATAGGACTAATCATAATTCACTGATAAAACCAATGAAAATTTGACAAGAATATGGTGGATACGCCGCTGGCACTTCCTATATATAAGTATTCTTGTCAAAGGATCAGAGGCATTATCGGACGGTTATGAGAAGTTTTATGTAGGATTTATTAGTTTCTTGGTAACCAATCATAACTTGTGGATAAAACTAATGAAAATTTGGCAAGAATATGGTGGATACGCCGCTGGTACTTCCTATATATAAGTATTCTTGCCAAAGGATCAGAGGCATTATCAGGCGGTTATGAGAAGTTCCATGTAGGATTTAGTATTGCCTTGGTTGGAATTTGTGTTACATTTATATCATTATGTTATTTAAAGAGATTGGAATGTGTTCCATTTCTACATAAACTAACCTCTCCATCATAACAAACGAGAGAGGAACTTCCACCATTCAAACATATATGCTATCAGAATGTGGATTCAAATATTTGCTGTTGTGTTTATTCATGATCAAATATTTGCTGATGTGTTTATTTATGTTCAAATATCAGCTGTTGTGTTTTATTTATGTTCCATATAGGTTGTAGTGTTAGAAGTTTTGCCTTAGGATATAACCATACTTTCCCAAACGTATCTAAACTCTTATGCATGATATCATTTTTAGCAAATCATTTCTGCTTATCAATACTTATACAGTAGGCAACAAAAAGCGATTCCTGAATAGGGTGCTTAACCCTTACAAGGAACGTTACCGCCTCGAACAAAAACTTAAACCCTCATTTTTCTGAGCATACAACTGTCAAACAAAACATCATCATTCTTTTAGTCAAATATATCACAATTTAAATTTCGGGACGAAATTTCTAAAAAGCAGGGGATACTGTAACATCCGTCAAAAACGGATTTACCAAACCCGCTCCGTTTATTAACCGAACAATCAGTTTAAAATTTCGTGGCGTATTTAATGCCCAAATTAATTTTGAACGATACATAATTAATTATTATATTGGAATATATAATTTGTTTTTGAAAAATTGTTAAAAATAATGAAATAAAAATATAATGGTTCTGCCGGGTTTCGAACCTGGGTCAGTCAGCTGGTCAACAGTCTTATCGCACACACACTCAACCACTGCGCCACTAGTGTTCCTTGTTAATTATTAGAATCAATTAATTCATAACATGAATCCCAAATTCAAAACCGGCGCCCAAATTTCAGTCGTCGGAAATCCCAGCGATCTCGCGAGATTGGACGGTTTCTTCAAGTCTTAACGTAAACATTTAAACCCACATCGGTTATAACCGACGCCTGAGTCCGCGACACAAGCTATAACCGCCGGAGATTTTTTAACCGACGAATCAAGTCGGAAATTGGACCAAATTCATCGATAACCTGCCTTATAAATACCTCCTCGAACCTCTGCAAGCTTTTTCGCTCAAAACCGCACCTTTACCCGACGTAATTTCACTCGCCGGAAAACTTCTGCATATCGCCGGAAAACCGGGTTTTTCACTTCTGTGCCTTACTCTAAACACTGAACACTCAAAACTCATACCGAAGCTACCCACATTCATCTCAAGCTCGTTGAAGACCCTCTGCCGCAAGACATACGTCGCCGGAATCTTTTGCTGTCACCGGAGTTTCGCCCGAGAAACAGAGGAGTCCAGTCGGTATACCTTACGCCTAATTTTTCTTTCTTTTTATTTATATCTCACCTGTAATTAACTGAAACACACTAACAAACATGAATAAAACTTCGAACCAGTCAGTCATCGTTTCTGGTTAAAACTGACGAAGAAGACGAAGTTTCGGTAACATATAAGTTTAATTTAATTCAAGATATAACTCGGGTTAGACACACAGTCCAGCGGTGGACTGTGTGCACATTAAACACGTAAACGTCTCGAGTTCGAATCTTGTTCCACGCATGCTTGCCTTAATAAAAATGTCTTTTTTGTTAACCGAACCGGAGTCACCGCTGTACATGTTAAGTTTATTAATAACCGGAATAATAACCAAGTTAGACACACAGTCCAGTGGTGGACTGTGTGAATGTTTAATCACACGTCACGAGTTCGAGTTCGGTCTACTGCACCGATTCGGACAATTATCTAACTTTTTAAAATAAGGCAGAAATGAAATAATAAAGTTTGTTCATAAGTATAATATAAATCGGATTATTTAACAAGTTAGACACACAGTCCAGCGGTGGACTGTGTGTTAACTCAACCCACAGGTCCCGGGTTCGAGACCTGTGGAGCTCACCGGTCCGATTCAGTAAAATCTTTTTAGAAATAAATTGATTTTCGGATTAATCTAATTGA
This sequence comes from Scalesia atractyloides, assembly GCA_947069175.1. NCBI lineage: Eukaryota > Viridiplantae > Streptophyta > Magnoliopsida > Asterales > Asteraceae > Scalesia > Scalesia atractyloides. Next base: position 69,254,019 of record CAMTDV010000019.1, read on the forward strand.
TATATAAATATAATTAAAAACAGAAATATTTCGGGTTAGACACGTAGCTCAGTTGGTAGAGCTGCGTGCACGCGTACGGGAGGTCTCGGGTTCGAGCCTCACCCAGTGCACACTTACACGCATACGAACCGGTCAAACAGTCAAGGTCAAAGGTCAACGGTCAACGGTCAAAAAAGTCAACATTTTTTATTATTTTTATTTATTTATTTTAATTAAAAATCAATTAAAAATACTTAAAAATAACATTTTTAAGGTTAGAAAATAGCCTTAAACTCACAAAAATACACCCAACAATCCTACTAAAATGGATTAATAAAATCCGTTTACTTACCGAAACATTATGCCATTATCTAGGTTAATTTCACTCGTGGTTAAAACCACTTCGCGTGCATTCAACATCATCAACCGAACGCACCCACTGTGAGTGAATCTTACAACTCTCCCCTTTTTAATTACACGTTTTGGGGTGTGTCATGTGTCACAAAATAATTAACTCGTTTATTTAAACTTGTGCCATACCATATCGTGATCTAAACTTAGATTGTTTATATTGTTGTGATTATGTATTTCATTTTGTCAACTTATATGAAATTCATTCATTAAGCCCATCAGTTCCTCGTGAGAGACGAGTTTAGCAACGCGTGCCTCAAAACCAATCCATTATTGTTCATGTGTGTATTATTGAGTTTATATTGTTTGTAGTTATGTCTTTCATATTATCATGTTTATGCAATTCATTCATTAGGCCCATCAGTTCCTCGTGAGAGACGAGTTGAGCAACGCGTGCCTCTAAACGATCCATTATTGTTCATGTGTGTATTGTTTAATATTAAATTGATTGATGAATAAGTTTACATCTATTTTTACTCATGTGTGGTTGTGCACTTTATTTCATAATCAATTAAATAAACTTGTTCAAATGTTTTCCATAGGATTCACTCGCCAACTTTTTGTTGATCCAAAAACCCTTTTTACACATGATACAGGTGAATAGGATGAAGCAAGGAAAACATAGGAAATGCTTAGAAGAAAACAATGAAGCCTAGATTGATATTTAGGACATGTTGTAATATTGATTGTAATTTCCATTAAAGTGTATAAATGAATATGAAACGTTAAAATAAATGTCATGAGCTTTGATGATAACCCAATCATGCCCCGATCACCTTTTCCGCTGCGGGTCAGGGTGTGACACATACGCTTTAGGGTTTGAAATGCTTCCCCTATTTAGAACCCCACACAAAAGTTTTATCTTTGTGAGTTAACACGGTAAGAGGTACAACGATCTTTGAAAAGTCGGCGATGAATCAGCGGTAGTAACCCGCCAATTCAAGAAAAGAACGGATTTCAGACGGAGTCTTCGGTGGATTCCAACTCTTTACAGCTTTTATCTTCGCGGGATCGATGTGACTTCCCTGGTCATTGACGATGTGACCGGGAATTGAACTTCCTAAGCCAAAATTCACACTTGGAGAATTTGGAGTAAAGATGATTTCCTTGGAGAAGTTCGAGAACTAGACGAAAATGTCGCACGTTTTCGTCTCTTGACTTCGAGTAGATAAGAATGTCATCAATAAACACAATAATGAAACGATCCAAGAAGGCTTTTGTAACACCCCAACCCGAACAGGGCTGACGTGTCACTATTACAGATATCAAAAACCAAACACAATCCATTTATCAAAGAAAAGTAGGATCCAAAAGACAACCAAAGGTCTCCAAAACAAACCAAGAAATTCTAAGTCTTAATTAATTGAAATACGAAAATAAATAATAAATAAAAGTCTCTATTCCTGAATTGCATTAACTCTCATCATCACTAGTTCCCCACATTTCCCTGATTACCTGCCAACAAATAAGACAACACAACAAAGAAAACTACGGCTATGCCAAAGGTTGCTCAGTAACGGAAGAATCAACAGTACAAGTAAAGACTGATATACAGAAAGCAAAACTGAACTGATGCATGCACAACTCACAAACATATGCTAACTAATTCAGAAGTATAGATCCGATACACAATCTGAACATAATCAGATGTTGTATAGAAACATACCAGAGACATATCAAATACATATACTTAATTACACGACCACAATATATCAACAAAACACGTCATGTAATATGGAAGCACCCAGAGCCAGAAACAGAGGGATACATAGCTAGCTAATCCATGCACCTATGACATGGTGTGTGCGGCGTTTACACATTATTCCATCCCCCGGAAGTCAGAAGTCGGAAGTCAGAACTAGGATCGATCCATACGCCTCTAAGGGGCCAAGGTGCTACACAAGCACAAGTCAGAGACGCCGTGATTTTGATTACGCACTGTCACGGAAAGTGTTCATGTCGTTGACTCCCAAACAACAAGTCAGAAGTGCTCGGGTGACAGAGTACAAAAGCTAAGGTCATGTAACCAAAATACCAACCGAAAATAATTCCAATGGGAGCATGCAATAATGATTACAACTGCTAAAGTCTATTGCACGCTACTACGAACTTATCAATTAATAAATGCGAAATGGAAATGACTATGGAAACAAACAAAATCCGTACTACAAGGTAACAGATATATAAAAAAATACTGTGATGAGAAGACCAAATAATCGTACCTTTTTCCGATAAGTGAACTAGCAAAGCAATCTAGGTCGCCCACAGTTAACCACAAAAACCTAAAATATACTTTACGCATTAGATTTATTGAAATTTGCCATATTAGCTGGTTGTTAGTTTGTTGACCACTAAAGCTCTTAGAATTTGTCATGTGGTTGTTATATACGTGGTTCCGTATAATTCATTTAACTTACTTTACCATTAATCAACAATTACTAATTATATTAAAATAATTTATGTAGCATTTGGTAGGCATTCGATCATGGAAAACTATTAATAAACATATTTGAAACTTTAACTTAGCAACTCTTACGTTTAAATGCTAACACTATGTTTCAGTAAACTTATACATATATTTGAAATTATAAATTATAAAGTATATAATTTAAATGGTTGTTGTATACATAAAAAAATATAATAATAAATGGCAAATTATGTTTCGTATTTCCTTGTTGTTCTTTATAATGACCTGATGTATACATACCTACGTACATAGCACATATGAAACACTCATGCATACATGACCCATCTCTACATATATTATGACATAGACATAACACTACACACTCATCACACATACACTATACACATCATATAATTCACATACTCACTCATACAACTTACACACACATTCCCATACAACCAAACAATTAATATGCACATCATGCACACTCAACACATGCATGACAACTTGCTTAAAGAGATACATATGCAGTACACACATTCGCACATGAAAATACACACGCATATAGTAACATATATATATATATATATATATATATATATATATATATATATATATATATATATATATATATATACTCTCACTCATATCATAATTTATATATACCCACGCGCATGAACATTATACACACCTATTGTAATATATACATAATATATATGTCAGAAAAATGTACACACAACACAAATCGTAATAAATATATATATATATATATATATATATATATATATATATATATATACACAATTCACACAACACATGAATCAATTACACATCCATATATCCAATCAAATTAACAGAATCTATTTTTTTTCTTTTCGGTTCATCTTCTTAAATGTGTCCATATTTCTAGATCGATAAAACATGAGAATACAAGAAAAAAAACGGACCTTGTGTTGACCAAGATACAATACGGAGTCAGCACGGTTTCGTTTCGGTGCTGCGTCAGTGGTTGTCGCGGCTAAAGAAAGAGATTGAATATGGGCTAGGAAAGCGAGGTACTCTTTGCGTAAGTACTTGTTCGCTTGAATGCACAACATAAGCTTCAATTCTCTTGAGGGTCCTTTGCCGTAAACATGTAGTTGATCAGCGTTTGAGAGCGGAAAGCGAATCATCTTATCATAACAAACAACTTCGGCACGATTTCCACGAAGAAAATCCATGCCTACTATGACATGAAAACTACCTAATTGCATAGTTATGAGAACGATAATGAAAGAGTGATTGTTAAGATCAAGAATACAATCACGTAAAACAGATTTAACGGTGATGGTTCTTCCGGTGGCGACTTTGACATCGAAGGTCCTTGGGAGGTTAACGCGTTCACATTTTAATTTTTTTTTCGAATTCAAGCGATACAAAACAGTTATCGGCTCTGGTATCAAATAAGCAAGAAGCATAAATACCATTAACGAGGAACGTACCATTGACAACATTGTTGTCATTCTAGGCCTGCCTGAGGTTGATGTTGAAAGCTCTTCCACGCACAGCTTGTGGATGTTGCTGTTGCTACTACGGTTGTGGTGGTTGTGGCTGAGGCTGCGGCTCTTGTTTCACGATGCGGTACGGGCAGACGTTGCTAAAGTGGCTAGGATCACCACAAGTGTGGCAAGCACGTGCATGATTGATTGGTGCTTGCGGTGTCGGTTTGACCTGAGGAGCGCGGGGTGGAGCTGGCAGTGTTGCGATGGCTTGAGGAGCTTGCTAACGAGGGCCTGTGCGGCAGCTGACTGTGAAATGACCATAGTAGTTACAATTGGTACATAAGCGACAGTTGCCTCCAACTGCATGGTGATAGGTGCACTTCGGGCATAGAGGATGGTTTCCAGTATACGCACGCTTAGCTAGTGGTGCAATGGGAGTAGTAAGTTGATGTGGCTGGGAGTTCATGGTGTATCGCGCAGTTCTTGCTTGAGTTCCTTCGCTTGCGACCTTTAGACTTGGCAGAAACATCGGGATGTGGCACTAAGCGACGAGATTGTTCGAGAGAATCCATAACAACTATTTTTGCAACAATAATTAATTAAATCCTAATTCCATAAATACTAAACAAAATTGCCATACAAATGGTCAAAAATGGAATACAACTGTCTCAAGCAATTTAAACAAACAACATAGATGAATTAGGCGGGTATCAAGGATCCTAATCCATTTCAGCATACGATCCATCTACCTGCCACATACGTTAAAATAAAAGTCAATACATAATGTAAAGGTGAATAAACAAGTTTAGCATAAGTATAGTAATGAAAGCCCAGCATGTATAAACGTAACATATGAATTATGTTAGCTAATTTAGCATCGACACAAGCTAACCAACATACATGCAATGCTCCGCATCTTCTGTACTTTCCATATTTAGAAAGTTGTGTTTGCATTCTATTTTTAGAAACTTGTATTCTTACTTCATTTCAATCTTTGTAATCTCGAGGCTTTGATCATAATGGAAATCATATTTTTATATCAACCATGTTTAATCATACATTCATAGTATGTAATCAGTCGTGAAATACATGTTTTAATTTAAAGCCGAGACATATATCGAGACTATTTTGTACTTATGCTATATTAAACTTGTGTACTCGCCAATGCTTTTGTGTTGAACTATACTTTTAACATGTTGCAGGATGATGATGATGACATTGATGAACCTTAGTAGGGATGACATAGAAACACAACTAGAATGCTAGATTTTTATGTTCTATTTTTGTTAAACATGTTGTACTTTGATCATTTAAATGTTGTATTTTGGAATTCATATGTTGTACTTTGACAATTTAAAATGAAATGAAATTTTGTTATCTTAATTATTGTCACAAACTAGTGTTTTGATTGTTGAATATTGGAAAAATGTGAATATGTTTTTTGATCTCCAATGCCAGACATACAAACGATTATATAGAGAAAAAGATCCACCACTAATCCCTAAGAAAGTGGATCACCATTAAGACTATATCACCAATCAATCCTAAATATATCAATCACCGTAACAACCAAAGTAAGCTAAAATAATATGAAAATAGATTCCTTTAATATTCCCCCTCAGCTTGAGCATGGATATGCCGTAACGTTCAAGCTGGATCCGAATGTCTCGAATAAGTATCTCGGTAAGCCCTAGGTGAAAATGTTTGGGTACTGTTCTGGTGATGGGACATGGAGCACTTTAACGTGGCCTATCTGAACCTTTTCACAAACAAAGTGGATTTCCATTTCAACGTGTTTGGTACGCTGATGTTGCACGGGATTCCCGGATAAGTAAATGACTGAGATATTATCACAAAATATTATTGTGGCTTTGTTTGTTGGAGTCATTAGCTCAAGAAGGAGATTTCTGATCCATGTGGCTTTTGCAACAGCATTTGCTACGCCCCGATATTGGGCTTCCGCACTTGATCTAGAGATGGAAAACGATAAGGGTTGACGGGGTGGGGTCATCTAGGAAGGTGTAAACAGTGGGGGAGGATAACTCAGTGAACGGGAACGTGTTCTTATCAAAGGTCACATGATGTGAGAGATGGAAGCGACCCGTGATAGGATCATAACATCTGTATCCGCGGAAGTCAGATGGATAGCCAAGAAACACACATCGGGCGGATCGGGGTAGGAGTTTGTTTGGTTGAGTGGCGGACATGTTAGGGTAACACGCACAACCGAAAATGCGAATGTGATCATATGTGGGTTGGCGGAAATATAAGGCATGGACGGGTGTTTGGAGATTTAGGTGAGTGGTGGGTAAAATGTTGTGGAGGTGTGCCGCCGTGTGTAGAGCCTCAACCAAAAATTGGGTGGGAAGGTGGACGTGAACTAGAAGAGCCCGAATGACATCGTTCAAGCGACGAATCATCCGTTCCGATCGGCCATTATTTTGGGAGGTTTGGGGACAAGCGAAACGAAAAAGAAGACCGTTTTTATCGGCAAAATTTTTAAAGTTATTATTATCGAATTCCCCGCCGAGGTCACATTGAAATGTTTTGATGAGTAGGTGAAATTGGGTTTGGATGAGTTTGTGAAATTTGGTGAATGTGTTAAAAGTGTCGGATTTGAATTTGAGTGGGCACACCCAAACATAATGCGTATAGTTGTCAATCAAAACCACATAATATTTAAATCCAGAATTACTTAAAATAGGAGATGTCTACAAATTGCAATGCACAATATCAAATGGTTTAAAAGTACGAGAAATAGATTCCACAAACGGTAACCTTTTACTGTTTGACAATTGACAAGACGAACAAAAAGATGAGTCAATAGTTTTATTGCATGAAATACGAAAAGTGCGTTGAAGATTGCGTAGCACGTTCGCTCCGGGATGTCCGAGACGATCATGCCATGGTGGATGAGTGGTAGATGATAGCAAAGCAACTTTCGGGTCGGAGAAAGGGTAGAGATCTCCACTGCTATTGTGGCGGGAAAGGAGCCGTCCATCCTTGAGGTTCTTCAAAGAAAAACCAAAAGGGTCAAATTCAACGGAAACTTGATTATCAATAATAAATTTACGCACAGATAAAAGATTTTTGATAACACACGGTGGTGAAGGATGTTATTAAGTTTGTAGGTTTTGTTTGGGAGGGTGTATAAGCCATTACCGGAACCAGTGACGGGTAGGCGTTGGCCATTTCCAACGAATATAGGACTTGAAGGTAATAATGATGGGCTAGTATAGTACCTGGATCGGATGTGATGTGAGACGAGGCCCTGGTGTCCATGTTCCATTGCGGGTCATGATAATTTAAACTCATGGTAGAGAGTGCAACACCAATGTCACTTGGGCAGAGAGCATTTCCATGTTGTTAACCGAAACCAGGCGGGGGGTTTGAATTGGATTGTTGGGCTAGATGGGCCTGATGTGGTTGTTTAAAGTTGGTAATGGGTTTTTGAGGGTAGTGGGCCGGGTGGGAGGGGTATGGTGTGGGTGGGGGTGTCCAAGATGGTTGGGTAAAAGGTTAATGGGACGAGGCAAAGTGTGACTGGGATGATGGGTCATAAAATGGCTGAGATGAACTTTGAGAGTTTCCCTAAGAATTCGATTCACGACAACCGGTGGACAGAGGTTGCCGGCTACTGCCCCCTTGGTGACCCCCACGTTATCCACGGCCTCTAGCTGCCTTTGCCGCGTCGTAGTTTCGCCCCCGATACCGTCGGTATACGGAGAGCGAGGGATATCAGTTTCAGCGTGATTATTAGAGTGTAAGAGTACCGTGTCACGGTTGTTATTGGGTCGAGCAGAGAGTCGAGTTTGCTCGTCTTCAATTATGGGCGGTGATGGTGCCTCGTATTCGATGGGAAGACCACAAACCATTTGTATAACAAGGCGGCTATCGTTACTGGTTGATCAACGTCGTGTAATTGCTCCGCGAGATCCTTCAAAGTTTGACAGTAATCATCAAAGGACGAACACGAGTTTAGACTGGTGTTGGTGAATTTGGTTTCAAGGGTGACAACTCTAGCATGTTTGTTGTTGACAAAGACTTCTTGAATTTTTAGCCATGCGGCTCTAGCCGTGATATCGGTGTCGAGAACACGGGCTAGCAGATCGTCGGATAATGTAATATATATCCACTGTAGGATGAGAGCATCAAGTTCAGACCAGGCAGAGAATATTGGGTCAGATTCTTCCGGTGGTTTGGTGCCGTCAAGGTGATGGAGGACTTTATAGGCACGGACATGGAGTTTAAATAGTTTAACCCAAGAGGAATAGGTTACTTTCTTGCCGTCGAGAGTTCGTATTTTATTGTTGATGTTCGTAACAGTGTAGGCGGGGTGTAAGGGTTGTTTTTCTGGTGGAGTTTGGTTGTTTGTGGTTGAAGAAGACGAACACAAGAAACAAGAAGGAAAAAAAATTAGCTATTATTTGTGGCTCTGATAACCATGTTGAATATCGGAAAATTGTGAATATGTTTCTTGATCTCCAATGCCTGACATATAAACGATTATATAGAAAAAGAGATCCACCACTAATCCCTAAGAAAGTGGATCACCATTAAGACTATATCACCAATCAATCCTAAATATATCAATCACCGTAACAACCAAATTAAGCTAAAATAATATGACAATAGATTCCTTTAATAATGATGTCTCGAGAAATCTATTTATGTTCGTCCCGATGATTCCGCCATCGGTTAGGGTGTGATAGATTGGTATCAGAGCTATAACTATAAGGAATTAGGAAAAATTTGCGATGATTTGACCTAGTCTATAGTCTAAGTAACCATACTTGACCATTCTTGTTTTGATGCTTCAAATACTCAAATTCTTCCTGTTTGCTTCAATTTCATCTTTTGTCTTAAAATTCCGTATGTCTTTCCTACAACGATTTACCATACACACATGAGGACGTGAACACACTCGCATTATACAAACGGCATGATTTCATCAAAATAGGAGTGAAACCCTCACTTTGGTGAAAGGCTCTCGATCCGCATTCTCGATTTCCATGAAATTATACATCAAGATAGGAGTGACATCTTCACCTTGATGAAATTTCGTCTTGCTTATTCTAGTGGACCCTTACCAACGAGCCGGATTTAAGTCCTTACCTCGTTTGATAAGTACAACCACACTTAGGGAATGACGTTGTCCAGTTAGGGGTGATACCCGCATCTTGGTAACAAGTCCCATTCCTTGATTTTCGAATCCCGCCAAAGTCTCGAACTTTCGAATGACTAAGGATATGTAGGAACCGAAAGGGTGAATACCGTTAACCGAAATTTCGACGAGAGTATTTTACCTATTAGGCCAAAGCATGTTTCCCAAACTTAAAAGAACTTTCGATCACTTTGGTTTAGTCAAAGTTTCGTTTCGGAACAATCCAAATTTTAGTAAAAAACCACCATTATACTATTATCAATTTTATGCATAACATAACTCAAACATCTCTTTTTCAAAATTCAAATTATTTTATCAATGATTACTCACATATCGAACTTATACTTTTCATATATCTCTAATTTTGGGTCTCAAAAGTGGAGAATATGATAAAATCAACAAATCTTTTATCGATCATTTTTCCAAAACTAATTGTAGAGGTTATTTTGATTTTAGAAGTAAATGGGTTTTTGAGGATAAAGTTTGAATGATCATGCTTTTTTTTTTTTGTCTATCCCCCTTTTTTTTTACTTCAGTAGCAAAAATATATATATATATTAAATTTACTTTTCTACTTACATTTTAGAATCTACTGGTATGGCTTTTCTTGAAGCTTTTGCAGATCTTAAATATACGTCTCTTATCACAGGAGCAAGGGATCTAGAAATAATTTATCCAACTATCTCTGATACCACTTGTTGGTCTCCTTTTCTGATCCTGTTTGAGTGATGCAACGCTCTTCTATCGTATAGACAAGTGTTTGTGGAATATATAAACATTCAATGAATAAAATAGATAATGAGAGTGGGTTTCTTCAATGATTAATTCTATAAATAAATGTATCAATCTACTAACACAAGAATTAATCTTTGTTTGGTGGAATCAATCAAAGAAGAAGGGGTCGATCCGAGAATGGACTCGAATCTTGAATATCACCCCATGGAACAATCGGGGGTAATTCTCATGAAACTCTATTTAGAAATTTTACTTCGCGTGACACACATAATCCTACAAGAGAATTATGTATACAGAGATTCCATTTGTAGTATCTCAATTGTAATTAGTTGATAGAATGTTGGTTTGTGTACTCATCCATTTGTCATGTGGCTTAACTTTTTATCCTCTGTGTTACCAACTTGTTCCATTTGAGAGCTATCACAATTTGAGATATTAATCTGTTCATAACATATATTAACTTATGAGCACAATTCTTTGACTTGTATCTTGTAAACTTCATAATGTCCCGCAACATATTGAAGTCTTGTAACCTTGTAGTGATCTTTTAATCAAAGAAGTTTCCATATCAGAAGCTTGTTTATTTTCTGTCTCAGTCTTCATATTTAGTACTTCTAGGACGATTCATCAGTCGGTTCGCGTTGATGGAATTAATTCTACGTAACTTTTACAGTTTTCAACAACAAATACAAAAAATAGTCCTAACATTTGTCAAACCTAAAATTTTTAAAATGAGATCCTCCATCACTAATGATGACCCGAGGAATCCCTATCCTTAAAAATATGTGGGTTTGGACAAAATTGCAAACTATGGAATGGTCGTTCATTTTGGTGGCTATTGCTTCGACCCACTTAAACACATAGTCAACGACCACCAAAATGTACACGTTACTATAAGAGTTTGGGAACGGGCCCATGAAATCAATCTCCCGTACATAAAAAATATCAACTATAAGGATTGGTTGCATGGGCAGCTCGTCCCGTTTAGCTATGTTCCCTAATTTTTTACATTACACATAATTTTTAGAGAACTCAAAAGCGTCTTTAAAAAATAGCAGGCCAATAAAGCCCACTGTTTAGCACTTTCTGTCCAATTTTGTGACCACTAAAATGGCCCCCGCAAGCAAATGAATGCAAGTACATCAGCACACTCGGAGTCTCCTCATTTGGTATGCATCTTCTGACAACTTGATCCACACAAACTCGGAACAAGTCTGGATCCTCCAATCTATAGAATTTGATATGAGACAAGAAGTATACCCGCTTCCTCCTATCCCATTGAGCTGGCAAATCACCTGTAACCAAATAGTTAACGATATTAGCAAACCAAGGAAATTTAGAATATGTAAAATATGCTCATCGGGAAAAGTCTCATTGATCTCCACAATCGTAGGACCCTCTTCTACCATCAAAAAGGACAAGTGGTTGTCCACCACATTTTCACTACCTTTTTGTCCCTAATTTCCAAGTCAAATTCATGTAACAATAAAACCCATAGAATTAGTCTTGGCTTAGCATCTTTCTATTCCATAAGATACCTTACGGCAATATGGTTAGAATATATAATTACTTTATTACCCCATATGTAAGCATGAAACTTACCCAACGTATACACTACCGCGAGTAGCTCTTTTTCGATTGTTGTATAATTCAACTGAGCATCTGAAAGAGACTTACTCGCGTAGTATATAGCAACCAGCTTTTCGTCAACCCTTTAACCTAACACGGCCCCAACTGCGTAATCAGTTTTCATCACACATGATTTAGAATGGTAAAGGCCAATTCAGTGATTGCAAGATTGGGACTTCAATTAATTTTTCTTTCAAAATGTTAAAGGCTTTTATCACAATTTTCGTCAAAAACAAATGGCACATCTTTTAAAAAAAATGTTACATAATGGTTTTTGTAATATCACTAAACCCTTTTTATAAACCTCATATAAAGACCTGTGTGGCCTAAAAAAGATCGAATACCCTTAACACATTTGGGATAAGGTACAGTAGAAATAACTTGCACCTTGGCATGATCTACCTCTATCTCGACTAGAAACAACATGTCCTAACACAATCCTCTCTTGAACCAAAAATGGCTCTTTTCCCAACTCAAGACCAAATTGGTTTCTCCACATCTTTTTAAAAAGTTTTCCAGTAACATGTTTCAAAAGATACCCAAAAATGGAGAAGTCATCCATGAAAGATACTCATCATACACTTGGATCCAAAAAGATACTCATCATACACCTTTCAAAGGTGGCAGAGGCATTACATAATCCGAATGCCATTCGCCTAAATGCAGTTTGATTGTATCAAGAATAACCATCCAAGAAACAATAAAAATTTTGTCCGGCTAGTTTCTCCACTATTTGGTCAATAAATGGTAAAAGAAAATGATCTTTGGAGGTTGCGAAGTTCAACTTCGTATAATTAATACAAATCCGCCACCCGGTTACCGACCGAGTGGCTACCTCTTCACCTGCGTCATTTTTGATGACTTGAATACCCATTTTCTTGGGAACGCTTTGCGTAGGGCTCACTCATATACGAAACTATCCACTTCAGTACTTCTTTCTTCACCACTTCCTACATGTTCGGGTTTAACCGTCTTTGTGCGTCTCATGCGAGAGTTACCGTTTCATGCTTGATAATCTTATGCTATGGTCCATCCAATAGCCGCCCTATTAGTGACCAAAACTGCCATGAGCTTCTGTTCTTGCTCCCCGGTCAAGTTACACGCAATGATGACCGGGAGCGTTTTGCCCTCACCCACATAAGCATATTTTATATGCTTGGGATACACCTTCAACTCCACCGTTGGACGCAAGGCCGGTTTTAGCTTGATATCGATTTTGTCCAGTAGACTCTCCACTTGGGGAGTCCACTGAGGCCTTTCTTCTCTCATCGCCTAAACCTCCAATTTTTTTTCCCTATTTGCCTATGCTCCAACATGTCTCCATTTGTAACATGTCAAAAATAACACATTCTTTTATTGTGCGTTCCTCATCGATAACCGTGTCGCATAGAGGCATACACACGCCAGCAATGTCTGCGATATAGCATTCATCATTGACTAGAGGATCCGTCAATCCCGAAAAAACGTTTAACCATAACCGACGATTACCAAAAGTCATGTCTACCGTGCCCGTTTTACAATTAATTTGAGCATTTAATGTTGCTAAAAAAGGTTGACCCAGAATAACTGTGGGATGCTTGGTCTAGTTTAGAGAGACATAATCCAATATAAGAAAGTCCACCGGGTAATAGAAGTCCTTGACTTTCACTATTACGTCTGTAACTATTCCGCGGGGTAGTTTGGAGTCAAGTCGGCTAACACCACAGTGGTGTTTGCCTCCCGAAGTGGAGCAAATACGTATAGCTCACAAACTACCTGGCAAAATACTGACGCTAGGACCATAATTGTCACACCCCTAATTTCCACGTGTAACCCGGTGGGCCCGGTTGAGGAATATCGTGACGTAAGTTGATATCATCATTACCAAACAATACAATAATACACAGCGGAAGTCTGGATAGTTACTACTACAAACGTTTGAATGTTCAAAGTTCAAAAATAATAAATACAACGCTTGTAACTAGATCCACAGGTGGATCGAAATGTGAATACAAAATGAAACTTGACAGACTAAGGCCTTCTAAGCAAAGGGTTGCAATTCCTCTTAAGCTTCGCCGAGTACTTCCAGCCTATTTACGTATACTTGTCACCTGCGCTTAGTCTTTTGAAAATACGTCAGTTTTCACTGGTAAATACATTTAGCCGACTCATTTTGAAAACATTTCGAAAACATTTAGTGTACACGATGGTACTTTGTTTTATAAATAACTTGGGATAATAATTTCGTGTTATCAGTTTTACATGCTAATAATACATTTAGAGCCCGAAAACTATGCCAGGATCATGATTAATCGACACACCACTTTAACACCTTTAATAGGTGCACCCTTCTTGGGTAATACTTTATTTTAGCGTCTGACGGGTGTATGCCTACACCCCGTGCTTAGGTCGTGGCCATTTGCAATTAAATGAGCCGTGGATATCCAGGACACGGTCGTTTTAACCCCAAAATGTTTAATATTAAGCAATACGAATTAAAATGGATTATTGAATTCCCGACTCATTGGTCTTTGATCCCATATCCAACCATGCGGAATTAGTATACCGTATCCCAAGCCCGTATAAGGGAAAATAAGTTAAAGTATTTACCTAGTTTGTAAAATCTTCTAAATAATAAGAAAATAAGCAAAGCACAGCCGTAATCAAAATAAACTAGCTTGGCGACAACCTACCGGAAGTCTCTAGTCTAGAATAGATGGTATTACTAACCGATTAGTTAGTCAGCGTGTCTTTATTTAGTCATTGACTTAGACCAGCTAACTTAAAATAAAGATAACGGTATGAAAACGCTAGATTAAGCGATGACCGAAAAAGAATGTATTTTGGACCAGACAAGTACTAGGACTTGTATAATATGGGTTACCATTTTACATTCTGGAATTTGAGAATATTTTGATATGGTTAAACCCATTTTCGGTTAAGTTGCGTAAACTAGTCACGTAGGCTTAACCGTACGCATATAAGCGAAACTGGGTAACCGGGTGAGTCCTATACAAGTTCCATATGCCATTAAGTTTAAAATATGTTATTATAACAGTAGGTTATTGATATGACGGCCCGTTATGGTTTTAAAAGCAAACTATGCCTTAAAGGGCGTTTTCGTCATTTCTAAAATGTAATAAACGGGCTTAGATGTAAACTGATGTTATTAATATAAACATTCTGTAAAATACCTATTTTATGGTATTATATCAATAGGACATCAATTATATGCGTGGTTTATAGTTTAAGACCAAACTATATCCCGAAAGGGTAATTTGGTCATTTCACATATAATTGATAACTTATTTGGGAATCTGAGTTTGGGACATGTACCCACTGTTAATAATTTTAAAATATGTTTTGAAATCAGTAGGTATCAAGTCTCAATGCTCCAATATGGTTTTAAACCACATTATGCGCCGAAATGGCGATTAAGTCGTTAAATGAAAACGATATTCAAGTAAAACTGTTGTTGTGACCAGGTTTGAATGACCAAAATATGTTAAGATATATATTGCATCAGTAAGTATGATGTTTTGATTCATAAAAATGTTATAACCCATTTAAAGTGCCGAAATGGCAATATTGTCATTTAAAGGCATAGTGGGCAAACTATAGCTTAAACTTGGTTTGCAACCTGAATGAATATCCCAAATAGTCCTAATATTGATATTGCATCCAGTAGGTATTGAGTTTTGATGTCAAAATTATGTTTAAACCATTTTATGTGTTAAAAGGGCGTTTTAGGCATATTTAACGGATACTTGCAAAATGCTCGGATTACTATGAACCATGTGATATAACTCCAGAGAATTATACAACTAAACATGGTCACAATGCAACTTAGAATCAAAAGCTAAGGTTGCTAAATCGGGTCAGAACTGAAAGTCAAAGCAAAAGTCAACTTTTGCGACTTTCGGTTGCGAACCGACCTTAAACCTGGACTTGACGGGCCGAACATGTTTATACATGTTCTAATACTTATTACCAAGTTACTAAAGTGTCAAAATGTATTTTATAACACCTACATTATCATATATGAATTTATTTTAAAAACTGACCCAGTTTAACTTTTTATTAATAGCTTTGACCCGTCAATTGACCAAGCAAACGTGGTAATCAGGAGGTGCCCTCTTGAGGGATTAACACCTACCTAATTACAATCACGTAGCCATGTTCGTACCAACAATGGCTGGACTATAATGGTCTTAGCTCAAAGTCAAAGCGTTTTTACGTCAACGCTTTGACTTTGGCTTAAAGCCTAATAAAAATGAAAAGAAAGGATTGGAACACTTACAAGTGAACCAAGGATGACTTAAGAAACTCAGGGGATTGCTCCTTGAAGATCAGGAGCCTTCCAAGTGAGTGATAGAGAGAAAGAGAGTGAGAGGTTCAAGGAATGAGGTTGATGAACTACCCTATTTATACTTGAAGTGGGTGATCTAGGATTGAGACAAGTGTTATGGGAACACTAGAGATCACTCCAAGTGTGCTAGTTGGTGTCCAAAACCGGAATTGAGGCCATGGTTTCGAGCTGTGAGAGTGCAGGTGGGTTTAGAGGTGGACAAGCATGCATATCAGCAGCTGGCATGCTGTTTCTGCGAAGTGACCTCTCCCGCGCGTCGCGTGGGGACACCCAATCCCTGGCGCGTGGCGCCTGAGGTGTTAAAACACAAAATTTCCATTTTGGCCCCTGAACTTCTCCAAACTCCCATATTTCAACATAAAAGCATGTTTTATTCAATATGGCCCATGGTTAGCACTCTCGGGAGTATAACCGAACATCATTAAGCTCCGGGTTCGTTAAAAGGTCACTCAGAGGCATAGATTTAGCATGTTGACACGTTTAACCCCTCGACTTTAACACTCACCACTCAGAGGTTATAAAATAACATGTTGTCGATTTTTGTCCCTCTCGTTTAGCACGTGGCAACCAAAGATTTCGGGACACATGTCGGAATTTTATTGGATGAAATTTTTCGAGGTGTCACATTAATCAAGAAGTGCCCAGGTCATTTTAAACTCGCCCACTTGAACCGAAATAATGGGCACCCCGATCTTGGAGCTTGAGTGGAAGTGCACCCGAAAGTATCGAACTCACATTTTCACTTAAATCAAGTTTCTTAGGAAACTTCTAAGTTCGTTTTTGGGTACACAAGTCCTTCAAGTATTTAGCATACGATGCGACTTGTTTTATTGCGTCCAAGAGAGGTAGATTAATTCATTTGTTTAAAAATCTCCCGCATTTCCTTTTATTGTGGGCCACGATTTTTCAACCCTCTTGGACGGTTCCAACAAAGCTTCGGGATATGGGGCGGTCTTACCCTCCGACCCGTTATCATTAGCCTTTGGAACGGGAGTGTTCATAACTGGTTTATTTTTGAATTTTTCAGGAAAATATTTATTTTGACCCATTTGACCACTCGGACCACATTGGTCCTTCTCCCCTTCTCAAATTCACCCTCATTATCCTCACTCACATCTTCCACCACTTCTTCAACAAACCGGGGTGATGGCAACTCGACACCCAATGCATCCTTGATGCTTCGGATTTAAAATGGTGTCACTTGGGAGTCGTCCTCCACTTCCTTTGAGTTGAGCCACATCTTCAGCTAATTGACCCACTTGCCTCACCAAGGCCTCATGTGACTTGTCTCGCACCTCATTGCCCTTCTTCGACTCTTTTATCACATTCATCCACGCATCCATCTTCGCGCTTAGATAATCACCGCCACCTTGATTATTCACCGACCCGCTACTATTACCCTTGGTTGTAACCTCGTTGGTAGTTGTTATCACGGTTTTGATACCCTTGGTTACCGCCCCTTTGGTTGTAATTGTTACGTTGATAACCCCTTTGGTTACCACCTTGTCAGTTCTAGTATGACGAGTCACCTTAATTACCCGTTTGAAAGTTTGGGTTCATTTGGTTTGAGGCGTTACCATACCTAAAATTAGGATGGTTCCTCAAACTGGAGTGATAATTGTTGGAGTTCATGTCTTATGGTTTCCGGTCTCCATACACTTGGCAGTCATTGGTTTGATGACCAATATCACCATAATCCTCACAAACGGCAAATTGTACCACCCCATATCCTTCTTCTTCATCCGAGCTAACTCTCGCTACAACGTAGCAATCCGATCCTTAGAACTAGAATCGAGATCAGGGAGAGACCGGGAAATAGGGTGCTTTTTGGCTCGGTCGGCCAACTCAACGGCCTTTTGGTTTGTGCTCATCCGCTCTAAGAAATCTCAATCATCGTCTTCATGATTATTTAGCAATGTACCATTGCTAGACGAATGTAGAACTTCCATTTCTCCATGTCTAACCCTTTTATGAAGCACTTAACCAATTCCCATCTCTCGATTTGATGATGAAGGTATTTTTTTATCAACTCCTTGAAGCAAGTGAAAGCTTAATGTAGCAGTTCACTCGGTAATTGCCTAAACGACCACATTTCATCCCTAGCATCGTCAGTCTTGGCCATTGAATAGTATTCGTCAAGGAAGACTTGTTGCATCTCTCCCCATGTCTGAATACTATTAGCCGGCAAGGTTAAAAACCATTGCTTGGCTTTTTCTTTCAGTGAGAATTAAAAGAGCCGCAACCTCACCTCGTCTTAGGAAAAATTGTGTCCCCCAATGGTACTACACAAGGCGGAAAACCTGGGCATACGGCACATCATAAGTTCGACCGTTGAAGTGCGGTAGGATGTTGATATAGTTTGGCTTGCAATCAAATGAAGCTCTTCCTATGGGTGGTGGAGCGATAGGCGAATCGTTTTCAAAAATCATTTGTCTAAACCGAATGTTAACACCTCTTGGTTGTTGCTTTTGATTTTGGTGTTGTGGTCGATTTTGAGGTAGACCATTGACCTCTTAATTCACCGACGGTCCACAGTTACCCGTTTGATTACCCCCACCAACAAACTGAGGAATCCGGTTACGGTTGGCGTTATTATTGTTGTTGTTTCCGTCAACCCGCTGATGACTGTCATTAGTGTCATGTAAAAACCGAAATAAAGTAGTGGCTAGAGTAAGTCGTATATCGAACCAAGGGAGGATTGTGGAAAGTGTGATGTCAAGTATTGATGAGTAACTACGAAAAATTAAACTTTTGATTGGGTTTCGATTGTTTGATCAAATTAACAACTAAAAGAAATTAAGAATGTATTCAATAGGAGGAAGAATGCTTCATCCGGAATTCAGGTTTTGCAGTTAACTTCAATTATATGTTTAATCGACACTTACATAGACATAAGTGGAATAATCTAATTAATGAATTATGATAACCAAAGACTAAGTACTCCGGTCAATACATAACGGGAGGTTATATAATGGTTACCAATCACAATTACCAACCCTAATCCCATAATAAATATATCCCAATTACTAGAATTCTCGGGAATTGAATGCTCAAAGAATAAGGTTAATGCAAATGCAGTCGTTTACAATTAATTAACTAAATCATAAGTGAAAAGCATCGAATGCTTAGATCACTGAGTTAACCGATTGTCACAAACACATAAAATTCGTTAACTTACAAAAACCCTCCATCCGGAGGAAACCACAAGAGTTTAGCCGCTCATCTCACAACTAGAATCAACACAAGCTTGGAAGAATGATGAAATCATGATCGCCGGTAATGATTGAATGAAGAACTGCGATGACTTGGGTGAAAAGCCTTGATCAGGAAGCTTCGGGACTGTCTATGTTCGTCCCTTGGAAGTGATGATAATCAATGATGGCCTTTTGAAACCCTAATTTATCCAAACAACATAAAATCCACGTTTTTACGTCAACCCAACCGTAACGACAGTCAGGAACCGTCAGTTACGGTTCCAATGCTCTGTATGCTTGTTTACCCAGACCGTAACCTACGGTCATGGACCGTAAGTTACGGTCCACTATTTCTGTTGATTATCAATTGCAAAAACCCAACCGTAACCTACGGCATGGGAACCGTAGGCTATGGTCGATCTCTCTAGCCAAAACTCCTTCAATATTCAACTTTCAATCGATGACACTTTAGTCCCCCAACTTTATAATCTCACGATTCCTTGCATTTGTAGGCACAAATAACTTTCAATTAATTACTAAATGGCCCTTGGACTTCGCTCTTTCTTGATTCTTGCATTCTCAAGCATCTTAATCAACCGAACAATTACCGAATCCAAACCACGAGCTGCGAATAACACCCGAACACATTCCACTTCATCTTTAAGCGCCTTAACTTCACCAATTTACGTGCTTTACATGGAAAACACCGAATTCTCGTAGTTATCTCATTCTAGCAAGCAAACACATAAACTCGTTCAAAACTCACAAATTAGATACTTTAAGACTCGGGTTTCACCCTCTCCATCACATTCCCACACTTACCTTTGATTTTCCTCAAGCAAACCAACTAGAACTACTCACCAAGTAACAACACCTCTAAATCCCTTAACCGATTCAACACCTCAAGTTCCCAAGTCATACCCGTCCCACAGACTAACACAATCAAGATTGACAGCCTGACAAGCAAATCATGCAATTTCAAAAACATAAGACTTGTCTATCTAAAAATAACATGTTTATAATTCCAACACATGCTACACGCCCCTCACAATATTCCCTCCTCTCGGGTTAATAGCTGGACCAGCGTATAATGTGCTAGTATATAAACACTCAAATAAGCAAACATGAAATCCTGCAATCATAGGCTTGTATGACAATCACACTTCCACTGTATCATCTAACACGGCACATATCAAAAGGACTTTTCCGGTTTTGGGCTAAGGCTAAGGTAGGAAAATTTTTGGTTGCTTTTTCTTTTCTAATTGGTTCACAAACAAATAACCAAACCGTGATAACTTATTCAAACACAATTTTTAGATCAGTTTCTACCCAAACACATATTCAAACATTCACACTTTTTTCTTTTTTTCATTTTATTAATTTTTTTCATTTTTCGTCACTTTTCTATTTTCTTCTTTCTTTTCATAACTCGTAACAATATCATGACAGTCGGTTTTTCACAATAAACAATGGGTGGACAAACGAAAGGGTAACTAGGCTCAACGGAGCGACTAAATGAAATCGGTGGATAACACAAATAATGCAACACAACACTGGCGAAACAGATATCCTAATGCCTTTATCATTTATGTGCACATGTCAAACCCACAATCTCAGCATGTATCAAATCACACAAGTTCTAACACAAATTTATCATATAATGCATCATATCCATCTACAGGCTCAATATCTCACCAAGAAAAGGTAAAAAGGTTAACAACATGTAGCATATGCAATTTAAAACATGTTACCCCTAGATAGACATCTCTTTTCAACTCAATTCTATAAAAACACTTGTCAAACCTACTCTCATGAAACTTAAAGGGACAACCATGACAAGGCACTAATCTAGTCTACTACTGGTAAGGAATCCATTAGTGATTGAAACTTTAGGTTTTCGTATCTAATCAGCAAGCTTAAGGCGACGAAATTTTTTGAAAATTTTCAAAATTTTCAAATTTTCAATTTTCATCGATTTCAATCACTATTTCACCTTTTTCAACTTTATCCACAAATCCCTTCCCGGGCGTCCCCACACTTGGGCTACATTGTCCCCAATGTGTGGTGCTTTTAACATTTTGCCCGGGAATCCAACCAAACGAACCTGAGCGACTAACTCCTAAAAACATATAACTAAACTCATTCCCATAACACATAAATAGTTTAACAGCACAAAATCACAAAATATAAAGCAAAGGGATACGCAGACACCTGATCATGGACAGGCAAGTCACTGCAATGACGTAATCACATTGCTCTAACCAAAAAGTACGCATCATATAAGTTCTATGCTCTCGAGCCGGGGATGTTACGAAACATCCCCAAACTTCAACCATTGCAACTAGAAAGATCAAAGCGTAACTACCAGCCACAATACAAACACACCCACGAAAACAAAACAAAGTACAATACTCTATATCCTCGGGCTGCCTCCCGAGAGCGCTAAGTTTTAGGGTCTTCAGCCAGACCATACCTGAATTACTTAGGGTGGTTTAAATACAAACTTCCCCTCCCTTTTTACATTGTATGTTTCCACCCAATATTTAGGGATAGTCATAACTCCATGCCTATCGAAACAATACTCAGCTTCCCCGTATTTAATATCCTCATATTGATCAAACCATCACCTAACGGACCCCCGTCATCAACATCGCCTCTTACATCTTGCTTCCCAATTGCATTTCCATCCTCTTCAACCCAAACCTGTAATATTCTATATCACTAGAACTGGACTCATCAGTAACTTCTGCACTCTCGGCATAATCACAAGGGTCGTAAGAAATAGATTATAACAAAACATTGAAATATAGCTTACGAGTTTGGTAACTTAAAGTGACAAACCCACCCCTATAATCAATTTGTGCATTTGTAGTGTACAAGAATGGACGACCTAAGATTACCTGAGGTTGCACACCTGTCTGTGCTGGAGCAAAATCAATCACTAGGAAATCAACTGGATAGTAAAACTCACCCAATTGGATCTTCACATTTTTCACCATCCCTCTAGGCTGCTTCACATTCGCGCCCGTGAACATTGTTGTGCTATTACAAGCTTGCAAAGGCCCGAAGTCATACTGGTCGTACATACTACCCAGAAGCACACTTACAGATGCTCCGTAATCCAATAATGCTTTATGGATCTTAAATTTCCCAACCTGAATCGGGACAACTGGTTCACCTAAATTAATTCCAGCATCATCAACATGCATCTCACTCAAACCTGCAATTAAATTAACCATAAAAGGTGTTAAACTCTGATCATGTAAATCGTTTGTAGGAACGAAACTTACCCCACTAATTGGCACACTCTTCCCCATTCTTAGGATTCGGATGAGTGTCACTGGGAAGTTTTCCACTATTCTGCTTCAACTCTTTCATCTCAATTGCAAGTTGGCCCATCTGTGTAGTCAATGCTTGAATGGCCTTGTCTCGCACCTCATCCTTCTGCGCCCTCACTTCGTCCATCTGAGTACGCTTTTGCAAATCTTGCTGAATGGCCTTTATTATCTCTGCGACCTCATCACTCCCAGTAATGTTAGAAGGCCCAGCTGATCCTCTTTGATTGTTCTGATAGCCACCTTGAAAGTTACCTTGAAACTGATTCTGATTAAAGTTCCGCTGACCACCAGATTGGTTGTTTCCCTGAAATCCTGGATTGAGCTGATTGTTTGCATTCCCATAACTCAAATTTGGGTGATTCCTAAGGCCCGGTGATAGGTGTTGGACAGCATGTTGAAGTTTCTACCACCTCCCCCCACCTTGAATGAAATTCACATCTTCACTATCACCCAAAATCACCAGATAATGATCTGCGATATGTCCTATGTCTCCACAATGCCCGCACACTGGGTATTGACCACTCGATTTAGGTGGGTTGTCTACCGCTTGCACTACCGAACGCCAAGTCTCCTCGAGGATTGAGCTTTTCGTTTCGACGTCTTTGCATTCCTTTCTAAAAGTTCCCAATCAACTTCTTCGTAATTTGTACCAAAAGTACCATTGGATGTTGAACTCACATCTTGTGCATCTTCATCAGTTAGACCTTCGTGAAACGCATTGAGAAGCTCCCAAAGTTGAATGCCATGATGTGGAAAATTCTTGAGCATCATCTTAAAGCGATTGAATGCTTCGTGAAATAGCTCACCAGGTTGTTGTTGGAAACCCCGAATATCCTTTCTAGCATCGT
The DNA here is from genome assembly GCA_947069175.1 of Scalesia atractyloides. Classification (NCBI taxonomy): domain Eukaryota; kingdom Viridiplantae; phylum Streptophyta; class Magnoliopsida; order Asterales; family Asteraceae; genus Scalesia; species Scalesia atractyloides. The sequence goes on from CAMTDV010000019.1 coordinate 69,277,553, forward strand.
TGGTACGCAGCGGAGTGTAGAATTCATCTAAAAATAGTTGCTGCACCTCATTCCATGTAAAAATCAAGGCCGGTGGTAATGAATGAAACCATTGTTGAGCTTTATCTTCAAGGGTGAATTAGAAGAGTACCAATTTCACATCATCTGCCGAGAAACCTTTGCCACCAATAGTATTGCATCGAGCATCGTATGCGGCGATATGCAAATAGAGCTCTTCGTGTGTTAACCTGTGGTACTTAGGCAAACTGGATATTGATTGTGCTCGTACCTCGAATGATCGACCCCGAACTTGAGGAATAACTACTGGTGATGGATTGTTAGCTATTGCGGGCTTGAAATGGCTTTCAACATCGTGAACTGGACCCTGGTTATTTCTTCGTGAATTACGTCCGGTAGATTCACTGGTGGTTGTAAGTTTCGGGAAAGCGGTCTTGCCTGACCCGGCATCCAGGTGCCGGTGGTGGTAGTGGAATATCCACGGGTCTTCTCGGAATGGGTTGCTGATTGACCGGGCCAAGTTGGTGATATTGCTGCTGCTGCATCGGTATCGGTCGCACTTGCGGTTGCACATATTATTGATACCCTAAATTATCCTGATTAACCCTCTCAAACACCCCTACTCCCGTGGTTTGCCTTTCATAAATACCCGTGTTGGCCACCTGTCACCCATTCTGACTAACACAATTGTCATACTCCTCATACCCGTCATCAAACTCCCCCCGAATTGTTCCCTTGATCAAAGAGTGTCGATCGATAGGGATATTGCTGCGGTTGACTTTGTTGAGAATTACTCGGTCGGGCAGCTTGCGGAATTAATGTTGCACATATGGAGACGTCTGTTGTATGTGGGTTGCAGCTAGGTATTGGAGATATGTGGTTTTGGTGGATGCTTGCTGAAGGTTATCAAGGTTTGGGAAGAAGGTTGAGAATGGTGGGACTGGTGTAGTGGATGTAGGTTGTGTAGGATTTGGTGATGGTGGATTTGGTAGTGTAGTGTTTCGTGAGGGTTGGTTCGGTGTTGGTGAGAACTGCCACGGTTGCGAAGTCTCGGGTTGCTTTTCCGGAGCTCCTAAGTTCTCCATTGCTTTAGATGTTGTTACTGGTGATTGAGAACTATGTTTCCTCGATGTACAACCCGAGTATGTCGAGCTGCTATTTCAATTTCTGGATCAAAGACTAACGGTGATGAGTTCCCGGAGTTTCGAGTATGATGCATACACAATCGCGATCACCTGCACACACAAACAAAAGAAACCTCGTGTAATTCTGAACGAATCAAAAATTAAACAGAAATACTTTGCGCACGCCTCCTCGGCAACAGCGCCATTTTGATGACTGTCGATAATGTCATGCAAAAACCGAAATAAACTTGTAGCTAGAGTAAGTCGGATATCGAACCAAGGGAGGATTGTGGAAAGTGTGTGATGTCAAGTATTGATGAGTAACTACGAAAAATTAAACTTTTGATTGGATTTCGATTGTTGATCAAATTAACAACTAAAAGAAATTAAGAATGTATTCAATAGGAGGAAGAATGGTTCCTCCAGAATTCAGGTTTTGCAGTTAACTTCAATTATGTGTTTTAATCATAAGTGGAATAATCTAATTAATGAATTGTGAAAACCAAAGACTAAGTACTCCGGTCAATACATAAACCGGGAGGTTATCTAATGGTTACCAATCACAATTATCAACCCTAACCCCTAACAAATATATCCCAATTACTAGAACTCTCGGGAATTGAATGCTCAAAGAATAAGGTTAAAGCAAATGCAGTCGATTACAATTAATTAACTAAATCATAAGTTAAAAGCATCGAATGCTTAGATCACTGAGTCAAACAATTGTCACAAACACATAAAATTTGTTAACTTACAAAAACCCTCCATCCGGAGGAAACCACAAGAGTTTAGCCCTCATCTCACAACTAAAATCAACACAAGCTTGGAAGAATGATGAAATCATGATCGCCGGTAATGATTGATTGAAGAACTGCATGATTTGGGTGAAAAGCCTTGATCTTGAAGCTTCGGGAGTGCCTATGTTTGTCCCTTGGAAGTGATGATAATCAATGATGGCCTTTTGAAACCCTAATATATCTAAACAACATAAAATCCACGTTTTTACGTCAACCCAACCGTAACCGACGGTCAGGAACCGTCAGTTACGGTTCTAATGTTCTGTATACTTGTTTACCCAGACGTAACCTACGTCATGACCGTAGGTACGGTCCACTATTTCTGTTGATTATCAATTGCTAACACCCAACCGTAACCTACGGCATGGGAACTGTAGACTACGGTCGATCTCTCTAGCCAAAACTCCTTCAATATTCAACTTTCAATCATGACACTTTAGTCCCCCAACTTTATAATCTCACGATTCCTTGAATTTTTAGGCACAAATAGCTTTCAATTAATTACTAAACGGCCCTTGGACTTTGCTCTTTCTTGATTCTTGTATTCCGAAGCATCTTAATCAACCGAACAATTACCGAATGCAAACCACGAGCTGCGAATAACACCCGAACATATTCCACTATCTTTAAGCGCCTTAACTTCACCAATTTACATGCTTTACCTGCAAAACACCGAATTCTCGTAGTTATCTCATTCTAAGCAAGTGAACACATAAACTCGTACAAAACTCACAACTTAGATACTTTAATACTCGAGTTTCACCCTCTCCATCACCCGCTTCCTTTGGTTGTTGTATCGTGGTTGACGGTTATTGCCATAACCATCATTACGGAAATAATCATACCCATAATCATCAACGTTGTCTACATAGTTGGCGTTTTAGTACCCAACTTCCTCGTCATCATAATTCCCCTTTTCTCCCGAATACTCCGAATGGATGCTAACGTGTTCTGATGATTGATTATCCGGAACGCTATATGGCTCATCATCGGGGATATTATTTCTCAACTCATCATTGTTGAGAAATTGGGGTTCATTCGCGAGATTATCGCGGTATTGGTTAGCTCCATGGTTGAGGTTAACATTTCAGTTGTTGGGTTTGGTGGTAATGGGTTTTGGTGAGAACGGTTTTGACTTGGTGGTGTGGGTGCACGTTGATTTTGGTTTTGGTTTTGGTGTGGGTTAGGTGTAGTGGTATCAGTGGTCTTGAATTATTACCACCCCGGGTTGGTTATTTTTGGCAATTGGTTGTTACTTTTTGCAGTTTTGGTTGTTGATTAGAAAAACAACTTTTATCGGCTAATAGATAAAGATGATATCGAAGCCTCATCCTTATTTGCTTACTATAAATAGGTGTATGATTTTTGCGTATATATTTCACCATTTTTAAGGTGTTGTATCCTTTGTACTTTAGATTTTAGCAAGATTTGTTTGGCAATGATGATTATCTGAGACTTTTTAACACACTTTAAGATTAAGTATTTGCCACAGAAATGGGTTATGATGTAAATTTAAGCCCATACCATGATAGTGTCTCATATAAAGTGTTTTTTGTTTCCGCTATAAATGTACATGTGTTGTTTTACATTTGGTTTTGCTATTTTTATTTGCAACCATAAATGTGTGGTGGATGATATGTTGGTTTTCCTTAGTTACACTTCAGCTCACTAATACTAATACGTGGTGGATGATATGCTGGAATCGACAACTCAATGTACTCAAATTCTTTGATACTATGGGTTGTCTTTTTACTATTTAGTAAAAACATGAAATATATATTTTCGAACAAAGGGATTTGACGACTTCTTTAACAACAAGAGTTTGATTCATTTCCATCATGCCATCCATTCCCTGCTTCTTTGATAGATTCACAATTGGTAAAGTAGGAACTAGGAGTTTTAGGAACAATGCGATGGAGAAAAACGGGTTTGACAACTGGCTTGCATGGTTGATGATGCAGTCACTAATGCAGGCCAATATGTATAGATGCAAGAAACGCGATATCATCACTGACCCACAATGTAGAGTCAAGTGAAAATGCGCAAGCAACTTTTACTGGCAATGAAAGCGTACCTAACAACAAGATTCATGTTTTTGAACTACAAGTGGAACTCCAAGAAATAGATTTAACATGTGGCTGTGTTTAAGGTTTAGGGTTTAATACTATTTATATAATGTTATATCTTTTGACCTAATGATTTATGTAATACATTTGCGATTCATCTAATAGAATAACTTAGATGTTTTTAGCCTTTCTTATTATTTAATATGTATAGGGTTTAGGATGTAACACTATTTATGTAATGTTAAATGTTTTGATTTGTTTATCTTTTATTTGTGTCTAAATTGCGTAACAACATGGCAATTTAAATGTTTTCGATTATACATTGCAGTTAAATCACAGTGCAAAACCCAAAAAGTAACTTATAGGTAATTAAGTAATACATGGGTTTGCATATGGGCTTCTTTTTCTTCTTACTAAAGGTTGTTATAAATGACGTATCATTTCACATATATAATAGCACACTATGATTTCATGCTATGGAATTAACCGCCTGTTTTCTTTACTTAAAAAAGGCATTGCACCACTGCAAAGTGTGACAGATAAATTACTAGTTATAATGTAAATAACAAACATGAAACAACTAGTTTAAGTGATTTAAGCCTATTTTAAATAATATTCAATAAGTGTTTGAGATTATCGTGTTATGAATTTACATCGAAATAGATGGTAAACGGGCAACAAGATGCGCTGCTACCTTTTTAATAGCAAAACTAAGTCTTTTAAAAACTATGTCCATAGATCTCGGGTCATAACATTACTATGCATGACCCTTTGAACTCGACTAAGTAGGTCCACAACCTCTAGCGCCAGGAAACCAAAAGTATCAAAAGCAAATGGGATAAATACGTGCTAGTTGTCAAGGGACGCTTTCTCGTGTTTGGTCACTTTACCTGAAGAAGTGATGTAGAGTAGAAATAATAAGTAAGATCAATCACGTTGATTCTATGAATACCCGTGATGAACTTGTCCCAACCCTAAAATTCAACCCAAAAGGCACGGAATTTGAAGTGAAAAACTGTTTTTTCCAAAACTGAAATCTGATCATTATCACCTCATAACCAACATATTAATAGAGTTATAAATTCAAAAAGGGCCACAAAATACACTCGGGCCAAAAACTAAAACAAAACAAAAGTAGGCAAAAAGCCTAAAAAACATAAAAATGAAAAATACTCATAGAAATAAGCCTTTTTTGGGCCCGAACGTCCACCCAAACCGCCTAAGGCATTTGTAGCAAAATGGGATTTTTCCTCACGTCGTTTTGACTGGTCGCACGCCCAAAACAGACCCCCGTAGCCCAAGTTAGAGCCATTTTAGTGAAGCCCCATTTGTCACGCGATCTTGGGCCTCCAAATATAACATGGCCCGCTCCCCCACACTTGGGCCCGCATTGTTCCCCCTGGATAGACAAAATTCGACTTCGAATTACCAACAGGTTCATCATCAAAAGAATCCCCATAATAAGGCAAAAAGTGCCTCACATTGAACACATCAGAACAACGAATGTGACTAGGCAGCTTTAGACGATACGCATTCGAATTGATCTTCTCCACAATTTCAACTGGTCCAATCTTCTTAGCTGATAACTTGTTGTATTCTCCAACGGAAAAATGATCTTTAGTCAAAACAGCCCAAACAAAATCACCTTCCTCGAAGTTAACATGCCTAAGTCTCTAATCAGCAGCTTGTTTATACTTCGAATTAGCTTGGGTCAAATTATCATAAACAGCCTTATGAACCTCATGTAATCCTTCCACAAAATCTTGAACCCTCTATGGGACAGGCCCAGAAATAGAAAGTGACATCAAATCAAGTGGTCCCCGGGGCTGACATGAATAAACCACCTAAAACGGGCTAAATCCGGTGCTCTGATTGACAGCATGATTATGGGCAAACTCAGCTTGGCATAACTTTTGATCCCATGCCTTCACATGATCACCAACCAAACACCTCAGCAAATTACCAAGTGACCGATTAACAACTTCAGTTTGGCCATCAGTTTGGGGGTGATAAGCACTATTGAAGTTGAGTTGAGTGCCCACCATTTTCCACAAACTACGCTAGAAATGGCTCAGAAATCGAGTATCCCGATCAGACACGATAGAAGAGGGTAGTCCATGCAAACGGTACACATCTCGAAAGAAGAGTTGGGCCACATTAACAGCATCAGCCGTCTTCTTGCAAGGAATAAAATAGACCATCTTAGAAAACCGATCCACCACCACAAAGATAGAATCATTACCCCTCTGAGTACGGGGTAACTCCAACACGAAATCCATACTAATATCAACCCATGGTTGTGAGGGGACAGGCAAGGGCATATAAAGACCTGCATTAGTAGTTGTGCCCTTTGAAACCTGACAAACACGACACCTTTTCACATAACGGTCCACCTCTTTCCTCATAGTAGGCCAAAAATAAGAACCTGCAACCAGTTGTAAAGTACGATCACGACCAACATGCCCTTCACCATGTAACTCCCTGATAATCTGCAAACGAAGACTAGAATTGGGGATACATAGTTGATTCCCCTTGAACAGAAAACCTTCATGTAACAGAAAGTCTGACTTTTTCCCAGTACCCACATCCTGCAAAATAACTGAGAAAATGGGTCAGTGGCCAACTGCTCTCAAATGACCTCTAGACCCCGCACAGCAACCTTCATGGATACAAGCAGATTACTCCTCCTGCTTAGGGCATCAGCAACCCTATTTGAAACACCAGTCTTGTGCTTACCACAAAAGTAAACTTCTCAAGAAAGGCCAACCATCGCCCATGCTTATGAGATACCTTGTCTTGAGTACGAATATGCCTTAAGGAATCATGATCAGTGAATAAAACAAACTCTTTATGAAACAAATAATGACGTCAGTGCTTTATACCTTGGACCACTGCATAAAACTCCAGATCATAAGTGTTGTACCTCAACTTTGGCCCAGATAACTTCTCACTAAAATAAGCAACACGCCTACCACCCTGACTGAGAACCCGCCAATTCCAACATTTGAAGCATCAGTATGAAGTTCAAAAACTTGAGAAAAATTAGGCAATACCAGAATCGCTGCTGAAGTGAGCTTGTCTTTCACAAGTTGAAAAGCCAACTCTGCCTCTTCTGTCCATACAAACGTCTTCCCCTTTATACAATCTGTCACCGGGGCCATAATAGAGCTGAAATGAGGAATGAACCGCCTATAGAATGAAGCAAGCCCATGGAAACTACGAACTTCAGTAATGGTAGTAGGAGTTGGCCAATTTCTAACAGCCTCTACCTTGGATTCATCAACCTGTATCCCATCACCAGAAACAACATACCCCAAGAACAAAACCTTAGGAGTCATGAACACACACTTCTTGATGGCTGCATAGAAACTATCTCTACGAAGCAAAGTCAAAACCTGCCTCACATGCACAACGTGGTCACTGAAAGAAGCACGATAGATAAGAATGTCATCAATATACAGAACCACAAATCTCCCAATGAAGGGCCTAAGCAACTGATTCATCACACGGATAAAAGTACTAGGTGCATTTGACAAACCAAATGGCATCACCAACCACTCATACAACCCTTCACGAGTCTTGAAGGCAGTCTTCCACTCTTCACCCGGCCTAAGACGAATCTGGTAATACCCACTCTTCAAATCTAACTTTGTGAAAATAGTAGCATCACTAATCTGATCAAGAAAATCATCAAGTCAAAGAATAGGAAACCTGTACCTCACAGTAATCTTGTTGATTGCTCGGCTGTCAACACACATACGCCAGGTGCCATCTTTCTTTGGAGTCAACAAAGCAGGAACAGCACAAGGGCTCATACTTTCGCGAACATGGCCCTTAGAAATCAACTCTTCAACCTGCCTCCGCAACTCCTCATGCTCACTGGGGCTCATTCTGTAATGTGGTCTGTTGGGCAACTGTGACCCAGGCTCCAAGTCAATGTGATGTTGGATGTCATGCAACGGTGGCAATCCATCAGGCAACTCATCAGGGAAAACATCAGAAAACTCCTCAAGCAAAGGAAACATAGCATCAGGAATTTCAAATTCCTCAGGCACCGGCTTCCCCATCAACACAAAAACACTATCCCCCTCCTCCAGTTCATCTTGAAACTGGCTAATAGTCAACAGAGTGCCTGAATATTTTGTGGTTAACTGTTTAGGCTTGGTAGGAACAAGAGTGATCTTCACACCGCCAAACAGAAAGCTATACGTATTAGATCGCCCATTATGCTCTATGTTCCGCTTGTATTCCCAAGGCCTACCCAACAACAAGTGACACGCATCCATAGGGACGACATCACACACAACATCATCTTTGTATATGGACCCAATAGAAATGGAAACAAGGGCTCGCTTAGACACCGTGACCTCTCTACCCTTCTTGAGCCACTGAAGCTTGTAAGGCTTCGGGTGACTCTCTGTCTTCAGAGACAACTTCCGTACCACCTCTTCAGATATCAAATTATCACAACTTCCAGAATCAATAACGAACGTGCATACCTTCCCCAAAATGGTACATGTTGAATGGAAGATATTATGCTTGAGCCAATCATCCCCATCTGCCTTTGGTGTATAACAAGAACGTCTAACCACTAGGTTTACCCCAACATCACCGGACATAAACTCTTCCTCGTATTCAGTTTCTTCATCATACACCGGGGTATTCTCGTATTCTTCATGTTGTTCATCCTCAAACTCGGCAAACATGTGTCGTTTACCAGCCTTTTTACACTCAGCTTGTCGATGGCCCGTTTCACCACAACTGAAACATCTCGGACCACTACTACTAGCCCCTTTAGAGGATGACCCGGTAATGTTACCCCCTGGTCTCTGTTGGCTAGGCCCCCCGCGAGGTGCCCCACCACCCGACTGTACATTTCCCCACTAGGGGCGTTAGAATACGAACCACTCGACCGTCGGTTTTGCTTCTCAAAGGCCAACGCCCGTTGGTGTGCCTCTGCAATGGTCAATGGATCAAAAAGATTCACTGACTCCATGATTTGCACCCTCAAACCCCCAATATACCGAGAAACAAGTTGCTGCTCCGCCTCTTGAATATCGCTCCTGGCGATCAACTGGTAAAACTCGGTTGTATAATCATCAACCGACTTAGCCCCCTGCTTTAACTTCTGCAGACGCTGGTACATCAACCGTTGAAAGTTATGTGGCAGGAAGTTGGACCGCAAGCACTTTCTCATCTTGGTCCATGTCACGATTCTCGACTTCCCGAGCCTTTCTCGTGTAAGCTTCAATTGCTGCCACCAGGCAGAAGCCCTACCATGCAATCTGGTAGCAATCAAAGCCACCCGCTTATTCTCAGGAACCTCCTTGTAGTCAAACACTTCCTCGACAGTGGACAACCAATCGATGAACCCCTCCGGGTTCAAACTAGCCCCATAGAATTCCGGAATATCAACCCTTATCCCAGAATCCCAACGACGATTGCCCTCTCCTCGGCCTCCCCTCGGCCGATCCTCCTGATCGCCACCAGAATCCGAACCATCACCAAACGGATTACTGAAATCCGAACCATACCCATCATTGGGTTGCTGCTCCTACGATTCATCAAGCCTTCCATCCGGTTAGTCAACTGATCGATCACCTGGTCCAATCGTTGATCAATTCGGGCCATGAACACTACCATCTAGAAGAGGTCTCATAGGACTGAAATTCGTCAATCAAATTGGAATTAAAATGTCTAGTTAGCAAGAATTATATAACCATATTCTTTATGGGGTGGCATAGTAGCATGCGCTTAAGCTAGTCCATCTAGAAGAGGTCTCATAGGTTCAATTGTAGTTTTTCACTTGTTATCTGCCTTTAACCCTCTTAAAGAACACCTGCCCAACACAAGCTAAGTTTTATCCAATCCCATTTGTTGGAAAGATATTAATGGTTCTCATGAGTTTTCTGGGAATGGGTTCTCACGAGTTATCATAAAAATATATAGTTCTAGTCCTTGAACACTACCTTAAGGCAACTGCAATCAAGAATGTGTTGCCAGGCCCCAAGTTTGAGATAGCACTTGCCATGGTCGGAGAGCTGTAATATACACCTTGATATACAAGCCCCTGAAAAAGACAAATCCTACAAACAATATAGGGGAAGGTTAACATACAATATTCCTTAACGTGAAATAATACAATATGAAATTATGCATGTTATAAAATTGAAAACCCTAATCACACATGTTAAAAACCATAATCTCGCATGGTTATGATTTTATCAACATGCGTGATTTTGGTTTTGTTCATGCGTAATTAAGGTTTTGAGTTTGTTAACATGTGTAATTTAATATCGTATCATCTCACGTTTAAAAAGATTTTATTTTACACTTTTATTATATATATATATATATATATATTATATATACATACAGAGAGAGAAAGTATATTGTACAATTGGGCTTAACGTACATTGTTACGCTGAGGTGATTTCGCATGTTATAATAAGCGCGTGCGTGGAAGTGTACAAATCGCATGTTGTAAAAAGTATATGAAATCGCACGAAGTGCTTCATTTTCGCATGGAATGATGTGAACTTGATGAAATCGCATAGATGTAAACAAATTCGAATGTTCAAAATGTACGTTAAGCCACATTGTACGTTAACCAACCACTATATATATATATATATATATATATATATATTATATTATAATTTATAGCTTTGTTACGTATATACTTGAGGCACTATTCCTCTCTAAAAAGGTCAAGTCATGAAAATCAAATAAAAAGGACTACCTAATTAAATGGATAGAAAGTCACTCAAATATTATTTTTAAATACAATAATATATATATATATATATATATATATATATAGAAAGAGAGAGAGGGGTGAGATTCTTATAAAAAGGAGCTTTTGTGTGAAAAGTGTGAAAAAGCATAAAAATTGAAATGTAAGCACCATGTTTTAGATTTAGACATAATATTTTGGGTTGTTTTGGAAAAAAAAAAACACCCAAACTTACAATATAAAACACAATGTGACGTATTATGGGCGTGAAATTTAAAACACAACTAAAACAGACTACTTAACACTTAAAACACACTACTTAGCGTTCTTGGCATGATGTTTTAAGTTTTAAGCCTAAAATTCCTTGCATTGTGTCTTAAATTGTTATGTTTAGTGTTTTTCTTGTATAAACAACCCAAAACATCATGCCAAGTCCAAAACATGATGCCTACATGTCAATTCTTATTTCCTTCTCACACTTCTCACGAAAATTGGAGTATTGTTTTTTAATAAAAACTTTAAATATCTTTTAATCATCAATCTTGGATTTTAATTAATATTAATAAAATAATATTGTTAATAATCATTAATTCATAATTGAATAATATTATTAGTGAATTGAGGAAGAAAATGTCATATAACATGTTAAAATTCTTTATCAGAATGAGATACAATAATAATATGTTTATATTAAAAGTTCACAACTTGTTTCAAAGAAAGCATATGTAACACATAGACCATTCTCAGAGAAACTGTGGTAATCAACCAAACCCGACCCAATAACCAACCTGTCCCTGCCATCTTGACTTATTTTTATTTTCTTAGAAAAAAAAATGAATTGTATTGCTTACCCTAAAAGGCCAAGAATAAAACATCTGAAAAGAAGACGGAAACTAAGTGGAGGACTGTCAACATTTCTGTAAGAGATCAAACTATTATTATTCATCCTTTAATAACAATAATTTCTTGCTACAATAAGATCTAAAAGTTAAAAAAATTGTTGGCAAACCTGAAGCTGCCAATGATGAAAAATGGAAGCAGTATCAAGATGCCAAGAACATCATGGTAAACAACATAAACAGTGCCAGACATACCATCATTCATGGCTGCTTTGACTATGGTCAATATACTCATATCCAAGGACATCAACATTACAACAAAGGGCAACACCTCCTTCGTCCATAACCATGCTTGATCGCTTCTTTCAGTCGCCATATCGATCTTTTCCAAAGTCAAAATGAAAGTCAACAAGGGATCGATCCATCGTCTCCAGTATTCTACTGTCAAATAGTTTTGATGATAATATATGAATATTGGAAACTAGTGCCAACCATATATATTATAGTTTTTCATAACAACTTGTATTATATTGTAATAAAAAAAGTAGTCATTTATTTAATACGTGAAATATTTTATTAAACAAAGTTTGGTTAATGTTATATTAAGTTAAGGTGAGAATCACGTTATGTATAAATGTCGGAATATCATTTTACTATTGCACGTGTCATGTGAACATACATTTTTGTTTATTGTGTTAAAAATTATGTTTTTCGTCCAACTAATTTGTTGAATATAATCATTACAGTCCATTAGTTTAAAACTTGTTAAAAGGTATTAGTACTTTCACTTTTATAATAATTACAGTCTACTTACGTTAGCCTCATCCAGCGTACAATTAACTTTTTGGAGAAAAGACTAAATACAATTAACTTTTTGGAGAAAAGACTAAAATACTTTGTATGATCTTTTTGACCTTTTCTGTTGATTTTTTTTTAAATAAATAATCATATTACACTCCAGACTGTGAGACAAGTACATTAACAACATGAATGTTTGATAATATTTGATTTTTGTGTATCCAAAAACAACGATCTCGCACTAATGCATGCTCTAGCAACTAACAATTTGATCCATTGCTGGAGAACAAGAGAGGGGCTGTTTGGTCTGATGAATGAGGCTTATCTGAAACATCCAAATTAGCCATTGTTGGTGTCTTGTTCTTCTCTTTGGCCTGCCAAACTATCATGGCTCCAATGACGCTGCATATACGATTTCAAGACTCAACAAGTTGTGAGTTAATTGCATTCGTTTCCTAGGCGAAGCTTTTGACCCCCCCCCCCCCCCCCCCCAATCCCCCACCCCTCCTAATTGATTTTGTGTTCGCCCCCTCTATATATTTGTTCAAGCTCCGCCACCGATACTTTGAACAATGGTCAACTAGACTACTACAAATGGGATCAAATGATCCATGTGAAGCATGTCCTAAAAAACAGTGGGTGCCAATTGATGAGCCCAAAGACGACCCATGTATTTATTTGTGTGAAAAACATAATTCCTAACCTGAATTCACTTAAGATTATGTACTCTGAACATCTCTCATTTAACATGAGTCAAATGGGTTGTAATCAAGCGTAAATATACTAATCAAGCTGCAAACAACTTGGCTAGTTATGGGTTGGCGGAACTTATCAAATATATTTTATATTCTATTTTGAAACAAACACATTAACATTTTTAATTAAACGGGTTAAAACACTTGATTGCAACTTGTTTATTTTAAGAGTTAAACATGATTGTCCCAAATTTGATTATCTGCATGTATGTTTTGGGTCATGTCAGTTATTAAAAGGAATGATCATTTACCTTCCTAAGTGAAGTGAATCACTAAGAAAAGTGACATCCATGATGACTGCGATAACTATGGAGAGGGGTGAGAACATGGCAACGGAAACAGGACCTTTCTTCTCCAAGCACCATGTGATAGCCGTGTTACGAAAAGCAACCGAAAATACCCCCTTCAAATAAAAAGGTAATCACCGACACCAAAATGAGTAATTTAGCTTGTTTACAAGTGGCAAAAATTTCAAAATTAATTTAATTTGTTTACAGGTGGTGAGAGAGACATGTTAACCGAGCAAAACAAGTCCTAGTAAAAAATGTTCCATTAAATAATTAGTGCATAAATTATGATTAGAAATACAATAAACTTTGGTTACGATGTTTGACCTTAGAGTTTAGACAACTCACACCTGTTCGTAGGGCAGGTTCAAAGAAGTGAATTAAAGCAAATGTTTTAGGCCACAATTTTACGAAGCCCTAGATTTTAAAAAAAAAACATATTATACAGGTGATTTCACTTTAAAATAGTTGATAATGGGGTTTATAATCTATAATTATACATACACATAGATTAATGTATGAAATCATAAGATCTAAAACAATTCTTTAACTTTTTTTTTACAAAAAGAGCCCCAATTTTGTTGTCTGCTTTGGGCGTAAAATATTATGAGCCCCGGCCCTGTTTGAACCATTTTCTCTTTAAGCTAGATTAGAAACAACCCAAATCAAATACATTTGTAAATAAATAAGTTGAAATTATACCATATCTAAAAATTATAGGTGTTAAATAGGTCGTGTTTGTGGGTTAACGGATTGAACCTCATACGAATCCTAACATGACATGAACACGAATATTGTATCATACACATGAACTCATGACACGAGTTTTCGTGGGTGGAAATAAACACAATCTGTTTAGCCTGAAAATTTAATTTAATTTTATATTAATACACTAAAGCTAGAAATTTATAACAAAGAATAAAATATAAATGTATATGAAATTGTTATATTTAAACTATAAAAGCATTGTTATTTCTTCTGTCTTTTAATATCTGGTATAAAATACCCACTGAATATAACTTATGAAGCATTAAACAATTTATAGGAAAGAATTACAAAAATAAACGGGTTAGCCCATGAACTAGTCATGTTGACCGAACACAACCCATTTCACTAAACGTGTTTGAGGGTTCGACCCAAAACCGACCCAAACTTGTTAAGACTGAATTCGTACTAATCAATTTTGTGTAAAGTTCTTGTCATGTTAGAAATTCACTCTTTAACTCAACTTACCCCCACTAATATAGCAATCATCCCAGTTTCAGGTTGCAACACCTATGCGTGTGGATCTGGCTCTAGGAAAGGAGATAGAGCAATACATTGTATTGTCCCAAGAGACCGTTGAAAAAGACAATGGTGCGTTGATCATGATTTTCTCTAGTTGTTGCTGTCTGGACGTATAAGTCAAGAAATTAATAGCTAAAAACACTTCATATTTTATCTACTTTAAGAAATATCCTACTTGTAAAATATTCCACATGGACATAACAATTGCACCAAGAACAAGAATCTGATTGCCGAATATCCAATCCGATGACCATGACAAATGAAGCTGCTTGGATGAATCCAGAAAAGGACCCATGTGAAAAATTTCCGGACCTTGATAAAATGTGAACAACATTGCTCCACATATTGCCATCATGGTACCCGATAACTTTGCTAGACTACTTGAACTTCTTATGTTTATTTTCTCCATCCTAAAACACATATAGAACATATTTGAAACTTTAGGGTGCGTCTGGTTTGCATAGTGTGTTTAGAAGGACTGAAATTCGTCAAAGCAATTGGAATTAATGTGTCTAGTTAGCTGGAATTATAGTCACATTCTTTAAGTGGTGGCATAGTAGCAAGCACTTGAGTCCATCTTGAAGGACAAGGACACCTGTCCAACACAAGCTATGTTTTAACCAATCTCATTGGTTAGTGGGATATTAAGGGCTCTCGCAAGTATTCTGGTAATGGGTTCTCACGAGTTATTATAAAAATATATATGTCAACCCTAACCATGGCGGAAAACATCGGGGTAGTGACATTAGACGAATCAGATTGATCAAGAGATTCCATAACAGGCATTTCAAAGATAATAATCAACATTCAATATCCCATACTATCAAACTCATAAAACCTTCAAAACAACCATTACAATTCATCAAAATCTCTTAAACATAAATCAATTCGATCTCCCTAGATTTTATTACAAACCATTCTAAACAAACTAAACAAACAAACTAAGCTAAGCAAACTACTTCCAAAGCATCCAAGCTAAATTCCTCAACCTGTTACATACGTTAAAATACAAGTCAATACAATTAAGTAAAGGTGAGCATACAGGTTTTGTAATACTAGCATAATAGAGAAACCGTTCGCGAAATAGTCCAATTACATATCATGATACACCAAAACACATCACACAGATAAACATAGGCTTATTTCTCATGCTAACTACCGTGAGAAGGCTTGCGCGTCCATCCTAACTAGACCCCGTCGGGTGTTAGCCACACTATAGTACCATACTAGCTAAGGAGGCAAGTTAACGAAAATAAGTCTAGTCACATGTTTCTAGTATCACGTATTGAGCATATATAATCAGATTATTCCGTGTGATAAACAGTTCGATTTGTGAAGTGATTTTGATAGAGGAACGTATGTAACACCCAAAAGTGCGTTTAAGCGTAAAAGGGTTCAAGTATACTCACAGTCGGTGCGTTTAGGAGAGAGTTTTAGGATCTGAGAAGAGTTACGGTGAGCGCCGGATCAGCCTGTAAACAAACAGAAGTGCATCAGTCTCCCGATTTGCTGAAACGGTTAAGTTTTGGTTGAGCAGTATACAAGTTCGGCGAACTGTATGTCAACAGTTAGCTTGAAGTTGATTTTAGAGTCAAGTTCGGTCGAACTTGGCAAGTTTCTTTAGGAAATTTGACAAGTTCGGGCGAACTTGTGAGAAAACCTTACTGGAAAGACAAGTTCGGGTGAACTTGTATAGTTTCCTAGAAACTAGACAAGTTCGGGTGAACTTGCAAGGGATTTGATGAAATAGACTCAAGTTCGGTCGAACTTGACCCATTTGGGTACAAGTTCGGTCAAACGACCATTTGGTACAATGGTCGATTGAGGTGAGTGATTCCTGAGCGAACTTGAGGTTTTCGGGTCCAAAATTCTTTGCGTCGTTTGCTGAGGAAATCGAGTGCCCATCCCTCCAACCTTAAGCCACTGAGTAAAACTTAGGCTGGAGATATCTTTTGGAGCAAACTTAGCCATTTTACGAGAAACTCAGGCTAATCCAGGCGAACTTGGTGGTTCGTACGGGTTAGTCCAGCTTGTGTAAAGTGACAATTTCGTCCTTATGCTTCCGGATCTGGGATTTAGCTTTCGACAACGCCTCGTTCCACTCAAAAGTGAATGAAACATACGCCATTAGTCCGAATATTGTGTAAAAATCAATACTTTAAAGGTTTTGCTCAGATCTAAGTATAGATCTGAGTGAAAAAAAGAAGTTTTATGGAAAAAGATGAAGATTTTCGTAAATAGAAGAGATTTGATGAAAACGAAGGCAATGCCTTGTGCAAAATCATTGTAAGTTGTAAAACGTTGTTGAACATCATTGTCATTGAAATCGGGTTGATTCTTACTTAGAAAACAAAGGGTTTCGGGTTTGAGAGCTCTGGGCGAACTTGCAGCAAGTTCAAATGAGAGAATGGAGCTGGGTATTTATAGGAGAAGGCAAAAATGAGGGCTGGTGGGGTCAAGTTCGGTCGAACTTGCATGAAATTCATGCAAGTTCAGGCGAACTTGCTAGATATTCCAGATTAGCAAGTCAAGTTCGGTCAAACTTGTACATTTCTGTACAAGTTCGAGTGAACTTGTGGAAAGTAAGGGATCCTTGTGTCTCAAGCAAGTTCGGGCGAACTTGTGGTAGTCAAGTTCGGCCGAACTTGGCCTGGTGACCAAGTTTCGTTTGCTGATTTGCGTTAAGGGTTCGTTTGGCGATTCGGTTCATATTAAATAGTTATATTTAGTTTATAGTTGATATAATAGTGCGATTTAGCGATTCGAGTGTGCGAGAGCGATGCGATAGCGATTGTAACCATAACCACAAACACACATAACACATAAATAACATAAAACCATAAAATTAATTGCGATTTGCGATGCGATGAGATTAGCGATGCAATTTAATAAGCAATTAGATGCGATAATAACGTACAACACCATAATTAATTAACATAAACTTTATTATAAACCGAATCTCGGGATTACAAAAGATAGGTACATCGGAAAGACAAATGAACAGATAACAATGAATTTTCGAGTTGTTACAATATAGTTCTAGTTCTTGAACACTACCTGAAGGCACTGCAATCAAGAATGTGTTGGCGGGTCCCAAGTTTGAGATAGCACTTGCCGTGGTTGGAGAGTTGTAATAAATACCTTGATATGCAAGCACCTGAAAGAGACAAATAATACAAACAGCATACACAGTCAAATTCCGTTATAATTTATAGTTTTGTTACATACTAGAGGCAATATTTCTATCTAAATCAAGAAATAAGTTAAAAAGGACTAGCTAAATGGATAAAAAGTCACTCAAATTTATTTTTAAGAACAATATATTTATACGGTATGTTAACGTACAATATTTCTTAACGTACAATGTGTATGATATGAAATTACGCACGTTAAAAAACTCAAAAACCCTTATCAGCATGTTGAAACCATAATCATGCATGAACATAATCACGCATGGGTAAAAAAACTTAATCATGCATGTTATAAAACTAATCACACACGTTATAAATTCATCTCGTACGTATTGTACGTTAAGGGATATTGTGCGTTACACTTTCCCTATATTGAAAGTTCACAACTTGTTTCAAAGAAATGGTCAAAAAGTGTTTTTGGTGATCAACCAAACTCCAACCGGACCATTTTGAACCAACTTGACCTTACATGGATTATCTTGAGTTTTTATTAAAGAAACGGGCTGCTAAAAGGCCAAGGATAAAGATCGAAAAACGCAAATATAACACATTAAACATTTTCAAAGAAACTGTGGTAAGAGCATTCACATCCTATCCATAAAATATGTGAGAGGGGGTCTTTATATTATAAAGGGTATAAAAAGTGGTTGTGAGTGGAGGAGAGAGAAAATGTTACGTTCATCTGTATATTTGGGGGGACACTCTTCACCCCCTATAGTTTTTATTATATTGAAGGTTGATTGAAGGAGAGAGAAAATGTAATGATAAAAGTATAAAAATTATTATTAATTGAAAAGGTGAGAGAAAAGTATTTGTTTTTAGTGAAAATATATTGATATAGGAGTTGTTTTTTAGTGGAATGTATGTATATTTATAGGGAGCTGGATGTGAATGCTCTAATACACCAAACCCGACCCATTAACCAACCCATCCTGGCCCGGCCCATCTTGATTTATTTATATTTAAAAAAAAGGGTTGTATTGCTTACCCTAAAAGCCCAAGAATAAAGCATCTGAAAAGAAGGCGGAAACTAAGTGGAGGACGGTCAACATTTCTGTAAAAGATCAAACTATTATCATTTATCCTTTTACATTAATTTCTTGATACAATAAGATCTAAAAGCTAAAAAAAGATGTTATTTGTCAGCAAACCTGAAGCTACCAATTATGAAAAATGTAAGTAGTATCAAGATGCCAAGAACATCATGGTAAACAACATAAACAGTGCTAGACATACCATCATTCATGGCTGCTTTGACTATGGTCAACACACCCATATCCAAGCATGTGAATTGTGACCATCAACATTGCACCAAAGGGCAACACCTCCTTCATCCATGACCATGTTCGATCACTTCTTTTAGTCGCCATATCGATCTTTTCCAAAGTCAATGAAAGTCAACGAAGGGATCGTCTCCAGTATTCTACTGTCAAATGTAGTTTTGATGATAATATATGAAGATTGGAAACTAGGGCCAACCATGTATATATAGTATAGTTTTTCATAACAACTTTGTATAATAAAAAAAGTAGTCATGTTTTTAATACGTGAAATATTTTATTAAACAACTTTTGGTTAATGTTATATTAACTTAAGATGAGAATATGTCGGAATATCATTTTACTATTGCACGTGTCATGTGAACACACATGTTTGTTTATTGAGTTAAAAATTATGTTTCGCATTTTTGTTTATTGACTTAAAAATTAAGTTTTTTGTCCATGCGCTTTTTAGAAATAATCATTACAGTCTGTTAGTTTAAAAATTGTTCAAACATTATCAGCATTTTTACGAAACAACTACAATCCATCTACGTTAACCCTATCAAACGTACCGTTAAGTTTTTGGTGAAAAAATAAAATACCCTCATATTAATTAATTTTAAAAATAAACCAAATAAATATAAATAAACCCAACCCCTCACCTACACCCACACGCCGACTCTAACACCTAAGAGGGTGTTCATCGAATCGAATATAAAATTTTCGAATGGCTTGAATCCAAATGTTCAAATAATTTATTTTTTTCTTGATTTTTTCGAATAATGTAATCAAATTAATATCCCCATTCGAATTCGAATTCAAATCAGATAAATTCGAATGAATTCGTTTTGATTCAAATTCAATCAAAATATGTAATAAACTCATTTATAGGCTTTGAATGGGTTTCGTAACAGTTTATTTTAATACTTAAAATAAATTTAGAAATTAAATTATATTATAGCTCAATAAAAGTTATATATGTATTATATATTAAAATAATAAATAAATATGTATAAATTTATTTCTAATTCCGAATCGAATCAAACTAAAATTATAAATTTGATTTACTGGACTCGAATTGAATCAAATTTGAATTCGAGTACTTAATAATTGAATCGAATTAAATCGAATTTCAAATTTTTGGGATTCAGAACAAAATCTGAAGACCCTACCTGTTTAGACGAAATAAACCTTGCAAAAACCCCTAACTTCATCATCAAAATAGAATCAAATCAGAGTCGGAATTTTTCTCACCTTGAATACCCAAACGAAAAATACCAAACCAGATGTTGTAAGACCGTGCGTAGTGGTAAGGGTGAATAATGCCCCCACCCTTGGGCGAAACCAACAAAGTTTCTATCGTTTTCTTTTTCGTTTACCTTATTTTTATCTTTGTTATTTACTATATCGTTTTATCTTTTGTTATTATTTTGATGTTCAGAGCGAGTTTACGACGCAAATAGCATAACCCATTAATATATCATTTTAATAAATTTTACAAAATTATTTATCGGTTGTTATGGTGTGCTATATGTTCTGAATTCCAACCGCATCCTTGCGCAACGCGTGGGTAACTACGACCCTAGTTGTTATATTTAAACTATAAAAGCATCGTTATTCTCTTCTTTGTCTTTTAATATTTGGTATAAAATACCCATTGAATGTAACTTATGAAGCAGTAAACAATTTATAGGAAAGAATTACAAAAATAAACTGGTAAGCCCATGAACTAGTCGTGTTGACCGAACACAACCCGTTCGCTAAACGTGTTTGAGGGTTCGACCCAAAACCGACCCAAACTTGTTAAGACTAAACACGTACTAATCAATTTCATGCAAAGTTCTTGTCATGTTAGAAATTCACTTTTAACTCAACTTACCCATTAATATAGCAATCATCCCAGTTTCAGGTTGCAACACCCATACGTATGAATCTGGCTCTAGGAAAGGAGATAGAGCAATGTATGGGTGTTGCAACCTGGAACTGGGATGATTGCTATATTAATGGGGGTAAGTTGAGTTAAAAGTGAATTTCTAATGTATGGTTGTTACAACCTGGAACTGGATGATTGCTATATTAATGGGGGTAAGTTAGTTAAAGTGAATTCTAATGACAAGAACTTTGCATGAAATTGATTTGTGCGAGTTTAGTTTAACAAGTTTGACATTGTTCAGATATTGCTATCATGGTACTCGATACCTTCGCTAGATTGCTTGAACTTCCTTATGTTTATTTTCTCCATCCTAAAACATATATAGAACATATTTGAAACTTTGGGGGGCGTTTGGTTTGCATAGTTTGTTTGGAAGGACTGAAATTCGTCGATGCATTTGGAATTAACGTGTCTGGTTAGCAGGAATTATATAGTCATATTCTTTAAGGGGTGGCATAGTAGCAAGCGCTTGAGTCCATGTAGTAGAGGTTTCATAGGTTCAAATCCAGATTTCCACTAGTTATCTGCCTTTAACCCTCTTTAAGGACAAGGACACCTACCCAACGCAAGCTATGTTTTATCCAATCTCATTGGTTACTAGGATATTAATGGCTCTCGCGAGTTTTCTGTTAATGGGTTCTAATGGGTTATAATAAAAATATATAGTTCTAGTCCTTGAACACTACTTGAAGGCAACTGCAATCAAGAACGTGTTGCCAGGCCCCAAGTTTGAGATAGCACTTGCCATGGTTGGAGAGTTGTAATAAATACCTTGATATGCAAGCACCTAAAAGAGAAAAATCCTACAAGCAACATATATAGTCAAATTCAGTTATAATTTATAGCTTTGTTACACATTAGAGGCACTATTTCTATCTAAAAGGGTCAAATTAAGAAAATCAGTTAAAAAGGACTAGCTAAATGGATAAAAAATCACTCAAATTTATTTTTAAATCCACTTAATATTAAAAGTTCACAACTTGTTTCAAAGATATGGTCAAAAAAGTGTTTTGGTGATCAACCAAACTCCAACCGGACCATTTTAAACCAACTTGACCTTACATGGATAATCTTGAGTTTTTTTTTTTTTATTTAAGAAACGGGCTGCAAAAAGGCCAAGGATAAAGAATAAAAAAAGAAACTACAACACGTTAAACAT
Organism: Scalesia atractyloides; assembly: GCA_947069175.1. Taxonomy (NCBI): domain Eukaryota; kingdom Viridiplantae; phylum Streptophyta; class Magnoliopsida; order Asterales; family Asteraceae; genus Scalesia; species Scalesia atractyloides. The sequence goes on from CAMTDV010000019.1 coordinate 69,299,784, forward strand.
TTTCAAAGAAACTATGATAATCAACCAAACCCGACCGACTAACCAACCAGGCCCAGCCCATCTAGATGTATTTATATTTATAAAAAGAAATGGGCTGTATTGCTTACCCTAGAAGACCAAGAATAAAGTATCTTAAAAGAAGGCGGAATCTAAGAGCACTCATATCCTAACAATCAAATTATTGTATGGGGTTTTAAAAATATAAAGAGTAAAAAAGTGGTTGTGAGTGGAGGAGAGAGAAAATATTACTGTTCATCTGTATATTTGGGAGACACTGTTCACCTCTATACTTTTTTAATATATATTGAAAGTGATTGTGAGTGAAGGAGAGAAAAAATGGTAATGATAAAGGTATAAAAATATTAATTGAAAAGGAGAGAGAAAAAGTATTTGTTTTTTAGTGAAAATATATTAATATAGGAGTTGTTTTTTAGTAGGATATATGTATATTTTTAATGGATTGGATGTGAATGCTCTAAGTGGAGGACGGTAACATTTCGATAAAAGATCAAACTGTTATAATTGATCCTTTGACATTAATTTCTTTATAATAAGATCTAAAATGTAAAAAATGATGTTATTTGTTGGCAAACCTGAAGCTGGCAATGATGAAAAGTGGAAGCAGTATCAAGATGCCAAGAGCATCATACCATCAAGCATGTTACCATCAACATTGCAACAAAGGGCCACACTTCCTTTTTCCATAACCATGCTTGATCACTTCTTTCAGTCGCCATATCCATATCGATCTTTTCCAAAGTCAAAATCAAAGTCAAGGAAGGGATGGATCGTCTCCAATATTCTGTCAAATATAGTTTTAATGATAATATATGACTCTCAAATATAGTTTTGATGATAATATCTGAAGATTGGAAACTAGTGCCAACCATGTATACAATAGTTTTTCATAACAACGTGTATTATATTGTAATAAAAAACAGTCATGATTTTAATTTTATTAAACAAATTTTGATTAATGTTATTAGAGCCGTCCCCGAGAATGATAAAAAAACTTTTGCGCCTCGTGCAAGCCAAAAAAATTGGGTCCCCTCCCTATAATGATACTCATGGAATCTTGGTTTCGTTCGGTGAGTTACGATATGGGTAGCAGATATAAATAATAAACATTCTGCCCAAGAGGTTTTTATAAGCATAAGTAAAGTTCAATATACCAAAATTGTAATATTACATTATCACATATAACATTCTTATAATTTACTCTTATGATTAGAGACACTTTTAGATGAAGGTATACCTATAGCTAAGTTAAAATAATAGAAAACTTATATAATGATATAAAAAATATGAGCAACGTGCATTTATGATTTTGTTTTATTGTCAAATACACTTGTAGAAAATGGCTTGCATCATTTCTTCAAATTGTATATATAGCTGCTATTTAATTAATAGGGAATTAATAAAAAAGAGAAAAAACAATAAAACATTAGTTGGACACATTATAGCTAGTATTTAATTAATGTGGGATTATGACAAGAAAAAAAAAGCTGGAAAGGGGTTACATATTACACAATATATGCAAAAGTAGGTCCAGCATTTAAAACCTTGAAAACTGAAAACAAAAAACATGCATAACAAAGGGAATCAAACAGGAGACCTCTTGGATATAATTCGATCATAGCAGGAACTAGTACAAAGTATTTATTTTACATATAATATATAACATTTTTTCAAACCTTTTCGGGCCCCTTGTATATTTGGGCCTCGGGCCATCGCCCAGCTTAGTCGTTCCAATAGCCGGCTCTGAAAGTTATGTTAAGTTAAGGTAAGAATCACGTTATGTATAAATGTCGGAATATCATTTTACTATTGCATGTATCATGTGAACACACATTTTTGTTTATTGAGTTAAAAATTATGTTTTTCATCCTTAAAGTTTGATTAAAAATAACCATTACAGTTCATTAATTTAAAAAATACCAAAACAGTATTAGTACTTTGCCTTTTGTAACAATTACAGTCCACGTCCGTTAACCCCATCCAACGCAACGTTAATATTTTTGTGAAAAAGACTAAAATATCCTTGTATTGATTAATTAAAAAAATCTAATAAATATAAATAAACCCACCCCCCCACCTGAACCCACACGCCGACTCTAACACCTAGACCTGTTTTTAGGGGTGTTTATCGAAATTTTTTTGCTTGAATTTTTTGAATATTTATTTTTTCGAATAATGTATTCGAATTTGAATCGGATGAAATTCAAATAAATTCTTTTTCATTTAAATTCAGTTAAAATATGTAATAAATTCGTTTATGGGCTTTCGAATGGGTATTAATGTATTTAATAGTAGATAATTAGAGATAAATTATAGAATAGCCTAATAAAAGTTATATATGTATTGTATATTAAAATAATAAATAAATATGTATACATTTAACTCTAATTTCGAATCGAATTTAAAATTATAATTTATAATTTTGATTTACTGGATTAGAGTTGAGTCGAATTCGAATTCTTTATAATTGGATCGAATTAAATCGAATTTCAAATTTTCGAATTCAAAACAAAATCTAAACACCGTATCTTTTCGAACGAAATAAACCTCTCAAAACCCCTAACTTCATCATCAAAACAGAATCAAATAAGAGTCAGAAACTTTCTCAGCTTGAATACCCAAATGAAAAATACCAAACCAAACCAGATGCTGTAAGAATTCATAGGTGTAAGATCATAAACGTTCAAGAGATAAATCAATGAATTAATTAAATGGAGAGGGAAAAGTAACAAGTTACAAACTTACAGTTATGTCCTTTTCTTTATTAGCTTATTGGATTTTACCTCTAATATCATATGGCCGCTACCACCCTCAACTAACACCTTGACGTCCAACACCTCCAACTTGACTTTTAGTGTGGGCTGGCACCGACGTCGTTAACCAAACATTAACTCAGTTAATTTTTATCCAACATGGCTTTTTTAATCTGACGTGGGCAAGGTGACCTGGCTTTTTAATCTAATTTAAAAGAATAATCACATTTTTAAAAGCTCCCCCTCTCTCTCTCTCTCTAAAATCACTCCCCCCCCCTCTCTCTCACACCACCGTAACCTCCACCACCACCAACCATCACCCCACCCCACCATCACCTCCACCAACAACCTGCCACATCTTAGTCGTACACCACCGCCACCATCACAACCACCATCACCACAAACCCTACAACCACGACCATTCTACTCGTATAAAACCCCAAGCCCCACCACCTCCTCTCTTCCTCCCCTTAAAACACCCCCACCATATCATGCCGCCACCACCACAACTTCCTACCACCATGACCTCTTGCCTTCTACCACCACAACCACCTCCGTCACACCACCAACCACTATACCACACTCCCCAACTACCATCACCTCCACCAACCACCATCGCCTCCGACACCATAAATCGAAGCACAAATCTCGCCGGCAACATAAAAACAACCAAAACCCGAAATCAATAACAACCATAACCCAAAATCAACAACCGTAACCTAAAGTCAAGCTTGAATCCCACCTTCTACTCCTCTCTGTAACAGAACAACCGAGCAACCATTACCGGCGTTGTAACAGAACAATCTTTGATCCCACTCCTCTCTGTAATAGGACATCCGTTACGGCGGTTTCCGCCATGGCTGCCGTCGTTGATCCACCACACATTCTACTTGTATGCTACCACATCTATCCACAGAACAAGACGCACAACGGTGGAGGGTTGCCGACGACCGTGGAGTGGTGTTATGGAAGTAATGGTGGAGGGTTGTTTAGATCTGGTGCAGAGAGAGAAAGAAAGGGTAAAGGGAGAGGGAGAGAAGTATAAAGAGATAGGGATATATTATATTATATATAAAATATTATTTAATTAAAAATGCAGATATGATTACTTTAAAAAGTTAAAGAAAATAAAAAGCCATCTCATCATCACACCTTATCAAAAACAAGCCACGTTAGAAAAAAACTAACCAAGTTAGTGGAAAATTAACAAGGTGTGTCATAACACACTAAGTATCAAATTGAGGGTGTCGGACGTCAAAGTGTTAGTTGGGGGTGGCAGCAGCCAATACCCGATAGTTAGAGGTGATAAAATCAATAACCCATTCTTTATTTGTAAGTTAATCGACAAAAGGATCAATGGTCAAGATCAACAAAAGAATCAATGCTTAAAAATATATAAACTGAAGTATAATATATGAAGTGGAATAACAAATGCATCAAATAGAGGTATAAAATATGAAATAAATGAACTGGAAATATAAAAGCTAGAAATATATAAAAATATTAAAGGTTCGGTTCGGTTAGTTTTGTTTAAAAGAGGTTGTGTTACTAAAAATTGATAACCAGTTTTTTGGTTAATTTGGTTTTCGGTTTAATCTGTTTTAGTTAATTCAATTTTTTGGTTGATTATGATTCGGTTTTGTTTGTTTTCGGTTAGGTTTTGTCTGTTTTCACTTTGGTTTCGGTTAACAATTCATTTGTTGCTCACGTCTAGACATTGTTAATCACTTAACATATCAATTTTTTGACTAAAAACACTATAGCTATACTACACTCAAATTAAAGAGAATAAATATTTTTATGGTGTAATTTTTTATTAAAAAATATTAATGTACAAAAAAAGTTATGGTCGTTTAAAAATCGATTGAGTAGATTTTAGGTTGTATGCATTAAACGAAAAAAAAGTTTTTAACATTTGCTTAACTTAAAGTACCCTTGCTTTATACATTATAATATAGTATAGATATAGGAGAATTAAATAAAGAAATCCTTGATGAGTTAAGAAAACTAAGAAAACTTAAATGGGTGGATACAAAACATGTCACGTGTTAAACTTTCTACAATTACACTTTTTCAACATGATACACTTTTTGTGTGGGGAGAGAGAAGATCAAATGTGTTATATCTTTTCATCTGTTTACACCTTTGTAGCATCATCTTGTTACACTTTTTTTAGGTTTCAACAACAGTTTTTCATATTTTTATGAAGTGTAACATTTTAGAACTTACAATTTACGAAGTTTTCAATATGTAGTGCATGTAAAAAAAGTATGTTACATGTTTTTAGGTAAATTTTTTTGGGTAACAATTCCAAGCTGTTACACTTTTTGTGTCTGACAGGATAGGGAAGGCGTAAAAAGTTGTTACACCTTTTTACAGACTGTAACATGTTTCTGAAAAGAGGCTTTTGTACTAATTCAATCTCCACCATAGACTAATTAGATGAATGGTGGAGATGATGTTTCCTTGGTTTTCTTAACTCACAAAGGTTTTCATTATATCATTCCCGTATGTGTATATATGGAGTGGCCATCCTCCGACCACTCCTGCACTAGTGAACAGTTGTATATGGTCATCAGGATCGTAAGACCGTTATACTTGTAACAACCCGCTTCCTCACAAGCTGTCACTCTCGTTACGCCTATCACCAGAGATTCGGATCATAATGTAATCTAAATCTACATTATGCATATTTTCGCACTATATCACATCACAACGCATTACATCGCACTAACACAGCGCTTATATCGCACAAACTAAATACTTTCAACTTTGCGTGGAATTTCCAAGGCTAACTGCTCGCTTAAACTGCAACGCGACTCTCGAAAGACTTGGGAACAAAGTCGCATGCTTCATCGCTTATTTATCGGACCTTGAGTAATTGTGGAATTTACGTAAATATGATCATTTAATACGTTTAATACTTCACCATAACTCTTAATATAACTATATAATACAAAACGAATCGTCAAACGAACTCTTAACGTAAGATAATCGAAGAAAAACCCAATATTTGGACAAGTTCGCTCGAACTTAGGTGACCCCAAGTTCGGCCGAACTTGGCTGACCAAAAATCAAAACCCATATCCCCCTCAAGTTTGCCCGAACTTGCATGAAACCATGCAAGTTCGACCGAACTTAACTCACCTCCATCCAAGATCTCACAGTTCGCTCGAACTTGCATGATTTCATGCAAGTTCGGCCAAACTTGACTCCTCAGATCCCTCATTTCTCACCTTCCTATAAATACCCAGCTCCATTTCCTCATTTGACTTGTTGTAACTGTCACACCCCGACCCGCAGCGGAAAAGGTGATCGGGGCATGATTGGGTTTTCATAAAAGCTCATGACATTTATTATAACGTTTCATATTTATTATCACAATTTTAAGGAAGATCATACAATCAAATCATACTAGTACAACATGTTCTATACATCTTTCTATCCTTCATTATTTTTCTTCTAAGGCACTTTTCCTATGTTTTCCTTGCTTCATCCTGTCCACCTGTATCATGTGTAAAAATGGTTTTTGGATCAACAAAAAGTTGGCGAGTGAATCCTATTAAAACATTTAAACGTTTTTATTGAATTGATTATAAAATAAAGTGCATAACCACATATGAGTAAATGTAAATGTAAATTTATTCACAAAACACTTAATATTAAATATTGCACACACATACAACAATAGCTTGTTTTGAGGCACGCGTTGTTCAAGTCGTCTCCCACGAGGAACTGATGGGCCTAATGAATGAGTTTTGAGGCACGCGTTGTTCTACGAACTGATGGGCCTAATGAATGAGTTTTAAGGCACACGTTGTTCAACTCGTCTCCCACGAGGAACTGATGGGCCTAACAAATAATTTGCATACAACTTGACAATATGTAATACATAACAACAATCAATATTTACATTCTAGGTTTAGATCATAATATGGTATAGCACGAGTTTGAATAAACTAATTAGTTTAAGCGACACATGATACACCCCAAAACGTGAATAAAAATGGGAATTTGTAAGAATTCACTCACATTGGGTGCGTTCGGTTGATGATGTTGAATGAACACGAGTTTAGAGGATTGATCGACGAGGAATAACTAACCTAATTAATAACGAAAAGGTACGGTAAATAAGTGGATTTATTAACAATTTTAATAGGATTTTTGGATATATTTTTGTGAGTTTAAGGCTATTTTCTAACTTTAAAAACATTATTTTTAAGTATTTTTAATTGATTTTTAAATTAAATAAATAAATAAAAATATAGAAAAAAATGTTGACTTTGACCATGACTGTTGACCGTTGACCGTTGACCGGTTCGGTCGTGTATAAGCATGCGCTGGGTGAGACTCGAACCCGTGACCTCCCGTACGCGTGCACGCAGCTCTACCAACTGAGCTAAGTGTCTAACCCGAAATATTTCTGTTTTTAATTATATTTATACACTATTTAATTTAATCCGAAAATCATTTATTTAAAAAGGATTTAATTGTATCGAACCGGAGCTCTCAACAGGTCTCGAACCCGGGACCTGCGGTTTAGTTTTGTACACAGTCCACCGCTGGACTGTGTGTCTAACCTGGTTAATATTCTGGTTTTTATTATACTTAACATCTTACTGTGAGTTAACCCGGTTCGGTTTTAAAAAGAGCATTTTTATTTAAGAGAGTGAGGTTGAGTCAGGGATCGAACTCGAGACGTGTATTCATTGTGTGCACACAGTCCACCGCTGGACTGTGTGTCTAACCCGTTTATTATTCTGATTTTAATTAATCTTATACACTAGTTCGAACTCATCTTCTTCGTTCAAAACACAGACAACGGTTAACCAACTGTTTCTTGTTTAAATTCGATTAACGAATATTATAAGCAATTGAAAGGTAATGAACAGAGAGGGTTTGGGGAAAGAATGTACCGAACAGGTGTCTTTCTCAGAACTCCGGCAAGGATTCATCGGCTCTGTTTTGTGAACTCCGTCGATTAACAGCGTGAGTTCGGAAATTCCAGCGATTTTCCGGCGAGTACAGAATATCCGGCAACGTCGTCTTGGATTGATTCGTGTTGATGTGAGTCTCGGTTTTCCGGCGAAAGTCCGGTGATAGCAGAAAAGTTCCAGCAAGTGAAATTGCTTCGAGAATTGGTGTGATTTTGAGCGAAAAGATTACCAGAGGCTAGGGTGTGTATTTATAGGAAAGAATATCGATGAATTGGGTCCGATTTCTGTCTTGATTCGTTGGTCAATCTTTCTCCAGCGGTTATGACTGATGTCGCGGGACTGGACATCGGTTATAACCGATGTAGGTGTTAATACGCACGCTAAGTCATAAGAAACCGACAATAATTGGCGAAGTCGTCGGGATTTCCGGTGACTGCGAAATGGGCGCGTCGTTGACTGATTTTGATATCGAGTTTTGTTATTTGAATTAATTGTTTCGATATATTATCAAAAAACACAAGTGGCGGAGTGGTTGGATGTGTGTGAGTTAAGTTGCTAAGTTTTCCTCCGGCTGACCCGGGTTCGAATCCTGGCAGCCTGTTTTTCTTTTATTTATTTTATTTTTACTTTTTAACAATTATAGCTTATAAATTCCAATTTGTTTATGAATTATGTATCGTTTAAAATTATAATAAGTCATAAATAAGCATCGAAAATTTAAAACTGACTATTCGATTAATAAACGAAGCTGGTTTTGAAAACCCGGTTTTTTACGGATGTTACAGTAACTTCGCTCTGAGCTCCCGAAACCCGAAACCCTCTGTTTTCTAAGTAAGAATCAAACTGATTTCAACTACAACGATGTTTATCAACGTTTTACAACGATTTTGCACAAGGCATTGCCTTTGTTTTCATCAAATCTTCTCTGTTTACGAAAATCTTCATCTTTTTACATAAAACTTCTGTTTTTCACTCAGATCTATGCTTAGATCTGAGCAAATCTTTTATACATTGATTTTTACACAAAATACGGACTTTTGATGATGTTTTGTTCATTTTCTGATATGAAATGAAGCATTTATCATTCAAGATCACAGATCTGGAAGCACAAGAACATTTATGTTGGTTTACACAAGCCGAACTAACCCGAACGAACCCCGAGTTCGCCCGGATTAGTTCACGCTTTTGTAAAACGGCTAAAACCGCTCTAAAAGACCTCTACGACCTAAGTTTGCTCAGTAGCACAGGGTTGGAGGGATGAACACTCGATTTCCTCAGCAAACGACGCGAAAACGCAAGATTTTAGACCCGAAAACATCAAGTTCGCTCGAGATTTAACTGATTTTTGTGCAGCACCTTAGTCAAGTTCGCTCGAACTTGACCTCTAAGGGTCAAGTTCGGCCGAACTTGAGTTCAAACAACTCCCACCATCATCGAAAACCCTCAAGTTCGCTCGAACTTGCAAAGTTTCTCAGGAAACTTCACAAGTTCGGCCGAACTTGTCAATTCCTTAAACAAATCTTACAAGTTCGCCCGAACTTGTATAATTTCTTTAGCGAGTAGCATGATAAATTGTCTTGTGAGTTTATATGTTGTATGAATCAGGTTTATGTATGAAGAGATTCGCTATACTTTGATCTACTATGCTATTATATCAAAACCTGTATGCTCGCCAATACATTTTTGTATTGACAATTATTTTAACGTATGTTGCAGGTTACCGATTCTACTTGCTGCAAATGGATGTAGGACTTTTATCTCTAGAAACTCGCTTGTAAGAGAAATCTAGGGAAGATCGGATTATGTTTGTTTGAGAGATGTTTGAAATTGTAATAATTATTTGGGATTTTATTGTTTAATAGTATGGGATGTTGAACGTTTAAATAATATCGCTTAATAGTTGTTATGATGTCTCTTGAGCAATCTGATTAACCTAGTGCCGCGCCCCGATGATTCCGCCATCGGTTGGGGTGTGACAGATTGGTATCAGAGCCATAACTGTAGTGAATTAGGTAGAATTGCCATGTTCAACCTAGTCTATAGTCAGGATTACCAAATCAGACCGTTACGCATCGAATAAACTCCGAAAACTCATACCAACAGACAAGTTCGCCTGAACATGAGGGCAAGTTCGCCGGAATTGATCAAGTTCGCCCGAACTTGATCAAGTTCAACCGAACTTGATCTAAGTTCGACCGAACTTACCTGTCCCCTCTCACCATTAAATAAGTTCACTGCTTTTGATCAAGTTCGCTCGAACTTGACATCAGACAGATGCCAAGTTCGCCCGAACTTGACCAAAACCTTTCGGATTGAACTTTAAACGCTTGCTTTTCCTAAAGCAACCACAACACCCGCTGAAATACGCTCGTATCACACCAACGAATCGATTTGTCGGGAATAGGTGTTTAAACCGCGAACTCTCGATGAATCACTCACTCCGCGTAGTCTCATCCGCACGAAATTGTCTGTTAAGTTAGGAGTGATATCCACATCTTAACGGAAATTTCCCATTCTATCATGTGGAAGCCTCCTGATGGGTCCGGGATGTGAAACCACGATCAGGGATTCGAAGTTATCAAGTCAGGGGTGAAAACCGAACCTTGAAAACTCGTCCCACTCAACGATTTTCAAATCTCACCAAAGTCTCGATTGTTTCCAACGCTTTGGGACGCGTAGTAACCGGAAGGGTGATGTCGTTAGCCGCGGGGCGGTGAGAGCATTTACCTATAGGCCAAAGCGTGTGTCCGAACTTGGCGGAATGATCAAATCACTTTGGGCAGTCACTGTCTCAAAACCCAGGACGCTCCATTGATTTTAAGCCGCAATTGTCGATTTTTTTTCGCATCATCGATTTACATGTGCTTCGCGCACGTTTTAACAAATTTTAAACTCATATGTTTTCGATTTGTCGATTTATCGCTTTTATCTCGCTATGTTAATGCACAACTCGCACAGCCATCGCAACCCAAAACAAGAGCCAAAACTCGCAGCATAACTAAATCATAACGATCCTCTTAACCGCGTCCTCACGTTATACCGCAATTATATATATACGTATCTAAATATCTATATATATCTATAAGTATGTAATTACACACACTTATGTGAATACGTGAAAATTTAGGAGATATGTGTTCTTCCTATGTGGCTCCTATGTGAAATACGTATAACTATAACAAGTTTTAACGCGCTAAAACGCATCGCAATTACAAAATCATTATGATCGAATCTCATTCGAAATCTCTTTTGTCCAGATGTCTTCGAACGCTTCTAACTCTCGAACGTCAAGCTCGAAGGAACTCCAACAAGAGGATTGCTTCACTTGTGGCCAAGGAAATGGCCAAGGTCCTTCCTCAAATCATCACTCAGGTCCAAGCTCTCAGCAACTCTCAGACATCGGAAGATTCTAAGTCCAACGCACCGAAGTCTACTTTCTCCTACAAGCAATTTAAGGCCTGTGACCCGATGGTTTTCACAAGTGAAGGAAGTGTATCTCAAATGCTCCAATGGTTCGATGCCATCGAGGTTACCCTTCGTCAGAGTGGGTGCCCTGAGCATTTCCAGACCACATGCGCTACTGGAGTATTCCAATCCCGAGCACTCGACTGGTGGACAGCCGAGCGCATCAAACGTGGGAACGATGCAGCTTACGCACTATCGTGGGAGGAACTGAAGGAGCTCATGAAGAGAGAGTATTGCCCTCACCACGAAGTCCAAAAGCTCGAGAACGAATTTTGGAAAATCAAGCAAATCGAAGAGACAACGCCGGCCTCATAGCTAGGTTCAAACAGCTTAGCATCATCTGCCTAAGCCAAGTCGACACTCCTGAAAAGGCTATCAAGAAGTACATACGTGCTTTGCCTAAGTGCGTTGGCAATTTTGTCGCAGCTGCAAGACCTGCTACCATCGAAGAAACCTATCAGTTGGCCGCGGAAATCAATGACAAGCGAGTCTTGGACGGATATTTCTCCAAAACTCCCGCCAAGAACCTGAATCAAGCTACTATCAAAGTGTCCGATGATTCCGACGACGACGACGAAGATGACACCTCATCGCAAGCTGTCGCCGAGCCCAACCGTAAGAGAAAATGCTCGAGCCTCAACTACTCCGCGACTGAGCCGCTCAATATGAACCTCTTCGAGCAGTTCCATTCTACCCAAGGCGTAACTACACCGGCCCTCATCCCAGTGTCGGATGTGTACTTATCACCACCAGACCGGAGCCTGTCGTTATTGCACCAACTACGACCGTTATGGTCACTTCACCGACAAATGTAGCACAGGACCACGGCATCAAGACGAGTCGACACCCCTGGAATCACCAACCCAAGCCGCAGCCCCAACAGAGGAAGACGTTGACACCAACCTCGACCAGGTGCAGGACGACGTTAACGAAGGTACGACTTTCGATGTAGTGCTTATACTTTATAATCATTCTATTATTTGATATCGCTTCAACACAAGAACGATGTCTCTCTATCTCTCTCGATTCCTCGCACTTAGTCTAAGCGCACACACTAGCTATTATTACTAATGTTATATGGTATATCACGATATAATACATTTTTCTATCCCTACTATACGCTTTTAAAACAAGTTACGATAAACGTGCAAACACCAAACTAATCACGGGTGCACACGGGATTATTTTGGGGTCTGCACGGGGATCGTAATGAGTTCTAATGGTAACCATGTCAACAAAGCGGACACCTATCCACGGGACGGAGGAGGTGTGGTTAAAGCATGGTGGATACGCCGCTGGTACTTCCTATATATAAGTGCTTTGCCATGCTAACAAACTTTTGTGGAGACGTGCCATGTGTAGTTGAACATTATTAGACCTCCTATATTATGATGATTATTTTCACACGCAAAACTCCTCCGTAAGGGCGTAACATCCCATCGCTTTCTCGATCGCCAAACGTTAGATGCCCCGCGAATCTACAGCAACGCAATCGCACTATTGCAAGGATCTACCTCGCATCGCTTATCGCTTATCGTTTATCTCTTATCGCTTTAACGCTTATCGCACCTCGTTCCTACCGCTTCGTTATTTAAATCGTCAACTTATCCATGTCGTGTCGGCACACATGACATCACTCCACGGGACGGAGGTAATATGGCTAAAACATGGTGGATACGCCGCTGGTACTTCCTATATATAAGTGTTTTAGCCGTATTCACAAACTTCAGTGCAAGGATGCCATGTGGAGTTCGACGTTATTCAAGCCTCATAATTTCTTGGTTTCCCTTTTTACCGCGTAGACCAAGGATACCGGAATCTATCTATAATCGTGTCAACACGCCTGACATCGTTCCACGAAACGAATACGATATGCCTAAAACATGGTGGATACGCCGCTGGAACTTCCTATATATAAGTGTTTTAGCCATATTACAAACTTTTGTGTAAGGATGCCATACGGGGTATGACACTAATTAAAACTTTTTGATACCTTTAAAAAATTATTTTTACCAGTATGTTTTTGTAATTTAACTGGAAATTTTCGAAGAATTTTTGAATATTTTTACGAAAATCTTTTAGACAAGTAAAACCCTTCTCATAATGGGGAATCGACCGCCTAGCGCCACGTTGTGAGAAGATTTTCATAAACCCAATTTCCTTTAAACGCTCTTTATGGTGGTTAACAAAATTTCAAGACTTAAAAGCATTTTCTTCATCGCCAGCTCGTGAATTATCGACCATCAGTCAATTAATCTGTTTCACTCATCGACTCTTTACACCTTCAAGACGCTTTCACTCGCCAGTACTCAATCAACCGCTCGTTCTTCCTCGACTTATGCCTAACGCTCTACCGTTATCTATCATTATCTATTCGTATTAATTCTCAAGTTCCCCCTACGAATAAATTTCGGGACGAAATTTCCTAAAGTAGGGGAGACTATAACAACCCGCTTCCTCGCAAGCTCGTCACTCTTGTTACGTCTAGCACCAGAGATTCGGATCATAATGTAATCTAAATCGCTTATTACGCTACATTGATATTTTCGCACTATATCACATCACAACGCATTACATCGCACTAACACAGCGCTTATATCGCACAAACTAAATACTATCAACTTTGCGTGGAATTTCCAAGGCTAACTGCTCGCTTAAACTGCAACGGACTCTCGAAAGACTTGGGAACAAAGTCGCATGCTTCATCGCTTATTTATCGGACCTTGAGTAATTGTGGAATTTACGTAAATATGACCATTTAATATGCTTAATACTTCATCCATAACGCTTAATATAACTATATAATACAAACCAATCGTCAAACGAACTCTTAACGCGAGATAATCGAAGAAAAACCCAATATTTGGACAAGTTCGCTTGAACTTGGGTGACCCAAGTTTGGCCGAACTTGGCTGACCAAACTCAAAACCCATCTCCCCCTAAGTTCCCCGAACTTGCATGAAACCATGCAAGTTCGACCGAACTTGACTCACCTCCATCCAAGATCTCACAAGTTCGCTCGAACTTGCATGATTTCATGCAAGTTCGGCCGAACTTGACTCCTCATATCCCTCATTTCTCACCTTCCTATAAATACCCAGCTCCATTTCCTCATTTGAACTTGCTGAACTTCGCTCTGAGCTCCCGAAACCCGAAACCCTCTGTTTTCTAAGTAAGAATCAAACTGATTTCAACTACAACATGTTTATCAACGTTTTACAACGCTTTTGCATAAGGCATTGCTTCGTTTTCATCAAATCTTCTCTGTTACGAAAATCTTCATCTTTTTACATAAAACTTCTGTTTTTCACTCAGATATATGCTTAGATCTGAGCAAAACCTTTTGAACATTGAGTTTTACTAAAATACGACTTTTGATGATGTTTTGTTCATTTTCTAATATGAAACGAAGAATTTATCATTCAAGATCCCAGATCTGAAAGCACAAGAACGTTTATGTTGGTTTACACAAGCCGAACTAACCCGAACGAAACCCCGAGTTCGCCCGGATTAGTTCACGCTTTTGTAAAACGGCTAAAACCGCTCTAAAAGACCTCTCTGACCTAAGTTTGCTCAGTAGCACAGGGTTGGAGGGATGAACACTCGATTTACTCAGCAAACGACGCGAAAACGCAAGATTTTGGACCCAAAAAATCAAGTTCGCTCGAGATTTAACTGATTTTTGTGCAGCACCTTAGTCAAGTTCGCTCGAACTTGACCTCTAAGGGTCAAGTTCGGCCGAACTTGAGTCCAAACACTCACACCATCATCAAAAACCCTCAAGTTCGCTCGAACTTGCAAAGTTTCTCAGGAAACTTCACAAGTTCGGCGAACTTGTCAATTCCTTAAACAAATCTTACAAGTTCCCCGAACTTGTAATTCTGGATAATATACAAGTTTGAACTCGACAACTGCAGATTATACAAGTTCGCTCGAACTTGTATTACATACAAGTTCGCCCAACTTGCCTACTGCTCAACCCAAAGTTAACCGTTTACAGCTTTCGGAGACTGATGCACTTCCGTTCGCGTATGCAGGCTGGCGCTCTCCTCGACTCTTCTCAGATCCTAAAACTCCCCTAAAAACGCACCAACAGTGAGTATACTTGACCCATTTTCGCTTTAATGCACTTTTTGGGTGTAACATACGTTCTTATCAAAAATACACAACGCACGCTAAACTGATTTATCACACGCGAATATCTGTTATACATATTATACGTGATTGCTAGAACATGTAAGCTAGGACTCTTTTCGTTATCTCCACCTTGGCTAGTATAGTACTTAGAGGGGCTCTCATCCGACGGGGTTTAGCTAAGACGTACGCCGAGCTCTCATCGAGTATAGCATGATAAATTGTCTTGTGAGTTTATATGTTGTATGAATCAGGTTTATGTATGAAGAGATTCGCTATACTTTGATCTACTATGCTATTAATCAAAACTTGTATGCTCGCCAATACATTTTTGTATTGACAATTATTTTAACATATGTTGCAGGTTACTGATTCTACTTGCTGCAAATGGACGTATGGACTTTTATCTCTAGAAACTCGCTTGTAATAGAAATCTAGGGAAAATCGGATTATGTTTGTTTGAGAGATATTGGAAATTGTAATAATTATTTGGGATTTTATTGTTTAATAATATGGGATGTTGAACGTTTAAATATTATCGCTTAATAGTTGTTATGATGTCTCTTGAGAAATATGATTCGCCTAGTGTCGCGCCCCGATGATTCCGCCATCGGTTTGGGTGTGACAATACTTTTCTACGTTGTGTGGTAACTTCATTCTCTCCAACGAGCCATTGCGATTTCTCTGACGAACTTAGACTTCTCGGCCGCTCCTGCTGGTCTGTAACCTAAGGTGAAATTGTACTCAGTTGCTGGATTGTAACCCGCGTGGGCACGGAGTTTGTAAGCCTCCTGTCCCATGGGGAGTCTGCTGAATACGCTTGTTGTATCCTAAGTAATTAATGCGGTAAGATATCGGATATCGGTCAAGGACCGATATTTGAGATATCGATTATCGCAATGGGATATCTTATTTTTTATATCATGCTAAATTTTCATAATAGCAATTTATTACTAACAATTAAGTATACTCTACTATCATTAACAAATGAACCTTTTGCAACTTGCGAAACACTAACAATTGTAGCAAGTAAGAACAGACTAAGATTTAAACACTAACATTTAACAATAACAACTAGCAATTAAGACTTAAAACACTAATAACAACAGTAAGAAGAAAGACGAATGGTAGAAATAAGAAGAAATGTACTAATATCGGGAAATCGGTGATATGTTGGTCAAATACCGGCCCAATATCAGTCAATATCGCTGATATTATCGATAAATGATATTCTGACCGATAATTTGCACCTTTGTCTCAATAAGAGCCGATAACCGACATATCACTAATATATCAGGATATTAACTACATATTGTATCACCTTCATAATATGACGGATCGAACTCATCCATTTGATCTTCTAACTCATCTGCAATTCTGCGCGGACCAAGACGGCCGCACATAAGAATACGTCCTTGGGGATGGTTATAATTAGTTTCATCGTACGGCCCCATGTTGGCGCATGTGTCGCGCGTATTGCTGATATTATGCCCGGCGTCTCTGTGGTGTTGGCCAGTGACTTTCACGGTAGCGCGCGAGGGTGTTTGTTGGTGTGACTCAATGTTGTATTCTGACTCTTGGTGAATTGAACGTACACGTTGCGCCGACTGAGGCGCGATGTGTTGTGCGCTAGGTTGCTGAATTGGTGTCTGTTGTGCTGGGAACTGAGCTTATGCCCATATCTGCATGTACGCCATGTTCAAAACTGCTTGTGATTTCGCGTAACATAACATTGGTGTCTCTGGAAGTAGAGGGAATAGGTTGTTCGTCGCACCGACATTCTGACCATCAGGGTTAATTTGTTGGTTTTTGCGCGTCGCACTACCTAGGACGTTTGTAACCCCTACTTTTATTAATTCCCTTTCGGTCTGCTCGCCCTTCTGGTGGTTTTGGATGTGCGCATTGTCCGTCGCCGTGCTAAACAGAGAGTGTTCGCTGAACATGGGGAAATGTGAGTTTGGATCAACCGTTGATCAAATCTTGGAAAGAAAAAAAGATGAAAAGAGTGCAATAAGTGCAGTGGCCGCCAATGAAGAAACTCTAAGTCAACACAAGGTTGGGCTTAGCTTATTTATCTCATAAGTAAATAGTGGCTAATCTCTATTCTGTCCTACACAAGTTGTCTAACTATCTTCAATCAATCATGCAAAACGAAACAACACCGTTGAACTCGTTACAAGGAGGAAAGGTTGGGGGTTCTCATTGTAACCACCCCTGGCGTGTGAATAAGAACTCGTTTTGAGGAAATAAGTGTGTGTATAGAGTGAGAGAGTAAGAGAAGTGATCCTTGAACCTGGTGGTGATGTCCTCTATTTATAGCCGAAGGGTTATGAAGGAGATAGGAGTCAACTGGTCGTTCGCCAGCTGTCAAATCGTGGGGAATATCCATTTTATCCCCTCTGACATGACAGGACTGTTAATCTGTACGGTAAGACCCTTACCAAAATTTAACGGTTTTCTTATAAATTTAGACTAAAGATGTGTATTAACGATTACACATACTTATGTAAATACGGGTTTATTTAAAACATTTTCATATTGAAACAACACAACGTAATGTAAATGAGTTCGTCATTTAAAAATGACGACGAAACGTAGTGCGGAAGCTTGTATCTTGATTGTGTTTGGTTCTTCGTTAAGCTTGATCGTCATCCGTCATCCCAAGATATTCCTACATTTCATAAACCATGAAATGGTTAGTTATATGAACTTATAACGTGTTTAAATCAAGTCCATATATCAACACGAACAAGAAACAATTTTTTTAAAGGTCTGCCATAAGCTACGGTTCGGTACCGTAGCTTACGGTACCCACTTTCTGTCCAGAACAGCAGGTCTGAACCGTAACTTATGGTTCAACCTAGTTTCAGCTTTTACACTTTCATTCCCTGTTACGAAAACGTCCATAACTTATTCGTTATTGATCCGTTTTACACGATTCTTTTTCCTATGCGATCGTAATTTGATTCTCCATCACATGGAGTTAAAATCCGACATCTGGATTAACAATTTTCTAGAATTTAAGCCCGCAGCATAAATTAATTATTAAACTTCTTTTGACATAGCTTTTGACCTGTTCATACTTTTATCAGACCAACTTGTTTGTTACACTTATATTCTCATAGAAATCATTTTAAATGTTTCCTATCACACAAGGTTCAAATCGGGGGTTATTATGCATCATTAACCCGTTTGTGCTTATATGCTTATTTTGACCCGTTAAGGGTATTTAAGCGCATTTAAGCATAACCAAGCTTATTCATTTCTAGCATCATATTTTCACATTAAAATATCTACTTGTATTCCACCACAACTACTATTGTGACGGATTTGATATAGTAAACCAATTATCACGAATATTACCCTTCGGTTAGTCATTTTACGGAAAAATGCTCATTTTAGGCATTTGACCCAAGAAAGCTTATGTCTATAACTTTTATGATTATCTAAGTTTACATTACCATATTATATGTTTCTAAAGAACCCATAAGGGTCGTTTGGCCGATTTACCCATCAAGGGCGTTTTGGTCAATTTTAGTCCCTCATTTTACGACGAAGGACTTTCACTAAATATTTGACCAAAATCGCTCGTTTAACTATAATCTTATTTATGCATACCTGGCTCGGGTCATCATTTTGACCCGTTTTAATACCTTGCCTCAATAATTTGCTAATTCATAGCATCGCTAATTCACAAGCCGTTTTATCCTGTGAGCATAAGACTCGACAAGCACTTATTAGTCGTTATATGTCAAATGGTATCATTACCATTTGACCCGTTTAGTCTAAACAACCATACATTTTGCACTTATATATAAATGGTATTTATTTACCATTCCGTTAAGTAACTCATTTCGGATTTCTCACCATTTAGTTATGTCTCTAAATCCGTTTCTTACGTGTTTAACTCATCATGGCTTATGCCACTTGGTGTCGTTTTATACTTCAACTTTTATCCATTTATACGTGACTAAATCGCCGTTTTCTCTTTTTATTCGTTTAGGCTTACTTATAAAGTAGCCATTCGAAAACTCATTTTATATATATCATCACATGACCAAATTACCATTTTGACCCTTTTTACCATTAAACATGGTTTTCATCTTTTGATATGTTCCGACCGTATCATTTAATGTCGGAACCGTATTTCTAATATAACCTTTGTTGTATTTATAACTTATAAATAAATACATCTCCTACAAAAAGGCTGTAAAGCTTTACTTACGTTGTATCTAAATTACGTTTTTCCTTCATAGTTGATTCGTTTGACCCGTTTCCTTCCCAAGCCTCCACCTAGCTTGTCAAGCGTCAAACTATCATCATAATTCGTAAGATGGTTAGATTAGTCATTATCAATCATGACTATTCCACCTTACGAGATTTATGTTGAATTTATCATTCGATCTTATTATTGGTCAGTTTGACTTTTAAACAGTCAATTGACTTATTAACATGTACAAATGCACAATCGGTTCATCGAACTCACTTAGGCATTTCGTCCGATTACTTAATGAAATTAAATTTTACATACTAACTGATAGGTAACATGATTTCAAGCACCTATAACATGATTTTAACATAAATTTCTTTATCTTATACAAAAACCCAATCAATGGCAAGTATGAACATATACCCGAATTCTAAGATTATTCAAGTACTTTCTTATTACCATCATGCATGAGGATTCTAATCATGTTTATATCATCAATTTCATCATAATATTAAAACCCACCTCAATATTTACTTGTTAATCACTTACAAGTAACCATACCTCAAATATTTCATATTTTCAATATATCAAACGAAATTAAGCATACATATACACTCAATTTCATATTTGGATCATAATCCAACAATCTAATTGCAAGTATTCTACTTGTCTCAAGTTATAACTTTCACCAATCTAAGTTTTGAGACATACCTTATGATCCCCTCATCTAGGTGAGCGTTTATATGCGTTCATCATGAGTTTAAGATCCGAATTCCCCTTCAATTTGATGATGCTTGATGAACAAGGATTTGCCCCTTGTTTCTCCAGCCGTGATCGAATACACACACACTTTGTGTGTGTGTTTTGTGTTTTAATCTTATTAAACCTAAACTTTAGGTTTTTCCCCCTTTTGGTCCCCCATGTTTGAGATTTTAATTATAAATGGATGTCATCCAATATTTATCACCAACAATACAAATAATCAACTAGGTTAATTATTTCCTCGTTATTTTGTTTACAAGTTCACTTTTACCACTAACGGTATTTTACTCGCTCTTTAATACTAACGTGGTTTGATCACCAAACCCGTTTTTGGGTGTTACATGTACCAGGGCTAACTTGGCAATATGTTATTCGTTCCACCTCATCGTCCCCCAATACTTCTTGTCGGGTTGTCACTAGCTGGAGATTCTGTAGCAGAACCTGACAACCAATGATCGGTGCCACGTGGTGTCTTTTTCCTTAGCTGTCATTGGTGCTCTCCCTGTGGTTGTCAGTGGTGCCCAATGTCTGTCACCAAGTTTGTCTATCGACGTTCTAGATCCTTCTGGACAACGAAGTTTCGAGAATCTAGAGTGGTATGGTCCTTTGGGTGCACACGCTCTTTGGGACCATACCCCTTCAATATGTAAAATAGTGTTTTTTTTTCTAACGTTGTGTTTCCAAGTTTTTTTTCTGAGAAAAAGAAGGGAATTGGAAGTAAGCAAGAAAAATATTGTGTTTCACATTTTTTGTGAAGAGAAGAGAAAGAGATAGAATTTTAGGCTAAAATTCATTTTTACAAATTGGAAAGAAATGTTGAGAAAAAAAAGGGTCTCTAGGAACACCACCGAATACTTGAGTTTTATGAGAAAGAATGATGTAAAACTAGGAAAAGATTAGATATGTTTTATTAAGACTAAACTGCCAAAATGGTTGAGTTTTTTCCTAAACAAATGTTGATTGAAAAATATTTATCAAAATAGTGTTTCTTTAAAACTATTTACCAAAGTAGTGTTACTTATTTATTTTGTATTTGCCTTTCTTTTTTAACCAACATATTAAACTTTTTTCTATATTTCTATTAAATTAACCAAGTATCTATTTTTTATTCTTTAATGATTTTTCATTTATTTTGTATATGCATTTTATTTTTAAAACAACAAATTAGCCTTTTTTTTCTTATCTAATTAACTCATCTATTTCTTTATACTTATATTACACGTTCTTATATTTTTAGTAAATCGATCTAGTAACTTTTTTTTTCTTTGACGAAACAAGAATTGATCTATGTTCCTCTTCATCTTTAACAAGACTTCAAGATTAATCCAAATT
Source organism: Scalesia atractyloides (assembly GCA_947069175.1). Lineage (NCBI taxonomy): Eukaryota > Viridiplantae > Streptophyta > Magnoliopsida > Asterales > Asteraceae > Scalesia > Scalesia atractyloides. The sequence continues at coordinate 69,321,395 of CAMTDV010000019.1, forward strand.
ATTTGCTAATTTGTTAGTGTACATATCCAACAAACAAAATTAAAACACAACTAAGAGCACAATGTTGGTTTCTCGAGTTTCCGTTAAAAAAAAAACAAAACAAAACAAAACTTATATGTTTTCGTAGTGGGTAATCTGAATTCAGCCCATTTTTTTAGGATTGTTTGGTTTGATTTTGTTATTCACTCTATAAAGATATATTATAAGTAATAATAGTGTCAACGAGTTGATATATTTTATGAATATTTAAGTTTCCTGATCATATGTAAAAACATATGAGGAAAAAAAAATTAACACTAAACAAATACGTCTAGATTTTCAAATGAATATAAACTGAAATTTTCATTTATTTTGTATTTGCATTATTTGTTATTAAAACAACATAGCAGCATTCTTTCTTTTTTTCCATACATACAATATATATTTCTTTGTACTTATATTAATACAAAACAAATGTAGATGAACAAACAAACAAAACCTGAATTCAAGAAGTAGATGAACTTCACGCCACACAATAAAGAATTATTGCTAAAAAGGATTAAAGAGTTAATCGGGAATATCAAAGGAATAAAAACTAAATATTTTATTGATTGAAAAATAGAAATCATTAAAGAATAAAAAATATACTTATTAATCTAATAGACATATAAAAAAATGTTATGTTAGTTAAAAAAGAAAAGGCAAATACAAAATAAACAAGGAAAATTACTTTGGTAAATAGTTTTAAAGTAACACTATTTTGGTAAATAGTTTTGCCATCAAAAAAAACTCCAAAATGGTTTCTGATATATGTTTTATTAAGAGTAAACTGTCAAAATGGTTCCTGATGTCTGTTCACTTTTGACCACTTTAGTCCAAAACTCAAACATTTTGAATCTGGGTCGCTGTGGTTTAAATTTTGTTGCCATTTTCATCTAAAAGCAAAATCTGGTCAGATTTTTTAAGGTACATCCAGTTTTTTTGTCTTTTTCTTCCTTTTAATGAAGGGCAATATGGTTAGATTTTTTAATTTCTTATAAGAAAACGTTAAAAGACCATTTTGCAATTCATTCAAAGGGAGAATAAAGACAAAAAAAACAGAATGTTAACTGAAAAATCTGATCAGATTTTGATTTTTGATTAAAATGGCAACAAAATTGAAGCTACATGGACCCAAATTCAAAAGGTTTAAGTTTTGACTAAAGTGACAAAAATGATCAAACGTCATGGACCATTTTGAGCAGTTTACTCTTTTATTAAAATATAAATCCCAAGAAAGTTTAATGAAAATTAGTTGTAACATCCGTTAACTCCGTTAGCATCGCCATATTTGCCTCCGTTACCTACCTGTCACGTGATCTCTGCAACATCGTGTCATCACCTTCCTCTCATCCATCCCCACACTTACATGTATATATACACATATATATCTATTTCTTTCTCGTATATTCCTTCAATCACGTTCTCTAATTCCCCAATTTCACATAGATTTCTCCTTCCGACGAACCCTAAATCTGCTTCTCACACACTCGGTGCGTTTTTTATTCTAATCCGATTCGATTACTGCTTTTTATCGTCCTTATAATCGCTTTTCTATACAACCGGATGAATAATTTTGCCCTAATTTTGTACGATCACTTCGCGATGACTTAGATTATGTATTGCATATGGTTATCGTAATGTTTTAATATATATTATATGTTTGTAGATTGTTATTTTGTACTTGTGTTGTGTGTTTAGACCGATTTGAAGATGTTCATTTGATAGGTTTAGTTGACCTTTAGGAGACTTAACTTGAATCCTTGAAATGTAGTTATGAATTTGCAAAAGATGTAGGTTGCTTAAGTAGAAAGCTGAACAATATTGGAATTGAAATTGAAGTTGTTTAGTGAATTGATAGGGATAACAAGATAGTGTTCGTTTCACATAATGAAATGGTCCGAATGGAATTGGAATGTAGATTCCATTTCAAAAGAAGGTATTGAAATTGAATCTAAATAATATACAAGGCATTTATGTTATTTTGCATATTTCACATTCCAATTCCATTGATAATTAGGCTATAGGGTGTGATCATGACCCTCAAACCACCATTACCTTCCATGTCAGTGCCATGTCACCCCACTCTCATCCACTATCTATATGGTGTGGTCATGACCCAAACCACCATCCCCATTTTTTTTTAAATTTATTTTGTGTAAAATATATTTAACTAATTAAGGAAAGGGAAGTGCATGGTTGCCATGGTTTCATCCATGCGAACCATGGTGGTTCCCTAAGGGGGTGGTGTAGCACATCATCCACCATCCTAGGTGGCAATCCATGACCCATCCATGCCCCCCAATCCCCCATACCCCTTAGCCTTATACCGACCAACACATTATAAGATTTCAATGAAAAATCTTTAAAATCCATTTCTAATTCCCAATTCCATTACATTCCACGAAATGAACACTACCTAAGGATCCTAAGTGTTTGGTTGTAGGTTTTATGGCTGTTTTGATAATTTGGTACACATCTTGTTAGTGATTTGATGTTGTGGTCTCTTTGGTTTTTTTGCTAAAATGGCTAATGTTGGGCTGCTCTGATCTTTTGTTGTGCATAGCAGGTTAGGTAGTTTAGAAGATGTCGTCTCCGAGCAAAAGGAGGGAAATGGATGTCATGAAGCTGTAAGGATCTTCTCAGACGTGTCTTGTTTTTGCATTAAACTTTTATGCTTAGTTCAGACAACACAGATTATAAGCACTTTTGAGTGTTTGGATGAAGAGTTTATGCTTATTTTAAAGTTAGATGTTTACTATTAGGGTGAAACAAGTTGTTTTTAAGAGACAATGTGATGATCTGAGTGTGCTTTTAAGCATATGCGTACGTATGCAATCGCAAAAAACTGTGAAATAGCAAAACACTTTTATTTCATTTCTGTTGTGATTACTGGATTTTAAAAATTAAACTCTAAAAACCATTAAAATACCAATATATCATTCACCTTCGCCACCAGGCTAACGTTTTTCTTTTTTGGAAATTACCTAGCATGATCAGTTTTGAAGAGTATGGTGGTTTAGTAACGATTTTGAATGTCCAGTGACTAGACTAAAAATGAAATGAAATTATGTTGATATTTATTGCAATTTTCCACTTTCGTTTTTCTGTTAAAGTTCACAGGGCTGTCTTGAGATTAAGGATTTGATCCATTATATTGATGTTGCGCCTAGTAATATGTTATATTCTTGTTGTAGGATGATGAGTGACTATGTTGTGGAGCCGATAAATGACGGGATTAATGAACTTAATGTGGAATTCCATGGCCCAAAAGAAAGTAAGAGAATCCCCAACACCTTCAAGATTTCTTAAATAACAGAATTTTGAATATATCTTCAGTGTGTAGCATGTGTACTGTGTAGTGCTTAAAAAGTTACATGTTTTGCATCAGGTTTATATGAAGGTGGTCTTTGGAAAATACGTGTGGAGCTTCCAGATGCCTATCCATACAAATCTCCTTCTATAGGTTTTTTAAACAGGATATTCCACCCGAATGTCGATGAGTTGTGAGTTGTTTTCATTCTTCTGCTACTTATTTTGATTAATGCTAACTCAACCTCTTTGCAACTGGTTTCTTTTTAAAACATTTCAAGTTTTTATTTCAACTTTTAGCAGCAGCGATATGGTTATTACTGACTGGATATTGGTGAATTGCAGGTCTGGTTCTGTCTGCTTGGATGTCATTAATCAATCATGGAGCCCGATGTTTGGTAATACTCACTGTTGATATAAGAACACACATTGTTTGTTAATAAATTTTTTGTTCTACGAAGATCACTAAAGTTTCATCTGGTGTTTTTTCACCTACAGATCTTTTAAACGTATTTGAGGTTTTTCTGCCCCAACTTTTGTTATACCCAAATCCTTCAGACCCGCTAAACGGTGATGCGGCATCACTAATGATCAAGGACAAGGAACAATACGAGAAGAAAGTGAAAGGTTCCCTGTATTTCTTTTGTGTATCTTTTCTTTTTCCAGTTCAACAATTGCTTATGATGTTTGAATGTGTGTTTTGATAGTGCTTAGATGTGCTTCTTCTGCTAGAAGTTGTAATAATCAGTTAATCACTTTATAACGGCGTCAAGTGTTTGAAAAATTCTTAGTGTAAAATGCCATTTTCGTCCCTAAGGTTTAATCACTTTTGCGACTTTCGTCCACAGGTTTGTTTTTCCGCATCTGGATCCAAAAGGTTTGAAATCTTGCCATTTTCATCTGACTCATTAACTCCATCCATTTTTCTCATTAAATGAGGGGCATTTCCGTCTTTTGACATTTTTTTTGTTAAAATAAAAAAAAAACATTAAGAGAAATGAAGATCTACTTCTGTTGACTTTCTCCCCACCAAAACCCTTCAATTATCACAAAAAATGTATAGAAAGACAAAAATACCCCTGACTTAACGTTAAAAATGGATGGAGTTAACGAGTTGGATGAAAATGACAAGATTTCAAACCTTTTGGATCCAGCTGTGGAAAACCAAACCTTTGAACGAAAGTCGCAAAAGTAGTCAAACCTCAGGGACGAAAATGGCATTTTATTCTAAAGTAAAATAATTTTATACTGCTCTTTGATAGTTATAGCAGAATCGGATTACCGAGACACTAGATACTGATTATTGTTACTTCAAACCGTTGATATTTGATAATCTCTTCCGAATCGTGCAGTGGCGAAGCTTGACGTTTTCGACCCGGGATCGAAAACGTATATACCCAAAAATTTCTATAGAACCGGGCGGTCGAATACGTATATACCCAAAAATTTCTATACGAAAACTACATATATAACACTACTGAGCGAAAAGTTCGGGGAGTCCCCACCCCCCCTTATGCTGCGCCCCTGGAATCGTGTATCCATCCATTTACTTATTTGGGTTTTGTGTTGCAGAGTACTGTGAGCTGTATGCAAAGAAGGGAAATATCAGTGGCACGATCACAGATGATAGTGATGAAGATGAAAGCAATGATGATGTCAGCGATGGTAGAAGCGAATCGAGTGAAGAAGATGTTGCTGGAAATGCAGACCCATAAGAACATAAACCGCTACGGAACTCAAATATTATAAAGTTTTTATTTTATTTCTTTTTAATCTCGGCCCTTTTTAACGGGTTTTATCACATAGTTTCTTGTAAAACTAGAGCAAAAGCAGAGCCTGTGATGCCTGCCATAGATGTGTAATGAATACTTACAAGTTTTACCTGTCATTCTGGTTTATTTAATGATGAATATAAATTGGAATTTAAGTTCTTGTTGTTTTCCATTATTTATTTATTTGTTTGTTTGTTTATTTTATTTTTTATTGTTGATTAAAACCTATTTGTAATTTTTATAGCTAACACCATCTATCTGTCTATAGCAGATTTGATGATGCTACCGCGAAGACAAAGTCTCAAGAGATCGAGTCATGGTTCGTGACTCTTCTGTAAGTAAAATAACATTTGGCTTATGTCTTGTAGCTATTTTTATATTAATGCTTCAATTTTTATTTTTATTTTTGTTCTTATGATAGTGAAATTCTTTCTACTGATAGACATGTAGGATAATGCATAACACAATACCGTTCATATTAAACCATATATATATTTAAACACCTGAAAGCGAAATTTGTTGCAATGAAACTAGTTCACATAAATATTACAAAGGAAATAAAATAAAACGAAAAAGAAGAAGAGTGAGGAGGCTCGTGACTAGCACGACCCCTTAAAACAGATCTCTTAGGTTATAACAGTCGGAGCAAACCCGACTGCTCAAGCCTAAGTTTTGGACTTACATTTGTGTCTGAAGTACAACACAAGAATCTTATAAAACAAACTGACTCCGTTATAAACACCTGGCATTGATGTCTCATTCACTTTAGCTTCATTTTGGACATCTGTTGGCTCATTCGGAAGATCTCATAAGTAGAATGTAAATTTATAAATTAATAATTACATATATAACAACTGTATCTAAAATTCTTTCTAAATTAATATACCTATGGCATACAAGAAGAAAGATTACAAGGTATAATCTATTAAACTTTATTGTGGTCAACATCATGGATGATTGATTATATAATTAAAATTAGCATCTTTACTGCATAAACTTGCACAAGATTCTTGTGCTCTACGATCAATTCTCTCATACCCTTTCAAGTGCCGGCCTTTTGTACTTGAAGTATTGTCATCTTCCAATATTAAACATCATTAATTCCAAATTCACCTTCATTGTTATATCCGTCAATGCACCAATTAAATTCCTGCATAATCATACTTTAAGCTCTTGAAAATCTTTGTTTTCTTTGTTTAATGATCCTGTTTAATGTTATCTTTGATCCAATCTTTGATATAAAATGAAGATAATTCCCACATGCTTATTGTTTCTTACGTTGTTCTTGCTTACCGACACAGCTAAATCGGTCGATGTGGACGCTATACGTTCGCTAGTCAGTTTCTTTGAAAATCTTTCTGGGAACTTTTCCCAGTTGGTTCCTGTTTCGGGTTGGAACCGAACTTCTGATCCTTGCGTGAGTAACTGGACGGGTATTGTTTGTTACGATCAAACACCATCGGTTAAATCGATTGTTTTAAACACGTTTAATCTTTCTGGTGCTTTTAATCCGAGTTTTATATGCAATGTTGCTTCTCTTGCCACATCTGTTTCTGTTATTAGCATGGAAAACAATAATCTCCATGGGGAGAATTTTGACACCATTGCTAATTGCAAAAGCCTCACTCACTTATACATAAGCGGGAACAAATTCTCCAGTAGTATACCGGATTCTCTCACCCGGTTAAACAATCTCAAGAAACTCGAGATCTCTAATAACGGGTTCTCGGGATCTTTACCTAATTTTGCCCGAATCTCGGGTTTAATAGATTTCACTGCTCAAAACAATCACCTGTCGGGATCCATACCCGAATTCGACTTTTTAAATTTTGACTTGTTTAATGTCTCCAACAATGATTTCTCCGGCCCGATTCCACCGGGTGGTGACCGTTTTACTGCTACCAGCTATTTTGGTAATCCTCGCTTATGTGGCGACCCATTGCCAGTCAAATGTGAAGTCCCGGGCTCGCATGCCTCGGATTATTCCAAAAAGAAGGGACCGTCTTCGTCCGAGATTCTCATGTATTCGGGTTACGCTCTTGTGGGCTTAATCGTGATTCTCGTTGTAATGCTAAAGGTGTGTAAAAGGGGAAAGAAACAAGAAGAATCAATAAAAGAAGTTGATCATAGCTTTCATTCAAAGGAAAATGATGCTTCAACACCATACACTTTTGCATCAAACGAGCTTAAAAGTGTTGCGATGAGTAAATCCGAGGTGTTTGTGGGTAATTCTGTAGAGAGTGCACCCGTTTCTTCATCTTTGATTGTTCTAACGAGCCCAGAAGTAAACGGGTTGAAGTTTGACGAATTGTTGAAGGCCCCCGCGGAGTTGCTGGGGCGAGGGAAGCACGGGAGCGTGTATAAGGTGAACTGCGAAGAACAACGTATGACACTCGCGGTTAAAAGGATTAAAGATTGGTCGTTACCATCGAATGATTTTAAGTTAAGGATGAAAAGGTTGAATAATGTGAAACATCCTAATGTGTTACCGGTTGTGGCGTTTTATTGTTCTCGACAAGAGAAGCTTTTGGTGTATGAGTATCAACCGAATGGAAGTCTCCTCAAACTCCTTCACGGTACATTTCTTTCATTTTTACTTTAAACAGGGGTGTTCACAGTCCAGTTTTGACAGTTTTTAGGTCAAACGTGAGCCAAATTGTTAGTAACGGTTTTTGACCATTGTGAACCAAAACTAAACCATTGGAATTAAAACTAAGCCATTACCAACGGTTTGACTTTGATTTTGGTTTCACGATTTGGGTTTGATGGGCCTTTATGATACAATATGCATAAAATACGACCAAAATAAAGAAGCGATAATGGTCCAACAGTTAAAACTTAAAAGAGAGACTCTGGATTGTATTGTTAATCAAAGCTCAGTTATGTGTATATTTGAAAGGGTTATAACGCAGCTCGCTGCTCGTTTACCTATAATCCTTATGTAATGTTCTTTACTATAATTATATTTGGAATATCAAAAAATAATTAACTTATTGATCATATCTATTAATTTATAACACTTTGAGAAACAGTGGCTTTTTTGTTTTTTGTCTTTTCTTTTCTTTCTTTCTTTTTTTTTCTTCTTGTACAGTAAACTTTAATATTTTTATTTTTTAATAAAATTTTGGTGTTATATATTTATTATGTTTTTTCTGGGGTTTGGTCGTCATTTGATTATTACTTACCACGGCGTTTAGTGGTCACATTTAGTCCCTCATGTTTTTTTTACCCTATCAAAATTTTAATACGTGTCGGTATACATTAATTCCGTCTATGTTTTACATCATGTGAGTCACTCGATGTTAAAAATTCATGATTTTGTTTTACGCTTTTCCCGATTATGGTCGTCGTTTGGTTACTACTTAGCACGGTTTTACGCCTCACGCCCCATACTTTGCAACACTTGCGACACGGTTTTATGCCCTCGCCCGCAACGCGGAGGGTTAAGACTAGTTATTATTAACGATCCAAGTGATATATAACATGTTACATAGCCCAAAATCCTTTGGTTTTGTTCGGTTTTTTCTGACCGATCTCGAGTATAACCAAAACCAAACAATTCGGTACAGTCTGAAACTTCCTATCCGACTAACCCAAAAAAAATTATTAAAAGACCAACCATGATACCAAACCGATGACTGGTTTGGGCAGTTTCACGATGCAAACCAAACCATGAACATCCCTACTTAAACTGTATCTTCCTAGGTTGCGGTTCGGTTTTATATATAAACAAGAATTTGCAGGAATGGCAACGGGCCAAACATTCGACTGGAGCAGCAGGCTAGGAGTTGCGTCCGCCATAGCCGACGCTTTAGCTTTCATGCACGACGAGCTTCGTCCAGATGGTATAGTTCATGGAAACCTAAAATCCTCAAACATCTTATTCAACAAGTACATGGAGCCTTCGATCAGCGAGTATGGTCTAATGACAGTGGACAACTCCGCCGCCAATTCACCGCTCATTAACGACACCTTCCAGCATTTCAACACTGATCAAATCGAATCTGCATTTGGAGCCGATATCCATGCATTAGGAGTTATTCTTCTCGAGCTCTTAACGGGAAAGATGCCCATGGTTGAGAACAATGGGATGGATCTGGCTACATGGGTCGTGTCCGTGGTTAAAGAAGAATGGACCGTAGAAGTGTTTGACCGAGCGTTGATTCGCGAAGGCGCAAGTGAAGAGAGGATGGTGAATCTGCTGCAAATAGCCATAAAATGCGTGGGCCGGTCTCCGGACTCGAGGCCTAGCATCAACCAAGTTGCTGTTATGATAAACAACATCAAGGAAGAAGATGAAAGATCTATGGATGTTTCTGAATCTCCATTTTATATGAGACATTAAAGTTGTTGCTACTTAATCTTGATGCAAGTATGAAGAAATGTTTTTTAATGCTAAAAGGTGGTGTACTTTTATGAATATTTTTGGACATTTGGATTTTAGGGTTTCTGCATGCTGATAGTAGTTTTAAGGTGGGTTAAATTTTATTTGGAATTAAGTTTGTTTTACTAATTTAATCATTTTGTTTGTATTCATTAAAGAAGTGTTGGTTGTATCCGTTACCTGTAAAATGCGAAAAAATAGACGTAAAAACAGTAAATAACACATGGTGTTGCGCCGTGTTAACTCGCAAAATTACGAACGAAACGTAAAAACGTTGAATCACACACGCACGTTGCACTCGCAAAATTTAGTATGACACATAAAACTAAAATTTGGGAAGGATAAAAAGTAAAGGGGACCAAAGTTGAAAGTAAAAAAGTTGTGAGGTTAAATTACAAAAGATAAAAAAGTTTTGGGTTAAAAACTAAATAAAATCATTTTTGTGAGGTTAAAATTGTAAGAAACCGAAAGATAGAACATATAAAAAAAGAGTAAATTGCCAAAATCGTCCTGAGGTTTGGGAATGTTTGACAGTTTCATCCAAAACAACTTTTTTTGTACTAAATACTCCTTCAATTTTTAGACTTTTTGTCATTTTCATCCAAAAGTCGAATTTGTTTTATTTTTTCTGTTAAATATTTGGATGAAAATGGTAAAAAAATCCCAAATATCAGGGAAGATTTTGGCAAAAAAGTTAGGCGTTTGGATTGAAATGGCAAAAAGTCCGAAAAGTGAAGGGCAATGTGGTACAAAAAGTTGTTTTCGATGAAACTGACAAACATGCCCAAACCTTAGGGACGATTTTGGTTCTATAAAAGAATAACAAAGTCAATCAATGACTCACGAGTTGTGACAAACCTATGAAATGAAAAACAATAGACCTAAAATATTGAACTACACATGGACGTTGCGCATATTATCTTGCAAAATTATGAACGAAATGTAAAAACGTTGAACCACACACACGTTGCTTCGTGGTAACTCGCAAAATTTAGTTCGAAACGTAAAACGAAAATCTGCGAAAGATGAAAAGTATAAGGGAACAAAGTTAAATATAAAAAAGTTGAGGTTAAATTGTAAAAGAAGAAAAGTTTTGGCTTTAAAGTAAAAAGAAATCATTTTGTGGACTTAAATTGCAAGAAATTCAAAGATTTAGTTTAAAAGTAAAATTTCAATTTTTTTTTGAAAACCACCCGAGGTATATGGTACAACATCCTATGCATACAAAACTTACTTATTTGTAGTATATAAATTTAAAGTAGTATCTCCGAGGTTTATATGCTACTTAATGCGTAACTTTAGACAACCAGTATATAAACAAGAAAATGAGAAAAAAAGTACACAAATTTTTAGTCAGGTCTATCCACGGTATAAATATATGATACGCCAATTCTTATAACTTTTTCGTTAAGCGTTGATAGTGTTATATTTTGCTCCTTTTGGTTTGGTCTTTTTAACGGTTTTGCCCCAATAATTTAAAAAGTGTCATTTTCTCCAATAATTTACTATGTTTTTCCCGATCAGCTCCCTGGCATTAACTCCATCTAAATTTTTGTTAACTAAAAGGGTATTTTGGTAATTTCAAGTATAAAACTAAGGGTATTTTGGTAAAATTAAAAATAAAGATTATACTATATATATAATACATATAACAAAACTCATAAAATATATGCACTATCTTTTCTCTCTCTCTCTACACCCTCTCTCTACAATCTTTCTCTTCTCCATCAACAACAACCACTACCACAACCAACCATCACCACCGTGCACGGCCCCCACCCGATCACCACCTTGCACCAGCTACGCTGGACGACCACTACCACCCCTACTCGACCACCAACAACCACCGTACCACAAGGCACCATCACCACCCCACACTAACCACCGGAGCTTCCGATGGACCCCAGTGTCACCATAATCATCCGAGTCCTTGGCTCGAAACCCTAGGTGGTCGTCACAGTCGAAGCCCTAGGCGACCGTCACCTCTCTCTCTCTCCGTAAGATCCCGAATCGAACAGAAATGTGCTGCTGTTACTTCAAATTGATAAAGGGCTTCTGTTCTATGAATTGAAACATGTCAAAAGCATACAGAAACGGTACCGATTGGGTAGAGAATGACAGGCAAAATACAAAGTCGGAGTCCACCGTTTTTCGGCGAAGGTTGCTTAATCACAGGAGCGATTTCAGTGGTAGTTTGGAGGGTGTGTGGGTGTAAGAAGTAACTTTAAAAAGTGGTTTGAATTGTCCCTTTATACAGGTTCACTGCTTGATCAGGCAGTGGTGGCGGCTGAGGTAGGGGATTGTGGTGGTGGTGGTCATGGCTGAGTAAGAGAGACCAAGGGGGAGAAGAGAAGGTGGTGGTTGAGTGGAGCTAGTGCAAGGTGGTGACGGTGGTCGGGTGGCAGGCGGTGGTAGGGTTGTGGTGGCAGCAGCTGAGGTAGGGTTGTGGTGGTGGCGTCGGCCGAGGTGAGAAAAAGAGAGGGAGAAGGGAAGGTGGTGGTGGATATATGTATAAATCTTGAATTTAATGAATTAGTACAAAATAAATAAACCTTATACATAATATATCGAAATATCCCCACCATAGTTGAATGATTTAACTGAGTTAAGAGTTGAGAAGCTGATTGGAAAAAACGTAGTAAACTATTGGAGTAAATGGCACTTACATACCATTGGGGTAAAACCCTTAAAATGCCAAACCATAGAGAGCAAAACGGAACTTAACTCTTGCTAATATATCATTTTTAATCTTATAACTTTTTTTATCAATTTGGTTGGTGGCTCATTAGCAAATGTAAGATTGTGGGGTATGGGGCGGGGGTTTGGGCGTGGGTTGGGGAGAAACGCCAAAGCACCACCCCGGGTGGGCTTGGGTATAGGCGTGGCCCGTTGGGCGGGCTTTGGCCCCCGGCGTTGGGCGGGGCTTCGAAGGTGACTTGGCGGATGGTGATTGGCGGGTTGACCTAGCCTATTTGAATTTTAAAAAAAACCGTTTGGCCAAGCCAAACGGCTAACCCATATAAAACTAAAAATCATAAAACAACTCCCTTCACGCCACGCGATGGGGAAGAAGTCTAGTCACGTGGCGCGACCAGGACCAATCTGCAACAGGTTTTTACCACCAATCGGATTTCACCCTTTTCCACCTCCTTTTACCTCCAATCACCTACCAACCTATTTAAAACTTAAACCTTAATTTTCCCCTATAAAACCAAGCCTTGTCTAACACATTTTCACTTTTCACAACTCCAAATGTATCTCAGACACTCCAACATCTTCAAGAAATCTTCAACTTTGGGCAAAAAGTTTCAAGTGTTTAATTGAGATTTCAACTCATTCTCTTTTTAATTTCTTCATGTTTCTTCTTCCATTCCACTTGTATAACCTTTAGGAATGCTTCCACAAGTTTATCATGGTAAACTAAGTTGAAACACAACCATATTTGAGGTCAAAGTTGGATTAAATTCTGTTTTTATTAAACTTTTATCTTATGTAACTTTTGCTTATGAACATGTACTCAACCTTGTTCACATCCAATTTGCAGTTGATGGCTTGAGTTAGGGAAGATTTTGGCAAAAAAGTTAGGCGTTTGGATGAAAATGGCAAAAAGTCCCAAAAGTGAAGGGCAATATGGTACAAAAAGTTGTTTTGGATGAAACTGACAAACATGCCCAAATCTTAGGGACGATTTTGATTCTATAAAAGAATAACAAAGTCAATCAATGACTCACGAGTTGTGACAAACCTATGAAATGAAAAACAATAGATCTAAAATATTGAACTACACATGGACGTTGCGCCATATTATCTCGCAAAATTATGAACGAAATGTAAAAACGTTGAACCACACACACGTTGCTTCGTGGTAACTCGCAAAATTTAGTTCGAAACGTAAAACGAAAATCTGCGAAAGATGAAAAGTATAAGGGAACAAAGTTAAATATAAAAAAGTTGAGGTTAAATTGTAAAAGAAGAAAAGTTTTGGCTTTAAAGTAAAAAAAAATCATTTTGTGGACTTAAATTGCAAGAAATTCAAAGATTTGGTTTAAAAGTAAAATTTTAATTTTTTTTTGAAAACCACCCGAGGTATATGGTACAACATCCTATGCATACAAAACTTACTTATTTATAGTATATAAATTTAAAGTAGTATATCCGAGGTTTTTATGCTACTTAATGCGTAACTTTAGACAACCAGTATATATACAAGAAAATGAGAAAAAAAAGTACACAAATTTTAAGTCAGATCTATCCACGGTATAAATATATGATACGCCAATTCTTATAACTTTTCCATTAAGCATTAATAGTGTTATATTTTGCTCCTTTTGGTTTGGTCTTTTTAACGGTTTTGCCCCAATAATTTAAAAAGTGTCATTTTTCTTCAATAATTTACTATGTTTTTCCAGATCAGCTCCTTGGCATTAACTCCATCTAAATTGTTTTTTAACTAAAAGGGTATTTTGGTAATTTCAAGTATAAAACTAAGGGTATTTTGGTAAAATTAAAAATAAAGATTATACTATATATATAATACATATAACAAAACTCATAAAATATATGCACTATCTTTTCTCTCTCTCTACACCCTCTCTACAATCTCTCTCTTCTCCATCAACAAAAACCACTACCACAACCAACCATCACCACCGTGCACGGCCCCCACCCGACCACCACCTTGCACCAACTCCGCTGGACGACCACTACCACCCCTACTCGACCACCAACAACCACCGTACCACAAGGCACCATCACCACCCCACACTAACCACCGGAGCTTCGGATGGATCCCAGCGTCACCATAATCATCCGAGTCCTTGGCTCGAAACCTTAGGTGGTCGTCACAGTCGAAGCCCTAGGCGACCGTCACCTCTCTCTCTCTCAGTAAGATCCCGAATCGAACAGAAATGTGCTACTGTTACTTCAAATTGATAAAGGGCTTCTGTTCTACGAATTGAAACATGTCAAAAGCATATAGAAACGGTACCGATTGGGTAGAGAATGACAAGCAAAATGCGAAGTCGGAGTCCACCGTTTTTCGGTGAATGTTGCTTAATCACAGGAGCGATTTCAGTGGTAGTTTGGAGGGTGTGTGGGCGTAAGAAGTAACTTTAAAAAGTGGTTTGAATTGTCCCTTTATACAGGTTTACTGCTTGATCAGGCAGTGGTGGCGACTGAGGTAGGGGATTGTGGTGGTGGTGGTCATGGCTGAGTAAGGGAGACCAAGGGGGAGAAGAGAAGGTGGTGGTTGAGTGGAGCTAGTGCAAGGTGGTGATGGTGGTCGGGTGGCAGGCGGTGGTAGGGTTGTGGTGGCAGCAGCTAAGGTAGGGTTGTGGTGGTGGCGCCGACCGAGGTGAGAAAGAGAGAGGGAGAAGGGAAGGTGGTGGTGGATATATGTATAAATCTTGAATTTAATGAATTAGTACCAAATAAATAAACCTTATACATAATATATCGAAATATCCCCTCCCCCCCATAGTTGAATGATTTAACTGAGTTAAGAGTTGAGAAGCTGATTGGAAAAAAACCTAGTAAACTATTGGAGTAAAATGGCACTTTTATACCATTGGGGTAAAACCCTTAAAATGCCAAACCATAGAGAGCAAAACAGAACTTAACCCTTGCTAATATATCATTTTTAATCTTATAACTTTTTTTATCAATTGGGTTGGTGGCTCATTAGCAAATGTAAGATTGTGGAGTATGGGGCGGGGTTTGGCGTGGGTTGGGGGGAAACGCCCAAGGCACCACCCCGGGTGGGCTTGGGTTTAGGCGTGGCCTGTTGGGCGGGGCTTTGGCCCCCGGCGTTGGGCGGGGCTTCGAAGGTGACTTGGTGGATAGTGATTGGCGGGTTGACCTAGCCTATTTGAATTTTAAAATAAAACCGTTTGGCCAAGCCAAACGGCTAACCCAAGCGGTTTAAATACCCCACCGCCTTTCACCTTCGCTAACCCAAACAGCTAACCCAACCGGCTATAAAAACCCCACCGCCTTTCACCTTCGCTACCCACCAGCGCCACCCCAAACCGACACCTTCAAACCGTTGATCATGGCCTCGTGGACAAACGAAGAAGAGCTTGCACTTGTAACAAGCGTCGTCGACGCTATGAAGGCTCGCCCTCTTCCAGATCTACCTAACGCTTTAGGTTTTTTTATGTTTAATAAGTATGTTTTTTATTTGTTTAATAAGTATGTTTTTTTATTTATAATTTTTTTGTATAATTTTGTAATTTTTAGGAATGTTTAATAATATTTTTAGGTTTTCTTAATATTGTGTGTATTTATAAAAAAAATAAAAAAAAATACACGTGGCCTAGCCACGCGGACTAGCCACGCGACTAGCCACCCTCACCATACCCACCGCTGGGCTGCTTCAGGGGCGGTGTCCCTCCTTTTCCACGTGTCAACCCACGCCCCAAACTTCCGCCCCACCATACCCCACAACCTAAAGTCCTTAAAAACACATAGGTTGAAATCTAGGGTCTAAGTCCCACAAGTGTGAGATCTTGCTAATATATATATGGTATGGTTCATGTAGGAACTAGTTTAAGGAGAGAACTTGAGAACTAGTGTGAATAGAAAAAAATAAACTTAAAACAAACAATGAACCCCCCACTCCAACCCCCACCGCCACCCAAAAACCTAAACCCCTCCTAACCAACCGCCACCCACCGCCCCCTCTCTCTACCACCGCCTCACCTGCACCGCACCGCACCACTCAAAAACCACCACAAATGTCACCCACCGCGCATGCTACAGTTAAAACTAGCAACACCACCCCGTCGACATCTATAGTCACCATAAACCGCCACCCACTGCCCCACAACATCGTCATCACCTCCATGTAGAAAACACTAAACAAGGTCGTGGCCAGTCTCATCCTCACCTCCGTGTAGAAACATAAAACGATTCCTTCGAAGTGACAAGATCGGTGGTCAAAAGGGCAATTTTATCGGTGGTCAAAAGGGCATTTTTATCAGAAGATCAAAGCAGCGTTCAATATAACTATACAAATCACTAAAACTGAAAATTAGTAAAAGCTTGAAAATTAAAATATTATAAATCTTAATTATTAAAACCTATTTACAATAGTACAAGCTTGAAAATTAAAATAGAGTTAACTGTCATTTTCGTCCGTTTGGTTTGTTTACTTCTGCCATTTCAGTACAATTTTCAAAAATGCGTCATTTTCCTTCCTGACGTTTTAGAAACGTGTCATTTCAGTCCAAAAAGTTAACCCTGGTTAAAAAAATGTGGTTAGCTTAGGGATAATATGGTCATTTAATAAAGATTCTTTTATTTTTATTTTTTCAAGCTAGGTTTAAAAGAAAAACATTTGCAGCTGGCAGGGATCGAACCCGGACTAGCTGCTTAGACACAAACACATTAACCAGCAAGCCACAACTCATTTTGTACTAATGACCATATTACCCCCTAAGCTAACCACATTTTTTTAATCGGGGTTGACTTTTTGGAGTGAAATGGCACGGTTCTAGAACGTCGGGGGAGGAAAGTGGCGCATTTTTAAAAATTGAACTGAAATGGCAGAAGTGAACAAACCACAGAGACAAAAATGGCAGTTAACTCATTAAATATTATAAATCTTAATTATTAGATCATGCGTAGTGGTAAGGGTGAATAATGCCCCCACCCTTGGGCGTTTCCGCCATGTGTACAGTCGGCAAGGGACATTATTGGGACATCATTGTGTTAAAAGGGTGTAAAGAATTAAATAAAAATAAAAAAAAAACAACAACAAAATATATTGGACTAAAAAAGAAAGATTAAATGTGATTGGTTGTTTCAAAATGTTGCAAGCGTTGTTTGAAAAACGCCAAAACAAAAAAAAAACTAGCCAAACACGCCTAGGGGTGGTTCCCCGACGTGTTTGGGCGTGATTGGGCAAAAAAGAACGCCCCCTCAGGAGCCGCTACGGGTGGCCTTAAAACCTATTGACAAAATTTAATAGGTTATCGCTTTCCATCTTTGGCTCTATAAATACGTAACACAACGTGCTCTATATATAGCTAGACTTATTAAAATTCTTTTAGTCAATATTTTTGTCTCATTTTCATTTATTAGCATAGCACATACATATAGCTAGACTTATTAAAAAAAATTAAGTGTCCTACTAGTTGCAACCAAATCAGTTACGATCTAGCATACTATAGTGAGTCAGGACACTGGTCACAGTAAAAACAACTTATACTTGTTTTCAAATATTTTATCGGTTTTTGTTTTTAAATTAAAAGAAAATGACGACGTCAGATACACTTTAATACAAAGTTTTATCGGCTGAAAAAGACGACAAACATCTAGCCATGGGGAAGTCTTCTACTCAAAGTTAGCTTAATAGTGTAAATTTTTGGTCATCGTGTGTCGTCAGTCCACTCTGCATTATGCACCATCAGACCACCGATCTTCAACACTCCACATTGCAAGTCCATTTGCATTTGCCTTTATTCATGTCATTTGAACTAAATATCACAGGTTTGAGAAATTGAGGTCACTTGCTAACACTTCAACTAAATATCTATGATCACAATGGTTGAAAGATGTTTTTCAACAATGAAGATCATGAAGGCAACTTACCTCAATCAAACTGGTGAGGATTTTGAGTTCTTGTGTTATGTAATTGTGACCATAGGAAAAGAGGCACTTAAAAGTGTTAAGGATGAATGTGTAAATTATCTTTTTCAAAAGATGAAAAACATATAGAGCACAACCCTAATAGGTAGTTAAAATCAATGGGTGTCAGCCCAATGGCCACCGGCCTCACTTTAAACCGGCCTGAGGACACTCGAGGTCAAGGGTTCGAAACATGTTTCAGCCCCTCGGGTTGGCAGGGGTTTCACCGGCAGGCAGCGTTGTCGGGTCGCTAGCTTGAGAAGGGGGATCTCTTCCGCGGTCAAGGGTACCATGCATCAACCCTTTTTTTAATAGGTAGTTAAGGATGAATGTGTAAATTATCTTTTTCAAAAGATGAAAAACGTATAGAGCACAACCCTAATAGATAGTTTGTTTTATTAAAAGAGTAAATTGTCATTTTGGTTCTTAAGGTTTTGCCAAAATGTCACTTTAGTCCAAATAATTTTTTCTCCCCTGAGTCCCTAACGTTTGCAGTTTTGTCATTTTCATTCAATATCATAACTCCGTCTAAAAATCTCAGTTAAGTTAGGGATATTTTTGTCAATTCACTAAGAAGTTTTTTTTAATTATAATAAAGTTCAATTTGTCACCCTATGCTTGGTTCAGATTGCAATTTCGCTTTTTGCCTAATGACACCTTGTGATGGACATTTCATCACACTCTGATACCGAAACATTAATGCTTAACAATGGTACCCTTTTACACTTGCATTGTGACACCACGTGGTTATATCACTATAACGAACTGAAACCACCTCACCGTCACCATCATCCTCCCCCCAACCCACCACCCAACACCATCAATCTCACAATTAGCTTATTCTTTAGAAATAAGATTAGCATCATCCTCCATCATCACAACCACCCAACACCATAAAAACACTCAAAATTCAAAAAAATTACAACATATAAGGCTCATGTAAATGCCTAATATACAGTAAGTTTTATTTGTAATATGCAGCAGTTACTTGGCAATCACCAAGGTAGACTAACAAAAATGGTAGATAACAAGATAATCTCCCCATCCCAACATCGACTTGCTATACATTGATACTACTCAGTTTCAATACAAAGATCCAAACATTCCAACTGTAATCAACTATCACATATCGCCATTAAGTCCAAAGATACGAAATTTATGCATATTGGGAAACTTCGCAATAACAAGCACAGTTACAACAACTGTATTGAAGAATAACATTGGATGCTAATAATCAATGGTGTTGAGGCTATCAAGTAACTGTAATTCAGACAAGAAAATGTTAACCATGAAACTTAGTCTATATACTTTTACTTAAATAATCTATATAAATTAACATACAACACTACAGGTACAAGGGTTAGAAACTTTCGGTTTTTGGTGAGTTGCTTGTTGATGTCGATCTGCTCCCACCATGTCAACATATTATATATCCCATGATCTTCAGCAAATGTAGTCCATACAACCACTTAAATATTTACTGTAACAATATAATTCAAATGAAAAGTAAGCCAAATTAGTTATATTACTAACTTATTTCATACCACTGTAGCACACTTTCCTATTCATTGATGCTATATAGATACAACTGTGTGTGTATATGTATATATGCTGAGGCAAAAGAATTGACAAATCCAAATACAGACCAAAGTGGGTTTGGTTCAGGTGTGAGAAGTGGATACTTCTCAGCGTTGGTTGGTATGGCATGTTGAACAGGGGTGGTGGTTGTTGGTGTTGACCAGCGAGTGGATGTGTGGAAAATGGTGATGAATTGGTAAGTAAGGGTGTTAGACTGAAATGAAGTGAAGATAAGGGAGGTTCAAAGAGTAGTTAAGAAGCTTGAGATGTGAAATGACAATCCTACCCCTATTACTAACGTCAAACAAACGTCTAACTAACGTTCAGTGTTAGAGTGTGATGAAATTGTAACCCTTTGCATTTCTGTACTTTCCATAATTAGAAAGTTGTATTCACATTTCTATTTTTAGAAACTTATATTCGTGTTGTATTCGTATTTCATTTCCAATCTTGTAATCCGAGACTTTGATCATAATGGGAATTCACTTTCACATTCATACGTGTTACATTTCATACTTGTGTTATATACGCAATCAATCTTTAAATACGTGTTCATACGCAAAACCAATACTCGAAATACTTTGGAATATCAATCATACGTGCATCATACTCATACGATACTTAGATATACTTGGAATACCTAAAACAAGTTAAAGTACAAGAAAACAACATAAAATCACCTAGTTACGAAGAGCATGGATTAAAAGTGAACAAAACTCAAAATCATAAAATAACTCCCTTCACGCCACGCGATGGGGAAGAAGGTCTAGTCACGTGGCGCGACCAGGACCAATCTGCAGCAGGTTTTTACCACCAATCGAATTTCACCCTTTTCCACCTCCTTTTACCTCCAATCACCTTCCAACCTATTTAAAACTTAAACCCTAATTTTCCCTATAAAACCAAGCCTTGTCTAACACATTTTCACTTTCCACAACTCCAAATGTATCTCAGACACTCCAACATCTTCAAGAAATCTCCAAGTTTGGGCAAAAAGTTTCAAGTGTTTAATTGAGATTTCAACTCATTCTCTTCTTAATTTCTTCATGTTTCTTCTTCCATTCCACTTGGATAACCTTTAGGAATGCTTCCACAAGTTTATCATGGTAAACTAAGTTGAAACACAACCATATTTGAGGTCCAAATTTGGATTAAATTCTGTTTTTATGAAACTTTTATCTTATGTAACTTTTGCTTATGAACATGAACTCAACCTTGTTCACAGCCAATTTGCATGTTGATGGACTTGAGTTAGGGCTTCATTTCAGAAACATTAAGGTGCAAACACCTCCAATCTAACTAACCTAAGTCATCAAGTACATTTACTAGTAACAAGGTGTCAAAACTACATCAAGTCTCCAAACATTTGCAATGGTTGGAATGCACTAGTCTAGTTTGAGTTTCACTTGGGTACTTGATGATTTATATGAATATCTAACTAAGTAGCTTCCAAGAATTAAAGTAAGTTAACCCCACCTCGGCTCCAACATTTGTCATGTTGGGTATGACACGCCCGATTTATCCTTATTTGGCTACTTAGGAATCTAGTAATTTATTTGTTTGTATTCTTATTCATGACCAACCGAAATCATCAACTAAGTTGATGATTTTGTGCTTTGGTGAATCCATACAATGAGGTTAAATGGATGGAATTCATCCTACCTCCATGCATGACAATATATGACTTGGACAAGCTACTTATATATATATATATACATACATAAATACATACATACATACAACATATACTTAGAACCGAATCATAACCCAACCAAACTCATGGTTGAATGTTATGTATTGTGGTCATTAGCATCTTGGACTAATGTTCCTTAAACTATGGATTCTAATGGGTGAATCGGTACCCATGAAATCACTACCAAAATAATGTCCATGATGATTGCTTTTAGACAAGATGTATTTTCTTGCAATGTACATACTTTCATACTATCTTGAAACCCTAATCTAACTCCATACCGAACACCATAACTCATATGCCTAGTTCATCCTTGTAGGATAACCTTGGCATTTCATAAACTCTCAAGACTCACCGCTCACTTTTTTGGAAGCTATTGCAAACCGTGAGTATACATGACCCTCTTTTCGTTTTCACACTTTTTGGTGCAATATATATTACCATATTAAAACTCACACAAACACACATATGCAATACACTATTCATACAAACGAATCCAATATACATGCTTTATACGTTTATACTTTAGGAATACATGCATGCTAGAAGCTATTCTTGCACTATACTTTGTCATTAACTTAGCACAAGCCTACCTTAACATGTGTAGCACATAGGAGTAGCACGTCGCGCGTTAATGGGTCTATGTTAAGTAATACAATTATACAAACGGTCTTGCCGTTGCTACGACAGGATTACGCAAGTGGAATCTTTGGCTTGACACGTGTGTGATGCATGCTAGTTCATGTTATGTTTATGCCTTTGTATACGTTTTTGCCATGTGGATCTCGTTAAATTCTTTTTATACTTATGCTAATAAACCAAACTCGTATGTTCACCAATGTTTTTGTGTGTTGACCATTACTTTAATATATATTGCAGGAATCTGATGATGATGCATTCAAAAGAAATCTAGTAGGATGGACTCGAAACACGCCTTATTTTAAATTATGCCTTGTTGTTTAATTGTTATGTTCTAGTTGTTGTATTTCTTATTTTGAACAATGTACTTCTTGTCTCATGAAATGAATACGAAGTTTTTAAATATTTTCGTAATTAGCAAGTTATGAAGTCTCGAGAAATCTCGTTTTCGTCTCACTCCTATGTTTTCGCCATCGGTTGGGGTGTGACAGAAATGTCCACCACAGGGTGTCATTAGGCAAAAAGTGGAAGATATGGTGTCAAATTGCAATCTGAACTAAACCACAAGGTCGCAAATGGCCCTTTACTCTTTTAATTATAATATATATTAATTAATCTATATATATATATATATATGTATATATTGCCGTATCTTTCCATCTTTAATACATAACTCAATCAATGGCACCACCACTACCCCCCCCCATCACTATCCAACGGCCCAACAATCTAGACAACCCACCTCCACCGTAACTTGCCACCCTGACGTTACCGGAAAATCCAAACAAAACACCTCCACCGTAACTTGCCACCCTGACTTTACTGGAAAATCCAAACAAAACACCTCCACTGTAACTTTCCACCACCAGATTACTGATTTCCTGTTATTTCTTAAAAACCTAACCCACCAATAGATTAAAGATTTCCCCTCCACAGGACCACAACCACCACCAGGAAAATGTCGCAGCATCACTTCCAACAGAGATGAACCGTCGTCGCCGCACCTCACCTTCTCCCTCAACTTCATAACACCACTACCTGGAAAACGACCCTAGCCGCCGCCCTAACGTTTTCAACCAGATCTAAACCCAAATACATAAGTCGACCACGACAACTTCACCCAAATACACAAGCTGTGACAACCACAGACAACATATCCCCTGTGGCAATCATCGACCCTCAGACCTTCGAAAACCCTAATCATCGCCGACACTGCCCTTTTCTCGTCCTCTAGAAGCTCGTTGGGTTTGCAAAACTAGGGTTTGGGGTAATATGTATGAAGAAGATGCTAGAGTTGATGATGAGAAGGAAAGGGTGATGGTCGACGATGCAGTTGTGCCGATGGTTGGTGGTGGTGTTAGAGAGAGAGTAGGAGTGGGGTGGGATTTTTTATAAATATTTTTTCTTGTTATTTAAAAGTAAAGAGAAATAAAAACTAATAAAAAATCAAATTGGTCAATTGACCAAAATACCATTTAGTATGACATTTTTAGACAGAGTTAGTGTATTGGATGAATATGACAAGAAAACTATAAACGTTAGGGACTCAAAAGAGAAAAAACTATTTTGAATAAAGTGACACTTTGAATCAAACCTTATAGATTAAAATAACAATTTACTCCAATTATAATTAACAATGTTTCCTTTTCTGTTATGCTTTAATGTAATTATCTTTACCATATTTTTTTTGCCTTGCTAAGCAAAAATCTTGGTTACAAATAGTATTTTTGCAGGGAGCATAATGGAGAGTCACATCCATACTACATATGAGACCCCACGGACCCAAATATGTCATTATCATACGCTTTCAAGTTGTTGGTTTTATTAATTATATATATAATATAGGATCTGGTTCAAATGAAAATCACCATGAGTTGTCAGAACCGTGAAAACTCTTATCATCCAATAAAATTTTAACATATCACCTATATTCAAATTAAATCAATAGGGGTAATTTAGTCTTTTACTCCTGATGTACATCATTTATCTCTCTTTCATCTTTTCAAAAGTCACATCCATTATTAATTAACCAAAATAATAATAATAATAATAATCTATATCTATCTATACATATAATAAAGTAAATCATATGTGGGACATTTTTTGTTCTATGGAGTGTTCTTAGTTATGTTTTCCCACCTAAATAAATAGATAGAGATAATATTTGTTAACAAGATTCAAATAAAAAATATTCTTTTAATCCATGAATTTTATCTTTTACCCTAAATATGTAGATATAGATAATGTTGTTAATTAATAAGATTAAAATAAAAATATATTATTTTAATCCATGATTTTAACTTTTTATCTTTTACCATTTTGTTAATAAAAATATATTATTTTAATTCATGATTTTTACTTTTTTATCTTTTACCATTTTGTTTTTCATTTATATTAATCATGTTTTTGCTTTATTACAAAAATAATAATCTATAACAAATAGTTTATGTTAATACAACCATAGATTTTAAAAATTATATCACATGTTATTTAAAATATTATTTAAAAAACATTTAATTAACATGTATAATGCACAGGTCCCTAATCTAGTACTATCTACAATTAACCTAAATAATAATAATAATAATAATACTATCTACAACAACAGTTAACATTATTAAAAAAATTAAATGTTTGCATATGTGAAAATGTTCGACAACCCGCGTCAAAAAACGTAACGCGTAAAATAGTTTATTTATTTTTTATTTTGTTGTGTAAAAAAATTTACGGTTGATGTGAGTTTTTTAGAAGAGATGCACCTTTCGCAATGACGTAAAACATCAAACGTAAAAAAATGTATTTACGCAATACACCATTGTGAAAAAATAAACAAAAACATTTACGTTCAATAAAGACAACGCACGTAAAAAAACATTCGACAACGTGCGTTAAAAAACGTAACGCGTAAAATAGTTTTTTATTTTTATTTTGTTTGTAAAAAAAATTTACGGTTGGTGTGAGTTTCTTAGAAGGGAGACACCTTTCGCGCCGACATAAAACATCAAACGTAAAAAAAACATCTTTACCCAATACACCACTATGTAAAAAAATAAACAAAAACGTTTACGTTCGATAACGACAACGCGCATAAAAAAACATTTGACAACGTGCGATAAAAACGTAACGCGTAAAATAGTTTTTTTTTTTGTTTTTTATTTTGTTGTGAAAAACAATTTATGGTTGGCGTGAGTTTTTTAGAGGATGAAGGTGCAAACTATCATTTTCTAATGACGACTTCTCTTTGTTTATTTTAGTTTATTTTTTTCATTTTTCTGATGATTTTTTTGCAATTTAAACATTTACCTCAATTTTTTTAAATTTTTATTTATTAAAGAACAATCTTATTAATTAAAGCACAATCATTAATGAGACCAATCATTAAGGGTCATAATAAAAAGACCAATTAGCCCTTATCTCACTAAAAACAAAAATCTCATTAATTAAATCACAATCTTTACTCTGTTTTATTGTCTTTTAATCTCGTCCATCAAAACACATTTAATCAATGGTTAATATTGGTTCCCACGGTTCTCACAACTCAAGGTGGTTCTCATTTTACCCAACCCTATATATATATATATATATATATAATATATTATATATAGGATTAGGTTAAGAGTGAACACTGGTGTATTTGCGAACTGTGCGAACTAATCCTGGCCATATACGTGTGTAGATCAATGGTCATGATTTGATAATGAAATACACTAGTGTATTTTATGATTTGATGATGAAATCCTAGCCATACACTTGTGTAGATCAATGACCAGGATTTGTTCACTCAGTTTGCAAATACACCAGTGTTCACTCTAGAACCCTACCCTATACATTATATATATTATATATATATATATATATATATATATAAAAGCCATCTATAGATTTGCAAAACAATATAAAAACAGATTTTAAGGTTTTTGATGTCCGTTAATCTTTGTTTATTATCATCATGTGACATCAATTAGTCAGCATACAAAATATTTCAATATAAGAGGCATGAGTTACTCATCACAAGAAGACAAATCTTTACAAGTGTGGTGAAAATCTCCTTCTCATAGTCCATATATTGACCAAAAAAGTCAAAAATTCAAACAAATTTATTGGTGAGATCATTCAGTTTCACTCATCGACCACCATTAATTTTCAAAATTGGTCCTCAATCTACACCATCAATGCACCTTCCAAACAAGCTTCCTAGAAGTTAAAACTTTAGCCAATATATGACCATAACCTCTATAAATACCACCATACTTTCTCACCACTTTAAACACCAAAAAGCTCTCTAGTTCTTTACAAAAATCTTGCCTATTTACAAGTCAAAGTTGACTTTAAAACCATGGTGATGAAATCAAACAACATTGTATTGTTTGCAATTCTTTTCTTGAGTGTAAGCTCGTTGTTCACATCGATTGAAGCACGCGCGTTAAAGGGAGATTTGAACCACCATAAAGTGGAGGTTGTAGAAAAAGGAGGGAAGTCGATTTATGGGCGTTATGAACAAATTATTGCGCTTTATGGGATCAAGAGCTCGGGTCCAAGCCATGGGGCAGGACATTCGGTTGTCAATGGAGTGCATAACTAGAGAATTAATCTTTATTATTTTTGTTACTATTACATTATTGTTTTATATAAGAGTTATATGCTTGGTTGGTCCCTGTGGTTTGCAAAAATTGCAGACTTGGTCCTAGTAGTTTTGGTCCTAGTAGTGGTATCAAAACTTGTCAAAAATGAACTCGCTTGGTCCCCAGCCCTAACATCAGTTAAATATTTTTGTTAAAACACCCCATGTGCTTGGCACATGAGGGTAATTTGGTCCTTTCAGTCAAGCCACTATAAAAAAAAATAAATACCACCCCACCCCCTTCTTCCCCAACCCACCAATCTCCTCCACCAAATACCCACCACCACTTCAAGATCGCCTCTAGCAATCATAACCCCCAAAGGATTTGGTAGCTTCATTGCCTCTAAAATCATGACAACCAAGTTTTTAAGCCCATCTTTTGTTTCAATCTTAAAAAAAATACAGTTTTAGCCAATCTTCAAAACAATTGCAGAGGTTTAGCATCAAGTCCTTGAAACTAGTATTTTAGCATCAAGTCCACAGGATAAGTGTAGAGGTTTGTCACGTAACAGAGATGCTTCAGTTGGGTTAGTGCCCTGCATATATTGTCCCAAACAACAGGTGTGTTAATTGCAAATAAAAAAGATGGGGAATCCTCCTCTGCACCGTCAACCGCAGCAGCAGCCGCCGCTATCACCGAGAAATTCCGCCGGAAAAAACGAACTACCACTCACCGGTTGATACGGGGTTAGCGGTGGTCGTTTCGATCAACGTCCAACTGGAACCGCCGGCAGTTCTGCACACTTGCAGATATGCAATATGTGATATCTCATGCATCTATTGATTCAAAAGAAAATGGCGGTGGTGAGTAGGAGTTCCGGCAGCAAATGGCGGCGGTGGTGAGTGGGAGTTCTTTGACAATAACAATGGTGGAAATCAAGAATCTTGTAGGGGATCTAAAGCAATCCATTGTATAATATTGAAGATTTGGTGATTTGTTTGTTTGTTTGATGATGGAATGGAAGATTTGGTGGTGGGGGCGTGGTACCAAAAATTGCAGATGGTGGTGGTGGTTTGGCGAAGAAGAAGGGGGTGGGGTGGTATTTAACTCTTTTTTATAATGGGCTGGACTGAAAAGACCAAATTACCCTCATGTGCCAAGCGCATGGGGTGTTTTAATAGAGATATTTAACTGATGTTAGGGTTGGGGACTAAGCGAGTTCATTTTTGACAAGTTTTGGTACCACACGTGTAATTAGTAAACAACTAGGACCAAGTCTGCAATTTTTGCAAACCACAGGGACCAACCAAGCATTTAACTCTTTATATAACGACCCATTCTTTGTAATTTTAGACATATACAATACATATTAATGGATAAATCATGTTTAAAAAAATATCTCGATACTGGCTTTATTGATATAGTTCCACACATCTTTTTTAGAACGGCTAACTGCCTAACTCATATACCCTCGAAACCCTAGTACTGACTTCAATTTACGCCACTTATGAAGAAATACCTTTACTACACACCTAGATGTCGCTAGACTACAAGTCGCCAAGCCCTTATGGTTAGCATCACGCATTCTATCGTGTTTTTGAATCGCCTCCAAAACACTTAGGTTGTTCTCCTCATAATAAGTTTGGGGACCCAATAAGGAGTGTATGATGGTGTTGTTGGTGAAAATGTTTTTGATGCCTTGATGGTGCATGGGTCTTATTGAAGTGTGGAGGGGGTTGTGGAAATTTAGGTTTAGTTGGAAATGGTAAAGGAACAGTTGGAAACTAACCGCACTTTTCAAAACGAAGCAAGTCCACTGGTTCAATCGGTTGACGATTTATATAGTTCGGTTCATATTTTGTTTTGATGGTTTAGCTATTTAACGGTCTGGTTGACAGTTTAGAACTTGAAATCGGCCGTGTAAAACCACACCCACGTTAACCTTTTGTAGTCTTATCATTCTTGAAATTTATACAAAAATAACGATTTAAAGAAAAATAAGGAAATCTGTTTAAACTGGTAAAACCGATTTTGTTTGTTGTTGATCAAAATCATAATTAAATCATAGTTAGTTTTTTAGCATGGAGTCGCCACTTTTTTAGTGGACACATGGATGACCGTATAAGAATTTGGTGGAAAGAACTTGGGCAAACTTTAGTTTTTTTAAATTTTGTTTTT
Source organism: Scalesia atractyloides (assembly GCA_947069175.1). Taxonomy (NCBI): domain Eukaryota; kingdom Viridiplantae; phylum Streptophyta; class Magnoliopsida; order Asterales; family Asteraceae; genus Scalesia; species Scalesia atractyloides. Next base: position 69,350,159 of record CAMTDV010000019.1, read on the forward strand.
CTATTTTGTGATTTTTTTTTTGAAAATCTAGCCACCTTCAACAAGTCTAGCAACTCCACCTAAGTTGAGTGAACGCCGGCTAGTCAATTAGAAGACTGCACTGTGTATACAACCATTTGACGTATCAAAAATGAAAACATCCATCCATTTATAATTATAAATTATTAATAACAAGTTGATAAAGCGAACTCAAACATTCATATGTGTATGGGCTTTGTCTATTAGCTATTTTACCTTACTATATAATTTGTATTAATACCTCGTGCGCTGTGGCGAGAATTTGATTATCAGTATAGTACTCACACTCGTCATACCAAATGAAAGAGAAAACGTAGAACCGTGGGAAAAAAAGAACATTCAAACATAGTCCTCGTACGTGGTAAAACGTAGAGCTGCTAAACATGTCAAAACGTAGAACAAATAAAATAAATTGTCAAAACGTGACGGAAGAAAAACAAAAGGAATTTGAAAACTTTATTAAAGTAGAGAATGATGCTAAACATGTTATTAGCAAAGTTGAGAAACTAAAATTTTCTTGATTAGAATATATTAAAGTAAACGAACTAAACATATATATAAATGAAAAAAAAATTAAAAAACTTTATTAAAATAGAGAAACTAAACATGTTATTAGAAAAGCTGAAGGATTAATTAAGTAAAAAAGAAAAACAAATAGATAATGTAAGTTACATGTTTTTCAACGTTTTGAGCAAAAAAAAAGTGCCGAGTGGTTTTTATATTTTTTTTTGAAAATTCAGTGTTTATATATATATATATATATATATGCTAATAAACTGAATTTTCAAAAGTTTTTATGAAAAAAAAAACCACTCGGCGCCTTTGTTGCTCAAAACGTTGAAAACATGTAACTTACATCCCCTAACTTTTACTGAAAAAAAGTTTGTTACATAAGGTTTTCTTGAATTTTCGTAACTCAAGTGAATTTTCTATCTATCTTTCCCCTATACATACATATATATAATTTCCCTTTCATTTTGTTCTTATGTTTTCTAATGCTTTTACGTTAAATAAACCCTTGGGAATATAAGGGGTCGCTATTTCTTAGTTTACCTCTTCCATTGCGATAAGAATAGTGCTATGCATATCACAAAGAACTCGGTTTTTCCTCTGGACAAAATATATTGAGATTATTTTGTCATTTTACTCGTTATCATTTTCGGCTTGGAACAATCTCGCTTCCCTTCGTTCCATCAACTTTGCAGATTGCAGATGTTTTTACTAAAGCTTAGTCGGCCTCTCAATTTCAATTTTTATGTGACATGTTTATTACGGTTGTTTTATGAATTTAAGGGGGATGTTAACATAATAAAGATGTTAACATTGGCTTAGCTCATTGGCTAGTTTACCTTACTATATAATTTGTATTTCACTTTTATTCGTTTCTTATGTTTTCTAATACTTTACTTTTACTCTTCTTATGGTTTTTAATGCTTTACTTTTACTCTATATATATGTTTGGCTTTCAACATGATAAGCATATGCAGGGTCGGTACAAGCAGTGGCGGATACAGAAAATTTTTGATAACAAAAATTGAGCCTTTACACATCCCAGAAAAATCATTCCCATGAGATCACCATGAAAATTATTAATAACAAAAATTGAGCCTTTACACATCCCAGAAAAAATCATTCCCATGAGTATCACCTTAATATATTACATAGATGTGGATGTGGGCTGGAGTACGGTGGGCGTATGCCCACCCTGGGCAAGGCATGCATCCTCCACTGGGTACAAACATAAGTCAAAACAAGCTAGAGTTTTGAGCCTCCAAATTTTGAGGGCATCATTTAAAAAAAAACACAGATAAAATGTGTATATTATAACTCTTTTGAGCAAGATAGATTAGTAAATGATATGATTCTAGTCTGGTCGTAAAATTGTTTGGGAGTTGGGTTCGAAACCCAATAGCCACAACTTTTATCCATATTTTTTGAAATCTTCGTCATTAGCATTTAAGTCGGTCCCAACTTCCTAAAACCATAGTCAGTAATGATAAATAAAGGTATTAAAAGCAAGGAAAAAGGCTGTTCTTGCAGTGATTCAAACGGTTATTTGGAACCTTTGGAGAACCCAAATGAGGTTGTCTTTCGCTCTAAAAATCCAGCGGTCAATGCTGTCATTGAAGAGTCGAAAGCCATGAGTTTTCTTTGGGTTACAAACCGGGCTAAACGGGTTCAGTTGCGTGGGAAGATTGGAAGAAGTTTAAGGTCGATGCTTGGTGTAGTGTTCTTTTCTGTTATGCATGTTTCTCGTTTGTTTGCTCGGGATGTTTCTGGCCAGTTCCTTACTGGTGTCGTTTTTAATAATATGTTAGTTTTGTTGGCCGTTCAAAAAAAATAAAGGTATTAAAATGTATTAAATATTAGAGAATGTTTATGTGTAGTTATAACAAATAGTTAATTGGTTTTAATAAAGTAAATTAAAAGTCTTCGTTATGTCTAGTATATTTAACAAAGAAACACTCATAACTTTCTCGTGCTTTTCATTTGCTACGAGTCTGCGACTATCGTATTTGACAAAAGAAAACCACTTAGCTTATAAATTCATTACATGTTATGTAAGTTCCATGTATAAGTTTATTCTTAATGATTTTCATATTAAATAAAAACCAAGAGTTTGTTTCTAAAAAAAAATAAAAAATAAAAGAGTCTAATCAAAAGTTGGTATACAAAAATAAAAATGAAAAGGGCCTCCCTTTCTACCTCCTTGAATTTTTGTATGTGCCTCCTTGAATTTTTGTATTTCCAAAATATGAAAATGCTAACAAAGACCAACAATTGTTTTTTTTTTTTTTCATATGAGATCATTTTTTGACCGCTACTTTTCGATTTTTTTTAATGTTATTTGGGACCGGTCTTTTGTTTTAGTTATTTTTATATATCTTAAATGTTAATTTAGTTATTTTTATATATCTTAAATTTTAATGTCGGTGCCTTTTTTATATATGGTCCTTTCATTTTACAGTTTTTACACTAATAGTCCTTTACTTTTTTCATGACCTTTTCATGTATGCTCCCTCCTTTTTGCAGCTTTTTACACTAATAGTCACTTTTTTCATCGCATAAATGCTCCCTCATTTTTGAGGCTTTTACAGAAATGGTTCCTTATTTTTTCACCAATCATACAAGCCCTTAATTTTTGAAAAAATACAGTTTTAACCTTACACTATTACTCCATGTTAGAACCCCTTAACTTTTGAAAATTGCAATTTTTACCACCCTCAACTTTTGTAAATTACACTTTTATCCCTACAATATTACTCCATTTACAACTTCCTCAAAGTTTGGTCTACATTTTGACGGAAACTTTTCTGAAACAAGTTAGGTCAAATATGATACGATTCCGGGCTTATTTTATTTTCGTTTCGAGTTCGTCTATATATCGTCCTAAGTTTAGTTCCGAATCGAATGAGTTAGATACATTACATTCTCACTCAACGATATAAATTCAGTTGCTCTACGTTTCAACCTTGTCGCAAAGCGCTAGAGGTCGGATTTCAACCCTTGATTATGATTTTTTGCACATTCCTTATGTCTGAGTCAAGTTCCATGTAAATACGTTATGATTGTACAATATAAATTTCATTGCTTTACATTTTGATCTAACCACAATGCTATTGAGTTAAATAGGATACATCAAAACACGTGTTTTCATATGGTTAATGCATCACATAATGTTCGAACTAATTCGTTCCATGTTTATAATGTACCAGCGTAGCAACGCGCGCGGGCTTAATTTAAGTCTAAGTTGTGATGTTTTTATTACCGGTTTTTTATTTTTTTCTTTTCGTTCATATAACAAATTTTGTTACCGGTTTTGACTTTTTAAACAAAAGTTGCGACCATCTTTTAATCAAATTTTGTCCCCTTTTTAGCGAACGATTAGTTTTCGACAGCTAGTTTAGCAACTACTTTGTTTCTGTCGCTTATGCCATAGCTATGTTTATGACTGTTTATAAGGGGGTTCGTATTTATTTGGTTTCCTCCTGAATTGGTGTATAGGCATTATGGCTAGTGGATATTGATATGATCGGGTGGTTCTGCTGGTGGCACGATGATACTCCAGTGGTCCGTCAGTGATCCAAATTTCCGTTTAAAAAAATATTATTCCAAAAGTACTAAAAAAAAGGTTTTTAGGGAAAGATTTGGGATGGCTAGTATATCAGAAAAGGAAAGTTAAGATGGTTTGGCATATTAGGAGGAGGCATGCAGCTGATCCTGTTAGAACCGTAGAAACTCTCACTATTAAAGGGAGAAGGAATAGAGGCAGGCCTAAACTTACTCGGACGAGCGAAATTGGCATGATTCGCTAGAATTGCATCTCTCTGAGGACATGTCAAGGACAGGAGTTCGTAAAAACGTAGGATTAAGGTCAAGGATTTTTAGGTGGATGGTTTGGTGTTGTTCTAGACTTCACTTGGTAGCTTAGCTTTTTAGTTTATTTAGGTAACCTTTGCATATTATTGTTACTCTGTCTACTTGGTGCGTTACCTGTCCATGTCATGCATTTTATACCCTTAGTTTGTTTAGTGTGTGCGTGAGTAGATTTTCAAGTAGCTATGTGTGTTTTACTTTGACTTATATGGATATACATGACTTTAGAGCTGAGGTTTTTACTGGAAGCAGTCTCCTAATCTCTCATGATAAAGGTAAGACTTGCCTACATCTCATCCTTCTCAGACTCTACCAATAACTTGGTTATGGGTTAGAATATAGTGAGTATGGTTGTAGTTTTTGTTGTTGTATTCTAAAAGTACCTCAAATGCCAAATGGCCTTTTTCATAATATAGGTTCTAATTTGTAAAAAAGTATTAAAATGTACTTTTAAGTTACAAATCACCATTAAATTGTACTTTTAAACACAAATTACCTTAGCATACACTTTCGGTACATATTTTTCTCATATTTTACTTTATCAAATAATTTAAACTTTAAAGTAGAGGTGTGTCCTAACTAGAGGTGAACAAACCGGGTTTTCTGCTATAACCAGTTCAAATTTGAACTCGTTCCCGTGTGAGTCAACAAAAGCCAAAATCAGTTTTTGTTAGAACCGGTTCGGGTTGGAACCAGGTCGAAGAAAGTCAAAGGATCTTATTGAAACGGTTGGAAACCAAGTTTTGACCGCTTCGGATCAGATTTGACCTGGTTCAAACCCAGGGGCGGGTCCATGGGTGTTTTGGGGGTTCCGGGAACCCCCTCGGTTTGGAAAAAAAAGAAAAAATTAGTGGTAACTTTGTATGATTTGGAAAAAATTACTGAGAATTAGTAAAAATCTACTAAAAGGAACCATGTTCAAAAAAATTCTTGATTCACCACTGTTCAAACCGGTCACAAGGTATAGGTTTACAACCCGATTTCAGTATTGCAGTTTGGGTCGGTTCCTAATCGGTTCTTTCCAAACTAATTTCAATACCGGTTCTGGTTTGCAAACCGGAACTTTTTTAAATTCTTGTCCTACCCATTTGGGTTGAGTACTTAGGTTGGGCTGGGCTGTTATGGGTTATTGTTGACATGTAGAAGGCTACAAGTCCACCAACGTTTTTCTTATGATATACAACAAAAGTGACAGTTAATTACATGCATTTGTTGGGCCTCATTATGGACCATTAAAAGCCCAATAGATTGTTATGACATATGAATAAATCAAACTTGGTACACCATCCCAACCTCTAGGGTAGATGCTTGAGGGAAGCTCAAGGCATTTGTTGGGCCTCTAGAATTCCTTCTTAAAAGATCATACCCAAAATTTATCACAAACCTTTTCATCAAACCCGACCCGCTTTTCGCCTTTACGTAACAATGTCCCCGAATAAACGCTAGCCCAGCTTCTCGGGCTTCCATAAGTTCCCGCAACTCTTCTCTCACACCTCTTTCCATTTGCGGGCTCTCGGGCACCACAAACCTCACCCGCTTTCTCGGAACGGGTGATGTAACCGCGACTGTTATCTCTTTATGTTCAGTTGAATGCCCGTTTTCATCATCACATATGCGTATACTCCCTTCTACGTTGGTGGAAGCGGTCCCCAAAACCACCATCTTCCCCTCATTGTCAGAGTCTTCCGTTACATCATTTACGGCATTACCGTCGGAAGCACTGGCCTGTTCCGTACGAATGAACTCGGCTACACAACAAATGAGATCTTTCTCGAATCCAACATCGTCCATGTTGACATCACGGTACCCGTATCTTGCTATGCACCGATACAGTCTGTATTCCTTCGGGCCGATCCTTCCGACTAGAAACTGCTCCTCAGGCCTTACGTGAGGCACGGGGACCGACTTCACACAGAGGAATATGACAACTTGGTGAAATGCGGGGAGGTTTGTGACGAAATGTGAGAAAATGGCGGGGATCCCCGAAACGAGCTAGGTGTGTATGAGTCCGATCCCGCGGACCCGCATGATGCCGAGAGTAGGGCCCAAGCTGAGGAGCCAATTGATTGAAACTTTGTTTTGAACATCAAACTCGTACTTTTTTATTGTTCCATAGTGCCACACAAACATGATGACGAGAAAGATGCATGAGAGGACGACCGGGACCCACGCACCTTCACGAAACTTTATCAAGAATGCCGAGAAGTAGAGCATTTCTATCGAACCAAAGAAGAACATGAACCCGATAGCCAAGAAGACGCTTTTTTGCCAGCATAATACCATTACAAGCGACATTAAGCAGGTCGTGACCAACATAACCGTAATAACCGCCAAACCTGTACAAAAGTCAGACTAACATCAAAACAAAAACGGGAAGGGTCAGGTAATGGGTCAAAATGGGTCACAGGTCAAGTACCCAATGCCGAACACTGTTTGATAATAGAAAACGTCCCGGTGATGATAGCTTGACTTCCAACAACCTCAGCAAGTATCGCGATTCCAAGAACCGGCCATCTTAACTTTTCTGTTTTCAATAACAGACACAAAGTTAGCTTAACTTCACATGAAACAAAGAATAAAAACATGAAAAATGCCTACCGGGAACGGATACGTAGAAACCGATTCGGTAGTCGGTTTCAAGAATGTGATGCTTTGAGAGATACGCGGCTTGGCCCATGTAAGCAAGAATCAAGGATGGGTAAACCACAAACGTAAAAGCCATCTGCATATAACATTATATCAAGAACCGCATTTAAAATACCAAATTTTATGATTTTTAAGAAAAGACATAAAAAACGTTTTCGGGTCAACCCATATAAGCAGGCCTGTAAATGAACCGAACGAAAGGCATGTTCGTCTTCGATCATTTAACTTTAACCGAACACGAACATATAATCCAACACATTTTTTTGTTCGTGTCCGTTTATTACTAGAAAGCTCAATTACCAGTTAGTAATATTTATGTAAGTAGTTAGGAAGTTCCATTTATATTTAATATTAACATAAATATAACTACTTATGTGTTTAAATTGAAAGGAAGATTAACGAACAAATGTAAATAAACGGACATAACCGGATGTTCACGAACATAAATGAACGAACAAAACGTGCGTTCATGTTCGTTCTTTATTAAATAAACGGACATAAACGAACTTCCCGCCGAACAAGTTCACGAACAGTTCATGAACGTTCGGTTCGTTTACAGGCCTACATAATAAGACAGCCCATTTTGACTCATTACACGACCCGGTTAACCTCCCTTTGTTGCCACTAGTAATTTGATTGAATACCTTGATGGATAACTGTGAGAAATGACCAAGATCAGCATACATAGTCTGAGCCTAGAAACCAAACAAAGTCAACAAAAGTTGTTTTAAAAGTCAACAAAAGTCAATCTACGAAGAGAATAGCCGGTCTACCTGTTATACACAACAAGATCCCACCCAACGACATCCATCCTCCTATTTTTGTCTTCTTAAGAAACTTGTACATGTAATAAGGCGATAACGCTTGAAAAACTTGTGGGTTCCAGTAAAAAATGTTGTAAACTCCGATGGCGCTGATGCACAGAAGCCACATGATCACGATAGGTGCAAACAAGAACCCTACAGGGTGGGTCCCGTAATGTTGGAGGCAAAACAGGAGCACCAATATGACGCAAGCAACCGGGACTTCCACATCTGAAATTATGAAGTTCAGTCAAATGGGTCAAAACCATAAATGGGTCAAGCGGGTCAAATGGGTTGAAAGTCACCGTAAATGTATACAAAATGAACAAAACGCCATAAATACTTTTATTTGGAGAAATATATTAACACCATAAAAATATAGTTTTTCTAATCATACTCAAAACATTGATTATTTGTAAAAACCAAAAAAGAAACTAAAAAATATGTTTGTGGGTCGATCCAGCCCGACCCTTTTGACCCATTACCAACATCTAGCAAAACTTGCCAGTAATAGCATGGTCATTTTTTATGCCTAAAATTATATTATGTTTCCCTCTAAGGTGTCACTATATCATTTGCTAAAGAATCTATAACGTTTTACAGTCCAAACAAGATGAATAATTTATAACAAAACTCATCATCATCATCATCCTACTCAGTAAATCCCTCAAGATGAATAATTTATAACAAAACTATTATTATATAAAAAAAAACAGAAGCTTTATCTCAAAAGGTCCCATGAAACAGTGTTTTTTTAATCAATTTGGTACCTCTCTATGTCCACCAACAGCATGTTTGGAAGAATATTGTTTGTATGTATATATATATAAGTGAAGTCAGCATCTGAATAATTATAGAATAAAACCAAGAATTCATATCCTGATCATGATCCTGTCAGCATTTCTTTACAGTTCGTTTCGAATTGATACGAAGAATCGCAACTGTAAAAAGACTCCATCTTCCATTCAAGATTTTTTCATGTTTGAAATTTCAAACTACCTAAAATGACCACCAGATTTCTTGCCTAAGGGTATTTTCGGCATCGAGATTGTACTTTATTTTTGAGGATCCCACAAACCAGCAGGGAAATTGTTAAGTCTACAAAGGGGACCGAATTTTTAAATTATATAGAGTGGTCACAGCCCCTACCAATCAACCAGCTCCGACAACAACGACACAAACTCAATTGCTAAAACCAGCAGAAACAACTAAAACCTTAAAACTATCAACAACTGAATTCTCATATACAAATAAACAAATTCAAGCATAAAGCATTCACTCTCAATATGACACAAATTTGATCATAAAGATTTGTTTTTTGGTACAAATTTTGCCTGATTTATTATCGAATATCGACATGGTTGCAAAAATTTTGACTAGCCTCTAATAAGTTGCCTTCTGACTAGCCTCTGATAAGTTGCCGATTAATCGCTAGTCGGAGGTTCACCAAGTAATTTTTATCTGATCGGCCAATTATCAGTAGGCAGCAAACAGTGGTCAAATCCAGTCCTAATTGGCCGAAAATCAGCGGCAGTCTAGCGATTTCGGCAAGATTCTTGGCCAAAAACTGTAAATTCCGACAATTAATCTTATCTACTTTAAAATATGGGTCGAAGAAGGTGTTAAAACATGTCTACTTAAAAAAAATGCATATAAAACTGAAAATTACATATAAAATCTCAATCCGATTAATCGCTAGTCGGTACTTCACCTGCCTACTAGCACCTAGTGATTCTTACAACACTAAATACCGACTATCTTTCCGGTAGAAAATTGAAACAGAAACTTACATTGATGGTGCTCTCTTGACATAGAAAGCTCAAGCCCAGAAACAGCAGAGAAAACTACAACAACCACAAACAAAAAAAAAAGGTTTCAACTTTCAAGTTCAAACATTTACACACCAAAAATGATTAAACTTTTTCTAGATTAGCATACTCGAGATAGCCGGAGTAAGAACGCCATCGCCGATAACCATACAAGTACCAAGCAAAGCCAAAACAAGCAAAACTTTCTGCAAGATTTTATATTTCTCCAAAACTGATTTCAAACTGAACCCAAAATCCCTATAACCAGAACTGATTTCATCTTTTTTATACTCATACGGCAGAGTGCTGACGCGAGCATGACGACATAACAATGTATACAAAGCAAAAGTCCCCCCTCACCATTGTCATCAGCTCTAAGAACTATGAACACATATTTTAAAAGTGGGATTAAAGTTAATGTCTAGAAGACAAAAGATAAAACACCATATATCTCTTCATTAGACTCTGAATGTTGAATGTCTTCTGTAAAAGCACTTTTGTATACATACAATGATAGACCATATAATTAAGTTAAAGATTAGTTTTATATGTCATTATATTTAGTGGTACTAAAGTGTATCTTTATGTTCTATATATATGACATTCTTGTAATCATTATTCAACATCAATAATACAATCATTACGTTCTATTATGGTATCAGAGCCATTCTAACCCTACCCAAACCCTACTGCCGTCACAGCACCTCCTCTCTAAACTTGCTGCCGTCACGCAATTCAGCTCTTTTTTTTTAACCAACCATTCCAATGGCAATGCTCTCACCCTTCACCACTGCAGAGAAAACTGCCCACAATTCGCATAAATTCGCCTTTAAATTAACTCCCACGAACTATGGCTTCTGGAAGAACATGATTCATCCCTTCCTAGTCACTAATGGCCTGTTTGGATACATTGACGGTACCATACCATGCCCACCTTCCAGAACCGCAGCCACCACCGACACAGCTTCTATTGATAATCCGAGCCACTTGTATTGGATTTCCAATGATGCCCACGTTCGAATGATTCTCATCTCTGCCATCTCTGAATCCATTTTTTTGCATGTCCAGGGTGTAACATCTCGTGACTTGTGGCTGTCCCTTGAAAGAGCCTATGCCCCGAATAACTCATCCAGGGAATACACACTAAAAACGCAGCTGTTGAAGCTTCAGATGAAGGCTGATGAGACTTCTGCTTCTTATCTGAGCCGTGTGCAGGAATATGCAACAGCCTTGGCCAATATTGGTGAGCCATTTAAAGACAAAGATATAGTAATGCTTACACTTGCTGGTCTACGAGATGAATATAGCGGACTTAAAGCCAATTTATTTGCTCATTCACCACCTGTTGCCTTTACTGAATTACACGGCCTGCTGAGTGATCATGAGTTCATGATAACTCGACATACACCAGCCATTCCTACTGCCTTCACAGCCTCCACTTTTCCAGCCCCACCTACGGCCAATAGCACTGCTAGTCTTCTCCCCACCCCGGCACCACCACAGAATCAACTGGCTACTTTACAACAATTGGCTGCTCAACTAGGGTATAACATCAGCCCTGCTTTTACCCAAAACCAACAGTCGCAGCCTTCTTTACCAACCGTCAACCAACCAATTATCGCGGTAACCGTCGTGGTAATTCTCGTGGCAACTATCGTGGCAATTATAATAGGAACCATGATGAGTCTCAAGCATTCGGTGCCCAGAACCGTCAACCACAGTTTGCTTGGGCCTCTACTCAGAATACCGTGTATGGTCATTGTAACCGGTGTGGTATTGGCCACAATCCTGCACAGTGTCCTAACAAGGCTGGTCAATCTTCCACACGCGACTCACCCCAAGCAAACTATGCAGCCTTTTCTGAAGCTGGGTCTACAACTAGTTCACTCTGGAAACCCGACACAGGAGCAAATGGTCATGCTACACCGGACCTTGCAAGTTTGGACAACTCTGAGGCCTATCTTGGTAACAATTCCCTTCATGTTGGTGATGGTAATCCTCTCCCTATTTGTCATATTGGTTCCTCAAAATTCTATTCTCCTAATAAAACCTTTTCTCTCAACAATATTCTTCATGTACCTAAACTTAAACAAAATCTCTTATCAGTTCAACAATTTTGCTTAGATAATAACGTTTTCTTTGAATTTCACTCCTCGTTTTTTGTTGTGAAGGACGAGTCTACACATACCATCCTACTCACGGGTCCAAGTGAACAAGGTCTCTACTCACTTTATCTTCCAAAATTGAAGTCCCTTCCACATGTTTCCTTCACAGCAACTAAAGCTCCGTCAATGATCTGGCATCAACGCCTTGGCCATCCCAATGCTTGAGTTTTTCAGTCTATAATGTCTAGTAGTCATTTACCTGTTTCCAATAAAGTGTCTTCTTCTTTATGTTCTTCTTGTCAAATGGGGAAATCCTCCAAATTGTCATTAAAACTATCAAATTTTCGTAGTAACAATGTTTTGGATTTGGTTTATTGTATGTTTGGGGTCCTGCACCCTCTATTTCCTTTAATGGTTGTCGCTTTTTCTTATTATGTGTTGACCATCATTCACGCTATATGTGGTTTTACCCTTTAAGGAATAAATCTGATGTTTTTTCTGTTTTTCAATTGTTTGTTAAAATGGTTGAAAGACAATTCAATACTAAACTTAAAAGAGTTCAATCTGATTGGGTGGTGAATTTCGTAATCTTGCTTCGTTTCTAACATCTCTTGGCATCATTCACCAACGCTCGTGCCACATACGAGTGAACAAAATGGTGTCGTCGAATGCGACATCGCCATGTTGTTGAAACTGGCTTGGCGCTTCTTGCTCACTCTCATGCCCCTCAACGTTTTTGGGAGTTTGCCTTTGAAACCGCGGTTTACCTAATCAATCGCATGCCCTCAAGAATCAACTCAAACAAATCACCTTTCCAACACTTATTCAACCGACCACCTGATTACTCATTTTTACGAGTCTTTGGGTGTGAATGCTTCCCTTTCCTACACCCGTATAATCATCATAAAATGGAATTTCGGTCCACCTCGTGTGTTTTTCTAGGCTACAGCTCAGTTCATCATGGGTATCGCTGCCTCGATTTACAATCTGACCGGATTTACATTGCTCGTCATGTTCGCTTCAACAAACACATTTTTCCATTCAAACCTCCACTCACTCCCACATCTCCTACACAATCACCTTCCTACTATTCTTCCTACCCCATACCATCAGCGTGTCCTTCCACTTCTACTTCCCAGCCCTCAACCGAACCTCACAGTGTTGAAACACAGCCTTCGGACCACCATCAGACCCATAACCAACAACCCTCGACCTTGTCGCACACAACAGCCCATGAACCCACTAATTCCAGCCCTGAACCGACCCTATCCAGCCCTCCTCTCAGCCCTGAAACACCCCATTCCACCTCAATTCCTACTACCTCACAGTCCTCAGCTCACATTTCCTCTTCACCACCACGTACCCGTCCGCCTAATCTTCGCCAAAATCCTAAGCCAACCATTCGGTATGATCCTTTAGCTTACCATGTCTCTACAAATTCTTCCGAGTCTATTGAACCTTCCTCTTTTACTATCGCCAACAAATCACCGAAATGGCGCCAAGCCATGGCTGAAGAGTTTGATGCTCTTGTTCGGAACGGACATGGTCTCTTGTTCCCCGTGTTGCGAATACTAATGTTATCGATTCAAAATGGGTTTACAGGATTAAAAATGATGCACACGGAAAGGTCACTCGCTACAAAGCAAGACTCGTTGCCAAAGGTTTAACCAACAACCCGGGTGTGATTACCAAGAGACCTTTAGTCCTGTTTTCAAAGCAACAACGATATGGGTTCTTTTGTCACTTGCTGTGACAAATCAGTGGTCTCTCAGACAGTTAGACATTCAAAATGCTTTCCTTCACGGTGACCTAAAGGAAACTGTCTACCTACGACAACCACAAGGTTCGTTGACAATTCTAAACCCGATCATGTTTGCTTGCTGCATAAATCTCTTTATGGCCTGAAACAAGCACCACGAGCATGGTTTGAACGTCTTAGCAGCACCTACATCATATGGGCTTTACCGGTTCTAAAAGGATCCTTCACTTTTTATACTTAAAGCCCGTGGGACCTTGGTCTACGTTTTGGTCTATGTCGATGACATTATAGTTACAGGGAATAACACAACAACTATCAATGATGTCATTGCAACATTAGGCACATCATTTGCAGTAAAAGATCTGGGGGACTTACATTATTTTCTGGGTATTGAGGTTATTCGTCATGGCAGCAACTTAATCCTTTCTCAGCGAAACTACATTTCTGACTTGATTCACAAAGCTGGGTTATCCGAATGCAAACCAGTTCCTTCTCCTATGAGCACATCTCAGCTTCTCACCCTCGGTGACAACCCACTTCTTGCTGATCCAACCAAGTATCGACAAATTGTGGGTGCTCTTCAGTATGCATCATTATCTAGACCTGACATCACTTTTGCAGTAAACAAAGTGTGTCAGTTCATGCAGACTCCACAGAAAACCACTGGTCGGTTGTTAAACGGATCCTGCGGTATCTCAAAGGTACCTCTCATTTTGGTCTGTTTATTAGTCATGACTCTGCCTCTACTCTTCATGCCTTTACTGATGTCAACTGGAATACCACTTTGCGAGCTTTTTCTGATGCTGATTGGGCCGGCTGTCCAGATGACCGCTGGTCCCTGGGGGGTTTGCCATATACTTAGGGTCCAATCTTATATCATGGAATGCTCGGAAACAGCATAAGTGTCATGTTCTTCTACTGAATCTGAATATAAAGCTCTAGCCGACACTGTTGCTGAATTAACATGGCTAGAGGCCCTTCTACATGAACTCGGTGTCATCTCTAAGATTACACCTACACTCTGGTGTGATAATCTAGGTGCCACATATTTGTCCGCTAATCCTGTGTTCCATGCTCGCACAAAACACGTTGAGTGTGATTATCACTTTGTTCGCGAGAAAGTTACTCAGGGAAAACTTCAGGTCAAGTTTATCCCACACATGATCAAATAGCCGATGTTTTCACCAAGCCTCTACCGTCTCAAAGGTTTCTAATGCTGAGGTCCAAGTTGCAGGTCGTTCCCCGCCCTCAACTTGCGGGGGGATGATAGACCATATAATTAAGTTAAAGATTAGTTTTATATATCATTATATTTAGTGGTACAAAAGTGTATCTTTATGTTCTATATATATGACATTCTTGTAATCATTATTCAACATCAATAATACAATCATTACGTTCTATTATACAAAGGTGAAGTGCTTAAATCATCATAAACAATTCCTAAACTTTGAAAAGCTAAACTCATCACTGTCCTCCATGATTCTTTCTGTAACAAAATGAGCACAAGAAATATATTAACCATAAAAAAGATTCAAACTTTATGGTTGTCAATGATCTTTTTACACTTTTTATACCTTAATTGGATGACCTTTTTGGTTTCTGCCTTCAATATCCATCTTAGAACCTCAAAAGACCCATTTTTTGTACATTTTAACAGGATTTTGAGATGACCCAGATGAGGAAACAAAATACCCACTTCAAGATTCTTCAAGAATTGATCAAAATAGATAAAAAGATTGAAACTTTGTGACAAAACATAACAAAATTGAGCAGTAGGAGTTGTGGGTGGTGAGAATTAGGTGCTGTGTGTGTGTGGTTCTTTTATGCTTAAATGTTTTGAGGTTGAAGAAGTGAGTTCTATATGACACTTGGTGCTTCTTTTTGCTTCAAGATTGGAATGGTGTGTGCAACTATAATATAAATATTTTGTGTAGTAACTTGTTTTTATGCTTAGGTGGGAGTTCTTTGCCTTCTTGGCTTCCACATTTATTTGAGGTTTAATAATAAAGTGGTAATAATATTAGTATATTACCAATCATATCTTAACTATTATTAGATTAGTCATTAGAATTTAATGGCATTAAAAAAGTTGAATTGTATTAAATAAGTCCATAGGTAAAGTTTATAAAAGTCTATTGGGAAAGTTAGTTAATGTGATAATGATCTATTATTGGATATGAGTTTCTAAGACTATCTCCATGCTAAAGGTGTTCTTAGACGTCCCTATAAATATCCATACACTTTTAATTTCATCTCATTACCTATCCACCATCTACAATATTTAAATAAAACATTTGTTTTTTTTCTCTTTGAGCCCACCCACTTTAAAAAATCAGGAAAAGCAAGCCCTTGTAAGGGCTATTAAAGGCTTCTAAGGGCATCCCTTCAAGGGGATGACTGGAGATAGTCTAATGTATTATATACTACTTAATACGAAATTTGTGAATTTAGGTTTCTTAATAACAATTTTAGGTAAGTTTTAGACATTAACTATTATATATATATATAATGTAATTTATTTATTTTTTTTTTTTTTTTGTTTTTAAATTGTTATGTTTAAGTATAAATATGCAAAAAAAATAGTAAATAAAATTAAAGTTTTCGGAGTTAAACGACTCGTGTTCGTATCAACCCCAAAAAAATGTATTGTGTTCGGATTCATGTGTCTATAATGGTTTTAAGGTTAATGTCGAATATTCTGGTTCATGTAGCCATGTTGGGTTTGATCCGACTTAGTAACACGGCCCGTTTAACACTCTTATGTATGTCTCCTGGTATTTTAAATACATATGCCAATAAAAGTATAGTTTGTGTGTTTGCAATATTATATATTTATAATCAGGGCGGACCTACATTTGTGGTGGTGCGGGCGCCCCTTGAAAAGAAAATTTTTAGTATTATATTTAAGTGAAAATTCTGAGCGCCCCATTAAATTTTACAAACGCACCCCTTAAACTTTTTAACCAAAGAGAAAAGAAAAAATGAATAATGAGGCTCCTGAGTTGACCTTGAAGGTCTCTAAATCTCTGCAATATAAAGGAAAGAAGATGATGGTTTATGTAAGATATATACTTCATTCTTTTTCTCTTGGACTTTGTAAACGACCGTTGTGTAAAAGTGGAGAGCCTGTCACCTAGTGTCACTCATAACCTATGTATATAATTATTTATTACTTTCTTTTTTTTATTTCAAAGAAATGAAGTACACTCACCCGTAAGTTTTAGAATATTCAAAACCTATGTTTATAATTATTTATTACCTTCTTTTTTATTTCTGTAAACCAAGTAGAGTGACGACACAACTTAACTACATTAATCACCCGTAAGTTTTACAATATTTCAAAACTTAAAATTTTATAGGTTGTATCTTGATTTATTTGTACATAAACTTTTTTTTATTTGTTATAACCATATTTTAGAAAGGTAATTATCATATACCGTACGACTTTTTTATTTTATTATATATACTTATTTAGGTTGATCCTAGTATATTGTTCATTTTACTTTATTTTGTTTATTACTTGTAGACCTTGTAAGGTTTTTTTCCTTTTTGAGATTGCCGATTAAATATACAATAGCACTTTATATATTTTATTTTACTTAATATAAATGTTAATGTTAATTTAATTAGTGTTTACTACTTTGGAAACTTTTTATCATTAAATATTATATTATTCGCAAAAATATAAATATTTAAACACCAGTTTTAAAAAATAAAACCGGCTGAAAACGATTTCAGATATATAAGATTATCAATTTTCGTTATGTATTTATAACGACGTCTGACGTATTTTTGTTAATTACATAAATTTAGTTTGATTATCTTTTAAATATGACCCGACCCGGATCGAACAAAATTATCTTATAATTATAGATAAATAAACCCTATAAAATTCCGTCCCCATAAAAAAAACTTCTGGGTCCGTCACTGTTTATGAATTATAAAGTTAAAAGATAATAAAATGTTAATGGAAACCTAACATTACCTTTATACCCAAAAAAAATATGTGTCGTTTAACCAACTATATTTGAATCTTGTTATATAATATGTCTATTTTTTTATTTCTAAAAATGGCAACCCAACATGATTCATGTTATCTTATATAATTACTTTACCAAATTCTAAACATTTTCTTGATATATTTAAACTTTAACAACTAAATAGTGACAAACTTATTAGGCAAATCTTTGTATTAATTATTGTATTTAGCTTTACTGATTGGTATGGTAGAAGACAATTCTCATTTAATCAAAACCTGTTATATTACCGTCATCGTTTATTGGTGGATCTCGCTACATGATGCAAAACTACCTGGATGCTATGGCTTTATGTAGGATGTATGGTTATCCAGATTTCTTATAACAAGTACATGTAATCCGAAATGGGCCGAAATGGTAAGGTTTATTGGTGACTCATCAATTAAGCCTGAAGACAGACCTGACATTCTTTGTCGATTGTTTAAGATGAAACTTGATGCACTAATAAATACATGAAGGAAAAAAAGATTTTTGGTGATATAAATGCAGGTATTTAGTGTTTATTTACACCCAATTTCACTTTATACATCTGCTAAAGTCATACACACATTTTTTATACTGCTTTGTGCTAATCTTTTGTTTTTTTTCTGTAGTTGTTTATACTGTCGAGTTCAAAAGCGTGGTTTGCCACATGCGCGTATATGCTTATTTATGAAAGCTGATCATAAGCTTCCTACTGTTGAACACATTGATCCCTTTATCTCAGCTGGGATTCCTGATAAGAATGAGGATCCAGAATTGTATTCTCTTGTCAGTGACTTTATGATTCATGTCCTAGTGGACACGCTAATTTGAAATGTCCATGCATGGTAGGCAACCGTTGTTCTAAAAATTTTCCAAAGAAGTTTATGCAAGCTACTTCCATTGATTCAGATAGATTTCCAGTTTATAGACAAAGAGATTCTGGTCACACAGTTGTGAGAAAGGTGTTACACTGGACAACAGGAGCGTCGTTCCATACAACAAAAGCTTCTTAAAATATATCAGGTGCACATCAATGTCGAGTGGTGCAATCAGGCTGGTTCAATTAAGTATTTGTTTAAATACATTAATAAAGGACAGACAGAGCGACTGTTGCTGTTGTTGATTCAGCTAAAGGACCTGAAGAGAGATTCCAAGATGAAATTAAAGAATATTATGATGCTAGATATGTTTCCACATGCGAAGCAAGCTGGAGAATATTTGCCAATGAGGTTCATTATAGATATCCGTCTGTTAGAGATTACCTTTCATCTTCCAGACAACAAATATTTATTCAGTGGTGAAGATGATATCGAAGATGTCCTAAACAAACCTCAAGTAAATTCTTCAATTTTTCTAGAATGGATGAACATGAACAACAACGAAGATGAACCTGAAGCAAGGGAACTTACTTATGTTGAGTTCCAGGAAATATGTCTGGAAGTTAAAGGATCGGTGTTGGCAGCGGCGTAAAAATTATGTTGTGGTTGGGAGAATTTATTCTGTGTCTCCTTCTCTTGGCGAGGCTTATTACCTAAGAATTCTTCTAACTAAGGTTAGAGGACCACGATACTTTGAAGAAATCTGAACCTATGAAGGTATTGTGTATCCTACCTTTAGAGATTGTGTTATGCACGTGGGCTGTTAGACGATGACAATGAATATATTGAGTGTATTAAAAAGCCAGTCTGCAGGAAATGGTAATTATCTGCGTTGTTTATTTGGTACACTATTATTGTCTAATAAGCTATCACGAAGTTATTTGGGAGAAGACGTGGAGTTTTTGTCCGAAGACATTTTATACAATATGTGTAAGGATACTGGAATTAAAGGTACTTTTTAATCTGCTCATATTTTTTGTGACATAAAATTAATTTTATTGTTAATGATTGTACTTATATCAACAACGTTTTACGTTATCTTAAAATCTTTCCTTTTGTTTGTAGGATTGATTGTTTTGGACGAATGTATAAAAGAATATAACGTTGTCTAAAATCGAAAAATATCTTCTTCGTAATGGTTCAAGTTTGCACAGATTCTCACCAATGCCTGTTCCTGACGCTGAGTCTGTAATACACGAGGACAACCGTCTAATAAACGATGAACTATCATTGGGACACTGACGAACTTAGTGCTGAGTTTAATAATCTTCACTGCTCTTTAAATGATGATCAAAGAGCAGTTATAACCAGATTATGGATGTTGTTCGAAGTGGGAATGAAGGTGTTTTTTGTGTACGGTTATGGTGGTACTGGTAAGATCTTTTGTGGAAAACGTTAGCTGCTTCCAATAGATGCAATGGACAATTGTTATTAATGTCGCTTCAAGTGGTATTGCATCATTGTTGTTGTCACGAGGTCGTACGCTCATTCATGATTTCATATCCCAATTAATCTTAATGAAGATTCAGTTTGCAATATTAAACCTAATACTGAAATAGCTAAGCTTCTAAACGAAGCCAAGTTGATTATTGGGATGAAGCGTTGATGGTACACAAACATGCTTTCGAGGCTCTTGATCATACATTGAAGGATGTCTTCAGTGTTGGTGATTCACGAAATTCTGAAATTCCATTGGGTGGAAAGGCTATTGTCTTTGGTGGTGATTTTAGACAAATCCTACGATTGTTCAAACGGAAGCAGGCAGAATTGCACACGCGTTTATGTTCATCTACATTTGGTCGAGTTGCAAGTGTTAAAATTGACCAGGAACATGCGATTATCTGTTGGAGCCAGTAGCTCAAACATGCAGGAGATAAAAGAATTTGCTAAATGGCTTCTTCAATTGGCGAAGGCAACGTTGGTGATGGTAACGATGGCGAGGCTACTATAGAAATACCAAACAATCTTTTGATAACTGATTCAACTGATCCAATTCAAAGTTTGATTGACTTTGTATATCCTTCAGTTCTTGACCGTTTTAAAGATCGGAGACTACTTTTCAGAGAGAGCCATACTCGCGCCTAAGAATGAAGTTGTTCATGGTATCAATGATCGTTTGCTTGCATTGTTTCCTGGTGAAGAAGTGGAGTATCTTAGCTCGGATAGTATATGCCCGACTGAGGAAATCAATGATCTAAGATTTATATAATCCTGAGGTTTTAAACAGTGTGAAGGTTTCAGGATTACCAAATCATAAATTCGTATTAAAGTTGGGTGTTCCAGTGATGCTTTTAAGGAATATTGATCAGCAAAACGGTTTATGTAATGGTACGCGACTTCAAATTACACGTCTAGGTAAACGTGTTATCGAGGCTGAGATGTTATCGGGAGGTAATGTTGGTTTAAGAACTTATATTCCAAGAATTAGCATGATAACGTCTGACAAGAAAATACCCTTCAAGTTTCAACGAAGGCAGTTTCCAATAACTGTATGCTTTGCGATGACTGTTAACAAAAGTCAAGGACAATCTCTATCAAGAGTCGGTCTTTACTTGAGAGACCCTGTATTTTCACATGGCCAGTTGTATGTTGCATTGTCGAGAGTGAAGACTAAAGATGGCGTGAAGCTTTTAATATTTGACAATGATGGGAGGCCGACAAATCAAACGACGAACGTTGTTTACAAAGAGATCTTTGGGAATTTGTAGCTTAACATTTTTAATTATTTTAGGATTCAAAGTTTTTTTAGTTTTTTTTATATTCACTTCACTGGATTTGCTATTATGTTTTATTATACATTAAATACAACTTCTAGGATTTGTTTGGTGTTTGTTATTTATACTGACTTTCTATAATGTTTAATTATAATTACATTAGAAGAATAATACAATGATGGAACAACATTGTGAGAATTTAATGATAATATTGTATAGGATTCTTTAATAAAATAGTAGATAACATTTAGATTCCAAATTTACATATAATAATAAAAAATAAAAAATATGTTATAAAAATATATGAAGTAATCAATTTATGGTTACTAATAAATTTATTTAAAATCTAAGTGTTAAAATGACTTTACAAATTACACGAATTATTTTATATGATGGAGTTGTAAGAATTTTTGGAAACTGTTTTTTATTAACATTTTTTCGGAAACTATTAAATCCATAGTTAATTTATATATATACAGTTACTAAAACTGTTTCTACAATATTCAAAATAAACAATTTATGGAAAGTAGTGAATACATTAAAAAACATCTTTGTAAATATATATATATATATATATATATATATTTAAATTCGTTAAACAATAATCTTAAAAAAAGATTTTATAAATTTAAATATCATCATAATTCCGTTAATATTGTTTAATGTATATGTATGATTATGTAATTACAGTTTTATAGATTTACAATTTAGTAATATATCTTCTTATTTCAATCAACTTATTTTTGCAAATAACAAGATGAATTCTCTAGTATGTTGATGTTATTATCAAATTTCTTTTGGCATTATATGTTTGTATTAATTTGTTATTATGTATACAAATTTTACCGAAGAATTACCATAATTGGGTAGCTGATTACAAATTAGCTCCTAATTGTATGGTTCGAATCATTACGATGAATTGAATAATTTTTACTGTCAAAATTACGAAAGCAGGCTCTTCATACTTTTTCCACGACGGATGGTCCAACATGATTTAGTCATTAATATTACGAAATGGTTCATTGCTTTTAATTCAGTACGAGGGAAGTTTAACTTTTAGATTAATATATTTTTATCAAGATTTGGCCCTTGCTAAAGGTGATTTCTTATATTGCCAAACATCCCAATTCTTTGAACATAAAGATTATTTGGTAAGAATTATATTTGTTTGTTTTAAGTTTGTACTATATTAGTAGTTCACAAATTTTATAAAAATATATTTCATATACAATAATTATTTTTCTACTTGCAGCTTATCCATAGAATTTTGTTCATCATAAAATGAAGAACATAGTACCTACGAAACATGTTGTTATAACAGCTTATCCTAACGATTCATGGTTGGTTGTTATGAAAAAAGTTGGCCATAATTTTTATATCACTGCCGGATCGAATCGCATCAAAGAAGACATGAAGATTCAAGATGAACACTTTGTTGTCTTCGACATGATTTGTGAGACAAAATTCGATATGATGCTTTTTAAAGACACGGAATCTTTGGTCCGTATTTCTGAACGACGTCTTGCACGTGTTAAAGTAGAAGTTAAAGAAGAAGTTAACGAAGAAGTTGCCGCCTAACTTACTTACTATTCTTTTATCTATGACATACATCGAATATAAAAAAATCGTTGTTTTTCTCAATATTACATTTTATAACTGTTTAATTTTCCAGACGTTATTATTGATTAATCTTTGTTACATATCTTGAATTGTTTAAAAGCAATATGTTTTCACCAATTACCTTTTTTTAGGATCTTAGCTGCTGAAACATTAATATAAAACTCCTGATTTATACTTATGCCTTGATTAACAGTATAACAATTACATTACTTATTTGTTAGTTGTTACTAAATACACATTCTTGAGTTTTTATAAAGACCCCAAAACAATAATGTTTTTTTTTTTTTTTTTTTATAAATAGATGTTGGATTCTTTACCTTTTGTAAACGACTCAAACTATAAGGGCCTTCACTTGTCACATATTCACACACAATTTATCATCATCGTCTTTGTAACTTTCTAAAGATTTCATATTGGTCACTCTTGCAACCTCGATCATTCTGATTAATTCGTTTACAGAACTGTTCATGTAGTTTACCATTCAATTTATTATGTGCATGCATCATGTTCTTAATTGCGTGCAAGATGTTGGATATGCTATACAGTTTGTTTCTATATTTTATCTCATTTATATAATAGATTTTTCTATTTGAAGATTTATATTTTTTTATTTGAAGTCAGAATTAACATACTTACTCTTGCAGCTTTGATAATGCATAATCGTTTGTGAAGATTCTTGACAACCCTGATCGTTGAAAGTTGTAGCCTGTTTTGTTATGTTGAATTCCTTTTTTTTTTTATTAAGATCGGTATTTACCAACTTTTAAGCGTATTAATATTGATAACACTCAAAAAATATTTACAGCAAGTACCTATTAACCAAGTGTATGGTCGAAATTGGAAACAACCGTGCCTGGTAATCCATCATGTGAGTCGGAAGAAGTGGGTTGTAGTACTTAGTCGAGTAAATTCCAAGCCGGTCATAACTGATGGCTGGGAAAACGTAGCTTCGGACCTTAATCTGCCAAAGGACTGTTTGCTCAAGTTTAATCCAGTTGGAGAATTAGGTCTTGATCTTTCCGTTTTTGTTAACAACGTTTGTGGTGATTCTTTTTACACGATTCATCGTTACGGTACGGACCGTAACGTCATTTACTTTCAACTCAATTTAACATTCAGTATATTCATACTTAGTCCCTAAATCCAACAAAGACGTTGTATTTATTTCATATTACCAAGGATGAGTATTATAAGACGGTTTTCAAGGTACGTACATACTAAATATTACCTGATGTATTAATAATTTAATCTCACGTTTTATTTGTTTTGTAAATTATGTTTTTTAGGACATATACGAGGATGATAAAAATTTGTATTTCTGATGAAGAAACATCCTTCCGCGAGGTGGTTAATTAACAGTACCTCACATAAAATAGATTAAAAGTTACCGATTATTATTACTATTTCCATTTTTTGATATTTGATGTCATATTTTTACGACTGTTACTTTCTATAAGGAAATCAGTAGCACACCATCAGAAAACGTGAAGTCATGTAATACAAGCAAGTTCGATGTTCCAAACACACAATGCTTCACATTTTAAGACAATGAAAGATGTAAGTCTACCACCATTAATATTTGTTTACGTGTTTTGTTATGTTAACTTTATTCTATAACAACAGGTAAAGGGAAAACCTAAACTTATTGATGAGGGATATGACTCAACAATAAATAACAACAAATTTCAAGCTCCCTTACATATAAAAACATCGTGTGTTTTCTCAATGATGATAAAATCAAGGTATGAATAATGTCTCATAAATTAATGTACATTAACTAAACTGCATTTTTACCACATATACTATTAACGCTTTTTAACTGACATCTATATTTTAATTTCATCGACAAGGGTAAGAAACATGTAAAGATTGTTCAAAATGTCGATGCTACAAAGAAGATTAAAAAGAATGTAACTAGACGTTCTCGTGATGGTATGGATCCTGAGTTCTTTAACTTTGATCATAAAGGAGACTATCGGCAGGTATGTTTTTTTTCACGCAAACAATATAACAGTTATATCCACCTGTTTTTGACTTATATTTATGTTTCATACAACACATGTAGCGTCTTCCCGTTGAAGTTGTTAATAGAGCAGGACTTGCTGATAACTTGCGTCCTTCGTCTGTTGAGAACATGAACGGAGTGGTTGAGATTTATGAAGTGAAGACGGAGCTGAACAGTGGTACTTTTCGTTACGCCCTACATGGTTCGAGGAAGTTCATGTCAGATAACAAGTTAAAGTTTGGTGATATGTTGCATTTCACTTACATTACATCAAAGGAAAAGATCGTCCTCAATGACGTGACGCCGGTGTAGCGCATGACGTGTTGGTATTTTGTTTTGATAACCAAAGTATTGTTTTAATCTGCATGTTTAATGTGTTGATGGTTTGTTTTGATAATTGTGTTGATGGACTCAGCGACTTAGTTTTAATGTTTTTTGATGTAGACGGTTGTAGGGGGTAGAAAACATGTTATTAAAATATGTGTTTAATGGTTTTAATGTTTTATGTTATTTTCTTTTGCTTTATATATATATATATATATATATACTCACTTAAAATTTCGGTTTTGTAAACCAAGTCAATCTACAACACTAATATGACAACATCTTTTCCATAAATGATCCTTATTAATCATGCAATTTGTTTTTATTAATATAATTATATGGATTTCACATAAAAATATTTCCAATCCGTGAGTATTCACGGGTGATAACCTAGTATACTACTTAATACGAAGTTTTGAATTTAGGTTTCTTAATAACGATTAGGTAAGTTTTAGACATTAACTATTATATATGTATGATGTAATTTATTTTATTTTGTTTTGTTTTTAAATTGTTATGTTTAAGTATAAATATGCAAAAAAATTAGTAAATAAAATAAAAGTTTTCGGGTTAAACGACTCGTGTTCGTATCAACCCAAAAAAAATGTATTGTGTTCGGATTCATGTGTCTATAATGATTTTAAGGTTAATGTCGAATTTCTGGTTCATGTAGCCATGTTGGGTTTGATCCGTCAACTTATTAACACGGCCCATTTAACACTCTTATGTATGTCTCCTGGTATTTAAAATATATGCCAATAAAAGTATAGTTTGTGTGTTTGCAATATTATATATTTATAATTATAAAGTTAAAAGATAATAAAATGTTAATGGAAACCTAACATTACCTTTATACCAAAAAATATATGTGTCGTTTAACCAACTATATTTATATAATATGCCTATTTTTTTATTTCTAAAAAATGGCAACCCAACATGATTCATGTTATCTTATATAAATACTTTACCAAATTCTAAACATTTTCTTGATATATTTAAACTTTAACAACTAAATAACGACAAACTTATTAGGCAAATCTTTGTATTAATTATTGTATTTAGCTTTAATGATTGGTATGGTAGAAGAAAATTCTCCTTAATCAAAACTCTAATGGATTTGGTTGTTTGAACAAGTTAGTGGGGAGTTTTCTAACTAGTTTATAGCTCGCAACTTGCTCATAATTAGTTAACAAACGTTAATTTGTAACTAAAATTAAATTGTATTATTTAATCTTGAAATTTCTAATAATAATATAAAGAAAGTAAAGTTTGATTAGATGTTCTATTAGAAAACAATGATTGTGATAATACAGAATAAAATATGTTAAAATTTGAGTATTTGACAATGTCTAATGTAAATGTTACGTCTTGTTTTCTTTTCCCTACTTTTTTAAATCAATAACCATTAATTGCAAAATTTAATAGTATTTATTATGGTCAAAATATTAATTTTACAAAGGCTGCTTTTTTTAATAGCGTTTGGAACTAACCTCGATACATGAGTGAGCCTTCCTGAGACAAGGTGTCAACCGTCTATACTGATTTTATCGCTCCAAACCTGACTCACCAAGGAACATCATCAAGGAAAAACCCCACCACTGTGGGAAAACCCCCATGAGTCAGGTTTCAAACTTGAGACCTCTATAGATCCCAAACCTTAACCATCACCCCATACCAATAAAAAAACTAATGAAATGCCCAATACCCGAGGGTCTATACTTTAGCACTTAGTTCTTCAACCATAAAATTTAATTAAAACATGTGGTGAAAACTTTAACACGTAACATTCAAGTCAATTACAAATAATCTAGTATTGTCTTTAATAAAAACAAAACATAAACATAGATGGGATGCTAGTCGTCCCAACCGGAGACTTCACCAATATCAACTCTCTAGCTTTCTAACTCTAACCTGGTATTCATGCTAAAAATCAGTTACGTTGAGTAAGTTCTATTGTAAAGCAATTATTAGCTTTAGCAAACATTATGTAATGCCCTGCTTTTTCGTACTTTCCTTAATTAGAAAGCGCCGCTTGTATTTCTATTTTTGGAAGTTTTGTGTAATCATTGTAAAATCCGGACTTGGATCATAATGATTCATATTCATGTTACACACATTTTATACATGTCCGTGCGTTGGATTATTTAAACACGTGATACTTTATTTGTAATTTACGCAAAATTGTTACACTTACATACATGTGACTTATGTGCTCAATTTATACAAATTTGATACTTATCCTCGACATTCATACTCATTAACACTTGTTTTAGACTTAGTTTCATGCTTTAATTTCATTATATACCTTTACACGTGGCCCTTTATACTTAAAATGCCCTAAAACAACTTAAAACGCTGAAATATGAAAGTTAGGGGCCAAACTCGTCAAAAACCAAACAAATTAGCTAGCCACAAGGGGCTCGCGGCCCCCTTCCCTTTCTCGGTCGCGCCCCGCGAGGAGGCTTGATCCGCATACCAGGCTTGGCAGCTCGTGGATTAGCGAGTTTTGTGCTTGTTCTTGTGTTTTCTTGCATTAATATCACCTAACTACTTCACCTAATCAACCCTAATTCATTCACTATAAAACCCAAGCCTCCTCTACACATTTTCCACTTTGCAACTCACTCAAAACACTCTTAAATCCCTCCTTAATCTGCTGGAAATCAGAAACAAGATCAAAATCACTCCAAGTCACTTAAGTGAGCAAGACTTCGTCATTTCTCATTCTCTTTCCTTGATTCTTCTTCCTAATCACTTGGAACAACCTTAGGGATGTTTTCATAGGTTTTCTATGGAAAACCAAGACCTGGAACATCACCAAAACAGGCTCCAAAGTGATATAAACTTTCTATTTTGATTTAAACTTTGTTAAACTACTTAAACTTGAGGTTTCGCATACACATTCCTATGTCCTTATGCTCATAATCAATTCTATGGTTAGTTGGGCTTAAAAACAAGGTTGTGACATGTAAATCCCGAGGTTTAATCCTCATAAAATTTCTGTTTTGATATAGTTTTAACTCACAAGTGATGAACAAGTCTTGAACTTAAAGTTGTGTGATTATATGCTTAGCTTGGGCTATCCTACTTGAAAATCCACACATCACTTGATGTTTTCTTAGATTAGTTATAATTACTTCATTCCTTATTGTATATTCATGACCCTCCTTGTTGTCTATGACAACATGTGTAGTGGTGAACCCAAAAGAGGTCTTAAATGAATGGTTAATCCTCCTACCTCATGCTTGACCTTGTGAATCCAAAAGAGGTCTTAAATGAATGGTTAATCCTCCTACCTCATGCTTGACTTATATAATTGATACTTACACTATATAAACCTATATAATATCTAAGTGACTAAACCTTGATGATAGCATAGTGGTTATTTGTCGAGTGTTAAGTTACATCGTCTATGTCCATAATACTTGTTACGATTCTAATGGGCATTATGATCCATGAAAACATTCAAGCTCTTTTGAGTTTCAGAGTGTCAAGAACAAGTATTATGTGTGCTAGATGATTACGTTTTCATAAGTTATTTTCTTGTACTTTAGACTTCGAATCTTTAATCCTCCGTTAAACATCCCATACTCATGTCACACCCCGACCCGCAGCGGAATAAGAGTCGGGGCATAATTGGGTTATCACCAAAGCTCATGATGTTTACTAATATGTTTCATATTTATTAAATTCAAATTACATCTCAAAGTTCCAAGTCAAATTCATACAATACAAGGAAAGGAAAAATTAACTAAAACAATCCAAAATCTAAACTGGTTTATTCTTCTAGGCCGCCCTATATGTTTCTTGCTTCAACTTGATCACCTGTATCATGTGTAAAAATGGGGAATTTTGGGTCAACAAAAGTTGGCGAGTGAACCTTGTTATTTGTCCTTGATTCATTATTGTAATTAATATAGGAAAATTGTGCAACAATCATATATGAACAAATGTATATAAACATAATGATCACAAACCACCTTGCTTAAGTAAATAATAAGAATGACAATGTATATGTTGGCAACGTCCCGTTCACGCTCATAGGTAATGGGGAACGGACGGCCTATGCTAATGTATGTGAGATCAAGGCTCAATCAAACGGAGCCGATCTTATGTTGGCAACGCCTGGTTCACGCTCATAGGTAATGGGGAACAGCTCACGCTCATAGGTAATGGGGAGCGGCGGCCTATGAAATGTATGTACTGAAAATGATAAATTAAATCTAAACATCAACCACACAAACAACTTGATACATACTGAATACACATTTGATCATGAACATGATGGATGCACAAGTGTTTAATTATAATAAGTAAATAGCGACACATGATACACCCCAAAATATGATTAAAACGGGGAATTGGTAGAGATTCACTCACCTTAGGTGCGTTTGTTTGAAGGTGTTGATTTCGCACGAGTTTAGAGGATTGATCGACGAGAGATAACTAACCTAATTAATAACGAAAAGGTACGGTAAGTATGTGGATTTTATTAACTATTTTAATAGGATTTTTGGATATATTTTTGTGAGTTTAAGGCTACTTTCTAACTTTAGAAACGTTATTTTTAAGTATTTTTAATTGATTTTTAAATTAAATAAATAAATAAATAAATAAATGTTGACTTTTGACCGTTGACCAATGACCGTTGACCGTTGACCGGTCCGGTCGCTTTTATATGTGTGCTGGGTGAGACTCGAACCCGTGACCTCCCGTACGCGTGCACGCAGCTCTACCAACTGAGCTACGTGTCTAACCCGAAATAATTATGTTTTTAATTATATTTATATACTATTTAGATTTATCCAGAAATTATTTATTTTTAAAAAGGATTTTAAATGTATCGAACCGGTGCTGACCACAGGTCTCGAACCCGGGACCTGTGGGTTAACGTGCACACAGTCCACCGCTGGACTGTGTGTCTACCTGGTTAATAATCCGGTTTTTATTATACTTAACATGATTTTGTAAGTTAACCCGGTTCAGTTAAAAAGGCATTTTTATTTCAAGAGAGTAAGGTTGGGACAGGAATCGAACTCGCGACGTATGTGTATTTGTTTGCACACAGTCCATCGCTGGACTGTGTGTCTAACCCGTTCATAAAACTGATTTTAATTAATCTTATATTATAACCTGTCTTCGTCTTCTTCGCTCAAGAACACAGACAGTGATAACTTGACTGATTTATGTCTAATTTGATTATCAAACATTATAAGTAATTGAAAGGTAATGAATGGAGAGAGTTTGGGGATAGGAGGTACCGATCCGTGTCTTTCACAGAACTCCGGCAAAGGTTCGTCGGCTCTGATAGTGAACTTCGGCTGTTAGAATCAATTAACAGTTCTGTTCGATTAGTTATGAAATTGAGGTACTTAAACAAAGATTAACAGAAGTTTGAATGATCATACCGGCTCTCAGCGTGATTCTGGAAGTTTCAGAAGTTTTCCGGCGAAGGCAGGAATTCCGACAACGTCGTCTGGAATTGATTATGGATGGTGGATTTGTGTTAGTAATAGTCTAACAATGGATTGAAACAGAAAGAGTCGAGGGAATTACCGTGTGGATGTGAGTCTCGGTTTTCCGGCGAAAGTCCGGTGATGGCAGGCTATTTCCGGCGAGTGAAATTTCGTCGAGAAAAGGTGCGATTTTGAGCGAAAAGGCTACCAGTGAATTGTGGGTGAATTTATAGGGAAGAATCGAGACGCATGGGGTCTGATTTCAGTCTCGATTCATGGTCAGCCGTTTCTCCGGCGGTTACGACTGATGTCGCGGGTTCAGACATCGGTTATAACCGTCGTTGAGGTTAATTCTTCGGTTAAATTAGAAGAAACCGTCAATTATCGGCGAAATCGTCGGGATTTCCGACGACTGCGAATTGGGCGCGACTTTGACTGGATTTGATTTCCGTGATTCATCATTTGAATTAAATGTTTCGATATGTTATCAAATAACCAAAGTGGCGAAGTGGTTGAATGTGTGAGAGTTAAGATTTGTGGATTCTCGGCTGACCCGGGTTCGACTCCCGGCAGCCGGTTTTTTAATTTATTTTTACTTTTTATCATTTATAATTTATGACTTCTAATTTGTTTATTAATTATGTATCGTTTAAAATTAAAATAAGTCATAAATAAACAACAAAAGTTTAAAACTGATTGTTCGGTTAATAAACGAAGCGGGTTTTGAAAACCCGTTTTTCGACGGATGTTACAGTATCCCCTACTTTTAGAAATTTCGTCCCGAAATTTAAGTAGTAGTAGTTACAGGAAATAGGTGTGGGTATTTCTCGCGCATTGAGTCTTCACGTTCCCAAGTAAACTCAGGTCCTCGTTTCGACTCCCAGCGTACCCTGACAATTGGGATGCGGCTTCGTCTTAAACGTTTTTCTCCGAAGTCCATAATTTGTACTGGTCTTTCAATGAAATGCATAGATTCATCGACCTGAATGTCTTCTAGAGGAATATGGAGATTTTCATCGGCGAGGCACTTCTTCAAGTTCGATACGTGGAATGTGGGATGAATTCTGTTGAGTTCCTCCGGTAGGTCAAGCTTGTATGCTACAGGTCCTACTCTTTCGAGTATCTTGAAAGGACCTACGTAGCGTGGTGCTAGCTTGCCTTTTTGGCCAAAACGAACTACCCCCTTCCACGGCGATACTTTTAAAAGTACTTGGTCACCAATGTTAAATTCCAAGGGCTTTCGTCGCTTGTCAGCATAGCTCTTTTGACGACTTTGTGCCGCTAGAAGGTTGTTTCGGATTTGATGAATCTTGTCTGTTGTTTCATGTATTAATTCTGGACCGGTGATTTGAGCTTCTCCAATTTCGTGCCAACATATTGGTGATCGGCACTTACGACCATATAACGCTTCGAAAGGTGCCATGCCGATACTTGAATGATAGCTGTTGTTATACGAAAATTCAACTAATGGTAGGTGAGCGTCCCAATTCCCTTTGAAGTCTATGACACATGCTCGAAGCATGTCTTCAAGAGTTTGAATGGTGCGTTCAGATTGACCATCAGTTTGGGGATGATAAGCGGTACTGAGATCTAATCGTGTACCCAAAGTGGCTTGTACAGCTTGCCATGTTCGTGAAGTGAAACGACCATCACGATCTGAAATAATGCTTGACGGTACACCATGACGGCCTACGATTTTGCTGATGTAGATACGAGCTAGTTTCTCATTCTTAAAGTCTTCGCGAATCGGAATGAAGTGAGCTGATTTTGTAAGACGATCAATGATTACCCATATAGTGTCATACCCACCGGAGGTGCGAGGTAACCCGGTAATGAAGTCCATGGTTATGTTTTTCCACTTCCATACAGGTATTTCAGGTTGGACTAGAAGTCCTGAGGGTCTTTGATGTTCAGCTTTCACTTTAGAACAGGTGAGGCACTTGGAAACAAAAACAGCAATATCCTTTTTCATGCCAGGCCACCAGTAGGTGTATCGAAGGTCTTGATACATCTTGTCGGCTCCTGGGTGTACAAAGTATCGTGTTTTGTGCGCCTCTTTCATAAGGGTATCGCGAAGGTTATTGTGATCGGGAATCCATATGCGATCTAGGTAATACAGAATGCCGTCAGATTTTGTTTCGAGTTAAGTTCTGCTCCACAAGATAACTCATTTCGTATGTCGTATTCCGTTATGGAAACATGTTGAGCTTCTTGGATTTGATCTTTGATATCGGTTATGATTTGCGAACATAGAAGACGAATGGAGTTCGCATAACCCTTTCGACTGAGAGCATCGGCCACCACATTTGCCTTGCCGGGATGATACCGAATTTCACAGTCGTAGTCATTAAGAAGTTCGACCCATCTTCGTTGCCTCATATTCAACTCCTTTTGATTAAAGATGTGTTGGAGGCTCTTGTGGTCAGTGTAAATTTCACACTTGGTACCATAGAGGTAATGCCTCCATATCTTAAGAGCGAACACAACGGCTCCAAGTTCTAGGTCGTGGGTAGTGTAGTTCTTCTCATGAGTTTTGAGCTGCCTAGAAGCATAGGCTATCACTTTTCCCCTTTGCATTAAAACACAGCCTAGTCCCTGCCCTGATGCGTCGCAATAAACTACAAAGTCATCGCAACCTTCGGGGAGTGTGAGGATAGGTGCGTCACAAAGCTTTTGCTTAAGGGTTTGGAAGGCTTCTTCTTGTTTAGGTCCCCATATGAAGGGTTTTCCTTTATGTGTCAAAGCCGTGAGTGGCACAGCAATACGAGAGAAATTTGACATGAAACGACGATAGTAACCAGCCAAACCAAGGAAAGATCTTACTTCGGTTGGTGTACGTGGCGCTTGCCATTCTTGCACTGCTTTGATCTTTGAGGGGTCGACATGTATTCCCTTGTCATTGACGACATGTCCAAGGAATTGTACTTCTTTTAACCAGAATTCGCATTTGGAGAACTTAGCGTAGAGCTTTTCGGTTCTTAAGAGCGTGAGGATGAGTCGAAGGTGTCGTTCATGATCAGTCTTAGACTTTGAGTAAATGAGAATATCGTCGATGAAGACTATAACAAAGCGATCGAGATAGGGTTTGCAAACTCTGTTCATTAGATCCATGAAGACGGCTGGAGCGTTGGTTAGACCAAAGGGCATGACCATGAATTCATAGTGACCATAACGAGTTCGAAAGGCGGTCTTTGGGACGTCTTCTTCATGTACTCTGAGTTGATGATAGCCGGAACGAAGGTCGATCTTTGAAAAACAAGTGGCACCCTGGAGTTGGTCTAGAAGATCATCGATACGAGGTAATGGATAGCGGTTCTTGACCGTTAATTTGTTGAGTTCTCTGTAATCGATACACATGCGAAACGTTCCGTCTTTCTTCTTCACAAACAGAACAGGTGCACCCCAAGGCGATGAGCTAGGGCGTATGAATCCTTTGTCGGTCAATTCTTGTAATTGACTGGCTAGCTCTTGCATTTCGGATGGGGCTAACCTATAAGGAGATTTCGCGACGGGTGTAGCGCCCGGTATAAGATCAATGCGGAATTCGACTTCTCTCTTGGGAGGAAGTCCTGAGATGTCGTCGGGGAAGACTTGCGGGAATTCTTTCACTACAGGTATGTCTTCGAGTTTCTTCTCCTTATTTCCCTTCTTGACAACGTGGGTTAGAAATGCTACATAATTCTTGCGGAGATATTTTCGGGCTTGAAGACAGGACATCAGTTTGAGTCCTTTCGAAGGGGTCTCTCCAAAGATTCGTAGGGTTTGACCGTCTGCAAGAGGAATGCGAATGAACTTTTCGCGGCATACCACTTCAGCATGATGTTGGCTGAGCCAGTCCATGCCGATTATAATGTCAAAACTTCCCAACTTCATAGGAATGAGGTCAACAGGAAAATCGTGATCGTTTAGAGTAAGGGTACAGTTTCGGATAATGGAGTTTAATGAGACCGGTTTTCCGTCAGCAACTTCTACCGTTATGGATTCCATAAGTTTATCACAAGTTTGGTTGAGGATGGATTCGAATTCTAAGGACATAAAACTCTTATCCGCGCCAGTATCAAATAACACGGATGCATAACTACCATTGATGAGAAACGTACCGTTAACCACGTTGTTGTCGGCCCTAGCTTGGTTGGCGTTGATGTTAAATGCTCTTCCTCTAGCAGGTGGAGGAGCTTGGTTAGCTTGGTTCACCGGATTTGCTTGAGCTTGAGCATGTATGATGTTCACCAAGCGTGGACAAGTGTTTCTAAAGTGGTTTGGGTCTCCAAAATTGTAGCAAGCCCGCATGGGTTGCATCATGGGGTAGTTGGGTTGGTAGTAGGTTTGGGCCGTAAGTTGTGTAGGTGGTGGTAGTAGGGGTTGTTGGGCTTGACCCATTATTTGATGGTGGGTTTGAGTTGTGGGTTGGTTGCGGTTCATTCGATGTAGTGAGCGGCAGGCTTGGATGGTGTGACCTGCACGGCCACAGCCGGTGCAATATTGACAGGGGTGTTCGGGGGAGTGATGGTATTGGCAACGGGTGCATTTTGGGTAAGGGCCAGAGTATTGCCTTTTGTATGGTGCGGGTGAAGGAGCAATTTGTGTGATGGGTGCAGCAGGGATAGGGAAATTGGTTTGGGTGACAGCAAAATTTCTGGTATTTCGTTTCCTCTTGTTTGAAAATTTTGAGGAGGAGGTGGAATGGTTTGAAGTTTGGCCCTCAACGGGGGCTTTCTTTTTCTCCTCTTTGAATTTACCGTTTCTGATGCGGTTCTCGGTAAGTGTGGTGGCTAATTCCATAGCAGCTTCGAGAGTTGCAGGCGAAGTGCTGAGGACTAAGTCTTGAATCTTCAAGGGGAGGCCTCGAATATAGTGTTCAACCAAGCGGTATACTGGGGTGAACAAGTTAGGAACCATCTGGTTCAGCTCAAGAAATCTTTTGTTGTAGGAAGTATGGTCCCCTTCCTTTTGCTTCAGCGAGTGGAATTCGTCTTCCAACTTCTTGAGTTCGCTTCTTGGGCAGAAGCGTTTTGTCATCATTTCCCTTAACTCTTCCCAGGTTAAGGCCATCGCGTCTTCAACTCCTCTCTTACCCTTCTCGGTGTTCCACCAGGTCAGGGCTACCCCAAATAATCTCCTGGTTGCGTAACGTACCTTGCGATCCTCGGGATAATCGCAATTTAGGAAGGTGTTTTCCATTTCCTCAAACCAGTGGAGGAGAGCGGTGACACCTTCGGTCCCTTCGAACTTTGGGGGATCGCAAGACTTGAAGTGCTTGTAGGAGCATTTCTTGGAGGAAGGGTTGTCGATGTTTTGATCCTCTTGATTGGGTGGGTTGACAGGATTCGCGGTGAGAGCTTGCTGGACTTGAATTACAATATCAGGAAGCACCGCGGCCATTTGCTTCGCAATCTGAGTGGCCAAGCGTTCGTTTGACCTTCCTGACTTTCGTCCTCCACGTAGCTGCCTAGCCGACATCTACAGGAACATACATAGGAAAGATTGTAAGTTTATGGAGTCTTTTTAGGTGTCATGTGTCTTAAAGAAAATGAAAATAACATCAATATCAATAATGCAACTACATCCATAGGATGTCTTGGGTTTGCTCATGTTGGGCCTCAAATGTCCCCCATACTATCGCCGGTATAGTCATGTGGGCCCCCATGACTATTGGCTTAGTAGGATTTACATTGGTATTGGCGGTTTAACACTCGCATCACCCAAATGAAAACCACGAAATATGTTCGCGAGATATATGGTCGGAGGGTGTCCAGGTATAGACACAATGACAACTCCAAAGTGGGGTTAGTTCACACGGCGTTTGGTATAGCATGCTTTGGCCTAATAGGTCCTTCGTACTCTCATCGTTAGTCCCCAGGTAGGCAAACTGGTCCTTTATTTTGGATTTATACGAATGCCAAGCCTAGACAGGACGTTCCGACTACCGGTACTCGTACCCTTCCAGTTACTACATGCCCGTCATGAGAACTCACTTTGATGTGATTTGAAAACACAAAAATCGTTGTAACAATCGTATAAATTGTGAGGTGTGTGCTCCCATGGATATGATATGTTATGAGAATATGATTCATGATAGGCATTGTATAATAATATGTACTTATGAACATGCTTGCATAACATTGAATGAAACAATAAACATAAAGCATATAAACATCATGAATTTTGCATGTAACACACAAAAATTTAAAAATTCTAAGCAACTATAGTATAGGCTCTAAGGGTCTAATAACCTATCCTATATCCCTATAGTCATGGCTCTGATACCAATCTGTCACACCCCGACCCGCAGCGGAATAAGAGTCGGGGCATAATTGGGTTATCACCAAAGCTCATGATGTTTACTAATATGTTTCATATTTATTAAATTCAAATTACATCTCAAAGTTCCAAGTCAAATTCATACAATACAAGGAAAGGAAAAATTAACTAAAACCATCCAAAATCTAAACTGGTTTATTCTTCTAGGCCGCCCTATATGTTTCTTGCTTCAACTTGATCACCTGTATCATGTGTAAAAATGGGGAATTTTGGGTCAACAAAAGTTGGCGAGTGAACCTTGTTATTTGTCCTTGATTCATTATTGTAATTAATATAGGAAAATTGTGCAACAATCATATATGAACAAATGTATATAAACATAATGATCACAAACCACCTTGCTTAAGTAAATAATAAGAATGACAATGTATATGTTGGCAACGTCCCGTTCACGCTCATAGGTAATGGGGAACGGACGGCCTATGCTAATGTATGTGAGATCAAGGCTCAATCAAACGGAGCCGATCTTATGTTGGCAACGCCTGGTTCACGCTCATAGGTAATGGGGAACAGCTCACGCTCATAGGTAATGGGGAGCGGCGGCCTATGAAATGTATGTACTGAAAATGATAAATTAAATCTAAACATCAACCACACAAACAACTTGATACATACTGAATACACATTTGATCATGAACATGATGGATGCACAAGTGTTTAATTATAATAAGTAAATAGCGACACATGATACACCCCAAAATATGATTAAAACGGGGAATTGGTAGAGATTCACTCACCTTAGGTGCGTTTGTTTGAAGGTGTTGATTTCGCACGAGTTTAGAGGATTGATCGACGAGAGATAACTAACCTAATTAATAACGAAAAGGTACGGTAAGTATGTGGATTTTATTAACTATTTTAATAGGATTTTTGGATATATTTTTGTGAGTTTAAGGCTACTTTCTAACTTTAGAAACGTTATTTTTAAGTATTTTTAATTGATTTTTAAATTAAATAAATAAATAAATAAATAAATGTTGACTTTTGACCGTTGACCAATGACCGTTGACCGTTGACCGGTCCGGTCGCTTTTATATGTGTGCTGGGTGAGACTCGAACCCGTGACCTCCCGTACGCGTGCACGCAGCTCTACCAACTGAGCTACGTGTCTAACCCGAAATAATTATGTTTTTAATTATATTTATATACTATTTAGATTTATCCAGAAATTATTTATTTTTAAAAAGGATTTTAAATGTATCGAACCAGTGCTGACCACAGGTCTCGAACCCGGGACCTGTGGGTTAACGTGCACACAGTCCACCGCTGGACTGTGTGTCTAACCTGGTTAATTATCCGGTTTTTATTATACTTAACATGATTTTGTAAGTTAACCCGGTTCAGTTAAAAAGGCATTTTTATTTCAAGAGAGTAAGGTTGGGACAGGAATCGAACTCGCGACGTATGTGTATTTGTTTGCACACAGTCCACCGCTGGACTGTGTGTCTAACCCGTTCATAAAACTGATTTTAATTAATCTTATATTATAACCCGTCTTCGTCTTCTTCGCTCAAGAACACAGACAGTGATAACTTGACTGATTTATGTCTAATTTGATTATCAAACATTATAAGTAATTGAAAGGTAATGAATGGAGAGAGTTTGGGGATAGGAGGTACCGATCCGTGTCTTTCACAGAACTCCGGCAAAGGTCCGTCGGCTCTGATAGTGAACTTCAGCTGTTAGAATCAATTAACAGTTCTGTTCGATTAGTTATGAAATTGAGGTACTTAAACAAAGATTAACAGAAGTTTGAATGATCATACCGGCTCTCAGCGTGATTCTGGAAGTTTCAGAAGTTTTCCGGCGAAGGCAGGAATTCCGACAACGTCGTCTGGAATTGATTATGGATGGTGGATTTGTGTTAGTAATAGTCTAACAATGGATTGAAACAGAAAGAGTCGAGGGAATTACCGTGTGGATGTGAGTCTCGGTTTTCCGGCGAAAGTCCGGTGATGGCAGGATATTTCCGGCGAGTGAAATTTCGTCAAGAAAAGGTGCGATTTTGAGCGAAAAGGCTACCAGTGAATTGTGGGTGAATTTATAGGGAAGAATCGAGACGCATGGGGTCTGAATT
The DNA here is from genome assembly GCA_947069175.1 of Scalesia atractyloides. Classification (NCBI taxonomy): domain Eukaryota; kingdom Viridiplantae; phylum Streptophyta; class Magnoliopsida; order Asterales; family Asteraceae; genus Scalesia; species Scalesia atractyloides. The sequence continues at coordinate 69,389,074 of CAMTDV010000019.1, forward strand.
CAGTCTCGATTCATGGTCAGCCGTTCTCCGGCGGTTACGACTGATGTCGCGGGTTCAGACATCGGTTAACCGTCGTTGAGGTTAATTCTTCGGTTAAATTAGAAGAAACCGACAATTATCGGCGAAATCGTCGGGATTTCCGACGACTGCGAATTGGGCGCGACTTTGACTGGATTTGATTTCCGTGATGCATCATTTGAATTAAATGTTTCGATATGTTATCAAATAACCAAAGTGGCGGAGTGGTTGAATATGTGAGAGTTAAGATTTGTGGATTCTCGGCTGACCCGGGTTCGACTCCCGGCAGCCGGTTTTTTAATTTATTTTTACTTTTTATCATTTATAATTTATAACTTCTAATTTGTTTATTAATTATGTATCGTTTAAAATTAAAATAATTCATAAATAAACAACAAAAGTTTAAAACTGATTGTTCGGTTAATAAACGAAGCGGGTTTTGAAAACTCGTTTTTCGACGGATGTTACATCTCACACCTATGTTTCCTCGTGTAGAAGGACAAGGTCCTCCATCCTAAACAATCAACAACTCTCGCGGATTTACCAAGTGGAAAGCTTGCAAAGCCGTGAGTATACTCGATCCCATTTTACTTTTTACACTATGGGTGCAACATGTATGTTATACTAAATCACGAAGCACATAAACTATTTTAATCTCTATCCATGTTTAACATGAAACTACATGATGCTTGTTAGACTTGTATGCTATGTAAACTTTTTGTGCCGATATATGCTCATTAACTTCGCTAGCCTACCTTAACAATTATAGCACTATAGGATTAACGCACCGCCTTTTAGTCTTGGGGTATTGTTAAGATAAACATGTTAACATCCCACTACTCTCTTGGGATAGGCAAAATTAACGTGTTGTATAATTGGGTTTGAACATATAGTACACCGTTTCAGCATATTAGTAACTTGCACATTATTGTTCATGTTGGATATGTGTACGTAAAATTTTTTACTCTATATTATGCTATGTATGAAAACTTGTATGATCGCCTACTTTTGTTGATATATTTTAATACATGTTGCAGGTTGATAGACGGGATGATGTTATGAGAAGAAACAAGATTTAGGTGGACTTAGATACACACCTAGATTAATTTATCATTTTGATGTATTATTGAAACTATGTTGTCTTTATTTAAATCCTTGTATGGCATTTTAGCAATTTTATGAAATTTGAATTCACATTATATTGTCACATATTGTTATGATGTTTTGAGCAATTTGTTAGTCTCATCCCGATGTTTCCGCCATCAGTTGGGGTGTGACACATTAAAAACACTATACAAGTAAGACACATCATTACATCACATAACTTTACAAAATGTCGCAAAATGTTACTCTTTATTATAAACTGTAACATGTAGGGATGACAATAAGCCGAGTATACATTAAATGCACTATACATGTAAGGCACATCATTACATCACGTAATTTTACACAATGTAGCAAAATGTAACACTTTATTATAAACTGTCACTGTAGGGATGACAATGAGTCGAGTATGGATCGCGCATGCTAATCCCACTCCCATACTAGGTTGCAAAACATTTTCTCATGCCCAACCCATTATCTGTCAGGTAATTACCCGCCAGATATTAAGTATACCCGTTAGTGTTTTACAAAATACCCGTTGGATTTTCATGTATATATTTTTTTATTTTCATTCATAATGTTATATTTTTACAATCTATACTATATAAAGTTATGACAAATTACATACATATATCATCATAAAATATTTATGAATGCAAATACATTATAATATTAATCACAAAAAATATTTTTTGTATTTCGTATCTATAAATATAAAAAAATGTTATCAAAATATATATTTCTAAAGAAAAGTTTATTTTTAAGTAATGAAGCTACTATACTGAAACATTATTTAACAATTAGTTAAGAACAAATAAATAACAATGTTAAAAGTTTTCGAGGTACATGGTTCGGGTAAAACGGGTATATCGTTTCGGGTAATCGGGCAAGGTATCACCTAATCTCATACCTATACCATGCCCGCAATATTATTTTCCAATCTCATACCTGGTCACACACCCATCGGGTATCAGAATGTACTCATCTCGAATGCTCCGGGTTTTGGGTATACCATCGGGCTCGGGCATTTTTTGCCATCCCTAGTAACATGGCACTATACTATCTACGGTTATACAACCACCAACAAGCCACAAAGGCAACGCCCCTTTATCCTTGGTCACGGGATGTTAACTTTAGACGCATTTATGATCACAACGTTACATTAAGACGTTATTTGAGACTTCGGTGTTCCCTTTAAACACTAATGTTAACTTATTAGGTGTGGTAAGTCTCCTTTAGCCTTCAACAATGCATTATGCATACTTTAGATACTTTATATTTTATCACATTATCACTTTATCATTTTACCTTAACTTTGAAAAACTTTCATATATGTCAAGTTTGTAATTCATAGGATGCATGTTCACTTTAAACATATCTCTTTATCCACATTCCTGCACTATAGGCTACAAGCCATACTATTACCTTTTTTTATTAAACTTCACTTTACTGTAAAACATTTTACCAGTATGCACACTGCCCCAAAACATTAATGTATAAGGGTCTAGAAACTCACCATAGTTGTAGCTATGTATACTATAAAGTTGCACTATTGACCTTCTTTGAATCCCTGAACAATTAAGTCAAAGATGAGTAAAGGTTTATATGTGAAATGGTCAAATTTTCAGTTTAACAATACTACACTATCCAATAGGCGAGTACTTCGAGCATTCACGAATACTTTACCATACCAAGCAACTATTCGCAATCAATGATGACTATTTGCAAATCTGTCATTTGTGAATACTCCGACTGTTCACAATTTTATTAGACTATTCTCAAATCTACTATTTGAGAATACTATACTATAACGAATATTATGGCCATCGCAGATACTTTAACCTATTCACGAAAACTACAACTATTTGCAAATCAAGGGTTGTGACAACTTATTCGTTTTCTTCACATAAACCATAGATTGTGGTGTTTGGCGGTTGTGACAATGGAAATTTGTAAACGCATCAAGATTTCAACTTTATGAATACATGTGTCTCGAAATGGACGTATATAAATATCACATGCATAAATGTGTGCAAAAGCACAAACTTTAAAGTGAAAACTTACCCTTTTAAACCGAAAACGAGCTTCAAATCTCAAAACCGTCCCCTTTTAGTTCAAAACAATCCCTCTATTGCTCGTTGGTGATGATGATACTATCCACCCGAGCCTCCTTGTATCAAGTCTTGGCTCAACTAGATGATTATTGGCAGGAATGTGTGTTATAGTAAATTATTAGTTTTTTTTACCCAGACTCATTAGTTATTATTTTTTTAAAGAAAAAAAAATCTAAGACCCAATCATCTGTATATATAAAATATTGATATAAAAAAGGGAACGTGTGTTACAGTATATTACACTTTTTGTCCTTTACGTGTATACCAAATTGTAATAGATACCCTTTACCTTTTGAAACTAGAAGAATTATCCTTTACATTTTATAAACTTTGCGCCGTATATCCTTGGCCCTAACCTAGTTAAAATTTTAGTTAAGTTTGATCACAAAAGGGTAATTCAGTCTTTCACCAGTTTATCTAAAATTATTAATAAATAAAACTAAAATATACATCACTTTCTTTCTCTTTCTCTTCCCTATCTCTCTCTCCCACCACCACCACCTACAACTACCTACCAATCACCACCACTTCCCGCCACCACCAACCCAAACCAGCACCTGCCAACACCAACCCACACCAGCACCCGCCACCGCTAGACACCCTTTTTCTCCCTCTAAAATTTTTGGTGACCTGCCACCACCATCCGGCAACCATCACATCCCACCACCGCTTTCTCTCTTTCTCACCCCTTTATCTATCTCTCTAATTTCTTGCCACCCCTCCTGATCACAATGTTGTAGTCGGCACTTTAGATTCAGATTATGAGAAAACCCTTTACAACCTTGCAAAATCTAGGGTTTTTGGTTCGCAGATCTGAAATGCAACGGCGACAAACACAAGTTAACGACAGTTGTGATTAAAACGATCCCTGAAAGAGTTGAAACAAAAGGGGGAAAACCATGCCTGTTATCCATTACGATTTAATTACTCAACAACAACATCCAAATTCCGATTACTGACACCAGCGACCTTAATAACTCCTTTGTAAACACAACCAAATCCTCCTTCACCGATCAAAAGTGACCGATTGATACCCTTGGTCGCCGGTTTCAACTTGGTGAACGTGGAAACTCGCAGATTGTTCGTGCGGTGCTGAGATAAAAGGTCAGAGAACCTGATGGTGTCACTAGAATTGTCGCTCGAATTGAAATCTAACCAACGACTTGTGTCGAAGCTGGTTGATGCAACGCTGAGAGAACAAGCCCATGATAATCTAGTGGAGGACTGTGAAAAAAAACTCTATTTTAGTCGTCAGTGTTGGTGGCTCTCATGTATCCGGTGCTAAAGTGAAATCTTCATCTGGTGGCGAGTGCTGGTAGGGGGTGGTGGTGGTGGCCGATGGTAGGTAACGGTACGTGGTGGTGATAGGAAAGAGATATGGGGTAGAGAAGAGAAAAGGAGGGACATTTTTGTTTTATTAAAATTCAATTGGAAGAAAAAAGCATACAATGGAATTTTATTACTAATATTTTTTAGATAAATTGGTGAAAAGAATAAAGTATCTTTTGTAACCAAACTTAACTGAAAATTTTAACTAGGTTAAGGCAAAAGAATATACGGTGCAAGGTTTTTAAAACGTAAGGGATAATTCTAGTAATTTCAAAAGGTAAAGGGCATCCATTGTAATTTGGTATAAACATGAAAGAAGAAAAGTGTATTTCCCTTCAATTTTAACATTATTTCAAGCTTTAAATATAAGAATGCAAAACGAAACGATACGATCGCTCACTACGACACGTTAGGGCAAGTGCACCCATTATTGACGTAATATAGTGATGGTAAGATACCGAGATTGTCTAAGGACACAAGGGATTTTGATACCAGAATGCGATCAACGTCTAGTCAAGCCAAAAAGAGAGTTGTTTTGAAATGGTTTTGAATTTGATATACAAAAATTATAGAAAGCAAAAGATAATCGTTTAAAAAAAATCACAAGAAAGAATCACTTGCGTTTGATTTCCGCTTAATGATGAGTTTAACCCCTTTAATATGGATTTTCAGACGAACACTATAAGAAAATAGAAGTGGCTCTGGCTAAGATTACCAAATCGTAGCTTAACGCAAATTTACAAGTTGACCTATGAAGTCATGACTGAAATCCAATACCAATTGCATAGCATTAATTCCTCACTATTGTTATTACACTCTCTATCTGCTCTCAGTGTTCCCTCATTGTTAGGGTTCCTCTCATTTGTAGCATGCATGAAGGAATAAGTGTCGGTCATATTTCTTGAGCATCAGCCAACAAAACAAGCCTTAAATCCTCACCATCGTTGTTACACCCTCTAACATGTCACACACAATTACACAAACTTTCTTTCCTCTATTCATACCCATCCCTTTAAGTCAACTAATTATACATTCTTTATTTATTTTTTTATGAACTGACACACATATGTAAGAGAGAATAAACATTTGTGATGATTTTATGAATGTACCGCCACTTAGTGGAGTGGCATGAGACCATTCTTTTAACACTTGCTGATCCTGAAAGCTACATGTCCAATCAATCTGCACTTTGGTATACCCAATACAGAAGCTAACAGCATTTAATATATTTAGGATCCAATGATTTAATATGCAAATAATAATGCAATGAAGTTATCAACTTATCATTGACATTAAAATGATTATTATCTATTTCTCCTTTTTAAATAAGAATGGTTTACAACTTTATATTCAAGGTGTCTCAATATGACTTACAACATGACACCATTAATCATGTTTATGTTGGTAGCTTAGCATGTATAGTTATAAGTTTAGTATTTGGTTTAATGAATCATGTTTAACTCATCTAATTAAATAAGTTATGTTTAGATTGTATTAATGGTTAAGTTGTTCGACTCGACCAGTTTAAAACGAGAATATATAAAAATATTTTATATATTCAACTAATCAACTAATAGGTTATCCTTTTCATTTTGAGTTACACAATTTTAATATATTTAGATAATAAATAATAATATCTTTAACATATTTTTTAATGACATCTTCTACATAAATAAGTATATAGATTATAGAATATTAATTAGAAGAGTAGACTGTAATTTTAGTTCTTGTGGTTTATATCAAATTATAGTATTTTTTTCAAATTTGAAAAGTATGGTAAAAAAACACACCTGGATTTATATTCATTGTGATCATTAATGGCTATCCAGATCTTTGTTAAATGTTGGTCACATGCAATCCATATGATGGGCAAAAGGGTAATTTCAATATTCAGTATTTACTTAATATTAAATAAATACAAAATAAAAAATTGATATGGTACGAACTTTGATATTTAGGGTTTTCCTCCTACATTCCATCTTCAGTCTGAGAACAAAATAAACGCACATGATTAATTGCCCCTCCCCAAATTCCGTCTCTAATCTTAGTTTTGGCCCCTAGGGTTTCACGCACACAGGCAGGACCACTTGGTAGAGAGTTTCGACTAGGGATGTAAACGAACCGAATATTTAGCAAACAATTGGTGAACCCTTTTGCGAAAGTTTGTATATGTCCGTTTAGTTAATGAACGAACACGATCAAGGTATTCTGTTCGATTAACCAAATGAAAGAACACGAACAAACGTCTCGTTCGTTCGACTGCGCTCATGAACGTTCAATATGTTTATTTACGTCCGTTCTTATTCATTTGTATATGTTAATTTGTTAAAGTTTTCTATATTTTTTAATATTTCACTTTCCCTCTTAAGTTTTACTTTCCAGCCTTTTTTTTTCTTTCCTCCTAAACATTAGTTATAATTTATTACAAAAATAGTACAATGTAAACCATCATCTAAATATATGAAGACAGTTAGACACTAAAAACAATTTTTGGGATATGTCTAAGTAACTTTAGATAATTATATCTTAATTTAGCTAAACTTGATTTATTGTATGGTACTTGTAGTAGAATTCTGTGTCTTGAATTTTTGATTTTGTATTTCATTACCTGTGTTGAGATGTTTGAGGTTAATGGTGCTTTTTTTTAATTTCAAGTTTAATGTTCGTTTGTATTCATTTGTGTTCATTTGCAATGTTTGTGTTCATGACCAATGATCACGAACTGTTTGTGAACAACTGAAATTCCTTAACAAACGAATACGAACATAAACTTCTGTTCGACATGTGTTCACGAAAATCTGTATTTCCTTAAGAACAAACACGAATATGGCCTCGTTCATGTTTGTTTACAGCCCTAGTTTCGACCACATGACTGATCAGAATCTCCCGCACACATGGAGTTTTGAGCTCTCAACAATGTGTATGGTAATATTATTGTTCGGATATCTATTAACTTGATTACATATTTTTCATTTGGGGTTAGATAACTTTATAAATTTAAAACCTAGTTGTGGTTTGGCTTTTCTGCCATGAATATACATTATACACTAGGCAATTAGGTGGCTTAGTCATAAGGTTATTTGACAGTTTGTTAATGGATTTATAACGGAACACTTATTTTATAAGTGGTCTCGTTCTATATACATTACAAATAGATTATTTGGTACCTTTAGGGGCGTCTTTGGGGGAGGGTTGGGTGGGCGGTGAAGACCCAAGGCCCGGTCTCCCCGAGGATCCGATTTAAAAAAAAGTTATATTGTATTATATTATATATATATATAAATATAAATTTTGTATATTTAATCTCAAAAAATATAAGGCTTAACAAGTTTAAACAATCAAACCCAAAGTGGATTTTAAAACCATGTAAATGAAGCCCAAACTACTCAAATTGTTAAATAACTAAATAAAAAAAGCACAGCAATTAAAACCTATTCCAATATATAACAATTATTTTTTGTCGTATCATGGTTTTTTTATATATATGATGATTGAGTTTATATTATAGGGGCCTGATTTTTCATTCGTCTGGGGCCCAAAAAGTTAAACGGATTCTTGGAGACGGCCCTGGATACCTCAACATCATATCAGGCCTGAAACTAAAACCGAAACTAAATACATGTTCTTTATTTGGATTCATGAAAATTTAAAACTGAAACAACACATATTTCATATTTATGTGTTTGGTTCAAGGTCTAGTTTAGACCAGATGAGTTCGCATTTGAGTTCTAAACACGAACCACAATAGTTTAAATTGATCTAGTTTTGTATTCTGTACTTTCATAGCTTTTGCCTTTGATATGGTCCGATTCCAGTAAGTCATGCAACCCTACTTTACACTTGATTTTTCAAATTCTCACTTTTGCTACCGAACAAAATTTAAACGAAGTGGATGCCATTATAAAGATAGTGCATTCTCTCTTTGCCTAAACTAAAATACAGTCTTGCAAGGGGACCATGGTCCATGATATTTTACCCTTCCTTTAATGTAAACTATATGAACATCTTAAACATCTTAGACATCTTAGACATTACGCAATTATAATGTAAAGAAATGTATTGAGCAATTAGGTTTTATTAATAAAGTTAGATCAACTTAGCCAAAGTCGCGTAAAAATTAAGTTTTTGTGCGATCATACTAATTAATCCTGGAATATTTAGTGAGAAAATGGTTATTAACTACCATTAGAGGCTAATATGTACATGTAATTATTATTTATATAATTATCAAATAATATGTTTGCAGTCTCCTTGACGAGAGCTTCACGATGAAATAAGAAGGATCTAAAGTGAGCTAAGATAAATAGATATTGATGCTCAACGTGAAGTGCTTAAAAATGAAAGTGTTGTGATAAATTGACTGGTAATGTGTTACATATAAGTGCGAAGGCAAATGTTTTGTAAGCGTATTTAGTTATGTTTTACATCAACTTTTTTCTCACACTTGGAGAGGTGAGAAGTTTGGTTCTAACTGATCTTTGAACTTGTGCATGTGCAAGACTCATAGGCGTAGCCGAGTTTCACTCCAGAGCGATTTTTAACTTGTTTCTCCTCAGAAGACATGATTACAAGCACTAAGAGATCTTAGAAGAGAGTGGTTTTGAGGTTTCCCCATAAGTTGCGATCTAAATTGTCTAATCAACAAATTTATTATTAACCAAAGGGCTTATAACGCGCCTACATATCAAGGTGTTTAGAAAAGGTGCCCCTCCCTATGTGGTTGAAGATCCAAGTCTCATGAGTGACAAATGTGTAGATTAAAACAAAGTTGAGTGAGAGCCTTGACCAGGCCTTAAGTCCACCCGTAATCGTTTGTACCATGATCGAAATTAACTGAAACGTGTAGTAGAAATTTATATGATCATTTGTTTATGTTATACTTAATGTTGAATCCATCTAATTGAGTTCTAACTAATTCCTTTAGAAGGAAGATCAAATTTTGATATGATATATATCTCCAATTTCAAATTGTGTTTGCGTGTTCCACCCAAACTTACAATCACATTAGCAAAATGATACCAACAAGTGGCATGTTTAAAAAAGCAATTTAGAGTAGGATCTCAACTCACTCACTAGAATGGGCTACACTTGGGATCAAAGCATCTACCAATCACTTTTGATATTTTTGCTACATGTTTAAAGGCATTTTATTTTTTAGGTAAACTATACTAAATAAATACCAGAATTTATAATTATAATAGGTCAAACTTAACACTTTTACTGATTTATGTAATGTTTTAATATGTGAACAGAAAAACAAAATATACCATTCATCTTTTCAGTTTTAAAAAATTCAAAATACAAGAGGAATGGTTATAATGCGATGTTTATTTACCTCTTGTAACATTCTAAAAAAATATCTAAACAAAATCCGTCTATTTATAGAGCCTACACATGTATAAATCATGTGTAGGTATACTACAAATAACCTACACGTATGTAGGTCAATGTTTAAAATGAAAAGAAAAAAACATATGAACAAATTAGTTTAATGATTTTTCATATACATAGCATAGATATATGTATTCGAGCCGGGGATCTCACTGAAACAATCTCTCTATTTTTACGAGGTAGAGGTAAGGTTGTCTACATCTTACCCTTCTTAGAACCTACCTTAGTTTTGCTATTGGTGAGATTTACTACGTATGATGATAACATAGAAATATGTATGTCATAAGCAAGAGTTTTTTAAAATTTTGAACCACTAATAGAAAAAATAAACGATTTAGGTTTGTTCTTTTTGTAGTTGCAATACTTTTAGTCTTGGTAATGAAGCTCTCCCTACACACACACACAAATATATATATATATATCATTTTACTCTACTATAGACCAGACATAGTAAGAAAAAATCGACAATGTTAGATACCTATATTAAAAAGAATTGGTCAGCAATAGTGTCAACGGACATTGTCCCCGGACAGTCGAATTCCTTCCATGATTTTTATCATTTATCTCCTTATATAAGACTGAAACAATGCCATTGAAAATTCAATTAACCATATACATGATGATTATGAGCTCAATTTAAGAAGTTCTGTAAAACTTGATCACTTGAATGACTATATTTAAACCAAAAAAAATATTAATTATTTTTGATAATTTATGCATATAATATAAAACTAAAAAGAAAATACGTGACGATATTATCTTGTAAGACATGGTTGGTTATGATTTAACGTTGATTGACTTATAAAGGGTCCAAATATGCATGCTTCAATTCATACCGCAATATCATTTTGTTTGTTTCTTTCCCCTTCCTTCCAAAACCCTTTTGCCTTTCTAGATTCCGTCGACATAAAAAATAAAAACATACCCTTAAAAGGGTGGCCATGTTGGTTATCGGTCTCGTTATTTTCATCAAAAAGTGTCATGTCTAAAGTTCCAAAGTATTCACTTCTTGCAATATATATTATATACGGTAATACAAAAAAAATTATTACACATATAATGTTAGAAATTTTAGTGAAAATGGGTCTTTTCATCCGGATCCACCATCAACCCATCTCCTAAACCGACATCTAAAATTAAGCCAACTGCATAAATCACATCACAAATACGACTTTAACCTACTAAGTCATACAACAACCACCACCGCTCATCTTTTCTGCCGATCCTCGCCCACCGACAGCCATTGGTGCTCGGAAACCCAAGTCATCGCAGCTAGGGGTGCAGCTGTTGGCGTCTAAGTTTATCGCCACCATTCACCGCTGGCTACATAGTTACGGTGTGTCGTTGGAATAGTGAACACCACTTGTACCTTTTGTATAAAAATAAGTAAAAGTCAGACAGAAAACAAAAAGAAAAGGAAAAAAAACAAAGTCACTTGAGCAACCTCAAGTCCAAAACCTTGTACCGACCCAAACGCCCAATCATTTACTCTTAGGAGTTGGCTGCTTAGCACTGTTACTAAGAACATAGAGTATGGTTCCCTCTTCCCCAAGGCCACCTAGGCTCCACATCACCCTCATCTCCATATCATCACTACTCCTCTATATGTGGGGTGTGGTTCCCCTTCCCTTTTTTGTAATTAATTTCATTTTAATACATTTTTTCCTAGAAAATTTCAAAATACATAAAATATAACCAAACATAAATTTATAAAAATTCATAAAAATTGCAAAAAAAAATCTTAAAATACAAATAAACAAAACACAAATTTGACTACTAAAAACACATAAACCTACTCGTCGTGAACCGGATCGACATGGAAGTTATTCCAGATGTAGTCGATTAAATCCGCACACAGGTTTCCATGCACATGCTCACTAAGTAACGCCCAATAATTGGAGTCTTGTTGCAACTGGTCAACAAGCTCAACATCCTCTTCAGTGTCATTTGAATCGTATTCGCATATAGCTCGACCTTCGTCTTCAATAATCATGTTATGCATTATTAGACAAGCATACATAATGTATCTTAATTTTTTTGGTTCATATGCACGAGCTGGTTGTTGTATTATCCCCCACTTTCCTTTTATGACTCCGTACAACCGTTCGACATCTTTTCGTGCCGCTTCTTGGCGCTTTGCAAACTTTTTCCTCTTTTCATCATCGGGTAACAGAATAGTTTTAACAATAGCCGTATACGATGGGTATATACCGTTAGCTAAATAATACGGGCTTGTATGACACACCATTTAGCATGTAAGAAGAATCTGGGCCCGTACCTCTAATGATCTCGTCGAAAATAGAAGATCGTGTTAGAACGTTTAAATCATTGTTTAAACCTGCAACCCCGAAAAACGCATTCCAAATCCACAAATCTTGTGAGCAAACGGATTCTAAGATTATCGAGGGAACATCGATATCACTTCGCATAAATTGACCATGTCATGCAGTAAGGCAATTCCTCCAGGGCCAATGAGTACAATCAATACTTCCTAGCATCCCAGAAAACCCATGTTTCTCTTCATGGAATACATAAATCTTTTTGATATCTTTCTTCGTTGGTCTACGCATATACACCTTGCTATACAACTTCACTATATCTTTGCAAAATGCATACAAACAATCTCGACTAACTCTAGCGGACATCCTTAAGTTTTGCCGAAGTACATTTTGAAGCGTAGTAAAACTCCTTCGTCCTCTAGCATCGTAGCGTAATGTGAAAAACGGATCATAATTAGCCAAGTCATTGGCAATACGTAAGAACAACTGGCGACTCATTCGATATCGACGTCGAAATTGTTCCTCGGTGTAAAATAGTTTTCGGCAAAATAGTCACCAACCAAACGTTCATGTGCACCTTAAATAAAGTGTGAAAACTTACTTAATTTTGTGAACAAGAACATATATATATAAAAAATAAATAACAAAGAATTACACAACATAATGTTATGATTAAAAAATATATTAAAATATACCTTTGCGATCTCTATTTAACGCGGCAGAGCATTTTCTAGGTTGTGAGGTTCCTTCGTCTTCGTCATCTTCTTCCATCTCGGCAATAATTTTCGCCGTCTCAAGCATGGCGCTAAGTAAAAAATTTCCCGCATTTTCCTCATCCGATGAAGAACTCATAGCGACTATTTAAAAAATTAGAGTGTGGTATTTTGTTTAAAAAATAATGAGAGAGAAGAAGATTAGAAAGTATAGAGTGTAGTGAAGAGTTTGGGTAAAAATGAGGTTTATATAGGTTTAAAAATAAATTAATTGAAAATTTTTTTACAAACAATGTCGTTGAACGGTTATTACTTTCAAACGATCAAAAAATCACAATCGGGGAGATCGGGAGTGGGTTACCGATTGCACCGAAATCAAATGGGGGGGGTTCCCGATCGGGGACATTGTCCACCTCACCCTCCCAATGGCGTCTCCCGAACCAAACCCTGCGCCTAACAATTTACTTGAATTGTTACTATATACTAACTAGTTTTTTCCCCACCCGTGTTGCGGGCCTAAGACGAATATTTCTCTCTCATTACATGTACATTTGTGTTTCGGTTGCTTGTACATACGACTTATAACACGATCTAAAAATTATTACATTGAGTCAACCAATTAAAACAAAACACTACCATACTTTAGAAAAAAAACTAAAACAATGAAAAGATCATAGTTTTAAACTGTGGGCAAAATTGTAATTTTTCAAAACAAATGAGCATGTGTCAGGCAACCGCCTGACACAATAAAAATTACACCTAGTCAACCAATTAAAACAAAACACTACCATAGTTTTGTTAACAAAAAAAAGATGGCATGACTGCAATTTTACACTAGGGGCAAAATCGTAATTTGGCTATGAGAAAAAAACAAAGCCAATGGCAAAACTGTAAATTTAGATGGGGCAAAATCCTAATTTGGCTGGACCAATGGGAAAGTGTCAGACAGCTACTTGGCACTACTCCCCTCCATGTAGTTTAAACACGCATATAAACAAAGCTAACCAATAAAAAACATTAAAAACAAAGGGGCTAAACACATATATTAACAAAGCCGAAGGTTTAAAAGTTATAAAGAAAAAGTAACAAAAAACGAGGGGTGCCAGGCTACGCGACACTATTCCTCTCATTGTGTTTGTAGTGTACTAGGGTTATGCGCCGCCCGCGTTGCGGGACGCTAAACCGAATATTTATTATTTAATAACATGTACGTCTTTATTTCGGTTAGTTATACATGCTACTTATAACACGATCTCAAAAATGATACATCGAGTCAACCAATTAAACAAAAACACTACTGTAGTTATGATAAAAAAATAACTAAAACGATGGCAAGCGTGTAATTTAGAGTTGGGGCAAAACAATAATTTGTCAGGATCAATTATCGAGTGCTAGGCAGCTATTTGACACGAATAAAAACTAAATTGAGTCAACCAAGTAAAATAAAACACTACAATAGTTTTGCCAAAAAAAAACGATGGCAAGATTGCAATTTTTAGCTAGGGTAACTTCGTAATTTTAAAATAGAGGTAAAATGATATTTTGAACTGAGGGCAAAACCAATTTTTTATATTGAATTGGTGGCAAAATTGTAGTTTTTTAACTGATGCAAAATCGTAATTTTTAGCTTGGGCCAAAAAAATTTTATTTTGAACTGGGGTTGAAACCGTAATTTTTATCTTGGAAGCAAATGTAATTTGGCAGGACCTAGCTGGGGGCAAAATCTCAAATTTAAGCAGGGAAAAACCAAAATTTTATTTTGAGTCCAAGGCAAAATCGTAATTTTAAAGTTGGAATAAAATTGTAATTTGACAGGTCCTATAAATATGAAAAAAAAAAAAAAAAGATAACCGCCACTTTGGCCAACCAGCTAACACAATTATTCCGTCGACTATTTTAAATGTAAATGTAAACAGGTAAAGGTAATTTAAACCATCCTCCTAAATATCAAATAATAATAAAAAATAATTTAATATAAATATAAATAAATAAATAAGAATAAACATACAAAATTAATAATATATCTTTCGAGAAATTACACAATTAATTATGTGTGGGTAAGGTAAATAATTGAGTTTTTGGTTTGTTAAGCAGCAAGGGGTGTCATGTCGGGGGAGGAATGCTATGCGAATCCACCGGGGATGAACAGTAGTTATGGAAGAAATCGGAGGCCTCAAATCCTATATTACCGACGATCGCTCCTCAAATCGGGCCACCCTTCTCGCTTCCGATGCTTTCGGTATCATCATCTCACTTACTTATTATTTCCAATCACTTTTACTTTGCTTATACCCAACTGATTTTCGACACCAAAGATAGAATTTATTTGGTTATATGTAAGGCGAATCAATGACCTTAATTTAATAGGAGTGTCAAGTTTACAGTTTGACTGGTTGAACTGCCACACACATATATATATATATATATATTCTTGTTAAAACATCAGGCCCCAGAGTCGATTTCTTTTATAACGTTTCCTTCTAATAATATGCATGCAGGCTATGAAGGAGTCATGCTGAGGTGTCAAACTTTACACTGATCCTGCCATAAGAAAGTTACCATACGAGCAGTGACGGAACCAAAACTTTTAGTTGGGGTCAATACATATATGTGTGTATATATATATATATCAATAGTGTATAATAATAGGTTTTTACTAATGGAAAAAAGCAAATCATCAAGTAAAACAATATACAAAAGTAATAAAACTAAACATATACATAAGTTTTAAATTAAATAAATTAAGCAAGCTAGTAAGTATATATAAAAATAAAAATCTCTTGTAAACGAAAAGAATAAATTAAAATCATAATATTAATCTGACAGTAAAAGCTGGTCAGATTGACTTTTTTGATGGTAGACTTTCTTTACATTAAGTAGAGTAAATTACCAAAACACCCTCCTCACCTTCCAACATTTACCAATTACCAATCATCTTCTTCACCCATTCTTCATTCTTATTCCTGTTATCCTGTACAATTCGCACAGACCAGAAAAAAAGGTTTCCGGTAAACCCTTCTACTTTTCTTCTTCATCTTATCTTATCTTCTACAATACCCTTGTCTGTTCCACTTATAATCTGGAGGGTCAAGTATAAAAATCAACCAGATGATAGATCTGCTTGGTAAGAAGACTAGGGTGGCCGGAGAGTCAGCTGACCCCCTTGTAGTTCCGCCGCTGCATACGAGTACAATTGCAAATTTCATATTTACGTATATGGTGTGACCAGTGGTGGACCCGAAACTTTTTTATGAGAATGTTTTTAAAGATTTTAGGCCCCTAGCTATATATTAAAAAAGAAAATTGGTACAAAACGGGTCGGATTGGGTCATGCCATAACTTCCCTATTCATGGTTCCTAACTTCCTATCAAATATTAAACAACAAAACCATTTAAAACAACACTAAACACTTAAAGTCTTAAAAATCATCAACCATGCTTCATTGGAAAGGGCGATTGGGTTGGGTTATTTTGTTTACTTCAACTTTGATTGGGCTTGGGTTATAAATGGATTTTTTATTGGGCTAAATTATTAAGTGAAAGTGAATGAGTTAAATTGTTATGTGAAAATGGTTAAAGCATAATCATATAAATAAGGTTATATTTTAATAAAAATCAGAGATTACATATTTCTTTTTTTATAAATTCATAAGATTTTTTTCTAAAGGGGGCGGTTGAAAATCTTCAAGGGTGTGTTGGGATTTTCCGCGAATTTTAACACTAAATTATTTTTTTCAAGGGGTGCACCGCCCACCCACGAAAAAAAGGGTTGGTACGTGTGACTAAATCATGACTTGGTGGATGGACAAATATATGCAGGAAAATTGCTGACAAAATCTCTGGTCTTGGGTACTTGGTTTTGGTTCCGGATTTCTTCTTCGGCGATTGTATTTACAGCACGAGTCCTCCAGAAGTTCGCACAAACTGGTTGAATAATCACTCTCCGGTCAGTTCTTTCAATCCTACTTACAAATTATTTTATCTATATTATATTTATGATCCGATGCTGATACCTTTGACTGCAGGAAAAAGGTTGTGAAAATGCTAGGAGGATCATTGGTGAACTTAAAAGCAAAGGAGTGTGTGCTGTCGGGGCTGCAGGTTTCTGTTGGGGAGGTATGGTCTCCATATACATATATTTGTGTGTATGTTATATGCATATATATAGAGAGAGATTCTATGTAGTTAATATCCCGATTATATCGGTTATCGGTTCTCTACGGTGCAAAATATCGTTCAGAATGTCGGTTGCGATGATAACGGCAATATTGACTGATATTTGACCAATATATCACCGATTTTTCCTATATCGGTACCTTTCTTCTTAATTCTACCGTTCATCTTTCTACTTATTGTTGCATTGTGTTTTAAGTCTTAAATTTTAGTTGTTACTGTTAAAGGTTAGTATTTTAAGTCTTAGTCAGTTCCTACTTGTTACAATTGTTAGTATTTTGCAAGTTGCAAAAGGTTAATTTGTTAATGGAGGGGAGTATACGGAATTGTTAGTGTTAAATTGCTATATATATAAATTTAGCTTGATGTTAAAATTACCGATATCCCACCGCGATAACCGATATCTCAAATATCGGTCTTTGACCGATATCCGATATTTTACCGCATTAACTAGTTAGGAGAGATTGTAACTTTCTGGCACCAAAAGCAATATACACTCAAGAGTTTCTGTGCACTTTGAATTCTGACAGTTTTCTTTCTTTCTTTCTCAGGGATGATGGTTGTTAAACTCGCAAAATATAATGACATTAAGGCAGCTGTTATACTGCACCCTGGCCGCTTGACAGACAACGATGTTAAAGGTTTGTTAAGTTTCTCCTAGATGTGGTAAATTGGGCGAGTTCCCACTTGGAAAAATTTATAAGGGTCGGGTTAGGTTTACCTGAAATGAAACATTCATGTCCAAAATTCTCAACTCTTTTGTAAACTATAAACATCTTTGATTATGAAAATTATATTATTTTAAGAGTGAGAATCTAATATTCCAAATCAATTAATTTTTATGCAGTTCGTTCGACCCGTTCATAAATAAATAGGTTGAACAACTATCACTTTTGTTTCAGAAGTTAAGGTTCCAACTGCCATATTAGGAGGCGAGCTTGACCAGTTATGCCCACAAGAAGAAGTCAAACGTTATGGGAAGATTTTATCGGAAAATCATGAAGTAAGTTCCATGATTTAAAGGACTGGTTAGGGCGGGTCATATTCGTTCTTTGTTTAGGCTTCGTTTTTGAATAAAAACTACAGGTTGAGAGCTTTGTGAAGATATTCAAAGTCGTTGGTCATGGATGGGCTTCAAGATATAGCGAGGATGATGAATCTGCTGTGAGGAGTGCTGAGGAGGCTCACGCAGACATGTTGAACTGGCTTACCAAGTATGTCACATGAGCTAAATCCGATATCCAACCTTTTATATACTTAAAACACTATTGTGAAATAAATAAAGCTTGGGAGAGATGAGTCTTGTCCTATGAGAGAGCGAGTTTTACGTACAATGGCCTACCGTTTATTTCAGTATATTTTTACTGGATGGATATATTTCAATTCAAGTGTGTGATCTTGTTATTTCAGTTAGTTATTTATTATGTAAAAGGGTCTTGTGATTCTTAATTACCAATAATAATTATAAAAATTGGAAGACTTTTGTGTGTTTCAGGAAGGGGAAAATTCAACCCTTTTTTTCTCATCTGGTCATATAATCCACAAGTTCATATGTGAAATAATGGAAATTCATCAGTGATTACACTGATTATGTAAAATATTCAAGTTTTAAAAATAAATAAACTTTTAAAATATAATATAATAGCATGAAAAGTTAGTTTAACACGTAAAATGGAAGAACAACAACATACATACTTAAAAGGGTCACTCATCTTGAAACTCATTTGAATACATAAAGCCAACCAATAACTATCTTAAAAACCATTTGAACCCATAACATTTTAAAAAAAAAAAAGAACACGTTCAAACATTTCCATCTAGCATGGGTTTACGAACCCGAACCCGGACACAAACCCATGATCCCATCATGAAGAAGTTGCGGCAATGTTCCTGTGTAACCTGTTAGGCCATGTAGGAGGCGCTTCATGAGTCCTAGTTGCATTTTAACATTTTGGTTAAAGATAAGTATAATGCAATTAATTTCTTGAAACAACAAGAAGCATTGGCGCTTCTTGAGTCCTAGTTGCATACCAAGCTCTTCGGGCATTCTTTTGCTTAAAATACTTTTTTTTTTCCAGTCAGGTTGGGCGCTCGTATGGTTCTTCTTCTTCTTCTTCTTCTTCTTCTTCTTCTTCTTCTTCTTTCTTCTTTTCTTCTTCTTCTTCTTCTTCTTCTTCTTCTTCTTCTTCTTCTTCTTCTGCTGCTGCTGCTGCTACTCGCATCAAAATCGCACAGTGTGGTCATGATATGATAGAAACAAGAATACAGAGAGAAGAAGTCACGATCAATCAAGCTATCCCATTCAGTTCGTTAATACTGTTACTTATACAGTTCAACGACTCTTAACAACTAACAACCTGTATTACAATTAACACCCTTGACTTCTAACTATTGACCTCTCAACCCCTCTCATTATTTCCAGACTATTATTACATTTTACCCCCTATATTATAATACCGTAACAGGTCACCACCGTAATCTCGCCTTTTCTGCTTCTGTGGCTAAACCTAAATCTTTTTGTTATCTGATTCACTGTTATAAAGTTTTATTTGAAAACCTAATTTTTATTTGTGATTTAAAAACTAATAAAAAACCCTGATTATGCTATCAATTGGTTTCAAATTTAGAATAATGATACGATGTTTTTTGCACTGATTTCTTTAATTTATGTATGTTGATATGATGTAGAACAACAAGCTATGATGTAACCTAGATAGGCTTGATTATGGTATCATGTTTTTTGCATTTATTCTTGCTGTTCTCTTTTGTAATCCTTATCAACTTTTTTTAAAAACCTGTTCAAAACGGTCGGTAATTCCGGTAGAACCGGGTAAACCGTCCGGTGTACACGGTTGAACCACCTGGTACACCGGTTAAACCGTTTCTGAGCCCAATCCTATACGATTTAAAAACCGGATTTTAAAACGTTATTAAGACTAAAGCTCGAGCTCGGTTAGTAGTTTGTCATCTATAAATATTTTTTTTGTTATAGTTAATTGTTAAAAATTAGTTAATTATTGTTTGTTAATTCTTTTGCTACATAACCTGATGTTTGGGAACTCATAGAGCTTGTTAGTACCTATGATGCACTGGGACGGGACGGGACGGGACGGGACGGGACGGGTACGGGTACGGGTACGGGGTACGGGGACGGGCACGGGCACGGGAAACAGCAAAACTAAAAAATTCAAGAAGCGGGGCCGGGACGGGACGGGTACGGGTACGGGTACGGGGTACGGGGACGGGCACGGGCACGGGAAACAGCAAAACTAAAAAATTCAAGAAGCGGGGCCGGGACGGGTACGGGAATAAAAACATATAAAAAAATAAATATATATCAAAGATAATGTAACACAAAACCCCAAAATAGTTATATATTGATGTAAAGCTCAAAAATCTCATATCTTCCTAATCTAATCAAACTTACAAAAATTTATATATAACAGTTATCCATATAAAACAATCAATTACAAAATTTATCATGCAGATTTCACAACTAATTTTATATACGAAATATGTTATGTAGAATCCAAAACAAATCAAAGAGTATTTCTTTCTTTTGCTTTGATACAACTCAAGTCTTGAAATATTATTGTAAAATATATATGAAAAATTTGTATTAAATAATTTTATCATATGATAAATTAAACTGAAATAAATTAACAACTAATACTCTGGACTTCAAAATTTATTCCAAACCAATTTGAGAAGTTTTGAACTTCTCTTTCTTTATATTACTTTCACAAATCTCAAGGTGTGCACTGCATTTTAGTTTTTTTTTATTTTTAGTTTTTTTCTTTTTTTTATTTTCACATTCAAAACTCTTTCTTCTTCATATCACAACTACAACAACCTGCAACTTTGTTTCTCTTTCACGATCAATATCTCAAATACAAATTAAACACAGAACTTTCTAAAATTGCAAAGGTCCAAAGGTACCCACCCTACCAGACAAATTGCGACGACGGTTGTAAGCACTACTGACACCGGAGCCGGCGTAGATCAAACAAAATCCGGGGACGTTTCCCGGCCGTCCCCAAACCCCGTCCCCTTCCGCAGCGTGTTTCCAGGCCGTCTCCAAGAAGCCGGGGACGTTTCCCGGCCGTCCCCGTGCCGTTTCCGTCCCCTAGCAGTCCCGGGACGGGAGACGGCACCTCATAGCCGTTTCCGTGCTTCCGAGGTTAGTACTGGAGAAGATGATAACATCAACATGAGCATTACATAAAATGGCTAACAAGCTGTCAAAACTCTTGCCTGCACAAGTGCCTCATTGTTTAGGCATTAAGTTGTAAACGTGTTTAAAACTTAAAAGCTGCCGAATTCGTCCACTAACGCTTTTGCAGCCGGGGAATTCGTCATGAAAGCCGCTCGTCTGAGCTCGGGATTCGATTCCGCAACGGCTGCGATCTCCATGACATTCATCAAACAGTTGGTCTGCAGTTCACCGGTTTCGGTTTCTATAAGCTTAGCGAGAACTGGCAACCATTTCGTCTCCGTTAACAACTTGCTGTTAGCAAGATTACCTCTAGAAAGCATCCATAACGCCCTCGCACAACACGTTTTCAACTCGAGTTTCAACTCAGACGGCTCGTTCTCCCTCTCTTTCCTGTTAATCGACCACGTCGATGAATTCGCCATCGAACCAAAATAATAGCATGGGTCGTTCATGGTTGTATCATGCACTTACATGCTGGATACTTGACAATTGTCAATTTTTTTATATTTTAATTTTTTATTATTTTTTTACTTTTTATTGTTTTTTTGATTTTTTATTATTCTTTAAATTTTTTATCATTTCAGGTTATTTTTAAAAAAAAATTATCTCATCTTTACCAAGACCTATCATAACCTAAACTCATCCTAACCCAAACCCATCTTGACCTATTACCCATCCGACTTTTTTTTTAAAACCCAAACCCATCTTGACCTATTACCGATCCGACTTTTTTTTAATATACCCATCCTAACCCAAACTCATCTCGACCCATTACCCAAACTCACCCAACTTGCCCGCGCCACACAACAATCACCTCTCATATGGTTGTTCCAAAACCATCCCCAATGCCAACACCAGCACCATTGTCCGCTCCATTAACACCACCTCAAGCCAAATACATGTAATAGACGTATAAATATATGAAATAGATGTATCGATACATGAAATGGATGTATAAATAAATGAAATGGAGGTATAAATACATGAAATGAAAGTATAAAAGCTAGTAATATATATAAATATAAATGGTTCGGTTAATTCCGGTTAGTCGATGGTACAGAAAATAACCAATAACCGACTTTCTATTAGTTCAGTTCTGATTAATTCCGTTTCGGTTTCATCAGTTTTCCATTCGGTTTCAATTAAGAGTTTGGTTATTGCAAACCCCTACAGTCCAAATCAAGCCAAATGTAGTAAAAACATAGAGTAAGTGAAAACAAAGGTCAAAAACATAATAAACAAAACTAAAGGGGGCAAACCAGAAAAATACATGATTACAGGATTAAATCCTGCAACCACAGATACCCCAACAGATGAGGCTAACAAAATAGAGGATCAACCTCCACACTCAAAACACAAACATAAAAATGGTGGTTATCACCTCCATCACCACCACTAATCTCACTCACCACGACCACTGTACACACACCTACACTCTGACCTGCAAACCTGCAACAAACTCTCTTTATTACCTCCACAAATCCCCAACCAAATCCACCACTTGTAGATCCTCCTCCAATACCAATGGAGTCATGGTTATCAGGTCATACATGGAGGATTCTAATACAATTTCTGGTTTCGCTAACAAAATTATAGGCGCCTTGCCGGTAATAGGTCTTGTAGCCAGAATTTTAACCGACACCGGTGGCGTTGGCGGTGATTTTATAGATTTTGCGGAGTTTAGAAGAAGAGTTGGGAAGAATTCGTCGGTGAATGATTCTAGGGCTTTTATTGACTTTCAGGATCGAAGAGGACGGGTATGTGTTGTTTGTTTGTTGGAATAATAAACCGAATATATATATATATACGGGAAAATAGTGCATGTTCGTGTTTGTTTGTTTAACTTTAATCGAACAAATGACGGGATATGAGTAGTTTAGTGAAAACGGTTTTCGTGTTCGTGTTGGTTTGTTAAGAAAGGTAATGTGTTCTTTTTCGCTTATGTTTGTTGGTGAATCGTATAAATGAATGAATGAATATAATTGAGCTAACACCAATCCAAAGTACATATGGAATAACAATGTGTTAGGACTAAAAATTGATGTAACTAGATTAAATTGGTCGGGGTGGTATTTTAATTTCATAAAATTGCACAAAATATAATAAGCCTAACAAATTTAAATGAACATATTAACGAAAACTTGTACAAACAAATAAATGAACTAATGTAAGTGAATGAGCGTTCACGAACATAAATGAACAAACGAGACATGTGTTCATTTTTGTTTGTTTAATAAATGAACTAAATATTTATTCACGTCGGTTCAATTCACGGGTGGTTCATTTACAAGCCTAAAAACATGCAGATTTGAATTGGAGGATAATTGAACAATTAGGTTGAAATTTGTTGATGTGAAACAGGCAGGGGATCCTCTATACGTGTTGATATGCTGCTGGTTAGCTGCTGTAGGAGCTGGATTGTTGAAATCTGAAGAGATTTTGGAAGGAGTTGCTAGACTTCGGATTTCGAACGATATTGAATTTGAAGAGGAGACGTTCATCGCCATGATGAATGAAGCCAGAGAGGTTTGTTTCTGAACATTGAAACTAGTTGTGGTTTTAAAATGCGTGCACCAGGAGTGCATAATGTGTGATGCATGATGCGGATAATGTGTGATGCGGTGAGATTGCATTGCCTCAGTTGATGAGGTGGTGAGATCACATCACTACAGGTGATGCAACCACGAATTATGCAGTTGACCAGTATTCGAATAATTAAGACCATCGATTGAGCAATAAGTTAGGTTTTTAAACAAATTAGACGTTATATTTTAAAGTTTAAAAGTTAACAAATTTCTAGAATGTTCCATTAAAGAATCACTCATTTTTTATTTTCCTCGAAATCACCCAACTTTCATTAGGTGTTCCAGTCTTCTATATACATATATATTTTTGTAAATGTTAAAAAAAAGTTTAAAATTAGTGGAGGTAAATGAAGCGTACATGAATCTTTGTTTAGACTACGTGTAATGGTTTCATTTTTTAATTGACACGTCATACCACATTACTGCCGCGTAAGCATGAGCTCTCGCTTTTTTTCACCTATAATGTGTAATGGTTTCACGAGTTTTAACTTCACGCCTAAAAATTTCCACCTCATCAAGGGTGTTAGCCAATTACACCTAGTCTTGCTATCCAGTGATTATCTTTTTTTTTTAAATTAACTTGAAATAGGAGATAATAGTATAGGAAAAAAATTCTATAAATAATAACCAAGTTTTATAATTGTTCAATAAATTGAGTGACTTAAATGAGACACTTAAGAAATTCGGTTATCTATAAGTAATTTTTAGTATGTTTTAATAACAAACGCCTCACATACGTGATGCACTCACATGCACATCGGCTATTAGGATTAAAACGCATTTTTAAAACGAAGATTGAGACCTATATGCTTTACAAATTCTAATATTTTCTTAACCTACAGAAACGATCAAAGCTAAACGTACCTGCACCCGCAATTCCAATGGAGGCCCGAGTTGAAAAATCTCTTGACGCCATACACGTTTGTTGTTTCGGGAGAGATCTTATTGAAGAAGAAGATGAACGACTGTTGTGTATCATGCTCAAAGTGGTTTTCCCTCTGTTGGGCAGTCTGAGATTGCGGATATGGTGAAAGCCAAGGCTAAACGAGTTGCAGAAGGAGGAGAAGAAGAAAGGTACCCGGAACCTAAAGCGTTGTCTAAAGAAGCCGTGCAGCTTCAAATGAAAGATCTCCAGTTTTTGAAACAGAACAGTGATGATTGAAGATGAGATTACAGTAAGTGTGGAATGTTTGAGGGTGAGAATTGTTTCTCTTACTGTTTTTTTCTGTAATTGTTTGAATACCCAGGTTGTAGATTTATAAAAATGGTAGATGAATGCACAAACAATCAATGTGACAAAGTTTTGGAAGCAAAAATGTTGCATTATATATAGACAAGTTTAGTTGTGAGATTATTTGGATGTGGAATTGACCGTCTTCAACTACTTATTTTGTTTTTGGTAAAAATCACTTTAAACACCGGTATCCCCAATAGTGACGTTTTTGGTTGTCCGTGAGGTATGTGGCACCAATGTAGATGATGTGTGTGTGTGAGAGAGAGAGGGGTGTCCCAATAGTGGCGTTTTTGGTTGTTCGTGAGGGATGTGGCCCAACGTAGATGGTGTGTGAGAGAGAGAGATGGAGAGAGGGGGGGGGGTGTCCCCAGTAGTGACGTTTTTGGTTGTCCGTGAGGGATGTGGCACCAACATAAATAAGAGAGAGAGGGTGTCCCCAATAGTGATGCTTTTGGTTGTCCGTGACGGATGTGGCACCAACTTAAACGAGAGGGGGGGGGGGGGTGTTTGAGATTGTTCAAGGGGCAGGTCTGACATGGCTAAGTTCTTTTGGGCATTCTATTGGAGAGCTCTATTGAGCAATGTGAAATTTATCATGGATCGTCACGCCCATGCCTAGGCGTGTTTTTGGGAATTGTCTTTGTTTCATTCGAATAATGATATCTTTTGAATTGATATATTGACGACATTCGTTAAAAGAGAGATTCGACTAAAAATAAGTGAATAATTGTATGAACTAATGCACTAAATGGGTTTTACATATAACTAGAAAAAGCTGAGGTGACAATCCTGCAGTTATCAGTATTTTATTTTGCGTTCAGTTTTGTTAGGGTCATGGTTTTATATGCATAAATAATCAATATATGTTTTATTCTTATGTAAATCATATTTTTTTTAATCTTGCTTTACTCAAAACTTAATTAGTTTTAACAGTTTATACATAACTAACTTTTTTATTATTAGCATTCTAACTTCCGGGCCAACAGGATTAATAACTTGTGATACATTTATCTAACAACAATCCGAAATTCGATCTCTGCACTCATTTTATACTTCCAATTTCAGGTCATATTATTAAAATTCCAAAACCAAAACAAACATGCGTTCGATCTCATCCAGCTCCTTTACAAGTTTCCACCACTTATCCCAGTCCTTATCGTCGCTCGTTTTCCATATTCTTCACTTAAATATCATAAATCATGAACTACAGAAGAACACCATAACTATTGAAAAATCCCACATTCTCAAGAGACCAATGGAACTCTATGCAGACTTTTTAGCTCATTCACTTCTTACGGCACCAATCATGGCATGACGCCTCAGCATTTCATATTCTTCACTCTTCCACCACATTCACAAGCTCATATTCAACGAGCGACAAATTGTTGTATTCTTTTACAACGAAACTGACAGGTTCTGTCACCTCGACACGGCCCCACTTGTCCACTGCAAGCCTCATTGATCCCTTGAACATGTCGATTTTTGCATTGCGTAGAATTACAGTGCTATCAGCTTTCTCAGGTCCACTGCAACGTACGTTTAACATAGAAAAATGAGAATGATTGACGTCGTTAGAATATACAAGGGTTAGGCCCGTTCAGGGTTCCTAACTCTCTAAGTATATATAGTTAGGCCTGTAAATGAACCAAACATGTTTGTGTTCGTTCATTTAATTTTCAACGAACACGAACATTTAATCGAACACATTTTTTTGTTCGTGTTTGTTTATTAAGAAAATGGGCATATTCGTTTAATTAAATGAACAAAAAAATGTGTTCTTGTCCGTTCATTTAATAATACACGAACTTCCTGCTAAACAAGTTCACGAACAGTTCATGAACGTTTGGTTCGTTTACGGGCCTAGTATAGTTGTACATTGTATGATTGTCTTAAACACATGCTATTTCAACAGAAATTGTTATATAACAGAAACTAAGGTGTTGTTTGTTTTTTAAGAGGTAAAATGTCTGCAATCTGCGGACCACGTCTGATATGATACAACTAAACTTTTAACAGAGATTTACCTTGAGTGTTCCGCGCTGTGAATAGTATAGTTCCGGTCTCATCACCTACCAAACATTCAGCGATTCGCATTTGACGGTCATCGGGCCGGCCCTTTTGCAAGACCAACTTTGAACTAACAACTTTCACAAGCAGATTATGACCACTGGTTCCAGGACGCAGGTTATCAACCTTGGTGAAAACAGGCTTCCTCTTAGGTGATTTTGTTTCAGCCATTCCTACAACCATCAACATCAATTACAACTACCGGTACCGAAAATTGTCAAAACTGGGTACTGGTACCAGAGTACCAGTACCGAAATATTTGGTACGGTACCGGTATTTGAAGGTAAAGTGGGTAAGACCAGCCGGTACCAAATGCAGTTACAACCACATATCAGTAATTAAAAATTTACAGATAAATCGATCAATCCAATTTAACACAAGTAACCTAATATTTTCACAATCAGTGGGTTTGACAAAAAAATCTCTATCAGCAGTAACACGTTTGTAACAAAATTCATAATAAAAACGATAATCAAACAGTTTATAATTCGATTGCATCGATTTAGCGAAACAGCTACATTGAATTACGCATATTCAAATACGGTAATAGTAAAAGTTTGAGAGAATTCGAATTACCGTTTTCGATCGACTGGAGATGATACCAAGGGGATGATGAATCGATCTGTCTGTTCTTTACGCTTTTACCGTGTAAATCGCCGTTGGTTTCTAACGGTAGCCGTTAATTTTCTGAAAAATTCTCAAACGCATCTGAACCGTCCACTTTTTTTAACAGCCAACAAAAAAATTATCATACAATCGAAACGGAACCGTACATGTTGAGCATCATCATTATAAAAATATAAAGAAACTTCGCGAAAACGTGTTTTAGTTCCACTAAAGTTATAATAAATGTGTTAAAAGAAGATTGTAAGCAGATTACACTCAAGTTGTAAATGTGTTAAAGGGTTGGTGAGTGTAATGAACGAGTTGATGTTAGTTCGTGTGTTATGACGGGATGTTATTATAATTATTTTATTTTAGTATCACTGTATTAGATGTAAAAATTCTTAAGTTTAATATCTTGTGTTACTTTATTTAATGGTTAAACGACTTAGCAAGTTGATTTGTTTAATTGATTGGGTTGACTGGTTGATATAAAGGGTTAATCAGGTCAACCTTATCACTACCCGTATACTAAACGAGTTACATATAATAACCTAAAATCTAACTATTTTAGTCTCGTGTTTCAGATCTTATTAGAAATTTGCACCCTTGTAATAATTATGACTTGTTACTTTTCAAAACCACAACCTTGAATTAAGGCATCATAAAGAGACTGAACATGCTTTGACTCGGTTTTGAGTAGTTACTAAACTGCCAATATATATTTGAGCTTGAATCCTATGCATGCATGATGGGCCGTCTATACAGGGTGTATTGTAGAGTCAACCGACTTCATAATTTTTTTAACATAACTAGTTAGATGTGCCACCCGCATTGTGGGGCGATAGCCGAATAATGAGCAAGTGTTAGGCAGCTCATTGACATGGAAAACAATTAAATCGAGTAAACCAATACATAAAACTTTTATAGTTTTGCTAGAAAAACTAAAACAATGTCAATACTGTTATTTTTAACTAATGGAAAGTTATATTTTTTCACTGACGTAAAATCGTAATTTGCCAAAAGTTAAAGTGATGCCAATACTGGAAATTGAAACCAGGAAGACACAACCGAAATTTTAGGCCGGAAGGCAAAACCATATTTTTATTTTGAACCGGGGGCATAATCGTAATTTTGAGTTGGAGCCAAAAACGTAATTTTATTTTGAATCGGGCAAAAACGTAATTTTTAACTGAGGCCGAAATCATAATTTTTTAAACGGGGAAGAATCGTAATTTTAAGGTCGGGCGAGAGCATATTTTTTTCATTTGAACAGGGGTAAAACGTAATTTTGAGCCGAGGGCGAAATTGTAATTTCGAGTCATGGGCAAAATCGTAATTTTCGGCTGGGGCAAAAAGCGTAATTTGATTTTGAGCAGGGGGCAACATCGTAATTTTAAAGTGGGGGCAAAACCGTAATGTTACAACGTAAACAAATAATAAACGGTTGGTCCAATGAGGGAGTGTCAGTCCAGCTGCGTGGCACTATTCGGGGGCAAACCCGTAATTTTACAGCATAAACAAATAATACACGGCTGGTCAATGGGGGAGTGTCAGGCCAGTTGCTTGGCACTATTCCTTTTTTTATTATAAAAACATTGTTCAAAGCGTTTGAAAATTATTGTATTGATAATGATAATTATCAGTTTTTCAACCAGCTCTCAAGATTTTTGAACGGTTACCCCTATGAAAAGAAAAAAAAAACTTGCAAACCTTGTACCAAACATTTTTATAAACTTGTAGTCCATTTAAAAATATATTTAGAGCCCCTTTTGGTTGAAAATAATAAGCGCAGTGATACTTTTGTCAACTAAAATTCTTTCTCATTATACTAAAAGCCCAAAATCCTTTCGGTTGGAATTAGAGATGGGCATAAAAACCGATTCCGAACCGAACCGGTAGAACCAAACTGGAACCGGTTTCAGTTCCTACCCGACATTAAGTAGAACCGGTTCCGGGTTCAAAATACCCGTTGGATCCAACCTGGTTCCACAATTTTACCATTTGAATCGGGTAGTAACCGGTTCCTACCCGTACCCGGTTCCTACCGTGGAACCGGTTCCTGACCGTTATAATGTTACCGTTGGAACCGGTTATAGCCGTTAAAATATTACCGTTGGAACCGGTTATAGCCGTTAAAATGTTACCGTTGGAACCGGTTCCTGACCGTTGGAACCGGTTCTATATATATTGTTTAGAAATCTATTGTTTAGCACACAATTTCTCATATTATTCTTCTTATTACATTTCTTTCTTGTTCTTTTTCACATTCTAATCAACAAATGGCCTCAAAGAGTTCCAAAAACGCAAATTCCCAATCCGTTAACAATGTTCCTCAAGATCAATCGGTTCCATATGTGGTTGGAACATTGTCTCATAATCGCAGTAAGGAAGTTTGGAGCAATTGGGAGTTGGTCGAGATGAGTGACGACTCGCAAAAAGCTCAATGTAAACATTGTGGATCGTTATTAGCCAAGGAATCAAACTCAACGTTAACGAAGCATATTAATAAGTATTGCAAAGTTTTAAAGGAAATGACATCCGGTCAAGTTCCACTATCCAAAGATGGTCTCAAAAAGCGTTGCCGTTTGGACACTTCGACGACCCCGATCTTACAAATCTTATTCGGGAGACGCTACAACCTCGCTATAAACATGTAAGTCGTCGCACTTTAAAACGTCTTTGTTTAAGTTTATGGAAAATGCAAAAAAAGATTTAATTGTTTTTTTTAATAATTTAAAAACTAGTGTAAACCTAACTAGTGATGTGTGGTCGGCTCCACATGGTTTACCGGAATCGTACATATGTGTCACCGCTCATTGGGTTGATCCCGATACATGGCAAATGATGAAGTCGTACGATTGCGTTTGACGAGTTTCCTTCTCCTCATATGGGAGAAAATATTCATAAAATTATAAATGGCACAATAATTAAATATGGTTTAGAAGATAAAATTTTTTCAATGTCCTTTGATAACGCTTCAAACAACACAACGGCGATTGAAAAATTAAAGTTGAAGTACAAACCAATACTTGATGGTGTTTTTTTTCACACACAATGTGTTGCACATATTATTAACTTAGTAGTGCAAACCGGTTTAAAAGATCAATTTGTATCGGATTTTATTATAGCATTTAGAGCTATGCTCCAAGATGTTTTCAAAGTGGAAAAGAAAGATATCAAGAATATAAAAAACTTTGTAAAGATGTCAACCAAAAAATTATTGGACCGAATTGGGATATACCGACTCGTTGGAATTCAACTTGTCATATGTTTGAAATGGCTATAAAGCAAATGGGCACTTTAAAATCTTTTCATACAACTTTAAGTATGAGTACCTTGTCGTCCCCCTTTCCCGACACGGCTTGGAAAATATTAATAACCTAAGTACTTTTTTACAAGTTTTTAAAACTATAACGACTTTGATTTCCGGTGTTTATTATCCTACTAGTTCTAAAGTTGTGGACCAATTGTATTTGATAACAACTAATTTTAAAAAGTTTGAAAATTCTAGTGACATGTTAAGGAATATGACGAGACCAATGATTCAAAAATTTTAAAAATATTTTGTCAACTAAAAGAAAAGACTAACTCCGGAATCGCTAGAGATGGCAATATGCTTAAAGGACCATTTGGATGCCGTTGATCGTGTTCAACATAAAACTAGTCTAGAAGATGAAGTTGAGTTAGAGCATAAAATTGTTGACGAAGAGGAGGACGAAGAAGTGGAGACTAACGATTCGGACGACGATTGTACCGAGGTACCCGCACCTAAGAGAAACTATCGGAAAGTGTTGCACCTGCCGCTAGTAAACGATCAAAGAAATAAAATCTTACTTGAACCGTTCTGAGTAATTTTTTATTTTTTTTTGTAACCGGTTAATTTTTTTTATATATTGTAACCGATTAATTTGTTTTTTAATTTTAACCGATTATTGTTACTATTTTTATTTATCAATGTAACTAATAATAAAAATGAAACATAACAAACACAATAGAAAGAAACATTACACAAACTTTATTAAAACACCAACGATAACATTTATCAGGAACCGTAAGTAGGAGGGGTTTATATAAAAAACGATTTTTTAATCAGGAACCGTCAACGTAACATTTTATCAGGAACCGGTTCTGAACAGTAAAATCAGTTTTTACTGTCAGGAACCAGTTCTGAACAGTAAAAGTCAGGTTTTTACTGTCAGGAACCGGTTCTGAACACTATCAGGAACCGTTCCGCACCATACCCGGTTCCACACCATACCCGGTTCCATAATATCCGTACCCGGTTCTACACGGTTCCATATTCTTGGGTGTGAACCCGGGTAGGAACCGGACCCGGTTCCACACCATACCCCATGACATCCAAGCAGAACCGGTTCCGGGTTGGAACCGGTTCCGGGTAATAATAAAACCCGATTATGCCCATCTCTACTTGGAATTCCATTGATTGAATTGGGAGCCCAAAAATGTAGTAAACTTTTACCCTTTTACCCCTCTTGTAAAACTCCCAATCGGTAAAATTACTAAAATCGGTGAATGCCTAAAAATCTACCAGCCGACTGAACTATCAGACCAGCACCCGTGCACTGCCACACTTCGACCATCCCGGCAGCAATCTCCGACCAAGTTGAGAGGCAACCAAAGGGCCTTTGGCCAAGCGTATCATGGTGTGTAACCTATTAGTATATTACTAACTTAAATTTATATTTTATATCTAAGTTTGAACTGATATAGACATATGTCTTGCATACAAACTAAACGACTAATATTAAACAAATTAGTTGATAGATAAATAATATGAATGTGTGCGCAATGGGAGGCATAAAGTAATAACATTATCAATGAGTAATCTAGCATTATGTCCTTCCAATTTGTAATGTTACTTCATCTTCAACTTCTTATCTTTTTATTTGTATATAAACACATACATTAATAATAAGATTGATCAAAGATCGCCAAACTTTTTTACGTGTCTTGAGAAAGACTTAAAAACATTAAATAAATAAAAATCAATAATGATGATACTACGAATACAGAAAAATAGTAACACCTTATACTTGTTAAACATATTGGTCTTGAAATTACTAGTGTAAATTTTTATACCATAATATTGCTTCTTTTTTTCTTCAACTTTAATGGTGTGAAATGTTTTATCATATACTTTCATATTCTAAGTGTGAAGTTCATTTCTACCAACCATAGAACTTTTATAACTATACACTACAGTTTTTTTTTTAAATACTAGATATAAAATACAAAAAGTTGATTATCATTTCATAAGAAGACAAGAGTCCTAAGTCCTAACTATCAAGTAGGTTGTCTCCTCAATAATAGCCCACCTTAAATTTTGTAGTGTTCCTCCTAAAATAAATATTGACCAACCTTTTGATTCCAATAAGTAATCTGTAATCTTTTTAGGAACAAAAAAGTAATATTATAAATTTATTGATCATACTAACATATTTTGTTATTAAAAAGTTGGTGAAAATGACAAATATTGAATTATTTTGTATTATTTATATGTCTTATTGGACAGACTAATGATTGGAGATTTGATATTGGATTATTTGTTTGTTGTTTGTATCTTGATTTAATATTATTTTTATAACTATTTTGGGTCAAAAAAACAAGACCGAACCACCTTGAGAATATTGGGTGCGGAGGTGGAAGCTAGAAAGAAGCAAGGTCCGGGCCGACTAGAGGGAGGGGTTGCACCATCAGAATATGCATTGGTTGTGATTGTTATCTAACATATATTTTATTAAATCAAAACACTAAAAGGATATTGTTTTAATAAGATATGATCGTGGCCAATTTTTTGTGGGTTTTAGAGCATGGTTAAGGTTTATTAGAACATCTTCTATGAGAAAATCGGATGGACGATGTGGGCAAAGCGGAAGTCCAAGTGGCCTGACAGCCAAATTGGGCGTTGGAATCCAAACAGAGGGGCATAGGCGGGAGTGGGTCCCTCTCACTCTCACATATATAAATAGCATATACAAAGTGTTAGGTGTTTGAAAGTAAACTTAACATTAGATAGAAAATGAGTATAACTACGGACTACATGAAATCTAATAAGGCCGCTGACGTGGCACATTTATGAGTGCTTGAAGATGTTTTAGAGATGTTCTTATGGCTGTTATCGATAATTTAAAATACATGTACATAATATATATAGATTTAGGATCTCTAAAAGAGATAAAAATTTGTGATAATGATAAGAAAAAACATAATGAGGAACACATGTCATTATTTAATTTATTAGGATAAGGTCAATTAAGAAATTTAATAAAAAACCTAATTAAAGATAAAGATTATGTTGTAACCGTTTTTTGTAGTTATTTTAGGGATTCAATATTATTTTTTTGGTTGGTGTCTTGTATGAGTTATTTTAGGAATTCAAGCAGATTATGGTGTCTTGTTTTGTTATGATGTGACTGTATATATTATAAGATATTTAATAAGATTTATGGTGTTTTTTTTTATAAAAAGAATAAAATTAGCTTGTTGAATTTAATGATCTATATATTTAATAAATGAAACCATTGGGGGGACACATGTCACCCAATGGCTTCACACAAATGAAAAATACCTTCTTAATCAAAACACAAATGTTTGACACGTGTACAATTGACCGAAAACCCATTTACTTGATCCATGACCCGGTTTATTTTTCAACTTTCCTAAACAAAAATGTTTACTTCTCTCACTCTTTAGAAAACCCTAGAACAAAAATCCACTGCCTCCTAATCTCTGTGAATACTCTGCGACAACGAACAATCCATCATCAAATCGGAGAACACTATCATTGACGGTAAACTCTGATTTCATTGATCTTCTTAGTGTTTGATTTTGTTTTAATCGTGTCCTGTATTTTTTATTTCTTATATATTGAGTGTTCTTTCTCTCTCTCGCTCTCTTTCTGGCGAACACAACAAGGAATTATCTTGGTTAGGGAATATTCGTCTTTATTCTTTGATTCATCGGATACGAAGACCCTAAATCGACGGTAATGTCTGCTTTCGTTAATGTTCTTATCTTGGTTAAGGATTATTCGTCTTTATTCTTTGATTCTGTTATAATCGTTGCTTAATTCTGTTTTAGGGTTTCAAGAATCTTTTGTTTTCAACCAATGTAGCGGTGGTGGTGATGGATTTGGTAAGAGAGTTAGGGCTAGGGATACTCATTTGAAGTGATTCCTGGAGTCATCTATGAAGAACAATGGTAATTCAATAATGTAACTTTGTAATCTTATAAAATTTTCAACAAATCACGATCTTATTGTTCAACTATTTCTTCATCTTATTTTATATAATTTATTGCTATAACTCTGTATTATTTTATATAGTTTTATATACCATTAAGTTTTCTTGAAGATATGTGTATGTTCATACAGTCCCGTTATTGTGCAGGATGTCTAGGAGGTTGTGAAAAATCTTAATTTTCTATTTGGATCTGATATGAATTCGACATTTCAATTTGGTGAGTTCCCAAACCCTAACTCTTCATAAGGTTTTTTTTTTTGAAGTTTAGATGGTTCGCATAATGTACATTCCATTGAAATTTGGAGTTGTAATATGTCACATAATGCACGCTCCATCCTACTTTAATTGATGTTATTTATTACTATTTTTTTGTTTTAGCAGAAAGATTGGTGCAAAGGTTCACCTCAATATATGTTATTCTATGGAAGATTTTTCAATTGTTTAAAAGTTGGTAGAATTGAAAATCCGTATTTAGAAACATGTTCACATCATGTCATTTCATCTTGAACTTAAAGCCTAATCTTGATGTAGTACAGGCATTGTTCAAGATAGAATTGAAAAAAACTGCAATAACTTTAATTGGCAAATGGGACGAAAGCAGGTATATTGTTAATGGAGACTGTTTGCTTTTCTATTACCCTATATTTTTATAAAATCCTTTTTTTCTATTTATGATTCTTTTAATAGTTTGTTGCTTTATATCTTTTTCATGAGAAGTTCCCACCAACTATTTAAGGCTAAGTTCAACCAAAGGGATTTAGAAAACGACGAGTATGAAATAACAAATCTAGAGAAGCTAAAATTAGAGCAACGCCAACGACCGGTACACGTATGTACACGTTTGTATATACATAACATTAAAAAAACTTAAAATTTGTATCTGAAGCATTCTATGATCCTAGATGAGCTCATGAGAATAAAGTATGGAACAATTTTGCTTTTGGCTCGAAAATGATGGATCATGACCATTTTGTTGTTCAGTCGTGATTTTGTAAAAAGTTTGCAAATTTTGACCAGCTGGGAGGTGTGTTCACTGTGCAGCAACTGTTATGGGAACCATGGTTGAATTTCTACATAAAACCTCATTGTTAGTTATTCGATATATTGTTGAAGTTTTGTTCTTATTTATGTTTGCATCCGCGCTAATCTCTTATGTTATTATATGCGCTAAAACTCTTATACAGTGTTTCAGTGCTCTACTTTCGTGCACATAGTAGTTGTATGTTAATCTCTTATGTCTGTGACTTGATATGTACATGTGGCAAAATGAGTGGGTCGGGTAGCTTGGGTTCGAGTTGTAACGAGTCATTTTGTAGTACATGCCAGAATTGGTCTTCAATTCATGGGTTCTTAAATTGCTTCCTGAATCATAATTTTGTTTTTGGTTTATTTTTTTAAACTAATTGGATATTTGTAATGGTAACTTAGTTATGTGATCTGTATTTATATTCAAAATTAGTTAATTTTTTGCCTTTATGATTTCCAAAGCTGATGTCTGTCAAATGTGTAGATGGACAACATTTGAACCCGAATGAAATTGAAAAGCATTTACCAACATAATCTGCCAAGGTGCTACATAATCTAAATGGAGCTTCATAACTTAAGAAGTAAATTCTTTTCTTTCTTAAGTTCATTGATTCTTTGCATGTAGTATAACAAACTCTATTTCACATGATGATTTGATGTTTACTTGTGAATATTTTCAACTGTAAAAGCACCCATACTTGAATAAACCATGGTACATGCTACATCCACGTGGAACAAGCGAGTGGATGAAACTGAAACTATGTCAATTATCTTAATATTGCAGATGTTTATACAATTAATTTGTTACTTTTTTTGTTATTGACAAGTCAAATGAACAGGCTAGGAATGATGTCTTTAGAGGTCTTCAAGCATCAGTAGGGAAAATAGTCGAGAAGGTTAAAAGAATGAGCTTTCTCTGGATAAAAGCCCGAGAAAATGATCAATCGCTCAACTGGGAAGATTGGTGCAGGTTTGAAATCTTTAGGGACAATGGGTAGCTTGTGTTGGCCTGGGATTTTTGTTTATTGTAAGCTTCTGTTTTTGTTTTCAGGTTGGTGTAAGTTTCCGTTTGGTGGATGTATGTTTGGCGCTAGCGCCTTGCTAGAATTTGAATAAAGTTTATGTTGGTTGTTCAAAAAAACATTGGGTTGATGGATAAAAGGGTCTGGTCCTGTATTTTAATTTGGTTTGATTTGACAATAAGGTGTTCAGTTTGTCCACTCTTATTTTGATTGCTTAAAGTAAACATGGGCTCTGATGTCTAATCATAGGAGGTTGCACCAATATTGCTACATTCCTTTGCGTGTCATGAGCATATAATGTGTTTGATTTGGTATTGCCTTTACACATAGGATTTTTTCTAAATTAATTGATCTTACTGAACTCTCAAGATCAGTTTATCTATTGGGCCAGGAGAACATTGTGATTGATCTGGTAAAGAAGTGCATAATTGATTAGAGATTTCATGAACAATGGATTAAATTGAAGCTTGAACCATATGTATATAGCTTTGGGAGAAACTTGGTTTTTCTTTCTTTGTATGTTAGACTGTATCAATGGAACCTTTAAACACATAAGTTTATGTTCAATGTGTGCCTATATTGTTTAATAACCTCTATCTTTCTTATAATATGTTGTTTCCATTATTAGTTCGTTTGATAAGATCTAACTTACATACTATAATTGTGTTTTTACATAATGTTAAATTTGAACATAAATAATTGATTTTTTGTTGAAACCGGTTTAACGCGGGCATTAGCCTAGTATTTTTTTTAATGCTAATGAAATGGTGTTTTTGTATACTTGTATGGTGTTTTTGTTTCTATGTTGTTTTATTTTAGTTTCATGGTAGTGTTTCTGTATAAGAAAATGGTGTTTTGCCGAATTTAATGGTATCTGTAATGTTATGGTGTCTTATATACGTTTAATAAGTTTAAATATAAATACATGATAAATGTTAACAAATATGTTTTTTTATTTGATACCCGTTAAAGGGGCGGATATACTTTAAAACAAAGTGTAGTCCCGCCCGCTATCCCTTAACGATCCGGCGGTAATTAAATAATTAATGAAAAAAATAAACAAGTCAACTTGAATGACTTGAGCATCAAGTAAATTTCGGACTTAGTTATATAGAGTTAATTACCTGGATGGTCCCTGTGTTTGTCGTTTTTTCACATTTAGTCCCTAACTTTTTAAAATTACATGTATGTTCCTTGTGGTTTGATTGTTCGTTACTCGGATAGTCCCTGGATTAGATGGCTGTTAGTTTTACCAGTTAAGTTGATATAAAATGACTAAACTACCCTTATTATTAAAAATTTAGAAAGGTCTAATTTATTGTAAAAAAATTAATTGGGCCCACCTTTATTATTTAATAAAAAACAATCCCACCACCTTTCATCTTCTTGTTCGTATTGATGCCACCGTCAACCTCTACGACCGCCGGCGACCCCCTTTCATCTTCTTCACGTCAATATCACCACCACCACCCACATATCCTCCTCATACGTGAAACTTAAAGACATGATATCGGGTTTCTCTCGACCTGCTCATGATGGTAATCAAGCTCGTCACTGCTTTTCCGGTTTCCGATTACCACCGCCAGCCACTGCTTCCGACACACAAAAAGAATGTTTTTCTCTGTAGAACCCTCCCGTATATGTATATATTTCTTTTGGTTTCTCTATGATTTATCATGTTTATTAGTTTAATCCTATAATAAAAGGCAAAAACTTATTCCATATTTGTATAAGTTATCATGTGTCGTCGATGAAGAAATTTTGTAGTCTGTGAGACATGGGAGACTGGAGAGGAGGTCAGCAAAGGAAGAACTAAAAAAAAGAAAAAAAAGCAGTTAGTCAATAATAGAATCAAGATGGTAATTCATAC
Source organism: Scalesia atractyloides (assembly GCA_947069175.1). Lineage (NCBI taxonomy): Eukaryota > Viridiplantae > Streptophyta > Magnoliopsida > Asterales > Asteraceae > Scalesia > Scalesia atractyloides. The sequence goes on from CAMTDV010000019.1 coordinate 69,428,083, forward strand.
CATTATCCCAATTACAAATAACATTCTTAGCCCTATCATCCATCCAGTTGAAAGCTTCGATTCTAATATCCTCAAAGATCATTGCACTTGAATATGAGAAGGGGTGTACGGGTTTATGTACCAACCGAAGTTTTAGATCTTGTAACTGTTGAACCAAGAAATTATCTAGTTACAATGAAGTGTTTGGCGGTCGGCTATCGGAGTTCTTGGCCGCAATAGCTAAAGTTATGGTAGAAGGTAAAGGAGGTTCAAGACGTGGTGGTTGGAGGAGGTTGATTGGATGAGGGTTTTGGGTGGGGCCCATTTAAATTCTGAAAATAATTAATCAAACCACAGAGAACATACATGTAATTTTAAAAAGTTAGGGACTAAATGTGAAAAAACGACAAACACAGGGACTATCCAGGTAATTAACTCTAGTTATATATTTAAAAGTATATATGGTAATTAACAAAAAAATAATTCAGAGCGTTGTCACAACCTGCTTATGGGTCAATACGTATATCCCGTGACTTGCATAGTTGCATGAGGTTTATAATTGAGTCTCGTATTTGTGTTTATTTATTGTATACCGACAATAAATTCATATGTATTTTATATAAAGAATCTAAGGTTCAACAACTATTCTTTTTAACTAATTTAATCTATAAGGTAAGTTCTTCAAATAAACAACATAAAAAACTTGAAGTCAAGTAATTTCACATTTTGAACAGTTAATAAACATTTATTGTAATTGTAATTTGAGTTTTAATGTCAAGTAATGGTATTATATCATCAGCAAGGCTTGGATAAATAGTGTTGGAAAAACATTATGCATTGATGCTACATATCTAATCAAGACAATGCAAGTTTCTACCAACAATTCCGATTGTTAGGGGATTCTACCGAGAGCAGTGGTGGATCTAGAAATTTTTTTCACCGGGTTCCTTTTCGTAGATTTTTACTAATTTTTTCCAAATCATACAAGATTTCCACTAAATTTTTTCTCATTTTTTGTCAAACCGAGAGGGTTCCTGAGAACCCAAAAAAACCCTTGAACCCGCCCCTGACCGAGAGTATATACTGAAAGGAAATTAACAATGATGTGTCTTTAGTTAGTCGGTGATACATCTTTGGTTATGCCATAGCGTGTCTATTAATTTATAAATAAAGGTAATTCATCATTAGAGCTGTTTTGAACGAGTTATATTTGATTTATACTCTTATCAATGGTTAATAAAAATATGGCATTTCTAAAACTGATTATATTTGACTATGTAATAAGCATTTTTAGATAAGAATTCAGAAAGTTTTAGCTTAGTGAATATATGAAATTTTAATTTAACCCTTAAAATATATACAAGAAAATGAGGCCCATAAAAACTATAGTTTAATAGGACTATGAATAGACATCTAAAAAATAAGAATTACGTACAGTCCAAGTGACTTCTTCTCATATATAAATTTTGTAACGTAAGTAGATCTTAACGTAATCAAATGAAATATAGACATTAAAAAATATGTTTTTATCATTATACTAGTATTACGCCCCTGCGTTGCATCGGTTGTCGTATAATTGTGTCAAGTAGTACAAATGCTATACCACTGTCAGCAACCACCAACACCGGAAAAGCTCGTAAAAACAAAATAAAAAAAACGAAAAATAACGCCGAGCGAAAAGCAGACGTAAAATCTTTGAATCAGGAACACTCGTTGCAAAGAAGTTAAACGGAAATGTTAAACATAGAAAAAAATAATTAAGTCAATCCAGGACCCGCGCGTTGGACGAACTTGTCAAACGGAGAAAAATAAATGTGTTGCCACGGGTCAGTCAAACGGAAAAAATATACGAAAATATGTTAAACCCCATACACACGTTGCGGTGCGTTAACTCACAAAATTTAGAGCGAAAGTGAAAAGTATACTGGACCAAAACTGAAAATAAAAAAGAGTTGAGATTAAATTGCAAAAGATGAAAAACTTTGGTTAAAAGTAAAAAACAAAGGGTCTAAATTGCAAAATTGAATTTATTTATTAATCTTAGATAAGGATAAAAATAAGTGATATATATATATTAGTTATTAATATTAATATTAATATTAATATTAAATAAATATTAATAAAATTTATGAGGTTGAAGGAGAGAATGCCATAAGTTTGTTATACATTTTCACAGGGGCGCATAAAATAGAAGGGGCCGGGGGAGCGTCCGACCCCCCGAACTTTTCGCTCAGTAGTGTCCGGTATGTAGTTTTCATATAGAATTTTTAGATATATACGTTTTCGTCCCCCCGCTCCCCACTCGATCGGAAATCTCAAGTTTCGCCACTGATTTCTAACGCCTGTATATGCAACATAATATACATTTTGATGAGAAAGTGTGCCAAAAAGCATATTGAAAAATGATATGTAGAAAGGAAAAAAAAGCAGGGGGATGTTGGTGGGAGATAAGTCCCCTTCATTTGCTTGCAACAACAACATTCCACCTCTCTCCACCTCAATTTTTTTCACATTTCACCACATGAAACTTTAGGTAAATTTTAAGAAATAAGTTTTCCCCACTTTTTTAACATTATTAAATATCTTATACAATTTTGATTTTATAACTCTATTGTAGTCACAAAACTTTATACTCTTTACCATGATATGAATCATGTCATACGTATTTTATAAAATGATGTTTTTCGAAAGAGTCTGATGCGTATAACTCTTTATGATGATGTGTACATACCTTATGCTTTGATTTATTATAACGTGTATTCACTTTTCATATTATAATACTGTAATGATTTGTATAATGGTGCGTCTGACCTATTATAACATCGTGTTCATTTTTCTGGTTTGATTCACATAACAGTGTGCACTTTCCAGATTTGATACGCTAGTATATAATGGTGTATTTAACCCGTTACGAAGGTATGTGCACTTTTCGGATTTGATACGCATAACGATGCGTCCACTTGACGATGGTATGCCCGATATATAGGTTTGATTTGTTGTTGTATATACAAAAATACGTCCAACTTCACATCGTTGATTACTTGATTATCAAACAAAACGCTAAACAAGAAACTGAAATAACGTAACATTATATAATTATTGCAAATAACATGTATAATTAAATCGATACAACTACTACCTTCTTCTGCTCAATAAACATACATGACAATATGACACCATTCATCTACAAGTCTTTTTACTATACGTACATTTCTTAACAAGGATTTCTAGAAACCGACCTTTATATTTTTTAGTATATAGTTGGGTTCGTCAATAATTTCATGAAAACACTATAAATAAATCCGCATAATTTATAACCTTCACAACATGTTTTACGTATTCAAAACATCTATTTTTACTTCTTTTTTTTAATTAATTTATATGTTTTTATAAACAAAATATGTTATGATATTTAGCCTTCAAAAAAACACAATAAAAATTTCATAAAAAGTTAAAAACGAAAAAAGAACAGTCTAAAACCAATTTTCAAAAACATGATATCCTCTACTAAATTTACAAAATATTTACCAGCTAATTTCACCGTCGTGCGTGTGGACAGGTGGGTTACCGGGTTTTTCCCGAAATTGGTGTTGGACTCGGGTTATTCTTGAGTACTCCATTTGGTCCAGTAGATGCCCCGAGAGTGCTCGAAATTGATTACGTTAGCCGTTTAAAAAAACATACAAAATTAAAAAAAAATTATTGAAATCTGTAGACGTGTTCTTTTCTTCAAAATCACACACTTATACCTTAATTTATACATTAATACATACATCCTCATAATTAATTAGATTCCATTTTTTTTTTGCCATTATCTTCTTCATCAACCACCTTTTCCCTTTACTTCAATTAGTATATACCTCCATCTATATCTATATATACACATATATACACACAACACCCACAAAAACTCACACACATCATCTTCACCTTCCTCTGTTCTTCAAAGATCATAAATAACAATCACACAATCAATTCACTTGTTTGTCCTCTAAATCTATCCAGGTATTATTTTTTTTTTATTATTTCAAATATCATCTTCTAGTTTATTACAAACTAGCATTTTCTTTATCATGCATTGAATTTTGTGTATAAAAATAATATCTGTGTTTTGGGATTAATATTTTTGGGAGAATCAAGAGATAACAAGACCTTTGCGTAAGAAATATGAAGTTGACATTAATTTAACTTGAAATTTCATTAAAAACATTCATTATCTGTCACTCAAATTATTCCTTTTATCTGGATATTCTTAAATCTTAATCATTCATTCATGCATGTTCAATCCCATGATAATTTGCTTGTACAAAATCATGCATGTTTGACTTTCACATATTTATAAGTTATTATTTATGGGAAAGTCACCAAAATAAAATTAACAATATATCTTTCGCTTTTAAAATTACGGATTAGTCAGAGTCCCACAAGTATCTTTTGATGCAACAAATTTTAATAAATTTCAATATGGCGCAACAGATTCATCCTAACGAATCCATGCATGGTGCAATATCTATACTATTGCGCTAGAGCGCTAGAGGCCCCACAAATTAAACGAAAAAAAAAAGATTTTCTAAAGATCATATCGTGGCGTGAGAGATTTCACTCAAACGCGGCGTATTTCACTCAAGGGCCTAATCAGTCGATGATTGGTGACACGTCACATGTGTACTCCTATGACCATTGGAATTTACAAATAATAAAAGTTAAAGACTATTTTTATTTCAAAATGTCACGTTTATTTTGTTAATATTCTCAGTCACAAGGTTAGTTCGTCATTTACACATATGTCACGTTTATTTTGGTAATATTCTCGGTCGCAAGGTTATTTCATCATTTACACATATAAATTTATAAAGGATATTTTTTATATATATCTCTTTATTTGACTTTTTAATTAACTTCATGTCAATGATCACTTTAAAATATGGTTATATCATATGCTGCTACATCCAGGTGCGTATCAGGTGTTCGACCATTTGCCTCAGTGAACCCAAATTCACCAATTCAAAATGCCTGAACTTGTGATCGACCATCCGACCTCAAATCCCAACAGCGGTAACATACCCAATGGAAACTACCTGCCCCACAAGGACCTTTTCGCTACTCGTCGCCAAGAAGCCCGTTAAGCACACACAGCCCCGAGAGCGATTCGATGGACTTAGGCGTAGACAGTCCGGGCGCCCTCGATACATCCATCGAGCAGCTGTATCAAAACGTGTGCGAGATGCAAAGCTCGGACCAATCGCCCTCGAGGTTCAGTTACTTGTCATATGGCCACGAATCGCGTATAGACTCCGAGCTGCGGTTTTTAGCTGGTGGTGACTTCACAAAACCCGCGGGTGATGTTACGAAAGAGCCCGGTGTTGTAACGGATGAGAAGGAACCGAATGAAGCGTCTAATGACACGAATTCGGTTGTTGTGAAACCAAATCAGTCTTCGGGCCCAAAAGCCCGAACGATCAGCCCGAACACTAGACCGCCATCGGGAAAGAAAACGACATCGAAAACTAACAAGAAACACGAAAAGAATCCGGTCACTGAGGATGCGGGATACCTCGCAACTTATTTACTAAAGCAGGCTCGGGACTTGTTGTCTACGGGTGAAAACCCGAAAAAGGCTTTCGAGTTGGCTCAACGAGCGTTGAAATCGTTCGAAATGAGCCAATCCGAGAAGCCGAATTTGGAATTCGTGATGTGTTTGCACATTGTCGCGGCGTTGAATTGTAGTTTGGGGCGATATGCGGACGCCATTCCTCTTTTGGAACGGTCGATCGAGATCCCGAATATGGATGAGGGGCAAAAACACTCGCTCGCGAAGTTCGCGGGGTGTATGCAGTTGGGTGACGGTACGCGATGCTTGGGAATATCGAGAACTCAGCACTTTGTTATACCTCGGGGTTGGAAATCCAACGACAAGTTTTGGGGGAAACCGATGCTCGGTTTGGGGAAACGTGTAGGTATGTGGCCGAGGCTCATGTTCAAGCAATGCGGTTCGATGAGGCGAAAAGGTTGTGTCAAATGGCTCTTGATATTCACAAAAGCGGTTCGCCAGCTTCGTTGGAAGAAGCCGCGGACCGCAGGCTTATGGGTCTGATTTGTGACTCAATGGGAGATTATGAAACTGCCCTTGAGCATTATGTGTTGGCAAGCATGGCTATGTCTGCGGGTGGGCATGATGCCGATGTTGCGGCTATTGATGTTTGTATCGGTGACGCTTATTTGGCTTTAGCTCGTTATGACGAGGCGATTTTCTCGTATCAAAAGGCGCTTAACTTGTTCAAGTCAACAAAAGGCGAAAACCATCCATCGTCTGCTTCGGTTTTCGTCAGATTGGCTGCTGTTAACAACAAGATCGGGAAGTTTCGGGAATCGAAATCGTATTGTGAAAACGCGTTACGGATATACGTGAAACCGGTTCCAGGGTTCCCGAAAGAAGAAATCGCTAGCGGGTTGATCGAAGTTTCGGCTATTTACGAGTCCATGAATGAACTTGATCAAGCACTTAACTTGTTAAAAAAGGCACTAAAAGTATACGGGAAGGCACCGGGTCAATCAAGCACGGTGGCTGGAATCGAGGCGCAAATAGGCGTTTTGTACTACATGATGGGGCGTTATTCGGAGTCGTATAACAGCTTGAAGGCGGCCATTGCAAAGCTACGAGTGATCGGTGAGAAAAAATCGGCTCTCTTCGGGGTTGCTTTGAACCAAATGGGGCTCGCGTGCGTTCAAATTAACTCGATAAATGAAGCCGCGGATCTTTTCGAAGAAGCAAGAGGCATTCTCGAGACTGAGTACGGCCCTCATCATCCCGACACCCTCGGGGTTTATAGCAATCTAGCCGGTACTTATGACGCCATGGGCAGGTATTGTATCTTCACTCTTAAACACTACCTATTAGGCGTTTTCAAACGATTTACAAAAGAAACGTTTTCAGTAAATAAGATTTTGAAAAGAAAAAAATATATATAAAAATCAGTCAAATCACCAGTCTAGTTTGTGGGGTCAACTTGTCTGATCCGTACCAGACTGTTTCAAATAGGCTCAACTAGACCAGTTATGTAACCAGTTCCGAGATTCAGTGATCAGTCCAGTCCAGTCATAAGAGTGTGTTTTAACTAGAAAGTAAATGGTTATAACTTATGAATTACATATTTGATAAGTACGATTAATATAATCATAACAACCGTGTGTTATAAGTTTATAATCAAATAACAAGACGCATAAAGTATTTTTAACAATGTTATAGGTGGAACGATGCGATCGAGATATTAGAATACGTTGTCGGTATGAGAGAGGAGAAGCTCGGGACCGCGAACCCGGATGTAGAGGACGAGAAGCGGCGGTTAGCGGAGCTGCTCGGCGACGTGGGGCGAAACCGGAACAAGAAATCACTGTCACTTGAATATCTACTTGACGCCTAATTGATATCGTTTTCAAAATGTATGTTGGATAGTCCGTCGTTACATTTAGGGTTGGGGTTTCATTTTCTATTGTTGTTGTTGCACCAAATTATGGTGTTAGAATGCTTTTGCTTCAGATTTTGTGTTAAATAAATAAATAAGTAAATAAAAATTAATGGGGATTTGTTACTTGCATTTAGTGATGGTAACATATGTAGTAATTCTGAAAATGATGTCCCAAAATACTTGACTCGTAATCTTTCTTGTAAAAAGAAAATATTGATACGAAACTAATCTGGAAATTAAAAAAGTGTACTACATATATCAATTTAAAACGGAAGTAAACTTTTATTTAAGAGTAAATTGCCAAAAATCGTCGCTAAGGTTTGAACATGTTTGTCATTTTCATCCAAAACAACTTTTTTGTACGATATAGTCCTTCACTTTTGGGATTTTTTTTATCATTTTCATCAAAACATCTAATTTGCTTTATTTTTTCTTTTAAAGATTTTGATGAAAATGACAAAAAAGAACCCAAATCTCAGGGACGACTTTGACAAAAAAAAATCAGATGTTTTGATAAAAAAGACAAAAGATCCCAAAAATAAAGGATTATACAGTACAAAAAAGTTGTTTAGGATGAAAATGACAAACATACTAAACCTAAAAGACGATTTAGAAAATTTACTCTTTATTTAAATACAAGATACCGTGAAAATCACTATCGATTATATTTATACTTGTTACTTAGGATTGACGTAATTTTTCACGTGAAGCAACCCAAGTCTTTTAATAATGGTATTGTTGTCAAATTTGAGTTTCTACGTGTTATAATATTATTTATGAGGTTAGAACTTCGTGTATTATACACTGATTTTACATAAATATAATTGTATATAAAAAAGATATATATTTAAAAAAAACTCATGTATTGAACGTTTTGAATAAAATATAATGTCATATGTTAAACACATACAATCGTTAAGATTTATCCTTTAAATATGAACTTTGATATAATATTTACTTATTATAACATTTTACTTTGTTTTTTAATTTATTATTAGGTTAAAAACACATGTGTACATGAGGTTGAATCCCCTTTTATGATACATTCAATTATGAGATACAATGATTTTAGTTAGTTTTATGCACCTTCATGCTTATTAATTTATTTCATTCATAAAACACTCGTCTCAAATTTGTATTCAAGAGAGTTAACGGTACAAAAAGATGGAGATCGATCCCCACGTTTTTATATATTTCATTATTTTTATGAATCAAACCGTAAAATCGAGAACTAAATTCTCTTTGAATGAAATATAATTGTTAAATTTAAAAATGGTGTTCTTTCTAAATGTTGATGGAATATGCAATAAATGATAAGTTTAAACCAATTATAACAGTACGCCTAACATTACAAAGGTTAAACTAAGTTGTCTAAATTTGACATTTGAAAGAATTGTGCGACTATAATGGTGAGTCCAAACCATTATAGCGATGCGTCTAAAAACACCTATAATTTGATAAAAGCATATGCCCGGACCTAGAATAATAATACAATATCAAACGCGAACCTTTGATTCCTAATTTACCATAATTTCAATTACCAAACTCCAAAGTATATATTGTCACACCCCGACCCGCAGCGGAATAAGAGTCGGGGCATAATTGGGTTATCACCAAAGCTCATGATGTTTACTAAAATGTTTCATATTTATTAAATTCGAATTACAACTTTAAAATTCAAAACAAGTTCATACAATTACAAGGAAAAAGAAACTAAGTAAAACATTCCAAAGCCTAAACTGATTTAATCTTCTAGGCCGTCCTATATGTTTCTTGCTTCAACTGGATCACCTGTATCATGTGTAAAATGGGGGATTTTGGGTCAACAAAAGTTGGCGAGTGAACCTTGTTAAAAACATTTGTTATTGATTTCTTGTTGTATTTAATATGGAAAAATTGTGCAATAATCATATGTGAGCAAACGTACATAAACAAACAAACACAAACCACCTTGAATGAGTATATGACATGAATGATAATGTATATGTTGGCAACGTCACGTTCCGCTCATAGGTAATGGGGAACGGACGAGCCTATGATGATGTATGTGAGATCAAGGCTCGATCAAACGGAGCCGATCGAAATGAGGCACCTGTACTCAACCCGTCTCACACGGGGAGCTGTTGGGCCTGATGAAATGTATGTACTGAAAATGATAACTTTAAACTAAACATAATCCACACAACAACTGATACATATTGGATACACATTTGATCATGGATATGATGGATGCACAAGTGTGTAAATATAATAACTAATTAAGCGACACATGATACACCCCAAAATGTGATTAAAACGGGGAATTGGTGGAGATTCACTCATATTGGGTGCGTTTTTTTGATGATGTTGAATACGCACGAGTTTCGGGATTTGATCGACAAGGATAAACTAACCTAAAATAATAACGAAATGGTTCGGTAAATAAGTGGATTTTATTAACAATTTTAATAGGATTTTTTTTTAGATTTATTTTTGGAGTTAAGTAATTTTTCTAACTTTAAAAAAATATTATTTTTAAGTATTTTTAATTGATTTTTAAATTAAATAAATAAATAAATAATAATAAAAAAAATTGACTTTTTGGTTGACCGTTGACCGGCCGTTGACCAGACCGTTGACCGGTCGGACTGTGGTCTGAGTGTGCACTGAGTGAGGTTCGAACCCGGGACCTCTCGTACGCGTGCACGCAGCTCTACCAACTGAGCTACGTGTCTAACCCGAAATATTCTATGTTTTAATTATATATATATATACTAATTAAGTGTTAATTTATTTGGTTTATATTAAAAGGATTTTAAATGTTTGAACCGGTTGCAGGGAAGCCGGATCGAACTCGGGTCCTTTGGTTTGTAAGCGCACAGCCCAACCAGTTGGGCTGTGTGTCTTATCTGTTTAACTTACGGTTTATATTAATCTTATAAACATACTGGGACCTGTTCTGATTCAGTTTTAAAAAAATTGGTTTTAATTCGGAAAGTCGGTGCGTTTGTAAGGTTCGAACTCGTGACGTGCGCTATGTGTTTGCACACAGTCCACCGCTAGACTGTGTGACTAACCCGGTTTAATAAGTTGTTTTAATTATACTTATATACAATGTTTGACTTCGACTTCTTCATTTATGAACACAGACAAACGATATCCGACTGTTCTGGTTTAAATCATTCGTCGGACATATAAGTGGTTGAAATGTAATGGATAAAAAGAGTTAAGGAATCGAATTTACCGAACAGACTGTTTTTCTCAGAATTCCGGCAATGGTCGTCGACTCTGATTTGTGAATTCCGTCTGATTGAATCAATTAACAGTTTTGATCGATGAGTTGTGAAATTGAGTTACTAAACAAGGATTATCAGAGGGCTTAGATGTTTGTACCGATTCACAGCGTGAATTCGGAAATTTTCAGAGATTTTCCGGCGAGTACAGATTATCCGGCAACGTCGTCTGGGACCGATTCTGGTTGAAGGATTGAAGTTAGTATAAGTCTAACAATGGATTGAAAATGAAAGAATCGAGAAATTTACCGATTTGATGTATGTCTCGGTTTTCCGGCGAAAGTCCGGCAATACAGAATATCTCCGGCGAGTGTAAAGGCTTCGAGAAATTGTGCGATTTTGAGCGAAAATATTACCAGAGACTTGGGTGTGTATTTATAGGGAAGAATCAGGATGAATTGAGTCCGAATTTGGTCTTGATTCATGGTCAAGGTTTTCTCCGGCGGTTATGACTGAGATCGCGGGATTAGACATCGGTTATAACCGATGTCGAGGTTAATACACGCGTTAAGTCAAAGGAAACCGTCGATAATTGGCGAAATCGTCGGTAATTCCGGCGACTGCGGATTGGGCGCGCTGATGACTGAATTCGATTTCGAGTTTTATTATAAATGTTATTTGTTTTAATAGATAACACAAATGAGTCAAGTGGCGGAGTGGTTGGGTGTTGCTTGTTTCTTCCGGCTGACCCGGGTTCGAAACCCGGCAGCCTCTTTTCTTTTTTATTTACTTTATTTTTACTTTTTAATAATTATAGTTTCTAAATTCTAAAATGTTTATTAATTATGTATTGTTTAAAATTGAAATTAATCATTAATACGCAACGAAATTTTTATAACTTGATATTCGATTAATAAACGAAGCAGGTTTTGGAAACCCGTTTTTCGACGGATGTTACAGTATCCCCTACTTTTAGAAATTTCGTCCCGAAATTTAAGTAGTATTGGTAACAGGAAAAAGATGTGGGTATTTCTCGCGCATCGAGTCTTCATGTTCCCAAGTAAACTCAGGTCCTCGTTTCGACTCCCAGCGTACCCTGACAATTGGAATACGACTTCGTCTTAAACGTTTCTCTCCGAAGTCCATAATTTCTACTGGTCTTTCAATGAAATGCATAGATTCATCGACTTGAATGTCTTCTAGAGGAATATGGAGGTTTTCATCGGCGAGGCACTTCTTCAAGTTTGATACATGGAATGTGGGATGAATTCTGTTGAGCTCTTCTGGTAGGTCAAGCTTGTATGCTACAGGTCCTACTCTTTCGAGTATGTTGAAAGGTCCTACGTAGCGTGGTGCTAGCTTGCCCTTCTGGCCAAAACGAACCACTCCCTTCCACGGTGATACTTTTAAAAGTACTTGGTCACCAATGTTAAACTCCAAGGGCTTTCGTCGTTTAACTGCATAACTCTTTTGACGACTTTGTGACGCTAGAAGATTGTTTCGAATTTGATGGATCTTGTCTGTTGTTTCTTGAATTAATTCTGGACCGGTGATTTGTGCTTCTCCAATTTCGTGCCAACATATCGGTGATCGGCACTTACGACCATATAAAGCTTCGAAAGGTGCCATGCCGATACTGGAATGATAGCTGTTGTTGTATGAAAATTCAACTAATGGTAGATGAGCGTCCCAATTCCCCTTGAAGTCTATGACACATGCTCGAATCATGTCTTCAAGAGTTTGGATGGTGCGTTCAGATTGTCCATCAGTTTGAGGATGAAAAGCGGTACTGAGGTCTAATCGTGTACCCAAGGCGGCTTGTACGGCTTGCCATGTTCGTGAAGTGAAACGACCATCACGGTCTGAAATGATGCTTAAAGGTACACCATGACGGCTTACAATCTCGCTGATATAGATACGAGCTAACTTCTCGTTCTTGAAGTCCTCGCGGATCGGAATAAAGTGAGCTGATTTTGTAAGACGATCAACGATTACCCATATTGTGTCATACCCACTGGAGGTGCGAGGTAACCCGGTAATGAAGTCCATGGTTATGTTTTCCCACTTCCATACAGGTATTTCAGGTTGGGTTAGAAGTCCTGAAGGTCTCTGATGTTCAGCTTTTACTTTGGAATAGGTAAGGCACTTAGATACAAAAACAGCAATATCCTTTTTCATTCCAGGCCACCAGTAGGTGTATCGAAGGTCTTGATACATCTTGTCGGCTCCTGGGTGTATAGAGTATCGTGTTTTATGCGCCTCATTCATAAGAAAATCACGAAGGTTATTGTGATCGGGAATCCATATGCGATCTAGATAGTACAGAATACCGTTGGATTTGGTTTCGATTTTAAGTTATGCTCCACAAGACAGCTCATTGCGTACGTCGTTTTCTGTTACAGAAACATGTTGAGCTTCTCGGATTTGATCTTTGATGTCAGTTATGATTTGCGAACATAGAAGACGAATGGAGTTCGCATAACCCTTTCGACTGAGCGCATCGGCCACCACGTTTGCCTTGCCAGGATGATACCGAATTTCACAGTCGTAGTCATTAAGAAGTTCGACCCATCTTCGTTGCCTCATATTCAACTCCTTTTGGTTAAAGATATGTTGGAGGCTCTTGTGGTCAGTGTATATTTCACACTTGGTACCGTAAAGGTAATGTCTCCATATCTTGAGAGCGAACACAACGGCTCCAAGTTCCAGGTCGTGGGTGGTGTAGTTCTTCTCATAAACTTTGAGTTGCCTAGAAGCATAGGCTGTCACTTTTCCTCTTTGCATCAGTACACAGCCTAGTCCTTGCCCTGACGCGTCGCAATAAACCACGAAGTCATCACAACCTTCAGGAAGTGTGAGGATAGGTGCGTCACAGAGTTTTTGCTTTAGAGTTTGGAAGGCTTCTTCTTGTTTAGGTCCCCATATGAAGGGTTTCCCTTTATGAGTCAAAGCCGTGAATGGTACAGCAATACGGGAGAAATTTGCAATGAAACGGCGATAGTAACCAGCCAAACCAAGAAATGATCTTACTTCGGTAGGGGTACGTGGCGCTTGCCAGTCCTGTACTGCTTTGATCTTTGTGGGGTCGACATGTATTCCCTTGTCATTGACGACATGTCCAAGGAATTGTACCTCTTTTAACCAGAATTCGCATTTGGAGAATTTGGCGTAGAGCTTTTCATTCCTTAAGAGTGTAAGGATGAGTCGAAGGTGTCGTTCATGATCAGATTTAGACTTTGAGTAGATGAGAATGTCGTCGATGAAGACTATGACAAAGCGGTCGAGATAGGGTTTGCATACCCTATTCATTAGATCCATGAATACGGCTGGGGCGTTGGTTAATCCAAATGGCATGACCATGAATTCGTAATGACCATAACGAGTTCGGAAGGCGGTCTTTGGGACGTCTTCTTCATGTACTCTGAGTTGATGATATCCAGAACGAAGGTCGATTTTTGAAAAACAGGTGGCGCCTTGAAGTTGGTCTAGAAGGTCATCGATGCGAGGTAATGGGTAGCGGTTCTTGACCGTTAACTTGTTGAGTTCTCTGTAGTCGATACACATGTGAAACGTTCCATCTTTCTTCTTCACAAACAGAACAGGTGCACCCCATGGCGATGAGCTAGGACGTATGAATCCTTTGTCAGTCAGCTCTTGCAGTTGACTGGCCAGCTCTTGCATTTCTGATGGGGCTAACCTGTAAGGAGATTTTGCGACTGGTGTAGCGCCAGGTATAAGATCAATGCGGAATTCGACTTCCCTCATGGGAGGAAGTCCTGAGATGTCGTCGGGAAAGACTTGTGGGAATTCTTTCACTACAGGTATATCTTCTAGTTTATTCTCCTTGTTTCCCTTCTTGACTACGTGAGTTAGGAATGCGACATAGTTCTTGCGGAGATATTTTCGGGCTTCAAGACAGGACATTAATTTGAGTCCTTTCGAAGGGGTTTCTCCAAAGATTCGTAGGGTTTGACCGTCTGTAAGAGGAATGCGAATGAACTTTTCGCGGCATACTACTTCAGCATGATGTTGGCTGAGCCAGTCCATACCGATTATAATGTCGAAACTTCCCAACTTCATAGGAATGAGGTCAACTGGAAAATCGTGATCGTTTAAAGTGAGGGTACAATTTCGTATAATAGAGTTTAATGAGACCGGTTTTCCGTCAGCAACTTCCACCGTTATGGATTCCATGAGATTATCACGAGTTTGGTTGAGGATGGGTTCAAATTCTAAGGACACAAAAGTCTTATCCGCGCCAGTATCAAATAACATGGATGCATAACTACCATTGATGAGAAACGTACCGTTAACCACGTTGTTGTCAGCCCTAGCTTGATTGGCGTTGATGTTGAAAGCTCTTCCTCTAGCAGGTGGAGGAGCTTGGTTAGCTTGGTTCACCGGATTTGCATGAGCTTGGGCATGAATGATGTTCACCAAGCGTGGACAAGTGTTTCTAAAGTGATTTGGGTCTCCACAGTTGTAACAAGTCCGCATGGGTTGCATCATGGGGTAGTGGGGTTGGTAGTAGGATTGGGCCGTATGTTGTGTAGGTGGTAGAAGTAAGGGTTGTTGGGCTTGACCCACTATCTGATGGTGGGTTTGGGTTGAGGGTTGGTTGCGGTTCATTCGCTGAAGTGTGCGACAGGTTTGGGTGGTGTGACCTGCACGGCCACAGCTGGTGCAATGTTGGCAGGAGTGTTCGGGAAAGTGATGGTATTGGCAACGGTTGCTTTTTGGGTATGGGCCGGAGTACGGCTTTTTATATGGTGCAGCTGAGGGGGCAATTTGGGTGATGGGTGTAGTAGTGATTGGGGGGTTTGTTTGTTGACAGCAAAGTTTCTGTTGTTTCGCTTCCTTTTACCAGTAAACTTCGAGGAGGAGCCAGAATGGTTTGAAGTTTGAGCCTCAATGGGGGCTTTCTTTTTCTCCTCCTTGAATTTACCGTTTTGGATGCGATTCTCGGTAAGTTCGGTAGCTAGTTCCATTGCGGCTTCAAGTGTCGCAGGCGAAGTGCTTAGAACTGAGTCTTGAATTTTCGAGGGGAGGCCTCGAATGTAGTGTTCAACCAAGCAGTACACTGGGGTGAACAAGTTGGGGATCATTTGGTTTAGCTCGAGAAATCTTTTGTTGTAGGAAGCATGATCTCCTTCCTTCTGCTTTAACGAGTGGAATTCATCTTCTAACTTTTGATTTCGCTTCTTAGACAGAAGCGTCTTGTCATTATTTCCCTTAACTCTTCCCATGTTAAGGCCATAGCATCTTCGACTCCTCTCTTACCCTTCTCTGTGTTCCACCAGGTCAGGGCTACCCCAAATAGTCTCCCGGTTGCATAACGTACATTGCGATCCTTGGGACAATCGCAATTGAGGAAGGTGTTCTCCATTTCCTCAAACCAGTGGAGGAGAGCAGTGACACATTCGGTCCCTTCATACTTTGGGGGATCGCAAGACTTGAAATGTTTGTAGGAGCACTTTTTGGAGGGAGGGTTGTCGACGTTCTGGTTTTCTTGGTTGGGAGAGTTGATGGGATTCGCGGTGAGAGCTTGTTGGACTTGAATTACGATGTCAGGAAGCACCGCGGCCATTTGTTTTGCAATTTGGGTGGCCAAGCGTTCGTTTGACCTTCCTGACTTTCTACCTCCACGTAGTTGCCTAGCCGACATCTACAGGAACATACATAGGAAAATTTGTGAGTTTAAGGAGTCTTTTTAGGTGTCATCTGTCGTTAAGAAAAAAAAATAACATAATCATCAATAATGCAACTACATCCATAGGATGTCTTGGGTTTACTCATGTTTGGGCCTCCAATGTCCCCCATACCATCGCCTGTATAATCATGTGGGCCCCCATGACTATTGGCTTAGTAGGATTCTCATTGGTGTTGGCGGTTTAACACTCGCATCACCCGAATGAAAACCATGAAATATGTTTGCGAGATGTATGGTAGGAGGTTGTCCAGGTATAGACACAATGACAACTCAAAGTGGGGTTAGCTCACACGACGTTTGGTATAGCATGCTTTGGCCTAATAGGTCCTTCGTACTCTCATCGTTAGTCCCCAGGTAGGTAAACTGGTCCTTTATTTTGGATTTATACGAATGCCAAGCCTAGACAGGACGTTCCGACTACCGGTACTCGTACCCTTCCAGTTACTACATGCCCGTCATGAGAACTTACTTTGATGTGATTTGAAAATACAAAAATCGTTGTAAAAATCATAGGAATTGTGAGGTGTGTGCTCTCATGGATATGGTATGTTATGAGGATATGATTCATGATAAGCATTGTATAATAATATGTACTTATAAACATGCTTGCATAACATTGAATGTAACAATAAACATAAATCATATAAACATCATGAATTTTGCATGTAACACATAAACAATTAAAAATTTTAATCAACTATAGTATAAGCTCTAAGGGTCTAATAACCTATCCTATGTCCCTATAGTCATGGCTCTGATACCAATCTTTCACACCCCGACCCGCAGCGGAATAAGAGTCGGGGCATAATTGGGTTATCACCAAAGCTCATGATGTTTACTAAAATGTTTCATATTTATTAAATTCGAATTACAACTTTAAAATTCAAAACAAGTTCATACAATTACAAGGAAAAAGAAACTAAGTAAAACATTCCAAAGCCTAAACTGATTTAATCTTCTAGGCCGTCCTATATGTTTCTTGCTTCAACTGGATCACCTGTATCATGTGTAAAATGGGGGATTTTGGGTCAACAAAAGTTGGCGAGTGAACCTTGTTAAAAACATTTGTTATTGATTTCTTGTTGTATTTAATATGGAAAAATTGTGCAATAATCATATGTGAGCAAACGTACATAAACAAACAAACACAAACCACATTGAATGAGTATATGACATGAATGATAATGTATATGTTGGCAACGTCACGTTCCGCTCATAGGTAATGGGGAACGGGCGAGCCTATGATGATGTATGTGAGATCAAGGCTCGATCAAACGGAGCCGATCGAAATGAGGCACCTGTACTCAACCCGTCTCACACGGGGAGCTGTTGGGCCTGATGAAATGTATGTACTGAAAATGATAACTTTAAACTAAACATAATCCACACAACAACTGATACATATTGGATACACATTTGATCATGGATATGATGGATGCACAAGTGTGTAAATATAATAAATAATTAAGCGACACATGAAACACCCCAAATGTGATTAAAACGGGGAATTGGTGGAGATTCACTCACATTGGGTGCGTTCTTTTGATGATGTTGAATGCGCACGAGTTTCGGGATTTGATCGACAAGGATAAACTAACCTAAAATAATAACGAAATGGTTCGGTAAATAAGTGGATTTTATTAACAATTTTAATAGGATTTTTTTAGATTTATTTTTGTGAGTTTAAGGTCATTTTCTAACTTTAAAAAAATATTATTTTTAAGTATTTTTAATTGATTTTTAAATTAAATAAATAAATAATAATAAAAAAAATTGACTTTTTGGTTGACCGTTGACCGTTGACCGGCCGTTGACCAGACCGTTGACCGGTCGGACTGTGGTCTGAGTGTGCACTGAGTGAGGTTCGAACCCGGGACCTCTCGTACGCGTGCACGCAGCTCTACCAACTGAGCTACGTGTCTAACCCGAAATATTCTATGTTTTAATTATATATATATACTAATTAAGTGTTAATTTATTTGGTTTATATTAAAAGGATTTTAAATGTTTGAACCGGTTGCAGGGAAGCCGGATCGAACTCGGGTCCTTTGGTTTGTAAGCGCACAGCCCAACCAGTTGGGCTGTGTGTCTTATCTGTTTAACTTACGGTTTATATTAATCTTATAAACATACTGGGACCTGTTCTGATTCAGTTTTAAAAAAATTGGTTTTAATTCGGAAAGTCGGTGCGTTTGTAAGGTTCGAACTCGTGACGTGCGCTATGTGTTTGCACACAGTCCACCGCTGGACTGTGTGTCTAACCCGGTTTAATAAGTTGTTTTAATTATACTTATATACAATGTTTGACTTCGTCTTCTTCATTCATGAACACAGACAAACGATATCCGACTGTTCTGGTTTAAATCATTCGTCGGACATATAAGTGGTTGAAATGTAATGGATAAAAAGAGTTAAGGAATCGAATGTACCGAACAGACTGTTTTTCTCAGAATTCCGGCAATGGTCGTTGGCTCTGATTTGTGAATTCCGTCTGATTGAATCACTTAACAGTTTTGATCGATGAGTTGTGAAATTGAGTTACTAAACAAGGATTATCAGAGGGCTTAGATGTTTGTACCGATTCACAGCGTGAATTCGGAAATTTTCAGAGATTTTCCGGCGAGTGCAGATTATCCGGCAACGTCGTCTGGGACCGATTCTGGTTGAAGGATTGAAGTTAGTATAAGTCTAACAATGGATTGAAAATGAAAGAATCGAGAAATTTACCGATTTGATGTATGTCTCGGTTTTCCGGCGAAAGTCCGGCAATACAGAATATCTCCGGCGAGTGTAATTGCTTCAAGAAATTGTGCGATTTTGAGCGAAAAGATTACCAGAGACTTGGGTATGTATTTATAGGGAAGAATCATGATGAATTGAGTCCGAATTTGGTCTTGATTCATGGTCAAGGTTTTCTCCGGCGGTTATGACTGAGATCGCGAGATTAGACATCGGTTATAACCGATGTCGAGGTTAATACACGCGTTCAGTCAAAGGAAACCGTCGATAATTGGCGAAATCGTCGGTAATTCCGGCGACTGCGGATTGGTCGCGCTGATGACTGAATTCGATTTCGAGTTTTATTATAAATGTTATTTGTTTTAATAGATAACACAAATGAGTCAAATGGCGGAGTGGTTGGGTGTTGCTTGTTTCTTCCGGCTGACCCGGGTTCGAAACCCGGCAGCCTCTTCTTTTTTATTTACTTTATTTTTACTTTTTAATAATTATAGTTTCTAAATTCTAAAATGTTTATTAATTATGTATTGTTTAAAATTGAAATTAATCATAAATACGCAACGAAATTTTTATAACTTGATATTCGATTAATAAACGAAGCGGGTTTTGGAAACCCTTTTTTCGACGGATGTTACATATATATATCTACTCATAATACTCGGGATATAACTTTATGATTATATAAAAAAATAATTTATCATTATCTTAATTTTGTTTAAAATTATTTATAGGAAAATAAATATTTATTCTTATCTAATTTTTTGTTTAAAATTACTATTATTATTTAATATAATAAGAGATAAATAGGAAAATTAGTTGGGAGAGCACCAGAAGGTGACACGTGTCCAAAAAAGATTTTCATTTATTAGTATAGAAAGATGTTAAACGCGGCGGGTAGAAATTTAAAATGACTCGATTTTACCGTTATTTAATCCGACTTGTTTTCAAACAAAACTTACGTCAAAACGTTTACCAGCAAAAAACATATATAAAATAAGCACGAAATGTATCATATTTGACATGATTCATTGCCGAAAAATTACGTCAAAGCGTAAACCAACTTGGTTTTATATCGAACGAATTTACGAAAAAGCATACCGAAACGTATTTTAAAAAAAGAACGTAAGAAAATAGTGTTTTTTAAGTTAAAGAAAGATACCGTGCGTCACAACAGCGTTGAAAACGTAAAGTAACTCAAACTTACATACCGTTTAGTGAAAACGTATGATATTTGACCGACTCATTTTTGAACAAAATTTATGACAAAACGTAGATTATTTACGTAATAACGTAAACCAACTTGAATCTATACCGATATATACTTGAAAAGAAACCCCCCCCCCTCCCCCCCCCAAAAAAAAAAAACAACAAATCACTTTGCTATATTGATTTGCCTTTTGAGATTGTTGTATATAGAATAGAATGTGATCGGGTGTATTAGGCGGTTCAACCGGGAGTATCAGACAGTTTAACTGGTTATACCGGACAGTTCAGCCAGTACAATCAGCCGGTTTGAACCGGTTTTTAAAACATTCAATCTTAGCTTCTCTCTTATGTATCAAATTATTTATTTCATGTAATATTTGAATCGGTAAAGTTATTAATCTAAAAGTATGCAATTATAGTTTGGCTATTAACCAACATTTTATCATGTTACCAACATGACCTGTTAAGTTGCAATATCTTATAACTTGTAAGATAACTATAGGTGTTCATTATTGGATTAAGATAAATCAAAATTAAAACCAAACCTAATCTGAAGTTGTGATAACTGGGCCGAACTGAATAACCCAAAAACCAATTTGACAAGCACCCTGAATATTAGTTAAGTATTTGTGGACTTGCCAGTTGCGATTACTATTATAGTATTCTTACTTCAAAACACATACAAATGTATTTTATGCAAATTTAAGTGTAATAATAATGATTTAGTATTTTATTTTTCATTTTTCTTTTTTATACAAATTTAAAATATAATGATTTAGTATTTTGTTTTTCATTTTTTCTTTACCTGCCACTTGTTTGTAATCTGTTTCTTCGGTATTTTAATGAAAGAAGACTAAATGGGTATTTATATAGGCAATATTATCTTATTTTTGACATGAATTAATTTTAAGGGTTATTGGATTTTACCACCCTCAACTATTGGCTATTGACCGTTGTCACCCTCAACTAACACTTTGAAGTGCGACACCTCCAACTTGATACTTAGTGTGTTATGGCACCACGTTGTTAACTTAGTACTAACTTGGTTAGTTTTATTTTGCTGACGTGACCCTTTTTTGATGACATGGCTTGTTTTTTATGAGGTGTAAAAATATATATTGATTCTAGTTATTATTCCCAATTAAATTAATTATATCTATATCCCACAATTATGAAAGAAATTCACCTAGATTCATTTCTCTGAATAAAATTCAGTATCTCTAATCATCAAACCACACACCACCTTCACCTCCGGCAATGACTCACCCCGCATTGTGACACATTCACCACACCTCCCCCAAACACCACTACAATCTTCGGTCATCATCAATCAAACTCACACAATCTCCTCCGTCAATCGACCTTCCACTTCAAACTCTAACTGTTAAAATAAAAGGCAACAAGTAATTCATGTTGCTACATGACTTGTGGATCGTGTTAGAAAGTTGTTATTTGATTATGTTAAGTTGTTATTTGATCAAGGGTGTTAAGTGTGCAGGTTTAAAAGTCAAAGGAGTTATGTGTTTATCGCAGAGGGCTATTGAGTACAAGATGGATACTTGAGGGATCATTTGTGAAAGTATCTTTTGGCTGGATATAAAAGGGATGAGTTTTAGGGTTTTCTCATAACACTCTTCCAGATCATTCTGTTGTCTCTCTCGTGCTGCATACGATTAGGGTTTGTATAGTTGTTTAGTTGTGATCTTGTGATCTTTGTGATCTCGTGTGTGAGATCCTTTGTATACGGGTTGTGTAGATCAATTGATTATCATCAGTTGATCATCTCTTTCTTTGTATTGTTTATAGATCTCACAATTTGTGAGATCAAAGGGTATCTGGGGGTGTTTTCTGGTTTGGGTAATAATAAGATTTTGGTCACCGTTTTAATCGCTTATTTGGTGTTTTGTGTTGATTGTCTTAGTATTTCTTGTTGTTTTGAATCATATACCATAGATTTTGACATGGTATCAGATCCTAGGATGGCTCTTGGTTACTGATCTTGTTTGTTCCGCTGTGAGTGTTAGGGTTTCTGTGGAAGATCTGTTCCTTGGGAATTGTGCTGGTCAAGATCCGGAGAAGTTGAAAACCCTAGTTAGGGTTTGAAGTGTGTTTTGAAGATCTCTCATCTTTCTCTGCCTGTGTTGGTCTCTGAAACTGAGTTTCAGGGCAAACTAACCAGGTTGTATTTGTTTTCTTGATCCTTGTTTGTAACCCTAGAAGGTTACAGACAGAGATCTGCTTGGAGGGAGTTAAACGCTGTTGTAAGATTGTTCTCATTCCTTTCTTATTAGTTTGTTTGTATTGTATTAGTTGATGCCAGAGTAGTGAGGACTGGTTTTATTGTTGATATTGATTGTGTCTGTTGGTGTGCACCTGTGTTAAGATTGTCCTGGCACCTGTTGAGTGATGAACCAGGAATCTGGCCTTTGAAACAGCTTGCAGTTGGGTCCTTAGTGTATTTTTTGTGTTGTTGTTACATCCTGTTCTGTCTATTGTTAGTTTTTTATTGTTCGTGACTGTTTAAAAATGGGTGATGATAATGCTAGTTCCTCTCAAACTAAAATAAGTAGGTTGGACTTACGTGACCCTTTGTATCTTCATCCTAGTGATTCTTCTGCTTTAACACTTGTTAGTATCAAGCTTAAGGTTACAGAGAATTATGCTGTGTGGTCTAGTGCTACGAAACTTGCATTAGAGGCTAAAAACAAATATGGATTTATAGATGGAAAGTGTATTAAATCTGAAGATGATGAAGTTCTTGCTAACCAATGGGATCGGTGTAATTCAGTAGTTCTTACTTGGTTACTGAATTCTATTTCTGAGGAATTGTTTCTTGGTCAAGTTTTTTCAAGGTTGGCTTCTGAGGTTTGGGATGATCTTAAAGAATCTTTTATAAAGTAGATGGGTCTGTTGTATATGATTTGTACAAAAAAATTAATAGTATTTCACAAAATGGTAGTACTGTTTCTGAATACTATAATAGGATGACAACAATGTGGAAACAAATGGATGCCATGTTGCAGCTATCTTCCTGTTCTTGTCAGGCTGTAAAAGATTATACAGATTTTTCAATGCTTATAAAGTTAATGCAGTTCCTTATGGGGTTGGATGATGTGTATCAAGTTGTAAGAACTAATCTCTTGACCAAGGAACCAATTCCTACAGTTAAGGTAGCTTTTTCAATTGTTTCTAGAGAGGAATCACATAGGCTTACTAGTGGTGGGTCTAAAAACACAAAGTGTGTCTTTTGTGTCTAAAACAAATCAAGGTTTTGATTCTAGAAGGAGAGTCAATAGGGGTCCTAATCCTAACTTGAAATGCACTCATTGTAACATGATAGGGCACATTGTTGATAGGTGTTTTGAGATTGTCGGGTATCCACCTGGTTTTAAAAAAGGCCTAATAATAATCAGTCTAGCAAGGTGAATTTTGCTAATAATAATACTAAGTCTAATAATATGACTGGGTCATCTGTCTGTATGAGTGGGTCTAGTTCACCTTTTACTGTTGAGCAGGTTGCTAAGCTATTGAACTTAGTTGGGGAAAAGAATGGTGTGGATTCTCATAATCCTAATGTAGGAGGTGAGTGTTTTGGTAGTTCATCTCCTATTAATTGTTTAAGTTTTGGGAGTTTTGTCAGTTGTTTTCATTCAGTCAGTTTTAATAGTATGTATGGGTGGATTGTTGACTCAGGGGCTAGTCAACATATGGTAAAGTCTGATAAAAACATGATAAATGAAATTGATGTGTCTGAGTTTAATATAACAGTTGGTCATCCAAATGGAATAACTGTTAAGGTTATTAAAATTGGTGATTTAAAACTGACTGATGATATTCTTTTAAAAGATGTCTTTTTTGTTCCAGATTATTGTGTGAATTTGCTTTCTATACATAGATTGGCCAAGGATAATCATGCGTTTGTTGTGTTTAATGAAACAAGTTGTGTATTAAAGGATTCCAGTTCAAAGAGAGTCCTGATGGGTGGTAGACAAGATAGTGGTCTGTATTTTGTAGGAAATATTGGTAATACTGTTAGTGCTTGCTTTAATAGTTCTGTTCAATCTTTTTCATGGCATAGTAGGCTAGGGCACCCGTCTGATCAAGTTCTAGCTGTGTTGAAACAAAGGTTTAAATTAAAAACAAGTGATCATAGTCCTTGTGAAGTGTGTCATAGGGCAAAACAAGTTCGAGTCCCTTTTCCATTAAGTGAACATAAGTCTAAATTGTAGGTGATCTTGTACACTTAGACTTATGGGGTCCATATAGGGTTACAAGTTATGATGGGTTTAAATATTTTTTAACAGTAGTTGATAACTATTCTAGAGTTGTATGGTGTTATTTTCTGTCTAACAAAACAGAGGTTTTTGACAATTTAAAAGAGTTCTATGAGTTAATTTTGACTCAGTTCAAAACAAAAATTTAGGTCTTTAGAAGTGATAATGGAATTGAGTTTGTTAATAGTCAAATGGTCTCATTTTGTAAATCTAAAGGTATACTTCATCAGACAACTTGTTCTTATACACCACATCAGAATGGTGTGGTGGAGAGGAAACATAGACATTTACTAAACACAGCTAGAGCTTTGATGTTTCAGGGTGGTCTACCTTTAAGGTCCTGGTCAGATTATATTCGAACAGCTGTATATCTTATTAACAGGTTACCTTCTTATGTGTTGAATGGTAGAAGTCCTTTCGAAATGATGTTTAACTTTAGTCCCTCTTTGTCACATTTAAGGAATTTTGGGTGTTTATGCTTTAGTACAGTGTTAAATGAATCTGATAAGTTTGCTTATCATGCTGTTAAATGTGTGTTTCATGGTTATTCAAATATAAAAAAAGGGATATAAGTTGTGGAGTTTAGATAACAAAAAAATATTTTTTTTCGAGAGATGTGAAATTTTATGAATATGTATATCCTTTTAAGATAAAGTCTTTTGAAGAACAAGAAACTGTCTTTGATAAAAATCTTAATCACTTAAATTTTTTTGAAAGTATTTCATCTGAAATTCCTAGCATACCCAATGATGAAGAGGAGACACATGGTGCTCATGATCCTATTAGTGAAGTTCAGCAGCCATTGTCTTCCTCTACCATTGTCTTCCTCTACATCAGCCCTAATTCTGGTGATAGAACTCGTTCATCACCAGACCAGGAGAGCAGTAGTAGTCGGGGTTTGAATGACGGGACAGAGGACACTTCAGGATCACATGATGAGACCACCCAGATTGAGGGTTTTAGTAATGTTAGGAAGTCTTCTAGAAATGTGGTAATGCCTAAAAGATTTGATGACTTTGTTGTTGAGGGTAAGGTTAGATATGGTATAAAGAAAGTTGTTAGTTATGCTAATGTGTCTTTTGAAAACATGTGTTTTATTTCTTCCCTGAATAAAAGTGTAGAACCCACCACCTATAGTGAAGCAGTTAAAAATGAAAGGTGGGTTGAGGCGATGAATTGTGAGATGGAACCACTTTCTAGGAACAATACTTGGGAAGTGGTGGATCTTCCTAAGGGTAGAAAACCCATAGAGAGCAAGTGGGTTTATAAAATTAAGTACAAGGCCAATGGGAAAATAGAAAGGTATAAGGCTAGGTTAGTGGCTAAGGTTTAACCAAAGAGAAGGGATAGACTTTGGTGAAACTTTTTCACCTGTGGTAAAAATGGTTACTGTCAGGATTGTTTTGAAACTAGCTGTTAATAACAACTGGCCTTTATATCAAATGGATATAAATAATGCTTTCCTATATGGTACCTTGACTGAGGATGTCTATATGACATTACCTCAGGGTTATTTTTCAGATGATAATACTACAGTGTGTAAATTAATAAAGTCTCTATATGGGTTGAAACAAGCTCCTAGACAGTGGAACGAGAAGTTAACAAAAGTGTTAATATCAATGGGTTTGTTCAAAGTGTTTGTGATTATTCTTTGTTTGTTTTGTCTAAGTCTGATGTTTTATAGTTCTATTAGTATATGTTGATGACATAGTTGTAACTGGGAATAATAAAACTAAGATAGAAAGAATTAAAAGTTGTTTGAAAGAGAGTTTTCAAATTAAAGATCTTGGGTTGCTTAGATTCTTTAAGGAATAGAAGTTTTATATAATGAAAGTAGTATTTGTTTGTCACAAAGTAAGTACTGTCTTGAATTGTTAAATGATTTGGCTATTTGGGTTGTAAACCGGTTACAACCCCAATTGAGTTAAGTTTTCTTGTTACTAACAAGTGTGGAAAGGAACAAAAGGTTCTAGAAAATGTAAATGGCTTTCAGAGTTTAATTGAAAAGCTAATATACTTGTCATTAACAAGACCTGATATCGCTTATACTGTTCAGTTTTTAAGTTAATATATGCATAGTCCCTGGTCAGTCTCATCTGGACATAGCACTTAGATTGCTAAGGTACTTAAAATTGTCATCTGGAAAAGGTGTCAGTTTTAGAAGTCAGATAATATGGTTTTATCAGGATATATTGACTCTGACTGGGCAAAATGTCTTAAGACTAGAA
This sequence comes from Scalesia atractyloides, assembly GCA_947069175.1. NCBI lineage: Eukaryota > Viridiplantae > Streptophyta > Magnoliopsida > Asterales > Asteraceae > Scalesia > Scalesia atractyloides. The sequence continues at coordinate 69,454,897 of CAMTDV010000019.1, forward strand.
GGTCTGTTACTGGGTTTGGTATATTATTGGGTGATACTCTTGTTTCTTGGAAAAGCAAGAAACAAAGTGTAACGTCCAGGTCTACTGCAGAAGCTGAGTACAGAGCTATGTGCTCAGCTACCTGTGAAATAATGTGGGTCTTGAATTTGTTAACTGAACTAAAAGTGAAACATAGTTTACCAGTTAAATTATTATGCGATAGTAATCTGCTATTTCAATATCTCAGAATCCTGTATTTCACGAATGTACAAAGCATTTTGAAATTGATTTACATTTTTTGAGAGAGAAAATAGCAGCTGCCATTATTGAACCTGAGAAAGTTAATACTGAAGTTCAGTTAGCAGACATATTCACAAAGGGTCTGAGTGTCAGTCAACATCAAACTCTATGTGAAAGTTTGGGTTTATATGACATGTTTGCCATGTGAACTAAGGGGGCATGTTAAAATAAAAAGGCAACAAGTAATTCATGTTGCAACATGACTTGTGGATCGTGTTAGAAAGTTGTTATTTGATTATGTTAAGTTGATCAAGGGTATTAAGTGTGCAGGTTTAAAAGTTAAAGGTGTTATGTGTTTATTGCAGAGGGCTGTTGAGTACAAGATGGTTACTTGAGGGATCATTTGTGAAAGTATCTTTTGGCTGGATATAAAAGGGATGAGTTTTAGGGTTTTCTCATAACACTCTTCGAGATCATTCAATTGTCTCTCTCGTGCCGTGTACGATTAGGGTTTAATAGTTGTGATTTTATGATCTTTGTGATCTAGTGTGTGAGATCCTTTGTATACGGTTTGTTGTTTGATCAACATCTCTTTCTTTGTATTGTTTACAGATCTCACAATTTGTGAGATCAAAGGGCAACTGGGGGGTGTTTTTCTGTTTGGGTAATAATAAGATTTTGGTCACCGTTTTATCGCTTATTTGGTGTTTTGTGTTGATGTCTTAGTATTTCTTGTTGTTTTGAATCATATACCATAGATTTTGACACTAACCCTAGAAAAACCACAAAACAACAAAATCAATCATAAACTCATAACACCATAGTCAAAACCACTACAAACCTCCATTGCACCACTAGAACTCACCACCTCTGTCGCGTAGATCCGAAAACCGTCGCGATTGTCAGTTACTGCTCGGAGAACTTGAGTTCGCGTTGAAGTGTACAGTTACTGTTTATGATAAATAACTGAGAATTCAGATGCTAGTTGGAGATAGTATCTAAAACCGGTGGCGATTGGACAGTGTTGTAACGATGGCCGGAGCTGCGGCGAGATAAACTAAAGAAGGTGGTGGTTGCAGAGAGTCAAAGGAAGTTGGGAGAAAGATAAGAACTACGATGGTTGTGGCGGTGAGTTCATGGTGGTATGAGGTTGTGGTTGTGGCTGTAGGATGTGGTGGGGGTGATGGTGGTTGTGTTTTAGTGGGAGGAGAGGGGCGATGGTGGGGCTTGGGGTTTTATAAAAAAATGTTTTTATATTTATTTTTAATCAGTTTAAAAAAAACATATTTTTTAAATATAATTTTTTACACGACACGTCACCATGCCACGTTAGCAAAATATGGTCACGTCAGCAAAAAACCCTAACTGAGTTAGTGCAAAGTTAACAACGTGGTGCCATAACACACTAAGTGTTAACTTGTGGATGTCGGGCGTCAAAGTGTTAGTTGGAGGTGGCGCTGGCCAATAGCCATAGTTGGGATGATAAAATCCAATAACCATAGTTTTAAATATCCTTAAGCATCTTTATAGATTAATTACTATTATAGAATTAGAAAGTTTGTGAATGTGATTTGACCTTTCGATATTTTTTTTTGGTCAATTTTTGAGTTTTTTTATACTTTTATCCCTTAACTTTCTATAGACGTTATAATCAAGTTTTACGTGTTTATTTATATGTAAGTGTCGGTATAAATTCAAGTTGATTCACGTTTCGACGTAGATTTTTCCCGAAATGACTTGGTCAAATTGATTTACAATTAGTAAGCTGTGTAAATAGTGTTTTCATCATATTGTTTTTTTTTTACGTTTCCATTTACAATTAATTTAAAATCAGTCTATCCTGCTATTCAATTTAAATTTATTTTTATTGTTTTTAGTCGATGTAAAACATGTGTCGATATTCTTTTGAGCATATTTCTTTGGGTTGCTAAACTAAATCAAAATAGATATCGACCTAAACAACAGCAGCGTAGCACGGACAATATACTAGTTGCCAACTATATATCGTAAATATTCCTAAACTAAATTATACAAACAAAATAATATATTCATTAACATTAAACTAGTTATCCAGTTATTAGAATAAATAACCATAAACTAAAATCAAAACTTTCCTAAACATTTCAGAACTAATTATCAACTTAGATTTGAGTTAAGTCACACGTGCAATGATTTTCCAAGTAAACCTCAGATTACGTCCCTGTAGTAAACCCTTTTGATTGACACATCGAGTCCCTGTTTTGAATAAAATGTATGTTTGAGTCACCGACATTTCTAATTTACATCAATGTACCCTCTATTGTAAAACACCGTTAATATAAACCGTTAACCACTAACGGATGAAGGGCACAATGGTCTTTTCATCTCAATTACTTAATCACTTCAATTTCCAACCCCATTTCTTAACCCTATTAAATCAACCCCCTCTCATTTCACATCCACCTACACATCTTCACTCCCCCAACGATCAGCAATCACCACGACACTACCTCCTCAATCCCCGGGGATCACCACCTCCCCTGCCACCGTTTGGATAATAATAAATAATAAAAAAATAAAATAATAATAATAATAAAATAACAATAATATAATAATAAAATAATAATAATAATAATAAACAAGAAAATAATATAACTGGCCCTTGTGTCAATAGTCATGAGTGTTTTGCCGCTGCGTGTGATCGAAAAAATATATATGCCACCCTTCCACCGAATAACGGTGCGTTATCGCCGGAAATAGCCATGCTACTCCATACTGCAAAACAAAAATTAATAAAACCTTCACAAATGTTTTTAAGCTTACACTGTTTAGGTACACACCAACACATCCAAAATAAAAATAAAAATAAAAAGGAATGGAGAGGAAGGTTCTAGAATGCATTTCGAACTGTGCCACAATTTCAATTCAAAAGTTAGGCTCATTAATGATACGAAAATAAAAATTCACCCTAGAATAAGATTAATTTTTAATGGATAGATGGTGCAGTTAGGAACAAATAGTGACGTTATAGAATATTAGAAACAAGAAAACTAATGGATTTTTTTATAAGTACTGAGTATGAGATTATAAATGGAATAGGGAAAAATATATACATCTAGAAATTAGGGAAAGAACAACATTAACATTTAAATGGTTTAGACAACTAGGTTGTTGTTACAGAAATTTGAGTTCCCTAATATGTTCCCAAAATTAACAGTTATGTTCCCCAATACATTCTCAACCTCTTATGTTGTAACATTTGGTGTCTTGCACTATCAATATTGTCCACTTTGCTCCTGATAGGTTGTCCATCTAGAAACTCGCGGATTTGTTTTTGGTCGTTTCGGCGGAGACTTCCGAGGAGGTCACCATCCTAGTACTGCTCCCACCCGGCACGCTTAACTATGGAGTTTTCATATGCTCCACAATCAACTAAGCCTAAAACATGTTGGTGATTTAAGAGACAAGGCATATCTTATAAACCAAGAATCTATCTTGGCCACGGATGATGTGGGATTTGCCTAGTGTAACGTTTAGGGCTGGCATAACGGGTCAACCCGATCTGTTAAGACACAAACACGATAAGACACGAACCCGAAACACGTAAACACGAACACGACACGAAATCTTATCGTGTTAGATTTTGAAACACGAACACGAACCTGTTAATAAACAGGTTACACGAAATGACCTGTTAAGACACGAAAAATTTGCCAACATATCATATGACCTGTTTAAGACACGAACATGACCTGTTAAGACACGAACACGATCTGTTTAAAACACAAACACGACCAAATTTGGGAAGCTGTGAACCGAATTGGGAATTGTGGTGTTTGTGAGAGAGATTTAAAAATTAGGGTTTGGATTGTTGAAAAAGAACCGCGTGTGTTTGTGTATAATTCATCCCAGGTCCCACAATTGATGACCCCATGTCCAACCCACATATAATATTTTTTAATTTTTAGTTATTAACATGTACTTAACAGGTCTTAACAAGTTAACGAGTTTTAACCTGTTTAGACACGAAACATGTTAAGGTCTTATCGTGTCGACCTGTTTTAAACACGAAACATGTTAAGGTCAAACACGAAACATGATAACTTCGTGTAGGTTCGTATCGTGTTATCGTGTTCGTGTCAGAATTGTCAGCCCTAGTAACGTTCCGTATCTTTGTAACTCCTTTTGTTTTTATTTGATTCGTATTCTTGATTCAATCTTTATAATTCCGAGACTTGATTATAATGAAAACTACATTTTATATCATACTTATACAACCAAACTTGCATTATACGTAAATAAACACGAAATACGCGTTTTATACAAAACAAAACCATACTTGAAGTTATATTCGCTTTCGAATGTAATCATACGTGTTTTATACTTACACATACTTTCATACACCTTAAATACCCAAGAACATGCTCAATTACGAGTTTCCAGCTTGAAAAACCAATAAAATCAACCTCGGGGGAGGGGGTAAAATGAACATTTTGCAAAATTTTGGAAAACAATGCTTCTCCGCGCTACCCATAGAAGCACTAGTGTATTTTGCAAAAATTTCGAGACGATGTAACCTTTAGTAATGGAATGAATTTGGTATTTAAATTATTGTCACAATTATAGAGTTATGTTGTATTTGAATAATCTCGTTCGTCTCACTCAGATGTTTCCGCCATCGGTTGAGGTGTGATACCTAGGGTGTTACAATAACCCCCCCCCCCCCCATTAGGACTCATCATCCTCGATGAGGTTTAGCCGCACCATCCTGAACGAATCAGGAGTGGCTCTGATACCATTTGTAACATCCGGCTCCTCACACCACCAATATTGTCTGCTTTGCCCCTGATGGGTTGCTCATGCAGGAACTAATAGATTTGCTTTTGGTTGCTCTAGTGGAGACTTCCCAGGAGGTTACCCATCCTAGTACTACTCTCACTTAGGCACGCTTAACTATGAAGTTTTCATTTGCTCCAAAGTCAACTAAGCATAAAATGCGTTGGTGATTTAAGAGACGGGACATGTCTTATGAACCAATAATCTTTCCTAGCCACGAACGATGTGGGATTTGCCTTGGGTGTTACAATGGTCCATGTTAATCTTCTCGGTATTGGTATCGTTACATTTGTTCCCAACCTCTTATACGACTTGGGTTGTTTTTAGTTTGCCAGAAAAAATTGATCCATCACCGAAAATTGGTTATAAAACAGAGGGACTCAATGTGTCACTGAGTAAATAACACAGGGTTGTAATTGAAAGTGTAAATCATCCATTTCACCCTAAAACTAACAGAATGGTGATGTGATTAACAGTAGAAGGTACATAGATGTAAATTGGGAATGTTGGGGACTCAAACATCCATTTTTTTCAAAATAGGGACTCAATGTGTCAATCAGGGTTTACCACAGGGACACAATTTAAGGTTTACTCTAATATTCCAGCCTTGCCTAGACTAAAGCACTTGTTTCGATCCTCGTGAGGCCCCGTTGACGAGTGTTCATTCTTTCCCCACACATGTGGGGCATCATGGATATCAAGTTTACACAATAACAAACCCCCATCACAAGACGTGCCAAGGAAAAGTAAACTTAAAAGGCACATGATATCACACCACGTTCACAGTGCGCGTTGTACATGGCTTATATCTAAACCTAAATGACGCGCTGCAACAAATGTCTCGTCTCACGCATTGATGAAGAACGTAGAAAAATGTGGTACTTTGTGTGAATTGCATAATCCCGGGAACCATCGAGTTCTTGAGCGCAAATTTTCATATTCTGAAGATATAAAGTCATCTCTGAAATTATACAGTGTCACTCAACTATCGAATACACCCATAACAAATCACAAAAAAAAAACTTACTAATGTAATATGACACAAGCACTCCTGACATAAACTTGCGTCAGATTATTTTAGTTTTATAGCCATATTTGTGTCATTATTTTAGTTTTGAAAGATAATATGATTAGAGGAGATGGAAGCATAGGAGGACCTATTGTATTGGTACGGGGTCGCCTCCCCTCGTGAAAAGAATAGAGTTATATATATGATAAAAATCCAATCCGACCCGATGAATTTTCGAAGGAAAAACGAAATTAGAAACTTACAAATTTACAAATATACAAATATACATGTAAAAAAAATTAGACCCATTTAAACACCAATGCAAACTTTAATATAAATTATTAAGCTCACAACTAAAGCAGTAAAAAAATAAAATTTAACCCATGTTAAAAGTTGTCGGGTCTAAAAGTGAGACTGATGCTTGCCAACTTGAAGATATAGTATACAAGATGTGAAGTGACAATTCTATAGATACAAGAGGTTGATAACGCTAGATTAAGTGTAAGATTGTTCGGTCCAAAAATATGTAGTCTAATGTTATTAACAAAGTCAGCGGTGATAAAGTCAACACTAAAGTCGGCTCGGGAAATTCGGACAACGGATTAGACCGAATTGTAAAAGATAGAAAAAAATAAATAAGTTGACTTAGGACCCGCGCGTCATGACGGAGCCGTTAACCTGCAAAATAATTCGTTGAAGTAAACACGCCTAGTCCAGTGTATACCGAGTTCAATTGAAAAAAAAATACACTAAAAGTATGACCAACAAAGCAAAATTACAACCACATAAAGCAAAAACATGTATGTAAAAATACGAATATAATATTGCAGAAAAACTCAAGGTCTATATAAGAAAAACGACAACAAAAATGTAAAGTTAAAACTTAAAAATGTAAGGTTAAAAGCGTATATCATATATTATACAAGTGTAAAATTTTGAAACTAAAAGAAACTACTTTAGTACTACATTTAAAAAAAAATTAAGATCTTGATCAGTCACCCATATGTGACCCAAAAACTGCAAAATCAAATAGTGAATCTAAGACACAACCAAAACTTGTAAATTAATATGTAGAAAACAAGTGAAAAACATAATTCTCATTATTATTATTATTAATATTAAATTGTAATCTTCTCTTTCTTTCACAATGTTACTGTAGCTATTTGAGTTAATGGTATATTGACACCTTTCTTCTATTATGACACTTGTACTATACATCTGTTATCTCCTTTTCGCTTTTAACAAATCCATATCAAACACTCTTCTATCTCTCTCTCTCTCGATAACATCAGACTCTTCCTTCTCTCTAACTCTCTTCTTTCTCTCTCTAGAAATCTAGAGAGGCACTTTGGCGACGCTATCATAAACAAGTCGGGTGAGAGGTGTGTATACTGGTGGTTGATCGGGGGAAACATCTTTCTGCTCTCTTCTTTCTCTCCGTAAAAAAACACCACCATCTTTAGACCGGCCGTCTCGACCACTGGTTGTGATGGCGAGCGGTTTTTGTGTCGGTTTATTAGTTGAGGTAGTCGTCGATGATGCTGGCCTGTCACTTGGCATGGCAACTCCGGTTGCAGCCGTGGCGGTGCTGAGCTGTGCTTTGTTGGCGACCGCGATGGCGAATTGTGCATCTGAGCCTCTTTGTTTTGCAACGACGATGATGATCTATAAATCTGAGTCGATTGCTTTTATTGTTTTCATTTTTTTATCTTTTGTTTTATGGTTTTAATGAACTGATTTGGGCAAGAAAGAAGGATAATGGTCATGAAATTGGCGATGGTTGTGCTGGTTATGGTGGTGGAACTATTTGAAGGTGGCAGTGGTTGTGTTTATGGTGACGGCGGGACTGTTTGGTGAAGGTGGTGATGGTTGTGGCGGCAGCAGTGTGCCAATGTTGGTGTGGTGATGATGGTTTGGGAAGAGAACAAAGGAGAAAGAGAGAGTGACAAGGTAGTGATTGTGGTGGCTATGGCGGTGGAAAGGAGGGCAAAATGGAGATGTTGCATGCTTTGGTTTTGGTTTCCACCATGGCGGAGTTGAAAAGATTGATAAACCCTTGGTGGTGTTCGCCGGAACCGTAGCCGGTCAACAATGTCTTATGGGTTTTTACTTGGTAAACATAATGAAACTCAAATCTTTGGATGCAAAGTAAATCCCAGCTAATCTTTTTACTTGGTAAACATAATAATAACCCATGGTGAAAGTTGGAGGGTAAGGGTGGGGGTGGTGGTTATTAGGTGACTTTTAATTTTAGTCTTTTGAGAAACAATATCATTAGCACAATTCAATGCTATGTTTGTTGAGATATGTGATGAATGGCTATATTTGCTCTTAATATCTCAAAACATGTCCTGTGTATTTTTTTCATATATTTTAGATGCTTCATATTATTTACTATGTGAAATTGACATAAAAGAATAAGCAATAAGTAAAAAAATATGTATCAAACAACATTAAAAACACCAAAGCAAAAGTTTTTAGAACTTACAAATTTGAAAGTGTGTTGTCCTCACAACCCTTCTTTCAAGTACGTTAGTTACGATGTCACTTGACTAAAAACATGCATATAATGCATGCGTTAAGCCGTCGCAACGCCTAAGTAATCATATCGATACTATCATGAACTAACAGCTACCTTGAATTCACGTTTTGGTGTAATGCGTGACTAATCGTATAGCTGCAATGCACGAGTAATCGTATTGATATTGTCATGAACTAACATCTACCTTGAATACCCGCGGGTTGAGTAATCGTATTGATATTGTCATTAACTAACAGATACCTTGAATTCCCGCCGCAACGCGCGGTAATTTTTACTAGTTCTCATTACTTACAAAACTCAAGCCTCAAGATACATATTTACAATGAACTTGAGCTTCATTATTCATCAATGAAGCAACAAAAAATACTATAACTGATCAATGATCATATCACAAACAGAAGCATTTTCCCCATTTCATTCACATTCGCAAACGACAACCCTACCAGATCCTTCCTATACGGTAGATACGATTTCCTCTTACCAGCCTCATTTTCCGCTCTTCTTTGCACATAAAACCGTTCATGCACACTCATTCGTGCACCAGAGGTCCGTTTTTGTTTCAAACCATCCGCCTTTGCACGAGTTAACAACAACACGACTCTTTACCTTCGCTATTGCTCCGCTGAAGCAAATACCGGATTATCCACCATTTAGATCCATATCCGATAGAACTATTCTTTTTACTATTAGTTATAACCGTTGGATGCCACTCGCAGAATGTTCCAGAAGGTATTTGTTCCAATTCATCGGTTTCTGATGATGAACACGAGGAAGATTCTTCATGTTGATCGATGAACGATTTCTCTAACGTGTTAGTTTCATTATCTACTTCATTGTTTACAAGAAATTGGCGATTGAGAACCGGAAAAACGGTCCAGTTTTGTGAGTTGATGTGTTTTGAAGATAATTCATCGTCGTTTGGCAACAATTTGAACTCGAAATCTTCGTCATCAACGTAGATTTCGCCTTGCATTTGCATTTTTGATAAAATGGTAAGAAAAGGGTTAGGGTTTTTGTTCAGATATGAAAGTGTACATGTAGTGTTGTTGTATGTTTTAAAGTTTATAAAGTGGTGACTTAATATTTAGATGACGTAATCCGTGACGTTATTGTTTTAAAATGAGTTTTAGATGATGAAAATTTGTACTATCGATATTTTGTTTTTTAATTGAAAGGGTCAATTATAACGGAATATGATGTTTCTAATAATAAAAAAGAAATTGACTTTCTAGAAGAGTATAACAGCAAATCCATAACGTGAGTCGTGTAGCGTGGAAAGCAAGTTTCTCTGCAAGTTTTCATTTGACTTTTTTAACCGTGAACTTAATTTATAAGGTTATTACAATCTTAAATCGGACACCTCTCTTTTGCTTCATTTTAGCCAGACTATGTTGTTTTAATCGAGCCCATACTGGATTCAAAGTTTGACTTCTTTAAGCGTTCCTCCGGGAACCATACCGTCGGTTGTCACTTGACAGTCATTGTGCCACCACAAGAGCAGAACTCTCCGGCGTAACACACGGTGGGACGAAAACCCGGTTGGGCTCGGGAATTGAACTAACAACTTCACACAAGGTCTAGTCCAAATCATTTATTGCCTATATTCATCGCAATATGAACAAATGAGAATTCTCTATTGCAAAACTCAAGTCTCCTACCACTAGTCTCAAAGTGGGGGATAATGATGTTACATTATATAATGAACATTTTTAAAAATTCTATGTAGGTAAATTACATTATTATATGTATTTTAAATATTATGTTACATTATATAAAGAACAATTTAAAGAAAATAAGAAATCAGTATTCATAGGTACAAATTACATACAGTGTTCCTAATAGTTCTTATGAATGAGTTAAGATGAAAATGTATGAAAAAAGAGGTGTGTAACGGTATTTTGGGAAAGTCCTATTTGTTAACTCTCCCTCCATATGCAAGCCACATGCATATTCCATCCCATTTTTTAAACGATCATAACTTTTTTATACGACATTATTTTTTCATAAAAATTTCACCATAAAATCGAGGGTCGTTTTTATCTTTAATTTGAGTATCATATTGCTATATAAAATATGACGACTAAAAAACACACAAAATTGTGTTGTATTTTCTATGATGTATAGAATTTTTTGTGCTGGATTTTTTCACTATATTTTTGTGCTATAGTTTCTGGGTTGAAATTTTTTGTCTTAATTTTTTTTTGAAAGTTTTGTACTGGATTTTTTGTACTAGATTTTTTTCTGCTGAATTTTTTGTGTTATATTTTTTTACTAGATTTTTTGTGCTATATATTTTTGTACTAGATTACTAGATTTTTTATGCTATATTTTTTGTACTAGATTTTTTTGTTGTATTTTTAGAAAACAAAAGGGATGTCACATATCATTTTCACACTCCTACTTATATTGGCCAAAATGTTTTAGTATCAAAATGCCCTTGCTTCCTATTTATAAGGAGTGTCACTTGTCATAATCACAATCCTTCTTAGGCTATGCAAAATCAACTTTTTAGTGGATCATTCCCCTTTATGTATAGATAAAGTAACACGCTTATATATCTTATATAGCATTACTAATTTGAAACTTTATTTACTTAGTCGTATAAGAAATAACGCAAGTTACATGAATAATAAAGTAACACATTTTTTAATCCCTTTTTATAGATAAAAATCTCGCAGATAATGTTTAAAAGTTTAGTAACAGCGTAAATCACACACAAAACTAGTAAATAAATATATATTATAACACACTTAGGGCTGGCATATCGTAGTAACAACGTAAAATCACACACAAAACTAGTGAATAAAATATATATTTTAACACACTTACGGCTGGCATATCGTGTCAGACATGACCTGTTAAGACACGAACACAGAATAGGTAAACACGAACATGCCACGGAATTTTATCGTGTCAGGTTTTCCAAACACGAACACAACACAAAATTTTATCGTGTCAGGTTTTCCAAACACGAACACGGACCAGATAATAAACAGGTTACACGAACATGACCTGTTAAGATACGAAAAAAACTTACAAGCATATCATAAAACCTGTTAAGACACGAACACGAAATGTTAAGACACGAACACGACCTGTTAAGACACGAACTCACCTTATAGGGGTGGAGTGCGGAGTCTAGGGCTGACAAATTGTGTTACACGACCCGTACACGATAAGAGACGGACACGAAATAGGTAAACACAAACACAACACGAAAATTCAAAGGTCTTATCGTGTCGACCTGTTTAAGACCCGAAGCCTGTTAAGGGTCAAACATGAACATGTTAATGTCGTGTTTTCGTGTCCGTGTCTAAAATTTCCGGCCCTTACACACTACGAAATTTTCATCCTAATTCTTGGTAACACCCACTTAGAAAAAGAAAACGCTAGTGGCTTCAATCAAACAACACAACTGCATGAGCATCAACGAAAATTCAAAATCGTCATGGTAGCAAAATCTTGTTTACTCTTGAGCAATAAAATCTGAACATCTTATGAGAGAATCTTGAGTTTCACTAAAAACTATTAAACGTACTACAAGTTTAGCTTCTTGTTAATTTAGAAACTATATTACGTCAAGAATGTGATGTGTGTGTATGTAAATTTATATGTAATTATAAATCATAACTCAATGCAAGTAATTTTGTATTGGTGTTCTATCTTCTTAACGTTAGAAACACAATTATTTATTACTTTCATGTAAGACAAGAAACTGTTAAAACATGAAAGAACAAAAATGGAGCAAATTTTGTTGGAATCAATCGGATAAAAAACGCAGCAACATAACGATTTTGTGAGAACTCCTCACGACTCTTTTATATATTATTAAAAAACAAAGCAAAACATCCAAATAATTACATAACCTAACCCATCTATTTATACAAAACTAGTTACTTGCTACACAAGCTATCCTAACCAATTGTTGGAATTAACTGGATCAACACCGCAAAACACACAAGGATTTTATGATCAATTAGATCTTGACTCTTTCTTCTTTATTAATATCGAACCAAAACAAAACAACCCGGTGAAGTCGAAAACCTTTGTGGATCAAGAAGGAGAAAGAAGTCGAAAACCTTTGTGGGTTGATAGAGAGACGAAGACTCGAAATCTGAGTGAATCGAGCAGAGACGAAGACTCGAAATCTTAGTGAATCGAGCAAAGTGGTCAAAATCTTAGTGAATCGACGGAGAGGTGTGAAGGTAGGTTGCAATCTTAGTGAAGCAATAAAAAAAACGATTATTGTGTGTGCCTGTTACGATAGAAGGAAAAAAAGGAGGGCGTGGATTTTTTTCTTGGTGGTTTTTAGAGTAAGTAATAAGTTTTAAAGATGTTTATCTATTATTTATTATTTCCTTCCCTTTATCGGCTTATCATTTTTATCTTTATTCCATTTATCTTATCACACAATTTTTTCCTGAACAATTAGGATTAACCCTTAAAATTTAGGGTCACAAAACAATACGTTGAAATCAAGAGAGAACCCAGAAACTTCAATTTTCTCTTGCAATTGCATCTTGATAAAAAATCCAAGAAAATCGGTGGGTAATCTTTTTTGACTGAAAGATAACTAAACAAGAGAGATGAAAATTTGATGCGGGTCACACAATATATTTATAAAAAAATATAAATATATATAATCGGGTTGTCCCTGTTGCCAAAGGGTCCTCTTATGTTTAAAAGTCTTAAAGAGTCGTGACTTATTATGCATCCGACGTTATTAATGTATTATAGTATGTGATTAAAATTAATAGGAAAAATACAAAAATAGTATTTACTTTTAGATATGATAATACGTTATTCTTTATAGATAAAATTTTCATGTTTTAGAGTCGGGACGTAACATGTATCCGACGTAACCCCTTACGTTATTATTGTATGTTATTAAAATTAATAGGAAAATACAAAAATAGTATTTACTTTTAGATATGATAATATGTTATTCTTGTAGATAAAATTTTCATGTCTTAGAGTCGGGACGTAACATGTATCCGACGTAACCCCTTACGTTATTATTGTATGTTACTAAAACTAATAAAAAAATACAAAAATAGTATTTACGTTTAGATATAATGATATGTTATTCTTAGTTAATAAACTTTTTATATAGAAAAAATGGATTTAAATATATAATCCAAATAGAAAACTAGAGAACTAGATAAATTCTTGTAGAATTTGCTTTGAGTTGTCATTTATCACTTATCACCACAAGGGTTCGTTAATGGACGTCGCTAACTATTAGTGGTGTTTAGAGGAGGTGTTAATGGGTGGTGGCTATTAGTTTTCACCAATTTATTTATTTACTGTAGTACAAAATACAGATGGGGAGATAGTGCCAGACAGCTGGCCTAGCATTCCCCTATTGGACCAAAAGTTTATTATTTTTTACACACCTTAAAATTTCGTTTTTGCCTTCAATTTAAAATTACGTTCTCGTCCCCTGCTCAAAATAAAATTACGCTTTACTATTTCGCCCTCAGCTCAAAATTACCTTTTTGCCTACAAAATACAGATGGGGAATAGTGACAAGCAGCAAAGCGTAATTTTATTTTGAGCAGGGGACGAGAACGTAATTTTAAATTGGAGGCAAAAACGTAATTTTAAGGTGTGTAAAAAATAATAAACTTTAATAGTGGAATGTCAGGTCAGCTGCCTGGCACTATTCCCCCATCTGTATTGCCTGGCACTTCCCCGTTGGACCACCTTGTTTAGTATTTTATATTCATCATAATATTACCGTTTTGCCCCTGTTTATAATTAGCCCACAGCTCAAAATAAAATTACGCTTTTGTCCCCAGCTCAGAATTACGGTATCGCCCTCGATTCAAAATTACGATTTTGCCCTCAGCTCAAAATTACGTTTCCCCCCCCCCCCCCCCCCCCCGGGTCAAAATAAAATTATTATTTTGCCCCCAGCAAAAAAGTACGATTTGCCCTCTGTTAAAAAATATGATTTTTCCCCATTTAAAAAATTATTGCACCCTCAGTTCAAAATTACGTTTTTGCCCAACGCAAAATTACGATTTCGCCATCGGTTCAAAATAAAATTATGGTTTTGCCACCAGTCTAAAATTACGATTGTGCCTTTAGTTCAATTTATATTATTGTGTTACCCCAAGTTCAAATTTACGAATTTGCCCGTGCGAAAATTTACAATTTTGCCATGGTTTCAATTTATAGTATTGTCATCACTTTAGCTTTTGGCAAATTACGATTTTACCCCAGTCAAAAAATAAAACTTTCCCTTAGTTAAAAATAACAGTGTTGCCACTGTTTTAGTTTTTTTAGCAAAAATAAAAAAATGTTTTCTTTTAATTACTTGACTCGATTTAATTGTTTTCCGTGTCAAGGAGCTGCCTAACACTCGCTCATTATTCGGTCATCGCCACGCAACGCGGGCGGGGCATCAACTAGTATTTACTAAAACTATATGATAACATAAGGTTACTGTTACTGTAGAAGAAAATTATCATTATCAATACAATAAAAACAGAACGTTTTGAACAGTGCTTTTAATATAAAAAAACAAATAGTGCCAAGCAGCTGGTCTGGCACTCCCCATTGGACCAACCGTTTATTATTTGTTTACGCTGTGAAATTACGGGTTTACCCCCGGAATAGTGCCAGGCAGCTGGCATGACACTCCCCCATTGGACCAACCGTTTATTATTTTTTACGCTGTAAAATTACGGGTTTGCCCTGCACTTTAAACCTAGGATTTTGCCACTGCTCAAAATAAAATTACGCTTTTGGCCCCAGCCAAAAATTACGATTTTGCCCACGATTCGAAAAAAAGGAATAGTGTCAGGCGGCTTACCTGCCACTCCCCCCATTGGACCAGCCGTTTATTATTGTTTACGCTGTAAAATTACGTGTTTGCCCCCGGAATAGTGCCAGGCAGCTGGCATGGCACTCCCCATTGGACCAACCATTTATTATTTGTTTACGCTGTAAAATTATAGGTTTGCACCCACTTAAAAATTACGATTTTGCCCACTGCTCAAAATAAAATTACGCTTTTGGCCCCAGCCAAAATTACGATTTTGCCCACGACTTGAAATTATAATTTCGCCCTCAGCTCAAAATTACGTTTTCACCACTGTTCAAATGCAAAAAAAAATATGTTCTCGCGCCCACCTTAAAATTATGATTTTTCCCCGTTAAAAAATTATGATATCGGCCTCAGTTAAAAATTACGTTTTTGCCCCTGTTCAAAATAAAATTACGCTTTTCGCTCCAACTCAAAATTACGATTATGTTCTCGATTCAAAATAAAAATATGGTTTTGCCTCCCGCCTAAAATTACGGTTATGCCTTTAGTTTAAATTTATATTACTGTGTTGCCCTAAGTTCAAAAGTACGAATTCGCCCTTGCGCAGATTTACACTTTTGCCCCTAGTTTCAATTTCCAGTATTGGCATCATATTAGCTTTTGGCAAATTACGATTTTACACCAGTGAAAAAATATAACTTTCCACTAGTTAAAATAATAGTATTGCCATTGTTTTAGTTTTTTTAGCAAAACTATAAAAGTGTTATGTTTTTATTGGTTTACTCGATTTAATTGTTTTCCGTGTCAATGAGTTGCCTAACACTCGCCCACCGCCCCACAACGCGGGCGGGTCATCTAATTAGTTAAAATAAATAAATAAATCATAAACATTTGATGAATATTAAGGATGGTTCTATGGAACTTGCACGTGAAAATGATGTTGGGTCACTTCCTTTCTCTGGAAGGGGATTGACTTTCTAGAAGAGTATAACCAGCAAACCCATGAGGCCATGAGGTGAGTTGTGTTAGTCAAGTATAAGCAAGTTTCTCTACGAGGTTATCATTTTACTTTAATTATTCCCGGTTGGGAAAAATCACTATTATATGCATTATTATTATTTTTTAACGCCCCGCTTGCGACATGCGCATATAATGTATATATGTGTGAGCGCTATCGGGCAAAAGCGAAAGTGCACTATTTTTAACGTTATTTTACTAATTTCGTGAAATAATGTTAAAAGAGGGGGATGGTTAATCATGCATCATGTGGTGGCGTTGATAGCTGAAAGACGAGGGAGTACATGCACTAATCGGCCTTTGTCTTAATTGCTGAGTGTCATGTGTCTTATGTTCAAGGCTTGATGCAAAACTACTATCGAGTCGGGGGTCTCATTGGAAGCAGCCTCTCTATTCCTACGGGGTAGAGGTAAGGATGTCTACATCTTACCCTCCTCAGACCCTATCTTAATTGTGCTATTAGTGAGATTTACTGAGTATGATGATGATGATGCATTATTTTTTGTAATGTTATTATTATTAATATTAATATGCATGAATTTAAATATTATGAATAATATACATACAGGTGCATCACTAAAAATCAATTTTATGTTAAGAACTATGAGTAACCGTCTAACTCATTTGTAGTGTTTGACATAATTAGTGAAAAAGAGCAGGAGAGCGAGGTAAATGCTTACGTCATCACTTTACGTATTACACTTAGAGCAAAATGTACAAATATGCCGGTTTCTTTCCAAAAATTTCTATGTATTGAAAGCCACACTCTATATTTTTATGATATGTATAATCATATTAGGAAATTTCATATATTTTTTAGAAGATGATACTATGTTTTTAATGTAAATATATCGTATAATATATTAGTTTGATTTTTTCCTCCTTTACATATTATTTTGGTTATCAATATGAAAAGTCTTAAGAGGAAAAGAATTGTATGAATGGAGTTTATGGCTTTGATGATTCTAAGTTGTAATCATGATTGAGGTGAAATTCCACTTTTAAGTCTTTTAATGATTTGGTTGAACTCATTTCAACCAGTGTATATTACAACATTCACACTGAAATAAGGCTAACATATTGCATTTGCATAAATATAAAACATTTATATAATTTAGTCACTAAAAAGTCACTACAAAGAAAGAAAACGTTATTGTGTCAACCCCAAGTAAACAGATATGAATACAGAATTTACAAAAATATTAAACAAAAAACTTATCTTTGTTGATTGACTTGAAAAATCAAAAGTTTACTCGGTTAATTGGTCCGGGCATAACACGAATGACTAGTGGTTGAGTTGTCCATCGATAATCAATGACAGTGGGTTCGTTTTGGTAGGTTCTCACTAACTTTTTTCAAATCATACAAGGGTCTCACTATTTTTTCCATTTTTTCCAAACCGAGTGAGTTTATGTGAACCCACAAAATAGGCATGGATCCACCACGTGCTGTCGATAATGGTTCTCAAGTTGGCTCAAGAATTGAAATTCAATTTGACCTTGGTGTGGTTGATACATGAATAGACCATGCACCCACCATCTTTCCATTGTCCTCACATCCTGTCTTTGGACCGAGCATAGATTGTGTGCTTTTTATCTAATATATATTGACTGATTTGCTACGATTATTCAACTACAAAGGTGTTAGGTATGATTCAAGTGAATGAGCTTAGAGGTATGATTTTGGCTCCAACTCTAAAGCGTTAACCCTATACTCGGAGGCATGAAGTTTTTTTTTCAAATGTTCCCTTTAAAACGGATGAAGACGCTAGTCAAGTGGGGAGACATGAGATTGCCATACGATGACTCCCAACGTAATTCGTGAGAGGCAACGAACAAACATAGCATTCAAGTAAGAAATTACTTCAAGATAATAATGACATGTAGAATCATAGCACACCTAGCCGACTAGATCGTGCACATCTAGTCATTGCATTCGTGTTGTCACAACCCGGGATCATAAACAGAACTAATGGGTCTCACACGCTTGGCCCTAGTGTCATTTAGGCCCAGATTCAATTACACCATCAACCAACTTTCATCTGTCCACCCCCACCACCATCAATGCGTCATGTACACCTATCGTGATTGACAAGTGAAACAGCTTTCATACAGTCTGACCAACCCAGTGCGGGCCCAGTTAAAACAACGTAGTCTGGACAAATCTTGGCTAGGGCCGCCGTTTAGACGGTATGACGTTAGGTCACTCAAAAAAGATATTAGAGATATTTCTGAAACACCTAATTAGTAATTAGTATAATAAATTAATAATCAGTGTGCTTCAAACAAGCTTCTGGAGATTAATCAATCAATCAATTAATGAAAACTTGTTACATGGAAAACATAATATTTTTTTTAATGTAACCTACTTCTAAATACTCATATATAACGTTTAACTTAAATATATTTACAAAATTGCGTCCTCAAATCATTTCAAAACGGAAGCATCTTCCCCAATCCGTTAACGTTCGAAAACAAGCCTACGAGATCCTTCCTGTACGGAAGATATGATTTCCTCTTTCCGACTTCATTTTCCGCTCTTCTCTGCACATAAAACTGCTCATGAACAGGCGTTCCCGCCTTCCACCGGCCAGCAACTTTCAAAACCTAACCGGAGCTCCTTTCTGCTTCGAAACCTCACTGGAGCTCCGTTTCTGTTCAGAACTTAACAGCACCATCGGCTCCTTACCTTCGCTGTTACTCCGCCGGAGCAAATACCGGATCCTCCACCGCTTAGATCCGGATCCGGTTGAACTACTCTTCTTACATTTCTCCATAACCGCTGACGACGTCTCAGTTTCACTGGTTATGTTAGGTCTCCATACACAGAACGTTCCAGAAGGTATGTTTTCTAACTCATCGATTTCCGACGATGAATACGAAGAAGATTCATCTAAATCGTCCACAAACAGCTTCCGTAACGCATCAATTTTCACGATTTTCATCAGTTTTCGGTTTCATTTCACCATCAACTTCACCGTTTACCAGATCTACGTTAAAAACCGGAAAATCAACGGCAAACTAAGCGTGAATTTCACGATTTTCATCAACTCGCGGTTTAATTTCACGATTTACGTCATCGTTTATCAGATCTCGGTTGAAAACTGGAAAAGTGATCAAACCTCGTGAATCGAGTGAAGCGTGATCAACGTCTTCGTTTAGGAGGAACGAGAACTGGAAATCTTCGAGTTCAACGTCGTCGTTTTGGTGAATTTGAAGCGCATGTTCTTCACGCATCACTTTGGCGATAGATCTGGATGTTAAGCTTTCAGATGAGTAGCAGCTGAAGCTTGGAGAGAGTTCATGTTGTTGGATTGTTGCTTGTGGATGCATTGTGATGAAGATTTGAAAGAATATTTGTTGAAATTGAAAGATTAGTTTGATGAAATGGTGGTGTAGGGTATTTACAGGTGAGAGGGTGTTCTTGTCATTCAGCGCGCTGAGTTTTTTTTTTTTCTTAAAAGGAATTGGGGATTATTTAAGATGACGTAATCCTTTACGTTGTTGATAAAATAAAGCGGTTTTTTTAAAGTTATTCTTTGTTTCCTTTCCAAGTATATTATTATTAATATTATTATTATTATTATGATTATTATTAATATTATTATTATTACTAGTCTACAACCCCGTGTTTTACACAGGTTCATGAATTAAACGTTATACAGTAATTAATATAGTTATATCTTTAAAATACTTTGTGTATTTGACAATTAAATAAATATAATGTAATCGATCAACAATGCAGTCATCAAGATATATATTTAAATGATGAATTTGATTTATTAATTACTTATTAAAAAAATGATTTGTTTTTTTATCTATTTTTAGGTTAGCAACATGTATATTACACGTGGTAAAACCAATGAAATTTAGATGATTATAAATAAGCAGAAAAATAGAAAGAATTATAAATAAGTAAGAGATCCATGAAGTTTGTGATTTAATATTATTTTCTTATTTTTCTATCATATCTCTATAAATTATATATTATTATCAATTCAAAGTTTGAAACTTAACCTATATAATACAAATTATATATATTAATTCAAAGTTTATTAAAAGAATTGTTATCCTTATCTAATTTATATATTATTATTTAATTATTACTTAATAGAAAAAAGAAATTGAAAAATAAAATAAGAAAACATTAGAGATTGACACGTATCAAAAAAGGATTTTTGTTTATTAGTATAGAGATTATTATTATTATTATTTAATTGAAATTGAAAGATCGTTTGCTGAGTAAAAAAAGAGCATGATCTTTACTTTATTTTTTATTTTATTTTAATGCATCCATACTTGCAGTAAGTCTTTTAAAAAGATGCAGTAAGTCTTTTAAAAACTAGTTGGTTTATAATTTCATTTTGGTTTAGTTTAATAAAAGTCTTTTAATTTTTTATACAGATAGAATCTAAATCAATATGGTATAGCCTAGTTGACCAGTGGGTTTTCATTAAGTAGGTTCCTGGATGAGCACCACTGGAAGAGATTCAAACTTGGGGTGAGGGTTTCAACAACATATGTTGACATTTTGAAGTAAGCTGGAAATCCAGTTGATCTGTCGTTCATAAAAAGATAGAATCCAAAAATAAATTGGTTTAATAACAATACTTATATTTCTGTTTTTTTTTTCTATAATCAATATACTTATTGGTATATTAGGTTAATTTTCGAAATAAGTTTTTACACATTAGAGATCTCACTGAAATTGTAATAATAATGTTTGTATCGAGGAATTGTAATAGTTTTTGTAGTGTGCTAACAAATATATAAATTACTGAATATATAGAGATGCATGATAATACATATATATAATTTAAAAGGATTGAAGTAAATTTCTGTTGAATGGTTACACCAAATGTGAAGTTAAATGATTAAAAAATGGCGTTTTGGTTGGTGATTAGTTTTTATATCATTTTCATATTTTAGACGATGAAGTCAACACTTTTATACTTTTCTATCTATATTATAGAATTAATTGGCCCGGATGGTACTTGTGGTTTTACATTTTTTCACATTTAGTTTCTACATTTTGGAAATGGTAGGTATGTTCTCTATGGTTTGTTATTTTGTTCTCGGGTGGTCCTCTGAGTAAATGTCAGGGGATTATCCGAGTAATAAAATGACAAACCATAGGGAGCATACCTGTTATTTCCATACTAACTGACATTTAGTCAGTGGACTATCCGAGTAACAAAATAACAAACCATAGAAAACATACCTGCTAATCTGCTATTTCCAAAAGATGTGGACTAAACATGAAAATACGTAAAACCACAGGGACCATCCGAGCAATTAACTCTATATTATATATCAAATAACTTGAACGTTTTTCAAGGTGAATATTAGAGGTTTAATGATATTTTTATGGGAGTTGAGACCGTGTGGTATGGTGGGGTGAGGGTTTGGGCATGGGTTGACACGTGGGCTGGGTGGGCTTCACTGGCAAGACCCAAAAAATTGAGGGTATGGTGGGGCTTGGGTTTGGGGCGTGGCTTAGCCAAATTCTTTTTTTTTAAATTAATGGATAAACCATAGGGTAGGGTGCACCCAATGTCCCAGGAATGGGTAGCCTCGCCCAACGCCCGGGCTGAAACCCCCATCCCAAGGGCCACACCGAAACCCAAGCCCACCCGGGGTGGTGATTGGGCGTTTATACCCAACCCACGCCCCATACCCCATAGTCTAATATTCACACATTCCTCATCTCTATCCCTCTATACATACATAGATATATATAGAAAGAGATAAAGTAAAAAATATAAAAATAAAATTTAGGGTGTGAGAATAGTGAAAGTTTTTTCTTTATTTCTTACTAAACAATATTTTTCTTGTAGTGATTGTGTACATTTGGTACTGCACTTGGTGTTTTTACCTGAAAAAAAATATAAAGTTTAAGAGAGGGCATATGTGGTTTATGTTAAAAAGAGTTGGAAATAAATTAAAAGAACCCTATATTTTATCTTTAACGTAAGTTACTTCTTTACAGATGTGTTATAAGTTTCTTTTTACTTAAATTGGGTGATCAAAAGAGATACAAGTGACTATTGGCAAAATAAGTGTGTATATGTTAATTTTTCAAATAGAAATCAAAGATTTATAAGATTAGGGGTATTGGTCTGTAATAATCTCAACTAGGCATCATTTGTCATTGCCAGTCTCATCTTTTTTTATTCCCCCTAACAGTCCTACCTTTCAACTATTTTTCTTCCACTGGTCCTCAGTTAAAAAAACCTAACGGAGTTAAGTATTTTTTGAATCACAAATAGGCGTTTTAGGGCTTTTAATCAGAACGAGGATACGAGTCGAATGTTGTAAAACTAACCTTGAGATTGTGCTCCAAACGACGAAAACGGTGCTTGAATTCGGGTGTTTAAACTTTCGATTAACAAAAATCAAGTCATTTGGAGCACCGTTTCGAGGTAAGTTTTACATCAATATACTCGTATCCTTGTTCTGATCAAAAGCTTTAGAACGCCAGTTTGTAATTCGGAGAAAAACTTAACTCCTTTAAGTTTTTTTAACTAAGGATCAGTGGAGAAAAAATAGTTGAAAGGTGGGACTGTAGAGGGAATAAAAAAGCTGGGACTGTAAATGACCAATGACGTCTAGTTGGGATTATTACAGGCCAATTCCCCATAAGATTATTGTTGCGATGAATAGAGGAAACGGATCGCATGAGACTCAAGCGTTTGTATTGATTGTGTCACTTACGATTCTTTATGGGGCTTGCTATTCACACGCCCCCAACTTATTTCCACAACCTGTGGTGTCGAGCTGTGGCCAAAGCGTGATGTTTTTGTCCGGTCAACCAGACAAAGACTGACGGGTGTCTGCCGAGTCTGTTGACCGGACCAAAACGTCGAGCTTTGACACGTTTTGGTCCTGTCAACCAGACAAAAACTGATCGGGTATCAGTCTTTTGTCTGGTTGACATGACCAAAATGCGGCCAAAGCTCGACGTTTTGGTCCGGTCAACACACTCGTCAGACACCCGTCAGTCTTTGTCTGGTTGACTGGACCAAAACGTCATGCTTTACCCACAGCTCGACACTACAGGGTGTGTGAATGGACACAAGAGGTGTGTGAATAGACATGGCCTTCTTTATAATACAAGGAAATAAAGGCCTTTTAAATTTCATATCATGTATCACAGATACACTCTTACAAATATGTAATCATAAATATGTAGTGTGAGGTTCATCGGGGAACACTAAAAAAGTGGGGAACTAATTCAAACGAACTCCGATTGGACTCATTCCAGCGGCGTTGGAACCGGCTAGTCGAACCCTAACTAGGACCTCTTAACCCTAAACCCTAAATCATAACCCCTAAACCCTAAATATATTAGGTTTGGATTTAGGGTCTTGTATTGGGGTTTAGCTTAGTGGTTAGCTTTAGGGTTTAGTTTTAGGGTGAATCATTAGTATTTAGGGTTTAGCTTTATGGTTTAGGGTTTTAGGGTTTAGCTTTAGGGTTTAGCTTTTAGGGTTTATAGCTTAGATTTTACGATTTAGCTTAGGTTTTATCCTTATTTTTTAGCTTTAGGGTTTAGGGGTTAGGATTTAGTGTTTATGGTTAAGAGATCATAGTTAGGCTTCGATGAGCCGTTCCAACACTGCTGAAATAAGTCCAATCGGAGTTCGTTTGAGTCGGTTCCCCACTTTTTTAGTGCTCTCCAATGAACCTTCCCCTAAGTATTGATATGTATATGTCATATCAATACATAACAAACAAACATCCTTAAAAGTTTGTAATAACTTTACCTTGTTAATATATTTTAGAAAATGAAATCGTCCTTCTAGCCTAAGTTAGAACATATTATAAAGGAATATTGGATTTTAATAATCTTAACTATTCTCGTTGGTCGCCAACAGTTCCAACTTAAAAAATAACCACTGGCAATTCCAACTATTGACTTATTGCCACCAATGGATCCTAACTAACAAATTGGGGCTTTTACTAGTAAAAGATTTCTAAAGGTCCGTAATAAGGTTACAGAGAGGTTTGGGACGAAAAAATCGAGTATTCCAGCCAAAACCAATTTTCCGGCGACTGGAGACTAACGGTGTTAGGGTTCTGTTAGTCAGGGCCCATTGGACGCCAATAATATGTTAATAGTTGGGACTGTTAGTGGTTATTTTTAAGTTGAGACTGTTGGGGCGGCTCACGACGAATAGTTAAGATTATTAAAATCCAATATTCCTTTTATAAACCATCTTGAGTTTATAAGGTTAGTACACGTCTCAACCATTATATATAATGATTCAATTAAACAAGATATTATTACATGGGATTAGATATCCACAATCCATCATTAATTAATTCACATTAGAATACTAATAAATATGATCGTCGATTATCAACACCACGTTAACTTTGGTATCAAAAGGTATATATCTTCATTATTTTTTTTTTTTTTTAACGGCAAATTTGGATCACTGACGGACTACGGAGTATCATCGTTCCACCAGCGGAACCATCGATCATATCCATCTCCACTAGGCATAATGCCTTTACGCCAATTCAGGAGGAAACCCAATAAATATAGGAAAACCCCCTTGTGGGAAACGATATATACATCATATATCTTCATTATTAGTTTATGTATATTGAAATATATGAATCGTATATTAGATGCATATGGGTGTTTATGAACTGTATCCATCTAATTTCTTTAATCATGGGTTTATTGTGTATACTTTTTTTAACATGCATTTATTGTGTGTTTCTTTAATCATGCGTTTATTGTGTATACTTTTTTTAATCATGCATTTATTGTTATAATTAATAATTTTTAAAGGTTTATACACAAATAATAACCTAAATGTAGTGGGTGGTGCTTGTGGCCGTTTAATGCATGTTCAATCATCAATCACATACTACTTGTTTATCGACAACTTTACTCTTGGTGGTCATTTTTAAGTTTCAAACATCTTAATATGTTTTAGATAAGTTCCTAGTGGCTATATTGATAAAAGAAACAATTTTGCTCATTACATAAAGGATATATGTTCCAAAAGCATACATCCGATAAATAATTAGTAAAGTATTTAGAAACAAACATTTTAAAAGAGAGACTGTAAACAAAGCACGAAAAAATGATAAAAATAAAACAAGTGAAAAAGAAAATTAACTTCAATATGATCGATCCTTAGATTATTAGAGTGTCAGCAATGGGGTTCGTCGACTTTACGCATGTCGATGCAGAGGGCGGAAAGACGGTTGACGTGTAGGATAGAGGGTGTGGTTGAGAGTAGCCACCATCCATGTGTACGTTTTTTTGTTTTCTTGCAGGGTTAGTTTTTCATATGTTTTTTTAATTTATAATTTTGCCACCAATTTAAATGAGTTTAGTTTTTTATATTAGTTTTGGTCTACGCTTTTCCTCAGGTTTGGTCGTTGTTTGGTTGTTATTTAGCACGGTGTTTGGTGTAACATTTAGTCCCTTAGGTTTTTTAACCCCCTTAAAAATTTTAATACGTGTCGGTATATATCCGACTTCATCTATATTTTACGTGAGTCACCCGATGTTAAAAATCCGTGATTTTATTTTACGTTTTTCCCGGTTTTGGTCATTGTTTGGTTATTACTTAGCACTGTTTACGCGTCCTGCAACACTGATACCACGGTTTTACGCCCCACCCCGTAACGCGAGGAGTTAAGACTAGTTACACCTAAAAAGGAGCATACTGTACTATATAACACTAAAAATATTTATTCATGGTCACTTGAACCATATACCAACACTTTGATGCTTTCATACCGATAACAACACAAATATAATAAAATAAAAAATATATACATCTCATTTTCACTTTTAACTTGTAAGCAAACTCATCTATATTCCTATAAATTCTTGTCCAAACCACTTATATTCCTACGAATTGCTGACTAAACCAGTACTGTGTGTATAAACACCTAAGGCCCTTTTATGACTATCTAGAATAGATATCCATTTTATATCTAGAAGACATAGACCAAGTATACGTCCAAGTTGTTTAATTAATATTCTAGAATATATTAATTTTCAAATCTTTTTCACAAGTATTTTACATAACTCTTCTATTAATATTCTAGAATATTTTAATTTTCAAATCTTTTTCACAAGTATTTTACATAACGTGTGTATTCAATCTCTTTATAAGATCAAAGTCAACTGTTTTATATACATTATTTAAACAGATTTTAAAAATCTAACCAATGATATTTCATACTTTCTTAAAACACAAAGTCGGTGGAAATTTCCACCGACAACCTCCAATAACTTGACAAAATACATTTTAGTCTCTTACTTTTATATAACCCTTTAACTTTTGATGATATCAATTTTGACCCTTATAGTGTTAAGTTCATTTTGAACCCCTTAATCTGTAGCATTTACAAAAATGGTCCCTCCTTTTTTCCAACTCACGATATAACTCCTCAGCTTTTAAAAATTACAGTTACTACTTCATTTTACAACCTCTTTAACGTTTGAAAATTGCAATTGCATTTTTTTAAAATTAAAGTAATACCTACATATTTAACTAAATTGCTGTTGCGTTTAAAAACTTTGTAAAATATCATTTTGACCTACTCGAATTTTTCAAAAGTTTCGAATTTAACCCTTTCGTTCCTTTACCCCCAAAAAAGTATTTTTACGTGCGTATATTTATTTATGTATCCTTATAAATTCAAGTTGGTTTACGTTTCGACGTAAACTTTTTTTAAAGCAAGTCAAGTAAAATGTTATACCTTTTCGTGCATATTTTATGTACGTTTTTTGTGGGTCTATGTTTTGCCGTAAACTTAGTTCTGAATCAAATGGGGTCAAATATAATATGTTCTCATTCAACGATATAAATTTGAGTTACTTTACATTTCGACCCCGCCGCAACGCGCTAGGGGTAAAATTTCAACCTTGATGTGAATATGCCATTTGATTACACGTGTCAATTTTCCCATTACACACATTTTATGTTGTTTTTGTACATTTCCTACGTATGAGTCAGCTCAAATATGAATACGTTATGATTGTATAGTCTAAATTCAGTTACTTTACATTTTGATCCAGCTACGATGCTATTGAGTTAAATTGGATATGTCAAAACGCGTGTTTTCAAATGATAGTCGCATCACATAACTCTTGGACTAATTCATTCGATGTTTGCAATGTACCCGCGTCGCAACACGGGCCATTCTAATTACTAGTTAAACATAAAAACATGACATTTCACGAATATCAAAACATTTATGATTGTATGGAGATGGTGATGGTGTTAACATTGAAAAATTAAGAAGTACAAAAGTCAACTATAGAAGCTTCTTAGGCCATTGGGATAGAGGTGCACAAATCGGATCAGGTGGGTTCGAAGTGAAGGATAAAAATGTCAAATCAGGTTGATAGTGAAACTGTAACGCCTCGTAATTCCTAGATTTATTATTTTTATAATAAATTCACGCTCGTTTTCTATTTCCTGAGTCGCAACTTCAATCGGATCGAAAAAAACGGTTTAAAATCGGAAAAGTACGCGTTTTTAAGCGTTTTAACGAAACGACAACTGAACGCAATCATTTTCGAGCGCCGACGTTTAAATCGCGTGTTTAAACCTAAAAATAATATTATACCCTGTTATGTCACGTTCGGGTTCGAAAACGGGTTTCAGAACCATAACGGGCCGCGTAAAACACATGAACCGGGCCTTAGGCCCAACACACTCAAAACCCTAGCCTATATAAACCTAACCCTCTCCTTCTTCATCATCAAACCCTAGCCCCTCTCACACACCCTCTCACCCTCTGCCTCCCTAAAATCCGGTGACCGGAACAGAAGTCCGGCGAGCTCCGGCACCACCCTTCTTCTGGCCAAATAACACACCACCCTCCTCTCTCCACTGCCCGACGAAACCCACCACCGGCGCCCCTTCATCTCCGACGAAACTCGCCACCGCCATCCCTCCTCCTCTCTCCCTCGTCACCTTCAACAGCAAGAGCAGCAGTGGCAGTGGGCCACGCAACAGTAGCAGCAGTAGCTGCCTAGGGCCGCGCCGATTAGGGTTTTGGCCGGCGGCACTCATCGACGGCCGGCAACGCCTAACAACTGCAGCGGCAGTGGATAGGCGGCGGTGGGGTGGTCTCGGCTCGGGTTGGGTCCGATTCCGGCGACGAGGCAGCGACTTAACTCAGTTCTCCCAGTCTCGGTTCAGGTTAGGTTCTTTCGTTTCAGTTTTGGTTCGGATTCGTGTCAGGTGATCATGCTCTAACTCTCAATTTCAGGTTGGTTTGTTTCAGTTTCGGCTCATGTTCATTCGGGTCAGTTCTGGTTCGGTCAAACCCGGTTAAACCTGGTCAACTGTGGTCAAACAGTCGCGGGTTCGAGACAACATCAGTAAACAACAGTTCCTGTTCGGGTTTCGGTTCAGACCATGTTCGATTTCGGGTCTCGTTTGGTGTTCGGTCAAACCTGGTCAACTTGGTCAACGAAAGTCAAACCTGGTCAACTTGGTCAACGAAAGTCAAACCTGGTCAAACAGTCAACGCCAGTCAAACCAGTCAGATTCGATGTTCGGTTCGGTGTTCGGGGCCAAGTTCAGTCAATGCTTTAGTCAACTCAATCAAAACACGTCACGGTATACTTTTAACGCCGCAAATTTTTATGTTATTATTTATATTGTTTTGTATTTAATTAGTGTTATAATCACGTAACCGAACCTTATAAAATTTGTAGACATAATTATATAAATTGTTTCGTTATTATTGCGTTTTGAAAACATTTAATCGACAACTAGATTGTCGGGATCGTCCAAAAAACAAGAGGAAACTTTGCCCAATTTTTGACAAAGTATTATATTTATTTAATTATATTGTTCGACAAAATATATTATACACGATACTTTATTCGACAAAATATATTATACATGACACTTCATCGACAAAATATAAATTTATTTATTATAATTCTCGACAAATATACTTATTTGCTATACTTTTGACAAAACATATTTACTTATTATATTCATCGACAAAATATAAATTTATTTATTATAATTCTCGACAAATATACTTATTTACTATACTTTTGACAAAACATATTTACTTATTATATTCATCGACAAAATATAAATTTATTTATTATAATTCTCGACAAATATACTTATTTACTATACTTTTGACAAAACATATTTACTTATTATATTCATCGACAAAATATAAATTTATTTATTATAATTCTCGACAAATATACTTATTTATTTTACTTTCGACAAAACATATTTATTTTACCTTCGACAAATATATTTGTACACCATTCGACAATATACATATATATCTCATACAATTCGTTAGAATATAAATATATATATATACCCAATATGCTTTTCGTCAAATATATATATTAATTATTTGACAACACTCCTACAACCCTTTGACGAATTTAACTTTGGAGTCGTTACATAAATTCCGCGCTAAACGTACCCGTATCTTCAACTCCGATTCGATTATTCATCCATATTCCTTGTCATTTAAGGTGGCATTGGTGTCCCCTTTCTCCCACTCATCAACTCGTCGTGGAATTTCCAAAGAAGACTTAGCAATTCTGTGAGTACACTCGACCCACATTTGTTTATATCACCTTTTGGGTGTAACATGTTTCCATATACAAAAATCACAAACACTTAAACTTTATGAAACGCACAAACAATCCTATACACATGACTACTTGAATCGTATACTTGTTGCTTGTCTAGGGATAAACGTTGTGCTGTGCTTTAGTCATTAACTATTTTTAGCCTTTGTTTGACATGCTTAGCGCTATAGGAATTCACGCATCCACCTCCATCGCTTAACACGTGAGGTCATGTTAAAACATCGTGATTGCGTTACGGGTTTGATTATTAGCATTGCATGCCTTGATATTGCTCTTGTATAGATTTAGTTGCCATGAGGATTGTTAAAACTTTATTCGTATACGTATGCTATGCTTAAACTTGTGTACTCGCCTTTGCTTTTGCATTGACTTTATTTTAAAACATGTTACAGGTTGAAGGAGATGACGCTATGAAAACAATATAGCAAGGACTAGATACACACAAATTAGACGTTAGGTTTAATGTCGACGTATCAATTTTGTTATGACTTTGCAAGTGTTAGATTGTTCTTTGTTTTGTTACATTGATGTATTTGACAATTCTTATGAAATGAAATATGGTTTAATTAATTATTGTCACTTAATAATGTTGTGAGCAATGAGCAATCTCGTTTTCGTCTCATCCCGATGTTTCCGCCATCGGTTGGGGTGTTACAGAAACCGTGTTAGGTTTAACCCGATTTGATGGTTTGTAAAACTCAACCCTATGAAACCAGTTTGGATTGAGATCGGATTGGACTCTTAAACCGGGTTCAACCCTATATCTCAACCGTATTAATTTTTTCTTACAAAATATACTAAATATATATAATTAAAAGCTTCATACTTTATATATTCTTTATACTAACAAAACTAATTGTAAATAGTACTACAGATGTATTTATTCTATTTTACTTTAATAGTTTAATTTATAATTATAAGAATACAATATAATTATTTTTTTATGCATTTATATTTCTAATCTTAAAAACTTAATAGATTTATTATATGACCCACGAACTCTAATATTTTATTATAAACAATTTACGTGTAGCTCTAAACTTTAATAGATTTATCGTACAAAAGTTTAATAATAAGTTTTTCTGATAAACAATTTACATTTTGACCGTCGCATTTTAACACAGTTGTTATACGGCCCTTGAAGTTTGATAAAGTTATTTTTTTCTATTTTTTAACAAATATTTGTCCGTTTATAATTTTTATAAGTTTAATTTTTCATTTTACTTATTATTTTTTAACTTATTATAATTAAAGATTACTTACAAGTTATAACTCTGTACATGTTTACTTAGTTATGTTGACAATGACATGATCAATATTAACCATTTAATTATGTTGACATGATCTATATTAACCATATACTCGGTAATAAAAATAATCATTTTTTATTTACCTTATTATAGTTAAAGCTAACTTTTAACTCTAGACAAGTTTACTTAACCATGTTGATTGCTTATTTTAACTATTGTTTAGATTAAAGTCTGCATGGTCTATGATAACCCGTCGATATATCATGAAACAAGTACATCCTCGTCATCAACCTCCTTCGACCCCGCCGCGAAAATCATAACTAGGGTCGTAGTTACCCGCGCGTTGCACAGGGACGTAGTTTGAATTCAGAACGTATAGCACACCATGACATCCGATAAATAAATTTGTAAAATTAATAAATGATATATTAACAGGTTATGCTATTTGTGTCGTAACTTGGCTTTGAACATCAAAATAATAACAAAAGGTAAAGCAATAAAATAAATAAACAAAGGTTAAAATAAGGTAAACGAAAAAGAAAACTATAGAAACTTGGTCGGTTTCGGGGCTCTCATTACAGCAAAGAAAAAAAGTAAAAAAATACGTTCAAAAGAGTATCGGCGTGTTCTTTAAAAACATTAAGCTAAACAAAAATTTTGTCACACTCGTTATAGCAAAGAAAAAGAAAATATTAAAAATGTCTAAAACGGTATTAACGTGTTCATTAGAAAAACTATTTAGGGGCAGAAAAGTAATTTGGTTAAAGTAAAAGAAAAAAATACAATAGTAAAAAAAATACCATAGTTAAACTATGTGTTGTAAATGAAAAAGTTTACACTAAATGACGAAATAGAATAAAGAAAAAAAAATTAATTAACTTGTAAAACATGTATTAGATGCATACAACATTATTTATCTTCTCTTTTTATATTATATATAATATCAATATTATAAGAACTGAGTCTGTGTCGTAGAATTGTTTTGTATTAGTTGCATTTAGGTGGGATATTAGGAGGATAAGAATTGAGTCTGTGTCATAGAATTGTAGATTACTAAATTATGTTTTCCTTATTGAAAAAAAAAACAATCACAATGTTATAAAAAAATTTAGTTGACTAGTTGGTGCCAATTGTCACGAAAAATCACAAGCAAGTTACTTTTACAATCAATAGTTGTCTCTTGAAATGTAACATAGTTTGTTTACTTGTTTGTTTAGCGGGTTCATTAAATAGGGTTCAAACTGGTTTGACAAATCGGGTTATGTCATGTGTGTTACAACCGGCGGGTTGAAACTGATGTGACTGAAAAATATCCAAACCGAGTACGTTCAAACCAAGATGGCTGGGTTCGGGTTAGGTAGGGGAACACCCCCGGGGTCTTTGGTGAAGAACCCATGTTCTCCCGAGTAACTTTTTGGGTATGGAGAATGATGATTGGTTTGATTAGAAGGGGGATGGGGATGGGGATGGGGAAGGGGAGGGGTACATGTAACAACTCTAAATTTCGTTGTTACTTCATTTTCAGTTCATTTCCGTTGTATTTCCATTTGTATTATGAGATTCGTTTATAAGAAAAGTTTATGTTAATTAATTATGATTATGAATGTTATATCACAAGGGGTCAAGTTCGGCCGAACTTGACTCAATGTCTCCCAAAATCTCACAAGTTCACGCGAACTTGCATGATTTCATGCAAGTTCGGCCGAACTTGACCCACCAGCTTCATTTTTGTCTTCTCCTATAAATACCCAGCCCCATTCTCTCATTTGAACTTGTTGCAACTTCGCTCTGAGCTCCCGAAACCCTGTGTTTTCTAAGTAAGAATCAACCCGATTTCAACTACAATGATGTTCAACAACGTTTTACAACGATTTTGCACAAGGCATTGCCTTCGTTTTCATCAAATCTCTTCTGTTTACGAAAATCTTCATCTTTTTCCATCAAAACTTCTGTTTTCACTCAGATCTATACTAGATCTGAGCAAAACCTTTTAAATCATTGATTTTTACACCATTTTCGGACTAATGACGTATGTTTCGTTCACTTTTGAGTGGAACGAGGCGTTGTCGAAGCTAGATCTTAGATCCGGAAGCACAAGGACGAAATCGTCACTTTACACAAGCTTGACTAACCCGTACGAACCTTCAAGTTCGCCCGAATTAGCCCAAGTTTCTGTAAAATAGCTAAGTTTGCTCCAAAAGACCTCTCCGGCCTAAGCTTTACTCAATGGCTTAAGGTTGGAGGGATTGGCACTTGATTTCCTCAGCAAACGACGCGAAACGCAAGATTTTGGACCCGAAAACATCAAGTTCGCTCGAGATTTAACTGATTTTATACAGCTCAGGAGTCAAGTTCGGCCGAACTTGAGCCAAGACTTCACAAAGAATCACCAAGTTCGCTCGAACTTGTCAAAGTTTCTTAGGAAACCTTGCAAGTTCGCTCGGACTTGTCACTCAACCAAATCCAACCCACAAGTTCGCCCGAACTTGAAACGTTTCCTAAGAAACTTGCCAAGTTCGACCGAACTTGTCTCAATATCCCCACTCATTATACAAGGTCGCTCGAACTTGTATGTATACATACAAGTTCGGCCGAACTTGGCTACTGCTCAACCCAAACTTAACGTTTCAGCAAATCGAAAGACTGATTCACTTTTGTTCATTTACAGGCTAATCTGGCGCTCTCCGCAACTCTTCTCAGATCCCTCATCTCACCTAAAACGCACCCACAGTGAGTATACTTGACCGGTTTTTGCTTTAATGCACTTTTTGGGTGTTACATATGTTCCTCTATCAAAATTGTCACACCCCGACCCGCAGCGGATAAGGTGATCGGGGCATGATTGGGTTATCATCAAAGCTCATGACATTTATTAAACGTTTCATATTCATTAATACAATTTAAATGGAAATTTACAATGATTGCTACAACATGATCTAACTACAATTTAAACTTCTTTGTTCTCTTCTAAGGCATATCCTATGTTTTCCTTGCTTCAACCTGTTCACCTGTATCATGTGTAAAAAGGTTTTTGGATCAACATAATGTTGGCGAGTGAATCCTATGGAAAACATTTGAACAATTTATTTAAATTGATTATGAAATATGTGCACAACCAAACATGAGTAAAATTAGATGTAACTTGATCAACAATCATAAGATGTTAAATGAAACACTCATGAATAATAATGGAAACAATTAAAGGCACGCGATGCTCAACTCGTCTCTCACGAGGAACTGAGGGGCCTGATGAATGAATTGCATAAACATGATAATATGAATAACACAACTACAAACAATATAAACTCAATGAAAACACACATGAACAATAATGAATTTGAATTGAAGCACGCGATGTTCTACTCGTTTCCCACGAGGAACTGATGGGCTTAATGTATGAGTTTCATGTAATTTGACCAACGGAATATAAATAAATCACCACAATAAATCAATCTAAGTTCAAGTCATGATGTGGTATGGCACAAGTTTAAATAAATAAATTAATTAATTCATAACACATGACACACCCCAAAACGTGTAATTTAAAAGGGGGAATTGTAAGATTCACTCACAGTGGGTGCGTTCGGTTGATGACGTTGAATGCACGCGAAGTGGTTTTAACCACGAGTGAGATTTAACCTAGATAAATCGCATTATGGTTTGGTAAGTAAACGGATTTTATTAAACTATTTTAGTAGGATTGTTGGGTGTATTTTTGTGAGTTTGAGGCTATTTTCTAATCTAAAAAAATGTTATTTTTAAGTATTTATAATTGATTTTTAATTAAAATAATTAAATAAAAATAATAAAAATATTTTATTTTTTTCTGCTACAGTGACATTGACCTGTTGACTTTGACTGGTCGTTGACCGGTTTTGAGGCATATTGTTGTGCGCTCGGTGAGGCTCGAACCCGAGACCTCCCGTACGCGTGCACGCAGCTCTACCAACTGAGCTACGTGTCTAACCCGTTATATATCCGATTTTAATTTCATATATACATTAATTAGAATTAACAGAAAATCATTTTATTTTAAAAACAGTTTAAGCGGACCGGTTTTGCACTCCACAGGTCTCGAACTCGGGACCTGTGGTTTAATCTAACACACAGTCCACCGCTGGACTGTGTGTTCAACATGTTATAACATTCAATTTTTATTATACTTAAATACTAATTATTTATTTCCTTTTCTGCCTTAATTAAAAAGAGAAGATAATTGTCCGAGTCGGTGCTGAAGACCGGACTCGAACTCGTGACCAGCGATGTAATCAAACACACAGTCCACCGCTGGACTGTGTGTCTAACTTGGTTATTATTCCGGTTAACAATATATTTAACATATATCTGTGGCGATCCGGTTCAGTTAAACAAAAACTTGATTTTTATTAAGGCAGCGTGTACGAGCCGGGATTCGAACTTGAGACGTTAGCGTTTTATGTGCACACAGTCCACCGCTGGACTGTGTGTCTAACCCGATTAATTTCTTGATTTATATTATACTTATATGTTAACGAAAGTGCGTCGTCTTCTTCGTCAATGTTGAACCAGAAATCGGGTCTGACTGGTTCGAGTTTTTATTCAAGTTTCATTAATGTTTTAGGTTAATTACTGGCAAGATAGAAGTAAAAAGAAAGGAAAATAAGCGTGAGGTATACCGACTCGCTTTCCTCTGTTTTCCGGCAGAACTCCGGCGACAGAAAACAACTCCGGCGTCTGGTGTCTTGCAGCAGCAAGTCTCCGAAAAACTTGGAAAGAGTATGGGTATCTCCGGTATAAGCTTCAGAGGTTCAGAAATGCTCGGCAATGGGGAAACCGGTTTTCCGGCGACGAACAGGTTTATTCCGGCGAGTGGAATTACGCCGAGAAAAGGTGTGATTTTTGAGCGAAAGTGTTTGTCGTCGGTTGTGGGTCAATTTATAGGACAAATCGTCAATGCACTTGGTCTGAATTCCGACTGTGTTCGATATTTAAATTTTCCGGCGGTTATGAATTTGGTCGCGGACTTTAAACATCGGTTATAACCGATATGTAGTTAATGGTTTACGTTATAACGTAAATCGTAGTTAAGACTCGCTAATTTACCGGGATTCCGACGACTGAATAGTTTGGGCGCCGGTTTTGAATTTGTAACGTTATTATATCAATTAAATGATTGAAATATATAACAAACAGAACAAGCGGCGCAGTGGTTTGTGTGTGAGGTGATAAGTCACTGAGTGACTCGGTACAGACCCGGGTTCGAAACCCGGCAGAAACATTTCATTTTTATTTTGCGATTTTTGACAGTTTTTCAAAAACTAAATATATATTCCCGTATAATAATTGATTACGGATCGTTTAAAAATATTTTGGGCATTTAATTCGAAACGAAAATTTTGACTGACTGTTCGGTTGATAAACGGAGCGGGTTTGGTAAATCCGTTTTTGACGGATGTTACAGTATCCCCTGCTTTTTAGAAATTTCGTCCCGAAATTTAAATTGTGATATATTTGACTAAAAAGGATGATGACGTTTTGTTTGACAGTTGTATGCTTAGAAAAATAAAGGTTTAAGTTTTTGTTCGAGGCGGTAACGTTCCTTGTAAGGGTTATGTACCCTATTCAGGAATCGCTTTTTGTTGCCTACTGTATGAATATTGGTAAGCAGAAATGATTTGCTAAAATGATATCATGCATATGTGTTAAGATACGTTTGGGAAAAATATGGTTATATCCTAAGGCAAAACTTCTAACACTACAATCTACATGGAACATAAATAAAAAACACAACAGCTGATATCCAAACATGAATGAACACATCAGCAAATATTTGAACATGAATAAACATAACAGCAAATATTCGAACATGAATGAACACATCAGCAAATATTTGAACATGAATAAACACAACAGCAAAGATTCGAACATGAATAGACACATCAGCGAATATTTGAACATGAATAAACACAACAGCAAATATTTGAATCCACATTCTGATAACATATATGTTTGAATGATGGAAGTTCCTCTCTCGTTTGTTATGATGGAGAGGTTAATTTATGTAGAAATGGAACACAATCCAATCCCTTTAAATAACGTGATGATATAAATGTAACACAAATTCCAACCAAGGCAATACTAAATCCTACATGGAACTTCTCATAACCGCCTGATAATGCCTCTGATCCTTTGGCAAGAATACTTATATATAGGAAGTACCAGCGGCGTATCCACCATATTCTTGCCAAATTTTCATTAGTTTTATCCACAAGTTATGATTGGTTACCAAGAAACTAATAAATCCTACATAGAACTTCCCATAACCATCCGTTAATGCCTCTGATCCTTTGACAAGAATACTTATATATAGGAAGTACCAGCGGCTTATCCACCATATTCTTGTCAAATTTTCATTGGTTTTAACAGTGAATTATGATCAGTCCTATAACTCTACAATCAATACAACAAACATAAATTACTGAAATGAAATATATCTGTGCGATCAAGGCTCAATCGAACGGAGCCGATCGTTTTGCATGTACTGAAAATGAAATTGTGTGCTCAAGGCTCAATCAAACGGAGCCGAACATACTGAATGTACTGAAATTGAAATTGTGTGCTCAAGGCTCAATCAAACGGAGCCGAACATATTGAATGTACTGAAATTGAAATTGTGTGCTCAAGGCTCAATCAAACGGAGCCGAGCGTATTGCATGTACTGAATATGAATAACTTAACCACACAAATAGCCTATGCATGGAACCTCTCATAACCGCCTGATAATGCCTCCGATCATTTGACAAGAATACTTATATATAGGAAGTACCATCGGCGTATCCACCATACCCTTGTCAAATTTTCATTGACTTTATCCGCAAGTTATGGTTAGTTCGATGCGACTCTACTACAAACACCACAACCACATGATACTGATAATGAAATTGTCTGTGCGCTCAAGGCTCAATCAAACGGAGCTGAACGTATTGAATGAAATTGTATGTGCGCTCAAGGCTCAATCAAACGGAGCCGAACGTATTGAATGTACTGAAATTGAACAACTTAATTTAAACAACCATCACACAATCAGCCTATGCATGGAACCTCTCATAACCGCCTGATAATGCCTCCGATCATTTGACAAGAATACTTATATATAGGAAGTACCATCGGCGTATCCACCATACCCTTGTCAAATTTTCGTTGACTTTATCCGAAAGTTATGGTTAGTTCGATGCGACTCTACTACAAACACCACAACCACAAGATACTGATAATGAAATTGTATGTGCGCTCAAGGCTCAATCAAACGGAGCCGAACGTATTGCATGAAATGTAAATTGAAATGTGCGCTCAAGGCTCAATCAAACGGAGCCGAACGTATTGCATGTATTGAAATGTAAAATTACGTAACCGATCAAGGCTCAAACAAACGGAGCCGATCGTGCGGGCACGCCAAGATCAACCACATAATAAAATGGGGATCCAACTCAACCTCGATGGATGGGGAGCCACGGCCTCGGCAAAAGCATATACCGAAAACAATATATAATATATAATATCCATTAATTTCTCTAACAGTCTACACATGTGATAAAGAAAAACATAAGACTAAACAATAGAAGTTGAATCTGGATCTTCGGCGAAGAGGACTAGCTGAGTATCTTCATCAGGGCCGTCATTATCTTCGACAGGGTTGGCGTTGATATTGAAGACTCTTCCTCTTGCTGGTGGCATAGTGGTTGGGTTTTCTTGGTTTACTTGATTAACTGGGTTTGATTGGGCTTGAGTGTTGATAACGTTAACCAATTGAGGGCATGTGTTTCTAAGGTGGGTAGGGTCGCCACAATTGAAGCAAGCTCGAGCATATGGGAACATGGGGTGTTGGGGTTGGTGATAAGTGTGGGCCATGTTTTGAGTAGGGGAAAAGGTTTGGTCTTGAAAGGTGCGACAAACATTGCTCAAATGACCATAACGTCCACAAGTTGTACATAGCCGGCAAGGTAAAGTAAGGGGATGGTGATAAAAACAGTTGTTGCATCGAGGGTGAGGTCCGAGATATGGTTTCTTATTTGGGTAAGCTGAGTTGGGTGCCACTTGGGTGATTGGGACAGCTCGGATGGGTATAGCGTGAAAAACGGGTTGATTTCGTTGGGTAGCAGCGAAAAGTCGCCCGACTCTTCTTCTCTTAGGGTTGGGTTGAGAAGGGGATTTGGTTTGGGTGGAGTCGGAGGTTTCAGTCGATTCTTTATCCTTCTTCTTTTCCTCCTTGAAGTCTTTGTTTCGAATTCGGTTCTCGGTGAGCTCTGTTGCTAGCTCCATTGCTACTTCCAAAGTTGCAGGCTTGGTACTTATCACAGGGTCTTGAATCTTTGACGGAAGACCACGAATGTAGTGCTCGATCAAACGGTAGAGAGGAGTAAACATGTTGGGAACCATTTGATGTAATTCGAGGAATCTTTTGTTGTAGGTGGTGTGGTCTCCTTCCATTTGCTTCAATGAGTAAAATTCATCTTCCAACTTCTTGATTTCACTCCTTGGGCAAAATCGTCTGGTCATGATTTCCTTCAATTCGTTCCAAGTTAAGGACATAGCATCTTCCACACCTCGTTTGGCCTTCTCTGTGTTCCACCAAGTAAGTGCTATCCCATATAGTCGACCGGTAGCATAACGCACTTTGCGATCATCAGGGCAATCGCAATTTAGAAAAGTATTCTCCATTTCTTCAAACCAATGGAGGAGTGCGGTGACACCTTCAGTCCCTTTATATTTCGGAGGGTCGCATGATTTGAAATGCTTGTAGGTGCATTTAGTGGTGTTTGGGGAAGAGTTGAAAATGTTTTGGTTTGCTTGATTGACAGGATTATTGGTAAGTGCTTGTTGAACTTGGATTACAATGTTGGGTATTACGGCAGCCATTTGTTGAGCGATTAAGGCAGCCATGCGATCGCGGGCTTTTCTTGCTCTCGTCTTCCTACGGGCGAGGTTAGAAGACATCTACAATGAATACATGACAAGAGTATGAGTTGGATGCTTTTGGGATCATGGGTCGCATTCAAGAATGATCATTTATAAAATAATTATACAAAAATACTACATCCATAGGATGTCTTGGGCTTTGCTCGCTGTTAGGCCCGTCATGCCGCCATACTTTACCTTGTGTAATCATGTGGGCCCCCATGAATACCGGTTTTTCATATGGTTCGCACGGTTTCTGCCTGGTTGCGTACACAAAAAACCCGGGAAAATCGAGAAATATGTATACAACGTGTGATGTTCGGAATGTGTCCAGGTGTAGACACGATGACACCTCAAAGTAGGGTTAGTTCGAACGACGTTTGGTGTGGCATGCTTTGGCCTAATAGGTCCTTCGTACTCTCATCGTTGGTCCCCAGGTAGGCAAACTGGTCCGTTATATTGGATTTATACGAATGCCAGCCTAGACAGGACGTTCCGACTACCGGTACTTGTACCCTTCCAGTTACTACATGCCCGTCGCAGAACTTACTTTGATGAGATTTGAAAATTGCATAAAAATCTTTGGATAACGAGAGTATGAAAATAAATTGAACACATGAACATCGATATATGTATAATGAATATGTATATATGTATAATGAATATGTATATGAGCATGTATGTTTGACTGAAATGTAAACAAATATGAAACAAATAAATATCACAAGTTTGTATGTAACCACCTAATCAATTTAAAATTTAGGCAGACTATAGTATAGGCTCTAAGGGTCTAATAACCTATCCTATATCCCTATAGTCATGGCTCTGATACCAATCTGTCACACCCCGACCCGCAGCGGATAAGGTGATCGGGGCATGATTGGGTTATCATCAAAGCTCATGACATTTATTAAACGTTTCATATTCATTAATACAATTTAAATGGAAATTTACAATGATTGCTACAACATGATCTAACTACAATTTAAACTTCTTTGTTCTCTTCTAAGGCATATCCTATGTTTTCCTTGCTTCAACCTGTTCACCTGTATCATGTGTAAAAAGGTTTTTGGATCAACATAATGTTGGCGAGTGAATCCTATGGAAAACATTTGAACAATTTATTTAAATTGATTATGAAATATGTGCACAACCAAACATGAGTAAAATTAGATGTAACTTGATCAACAATCATAAGATGTTAAATGAAACACTCATGAATAATAATGGAAACAATTAAAGGCACGCGATGCTCAACTCGTCTCTCACGAGGAACTGAGGGGCCTGATGAATGAATTGCATAAACATGATAATATGAATAACACAACTACAAACAATATAAACTCAATGAAAACACACATGAACAATAATGAATTTGAATTGAAGCACGCGATGTTCTACTCGTTTCCCACGAGGAACTGATGGGCTTAATGTATGAGTTTCATGTAATTTGACCAACGGAATATAAATAAATCACCACAATAAATCAATCTAAGTTCAAGTCATGATGTGGTATGGCACAAGTTTAAATAAATAAATTAATTAATTCATAACACATGACACACCCCAAAACGTGTAATTTAAAAGGGGGAATTGTAAGATTCACTCACAGTGGGTGCGTTCGGTTGATGACGTTGAATGCACGCGAAGTGGTTTTAACCACGAGTGAGATTTAACCTAGATAAATCGCATTATGGTTTGGTAAGTAAACGGATTTTATTAAACTATTTTAGTAGGATTGTTGGGTGTATTTTTGTGAGTTTGAGGCTATTTTCTAATCTAAAAAAATGTTATTTTTAAGTATTTATAATTGATTTTTAATTAAAATAATTAAATAAAAATAATAAAAATATTTTATTTTTTTCTGCTACAGTGACATTGACCTGTTGACTTTGACTGGTCGTTGACCGGTTTTGAGGCATATTGTTGTGCGCTCGGTGAGGCTCGAACCCGAGACCTCCCGTACGCGTGCACGCAGCTCTACCAACTGAGCTACGTGTCTAACCCGTTATATATCCGATTTTAATTTCATATATACATTAATTAGAATTAACAGAAAATCATTTTATTTTAAAAACAGTTTAAGCGGACCGGTTTTGCACTCCACAGGTCTCGAACTCGGGACCTGTGGTTTAATCTAACACACAGTCCACCGCTGGACTGTGTGTTCAACATGTTATAACATTCGATTTTTATTATACTTAAATACTAATTATTTATTTCCTTTTCTGCCTTAATTAAAAAGAGAAGATAATTGTCCGAGTCGGTGCTGAAGACCGGACTCGAACTCGTGACCAGCGATGTAATCAAACACACAGTCCACCGCTGGACTGTGTGTCTAACTTGGTTATTATTCCGGTTAACAATATATTTAACATATATCTGTGGCGATCCGGTTCAGTTAAACAAAAACTTGATTTTTATTAAGGCAGCGTGTACGAGCCGGGATTCGAACTTGAGACGTTAGCGTTTTATGTGCACACAGTCCACCGCTGGACTGTGTGTCTAACCCGATTAATTTCTTGATTTATATTATACTTATATGTTAACGAAAGTGCGTCGTCTTCTTCGTCAATGTTGAACCAGAAATCTGGTCTGACTGGTTCGAGTTTTTATTCAAGTTTCATTAATGTTTTAGGTTAATTACTGGCAAGATAGAAGTAAAAAGAAAGGAAAATAAGCGTGAGGTATACCGACTCGCTTTCCTCTGTTTTCCGGCAGAACTCCGGCGACAGAAAACAACTCCGGCGTCTGGTGTCTTGCAGCAGCAAGTCTCCGAAAAACTTGGAAAGAGTATGGGTATCTCCGGTATAAGCTTCAGAGGTTCAGAAAAGCTCGGCAATGGGGAAACCGGTTTTCCGGCGACGAACAGGTTTATTCCGGCGAGTGGAATTACGCCGAGAAAAGGTGTGATTTTTGAGCGAAAGTGTTTGTCGTCGGTTGTGGGTCAATTTATAGGACAAATCGTCAATGCACTTGGTCTGAATTCCGACTGTGTTCGATATTTAAATTTTCCGGCGGTTATGAATTTGGTCGCGGACTTTAAACATCGGTTATAACCGATATGTAGTTAATGGTTTACGTTATAACGTAAATCGTAGTTAAGACTCGCTAATTTACCGGGATTCCGACGACTGAATCGTTTGGGCGCCGGTTTTGAATTTGTAACGTTATTATATCAATTAAATGATTGAAATATATAACAAACAGAACAAGCGGCGCAGTGGTTTGTGTGTGAGGTGATAAGTCACTGAGTGACTCGGTACAGACCCGGGTTCGAAACCCGGCAGAAACATTTCATTTTTATTTTGCGATTTTTGACAGTTTTTCAAAAACTAAATATATATTCCCGTATAATAATTGATTACGGATCGTTTAAAAATATTTTGGGCATTTAATTCGAAACGAAAATTTTGACTGACTGTTCGGTTGATAAACGGAGCGGGTTTGGTAAATCCGTTTTTGACGGATGTTACAAAAATCACCTCACAAATCAAATTGTTTATCACACGCAAATAATCTGATTATGTATGCTCAATACGTGATACTAGAAACATGTGACTAGGACTTATTTTCGTTAACTTTCCTCCTTAGCTAGTATGGTACTATAGTTTGGCTAACACCATACGGGGTCTAGTTAGGATGGACGCGCAAGCCTTCTCACGGTAGTTAGCATGAGAAATAAGCCTATGTTATTCTGTGTGATGTGTTTTGGTGTATCATGATATGTAGTTAGACTATTTCGCGAACGCTTTCTCTATTATGCTAGTAGTACTTAAACCTGTATGCTCACCTTTACTTAATTGTATTGACTTTGTATTTTAACATATGTAACAAGTTGATGATTTAGCTTATCGGATGCTTTGGATAGCCGAGCTTAGCTGTTTTTGTTTATTTTGTTTTGTTTGGAATGGTTTGTAATAAAATCTAGGGGATATCGAACCTTATTGTTTTATGAGAAAGTTATGTATTTCGTGACATTGTTGATGACGTATTGCTTAATAGCATGGGATATCATACGTTAAAATATTGTTGAATGAATAGCGTTATGAAAATCTCTCGTGAGACAATCTGGTCGCCTAGTGCCACTAACCCCGATGTTTCCGCCATCGGTTGGGATGTGACAGTACACCCCCTACCCTTTGATGGGGATGGGGGAACATGATGGGGTGGAGGTGAATGTGGTGATATGGATGCTGGAGGAGTGCTACACCACACTCCATAGCCTTAAATAACTCCTTTGTTCCATCCGCCCACCTCTTTTAGGGTGGATGGGCGTTAAACGGGTTAGCTG
The DNA here is from genome assembly GCA_947069175.1 of Scalesia atractyloides. Taxonomy (NCBI): domain Eukaryota; kingdom Viridiplantae; phylum Streptophyta; class Magnoliopsida; order Asterales; family Asteraceae; genus Scalesia; species Scalesia atractyloides. Next base: position 69,499,378 of record CAMTDV010000019.1, read on the forward strand.
GACAGGTTGATACCCTATTGCCACTCCATCGGGTAGGCTGGATGGGTTGAGTTTGAAGGTAGAGGAACCGGAAGAAAAGGAGAAGAAAGTGTCATACCCTGATTTCCCGGTGGGTCCGGACTTGGGGTTTATGCATGACGGTCAGTATCACAATTGGCAGCGGAGGTAAAGGAATGATAAAGTACAAGTTATAAAAAGTTGAAATTATATCAAATGAAATATATAACATCTTGTTCGGTACAAATATCCCACAAGGTAGGATCGAATTAAAATGGACTTTAGACATCCTAGGTCTTTAGCCATGGAGTCGCAAATTCGAAAGTTTTATGGCCGAACCGTATCCAGCCTACTATTGAGGTTTATCACCTGTGTTTTATCTTTAAAAATATATCTGTTTACACTAGTAAATACTATTAACCGACTCTTTCAAAAAAATCATTTTAAAAATGATTTGATATATATATATATATATGTATATATATATATATATATATGAAAATTTTATGGTAATCATTTTATTTTTACATTGGGATAGATACTTGTTACCAATTTTACATGCCTATCAATACAGTCGGGGACCAGAATCAAATGCCTACACCATGCCCTTATTTTTTATGGCCATTATAGTTAATGAGTCGGGACGCCCGGACACGGTACTATTAAACCCCAAGTGTTTAATGTTATCAAGCATAACAGATTAAACCGGGTTATTACATTACTATGACATCATTTGCCCTTTTGTAATACCCGCTCCAAGGGCTAATGTCATATCCTAAGTTTTATAAATAAAATAGGCTTACTGTATTAATCTTGGCTAGCTTAAAAACCGAGTATTTGATTCTAGTAGCAAATCCGTACAGGTTTATTAATCCTAGATGCGATTATCTAGAGGGCTCTATAGTCCGGAATGAACAAAATTATTATCCGTTGGAATGTTTACGGGTCATTGGTAAGTCTTCGACTTTTACCTGTAACTTAGAATTGTGCTCGGTTCTGCTAGATTAAGCGTTGACCATATAGAATGTGGTTTATACCCGTCCAAGTAAAAAGTCTCGTGTGATACGGGTTATTTAACCAAGCATTCTAATTTGGAAAGGTTTTGAAGAGGTTTGACCCGATACGACTAGCTTATATTGTTTATGCCATCTTACTAGTCGCGTAAGTGGAAATGGGTTCGGGTGGTCGAATGGGTTTATGACGAGTTTGACATGTCAAAATATATTTTATAATGTTATACAAATTGATTTGGTTTCAAAATTTTTACTTAAAAGTCCATTTCTGTAAAATGCATAAAACTGCATTTTTACTTTTATTAATACATGTTTCACTTGTCATTTGACCCACCTGAACGTGATAATCACGGGATATAATTTATGGGAATTATACCCTATGATATAATGATCACGTGAGAAAATTTAATTGAACTTTGACTTGACCAATGGTCAGAACCAAAAGTCAAAGCACATTTAAACTGCTTGACTTTCGGATAATTTCTAACTACAAAATTGAAATTAACTTAAGAGAATACTTACCAGTACTTAGAGTAACTCTTAGAACTCAAGAAGGGGCTCATAATGATCAGAAGCAGCTCCAAATAGTGTTTTAAGATGCGGAGAAAAGGTGTGATGAAACAAGTAAGGTTCATGGCCTATTTACACTAATTCAAATGTGCTTAGAGCATGACAAGTGTGATCAAGAGTCTTAGGAGAAGGATTAGTGGCATCCCTGGTGTTCAAAGGAGAAGGAGTGTGGCAAAAATCGTGATTAGGTGGCATAAGAAGCAGGCTGCATCTGCTAGCTACAGTTTTGTTTTCAGCGCCCCTTGCGATCGCAGGGGGTTAAGCCTTACGATCTGCAAGGACCACAGGCGTGCAATTCATTTCAACCTCTTGCGTATGGCAAAAGGTTTGACCTTGCGGTCTGCAAGGGACCGTCAGAGGCCAGAATTTTGCCAGTTTTTTTTTCTTTTAGCCCCTACTTTGTCACTCGCCCTTTTTCATCATACTTATACCTCTCCTTTAACAAATCTGAAATATGTGGAGGATTTTTGAGACACGTGTCATGATGGGATTTGATATAATAATTCGGGTTGTTACAGAAAGTTACCGTTGGGAGTGTGCGGAGAGGGGAGAGAGACCCACAAGTTGGAGGTTTTCTAGGCGGATTGATAACCGCTGGTGAAGTGGTATGCGGGTGTAATAACTCTGAATTTCGTTGTTATCTTTCTTTCATTATCGATTGTATCTAACCTTTGTCAATCTCGAGATTAGTTTATAAGAAAAGTTTATGTTAATTACAATTATGTATGTTATATCGCATCTAATCGCTTATTAAATAGCATCGCTAATCTCATCGCAACTCGCAGTTAATTATATGATTTTATGTTATTTATGCGTTATGCATATTTGTGGTTATGATTACGCTTGCTATCGCATCGCTCTCGCACACTCAAATCGCTATCACACTATTATATCAATTATAACGCTTAATATAACTATCTAATACAACCTGAATCGCCAAACAATCGAAAAACGAACAAAAAACAAAAAAAACGAGGAAATCCAGAGTTTTGGACAAGTTCGCTCGAACTTGGGTGACCCCAGGTTCGGCCGAACTTGACTGGCCAACTCATAATCCAATTTATTCCCCTAAGTTCGCTTGAACTTGCCTGAATCTTCAAAGATTCAGCAAGTTCAGCCGAACTTGACTCAACTTCTTCAATCACCTCACAAGTTCACGCGAACTTGCATGAATTCATGCAAGTTCGGCCGAACTTGACTCCCTAGCTCTCCATTTTTGCCTTCACCTATAAATACTCAGCTCCATCTCTCATTTGAATTTTCTGTAAGTTCGCCCAGAGCTCTCAAACCTGAAACCCTTTGTTTTCTAAGTAAGAATCAACCCGATTTCAACTACAATGATGTTCAACAACATTATTTACAACGTTTAGGCATTGCCTTCGTTTTCATTAAATCTCTTATGTTTACGAAAATCTTCATCTTTTTCCGTCAAAACTTCTGTTTTCACTCAGATCTATACTAGATCTGAGCAAAACCTTTTAAAACCTTGATTTTTACACCATTTTCAGACTAACGACGTATGTTTCGTTCACTTTTGAGTGGAACGAGGCGTTGTCGAAGTTAGATTTCAGATCCGGAAGCACAAGGACGAAATCGTCACTTTACACAAACTGGACTAACCCGTACGAACCATCAAGTTCGCCCGGATTAGCCCGAGTTTTTGTATAATGGCTAAGTTCGCTCCAAAAGACCTCTCCAGCCTAAGTTTTACTCAGTGGCTTAAGGTTGGAGGGATGGGCACTCGATTTCCTCGAAAAATGACGCAAAAAACGCAAGATTTTGGACCCGAAAACATCAAATTCGCTCGAGAATCACCAGCACACCAGGTCAAGTTCGACCGAACTTGGGTCTCTCTCACACAAACCCTTACAAGTTTGCCCGAACTTGCTTAATTTCTTAAGAAACTATGCAAGTTCGCCCGAACTTGTCATTTCAGTAAGATTTTCTCACAAGTTCGCCCGAACTTGACAAGTTTCCCAGGAAACTTACCAAGTTCGACCGAACTTGACTCAAATCTCACCAAATCCTTACAAGTTCACTTAAACTTGTATGTTTACATACAAGTTCGTCCGAACTTGCCTACTGTCCAACCCAAACTTAATCGTTTCAGCTTTTCGGAGACTGATGCACTTCTGTTCGCATATGCAGGCTGATCCGGCGCTCCTCTTCGCCTCTCGACAGTCGTCTACTCTCTCCTAAACGCATCGAATGTGAGTATACTTGACCCGTTTTCGCTTTAATGCACTATTTGGGTGTTACATACGTTCCTACATCAAAATCACCTCACAAATCAAATTGTTTATCACACGCGAATAATCTGATTATATATGCTCAATACGTGATACTGGAAACATGTGACTAGGACTTATTTTCGTTAACTTGCCTCCTTAGCTAGTATGGTACTATAGTGTGGCTAACACCCGACGGGGTCTAGTTAGGATGGACGCGCAAGCCTTCTCACGGTAGTTAGCATGAGAAATAAGCATGTGTTTATCTGTGTGATGTGTTATGGTGTATCAAGATATGTAATTGGACTATTTCGCGAACGCTTTCTCTATTATGCTAGTATTACTAAAACCCGTATGCTCACCTTTACTTAATTGTATTGACTTGTATTTTAACGTATGTAACAGGTTGAGGATTTTAGCTTGGATGCCTTGGATGTAGCGTGCGTAGTTTAGTTTGCTTTTGTTTAGTTTCCAAATGTAATAAATCTAGGGAAAATTGAACCCGATTAGTTTTGTGGGAAAACAAGTTTCTGTAATGATTATTTTGAAATATTGTGTTTAATGGTATGGACGTTAAATGTTAATGATGTTGATAGATAATTGTTATGGAATTCTCATGAGACAATCTGGTCGCCTAGTGCCACTACCCGCTGATTCCGCCATCGGTTGGGGTATGACAGATTGATATCAGAGCAAGCCCATAACCTTAGGACAATAGGTAGAATTGCCATGATTCGACCTAGTAGCATGTTTAAGTACCCGATTGACCTATCTTTGACTTAAATGTTAAACTACTTGCCATAAATGCTTAAATGTGCCTTTCCTAAGGCTAATACAATATACACACTTGGAAATGCTCGTATCACACAAAACGAGTGATCAAGTCGAGAATAGGAGTGAAAACCGAGAACTCTCGATGAGATCATCCACTCCGCGCAATCTCTATCGCACGAGATACTTTTGTTGAGTTAGGAGTTATATCCCAACCTCGACGAAAATCTCCATTTCTATCTAGTGGAACGCCCGATATGATTGGTCCGCGTAGCCACAACTAGGAACGACGTTGCTAAGTTAGGGGTGAAACCCGCATCTTAATAACTAATTCCGCTCTTCGATTTTCAATCTCTCAAAAGTCTCGATTATTTTGATGACTCGGAACACGACGTATCTGGAAGGATAAATGTCGTTACCATTGTACGGGGAGAGCATTTGTCTATTAGGCCAAATCGTGTGTCCGAACTCAGAGAATTTTCGAATCACTTTGGGTAGTCAACGTCTCAAAACCCCAGACACTCCCAATTAATTTAAGCCTATATCGTCGATTTACGCATCATCGAGTTTATTATTATTATGTGTTTAAAATTTTGAGAATTTTCGCTTTATTCGATTTCTCGCTTAATTATTTGTTTCTCGCATTATCGATTTCTCGATTTATCGCTTTACGCTCCATAGAACGCATGCACAACTCGCACAACTCTCGAAATCTAAAACGCTAATTAATACACCAACCAAACTAATCGCTTAACTCGCTTACGCCTATGAGGACATGTGTGCCTCATGTGCAGTATATCTCGCTTATATATCGTTTATATCTTGCTATTATATCACATCTCGAATGCGCTACACTTTACTTATAAGAAGGTAATATGTGCAAAATATGTGCTTATGTGGATTATGTGCTTACGTGCCTACGTGCTATGTGCTTATGTGCCTACGTGTTTACTTATCTACGTGTTTACTTGCCTAAGTGCTTATGTGCTTGTATGAATAATAATAATAAATATTTTAAACATAAACTTATTATAATCGAATCTCATCCTATCAAATCCTTCAATGTAGATGTCTTCACTTGGATCACATACCAGGAGGAATCTCCAGCGCAGCAACGCCAACAAGCGTATCGCCACAATGGTAGCCAAGGAAGTGGTTAAATTCATCCCGCAAATCGTCTCAGAAATTCATGCTGTGAGCAGTAACTCATCGGTCGACTCGAAAGCTGAAAACCCCAAGCCACGGTTCAGTTTCAAGAATTTCAAGGCTTGTGCACCTCTCGCCTTCACAGGCAATGATGGGCCGACAGATATGTTCCATTGGTTTGACACCATTGAGGTCACCTTTAGGCAAAGTGGATGCCCTGATGACCTTCGCACGGTGAACGCTACAGGAGTCTTCCAGTCCCGTGCTCTCGACTGGTGGACCGCCGAAAGAAATAGGCGCGGTAATGATGAAGACTATAATCTAGTCTTGGGAGGAACTCAAGGAAGTGATGATGAAGGAGATCTGTCCTCCGCACGAGATTCAGAAACTCGAAAATGAGTTTTGGGGTATAAAGCAAGATGGTCCCGACAATGCTGGATTTACTGCTCGATCAAATTTTGAGCATCATCTGTCCCAGCCAAGTTGATACTACTGAGAAAGCTATCAACAAGTATATCCGTGGTTTACCAGAATGTGTCGCGAATTTTGTGAAAGTTGCTCGTACTACAACCATCGAGGAAACCTACATGCTCGCCGCTGAGATCAATGATCAGCGAGTTCAAGATAGTTACTTCAAGAACTCTGTGAAAGTTGCCAATCAAGCTGTCACCAAACCAACTGTTGCTATCGAACCACCCAGTGACCCGAAGGGAAAGCGTCAGGGACGCAAAAGAGGAAACCTTAGCAAGAACTACGCCGCTGCTACACCGCTCAACTCTCAGCCTTATCAGGCTCCTGCTCAGGACGCACCCCCAGCTAAACGTGCGTACACCGGCCCTCACCCACTGTGCCCTAAGTGCACATACCATCATGTGGTGGGTGGAAACTGCCGTTTTGCACAAACTGCAATATCTACAGTCACTTTACTGTTAGTTGTCGTACCGGCTCTCGCCAAGCAGCTCCTCAAGCTCCAACACTGCCAGCTCCTCAGCGTACTCCCCAGAACAACAAGCAGCTCCAAAAGCACGTGTGTGTTACGTGTGTTGTGATCCGAACCACTTTGCAAATGTTTGCCCAAACCGTACGTGAAGCAAGAGCCGCAGCAACAGCAGCCCCAGCAGCAGCCACCACAGCAGCCTCAGCAGCAACAACAAGCTGCGCGTGGAAGGGCTTTCAACCTGAATCATCACCATGCGCAGAATGAAAACAATGTTGTCAATGGTACGTTCCTTGTTAATGGTATTTATGCTTCATGTTTATTTGATACTGGTGCCGATAATTGTTTTCTATCGTTCGAATTCGAAAAGGTTTTAAAATGTAAGCGCGCTAAACTCCCAAAGACTTTCGATGTGGAAGTCGCCACTGGAAAATCCGTCACCGTCACCTCTGTACTACGTGGTTGTTCTCTCGATTTCAACAACCATGTCTTCTCAATCAATCTCATACCTATGCAGTTAGGTAGTTTCGATATCATAGTAGGTATGGACTTTCTTCGTGAAAACCATGCTGAAGTTGTATGCTTCGATAAAATGATTCGTTTCCCTCTCCCTAACGGTGATCAACTCCATGTTTATGGTGAAACTCACACAAAGAAGTTGATGCTTTTTTTCATGTACTCGAGCACACAAATGTTTGCGAAAGCAATGTGTTGCTTTTCTAGCGCATATCGTGAACCCGGAGAAAGAAAAGAAGACTTTTAAAGACGTTCCTGTTGTTCGTGAATTTCCCAAAGTCTTTCCCGACGATTTACCCGGTTTACCCCCTACTCGAGATGTTGAATTCCGTATCGATTTAGTTCCCGGTGCTACTCCAGTTGCTAAAGCTCCTTATCGCCTCGCACCATCCGAAATACGCGAGCTATCAAGCCAACTTCAAGAGCTTCTTGATAAAGGTTTCATACGCCCGAGCACTTCGCCATGGGGCGCATCCGTTCTTTTCGTGAAAAAGAAAGATGGGACGTTCTGAATGTGCATCGATTATCGTGAACTTAATAAACTCACGATAAAGAACCGTATCCTCTTCCCCGAATCGATGACTTATTTGATCAGCTTCAAGGTGCTACTTGTTTTTCTAAGATCGATTTACGTTCCGGTTATCATCAGTTGCATGTACTCGAAGAAGATATTTCGAAAACCGCCTTTCGTACTCGCTATGGTCATTTTGAATTCGTGGTCATGCCTTTTGGTCTTACAAATGAACCCGCGGTCTTCATGGATTTGATGAACCGTGTGTGTAAAGCTTTCCTAGATCGTTTCGTCATTGTTTTCATTGATGATATCCTTATCCATTCGAAGTCGAGAGATGAACACGCGCGCTATCTTCGTTTAGTCCTCGAACTTCTTCAAGGAACTCGCTTTTATGCTAGGTTCTCCAAATGTGAATTCTGGCTCGACGAAGTCCAATTTCTCAGCTACATCGTCAATAGTAAAGGAATTGACATCGACCCTGCAAAGATCGAAGCTGTCAAGAGTTGGATTAAACCGAAGAATGCTTCCGAAATCCGTTCATTTCTTGGATTAGCGGGTTACTACCGTCGATTCATCCCTGACTCTCGAAAATCGCCGTGCCGCTTGCCGCTTTAACTCATAAAGACAAACCTTTTGTTTGGGATTCCAAGCAAGAGGAAGCTTTTCAAACTCTCAAGCGTATGCTATGCAACGCTCTTGTACTCGCTTTACCCGACGGAAACGACGATTTCGTTGTTTACTGCGATGCCTCTAACCTTGGTCTTGGTTTTATTCTCATGCAACGAGACATGGTTATTGCGTATGCGTCTCGTCAACTCAAGACCCACGAGAAGAACTACACGACCCACGATCTCGAACTCGGTGCAGTTGTTTTTGCATTGAAGATATGGCGACACTATCTTTACGGTTATAAGTGTACGGTCTTCACCGACCATAGAGCTTACAACATGTCTTCAATCAAAAGGAACTGAATATGCGCCAAAGTAGATGGGTCGAACTTCTCAACGATTACGATTGCGAGATACGCTACCATACCGGCAAAGCAAATGTCGTCGCCGATGCTCTAAGTCGACGAAGCTATGTATATTGTGTTCGTGACTCTCTAGCTTTGAATGATCTCGAAATCATGATTCGCTCCGCCCAATTCGCCTGTTTTAACGAGAATACTTTGGAGGAATAAATGAAATGTGGTGCCGAAACTCAACTCATTGTCAAACCAAACGGTATTTATTACCATCTCGATCTCATTTGGATTCCCAGCCGTGATAACCTTCAAAATTTGCTAATGACCGAAGCCCATAAATCTAGATACTCCTTTCACCCCGGTGCCGACAAGATGTACCAGGACCTTCGTCCTAAGTATTGGTGGCCGGGCATGAAAAGGGATATCGCTGTGTACGTTTCAAAGTGCTTAACCTGCTCTAAGGTTAAAGCCGAGCATCAAAGGCCCTCTCGCTTACTCGAACAACCCGAAATCCCGATGTGGAAATGGGAGAGTATAGCTATGGACTTTATTACGAAACTTCCTCGCACTTCATCTGGTCACGATAGCATTTGGGTTATCGTTGATCGTCTTACAAAATCCGCGCACTTTATTGCTATACGAGAAGACTTTAAGGTCGAACGGTTAGCCCGAATCTATACCGACGAAGTTATATGTCGACACGGGACGCCTCGTGATATCATTTCTGACCGCGACGGTCGCTTTACTTCACGTCTCTGGGAGACTCTTCAATCCGCTCTCGGTACTACTCTCAATCTCAGTACCGCTTTTCACCCTCAAACCGACCATCAGACTGAACGAACGATCCGCACCCTCGAAGACATGCTTCGTGCGTGCATCATAGATTTTGGTGGTAACTGGGATACGCATTTACCTTTAATTGAATTCTCGTACAATAATAGTTATCATACCAGCATTCAAATGGCTCATTTTGAGGCATTGTATGAAGAAAATGTCGATCGCCTATTGCATGGCACGAGATCGGAGAAGCACAAATCACCGGTCCCGAGCTGATTCAAGAAACGACGGACAAGATCCTCCAGATCAGAGACAATCTCTTGAAAGCTCGGAGTCGCCAAAAGAGTTACGCCGATAAACGCCGCAAGCCCCTACAGTTCGGAGTGGGAGATCACGTTCTCCTAAAGGTTGCACCTTGGAAGGGAGTGGTCCGCTTCGGGAAGAAAGGAAAGCTAGCGCCTCGATACGTAGGACCCTTTAAGATTCCAGAAAGAATCGGCAAAGTGGCCTATCGTCTCAAACTACCGGCGGAACTTAACAACGTCCACCCGACTTTCCACGTGTCTAACCTCAAGAAATGCCTAGCCGAAGAGAATCTCCATGTACCTCTCGAAGATCTGCAAATCAACAAGACTCTCCATTTCGTGGAAAAGCTTGTCGAGATCATGAATCGAGAAACCAAGAATCTACGGCGCTCTCGCATCCCTATCGTGAAGGTCCGGTGGGAAGGCAAACGCGGCGCAGAGTTCACTTGGGAATTAGAAAGTGACATGAAGGCCAATCATCGCACCTCTTTGTTACGACCACTACTTTAATTTCGGGACGAAATTTCTAAAGTATGGGAGACTGTAACAACTCTGAATTTCGTTTTTATCTTTCTTTAATTATCGATTGTATCTATCCTTTGTTATCTCGAGATTCGTTTATAAGAAAAGCTTATGTTAATTAATTACAATTATGTATGTTATATCGCATCTAATCGCTTATTAATCGCATCGCTAATCTCATCGCATCGCAACTCGCAGTTAATTATATGGTTTTATGTTATTTATGTGTTATGTATTTTTGTGGTTATGATTACGCTCGCTATCGCAACGCTCTCGCACACTCAAATCGCTAAATCACACTATTATATCAATTGTAACGCTTAATATAACTATCTAATACAAACTAAATCGCCAAACAATCGAAAAACGAACGAAAAACAAGGAAATCCAGAGTTTTGGATAAGTTCGGCAGAACTTGACTGGCCAACTCAGAATCCCCTTTATTCGCCTAAGTTCGCTCGAACTTGCCTGAATCTTCAAAGATTCAGCAAGTTCGGCCGAACTTGACTCAACTTCTTCAATCACCTCACAAGTTCGCGCGAACTTGCATGAATTCATGCAAGTTCCGGCGAACTTGACTCCCCAGCTCTCCATTTTTGCCTTCACCTATAAATACTCAGCTCCATTCTCTCATTTTAACTTTCTGTAAGTTCGCCCAGAGCTCTCAAACCCGAAACCCTTTGTTTTCTAAGTAAGAATCAACCCGATTTCAACTAAAATGATGTTCAACAACGTTTTACAACAATTTTGCACAAGGCATTGCCTTCATTTTCGTCAAATCTCTTCTGTTTACGAAAATCTTCATCTTTTTCCATCAAAACTTCTGTTTTCTCATCTCAGATCTGAGCAAAACCTTTTAAAACCTTGATTTTTACACCATTTTCGGACTAATGACGTATGTTTCGTTCACTTTTGAGTGGAACGGGGCGTTGTCGAAGCTAGATTTCATATCCGGAAGCACAAGGACGAAATCGTCACTTTACACAAACTGGACTAACCCGTACGAACCATCAAGTTCGCCCGGATTAACCTGAGTTTCTGTAAAATGGCTAAGTTTGCTCCAAAAGATATCTCTAGCCTAAGTTTTACTCAGTGGCTTAAGGTTGGAGGGATGGGCACTCGATTTCCTTGGCAAACGATGCGAAAACGCAAGATTTTGGACCCGAAAACATCAAGTTCGCTCGAGAATCACCAGCACACCAGGTCAAGTTCGACCGAACTTGGGTCTCTCTCACACAAACCCTTACAAGTTCGCCCGAATTTGCTTAATTTCTTAAGAAACTATGCAAGTTCGCCCGAGCTTGTCATTTCAGTAAGATTTTCTCACAAGTTCGCCCGAACTTAATAAGTTTAGTTCGACCGAACTTGACTCAAATCTCATCAAATCCTTACAAGTTCGCTCGAACTTTTATGTTTACATACAAGTTCGCCTGAACTTGCCTACTGCCCAACCCAAACTTAACCGTTTCAGCTTTTTGGAGACTGATGCACTTCCGTTCGCATATGCAGGCTGATCTGGCGCTCCTCTTCACTCTCGACAGTCGTCTACTCTCTCCTAAACGCACCGACTGTGAGTATACTTGACCCGTTTTCGCTTTAATGCACTATTTGGGTGTTACATATGTTCCTATATCAAAATCACCTCACAAATCAAACTGTTTATCACACGCGAATAATCTGATTATATATGCTCATACGTGATGCTAGAAACTGTGACTAGGACTTATTTTCATTAAGTTGCCTCCTTAGCTAGTATGGTACTATAGTGTGGCTAACACCCGACGGGGTCTAGTTAGGATGGACGCGCAAGCCTTCTCACGGTATTTTGCATGAGAAATAATCTTGTGTTTATCTGTGTGATGTGTTTTGGTGTATCATGATATGTAATTAGACTATTTCACGAACGCTTTCTCTATTATGCTAGTATTACTAAAACCTGTATACTCACCTTTACTTAATTGTATTGACTTGTATTTTAATGTATGTAACAGGTTGAGGATTTCAGCTTGGATGCCTTGGATGTAGCGTGCTTAGTTTAGTTTGCTTTTGTTTAGTTTCCAAATGTAATAAATCTAGGGAAAATCGAACCCGATTAGTTTTGTGGGAAAACAAGTTTCTGTAATGATTATTTTGAAATATTGTGTTTAATGGTATGAGATGTTAAATGTTAAATGATGTTGATAGATAATTGTTATGGAATTCTCATGAGACAATCTGGTCGCCTGGTGCCATCTACCCGATGATTCCGCCATCGGTTGGGGTGTGACAGCGGGTAATGGTCTCCAGGTAGTTGATGTGGCATAATTGTATTGGTTGGTGGGAGGGTATATTCGGTGAGTGCCCCCTGCACCCTTAAGAAAATTACGAATCAATATTTTAAAATTTTATTGTATAAGCTATAACCATGGAAAGAATCGAAGAACACAAAAAAACATTAAGATATCAGAAAAAGTAATGAATTTTAGTGCTATTTTTGCGAGTTGTTACGTGAAACACTCATTCCCATGTATACCAGTGTTTGAAATATTGAGATGATTAGGTCCCAATTTTTTATCAAAAAAATAACTTACGAGTTTGGTTAACTAATAACCTATATGAACCAAATTAACAAATTATTATACATATATTATAGTCCAAAAACAATAAGGTTTTAGACTCGAAAACTTTATCACGCATGATCATGCTTTAACTTTTCCAAAAAGATGTTCCCGGGGAAGCGGTAGTTTAAGAGTGTTCGGTTCTTCGCGTGCTTAATCATCTGTCCAATGTCCGCTTTTGAATAAGCCTATCATAAACACATAAACAATTAGTGTTTTTAAACGAGCGAAACCGTTGAAACAACAAGCAAAAAACTTTTGTTGGTTTAAGTGCCTCCGCGCGTCGCGAAGGATCAAGGTGTCTCCCCACGTGGCGCGGGGGAACACTTTTCTAGAAACTTTTGGATGCTAGCAGTTTTCACCCTTAGCTGAATTTTTGCCAAATTTTCACAATTTTTCACCCAAACTTAACCTAACTTCAAGTTTACCATTTTTAGGACTTTCTCCCACATTTATAGGTTCAAAGCCTTGATCCGAACCCGAATCTTTTAGTTTTTTTAATTCCTTCTTTCAGTTTGGAGTTTATTACCCAACCAACACGTTAGGAGGTATCTTGGTTTATTATCTTTTTTTTATAACTTAGTTAATTAGTGCTTGCATTTCAAGCTTAACAAATGGGATCATGTTTATGGATCTTTAGAATGACCGAAGCGATTTAGACATCAAATTTATTAAGTTACCGAATAAGCAAAATCGGTCTCATTTCACTGGTTATCTTTAATTCCACCGATTTTCCTTGTTCCTCATTAATTTATCATCTTAACTTTTACCCCCAATAAAAGCTTGGTGCATTACCAGACATCTCCCTAAGGATCTCGATGTAATATCAGAAGCCTTTTATTACCCCAAGACCTGGTTCGATACCAGAAGCTTGTCACCCGAATCTCGTTCAATACCAGAAGTTGACATAATAATAATTTTGATAGGCCAAGTTCAGACCGCCCTTATTAGTAAATGGGTTGTTACACACCATGGTGTACTAATAAGCTTCACCTCCCAAGGTTATTAAGAACACCGGATCTGATTAAGGCTACCAGAAGTTGTACGTACACCTTGGTCAAGTTATGTTAGGTTAAATTAATATAGTTAAATTATGAGGTTAAGTTAATTAAGTTTCAAATCGGTAATGCAATCTTGTCACAAAAGATAATTAACCACAAATTAGTAAAGGATAAACACATTAAATAAGATAAAATACTATATTAATAAGATCAACTAATTCAAAAGTTTGAGAAGACATAGAGATTACACCCATGTGAAACACTTGTACCAATGGCAATTACCACACTTCATGATCTTCAAGCTCTAGCTCAAGTGCAAGTCAGCAAGTATGTGTGCAACAAAATGTCTCTCAACTCTCATCTATTACATATGTTTAGTGAACTAATCTAACGATGTCTTATTCTTAACATGGATGATCAAAGGTAGGATGCAGGATCCTAGCTTTGGAGAGGTCTCGATCGACATGAAGGTCTTCCCTAAGGATCTACCTCTCACTTCCAAGCAAGGGGGCTTAGGAAGCATCATGATCATAGCATACTTGACTATTGATTAGACAAGCTCCATGGATCATCCACACTTTCTCGGAGGGATTAGAGACTTCAAGGGTGAGAGAACAAGGCCAAGAAGGCACAAGTCTATCAGCTTTGGGACTGTAGCACACCAGGGAACAAGAGAGCCAAGAAGGGTGTGCCTCAAACAAGTGAATGAGACTGGTATTTATAGGTTGATCAAGGCAGAGCATGGGTAGGAGTGTTCAGAAAAAACCGAAAACCAAACCGTAACCGGAAAAAAAAATTGATGTGGTAAAACGAATTATTGGTTGTTGGTTTGGATTTGGTTCCACATTTTTTATTTGGTTTATTTGGATAACCGAATAAACCGTTAATTTATTTAATTATTAAATAATAATATTTAACAAACCATATAAATTTTATTAGACCAAATGATAAATTTAAAGCCCAACTCAAAATAAAGCTTACTCATTTCTAATCTAACCTAGTTTTGAACTTCAAAATATACTAGAGTTTCTAAATTTTCACATACTAGGGTTAAAAGATGTCCAACCGACTCTCTAGTTGCTCTCTGGTTTTGAAATTTCTATGATATATTTTTTGAAGTTTTAACTTTGTGGTTGTGTGTACAACAATAATCTAGATGTGGTTTTTTTCTTTTGCTTTGAAACTTTCTTTTATTTATATATCTTCGGTTTAAATCAGTTGTTGACTTGATGTTTGGAAGATGGAAGACATACATGAATATAAATTAGGAAAAAAAGTACATAGGTACAATTCGGTTAAATTTGGTTGAAATTGGTTTGTTTGGTTTTTAACCGAAACCAAACCAAATTGAATTAAGTTGAATTTGGTGCGGTTTTCATATTCTTAATTTAGTTTGGTTTTTGGTTTGGGGTACAAAATTTTGACAACCGAATAAACCAAATAAAACTGTAAACCAATAACTGTAACCGATGATGACTGCTTGTCCTTGAGTCTTGTTAAAAGCTTCGAGAAATTGTCCTTTCGATCTCCCGAGGGTCTTGGGCACGAGTGTGCCAGACCATGCACGACCGTGCATGGTGAAGGCCGTGCATGGTGAATTGTTCTGACAACGGTAGCAGAAAGTCTGGTCTCTAGCTTTATCTTGTTTTGAACTATCTTTAGTGGGGGAACGGCCAAGCATGCACGTCGACTTTCTTTCTTGCGTAACAAGTTGTTCTGATCCTTCTAGAAGGTGGGCTGAGGCGAGAGGCACGACCATGCCTTTTTGTGCACGGGGGTGTTTCCTTGGAAACATCACATTTTTCGTCATGTTTTCATCATTTCTGCTTCTTTTTTATCTTGGACCTTGAAATCCTGTGAAAACTAAAAAGGAATGATTTAGCTAGTGTTTCCTTCATAAATTTCTTCAAAAGTATTCATAAATGGGGGTAAATTCGTATCATAAATATGTATAATTGATGGCACATAAATATCTCATTCATCTTAGTTCCGATTTAATATGTATAATTGATGACACATAAATATCTCATTCATCTTAGTCCCG
Organism: Scalesia atractyloides; assembly: GCA_947069175.1. Taxonomy (NCBI): domain Eukaryota; kingdom Viridiplantae; phylum Streptophyta; class Magnoliopsida; order Asterales; family Asteraceae; genus Scalesia; species Scalesia atractyloides. The sequence goes on from CAMTDV010000019.1 coordinate 69,515,280, forward strand.
ATTTGGACGTGCTTTGGTTCGTTGTAATGCTCTTACAACATAGATAACAAACCCACAAAATAGTATTTATATAAACCAAAGTATAAAATAAATATATTTGTCCAAATTTTGGGAAATATACACATTTATACTTGGTGAAAATACACTCATTTTCACCCAATTTTCCAACATTTATCGATTCACGCTTCATTTTGTTTGGGCGAAACCAAAAACTTCACTGAAACGAACACATGAAAATCGAAACAAGAAACCTAAATTCAAATTCTATTCACTTTAGGTTTACAGACGAATAATTACTTTTTATCATATAAAATTTTTAGCGTAATTTGTTATTGGATATGGTAGGGTTGGATAAGATTGACCTAACATCGTCATTTGATTGGACTGTATCAGTAACCGTTATTTTGTATTCGTTTTGAACTCAACTCATATTTTTGGAAACCAAAAACCAAATATACAATTCCCTTGTGATTGAAAACCAAATCGAAAACTGAACATGCTATTTGGTTCAGTTTTCGGTTAATTGATCATAAACCAAATAATGAACACCCCAAATCTTTGATACACTAACATATTTGAAAAATATAGTTTATTACAAATACATCAAGTAATTTGAATTTTTAAGTGTTTAAAGGTTAAAAAATATATATGGATGTAGGAAATTAGGTAATTAAGTAAACACAGTTAATAAAAAGTTGGATGAAGGAAATGGCAGGCTTTAAACGAACCAGTCGAACACGAATCAGGTCTCGTCATGTTTGTTCGTTAAGAAAATAGTGTTTTCACGAACGATTCATGAACACTTACCGAACGAGATTTTCTGTTTGTGTTCGTTCATTAAGGAAATGAATGTGTTCACAAACGGTTCACGAGCACAGACGGACACAATAAAATCAGCGAAAGCGTCGGAGGCTAGAGGTGGATGGTGAAAGGAGAAGCGTTGGAACTTGAGGCCCTAATCATAGAAAAAAGGTCAATCGTATTCGTCGATGTGAATAATGAGAAGGAAAGGGGAGCGATACATAAACAATGTGGGAATATGGTTTTCTATTTTATTTGTTAAGGTAATAAAATAAATAAGAATTAAAGAATATAAAGAAATTAGGTAAAATAAATAAATGTACAAAAATATTTAATGAACAACATAAACAATGGACATGAACAAACATAAATAAACGAATGTTCACGGACATTTTACCAAACGTTCATGAACACAACCGAACGAACTAGACCTCTGTTCGTGTTTGTTCAGTTAACTAATCGAACCGAATTTATTGTTCATGTTCGTTCATTTATTAAACGAATGAACGTAAACGAACTACCAACCGAACGGTTTACAAACTGTTCGCTAAACGTTCGGTTTATTTACAACCCTAAAAATGAATAATTGGGTAGTTTTAATTTTGACTTTGGGTAAGACCATCCACTATGGTGTATGTAGAAACTAAAGAAGAAATCACCCTAAAAATGGATAATTGAGTAGTTTTACTCGCAGCGATCCATCCGTTATTCCCGATCTTTGTATAGGAACTAAAGAAGAAATCACGTTCGTACACGTCTATGTTGAAATTATGTTTAGATACATGTCTATCCGGCCAATTAATTCTTAGACCTATCAGCCTTTAAGATTATATATATATATATATATATATATATATATTAGTTACAATGTTTAATGACAACCATAAACCTCTATGTATTTAAAGTTAAAAGTTAGTTAGCATCCACACGTGTATGAACATGGTTTGTTCTTGTTGGTTCCGCCCAACTAGACACATTTATATATAGGGTCCCATTTTTTTTTAAAGTAAACTTCATTAAGACACGTCAAACCTCAAACCGAGGCGACCACAAACAACACAAGAAATTACATAATTACAAATTTACGCTACTCATCCCAAGAAACCCCCAAAAATTTCAATCTACCATTTAACCATAAGAAACCTACCGTCTTTATTTCACTAATAATTCCTCCAATACTTATAGTCTTATTGTTGAATAAACCATGTTCATACACGTGTGGATGCTAATATATATAGGGTCCCCATGGGTTTATCAACATTTGGCATTGAGAACAAACAAATAAACCAAATTACAACATTTAAGCCTGTTGTGTCCAAACAAACATTAACCATAGTTGTTTTCATGTACCCACCACCATTAATGTCTTCATCTATACAGATGGCGATTGACTGGTGAAGCCACCACGATCACAGAAATCGAGTATGCTAATGACGGTAGAGCGATGATTATGATAGTTACTTATCTGTTTGAGGGAACACAAAGATATTTTTGTTTGTGTCTTTGTGATGCGATGGTGATGCTGTTTTAGTTTCAAGTTTTACAAATTAGAGTGTCGATGTCTAAGATTGTAGATGGTAGGGTGGTACCACTAAATTGTTGGGTCGAATGGGCTGCAGAGGGAGTGATGTTAAAATATCGCAATTTAGAATGTCTTTAACGGGTTTCGTTAGATTTATAGTTTGATTGACCAAGCTTCACTTATCTATATGACCATTAGACATTAACACTTCACTTCGATCGGTTTTAACAAAAACTATTTGTTGTACCCCTAACTACAATTTTGAAAAATGACAATCTAAATTGTTGGGTTGAATGGGCCAACCGGACCGACTAATTTTGGAGATTTGAAGATTCATTTTTTACATGTTGGATTGGAGGTTTGGTGGTTATTTTTTTACTTGTTGGAGGTTGAAACCATATTTTTATAAATTATTTTTTATTTCAAAATGATTAGGTTGTATTAAAATTTTAATAATGATAAAACAGGGTTTATTAATATAACAAATACAAATAACTTGATATTCCAACATTGGAAGAAAAAAAGTTTACCTATCAAACAACAAATCTTATAAATGCCAAATCTGTAAAATCCACCTAAACTTATTATTATTATTATTTATTGAGATATATATCTAATCTAATCTAATCTAATCTAACTTATAATAAAAGACTCCAAACAATGCCACATGGCATTCTCTCCTTCAACCTCATAAATTTTATTTATATTTGCTTAATTAATAAATTTCCTTTAATATTAATATTAATAACTATAATAAAGATATCACTTATTTTTATCCTTATCTTTATCTAAGATTAATAAACAACTTCAATTTTGCAATTTAGACCCTTTGTTCTTTTTTACTTTTAACCCAAAGTTTTTCATTTTTTGTAATTTAATCCCAACTTTTATTTTATTTTCAATTTTGGTCCACTATGTTTTTTATCTTTCTCAAGTTTTTCGTTTCGCTCTAAATTTTGTGAGTTAACGCACCGCAACATTCGTGTGGGGTTCAACATTTTTTCGTATATTTCTTCTCGTTTGACTGACCCTTCACAACACATCTATTTTTCTACGTTTGAAAAGTTCGTCCAGCGCGCGGGTCCTGATTGACTTGGTTATTTTTCCAATGTTTTGCGTTTCGGTTTAATTTCTCTGCAACGAGCGTGCGTGATTCAAAGATTTTACGTCTGCTTTTCGCTCGGCGTTATTTTCTTCCGTTTTTATTTATTTTGTTTTTACGAGCTTTTTCGGTGTTGGTGGTCCCTGACAGTGGTATAACATCGGTACTACTTGACACAGTTTTACGTCAACCACTGCAACGCAGGGGCTTAATACTAGTATATGTAATATATTAATGAAAAATTATAAATAATTATTATTATTATTATTATTATTATTATTGAGATATATATATATATATGCGTAATATGTTAATGAAATTATACAAACATGCTCGTTAGGCTCGGAACGGCTATTGAGATATATATATATATATATATATATGCGTAATATGTTAATGAAAATTATACAAACAGTGGCTCGTTTAGGCTCGCGAACCGGCTCGAACTCGAGAATCTCGGGCTCGTTTATTAAACGAGTTTTTTTTAGGCTTGGGCTCGAGCTCGTAAAGCTCAGATCGTTTCAAGCTTTTTTGAGCCGAGAGTTCGAGTAATTAACGAGTAGCTCGACTTGTTTGCACCTCTACTCCTAACAACTTAAGGTTTTTACATTTTAGTGGTGTATTTAGTAAAACTCAAAAGTGGTAAATTAGTGATCGCTCAGGCCTCTTTGACTTTGCCTCTCAATCAGTAGGCCTTCAGGAATTGGGTCAAATGGGCCTTACATGGGCTTTTTAACATGGACCCATTGTTATATTGGCCCGTCGGAATCCAATAACTTTGTTAAAAGCAATGGATCACAATCACATTAATTACCACTTTTAATCACACATTCACACTTACATCACAAAGCCAACGCACATATCAGGGTTATGTTGGCTTCACAAGACACCAAGTAAAAGTGTAAAACAAACCAAAGCACAACCAACATACATATCAGAGCTATCCTAGTTATATACGCGAAAAAAAATGCGAAAGAAAAACTAATCAGATAATTGTAGAGGTATGGTATTGGACTCGACCCGAGCGGACTGACATTCCCGTTACTTATTACTTTTATATTAATTATTTATTATTGTTGTTGCTTACTAACCCAACCGCGGCCCAACGCGCTGTAGTTTACACTACATTGGGCTGGGGACTTTTAGAGATAACCCCTAACTGGGTCTGGCCGATTGAGATTAGGAGAGGCCCATGTCCCCTATATAAAGAGGTGTTCACCTCATTATTAGGGTAGACAAGATGGAGCCGTCACACTTTTGTAGCTGGAAATAGAGGATTCTTCCTCTACCGGCCATCTCTACAATCCCACTTTTATCTTCTCTTTTGCAGATCTGGATACCGGAGAAAGAACAAGGTGTGATTCTCTTTCTCTCTTACAGAAAGCGGTTCGAGTCCTTCTCCAGGTGATTCTGTGTTTCTTCATTTGGCGGCCACCGTTGGGCTCGTACCCAACGATTGGAATGACTAGTCTAAAATATATGCCTTCTAAAGCATAAGTACATCTCACAGGGCTTACATTTGTTTTTGTCTTCTAGTTGGGGATATATTTTCTAAATACAGAGAAGTCTCTATGTTGTCCAGAAGGTATTCTATGGACTTTTTTGCAAGACAAATCTCGTTAAAATAAATAAATTTCAAAACATGATGCAAGGCCAAGGTCATGGTTATTCTTGTCATCACGTTGATTTTTTGCAAACAAAACTTATCCTTGTCATCATGTTGATTTTTTGCAATCAAAATATTAACACATGGATCATTAAGGTTAGCACAGTGTTTTGCACATACATATCACAACAACCATTTTAGCAAGAATTATGTCTCTTACTAGACAAAACAATGTCACATACAAGGCATATATCAAATAATTAACATGCTAACGTCACACCAACAATGCGACACACGTATCTGTTGAAATAACCATGTATGTATGAGCGAGTATGCCTTCACATGAGGCTATGCGTATGTGCTGCTCATTATTTTTCAAATGCCACTAGCGCTTATTCAGCGGCGATAAACTGTCATGGGGGAATCCTCACTACAATCAAGACTGGTCATCTACTTCAAAGTTAAATATGTGATGAATATTCAACCGGTAGGTATCACCTTTTGATACGATGATTTATACACGCCGAATCTTTATTACAATTTATCTTGTCAACTTATTTTAAGTTCAAGAAATACTAACATAAGGCGGGTATTTCATCATACACCGGCGTTTGATAATAACATTTGCAGGTTTGGCCATGCATGCAATCGGGAAAACGCGGCGAGGAGTCCTCACGCACACCGATGAAAGCCGGAAAAGCTGCTTAACATACAGCACGCCAGTCTCCATACGAGTCTGGCGCTCTACATGCGAGCGCGCCAGTCTCCGTGCGAGACTGCTGCTCTACACACGAGCATATAAGTCGTCATACGCACATGCTCTTATACATACGAACACGTAAGTCGCCACGCGCGCATGCTCCTTTACATACGAGCGAGCACACATGCGCTAGCAGTCGCATGCTCCTCTACAGACGAGCACATAAGTCGCCATACGCGCATGCTCTTATACATACGAGCACGTAAGTCGCCACGCGTGCATGCTCCTTTGCATACGAGCGAGCACACATGCGCTAGCAGTCGCATGCCCCTCTACATAGAGCACATAAGTCGCCATACGCGCATGCTCTTATACACGTAAGTCGATATACGTGCATGCTCTTATACATACGAGCACGTAAGTCGCCACAGGCGCATGCTCCTTCCAATACGAGCGAGCACACATGCGCTAGCAGTCGCATGCTCCTCTACATACGAGCATATAAGTCGCCATACGCGCATGCTCTTATACATACGAGCACGTAAGTCGCCACGCTCGCATGCTCCTTTATGTGCTAGCATCACATGCTCTTATACATACGAGCACGTAAGTCGCTAAACGTGCATGCTCTTTTACATACGAGCGTGTAAGTTGCCCATGCCATGCTTTGTTACATACAAACACGCTTACAAAATGTAAACGGTACTACAAATGCACACACCACTTTGGGTATACGCAAAAACACATTGGCTAAAACAAAGTTTCGTTTACCCTACAATCTTCAAGGCTAGGGTTTCAATTCATTACCCTGACACAACTTTACGCCAATTCTCATTCGCGATAACCTGCACAAAGTGGATTAACACGTCCAAATATTGTAGACAACAGTTTACAAAGATCCAAGCACTAGGTATACGTATTCCTCAAGGCTAAAGGCAGTGCACCATGCGTTATCCAACAGAAGTCACACCAAATGATGAATACTTTACAGTAACTTACACGAATGTGTGCGCATCGCTAAAAGCAAGCCACACTCGAAAAATCATCCGAAAGCAAGACACCCATCTAGTCTAGAATTCCACCCACTTGCCATCCGCGCATGGGAGCAACACTGGATGAGGGGCCCAGAAGGGGTATGGTCCCAAATGTTGCGTAAGTCATATGCACGTACGACCATACTCACACTCAACAGCCAAAAACACTCACCCTGTTCCAAGGTCCATGTATGGGACATATACGCATACGTGCAACCTTGATAGCTCATGAGAGTGTGCCAGTACAAAAGGCAGCAGCCAGCCTTTGCCCAGCCAATTACCACGATGAACTATCGTGCGCCTTTCACCACTCTGTGATCTCCACTCACAGTCAAAGACAAATGCAATAAGCATGGCCAGCAAAGCTCCCGCGCCTCGGCGACATGTAAGCATAGAATTAATAATCTTCACTTCCCAGCACTCCTAATAAGTCTAGTAATCCTCCCAGCGCTTGCACCCGTGAGCAACACTAGACTGGGGGACTTGTAGAGGTATGGTATTGGACCCGACCCGAGCGGTCGGACATTCCTGTTACTTATTGCTTTTATATTAATTATTTACTATTGTTGTTGCTTACTAACCCGACCCCGAGACCCAACGCGCTGTAGTTTACACTACACTGGGTTGGGGACTTGTAGAGACAACCCCTAACTGGGCCTGGCCCATTGAGGTTAGGGGAGGCCCATGTCCCCTATATAAAGAGGTTTTCACCTCATTATTAGGGCAGATAAGATGGAGCCGCAACACTTTTGTAGCTGGAAATAGAGGATTCTTCCTCTACAGTCCTACTTTTATCTTCTCTTTTGCAGATCTGGATACCGAAGAAGAACAAGGTGTGATTCTCAATCTCTCTTACAGAAAGCGATTCGAGTCCTTCTCCAGGTAATTCCGTGTTTCCTCATTAATCATGCTAAGGATAACAAAAGATCGATATGAAAAAGTATTATATTCAAATAGAGTGGTGCCAAAACATGCGGATAAAATACAACAACAACGATACCAAGTGAAGTGAAGAAAACATTGTAAGACGACATGTTTCTCAATGTGCATCACTGTCACACCCCAAGCGATGGCGGAAACATCGGGATGAGACGAACAAATTGCTCAAAACGTCATAAGACTACTTTGCGATAATAAGTTAAACGTAATAATTTCATTGATGTTAAAAATTGAGATACATTGTTCAATAAACGAAATGCAACGAGTTCAAATAGCATAAACAACTTAAACGAATACAATAATCCAAAATTTAGGTGTGTATCTAGTCCACCCTAATTGCATTTCTTCCATCACGTCAACTTAGTTTCCTGCAACATGTATTAAAATAATATATATAATAACGAAATGTTGGCGATCATACAAGTTTGATACATAGCATAAATAAGAATAATTTCGTCTCATATCCAACATGGCAACTCGTGTATAAATGGTATTGCATAATAGAACATGTGTATTTATATGTCAAACCAAGGTCTAACGCAACTGTGATTACCCAACATAGTCTTAAAACGGGTGTTTAAAAGGTTACTTAACAATACCACAAGCATACGGGCGGGCATTACTTCTATAGCGCTATGTTTGTTAAGGTTGGCTAGCAAAGTTAATAATCATATATCACAAGTCTAACATAGCATACGTTTAATTCAGTATATAAACAAGTATCATGTTATAATGGATATAGCAAGTTTGTAAACTAGGTTTATGGTTTTTGTACATGTTACACCCGAAATATTAAAATAGGAAAAACAGGTCGAGTATACTCACGGTTTTGCAAGCTTATCCGACTTGAATTCCGAGAGTGGTTGGGTTGATTATCTTGGAGCACCTTGCCCTTCTACACGAAGAAACAAAGGTGTATGAGTTTTGGGAATTAACGGAAGATTATAAATTCGGAGTTTAAATGACGTGAAAATAGTATGATGAAAGTAATCATCTTGTACTCATGACACTTATTCTTGACACTATAGAAACCGCAAGGGTTTGGTGTGTTTTCATGGATTCCAAGACCCATTAGAACCGTAACAAGTGTATGGTCTTTAGATGATGTAACTAGTTTCTTAACAAGTAACTATGGAGTTATTATTAAGTCTTTGTCACGTGTATGTATACATATATATAATATACTTAGTTTAGGTACTTTAAATCATAAATCAAGCATGAGGTAGGAGATCAAAGTCTCCATTTAGGCACCTATAGTGTCATGGATGGATATCATGTAGGAGGTAGGAAGAACAAGCTTCCATTTAGGTACCTCTAATGTTCATCACTACACTTGTGTTATAAACACAAGGAGGGTCAAGAACTAAGTAATAACAACAACTAATCTAATGTAAAACATCAAGTAGTGTGTGGATTCAAGATGGGTTGCCAGGCTAGACCATCTTCACACATGCACAAGTTGAACTTGGACACTACTTGTGGGTGTAAACCCAAGTTGAAAATAGAAAGTTTGTGAGATTTTCACCTCTAGTTTGACATGTCTCAACCTTGTTTTTAAGCATAACCAACCACTAATAGTGTTGTAAGCATTCGGACATAGGTTTGAGATGAGATAACTCAAGTTTGAACAAGTTTAACAAAGTTTAGAATCAAAACAGAAAGTTTAGTACATTGGAGCCCTTTTGGTGAAGTTCCAGGTCTGGATTCTCCAAGGAGAACCCATGGAATCATACCCAAGGTTGTTCCAAGTGGTTTGAAAGAAGAATAAATGAAAAAGATGAAGTATAAGTGAGGTTATGCTCACTTTTGCAACTTCAGTGAATTGCCTTGCTACTAATTTCTCAGTTGGATTTAGAGTGTTTGAAAGAGAGATTAGAGTGTTTGCAAAGTGGAGGAAGTGTGGAGGAGGCTTGGGTTGAATTAGGGTATGGTTTGGTGAGTAATTAATGAAGAAAACACAATCCTACAAACACCAAATTGCCCAATCCATGACCAGAATTAACTTTCTGCGGATTTTACCTTTTGGTGGGGAGCGAGAAGAAAAGGCAAACACGCTCGCGGCCCGCGAGAAGGTAAATTCCCCATACTTTGTTGATTTTTGTCATTTTTAGTCCCTGAAGTTTGTTTTTGATAGTTTTAAGGTGTTTTTCGCATAAAAGACATAGGTAAGGGTTATTTATGTAAATTAATCACATAATCAAGCATAAACAAGTATGATTTAGTATGAGGATCGTGTATTTGTATCGTATAATGCATGCACGTCACGTATTTGTAAGTTTATCAAACGTTTTCAAGTAGTATAAATCGAGCATCAAATGTATATCGTATGAATGTGTTTAGCATGAAGTGAAATAAAAATACGAATTTCATTATGATTCAAGTCTCGAATTTGACAATGATTACAACGAAATGACTAGAACGAGATTACAAAGTTTCCAAAAATAGAAATACAACATGAACTTTCCAATATAGAACGTTTGAAATAGCAGGGCGTTACAATCACGTTACAACGAAGTATGTTGGTTTTTCAAGAATGTTGTCAAACAGGGTCAGTTTAAGTGGCTTTGAATTTTCACTTTTAGTTATATTTGAAAGAAATTTACATTGTTATGACGTCATCCCACTTTTGAGTCCAATCCGAAAATTTACTTGTAGCCTGAAGGATTGATCAGTTGGTGACCAATATAGCTTTCAAAACATCGTCTTTACCTGCATTTCAAATCTGCGATAGGAGATATAGGTTAGCGCTTTATAAATTCGAACGTTATTATGTTCCCATAAGATACTGCACCCCTCAACTTAAAACAAATATTTCAAATACATACAAAGAAATCACCCATAATTATCTTATTTGACAAAATTACAAAAATAGATATTGTTGACTAAAAGCTTTCAAATACTGAGGTCACTTTTCAGGCGTTTCCAAAGTAGTCAACCTCATTTCCACCGATCGAAGCTGCCACATCAACTTTGCCGGCTGAGACGTATAAGATTTAGCCTGCACTTTTTTGCGAGGCGATCAGTCAGCCAAATAGCTGAGAATGCTAAACCTACACTTTTTGTGAGTCGGCTGAAATGACTGAATGCTTAAGACGGACAAGACTAATTTGAAAACAACTGAAAATAATGTTTATGTTTGAAAGTTTTTTTATCAATGATGTCTATTTTTTTAATTTTCCTATTATCTAATGCTTCCAAAAGTTATTAATTATACAAATAGAAAATTATTAATTTAAAGTTGTTATTAATCCTGCATGTATAAAACTTCATGTCGAACCCTTTCCTCTTCCAAGCCTTTAGTTTCCTTCATAGTAGCAACAGTTATCTTGCAATTCAGGTCAAATGTGTTTGGATCACCTCATATTCTGAATGTCCCCAAAGTTGAATTCAATGTCTTCGTTTCCAGTTGAAGATGATTCTGTCGGGGAAAAAAGAAGAATCAGTTGAATATGAGTTTATGTGCATCTATTTAAAAGTTCAAAGAGGAATCAACGTCGTTTGAGATCGATATGTGATCATGGAAATTATGGATCAGTAATTGATTTAGTGAGATTGCTAGCAGGATCTGGATCCAATAGTTGTTTCTAATTTAGGGTAATTTTCATTACCCTTTATATATAAGCCTGAAATATAAAAATTCTAACAATTTTTATAGTTATTGATTGTCGACTTACTGTGATGAAGGTTGTTGACGTTTAGGCGGCGTTTGGAAATTGGAATTTGATTTCTGCATTTGTTGAGTATTTGTTAAATTTTGATTCTAATATTAGTTAGTGAGTTTCAGTTTTCAGTCAGGTTTTTCATTGAACAGATTAAAGTAGCATGCGTTATTAGGTTAGTAGATAGATCTCTTGCAGTAGTTTAATGATCTAGTTTAGATTGGATTGTTTATTAGATGCACAAAGTTAATGACTGAGCATAAGCATATCAGGTATAAGCATGTGTGAATTTAAGTTTAGCATAAATAACAAGTATAGAGAATGTTCGTGTTTTGAGTATAAGCATTTGCTTTGTGTTTTTGTAAAGTGTACATGTATTGCACCCCAAATGTGTAAAAAGATAAAACGAGGGTCGAGTATGCGCACAATTTTGCAAGCTTCCTTAGCAGGTTCAAGAGTTGATGAGTGTTGAAGTGGAGTCACCAAGAGTCATGTCGCACGAGGTGACAATTCTGGAACGTTTTAGCTAATGTACAAGCTAGTTTATTAGGAAAATACAAAGTTACGTAGCATGAAGGGTGCAAACACCTTGTTATATGATTCACCAAAGCACAAGATTTATCAACAGAGTTGATAAACCCGGTTGGTCATGAATGAACAGAAATTTAAAGTAAAAATCGAGCTCAAGTGGTGGTGGACTTAATTCAGAAAGCCCATGCTTCCAGTGTTCTCACAATAGCTGAAACTAAGCTCAATAGAGCTTGGTTTAACTCACACACTTGATGCAAAAGAAAAGAAAGGAAAAGTAGAAGGAAAGTTGTGATTTACAAGTTGTTAGTGAGTTAAACTCACTTAGATAAATCTGAGATGGTTCTGCCAAAAAATCAGAAGTTTAATAGTGATAGCGAGAGTGTACGGAAAGTGAGAAGTGAGGAAGTTCGGGTGTATTTATAGGAGAAACAGGTCGTTCGTACGAGTTGGACTCCTCTGTACGAGGGGGCATTGCTTTGTACGAGGCATGCTGGCTTTCTACAAGTTGGTCTGTTTCGATTCGTTTTCGCGTGTTTGCGGATTCTAGGTGTTTTATGCATGCATGGTGAATGTACAAGTGTAATAGCACACTAATTAAGTATTTTAAGCATAAGTATCCAAGAATGAGTATTGCACGTATGATGAGTACAAGTTTGCATGTAAATATGCATTCGAAATGACTAAATTGTACGTGTATAATTACATTATGAACAATATCTCGGATTACAAGGAAAAAGGAAACGAATACAAGTTTCCATAAATAGAATTAGAACAACACTTTCTAAATAAGGAAAGTCTAGAAATGCGAAGCGTTACATTGGTTTGGTATGAAGAAGTTCCAAAAACAAAGTAATGATAAACAAATATAAAAATTTTACTAAAAATCCCAACTTAGGACCTTAAAAATGGTGGTTTATCATCCTCATTTACCTTCGTAAACAAGAGGTAATACTCCTAGAGGTTATCGAAGTGTAGGGAAGAAAAAACAAGTAAGAAAATGCAAGACAAAAGTCCAAAACTCATTGTATTGGTTTTTGAATTTTCTGCCTAAAGTGGAAAAACTTGAAGATTAGAGAGTGTTTGAGAGTGATTTAGAAGTGGTGTAAGTGTTGAGAAGGTGTTGGAGGTTGACATTTATAAGATGGGATTAGGTTTTAGGGTATTAAAGAAGGTAGTTGGGAGTTAAAAGAAGGGAAGAGTTTAAAATTCGCTAGCTGATGAAGCTACTGCTAGCGGCATCCCTTGCGAACCACAATGGGTTGTCAATATGGTCCGCAAGAACCGCCTTGAGTTTCAAAAATTACATTTTAGTCCTTGCACTTATTTTGTCTGTTATTTTATGTTGAAAACTTAATGTTAAGCAGTCTTTGGGTGTTTAGAGTGTATGCAAGCATGTAATTGATAGTAACACTTATGAAATAACCTTTCAAAGAAAATTTAATCTCGTTGTGTGGTTCGATTTTGAATTATAATGCGTATACGTGAGTGTTTATATAATAATTAGGCAAAAACAGTATAAAATATAATTTCCTTTATGATCAAGTCTCATAATTACAAGGAATCGGAAAGAGGATACGAAATACATTAAAATGAAAAGATAGAAAAATACGGAGCGTTACAAGTACAGCGGGGACCTAGGCAGTCTTGGATGGGAGTTCTCCTGCGCAGGTGCTCGTACGGTGTTTCGTCATGCCTTCTAGTGTTGGTTCGTGTGTCGTGCGTGGCGCTAACATCATAGTAAAACTTGTTAGGATCTGAGCTTAATTAGTTGTGAAAAGTTCAAGATGAACAAATGAATGAAGGTTAAAACAGTGTGAATTGCAGTGGAATTTAGAAAACTTTTTGATTCACAACTAATGGAAGATTGCTTTCATTATCATGCTATCAACTTATAAGTTTTTGCATGTAATTCACAACTCCCCTCAGCCTGATATATCGGGTGTTTGTTCGTACAAAATGTAAAGAAGATGATTGGATAAAATTGGAAATGATCTTTTAATAGATAAATAGATCAGTACACATGCACTATCTATATATAGCACAAGCAAACCGCTGAGCATCAAATGATGACATCAGCAGTGAAAGTGACAGATAACAAAGTAACTAACTCTAAACACTGCTAAGCCTAAGCACTGCTATACAATACACTGTTACATTGGAAAGCACTAATAAAAGATAAAACTCTGATGAGGCAATCCTCTGATGGTCTTCACAAACCTTTGCTTGGTTTTTCTCTTTAGTCTTTATCAGAGGCTTGTAGAGTAGACTTTAGGTTGGGCAGTGGTTTATAGGAAAGCTTGTAAACTATGTTATTTTAGGATCAATCATCTGATAGATATGTTGGTTCGTGTTTCGTGCGTGGTGCTAACATCATAGTAAAACTCATCATATTGATGTTGGTTTCCCTCTGTCCCTACGTGGTTGTGAGGCAGAGAGGTGTAATCTAGGATTCTTGGAGTTGGTTGTACGAATGGAGTTTGCTGCTTGGTAGTTGGTGCTTGTGCGCACAGTTGTGCGTAAACCGCATTTAGCGCAGCCTGGGGAGGCGGGAGTTTCCCAATTGGAAGTAACAAAGCTAACTGAGCTGAGGGACCTACGTGTTGCATTATTGGTATGGTGTGTTGATTGGATTGGGCAACACTACCGTGGGCATGTGTGATCCCACCCTTGGTGAAGTTTCCTTTGGTGTACTCGTCAACATGTGGGGTTTAGACGTGCACGTTTTCCACGCCCAACGCATGCTGAGAGCTTGAATCGACGTTTTCCACGCCTGACGCATGCTTAGAGATTGAATCCAAGTTTGGAAACAGAATATCCTGATCAAGCATGTAAATGATCAAAAAGGAAAGAAAAGAATGAAGAGTAGTAGAGAAAATCGGTGGGCGCCAAAGAAGAAACACCAAGTCTAAACCGAAAGGTTTATCCTTGTGGGGATGGTCTCGTCAAGATTGGTTATTTCTTTAATGTTTCCTCAGTAATGATCAGAGTATCATCGGCAAAACACAAACACGTGAGACTCGTTATAAGGAAGAAAGGTGGGGGGGGGGGTTCTCCTGGGAACCACCATCTGACGTGAGAATAAGTATCGTGTAAGAAAAGTAAACGAGTGTGTGTTAAGAGTAAGAGTAAGAGAGCCAATCCTTGAACTTTTGCTTGAAGGCTGGTATTTATATCCGAAGAGTGTGGAGAAGGAGAAGTGGCGGACCCACGAATCATCAAAAACACGTCATAGCGGGCCGGATCGGGTCGGGTTATGTAAGACAAAAGAAAATCAAACAAAAATTTATAAAATCATCAAAACACGTCAAACATTATTACAAATGTATTTAAAGTTATGCCCTACAAGTTTTCATTTTTTGAAATATACCTAAGACATCATCTAAAGATACTAAACACGCCTACAAGTTCATTACATTCTTACTCATTGTTCCTATCACATGTAATTCGCTCCATAAGTTCGTAAAACAACACTAAACACTCAAACAAAATAAACAATCATTGTTCAACCATAGTCCATAATTTTCAATATTATTTTCAAACATTCAAGCCCTTGTATTAAATGTTGATTACTTGTAACTAATCATTTAAACAAAAAAGCTATAAATAAAACAACAAAAACATTTTACTACAAGTCTAAACAAAAAAAAAACATAAAAAGATCAAACCCTTACACATCTATATTTTCTCCTATTCACAATAAAAAACCATACTAGTTCTATATCAGAATTTTGGCGTAATATGGGTCGGTTCAGCCAGAATTTTGGTTTTTTCAGCAAAGCCGCCCGGTCGTGAAGCAGTGGCGTCAAGTGCCGGGGGTCTTTTAGGGGCAATTTGGATTTGGAATTGGAATTGGAATGGGTGGATGGGTGTGGGTTATTTTATTTAGTTCAAATTTCTTTGGGTTGGGTTTGGGATTGGGTCAATAAAAATATATTGTAGATTGATCTTTGATTGGGTTAAGTAATTAAGTGAACAAGTGGGTAAAAAATAATTATAAAAATTGTGTTACATACTTATATATTAAATAATAATAATAAGTGTTTATTTTTTTATAAATTCAAAATTTTTTTAAGTGGGCCGTTGAAAATTTTCAAGGGATGCGGGTTTTCAAGGGGTGTGGTCAGGATTTCCGGCGAAAAACAACACTGAAAATTATTTTTTCATGGGGTGCGCCCATCCACCCATAGTTTGGGGTGGGTACGCCCCTGAGAAGGATATGAGCAGATGGGCCTTAGGCCGGACTTTGCCACCAAGGAATATCCTATTCGTCTCCTTTGACATGACATTTAGTGTTTACAGAGGATTGAGACGTTGGCGCACAGTGATTGAGACACGTGGCCTGACGGTTGTTCTTGTTGTCGAGTCTGTCACTAGTTGTGAGTGGAGATCGTGGAGCAGTGAACAACGCAACCTGATTGGTTACACGTCAGCGTCCTTTTGTACTTCCTGTCTTCTGCAGCAGATTTATCATTGTGGAGTTGTCTGGGTAGAGCCTGTAGCACACTTATTGGCTACAACCCCTGCTATTTGTATTATTTGTACTTGTCACTAAGTTGCATGCGCTTATATGAGCTTGCACGCATGCTCTGGTGATAGTTAAGTATTGTTTTGCTAAGTCTGGGTAGGGAGGAGCTTGGTACTGAAAATCCCTAAAAGTGGATACCGGTACTGGTATTTGAGGGTAAAAACCGGTACCGTACTGGACCGGTACCAAAAATGTTAAAAGCCGGTATCGAATCGGTACCGATAATGTACCTTGTTCGGTAATTCGATACCTGGTACCATTTGCTCATCCCTAAATCTGGGTATAAAATACTCTTTGTGTGTGATTTTTATAAGCTTATTAATAAGACTGCTAAAGAATATAGTGAAGTTATCGTTTATTTTCTTATACGATTGGACCTTAAGGGGCTGTTTGTTTACCTCTTAATGAGGCTATGAATGGTTCAGACCTCTTACTGGTTCAACACTTAATGGTTTCAGACTATTTGTTTCGCGAGCAAATGTCTGAATGGTTAAGAAATTTGCCTCTGAATGGTTAAACATTATACTAAGTCTGAGTGGTTAAGACCTATAATCTGAATTGGTCAGACATTTGAATCTTAACGGTTAAACATTATACTGGCTCTTAATGGTTCAGATCTCTTACTGGTTCAGCACTTAATGGTTAAACCTCTTAAGGTTCAACACTTAACCATTCAGAAGTTGCCAAACAACCCTAAGTCTGACCCTATTCAAATATTGTAAGCTTATTAATAAAACAGCAAAAGAATATAACGAAGGTATCGGTTACCTTAAGTCTGCCGTATTTTAATATACGAAACATTAAACTAAAACCAAATCCCTTATATAAAAAGCTTACAAATGAAATATCAACGTCACTAAAATACCATAAAGTTATGTTTTATGATTTAAATGCATCGAACATTAAAGTTATAATAAATACAAAATGAAAAAAGAATATTATGGATATAATAATTATTTAATATATGAAATGGACAAATGGTGCCATCCAGAATACAATCTATTGCTATCCCAAGTTTCAAACCACATCAACACCCACATGGTCTCCACATCAAATTGCATTATTCTTACAATATATTCTGCATTATTTTCCATATAAAAATGGGAAATTAACTAATTTTAGAATAACTTTCAGAAATAAAATAGATTGTATGAATAGCTATTGTTTGAATTTATACAGAAAATGTCTAAATATTTATTTGTTTTGAAGTTTTCAGTATGTTTTGTGGGTTGATAAGTCGAGCTCAACACAAGTATGAGATATGTGTCAAACACCAAAATGTTAACACTGATGTAAATTTTTATGGGTTACCACGAGCATGACCAGTTTAATAAAAAATATATATTTTATCTTACTTTTACATGTTAATAATTTTATTACAATTTAAAATTATTTCTTTTTTTTATAGATTTTGACACAAAGTATCAAAATCGTCAAATGATGACGTAACATGTATTTTTTTTAAAATCTACAAAAACAAACCGGTTAGATTAGTCAATATGTAAATTCGCCAGTTTGATTGAACACACCCGTTTGACTAAATGTGTTAGTGAGTTTGACTTAAAACTCGAACGGATCATTTAAACTAAACTCATACCGTTAAACATATGTAGATCTAATAGGAGTATGTGAGTGGTGAGCCCCACTCAAACATGCTCTTTATTTTTTATTTTATATAACAACTAAACTTTAATAATAATTTTGTTCCAAATTATTAGAATAAAAGGAGGTCAAAATATGATCTTATTAGTTACAGGTCAATACCAAATAAATTAAATAATTACAAATCCTATATAACAAGCATTTGGAATTGAATCAAACCGATACTAACTAAATTTCTGTGCTATATAATTACTTAAATAGCGAGTGTTTTTAAACGAATCGAACAAATACCGACCGAAGTTAGCAAAAGAGTAGAATCCCACTACTTAATAAATATGAATCAAGTGAATGTATAATTGTGCATTTTCTAAAAAAAAATATAAGAATTGAATAATATGGATGCTATTATTTTGTTTGGTTTAACGGTGAAGGTTCGATCTGAGAAGTAGTCGTATACGACAGCTGTGCTGTACGATTCTCCTTTTACATACCGCCTGTCTATGGCGGATTAGTCCAAGGCTTATCTCTTCCCCTTACGACGTCGTTTCCATCTCCCTGCACAACCTTTCATTACTCTCAAATTTCACTTCTCTTTACTGCTGAATGTGCTTACGAAACCCTAGGTCCGTACTCGTTATCACTTCCATATCACTGATTGCTTACTTTATTCACTTTTTTAGTTGATTAGTGACTGAATGTTGTTAGTTGTATGATTGATTGATTGTTTAGTTCGGTTTTTAGTTGATTTTTTTCGGAATTTGGTGTTTGAATGAGTGAATGATGTGAAATGCTGCGTGTTTTTTGTTAGGATTGATGTTCAGGTGTTGTGGATTGATTTGATTTGATTAGTTTGTGAGTAGAATTAGTTTGTGAGATTGAAGGTGTGTGGATCGTGAATTTTGGGGATTTTGATGTTCGTGTTGGTGATTTGGAAGTTGTGGTTAGTTAGAAGGTTAATGGCGACGTTAGTGATTGGATTACGTCTTGCTAGTGATTTGAAGTGATCAGGAAAGAAATGTAGGTGAAATTTTGCTCAGGTGTTATGGTTTGATGTTTGAATGAGTGAATGGTGTGGAATGATGTGTGTATTTCACTAGGATTGATGTTCAGGTGCTGTAGATTGATTAGTTTGTGAAATTGAAGATGCAAGATCGTGTTTTTTAGGCGATTTTGATGTTTGTGTCGGTGATTTGGAAGTTGTGATGTGATTACTTAGAAGATTAAAGTGGACGTTAGTGATTTGAGAGGATCACAAAAAAATGTAGGTGAATTTTAGTGATGGAAGAAGATGACACTTTAGGACTGATGTTCAGGTGTTGCAATCTGATGTCGGAATGAGTGAATGATGTGAAAATTCGTGTGTATTTCATTAGGATTGATGTTCAGGTGTTGTAGATTGATTAGTTTTTGGAATCAGTTTGTGAAATTGAAGATGTAGGTGTTTTTGGGCGATTTTGATGCTCTGATCGGTGATTCGGAAATTGTGCCTACTTATAAGACGAATCTCGACATTAGTGCTAGTGATTTGAGATGATCACAAAAGAAATGTAGGTGAAATTTTGCTCAGGGAAGTGATTGAAGAAAATGAGAAATTAGGAAACATTTTGGTTTGTTGACATTGCTGATTTATGATATGGACCTTTGATATGTTGCAGATTTCGCTGTTCAAAAAAATAAATAAACGTTATAGATTTGTAAGAAATTGGTCATGGATTATGTTAGAGATCTTAATCATTGTATGTTGATTCGGATGAAGTGATGAACATATGTTGTTAAATCAGTTTCCGTTTTTGATCTTTGCCTTATGGAGTACATTATACTGTTATAGCAAAAATGCCTATCGTCTTTTTTTATCGTTTTTAACAGTTTTTCTCTTTTCTAATGTTACAGGATTTGTGACTCATCAAGTTTTCTCTTAGAACAGTTTTACCAGACATTATAAAATATCAAGCAGTTACATAAAGCGACGCCATAGAGATTTGTCGATTTGAGCATCTATACTGTTTACTTATCAAATTGATCATCAGCTCACATTGCGGTGTTCAGTCAGTCTAACTTAGCTTGAAGTTAGTGTTTTTATCTATAGAAAATAATTAAACTACCATGTTGTACTCTTACTCTCTGAGGCTATCATTTGGAGGTAGCCTTGAAGGACATGATGTTTGAAGGACCTTGACTGCGGTCCTGAGTTATAAACTTATATTCCAATAAAAAAACAATGTTACCATGTTGGAGCGAATTGACATCAAGTTGACTAGCAACTCTAGGTGTTTAGGGCATCTTATTGTATCAAAGGTTATATGCTTATGATTTAGAAAAAAAAAACATGGAAGTACCAAAGCAGAAGTTTCTGGTCAATGCAGAGGATTACGAGCTATACGAGGAAGTTGGTGAAGGAGTCAGTGCCTCCGTGTATAGGGCGCTCTGTGTTCCATTGAACATTACAGTCGCGATCAAGGTTCTTGATTTGGAAAAGTGTAACAATGACCTGGTATGTTAGCAATCTTTTACTCAACAAATCAAACACAAAATTCAACCTTGCAATATCACGATTTAGTCAAGTATCATAGATATTCAAGCAGTCACTATTGAATTTCTTAGTAAAGGGTATTACATAAAAAGTGAACATTTGTAGTACAAGGTTCCCAAAATGGTAAAATGACATAAATGCTACAATTGAAATCATTGTAATTGCCTTTACGACAATCAACATGGTATGATTAGCTGATTGCGATAAATGTCATATCTATTCTTTATTCTTTAATATGTTTCGGTGCAGTAACTAAAGAAGTCTCCAAAATGATTTTGATGCACACACATTCTTTAATAATACCTTTTGTTTCTCTAAAGTAATTCAAGGCAATGCTTATAAGGATTTCAGTTAGAATTACCAATTGCAAATTGCGATACATCATCGATGAATACATCAAAATTTTCCTATGTTTGGGGCTAATGGACTGAACATTATTTACTATGGCTTCCATGACCTTGAACTTTGTCAAAACAATATTTCGAAAGTAATTAAACTTTTATTGTAATGTGTTCAATATTACATCCTGTGGTTTTTTTTCCTGAGATCTTGTTTTGATAAAAATAGGATGGCATACGTCGTGAGGTACAGACTATGAGCTTGATCAATCACCCAAATTTATTACGGTCATATTGTTCTTTCACAACTGGTCACAACCTTTGGGTCGTTATGCCATTTATGGCTGGGGGATCCTGTCTCCATATAATGAAAACTTCTTATCCAGAAGGTTTTGAAGAGCCCGTCATTGCTACAGTGCTTCGAGAGGTCCTTAAAGCCTTGGTCTATCTACATGCACACGGACATATTCACAGAGATGTTAAGGTTTTGCACTTGATTCTTCTAAATGATCAATTAGATCTCAATTGCAGTATTCAGTTTGCCAGTTAATGATCTTGGTTAGTTCATTTCAGGCTGGGAATATATTAGTTGATAATAATGGTTCCATAAAGTTAGCTGATTTTGGAGTGTCTGCATGCATGTTTGATACTGGGGATAGGCAACGTTCTAGAAATACGTTTGTGGGAACTCCTTGTTGGTATGCTTCATTTCTTGCCCTTTGCATCTTGCTTGTTATTATGTCGGTATTCACATCTCGCTAATATTTTCTTTAGGATGGCACCAGAGGTAATGCAGCAACTACATGGATACGACTTTAAGTAAGTGGTGGTTCATGTCTAAGCAGTTAATGCGGTAAAATATCGCATATTGGTAAAGGACTGATATTTGAGATATAGTTTATCGTGGTGGGATATCGGTAATTTTAATATCATGCAGAACTTTATGTATAGTAATCTAACACTGACAATTCAGTATAGTCTCCTACCATTAACAAATTAACCTTTTGCAACTTGCAAAACACTAACAATTGTAGCAAGCAGGAACTGATTAAGACTTAAAACACCAACATTTAACACTAACAACTAACAATTAAGACTCAAAACACTAATAGCAGCAATAAGAAGAAAGACGAATGGTAGAACAAAGAAAAAAAGGTACTGATATCTGGAATATTCGTGATATATCAGTCAAATATCGGAAATATCAGTCCGCCGGTAGTATCGGTACCGATATTCTGACTGATATTTGACACCGATATTTTACATGGGGATAGGTAACCGAAATATCACCGATATTAACTGCATAGGTTCATGTATACGAATAGTCGTTACTGTTTCTGCTGTATTTCTTGTACTAATGAAATTTTTAATCATATATGCTTATGCAATTATAAGCTAAAGAGCTATGTTGTGTGTAAACAGAGCAGACATCTGGTCATTTGGAATCACGGCACTTGAACTTGCTCATGGTCATGCACCGTTTTCAAAGTATCCACCGATGAAAGTAATTAATATAGATCTCTTTATCTAATGGTTGCATTCAGTTGTAAAATTACCGCACTAGAACATAACTCTTCCCAATTTATCTCATATCTTCAGGTTTTGCTTATGACATTGCAAAATGCACCACCAGGTCTCGATTATGAACGGGACAAAAAATTTTCAAAGGTTCGTGTCATACTATGAGTATTACAATATGTAGGATGACGTGCTTAATATATTTTATTTATTTGTTATTATTGTTTTTGCAGTCTTTTAAAGATTTGGTTGCTGCCTGCTTAGTGAAGGACCCAAAAAAGCGTCCATCATCAGATAAGCTTTTAAAGCATCCTTTTTTTAAACACGCACGGACAACTGATTATCTTCAAAAAAGCATTCTTGACGGTATTCCGCCACTAGGTGATCGTTTTAGGATGCTAAAGGTATATTGCTCATACCGTTTCTCATTTTTGTTAATTTATGTATTTTGCTAGTTACTTGACCTTGTTGTTGTTTCAGGCAAAAGAAGCAGAACTTCTACAGAACAGTGAGTTAAATGGAAGTAAAGAACATTTATCACAGGTAACATGGCTGCAATCATTGTTTTTAATAGAGTAAAATGCCATTTTCATCCTTGAGGTTTGGCCAGTTTTGTGACTTTCGTCCAAAGGTTTGTTTTTCCACATCTGGATTCAAAAGATTTGAAATCTTGCCATTTTCATCCGGCTCGTTAACTCCATCCATATTTTCTCCGTTAAGTCAGGGGTATTTCCGTCTTTTTTGTTAACTTAAAGGGCAATTCGGTCTTTTTACATAAAGTGAAAAAGACTGAATTGCCCTTTAAGTTAGCAAAACAGCCGGAAATACCCCTGACTTAACGGAGAAAAATGGTTGGAGCTAATGAGCCAGATGCAAATGGCAAGATTTCAAACCTTTTGGATCCAGATGCGGAAAAACAAACCTTTGGATGAAAGTCGCAAAACTGGCCAAACCTCAGGGACGAAAATGGCATTTTACTCTTTAATATGCTATAAATGGTTATCCTGATATAGTTATATTTCGTAACATGCAGCAAGAGTATATTCGAGGAATAAGTGCTTGGAATTTTAATTTGGAGGACTTAAAGAATCAGGCTGCACTTGTACGTATTATTATAGTTTTTTTAATCAGTTCTGATTTAAAGAACACTTGGTGTTCTACCTTTTCACCCTGTTCTCTGTGGGGGCAGATCCAGGATTACGATGAAAATTCAACCGCTGAAGATCTGAATGCAAGTTCAAAGCAACAAGAAGAGAACAACGATGTTGGATTATCAGCAGAAAGGTCATCCTCTGAGATACTTAACCGTTCAGATGATGAGTCAAACCTTGAGGTATCGTGTTGATTGTGCCGCATTGACAGTCTTAGACCATTTTGCCTATGCAAACTGGATTAATGTCATATATATGAATTAAATTAATTGCAGGATGAGATCGATGAAGTTCCTAGTTTGGAGGATTCATTTGCTGCATTTCCTATGAAGCCTATACAAGCACTCAAGTAAGATCATACTCATCATCCAAATTTCGGCTTTTTTTTTTCATTAGGTTTTATGTAATTTAGGAAAAAAAGTAGTAATTGGTAGGGCTGCAAACGAACTAAACGTTCAGCTTACAGTTTGTGAACTGCTCACAAACTGTTTCCTGAGAAGTTTGTTTTTGTTCGTCCGTTTAATAAATGAACGAACACAAACAATAAATTTTGTTCGTTTAGTTAAATAACCAAACATGAACAGAGGCCGCTTTCGTTCATTTATGTTCGATAATTCATTAGTGTTTTTGGTCTTTAATATTTTATTTAAATACTTCAAAATTCCGACAAATGAAATATCTAATAAGTATCAGTGTATTATATATTCTATTCATGAACGCTTATTTGTGCTCGTTTGTTTTCATTTGTGTTCATGAACGTTCGTTGCCTAAAATTAACAAGCAAACACAAATGAACACGAACACGTGAATGAGAACTCAGTGATGCTTTTGTTTCTTTTCATCTGATTCAGAGTTGTGTTTTGATACAGGGGATGTTTTGATGTTGGTCAGGCTGATGTGGCTGATGAGGATACCGTGAGCCCAACTGTAGTAGATGAAAATCAATCGGATATTGAACAGCATGGCGCCATGAAATCATCACTAAAATCCGAGAACCAAGTTGAAAAAAATGATGCTGAGCTTCTAGAACGTAAAAAATCATTACCGCGGCCAAGTATTATTAGTCCAAAAAAATATTCGAGCGGTTCACTGCTACCGGATAAGGTGCTTTCTTCTAAGAAGTTTCTTGGCGACTTTGAAAGGTAACTGCAATTCTTAAGTACCTGCACTTGTAACTTTTTTAAACACTTTTCTGGGTTGTAGTTTATTTATTTAGTAATAATGTGAAGAGAATCTACACAACGGGGGTTTCGAGTTGAGCGCAGTTATAGTGGTCCAATACAAGGTCGTCAAAAGATTAACACAAGCAATTCTTATCCTGGTAAGCAATCATAACCTGCTAATTCACCTTGTTTTTGTTATATTACCGGGTCTCTAGTAAATTGTTTTGCCTGGTGTTAATAGAGGATGCATCAGAGGAAGCTGTGGTGCAGCGCAAGGGACGTTTTAAAGTAACTTCAGCAGATTTAAAGGTATGGAGTCTTTTTTTTATCTGTTCATTATTTTGTTTTTAGGTCTGATTGGAAGTTGTTATCACTAAGTATTACAACAACTTACCTTTTGTTAAATAGTGGAAAAACATATATGACACAAGACACATAACCAACAAAAGTGTAACTGTGTAAGTAAACTAGAATATTTGATTAAAACTAAAAAGCCACACTTTAACTAAGGCACAATCATAAGGAATTACAATCAAATCAAAATTAACTTCTACATTATGAGCTTTATAATGCGCGATTCGACATTTATGGTGGTAGTTCAGAATTTTGTTGGTTAGTTTATGCTAGTGTAATGTTTGTCATACCTTTTTATCATATTGAAAACAAACTTAATACGAAAAACCGTTTCATTTTTTTTCTGGAAATTTAATCTCTTTTATTGTATTTTATTACCTTGAGGCGTTCTTAACACCCCTTGTTTTTCGTTTCTATTTCCCTTCAGGTTCCAGTCATCAGTCCCAATTTCAGTGGAACCACTAGTCCACCTGCATCAGGCGTAGCTTCTTCAGTTGTTTCTTCATTGCAAACCATTTTGTACCATAGCACATTGCAAAAGGTATGCACTTGACCGTCTTTATTGTAACTGACTTCCGGATTCTCTCTGATGGACAACAAATTTGCTACTTTCTTTGTACTCAGGAAGAACTACATAGATTAATCAAGTTTGTTGAGCAAATTTCTGGTATTTCAGTTTTCATAATCCGTCATCGAGATGCTTTCTGTATGCATCGATATATAAATCTGACTTTTATCCTTTGTGCAGGCAATTCCATGGAGTATGTGGAAGCAGGAATCAATGGGTCATCACAGGTAATGACTAATGATCTATGATGCACTGGGACGGGTACGGGAACGGGGTACGGGTACGGGGACGGGCACGGGAAACGGCAAAACTAAAAAATTTAAGAAGCGGGGACGGGACGGGTACGGGAATAAAAACATATAAAAAAATAAATATATATCAAAGATAATGTAACACAAAAACTCAAATTAGTTATTTATCATTTTATTGAATAAATGATAAACTTGAAATGCCCAACACACAGAAAAATTATAAATTTGAAAGAGCAGGGGTATTATAACTTTGATCAGCAACCCGACCCAAACCTGATAAACCTGTCAGTGTCCTACGGTTTCATATTTTCGTACCTTTTATACCGAGCAAGTGTGCTCTAACTCTTGAATACGGTCCTTGTCGATTTTCACCACAAACTTTGCACTTGAATTATTAAAAAAAAATAAAAAAAAATCTGGATCTTGTTCTACCAATCCTAATCTCAACAACCCAAATCAATTTTCACAAAATCAAGTGAAACGCGACGGGTACGGCAAGGATCGTATTCAAGCTCGGCATCTGTTGTCCACCAATAGCCCTTTGACTTTCCACTAGCCCGTTCATCAAAAAACTTCATTTCTTTCACCCTTCCGTAATGAGATAAAACGTTTTCTAGCTCGGCATCTGTTGTCCACCAATGTAACTCCCACAAAAAGAGTTGTTGCACCGTTTTCCGCCAGTGTTCGAACTTGATTCGCACCCATCTGCTGACCTGGCATTGGAGAAACGCCTGGGAGGTGCCGTCACAAAAAAGGCAGCCGCTCTTCTTCTTCACAGTTTCCAGCAAGTCTCCAGCAAGTTTCCGGCAGAAATTGCAGGTTTCCGGCCAGAAGTCGTCGTCGGAATCCGCTATTTTCACCCTATTCAGTCGAACTATGACCGGAAACTTGCAGGAAACGTTTCCTGCGCGTCCCCATACACCGTCCCCTTCTCCTGCACGCTTCCTGGCCGTTTCCTACCTGTCGGGGACGTTTCCCGGCCGTCCCCGTGCCGTTTCCGTCCCTAGCAGTCCCCGGGACGGGAGACGGCACCTCCCAGGCGTTTCCGTGCTTCCGAGCTAATGATGCCTTTATCTATTAAGTATTGTAAATCTGTTAAATATTTCATGTTTTGATCTTTGGATTGTGTGATCATTAAGTTTAACCAATGGTTTGTTTTCCATCTGTACTAATACCATTTAAATGCATGATGCCATTTTTCAACTTAGTTTCCAACTTTGGTCAACAGTCATCATTTTGTATGGCATTGTTTCGGTCTCCGCTACTTCTGCTGATTTTCATGGTCGCATTCAGAGGCGGTAAAACAGGCGGGGTGGGATTATTTGTTAAAAGTTATAGTTTCGTACGTATTTTTATAGAAGCTAAAAATATTATATATATTCTTCTAAGTATCATAATACCATATTTACCTTTTTAAAAACGCTAAAAATGTCATAATTACCTAATTACTCATCCGTTTTAAATAAAACTAAATTAGTTACTTATAACAATTTGTTTTACTAAATAAACAAATAAGATTACTGCAAGTGAAAATCATCACAGTGTATAAATAAGGAACTTGTTATTTATTATCGAATAGCTAAATACGGGTATCATCATCTAAGTAATAATATCATTTTTTGAATACAATGATTTAGGAGGGTTTACGCAATAAAAATATAGCTTGGGTGACTTTTGACCCGTTTCCTTTAAAACTGGCCTTTTTATTTACCCGTCTGGCCCATTCATTTCATGCTATTTATTATCATTTCTGTATAAGATGACATTCTTCTGTCAACTTTTTTCACTCGCTTAATTTCATCACATGTAGATCCCTCTTACTTCTCCTAGGGAAAGAGAACTGCAGTCTCAGCTAATCCAGTTACAAAAAGGTATGAAAACTGAAAACCAACTTGGTTTACGACTTTACTCAACCTGCAATCTTTTTATCTGATTATATTTCACATTTTTCAGAAACACCATTCTCGCTGAGAAATTGCAGAGACAGAAGATGATGAATGCACAGGTAAGCATGTAGTTTTCTGTTATAATTCTTAGGGGCGTTCATAACCGTTGAAACCGACAAACCGCCCAAACCGAATCAGATTGACTGGTTCAGCCGGTTTGAGATTTATGCGGTTTGGTTTATGGTTTATGATTTACTGGAATTAACGGTTCTGCTGACAAGATGGAACTTGGAACCGGCCGTGTAAACTACACTTACTGTTTCACCTTTGTTATTTTTATTTTGTTTTACGCAATATGTCCCTATGCGTATGTATAATTCAATCATTCTAATTTTAAAACTGTTAATACAAACTAAATATTGACAACAAAATCGCTTTAAACCGCCAAATCGGACCATGTTGACTCAATCGACTCAGCAGGTTCGTATTAAAAAATTCTTCAAACCACCAAGGCGTACCATTTTGAACCAGCAGGGCCCTTTTAAAAAAATCAATTCAAACTAATGCTTTTGAAGATATAAAAACGGTTCAAACTGCCAAACCAAACTGTTTTGACACAACCGGTTAGTAGCACGCAGTTCATACTAGAACTTTCCCTTTAAAACCGGCAGAGAACTGGACTGTGAACACTTTATATTATTTCAAGGCCCTCAAGGACCTGCGTCGCTTAGTCATGATATAATTTTTTTTGTGTAGTTGGAAATGAAACTGAGTGATTTGATGAAGAAAGAAAACATCGAAGAATGATTTACATGTCCTGATTGTGCGCGTATTTGAATTTTGTCTTTTATTCTTTTAAAAATGTAATATATTTGTGAATATAAGGAAAAGGAGCCTAGTAATTATGAGTTTGTGATTCCTATTATTAATGTAATAATAATATTAAAATATTATATACAAGCAGGATTATTTGTGTTTTAATGGTTGATCAAATGCTATTCAATTTTGTTGTATTAAAGTTTGAGGTGATTAGAAGTGTAGTCGATTTGTTCAAGCTTGGATCTGCTGTTTCATTTTTTGTTCTGCCTTTGTATTAGATTGTGTAACACAATCTTACAATGCATATAGGGATGTCAATGGGTCGATTGTTGGTATTATCTATTGGCATTTCTATATACATGTCTTTACAATTTTAGCTTTTATTTAACTTTATTACCCAAGTAAATTAGAAAATGTCTCACTTGCGGTATGCGCATATAATGTATATGTGTTTGGGCCCTCGGGGGCAAAAGTGAGAGTGCACTAGTTTTAACGTTATTTTACTAATTTCGTGAAAATAACGTTAAAAAGCGCGGGAAGGATAATCATGCATCATGTGGTGGCGTTGATAGCCGAAAGACAAGGGGTACATGTAATAATCGGCTAATAATCGGCTTTTGTCCCAATTGCTGAGTGTTATGTGCCTTATGTCCAAGGCTTGATGCAAAACTACTATCGGGTTGGGGGTCTCACTGGAAGCAGCCTCTCTATTCATACGGGGTAGAGGTAAGACTGTCTACATCTTACCCTTCGTAGACCCTACCTTAGCAAAAGTTTTGCTGTTGGTGGGATTTACTGAGTATGATGATGACGACGACCCTAAGTAAATTAGAAATATACATAAAGTAAAAACGGGTAAGTTGGTTGATTACCCTGGAAAAAAAATTTAATTGCATTTATGTTGTATAATACAATCCTACAATATGCATTAGTAATATGTTGGGATTTCTATATGCATTTCTTAGTGTTAACTTCTGGATTTCTATATGCATTTCTTAGTGTTAACTTCTGTATAACTTTATCACCCAAGTAAAAAGTAAAAATTAGTAAAGTAGTAAGTTACTCAATTATCCAAAGACAGAAAAAAGGATATTAAAATATTGTTTATGGGCATGGTTCAATTAAATTGGTATATGTTTTTGTTAAATTAGGTCCGACATCAACTTACCTATGCCATACCCGTCCTATAGCTGTTCACATTTTAAAACTAATCTTATACCCAGTTACCTGTCCTATGCCATACCCGTCCTATAGCCGTTGACATTTTAAAACTAATCTTATACCCAGTTACCTGTCCTAAACGTTTCGGATTTATGTCCTAAATGTTTCGGATTTATGTTTGATCGTCGGGTTCAGGTTCATTTACCATCCCCTATTCCCAAGTGCATATGAAAACTTATCTGTTAAGGTGTTTGCTTCAACTTTTATCAAAATGTTTGGTGTGACAATAATTTTAGGAAAGTAACAAATCGTTAGTTGAATTGAAATGACAATCGGTAAATATTAACTAAGTTTTAGTGTTATGTCAATAGTTCTCTTAAAATAAATCCACTTCAAATCAATATTGTTGTATTGTAACTTTTAGTGTTACATCAACATTTTTTTTTAAAAATAAATCCACTTCAAATCAATATTGTTATTGTAACCAGTGACGAAGCTTGAGATTTTCGACCGGGGGTCGAAAAGGTATATACCAAAAAATTCTAAAAATCCGGGTGGTCAAAAACGTATATACCCAAAAATTTATATACGAAAACTACATACTCTACACTAACGAGCGAAAAGTTCGGGAGGTCGGCCGTCCCCTCCCGCCCCCACAAAGCTACGCACTTGATTGTAACAATTTTCACAATAGGTTAAATTTATTAAATTAATTAATTAAGGGATATTGGATTTAAATAAAACTTTCACCAATTGACCAATCGCACTCCCAACTTTGATTGTACCACATCACTCCCAACTTTCAACTTATTGGTCGATAACACTCTCAAACTAACCCAACACTAAACCAGTTTGCTGAAATCAGCTGTCATGTCACTTAACTAGTGTCACATTAGCTACCACGTCATCCAAAAAGCCAAGTCAGATGCCAGATCATTAAAAAATTCCACGTCGGATGCCACGTCAACACACAAGTGCTACATCAACAAAAAAAAAATAACTGAGTTAGGGTTTAGTTAGTTTGGGAGTGTTATCGGCCAATAAGTTGAAAGTTTGAGAGTGATGTGGTACAAATCGAAAGTTGGGATGCTATCGACCAATTAATGAAAGTTGAGTTTATTTAAATCTAATATTCCATTAATTAAATCTAATAAATATAAACATGATTAAATTTGGACTTATCATACCTACTACCACATCATACATAATCGAAAGAGAGACAAAAGGTTCTAGAAGAAAATTGACTACTTTTTTCCTTTGACGCTTGTATTTTTCCTTTGAATTATTTTTGGTCTATAATATAACATGCCCACAAATACGGCATATTTTTTGGAACAACCTTAAACAAGCTAAAAATCGGCTCGAGCTCGCTTCAGTGTCGCTTAAACAAGCCAAAGCTCGGCTCGCCAATGACACCATCATTATTATATATATAAAAAAGTAAAATTTTCTTTGGGTTGTTTAGGCTCGCGAGCCTAATCAAGCTTTGTATTTCAGGCTCGAGCTCGGGCTCGAAAACTAAACGAGCTCTATTACAGGCTTGAGCTCGGACTGTTAAAGCTCGGCTTGTTCGAGCTTTTAAGCGAGCCGACAACGAGTAGCTCTCGAGGCTCTGGACTTTCTTACACCTCTATGTGAGGGTAAGTATGTGATTGGAACACATCACAAGGCATCGTGATCAGATCGCAGCTCACCAGGCTAAAGATGTGTCCCAACACATCCAAGCTCTATGGGCTAAAGCTCTGCATATGAAGCTTTAAGTACTAGTCAAAGGTAGGGACCGGAATTTGATATGACACGTAACATGCGATACACAAAATATTTTTTTTTGTATAGTAGGCTATGCTGAGTGTCAGTACCGTACCGGTACATTGATGAACAAAACCGGTACCGAACGATGGAACATAAGCACCGATGTTGGCATTATGAGAACGTGTATCTGTATTCTATTTTGTGATTTTCGAACGATGTAAATATGACTTTATTTTTTAGTTTACATCATACAATTAACTGTTGTAAATATTTCTTTTGTATCATAAACTATAATATATGAGCCCATAAATCGTAATGAACCGAACTATGTTATAAATAGTTTGTTTTTTTTTTGTTAAAAACTACATTGATTATTGGTATTGTAAACCAAACCAATACCAATAAAATTACCACCGAATCCAACTAGTTAAGCACTATTTCAATATTTTTCTAGAAACTTTTATTTATTTGACCCTAATTTATTAGAACATTATAAACCGGTGACATAAAAAGGTAGTGGACATGGAAAAAGATCACGGAAGATAATTATCAACTAGAATGGTTTTCCAATTGGACCGGAGGGTAGGTCTATTGTGTGCCAGACATTCAACCACGTGCTCACCTTACTTTTATTTTTTCTGAACAATTTTCTATTATCTATTTTATAACTTCATCTTAGTTATATATATGGAAAAGATAAATCGCAAACTCATCTCAGATAAAAAAAATCCTAAAAAGCTTCATCTCTATCATCTATCTCATGTGATCAATGTTAGATATTAAAAGAAGTACAAAAAGTTACTTTTTTCAAACAAATTTCAATTCGACAAAAAGTGTAAAGAGTTACACTTTTCTCTCTCCTTTCTCATCTGACATAAAAAAATGTGACAACTGTGTTGTTATATAAAAATTTCGCTATAAAAAAACGTAACTTGTTTTTTACGTGCATTACAAAATAAAAACTTCGTAAATGATAAGTTTTAAAATATATACACTTTATATAATCTAAAAAACTATTGTCAGAAAACAATAAAAAGTGTTACAGGCGAGTTACAAAAATGTGAAAACTGAATAATGCAACAAATTCTCTTTCCTCTCTCCATTGTTACGAAAAGTGTGAGTGGCAGAAAATGTTGCAGATGTCAGTAAAAATGTTGCAACGAAAAAGTGTAACACGTGACAGCATGATGTCCATCCATTAGGTTTTCAGAGATTTTGTAACTCACATGGTATTTCTCCATATAATTCATATATATATATATATATACACACACACACACACAATAAAGAACCAAATCCAGTTGTGAGAACCATAAAAACTCCTCTAAACCAATAGCATGTTGACACTTTAGTGTATACACCCCGTTCTTTAGAAGGACATTTGTGTAAATGCACCTTCCCACAACCCAATGTTTATACAAAATACATGTCCTCTCTCACACACAAATCATTCTCGGCCACATCCCTACCCACAAGCGCTTCTTTCATTTAAAATTAAAGGAACACACACCATTTTCATCTTGAATAAGAGAGAGAGAACGACAAATACAAGATGGTCGTCACGTTTGATCGGAGTGTCGCGCTCCGGTCAAAGATAATATTTATAATCCCAATTTACCTCAAACTAATAGTTAGTGGTAGCAAGGGGTTGAACCACGAAGAGTCTGTGGTATGTGTCAGGGCTTGATCGATTATTAAGTTGAAACAATTATGAAGCTTGCAAATTATGATTAATTATTTTGTTTGTTTGTTTGGAAAATGAGTGTCAGATTGGACCAGCAATTTTGCTATGGAA
The DNA here is from genome assembly GCA_947069175.1 of Scalesia atractyloides. Taxonomy (NCBI): domain Eukaryota; kingdom Viridiplantae; phylum Streptophyta; class Magnoliopsida; order Asterales; family Asteraceae; genus Scalesia; species Scalesia atractyloides. Next base: position 69,548,587 of record CAMTDV010000019.1, read on the forward strand.
TACTAAACGAGGTACTTGAGCTATTGTGAAAGTTGATTACTTGATTGAAAACTATAATTTGAGAACAAGGTTCACACTCGGTTCGATAATTGCTAGATCTAGGGTTTCTACACATTTTAACTTGATTTAGTTGACTATGGTGATTAACGAATTTAGTGTCACATGGCTTAGGTGCCAAGAGCTAACGAAATTATAAGAACAGACCACAATGCACTTCATGATCAAGAACATGTAAATTCTATTCTATGATAAGGCATAATTGCACATAAACATTTCGCAAAGTCAAATTTAATATTTACTCAACAATTTACGAATCCAATACAAATGCAAGACAATTATCATAAAATTTAAATGTTTAGAAACAACTTGTCACAAAATCAAATTAAGCACAATGTTTAAACCCTAGAAAATCATACAAAAATCTACACCGAGGTGAAACCCGAAGAGACTAGCCGCTCATGGTTGATGAATCACGGCACCAAATGACGAACACGAACATTGAGCCATGATTTGATTCTTTGGAGTATGATGAAGGTTAGGGTTTGGATGGTGATTATGGATGTATGGATTGATGTTGATGGTGATGATTAGGTTTTCGGAATTGAGGGATAATGATGGTGATCAATGGTGATTGGAGATAGGTTAGAGATGATAGGTATGGTGTATGTTGGCTCAAAGAACTGATAATGGTGTTTCAAACTCGTAACCCTTGTTATTATCCTTCAAAATTCGTCAAAACTTGGTCAAACAAGAAACTTCAGCGTTGCACACATCCAGACCGTGTCGGCGACGCAAGGATGGGGCGTCAGCGAAGCAGCATTCTTTTGTGACTTGTGGCCGATGCAAATGGCTACTGTCTAGGTGCATTCTTGGACAACGTGACGCGACCTGAGGCCGTTACCGACAATCCACAAATCTGGTTTCCGGTTTTCTTCGTTTCACGTGTCCGGTTGGTCTTGATCGTTTCCCGGATGTTCCGTAAAGCTCCCAAATAGCTCCTTAAACTCTGTTAGACTTGAAAAGCACAAATGCAATCAAAGTAGGCTATTTGAAACTCAGATTCATGTAAAACATAAAGTTTAAAATGATTAAACAACGGGTTTTCAACCACGTATCACATCCCCACACTTGTCTTTTGTTTGCCCTCAAGCAAATCTGTTTTTCACTTTCACGTGGGTCGAACAAACATACACACTTTCCATTCTCAAAAATCCGAGTTAAGGTCTAATGTCATACCCAGTTTACAATGTTCACATTTCAAAAGTAATTCAACGGTTGAACAAAATTTTCACTTTTAATAGATAAGATGGTTACCCAAGATTAACCACCCTTAAAACTAGTACGCCCTGCACATCCATCACAATGTTCTCTCCACTCGGTTATGTATAACTAGCAATAATGCACTAGCATTTTATAGTGAACGCTCAAACCGATTAGAACACAACTACGCATATGCTTGCAACTCAATCATTCTCCACCAATTTATACAAAAATAACACAAGTCAAAAGGTCTTTTATGGGTTGTAACGGGGCTAGGTGAATGGTATGGAATGGGATATTTAAGTGGCTGTGGTGATGAAAGATTCGATTTTTATTACAAGAACTACTAAATGACTAAACATCAACTATAAGGCACATATTCGCCTTTTATTCACAAACCACTACTAACTCTTTTTGGACTTTTCCACAACGGTTTTTCAACTATTTTTCATGTATTTTCGGATTTTATTTTATTTTATTTTATTTTTTTTGCAAAACAATACTAACAAATACTTACAAACAAACAACCTAGAATCGAATTTTCATCACTTAGGTTTAAAACAAAAAGGTTGAACGAGTCAATGGCTAAATGAGTTGGTCAAACGAAAGGTTTAGGCTCAAAGTTGGCAACCATGGGATTAATTTCGGGGTAAGGTAAGATATAAAATGGTGTAAAATTAAAAGGTTTATCGTAATGCTTTTATCGTTCTTGTACTCGTAATTGGTCTATGGTCGTAAACGCATCAAAAGTTGCAATTTCTACAATATGTGAACTAATGGCACATTCAAACAAAGAAACATATATATATATATATATATATATATATATATATATATATATATATATATAGGGTAAGGTTATTGTAAAAAAGACCAAAAGTGTGAGAAAGGTAAGAAAGAGTCTCAGTCATTAGATCTAAATTAATTGAAAAGGGTAATCAAGTAATTTTATTATTGATTTAATTAATTCAAAACCTTCTATAAACCGCCACCCTAATTTATAGGAATACCGAATAACACTGCAAACACCATTCAACACGTATATAACACCATTCAATAATTATATAACACCATTCAATAAGTATATAACACCATTTTAAATATCTCTATAAAAACACTACGAATAACACTGCAACAACCATTCAACGCATATATAACACCATTCAATAATTATATAATACCATTCAATCAGTATGTAACACCATTCAATAATTATATAACACCATTCAACACATATATAACACAATTCAATAAGTATATAACACCATTCAATAATTATATAACACCATGAACTGAAACAAAAAACCATTAACTGAAACATTCGATTGAACGTAAATTTTTTTCTGTATATAAGTATAGTAATATGGTACTTATATTAAAGATTAAAAAACACTCGTTATTATGGTATAATTTTTTTTTAAAAAATGAGTTACGTGTAAAAAGTAATTGGCGTTTAAAAATAAAAGGGGAACTTGCATGTGGATTGCATGTGACTTTCTAAAATTAAAAATGTTAATTTTTACCTTTATACCCTTAATCTAGAAAATTAATTATTTTAATTGTTATACTATTTACAAGATTGCCATCAAGATCTCAACCATTAGATTAAAGATCTAATGGTTTAGATTCTTTCTTACCCTTCTCACACTTTGGGTATTTTTTACAGGATCCTCTACCTACCTATATATATATATATATATATATATATATACACACACACAACATGTGTAATGTGTATAAGTGGCTCAAACTCTCACATGGAATATGATATGGTATGTGACGTGCATAACATGACTAACTTCTTAGGCAGACTATTCCCAAATAACCACCCGCAATTTTCTATTAAAAACACACATTGAATACCCATCATGTTAATTTTTGGAACATGACCATGACAAAAGACCAAATAGGTCGTGCAATCCCTTGTTGACTTAGTTAATCATGTCTTTAGAATGCTCAAAAGAAGACATTTTTGAAATTTTCCCCCATTCCCCACACTTGAGGTCAACATTGTTCTCAATATGTAGGGTTTAAATGAAGGGTTAAAATCTTAAACTTTTTCTCCCCATCCCCACATTTGAGGTCAACATTGTCCTCAGTGTGTAGTATTTTGGATGGGGGCTTTTCAAAACACAAAGGATGCGACACGACTCTTCTCCCAAAATTCCACCACGGTCAAAATTTACAATTACAGTCCACTTATTCTACTAACTAAATAATCAAAGTTAAGTACAAGAAACGTATGCACCTGGTTTACTAATTCTTCAGGAGCTCCTCATCTTCAATGCAAATGGACATTCAAAATGAAAATGAAAATATCTACAAGTCTCAACACTCGTGTAGAAGCGAACTTCTCACCAAAATCAAAACTCATTAGATAATCCATTTTTTTTACCATTTTTATGAAAGATTTACCACTTTAGTAGGAATCACGCTTGCATTTAGCGTATGGCTCTGATACCAATCAGTCACACCCCAACCGATGGCAGAACATCGAGGCGAGACGTAATAGACTGCTTAAAGACAACATAACACTAAATTTGTGACAATAAATTAAAATTTCATTTCATTTCACTAAATCGGGCATTACATAGTTCATCAAATTGGAAAGTACGACAATTTGAATTTCAACACAATACTAAAAAGCATAAATTAAAACTAGGTGTGTATCTAATCCATCGTAAGTCTTTTCTTGCGAAATCATCATCGAGTATTTCCTGCAACATGTATAAAATATTCGTCAACACAAATTATGTCGGTGAACATACTAGTTTTTCTACATAGCATAAGTATGAATAAAATCTCAAATCCACGTGTTAATTTTATACTAAGTCATATAATCATACTAGCAAGCAAAACTAAATATCAACCCAAAGTTTCCACTAGTGTAACGTTATCACTGAAATGAATAAAACCGTAAAGATTGAATACTTAACAGTGACACAACAAATAGGGTGGTGTGCTAATCCTGTAATGCTATACATGTTAAGGGTATTTTTTAGTTAATGATAGATAGCATGCATAAAATTTGTCCTAGTATGTATAAACAAGTAGCTTAACAAGTAAGCATGTTTAAGGATTGAGTGTTTGCATAAGATTGATTGTATGTGGGTGATTGTGTATTTAACTATGGATACATTTTGCAACCCAAATAATGTATAAATGGTAAAATGGGTCAAGTATGAACTCACGGTTTGCGAAAATTTCCACAAAATGCGAGTGAACGGTTTTAATGGATGGAGTCACCAAAGTTTACCCTAAAATGGTAAGCAAATGTGTATGAGTATAAGGATTTTAGGATTGGAATATAAATGGAAAACTTATAAGTATGAAAATACATAAAAACATATCTTGCCTAGATACTTATTTGGACGCTATTTTTAGTTTGTGTTTTTCATGAGTGTTACACCCATTAAAAGTCCAAAATAAGGAGTTTAAAGCTAAGATAATTTCCACCTTAACATATAACATTCAACCATGGTTTCGGTTGATATTATGGTGTGGTTTTTGGAAGTATTATATATATATATATATATATATATATTATTTGGTATATTATAGTCATGTATTAGAGGTAGGGTAATCCACTAACCTTAAGATTTTCACAATTGCATAAAATCATCACATGGATGATTTAGATGGTCATGAATACAAGTATGAAGAACATAACTAAATTATCCATTTGTAACACCCAGACCGCGTATAAATTGTTTTGAAGGCGGAAACGTCGGGGGGGGGGGGGGGTCACGTTACAAATTGTTTCAAACACATGGTATTTAAAGTTTTATTTTATTGAATTGATAATTGACATTGTCTGTAGAGAATTCTTAAACAAAATACAACAACTATTTTATTTTTAATCAAGCTAAGGCCAGCGTCCATCCTATGTGTAGCATACTTGATCATGTATTAGTACCTAAAACATATGTAAAAATAAAGTCAACACTGAATGCTGGCGAGTAACATAGGTTTTTTAAGTCAAATTCATGGCCTTGTATTTGTATTGCAATACCTAATTCGACTATGAGAGTCGATAGGTGAAAATCTTGTAACCTAACTTGTAGTAAATGTGGTTGGTATTGCAACATGTTTAACCCATTATAAAAGTTGGGATGATTAAGGAAATCTTGTAGCCATGAATCTTGACAAAAGTGTTTCCTTTGTAAATCGTGGAAGTAATCAATTTTAAAAGAACGCGTTGTATGGTTTATATAACTTTAATTGAAAACCACTCGTGTCTTGTCTAACCGAATTCTTTTTGTTTTTTTGTAAATCCATTGTTCGTGTTTTAATCGTCTTTGTGTAAACAAGTTTGGTCGTGTGATGAATACATTCAAACCTGTGTTGACTCATGTAACAAACCACCAAAGGGTTTATCAATTGCATAGTTTCTGTCGTTCCCCAAATTTCCCCACAAACCCCGGAAAATTTGGTAACGGGATTGTTGGTCCTATGGTACCATAACATACTACCGGTCGGAAATCAAAGTTAATGAATATACTCGTGTTATGGATAATGCACCACCAAGTTTCACACCTTATTGAAAACATACTGTACATATATAAACCATATGCATTGTTTTGAAATCTTGAAAATAGTTTAGCACATATGAATCACCCAAAATATTTAGAGACGTAAAAAGGGGGGAAAACGATGTACTCACCTTGTAGCTTTAGGGTTTCTAACTTAGAGCTTTCTGGTGCAAATCCTGAGTTCCTAATAATAATACAATGCATCACGTGTTAGTAAAATAACCCAAGTCACTTTAGCCATACAACACAAGACAGAACTCCAACGGACTTAGTCAGGCAGAGCCTTGACATGCGTTGGTGGGTCCTAAATCAATCGGGTAGGGTGGCCATACAACACGAGACAGAACCCCAACAACTTAGTTAGGTAGAGCCTTGACATGCGTTGGTGGGTCCTAAATCAATCGGGTAGGGTAAAGAATTAGTGATCTGTAACGCCCAAATTCGAATATTTATATTCGCCATATGTTTCCATAAGCTATAGCATGAAATAAATCAAATAGGTTGCGATACGAATAATTCGTGAATAAGTTCCCTAGTTTTATGGTAGAGAGTGGGTTAACTAGTTATAACAACATAACTAAATCATGGGTTAAATAGTGGGAAATGAAGTTTGTGCTAAATAAGAAAGAGTGGCAAAGTTGAGGGACTAAACTTAGTAGAATGGAATTGAGTTTTATTAAAAGATGAAATTGGTATGTGTTAGTGGGTGTGTGTCGTGAATGAGCAGGAGGAGAGAAGGAAATGAGGTGAAAACCCCTCACGAATAAGTGAAGAGTTTACCAAATTGAAGAAGGTTGGATTAGTAATCAAAATGCATGTGTCAAGTATTAGCATCATCTAGCTCCAACAAGTATATGGTAAGCCATAGAATTTGATTTGGTGACTTTGATATAATTGGGTGTATAATCAATCTTGATCTTATATGCAATTAAGTATGAATATGTGTTAGCATCATCATAGGGAACATGTGATATGCATAATTTCTATTAATTTGATGTTTAAAGATGAAAACCCACTAGTTGGGTGATGAAGATGACATGGGTTTTCACCATGTCCAATTCTTGTTCAATGTTGATGTACTATGTGGTGTATGATGGATTCATGTATATGAATTGAAAGAAATGTGGTGTTTGATATGCTTAATGTTATGATAAGAATGGTACATATTGTAAGTAAGAAACTTGATGAATTATGTATGAACTAGGAAGTTTAGGCATAAACTACTTGTACATTATGCTTAGAAAGTAGTATGCACACCAAGTGTTTGATGAAATGCTTAAATTATTAGCTAATGCACACATACATCTAAGCATGTGTAGTTTCAATTTGATTCATGTTCTATGTAGAAATTTGTGACAATTATTGTATCATACGATCTCTAACATGTTTACGATGCTTAGCATAAATTATGAACATGAATTGATGATTTAAAGTTGAGTTTTGGTTCATAATTCCAAATATTAACAAAGCTGATTGGAAGTAATTATTGTTGCGCACCTGTTTTGAAAAATTCATATAAAATCAACCGTAGCTCGGTTTAAGGCATATCATATATGGTTAGAAAGCTATCAGAGCGTACTACATTCTATATGTGAACATGTTGAGCTAATTCAGATCGTATAGAGACGAAAATGGGGTGAGAACAGCTGCTGTACAGAAAGTGCAGCAGTGAAAATAATGTGTATGTTGAACTTAACATGAATGAATGTCCATATACCCGTTGCCTAAACACTAAATGTGGTTTTAGATGAATGATTTGGATTGTTAAGGTCTGTTTAAAATGTCCATAGGCATGAAAATGGATTGTGTAAGTATTTTCTTAAATGGGTCGAACGAGTTGACTATATAGTCAATAATCTAGTAGAAAAGAATGTGGATTATTATCAAAGTATCTTAGTGGCTTGTATAACTGTAACGCCTCGTATTTTAGTATCCTTATTTTTTTATATCGTAATTCGAGGCGTTAATCATAATATATATATATATATATATATATCTTATTACATATTCATTAATCACACGACCGATCATTTAAATACGTATTTATACGCAACCGACACAATTATACGTATAATACTTATACGCACATCCTCAATACTAGAATTATACTTTTATACTTTTTTATATATACTCAATTCCATAATATATACTCAAGAAATACCAAGAAATATACCAATCATCTTTCCACCTCATCAATCCTCTTTCACCTTCTTTAACCAATCATATTTCACCATTTTCCACCTTCTTTCTCCACCAATCATCTTTTCAATCCTCTTCCACCTTTTTTAACCAATCATATTTCACCCTTTTCCACTTCCTTTCTCCACCAATCATCTTTTCAATCCTCTTCCACCTTTTTTAACCAATCATATTTCACCCTTTTCCACTTTCTCTACCTGTAAATACCAACATCCTTCTACCATTTTATTCACACCATTATTCTCTCCATCTCTCTAATTCTCTCAATATCTCTAAATCAAGAATTCTAAGAATTCTAAAAGGATACTAAGTGTTCCAACCATTCTTCTCTCAACCTCTCTACTTCTCTCAAATCTTCCAAGAAAGGAAGAGAACTCTAAGAGTTCTAAAATAAAACACTAAGTGTTTTAAAGGAAGCTTTGAAGGTCCAACCTCCAACTCTTCACGGAATCATCAAAGGAAACTTTGCAAAACTGTGAGCATACTCGACCCCCTTTTTACACTTTAATGCATTTTGGGGTGCAACATGTATAAATTACAAAATTTATTTTAAACAAAATTAAATGTGTTCACAATACTAAATGTGCCATCAGTTACGCTTATGTGAGTTATATGTGTTAGTTTAAACTCGTCTATACATGCTACTTGTTATGCTTGAGTTTGTTTATGCTTATTAGTTTTGACTTGTATTCTCATGATATCGTTATGCTTAGAATACTATGCATGCTAGTTAACGAATTCGATTATATGCTATTGTTATGCGAAAGTGGTCTACATATTCGTGCGATTCGACTTGAATATATACTTGTCACAATCAAAACAAACTTTTATACTTATAATTAATTTCAAACTTGTATGCTCGCCATTACTTTTGTATTGATCTATGCTTTCAATACATGTTGCAGGAATTTTGATGACACATGGAATCTAGTAGGATTGCCTAGAAACGCATTTAAACTTTAAATACTTATTGTATTGTATTTGTTTCAAACATGTATTTCGTTTCAATATCTTGTATTAAATCGTTATCAATGAAATGAAGTTATATTTGTTACGTGTCGGGATCTAAATTTTGTATTATTTGATTTAAACTATGAAAAAAGGTAATTATTAAACACTTGTACAATTAGCGTTATGAAGCCTCTTGCAATCTAGTTTTCGTCTCATCCCGATGTTTCCGCCATCAGTTGGGGTGTGACAATAACCACAAGGTACAGTCTGTAGGAATGTCCACGACTAGCACGAGAACCTAAATTTGTTATCTATTGTCCGATTAGGCGGAAACTAATGACACGTTAACCAAATAACAAGAATTACTCATTTAAACGTTGTTTTCATTGATCTAAAGTTCAATACATTCGAGAACCGGATCCGACAGAGCTTCGCCGTCTCTGTGCCAAAATCTCCAACTCTTACAAATGAAATCCCAAGGCACCTATTTATAATTTTACAAGTCCGCTGGAGATGACTGAAGTTCGGGCGAATTTGACCTAGTCAAGTTCGGCCGAACTTGACAACTCATATCCAACCTCGAGCGAACTTGTCACCAAACCAACTTAAATACGCCTAGTTTCTAACAGATTAAGCCATATTCAATCAGACTCAATACATAATGACATAGGCAACAGACATATGCACCAACAGACTCCCTCTTGGATGTTGCCACAGTCATTGACTTTTAAAATCTTCTGAGTCTTCCGATCTTTAGTTCTTGAATAAACTTTAACGTCTTGATCTTTATATCTTCTTCCTTTTTCTTGAGCTTTGGCTTGATAAAACTTTTAATCATCATGCTCCCCCTTGCTTTAAGCTTTGCTCCCCTAGCTTTAAGCTTTTCCAGGATCTTCAATCTTCGTTTTATCAAACTCCCCTCAATCTTTACTTCCTGTCTAAATATCTTCTGACATTCAAATAAAACATTTTAGATTCAAACTTTGAAATTTTGTACCATCAACATTTCAAACTTTAATCTTCATTTTAATCTCTTCAAAAAATTTGGTTGATTCAAGTTCAACTTAATGACCTTGAATACATTTTACGTTTAAGTCCTTCAACTTTCACATTTTTATCATTTGTGAAAATCCACTTAATTGATCAAATTCAAGTTAATGACCTTGATTAACCAAATATGTCAACCGAGTCCAAATTAATGACCACAGTTTGAAAAACCGTTATGAACAATCTTGATTTTAAAGTTTCAAATTAATGAACTTTTAAACATTTATCAGATTTTCTTACCAGACTTCGAAGATCCGTTCTCCAACATTGGCTCGTTGAAACTAATGTAGAAACAAAATCTTTTTGAATTTTTAGAAAGTTTATGCTAAAACACACTGAAAATCTTTTTGGTTTTATCTTGAAAAGCAAGTAAATTATTTACAGAAACTTTTAACAAGTAAAGTAAACTATGTACAAACATATTCCATGACATATTTTTGTGAATTCGTGTCTAAGGATCATATCAGTTGATTGAGACATATCATCAATACCGTTGACCTTTTCGAAGACTTTAAGTTTTAAACTTGTTTACTTAGATTGTCGATATGTTTGTCCACTTAAACTTTACCACGTTTCTCAATTGTTCCATGATATGTTAGATATGAATTATGAAACTTGACTTATCTGTGTATCCCACCTCTTGAATATACTCCCGTATCAAAATTCCCTAGATTTCATCTTACAGGTGAATATAGCGTAATTGATATCTGTATCTGGGTTGTTCGAGACCTTGAGAGCTCAGGTTAGTACTACCGTACAGATAAAGAGATGAAGGCTCGTCTTTAAAGGTGTGTTCCACTTAAGGAATCTTTTAAGCACTGCAAGTGATTAGATCTTTCGATTTTTTTTCAAATTTGCATGCATTATGGGGTTTTTAGCAAAAGTATTATAGAAGTTCTAGGCTATTGCTTCCGCAACATCAGAAGAACTTGTATAATACCCCAGATATCAACTATCTATAAAGACCTCGTATCTCAGAATCGGGCAATCTCTCAAACGAAATTTCGGAGTACTAAGTCCATATATCCAAGACGTGTTAATCCACTAGATTAAGCAGTTGTAAAATTTAGTTTATATCTCGGAAACAATTTACTGAACGTGTTAAGCCTAATCGACACACCATAGTAAGACTTGTTTATCACTTTTAAACTTTACAATTCTTTGGCATACTGTGATAGTCCACTGATGTACTATCATTTCCTTTTTGACAACCAAATTCTTTTTGTCTTTTTCAATGTTTTTGTACTTCTTGAATTTTTCAATGTTTTTGAATTTTCAACTTGTTTTTCATATGTTTTTTATTTTTCAACAATTTTTTAAATTTTCTTACTCTCCCTAAAATCAAAAACATATTTTTGGATTTTAGATTTAAAGAAAATTTTCAAAAAATGTAACAAACCGATGAGGATCACAAGAACTCGTCGTCTGATCCTTTTGTTTTCAACTTCTGCATCATCACCTGTCAGCATAACAAACCATTATACTTTGATAACATCAACTTATAAGCACCACTTGTAAAAACCTCTTATAGAAAAGTCAATTCTTAAATGGTTTTTCAATCCATCAATCAGTGTTCTGTTTAACGGTGTGGATTTTCTCAAATTTTCAAATATTCTTTTCAACTTTTCTTTTTCAACCACTTGTAATTTAAAAAACGACAAGGATTATGACTTTCTAGATAAGTTAAATACTCATGGAGCTCCGATATCCTGTATCAACATTGATAAATTGGATCTTGGGACTCCTGCACATAAAGCAACTATTTGAAAAATGAAACCCAAGCCTTTTTGGTCTTGGGTTGGATAGAATAACAATCTTCATAATCACTTTCCAAACCATCATCATAATCAAAATCTTCATCAAGTATTTCTTCCAATGACAATTTTGAAACTTTTTCGTCCTTTTCTTTCTTTGTCTGTTTGATTACTGATTCGGTTGATTTAACATTTTCAGTTTTGTTAGCAACAGACTTTGGTTTTTCAGATGATGAAAGCTTTTTCTTAGCAACCCATGATTGTAGCTTGTTTCTAGCTTTCTTGATATAGAATCTAGAATCTTTGTTTTCATTTAATTTTGAAGATTCACCTTTTTCAAAAGTAGATTTTCAAACTTTGAACTTGTTTTAGGTTTCACTTCTTCTTTATATTTATAGTTTCTATTTGATTCTGTGGCAGATTTCACAATCTCTGGTTGTTTTTGCTTTTCATCTTTTGAACCCGTTTTTCTTCATGGAAACATAGGCTTAAAATTCAGACATTTGCGAGCAATATGACCAACGACATTGCATTTAAAACAAGTCCGATTATCATGCGCATGTCCACTAGTGGGTTTTACTTCACTTTTGGACTCGGGCTTAACCTTGTCCCGAAGTTCTTTCTCCTTTTTGAATTCATCATTCGATTTCTTACCGATCATACCTTCTTCCTGAACCGTATTCGTCCCATACACAAACTTCATGTGTTTACCTTTGTATTCATGAAATGATGACTTCTGGTTCCTTCTCGGTTCTTCTTCAGTTTCTTTCAAACCCAATCCTGCTCTCAGGAAAATCACCATCAAACTTTTGATAATTGTTAGCATTCCTTTTGGGTTTCGAGTAAAATCTTTTCTCATTCTTTTCAAGATCATCAGATGAAACTTCTACAAGTTTAAAAATTTGTCAAGTTGATCTTCTCTCACGTTTCGAATCGGAAACTATCATCGAAATATAATCTATCAGATTCCTTAATCTCGTACATGACAACATTAGGATCATCACTTAGATCAAGTTCTGATGATGTATCGTCATCTTCAGAATGTGATTTCGAGTTTTTCGAACTTGATTTGGCGCTTTCAGAGCTGCCGTCATCAGAATCATTTCCCAACACATTCTTAACCACATTTTTTACCACCGCTTCATTGTCATCATCTGATTTAGTAAAATCTACGTCAATGTTCTCAGGCAATTTATTTTTCTTTTCTGACAAAATAAGTAAATTAAATGCCTTTTCAATCTTATCATCTTTCTTACAGGAATAACTTGCAAGAAGTGGTGGAGGAACACTTCCGTATTCTTTACGCTTTGATTTATCACCATTTTCCTCCAACAAAATCATAGGTAAAATGTGATCAATGACATATGCGTTTGTGGTGTAGCTCTTTAGAAGTTGTCTTACCCATTCCGTTTCTATCTTTATGTCGTGAAGCTCACCGTTGTCTCAGCAATGGTGTTAATGTACATGTTAATTGCCTTTTGTTTTTCAATTACAGTTGCATTTAACATTTTAACATTAGCATTTAGCTCACGATTAGCATTTTCAACATATTTCTATTTGCTTGATATTTTGTCATAAGCTTTTTTTATGGTTCTGTAATCATAACGAAAGTTTTCATTGTGTACAGTCAATTCTCTTATGACTTTGACTTTATCAAGACATGGTTCACAAGGACTTGTGCACTTTGTGCAAGGTTTTTCAACCTCCACAACTTTCACAACCTCCTTTTCAGATACACTTACCTTAGCTTTTACTTTTTCTACCTCTGATTTCAATGCTTCTTGTTTCTGCATCTCAAGGTAAGCTAACTCTTCTTCCTCAGCTCTCTGCCTATGACCTTCCAGAATAGCATTTTCTAGAGCAGCATTAATGTACGATGTATCAGATTCATCCACTAACTCTGCTATCATAGCAACACCAGTTTTCTTTCCGATGTATCTGTTCCAGTCAAAACCACATGATTAGCAACAAGAGCTTGTTTGGCTTTATTTGCAGGTTTATCTTCAACTTCAATTAGCATTCTTTTGGATATGGCTTGTATTGAAGAGCTTTCTTGTAGTACTCATTGTTGCTTCCGAAAGGATTTTGGTTTCCACTTGCTTCTTGATTGTTGTATTCTCGTTTGAAGTGTCATTTTTGTCGACACCTGAAGCATGTGACTTTAGACTTGTTAAATCCAAGCTAGTTGCTTGAGTTACCAATATCCCTTCCAGTGAGCGCCACAAATTTGGAAACTCTTCTGATAATGGATGCAAGGCTCCATTTGATATCCATTAGCTCCAATTCTTCTTCGTCCACCTGATCATAATCTTCGGCGGTCATCTCTGGATTACCAATCTTTCTAGCAACGAGACTTTCATATGATTCAAGAACGGTAGCGAGAAGTGCTATGTGCTGTTTAGCCACTTTTTCTGGAAATACATTCTTCAAATCAACTGCTGTGTTGCACTGGAAAACATTTGAATCAGAACTAGCTTGGCTTGTCTGATTTTGGAATGAAGAGCTTGAACTAGCACTTGTATATCCAGCATATGGAGAACTCTGATTTGGAGAAGAATTTGTATTTGCACTAAATGTTGTTTGAATTTTCGGGCTTTGAATAGGAGTATCTGGAACACCTCCTTTGTAATAGACACCGACATCTCGAACAACATTAACATTCTTTTATTTTGCAATCTTCATCAACTCCATTTCATGACCTTCCAATTTGTCGATGAAAGATGACAACTTGAAATGTCTCCAAGATGGACTATTCTTCAGAATCATAAGATATATTGTCCATTCTCCTTCTGGAAGTGCATCGGCCAACTTCTCAATTTGCTCTTCATTGGATCTTTTGATATCATGTCTCCGCATTTGGACCATGAGGTGACAGTATCTATCGATCATCTGCTTCATTGTTTCACCTTTAATCATCGTGAAGATTTCTAATTCTTTCTTGATTAATGCATTTTTGCTTTTGATCATTTCATCACTTCCTCTGAATTTGTCGCAAAGAGAATGCCATAATTCTTGCGAAGTTTCATATTCTGGCAATAATATCAAGATATCTTCCTTCACTGATTGTTGTATCAAACTTATCATTTTCTTCTCCGCAACATGGTTATCTTTGTCGATTGTTGAGAACTTTGTAACATTTGTATAAATCGGGTCTCCAAAACCCGCTCCGTTTTGTAATCAAATACCAAGTTATGAAATGACATTAAGTATTTATGAGTATTTTGAGTTTAAATGTTACATAATTAATATATAAACTAAACTATAAAAATTATATTTGATAAAAAGTTAAAATAAAATAAATAAAAAATATTTGGAGCTGACCGGACTCGAACCCGGGTCAACTGCCTCCAACGACTTATCTACCGATCTTTTAACCACTCCGCACCAATTGTTTTCTGTTATCATTATGAAAACAATTGAATTTTATACACAAACACGACTTAACGGTTAATGATATCTGATTAACGGAAATCGGTAAACCGAACCGCCAAATCAGTTTTTGTTCGCTTAGTTAACTTATAACCGATGAATATCGGTTTCTAATTAAAGTTCAGATTGAATAAACTTCAAGTTTTGGGTTTTTGAAACCGAAAGGCATTCAAACTCCAAATGATTCAGATTCCAATCATTTATACGATTCAGGACCGTCTCAAATACACTCCAATCCCTTTTCGTCGCAATTTCAAGTCTTTTGAGCACAAGAAAACTGTCGCCGGAATTCTCTGTAAATCTCGCCGGAAAACCGTGTTCAACTCAAACCAGTAAGATTTTCCTCTCTTGCTGTTTCAATCTATTGTTAGGTCACTACTAACATTATTCCGTCACTCAAAATCAGTCACAGAAGACTTTGCTGGATTTTCTGGGTTCGCCGGAGAAACTCTGGAATTCGCCGGAAACACGCTAGTTAACGGTAAACACATTCAATCGTGCTAATAATCCATGTACTCTGGTTCAATTTCAAATCTAATTCTTTAATTCTGTTGTTAGACTCTCTCAGCCGGAGGTTCAAAAACAGAGTTACCTGTTCTCGCCGGACTTTCTGAAGAAGACGACCTGTCCGGTATTTCTTTTCCCCAAACTGTTCGGTCTGTTCATTCAACTTAGTAATCGTGTTATTTAAGTAGTAGAACCCTGAACCAGTGGTCTGAGTAAAAACCGGTAATTATAGTGAAGAAGACTAACCTAAAAGAAACGGGTTAAGAGTAAATAAAATTCGGATAGTTAACGGGTTAGACACACAGTCCAGCGGTGGACTGTGTGCAAAGTTTATATACGAGACCCGAGTTCGATCCTTACTACACACACACTGCGTAATAACATTCCTTTTTATTCATAAAACTAACCGGGTTAGATCGAGTAGTTGTTAAGTATAATATAATTCAAGAATATAACCGGGTTAGACACACAGTCCAGCGGTGGACTGTGTGCAAAACAAACTGCACTCACGCGATCGAGTCCCGTCACAAACACCGGTTCAAGGGGATTAAAACGTTTTGCAAAATAAAGGAATTTTCGGTAAATTCAAATAAGTGTATAAATATAATTAAAACTGGAATGCTAACGGGTTAGTCACGTAGCTCAGTTGGTAGAGCTACGTGCGCGTGAACGGAAGGTCACCGGTTCGAATCCCGCTCGGCGCAAGTATTACCGCTGACCGAACCGGTCAACGGTCAACGGTCAACGGTCAAACAGTAAAAAAAAATATTATTTTTTTTAATTATTTATTTGTTTAATTTAAATTAAAAATCAATTAAAAATACTTAAAAATAACATTTTTTTTTGGGATAGAAAATAGCCATAAACTCACAAAAATATATCTAAAAATCCCATTAAAATCTTTAATAAAATCCATCCATTTAATATATTTTTCCCATTATTATTTAGGTCAGTGATTCCTCGTTGACTCGCTTCGTCTAAATCGTGCGCATCTCGCCAACTCAAATCCAACGCACCCAATGTGAGTGAACCCTTCAAATTCCCCGTTTTAATCACATTTTTGGGGTGTATCATGTGTCTTGTTCACTTACTTATTATAACTAAGTTATTGTGCATATATCATATCATGACATGTGTGTTAGTTGTTGCTGATAAGTAGTTATTATTGTTTGCAAATTATTATTTCAGTACATGCAATTGCTGAGGCCGTAGCTCCCATCCCTCGAGGTTGAGTTTGATCCCCATTTTATTATGCGGTTGATCAGGGCGTGCCCGCACGATCGGCTCCGTTTGATTGAGCCTTGATCGGTCATTTTATTTACATTTCAATACATGCAATACGCTCGGCTCCGTTTGATTGAGCCTTGAGCGCACAGTTCAATTTACATTTTCAGTTCATGCAATACGATCGGCTCCGTTTGATTGAGCCTCGATCTCACAGTTCATTTATGTTAATTATCATATGATGTTGGTATGTTCATGTATGCTATCGATTGTTAATGTATGTTATAATTGTAACTGATGTTGCCATTGCTTGATTTCATACATATGCTCTTTTATGATTATGCACAATATTTTATTGATAAACTAACCAGAAAGTCATTATTAAATGTTTATCTATAAGGTTCACTCGCCAACTTATGTTGACCCAAAAACCTCCCATTTTACACATGATACAGGTGAACCAGCAGCAGCTAGGAACACGTAGGACCTGGATTAGAAGAAATAAAACGATTTAGTATTTGGATTATTATGTTTGGTTATTTTCCTTTGTAATGAATGAACATGTTTGAACGTTTGAGAAATGTAACTTTGACTTCATTTAATAATGGAACATAATAGTAAATGTCATGTGCTTTGGTGATAACCCAATTATGCCCCGACTCTTATTTCCGCTGCGGGTCGGGGTGTGACAGATTGGTATCAGAGCCATGACTATAGGGATATAGGATAGGTTATTAGACCCTTAGAGCCTATACTATAGTCGATTAGAAACTTATAAGAATTTTGTGTGTTATATGCCAAATTTCATGATGTTTATATGTTTATGTTAAATGTTACATTTGATATTATTCAAGCATGTTCATAAGTATGTATTATCAAACAATGCCTATCATGAAATCGTATGATCATAACATATCACATCCATGCAAGCACACACCACATCATGATTGATTTTACAATGATTTTCGTGTTTTCAAATCTCATCAAAGTGAGTTCTCATGACGGGCATGTAGTAACTGGAAGGGTACTAGTACCGGTAGTCGGAACGTCCTGTCTAGGCTGGCATTCGTATAAATCCAAAATAAAGGACCAGTTTGCCTACCTGGGGACTAACGATGAGAGTACGAAATACCTATTAGGCCAAAGCATGCTATACCAAACGTCGTGAGAGCTAATCCCACTTTGAGTTGTCATTGTGTCTACACCTGGACATGTTCCGACCAAACATCTCATGAGCATATTTTGTGGTTAGCATTCGGGGGATGCGAGTGTTAAATTGCCAATACTAATGTGAATCCTACCAAGCCAATAGCCATGGGGGCCCACATGACTATATAGGTGAAGGTATGGGGGACATTTGAGGCCCAACATGAGCGAACCCAAGACATCCTTCGGATGTAGTTGCAATATTGATATTTATGTTATTTTCATTTTTTTTAAAGACACATGACACCTAAAAGATACCATAAACTCACAATCTTCTCATTTTATGATCCTGTAGATGGCGTCTAGACCGCATCGAAGGAGTAGGAAATCGGAAAAGTCTCAGGAACGTTTGGCCACTCATATCGCCAACCAAATGGCCACGATATTACCTGACATCGTAGTTCAAGTACAACAAGCCCTTGCTGCAAATCCTACTAACCCTCCTCAACAACAGGACCAGATCATCAACGACCCTCCTACCATCAAATGCTCCTACAAACATTTTAAGTCTTGCGATCCCCCAAAATTCGAAGGGACTGAGGGAGTCACTGCTCTCCTACATTGGTTCGAGGAGATGGAAAACGTTTTCTTAAACTGCGATTGTCCTGAGGATCGCAAAGTTCGTTATGCCACCGGGAGACTACTTGGTGTAGCTCTCACTTGGTGGAATACGGAGAAAGGAAAGAGGGGAACGGAAGATGCGATGGCCTTAACTTGGGAGGAGTTAAGGGAAATCATGACTAGGCGATTCTGTCCTAGGAGTGAAATTAAGAAATTGGAAGATGAATTTCATGCCCTGAAGCAAAAAGATGGTGATCACTCTACTTACAACAAAAGGTTCTTGGAGTTGAACCAGATGGTACCAAACTTATTCACTCCAACCTACCGTCTGATCGAACATTACATTCGAGGACTTCCCTCGAAAATCCAAGATTCGGTCCTCAGCGTTTCACCGGTAACACTCGAAGCTGCCATGGAGTTGGCAACAGAACTGACCGAAAACCGAATTCGCAATGGGAAGTTCAAGGAAGAAAAGAAGAAAACCCCTGCTGAGGGACAAACCTCAAACCACCACACTCCTTCCTCTAAATTTGCTAACAAGAGGAAGCGTAACAACAGGAACTTTGCAGTCACCCACACCAACACCCCTGTTCCTGCTGCACCCATCACTCAAGCCACTCCTCCACCCGCGCCATACAAAAGACCATACACAGGACCACTACCAAAATGTAACCGTTGTCAGTATCACCACTCCCCTGACTACCCTTGCCAATACTGTACCAGCTGCGGTCGCGCTGGACACGCTGTTCAACACTGCCGCGCGCCTCAACGAACAAACCGCCATCAACCTATAACCCAAACCCACCAACAATTTATGGGTCAAGCCCAACAACAACAACCATTCCCACCCACTCAACATTTAGCCCAAACATACTATCAACCCAACTACCCTATGGGCCAACCTATGCGGGCATGTTTCAATTGTGGAGATCCAAGTCATTTCAGGAACACATGTCCAAGACTGGTTAATATTATCCATGCTCAGGCCCAAGCCAATCCTGTGAACCAAGCGAACCAAGCTCCTCCACCTGCTAGGGGAAGGGCTTTCAATATTAACGCAAACCAGGCCAGAGCTGACGGCAATGTGGTCAACGGTACGTTTCTTATAAATGGTAGATATGCCTCTATGTTATTTGATACTGGTGCGGATAGAAGTTTCGTGTCATTAGAGTTTGAACCTATCTTAAGTAAAAATCGAGATAAGCTCGCGGAATCCATAACAGTAGAAGTTGCAGATGGAAAACCAGTTTCGTTAGACTCTATTTTACGCAACTGTACGCTCACCCTAAACGACCACGATTTCTCAGTCGATCTTATTCCTATGAAGCTGGGAAGTTTCGACATCATAGTCGGAATGGATTGGCTCAGTCAGCATAATGCAGAAGTTGTATGTCGTGAGAAATTTATTCGTATTCCTCTTTCAAACGGTCAGACTCTTCGAATTATTGGAGAAACCTCGGCCAAAGGACTCAACTTAATGTCTTGCCTTCAAGCTCAAAAATACCTTCGCAAGAATTATGTCGCGTTTTTAGCCCACATCATCAAGAAGGGAACTGCAGAAAAGAAACTTGAAGATATTCCTGTTGTAAAAGATTTTCCACAAGTTTTTCCTGACGACATTTCAGGACTTCCTCCAATCAGAGATGTCGAATTTCGTATCGATCTTATACCTGGTGCTACACCAGTGGCAAAATCTCCATATAGGTTAGCCCCCTCTGAAATGCAAGAGCTAGCCAGTCAATTGCAAGAGTTGACTGACAAGGGATTTATACGCCCCAGCTCATCGCCTTGGGGTGCACCTGTACTTTTTGTAAAGAAGAAAGATGGATCTTTTCGCATGTGCATCGATTACAGAGAGCTCAACAAGTTAACTATCAAAAATCGATATCCTTTACCTCGTATAGATGACCTTCTTGACCAACTACAAGGTGCCAGTTGCTTTTCGAAAATCGACCTTCGATCTGGCTATCATCAGCTTAGAGTGCATGAAGAAGACGTCCCTAAAATTGCTTTTCGAACTCGATATGGTCATTATGAATTCATGGTTATGCCGTTTGGATTAACCAACGCACCAGCTGTTTTCATGGACCTAATGAATAGAGTCTGCAAACCTTACCTTGATCGATTTGTTATTGTGTTCATTGACGATATTCTTATCTATTCAAAATCCAAAGCTGATCATGAGCGTCATCTGCGACTTGTTCTTGCACTTCTAGAAAAGGAAAAGCTTTATGCCAAGTTCTCTAAATGTGAATTCTGGTTAAAAGAGGTGCAATTTCTCGGGCATGTAGTCAATGACAAAGGAATACATGTGGACCCATCAAAGATCAAAGCAGTTCAGGAATGGCAAGCTCCACGTACGCCAACTGAAGTAAGGTCTTTTCTTGGACTTGCTGGTTACTATCGTCGATTCATTTCAAACTTCTCTCGCATTGCGGTGCCACTCACGGCTTTAACCCATAAAGGGAAACCATTTGTATGGGGGCCCAAGCAAGAAGAAGCTTTTCAAACTCTCAAGCGAAAACTTTGTGATGCACCAATCCTCACTCTTCCTGAAGGTTGTGATGATTTTGTAGTCTATTGCGACGCGTCAGGACAAGGATTAGGTTGCGTTCTCATGCAAAGAGGGAAAGTCATAGCTTATGCCTCAAGGCAACTCAAGACACACGAAAAGAACTACACCACTCATGACCTTGAACTTGGAGCCGTTGTATTCGCTCTTAAGATATGGAGACATTATCTTTATGGTACGAAGTGTGAAATATACACTGACCACAAGAGTCTTCAACATATCTTCAATCAGAAAGAGTTAAATATGAGGCAACGAAGATGGGTCGAACTCCTAAATGATTACGACTGTGAAATCAGATACCACCCTGGTAAAGCAAATGTGGTGGCTGATGCACTTAGTCGAAAGGGTTATGCGAACTCCATTCATCTTCTATGTTCACAAATTATAACCAATATTAAGGATCAAATTCGAGAAGCTCAACACGTTTCAATAACAGAGGAAGATGTACAAAAGGAAATGTCCTGTGGAGCCGAGCTAAAGCTGGAAACTAAATCTGATGGTATTTTGTATTACCTAGATCGTATATGGATTCCTAACCATATCAATCTTCGTGAAACACTCATGCATGAAGCCCATAAGTCGCGATATTCTATACACCCAGGAGCCGATAAGATGTATCAAGACCTACGGTACACCTATTGGTGGCCTGGAATGAAGAAAGATATTGCCGTTTTTGTTTCCAAGTGTCTCACTTGTTCTAAAGTAAAGGCTGAACACCAAAGACCCTCAGGACTTCTGGTCCAACCAGAGATACCTGTCTGGAAGTGGGAAAATATAACCATGGATTTCATTACCGGGTTACCTCGCACTTCTAGTGGGTATGACACTATATGGGTGATTATAGACCGACTCACAAAATCAGCTCACTTTATTCCTATTCGAGAAGATTTCAAGAACGAAAAGCTTGCTCGTATTTATATCAACGAAATCGTCAGCAGACATGGAGTTCCGTTAAGTATTATTTCTGATCGTGATGGTCGTTTCACCTCACGAACATGGCAGGCAGTACAATCCGCTATGGGCACTCGACTAGATCTCAGTACCGCCTATCATCCTCAAACTGATGGACAGTCTGAGCGCACCATTCAAACCCTTGAGGACATGCTTAGAGCA
Source organism: Scalesia atractyloides (assembly GCA_947069175.1). Classification (NCBI taxonomy): domain Eukaryota; kingdom Viridiplantae; phylum Streptophyta; class Magnoliopsida; order Asterales; family Asteraceae; genus Scalesia; species Scalesia atractyloides. Next base: position 69,570,942 of record CAMTDV010000019.1, read on the forward strand.
TGTGTCATAGACTTCAAGGAAAATTGGGACGCCCACCTACCGTTAGTCGAATTTTCGTACAACAACAGTTATCATTCTAGCATCGGCATGGCACCTTTTGAAGCTTTATATGGTCGAAAGTGTCGATCTCCTGTTTGTTGGCACGAAATTGGGGAAGCACAAATTACTGGTCCAGAATTGATCCAAGAAACCACAGATAAGATTCATCAAATCCGAAACAATCTTCTAGCGGCTCAAAGTCGTCAAAAGAGTTACGCAGATAAACGACGGAAGCCCTTGGAGTTTAGCGTCGGTGATCATGTGCTTTTAAAAGTGTCACCGTGGAAGGGAGTAGTTCGTTTTGGTCAAAAGGGAAAGCTAGCACCACGTTACGTAGGACCTTTCAAGATACTCGAAAGAGTAGGTCCTGTAGCTTACAAGCTTGACCTACCGGAAGAACTCGACAGAATTCATCCCACATTCCACGTGTCGAACTTGAAGAAGTGCCTCGCTGATGAGAATCTTCATATTCCACTGGAGGATATTCAGATTGATGAATCCATGCATTTTATTGAAAGGCCAGTAGAGATTATGGACTATGGAGAAAAGCGTCTACGTCGAAGTCGCATTCCTATTGTTAGGGTACGTTGGGAGTCGAAACGGTGACCTGAGTTTACTTGGGAACGTGAAGACTCAATGCGTGAAAAATACCCTCATCTTTTCCCTACTACTTCAACTGTTAGAATTTCGGGACGAAATTCCTAAAAGTAGGGGATACTGTAACATTTGTATAAATCGGGTCTCCAAAACCCATCAAATACCAAGTTATGAAATGACATTAAGTATTTATGAGTATTTTGAGTTTAAATGTTACATAATTAATATATAAACTAAACTATAAAAATTATATTTGATAAAAAGTTAAAATAAAATAAATAAAAAATATTTGGAGCTGACCGGACTCGAACCCGGGTCAACTGCCTCCAACGACTTATCTACCGATCTTTTAACCACTCCGCCACCAATTGTTTTCTGTTATCATTATGAAAACAATTGAATTTTATACACAAACACGACTTAACGGTTAATGATATCTGATTAACGGAAATCGGTAAACCGAACCGCCAAATCAGTTTTTGTTCGCTTAGTTAACTTATAACCGATGAATATCGGTTTCTAATTAAAGTTCAGATTGAATAAACTTCAAGTTTTGGGTTTTTGAAACCGAAAGGCATTCAAACTCCAAATGATTCAGATTCCAATCATTTATACGATTCAGGACCGTCTCAAATACACTCCAATCCCTTTTCGTCGCAATTTCAAGTCTTTTGAGCACAAGAAAACTGTCGCCGGAATTCTCTGTAAATCTCGCCGGAAAACCGTGTTCAACTCAAACCAGTAAGATTTTCCTCTCTTGCTGTTTCAATCTATTGTTAGGTCACTACTAACATTATTCCGTCACTCAAAATCAGTCACAGAAGACTTTGCTGGATTTTCTGGGTTCGCCGGAGAAACTCTGGAATTCGCCGGAAACACGCTAGTTAACGGTAAACACATTCAATCGTGCTAATAATCCATGTACTCTGGTTCAATTTCAAATCTAATTCTTTAATTCTGTTGTTAGACTCTCTCAGCCGGAGGTTCAAAAACAGAGTTACCTGTTCTCGCCGGACTTTCTGAAGAAGACGACCTGTCCGGTATTTCTTTTCCCCAAACTGTTCGGTTGTTCATTCAACTTAGTAATCGTGTTATTTAAGTAGTAGAACCTGAACCAGTGGTCTGAGTAAAAACCGGTAATTATAGTGAAGAAGACTAACCTAAAAGAAACGGGTTAAGAGTAAATAAAATTCGGATAGTTAACGGGTTAGACACACAGTCCAGCGGTGGACTGTGTGCAAAGTTTATATACGAGACCCGAGTTCGATCCTTACTACACACACACTGCGTAATAACATTCCTTTTTATTCATAAAACTAACCGGGTTAGATCGAGTAGTTGTTAAGTATAATATAATTCAAGAATATAACCGGGTTAGACACACAGTCCAGCGGTGGACTGTGTGCAAAACAAACTGCACGTCACGCGATCGAGTCCCGTCACAAACACCGGTTCAATGGGATTAAAACGTTTTGCAAAATAAAGGAATTTTCGGTAAATTCAAATAAGTGTATAAATATAATTAAAACTGGAATGCTAACGGGTTAGTCACGTAGCTCAGTTGGTAGAGCTACGTGCGCGTGAACGGAAGGTCACCGGTTCGAATCCCGCTCGGCGCAAGTATTACCGCTGACCGAACCGGTCAACGGTCAACGGTCAACGGTCAAACAGTAAAAAAAAATATTATTTTTTTTAATTATTTATTTGTTTAATTTAAATTAAAAATCAATTAAAAATACTTAAAAATAACATTTTTTTTTTGGGATAGAAAATAGCCATAAACTCACAAAAATATATCTAAAAATCCCATTAAAATCTTTAATAAAATCCATCCATTTAATATATTTTTCCCATTATTATTTAGGTCAGTGATTCCTCGTTGACTCGCTTCGTCTAAATCGTGCGCATCTCACCAACTCAAATCCAACGCACCCAATGTGAGTGAACCCTTCAAATTCCCCGTTTTAATCACATTTTTGGGGTGTATCATGTGTCTTGTTCACTTATTATAACTAAGTTATTGTGCATATATCATATCATGACATGTGTGTTAGTTGTTGCTGATAAGTAGTTATTATTGTTTGCAAATTATTATTTCAGTACATGCAATTGCTGAGGCCGTAGCTCCCCATCCCTCGAGGTTGAGTTTGATCCCCATTTTATTATGCGGTTGATCAGGGCGTGCCCGCACGATCGGCTCCGTTTGATTGAGCCTTGATCGGTCATTTTATTTACATTTCAATACATGCAATACGCTCGGCTCCGTTTGATTGAGCCTTGAGCGCACAGTTCAATTTACATTTTCAGTTCATGCAATACGATCGGCTCCGTTTGATTGAGCCTCGATCTCACAGTTCATTTATGTTAATTATCATATGATGTTGGTATGTTCAGTATGCTATCGATTGTTAATGTATGTTATAATTGTAACTGATGTTGCCATTGCTTGATTTCATACATATGCTCTTTTATGATTATGCACAATATTTTATTGATAAACTAACCAGAAAGTCATTATTAAATGTTTATCTATAAGGTTCACTCGCCAACTTATGTTGACCCAAAAACCTCCCATTTTACACATGATACAGGTGAACCAGCAGCAGCTAGGAACACGTAGGACCTGGATTAGAAGAAATAAAACGATTTAGTATTTGGATTATTATGTTTGGTTATTTTCCTTTGTAATGAATGAACATGTTTGAACGTTTGAGAAATGTAACTTTGACTTCATTTAATAATGGAACATAATAGTAAATGTCATGTGCTTTGGTGATAACCCAATTATGCCCCGACTCTTATTTCCGCTGCGGGTCGGGGTGTGACAAACTTGTTCAACGGAAGATATTGATCACGTTCATCCTTTGGACATTTGTAACCATCCTCAACTGCAGCTGCTGAATTGATTCGCTTATATCCAATTCACAAACTTTTCCTTTCACCCTTCAAATTCGTCCATGCTCATTAGCTTTGGTGGTTTCGACGTAGTACCCATTTCATTGTCGATATTCATCTGGTTCGCCGCAAGAACATTAGCGTTTGATGAAGAAGCCATTTGAGAGACGAACACGTTGTGGAAATCTTCCATTTTGTCAATCTGAAGACTTATCTGAGAATACGATCAAAAACACTCGAAACTTGATTAGAAATAGACAAGTTCGGTCAAACTTGTGTGAAAATCAGCTTTTGATTTCAAGTTTTCACAAGTTCGGTCGAACTTATATGACAAGTTTCAAATTTTATCACACGAGCCTCAAGTTCGGTCGAACTTGAAGATGGAATTGAGAAAAATTTGCTTTCCAACGAACTTGTGAAAAATTTTCAAGAAACAGGTAAGTTCGGTCGAACTTATGTGAACTTTCAAGAGGTTTATCAAGTTCGAGCGAACTTATGTGAGAAATTCAAGAAAAGTTACTCAAGTTCGGTCGAACATAACAATGATTTCTCCCAAAAATCCTCAAGTTCGGCCGAACTTGATAGAAAATCACTTAAAAAGTAAGTTTCTAAGTCAAGTTCGGTCGAACTTGGCTTCTAAGTTCGATGGAAATGAGTTTTGAAAACATGGTTTTTCCAACTTTTTGATATCAATTCGATTGAATTTGATGTCCAAACTCTCAGGGGTTTATCACAACTGTATTTTACATGACATATTTAATTTTTAGCTGATTTTATCCATGAAATCATCAAATATGTGAAAATGTTAAGAAACATGATAGAATGGAGATGAAATAGAGAGATTCTAGTCTTGATTCCAGCAAATTTAGGTATCCAGGCTCTGATACCACTTGTAGGAACGTCCACGACTAGCACGGGAACCTAAATTTGTTATCTATTGTCCAATTAGGCGGAAACTAATGACAAGTTAACCAAATAACAAGAATTACTCATTTAAACATTGTTTTCATTGATCTAAAGTTCAATAAATTCGAGAACCGGATTTGACAGAGCTTCGCCGTCTCTGTGCCAAAATCTCCAACTCTTACAAATGAAATCCCAAGGCACCTATTTATAATTTTACAAGTCCGCTGGAGATGACTGAAGTTTGGGCTAATTTGACCTAGTCAAGTTCGGCCGAACTTGACAACTCATATCCAACCTCGAGCGAACTTGTCACCAAACCAACTTAAATACGCCTAGTTTCTAACAGATTAAGCCATATTCAATCAGACTCGATGCATAATTCATGCTAGAGGAGCCAAGTTCTTCAACCTTGGTGCACAAAATTCCTCTAGTGACTTTGTATGTTGAGTTTATATGGTGCACAAAATTCTTCAACCTTGGTGCACAAAATTCCCCTCTACACTCCTCTAGTGACTTTATATGTTGAGTTTTCTCAAAGTTGCAACCAAGTTCTTCAACCTTGGTGCACAAAATTCATGCTAGAGGAGCTGCTGATCAGTGCTTGGCTTTCCAAATCATTCCTAGTACTCACATAGACATAATGTAAGTCTATGATCCCTGCCAAGTTGTTTATTTATAGCTTTTTGCTTCAAACAACGTTTCGTCGTAAAAACGGCTTGACTTTGTTATAAATCCGTGTACACTCCGTCAATGTGAGTAATGAAAGTTTCTACGTGCTCATAATGATGGATGTAATAAACCTTTAAGAGGGCGTTTTCAGATTTTCACGGATTCATGATCAATTGACGAGTCAACCGAATTGTCAATAAAAGTTAAACTGAATAGTTTTTTTTGCAAAATTCATAGCTAACGATCTGGATGTTATAAAATATGTTTTAAAGCATTAATAACCTTTAAATAAGTATTTGAACATATGTCAACAGGTTTGGTTCGTCAATTTTTGGTCTAGGCTCAGTTCGTAACCGAAAGTCTCTAACAGTTGACTTTCTGTTGACTTTCAGTTCTGACCGGTTTTGAGCCATTCTTGCTACTGAGTTTTGGTCATTCTATGATCATGTATATGTTTAAAATTTTGTCCTAAAGTTTCGTGACTCAATTCCTAAGAAATCCGAGTTTTTCATAAGTTCCATGAAAATCTTTAAAACTTTGCAAGGGTCCTTATAAGCAAAAATGAGATTTTTAGCACATATGATTATAAAATCTAATTACTGACTGATATGTTATGATAAGTATGACCATTTGGGATGTTTGTTCAGTTTATGACTTGAATGCGTACTTAAGAATCGCTAATCGCCGCTAAATGACCAAATACACCCTTTTTACGGAAAAATAGCTAAAAATCAAACTTTTTATAACAAAAACTTTAACATACTGATCTTATAAGTTATATGACATATTTTTGGCTATTTAAAACAGGTCCTAACTTTAGTTTGTATTAAATATCGATTTAACAGCATTTTAGCGACTTTTACGCCTTTCGGCGCATAAGTATGGTTTAAAACCCGGTTTTGATCTGTTTTGTCTGAAACTAAAACATTGGGGGTGGGCTTGACCGTGTCTTGGATATCCTTGGCTCACTAAATTGGTAGTGGCCACGACAATATAGCATCGCGTGTAGGCATACACTGGGTAATTGCTATCCTGCTTTCTGTGTGAAAGTTCAGAGTGGTGTGTTAGTTGATCATGTTTCGGTTTCTGTACCGGGCCTCATATGTAAAAGCCAGCATGTAAATTTGTATTAAAGGTCTTTTGTACTGTCCCAAGTTATTTATGAAAATGTGCCTTGTGCACCAAAAACCATTTTCGAAAAGATTTTCAAAATGAGTCGGTTGAGCGTATTTACCAGTGGAAACTGACGTATTTTCAAAAGCTTAAGTTACAAGTTGCAAGTACGGAATAGGCCGGGAGCTGCGGGGCGAATAACCAAGGAGTTGCGACCTTCGGATTTGCCTGTTTATAGTATGTTATCATTTTGTATGTATTTCGATTCGCCTGTGGATCTAATTACAACCATGTCTGTATATATTTATTTTGGACGTTGGACATTATCAGTTGTAATAGTTTATTTATTCCAAGTCTTCCGTTGTGTTATGCTTATTTGGTTATGATGATATCAACTGTACGTCACCATACTCCCCACTGGGCCCACCGGTAGACACGTGGATGTCGGGGTGTGACACCAGCAAATGTGAAATTTGGATTTTTGTGTACATCTTTGAGTCTCGAACTTCCGTATCCCCTAAGGCTTATGCAAGGGCCCTGGTAAACTTCCGAAAGATAGTATATCGCACAAATACGAATCATGATTTCGGTTTAGTAAGGATTATATATATATACATATAAATATGCGATTAAAACTTGGATATACGAATTTGTTATACGTGCAAAGGGACGGAACTCACTTATAAGTAAGTCTATTATAAAATGATCATAGCATGAAAAGGCATGGTGTTTCTATAAATGTTTGAGCGAACAAGATTACATGGAGGTATGTATAAATGGGAATATAGTAGGTAAGGGTTGTATGAACTAGTATGTGTGATGTGTGTAGGAGACATGTAAGTATGTCTGTAATTATGTGAAGGGGGTACTCTCGTGTTGTAGTTAAATGATGCCTATAAATGGTTGACGTTCGTATTACACAGATGTGTTTTTAATATGTTGAGAACACGGGTTTGCTAACCATAGTGTTATTGAGTATGTTTGGAACTGCAGGTATAAGAACGTTGGTCTTTCGAAGGGTCGATACCGCATTTAAGTGACTGAAAGTTGGAAGGATAATCGATTGAAGTATCTTACGCAGTTAAAATGTGTTACAGACCTTTTAGCTTATACGATATTTATTATTTGATCGTCACCACCCACTAACGGATTGGTTGTATGTGGTGATCGCAGGATTTCACCTGTTTTATCTATCATCACCAAGGACAAGCGGGTGTAGATCGATTTAAAGAGCAAGGATTGTACGGAAAGGATGATCTCATGGTTGTCATTTATATTGTAGTTGATAAGATAATTAAAGATGAATGTTGTAATTCTTTAGAGAAAAGAAATGTCATTTTATAAATAGGACTCTCAAGTAGGTCAAATTATTGATAAAGAAAGAAATTTTATAGTTCATTTTCCGTTGTGTCGTTTTGGGTCAAATGCGTTTAGGGTCTTACAAGTTGGTATCAGAGCCCTGGTTTGAGAGAATCAAGTATGAGAAGGTAAGTACTTGAATTCAAACTCGTGTGTTGTTGTGACGAGGAATCCGTACAATCCAAGACTCGATCAAGATCCAAAGGTAGAATTGAATGTAAGTATGTATTTATGTATTCATATAAAGAAGCTAACTGTAATGAACATGCAAGGTAAGCTCAAGTGTTTGAGGAGGATGATCCGAGGATGCGGTCTAGGATGAATAGCAAGGCATGTAATTAGATAAATGTAATGGACCCCAGGTACATAATATTAATTTATATATTTATACCGGTGTTAAAAGAAAAAGGAAAATCTCCTTGGGGAGAGTAAATATTAAACAAAAGACAATGATATTGTCTTGGTAAGGTGAAATCCACTTCTTCGGACATAAGGTGATGAGTACATAAAGGCACGAAACTAGTATGTGGATTGCGCGCCTGGCCAGTGCGCAAGAAGCATATGACCCTCGTGAGACCATGATAATCATCACATATATGTTCGATAGAATTAGGAAGTAGGTTGACGTGTGGGTGAAAGGAGTTGTAAGACTCTCAAGAAATTGAGAGTAATTTGAAAGCATGAACGAAAAGCATGAATGAAAATGTTTGAATCCGTAAGTAAGTACGGATCAAACAAGCAAAAATGTTTGATAAGAATGAAAATGTTTGAATCTGTAAGTACGGATCAAACAAGTAAGAATGTATGATAAGAATGAAAATGTTTGAATATGTAAGTAAGTACGGATCAAACAAGTAAGAATGTATGATAAGAATAAAAATGTTTAAATCTGTAAGCAAATATGGATCAAACAAGTAAGAATGTATGATAAGAATGAAAATGTTTGAATGTGTAAGTAAGTACGGACCAAACAAGTAAATATTCCTTAAAGCGGATAATATTCAAGTTATGTTTTAAATTTATATATATATATGCGAATATGTTTGTATGAAGAATGGTTAAAAGGACACATGAGTCATGCGGGTCAACTGGTGATCACCATTTAACCGGTCCAAGTCTTGGACTTAATTTAGGACCCGTTAGCATTCTAATATTGGTTATTAATTACCATTACTCCAGACTGAACGCCTCCCGGTAAATTGCTCCTGTACTTGCTCTAGAATACGGCTGAATTAGGATTACTTACGAACTTCAATTCAGGTAAATACTCTTGACTTATTTTCCCTATACGGGCTTGGGATACGGTAGACTACTACCGCTTGGTCGGGTATGGGATAATGTTTTATCCAGTTGTGATAATTAACTGAAATCTTACATAACCCGGTTTTGATCTGTTTTGTCTGAAACTAAAACATTGGGGGTGGGCTTGACCGTGTCTTGGATATCCTTGGCTCACTAAATTGGTAGTGGCCACGACAATATAGCATGGCGTGTAGGCATGCACTGGGTAATTGCTATCCTGCTTTCTTTGTGAAAGTTCAGAGTGGTGTGTCAGTCGATCATGTCTCGGTTTCTGTACCGGGCCTCATATGTAAAAGCCAGCATGTAAATCTGTATACAAGGTCTTTTGTACTGTCCCAAGTTATTTATGAAAATGTGCCTTGTGCACCAAAAACCATTTTCGAAAAGATTTTCAAAATGAGTCGGTGGAGCGTATTTACCAGTGGAAACGGACGTATTTTCAAAAGCTTAAGTTACACGTTGCAAGTACGGAATAGGCCGGGAGGTGCGGGGCGAATAACCAAGGAGTTGCGACCTTAGGATTTGCCTGTTTATAGTCTGTTATCATTTTGTATGTATTTCGATCTGCCTGTGGATCTAATTACAACCATGTCTGTATATATATATTTTGGACGTTGGACATTATCGGTTGTAATAATTTATTTATTCAAAGCCTTCCGCTGTGTTATGCTTATTTGGTTATGATGATATCAACTGTACGTCACGATACTCCCCACCGGGCCCACCGGTAGACACGTGGATGTCGGGGTGTGACAGGTCGGTATCAGAGCCAACGTTTGAGGGAATTCAACACTTGCCATTAGTGTTTAATCTCAAAGGATATAAGAAAACACATTCCTTAGACTATCGAGTCTAGGCTTTGATCTAGGATTATTCGTTTCCTTATTTTGTTATTTTGCTTGCCTTGTTTTTTAATTTGTTTTATGACAGGAATTGTCGAAGATGCCTCCAAAATTTTCTAGAGGAGCGAAGGGAAAAGGCCTCATGAGAGGTGGAGCAGCGGGTCAAGGACCTTCGAACTCGCATAACTACAACCCTTACGAGGATTCAGGAGACTCCTCATCACCATGGGAACCGTATCCTCATCGTCACTCTATATCCCATGAGTATTCTCCACCGCCAGAGTCACTGCCACCACAACCTACCCAATCTCACCACTCACGCTCCCATTCTTCTCATAGAAATTATAACCTTGATATCTAATTTCACTCAACTTCTGTGACCCCACCGGAAGATTCCCCGGAGCCCATGGAAGAAGACTCTGACCCAGAAATGCCGGCAACGGGATCGATGGGTCATCCCATTTACTTATCCAGTGGATCCAACTCGTACGCTGGAACACCACAACACTATCCTGATGAATTTCAGGAAAAGTTTTCACAATATATTTTCTACGACACCCCATCTTACCATAACACACCATCCCACCACACTCCATCCTACCATACCCTTCCACCTGAAGACCAACAGGTGGAACAGCCCCAACTACCACCTCGTCCACCTAGGAAGAGGAACACACGCATGTCCGTGCGAATGAGACCCAGGGTTGGGTCACTATCTCCCCAGCCTTCATCTTACCCCACTATCCCGGAAGATCCACAATGGGTGGACCTTCTTATGCCTCGCCTTACAACGAGCAACCGCCTTCTACTGTTGAGCCTGAGCCTCAACCACCCTTACCATTTGGCGAACCTTTTCAACCACCTCCGCCACCGGGTTTTGATAACCCCATACGTACCACCAACAATTGCCAGAATACAACCCCTTCGATCCTTCTACCTAGCCAGAGCATAGCCATAGCCATCACATATCTCATCCTGACCCTTACCTTGAAACGGCCATGAATTCTCACTATCCTAACCCTTATCCCTATCAACCAGGCGGATATCCATATTATAGTTATCAGCATCCGGTTGCGCCATCTCAACCTCAACCTCAAACGCAACCACAGCAACCACCGCCAACAATGGAAGTTCTTACTGAAGCATTAGAAAAGGTCAAGGAACTTCAGGAACAAACCGTAAAAGACAACAAGAAAAATAACAAGCTGTTGAAAAGACTAGTAAAGAAGCTAAGAGGGAAGAAGGATTGAATTCAAATTATCTGTCGTATTTTATTATTTACAAATAAGTCCCTGCGTGGACATTTTAATTATTTCAAGTATAGTCCATGCGAGGACAATTTTCCTTTATTTAAGTCCTATTATGGACTCTATTGTATCGTACTACTATTATTAATGAAATTTTGAAATTATCTATTCCTTTCATCTAGTTGTTCAAGCGATCGTCTCGATTTTAGTTCGAAATTTATGATCTGCGTAATATTTTCAAAAGATCATCTTAATGATTTACGCCCACCAAGTGATTAGGTCACACTAATTGGCAAAACGGTAGTTATATGGTTTTCTACCTTGATAGTTAAGGTTGAGGTTTCCGTTCTATCCAGGGGTGGTGAACTATGTTCTAAACCTCACTAGTCTTCCCGATCTGGGCTGGTTATTTTTTTATCATTTTAAGAGTTACTATTCTAAAGGTTAATATATTCAAGGTATTAACCATCTGCTAGTGTGACTTGAGGAACCATACGGTTATCTAGGTAAATGGACTACGTCCAAACCTATGTAATCATTATGATCAATTCAAAAATCATCAGTACGATGAACTCATTATTCAAATATCCATTAGAGATATTGCCTACGACTATGTTATGTCCATTAGTGACTATGACAGTTATATTCCACGACTTTCTGTTCCGAAGCAGTATGACTACGTCCGAGCTTCGAAGTTCTATGATCCTATAAATGATCTTAACTCATGTAACATTTAGTCATTACGGCAAGCCATTTGTGCTATCTCCCTAAATGTCCTGTGTGACAGGCCTTTTGTGCCACAACTAATCATCCCCTAAATTAAGGCTTTTATGTCGTTTTCAATCAATCAAACAAGTGACTAATTAAAACTCCACGTTGTTGCTTCAGCATCAAGCAGAGAAATGGTAAACTCAAACGAAGTTAGAAGCCGACGTAAGGATAGCAATGATAATGGAAAAGTTATAATGACAAGAGATGAGTTACAAGCCTTTGTTGCTACAGAGGTTGATAAAGCAATGAAGGAACGTGATGAGAAGAATAGAGAATCCAGTGCATCGCAATCAAAGCGCACGTCAAAGTATTCATCGACACATCACTCAAAGCACTCATCACAGAAGAAATCGGATAATCCGTCAAATGAAAATGAAAAGTCCGAACACTCATCTAACATAAGGAGAAAAAGAAAGGAGTACCGAAAGAAAACCCATTTCATGAAAGAGGGATGCTCGTATAAATATTTGGTGTCTTGCAAACCGCGAGACTTTAATGGGGAGAAGGGAGCTGTGGAAACGCTCTGTTGGTTGGATGAGATTGAGACTATCATAGAAATCAGTGGATGTGCTGAGAAAGATATAGTTCAGTTTGTTGCACAATCTTTCAAGGGCGATGCCCTCTCATGGTGGAAGTCGATGATTCAATCTTCTGGGAAGGTTCTTTTGTACAATCTGAGTTGGGATGAGTTTGTGAATTGGTTAAGAATGCCTACTGTCCTCCACACGAGATAGAGAGGATTGAGACAAAATTTATTGGGTTAACCATGAAGAATCTCGACTGTGGGAAGTATGTATCAGAGTTTAACTCTATGTCGAGATTGGTGCCATATTTGATCACTCCCGAGTCCAAACGCATTTCACGTTTCATTGGCGGGGTTAGAGTCAGAGATTAAGGGAGATGTTAGGGCATCTAGGCCCGTAACATTTAGGTCTACTGTGGACCTATCTATGGTATTAACGCAAGATTTGAAGAGACAGAGGTCTCTTAGGGCATAAGTTGGAGAGAAAAGGAAGAGAGAAAATGGCAAGTTACACCATTTCAGCAAGAACAAAAGATTCGGGTCAAGCAAAGGTCACCAAAGGTTTGATAATAGACCAAGATGCAAGAAATGTAATAGACGACATTCTGGTGCATGTCGTGAAGAGTCACGGGCGAAAACATGTGGTATTTGTAAGGGATTTGGACACAAGGCATTGGAATGCAAAGATTTGAAGGAAGCTACATGTTACAACTGTGGCGAGAAAGGACATATCAAACCCAACTGTCCTAAGTATAAGAAAGATGACACTGCTAAGGACGATGGGGTGAAGAAAGGAAAGGCTCCTGCTTTCCAGATGAAAGCCAAGGAGGCTGTGAACGATGACAATGTGATAACAGGTACGTTTCTTATTAATGATGTCTATGCTAGAGTTCTTTTTGATTTATGGGCGGATAAATCATTTGTAGATCATAAGTTTAGTGCCTTATTAAACTTGCCCATGAGAACTCTAGACATAACATATGATGTACAACTTGCTGATGGAATGATAGAAACCGCTCTACAATTCTTGATGGATGTTTTATTTCCATTAAGGATAACTCTATTCCTGTTTCGCTATTGCCAATGAATTGGCAAGTTTCGATGTAGTTCTTGGTATGGACTGGTTGTCTAGTAACCATGCCCATAGAGCCTGTAACAAGGTACCTCGACCGACGAATTGCTTCCTATCCAAGGTAATGTATGTTATGGTTTGTCTGAAAAAGGTTCATTGCTTAAAACTTCGAAATGCCTGAAGAAAATGGCACAAGTAACCATTGATGAAGCTAAGCCAAAGATCGAAGATCTACCCGTTATCTCAGAATTTGCTGACGTGTTTCCTGAAGACTTGCCCGGACTTCCCCAGACAGGCAAGTAGAATTTAGAATTGATATCATACCTAGTGCAGCTCCAGTTGCTAGAGCCCCGTACAGACTTGCACCTACAGAAATGAAGGAGTTGAAGATACAACTTGAAGAATTAATGGAAAAAGGATTTATTCAGCCAAGCTCTTCGCCTTGGGGAGCTCCAATACTATTTGTGAAAAAGAAAGATGGTTCAATGCGAATGTGCATTGACTATCGCGAGCTGAATGAGTTAACAATTAAGAATGGTTATCCATTGCCAAGAATTGATGATTTATTTGACCAGCTTCAGGGAGCAAGCTACTTCTCGAAGATTGATTTGAGGTCAGTTTATCATCAACTCAAGGTTCATACTGAGAATGTACCAAAGACGGCATTTAGAACTCGTTATGGGCACTATGAGTTTCTAGTGATGCCATTTGGGCTCACTAATGCACCAGCAGCATTTATGGATTTGATGAATAGAGTCTGCAAACCATACTTGGATAAGTTTGTTATCGTCTTCATAGACGATATCCTTATATACTCTCGCAGTCAGGAACACGAGAAACACTTGAGGTGTATTCTAGAGTTGTTAAGACGAGAAAAGCTCTACGCAAAGTTTTCAAAGTGCGAGTTTTGGTTGAGGGAAGTGCAATTCTTAGGCCACGTAGTTAGTGAACGTGGAATTCAAGTCGACCTTGCTAAAGTTGAAGCAGTAATGAACTGGCAAGCCCCAAGACACCATCAGAGATTCGTAGCTTTCTGGGTTTAGCTGGTTATTATAGAAGATTTATTGAAAATTTCTCCAGAATAGCTACCCCATTAACTACATTGACCCGAAAAAATGTGAAATTTGTTTGGGGTCCGAAACAACAGGAAGCTTTTGAAGTTTTAAAGCAGAAACTAAGTAATGCACCTGTATTAACCTTACCCGAAGGTATTGAAGATTTTTTGGTCTATTGTGATGCTTCACACACCGGCATGGGGTGTGTACTTATGCAACGTGGAAAAGTGATCGCCTACGCTTCAAGGCAATTGAAGGTACACGAAAGAAATTATGCCACACATGATTTGGAACTAGGTTATGTGGTATTTACGCTCAAACTATGGAGACATTATTTATATGGAACAAAGTGTCTTATATACACCGACCACAAAAGTCTCCAACATTTATTCAACCAAAAGGATTTAAATACGCGACAGCGTCGGTGGATGGAGACACTGAATGATTATGATTATGAGATCCGTTATCATCCAGGCAAGGAAATGTGGTTGCCGATGCCTTGAGCCGCAAGGAAAGGGTTAAGCCTATAAGGATCAATGCCAAGAGCATTCAGGTTAAGAATGACCTGAAAGATAAGATTTTGGAAGCTCAGAAGCAAGCTTTGATAGAAGCAAATCTACCTAAGGAAGAACTGGGAAAGTTGGTAGAACAACTTACCCCGGGAAATGATGGAATCCTTCGGTTTTGTGGACGAATATGGATTCCAATCTTCGGTGGACTTAGAGACCTGATCCTTCAAGAAGCACATAGTTCCAGATATTCAATTCACCCGGGTGGTGATAAAATGTATAAAGATTTGAGACCCGATTATTGGTGGTCCGATTAAAGAAATCTATAGCTGAGTATGTATCAAAATGTTTGACGTGCTCACAAGTTAAAGCAGAGCACCCGAAGCCGTCAGGATTCTTGCAGCCATTAGAGATCCCTATGTGGAAATGGGATTGCGTGACTATGGATTTTATCACTAAGTTACCAAGGACTAAACGCGGAAATGATGCAATATGGGTAATTATAGACAGACTGACTAAGTCAGCTCATTTTCTGCCTATTAACGAAACTTACAGTTCAGACAAGCTAGCAAAGCTGTACGTGGATGAGATTGTATCTTTGCATGGTGTGCCAGTGTCCATAGTGTCAGATAGAGACACAAGGTTTACTTCACATTTCTGGAAAAGTTTCCAGTAAGCTTTGGGCACTCGATTAAATTTTAGCACAGCTTATCATCCTCAAATGGATGGGCAAAGTGAGCGCACTATACAAACTTTGGAAGATATGCTCCGCGCTTGTGTGATTGATCTAGGTGGAAGCTGGGATAGCCACTTACCACTTGTTGAGTTCTCCTACAATAACAGTTATCACGCAAGTATTCAAGCTGTCCCGTTTGAAGCACTTTATGGGAGAAAGTGTAGGACGCCCGTTTGTTGGGCATAAGTTGGGGAAGCCCAACTGACAGGACCGGAGATAGTCCTGGAAACGACGGACAAGATTTTGCAGATTCATGACCGTCTTAAAGCTGCCAAGGATAGGCAGAAGAGTTATGCAGATCAGAGGCGTAAACCTCTTGAGTTCCAGGTAGGGGACAAAGTCTTGCTTAAAGTGTCGCCTTGGAGGGCGTTATGCGCTTCAGAAAGAGAGGCAAGCTAAGTCCAAGATATGTTGGACCATTCGAGATTATCGAACGAGTTGGAGCTGTTGCATACAAACTTAAATTGCCCGAGAAGTTTAGTGGAATCCATGACGTATTCCACATCTCCAACTTGAAAAAGTGTTTAGCGGATGAGTCGTTGGCTATGCCACATGACGAGGTTCATATTGATAAGAACCTACGTTTTATTGAGCAACCAGTTGCGATCGAGGATCGTCAGGTCAAGAAGCTTCGTAGGAAGCATCTGCCTATTGTAAAGGTTAAATGGGACGCTCGTCGAGGTCCCGAATACACTTGGGAAGTGGAGTCTGTCATGCGACAGAAGTATCCACATCTGTTTGATTGAAATCTCGGGTCGAGATTTATTTTAAGGGGGTAAGGATGTAACACTACGTGTTTTACGTCCTATAATTATCTTACACGTGTCCCGGGAATCCTAAATATGACGTATGTCAAACCAGGAGGGACCTAAAGTCGTTAAATTGCTTATCTTATCCTCAATGTGCCTTGAAATGAAGTTGAGGGGCCATATATGCTTAAATAAAAGTTTTAGAACGTTCAGGGACTAAATTTTCCAAGTTGTAAACTTGGCTGGCTGACCCAAGACACGGTCGCGGGCCGCGACCAGCCAGGCCTAAACCCCTCGTGCCCCGCGAGGGGGTGCCAGCGATAGAAAAGTGATTCTGGTTGACAGCTTGCATTTTGGACACTACTCACTCGGGTTTTTGCCACCTTACTCGAATTCTTGCCACCTTTTGACATTCAAGGAACACTTGTAATCACTTGAAGACCCACCCTAACACCTGGCTTCCCCTCTACACTCCTCGAGTGACTTTACATGTTGAGTTTTCTCAAAGTTGCAACCAAGTTCTTCAACCTTTATGCACAAAATTCATGCTAGAGGAGCTGCTGATCAGTGCTTGGCTTTCCAAATTATTCCTAGTACTCACATAGACATAATGTAAGTCTATGATCCCTGCCAAGTTGTTTTATAGCTTTTTGCTTAAAACAAAGTTTCGTCGTAAAAATGGCTTGACTCTGTTATAAATCCGTGTACACTCCGTCAATGTAAGTAACGAAAGTTTCTACATGCTCACAATGATGGAGGTAATAAACCTTTAGAGGGCATTTTCAGATTTTCACGGATTCATGACCAATTGACGAGTCACCGAAAAGTCAATAAAAGTCAAATTGAGCAGTTTTTTTGCAAAATTCATAGCTAACGATCTGGATGTTATAAAATATGTTTTAAAGCATTAATAACCTTAAAATAAGTATTTGAACATATGTCAACAGGTTCGGTTTGTCAATTTTTGGTCTAGGCTCGGTTCGTAACCGAAAGTCTCAAACAGTTGACTTTCTGTTGACTTTCAGTTCTGACCCGTTGTGAGCCATTCTTGCTGCTGAGTTTTAGTCATTTTATGATCATGTCTATGTTTAGAATTTTTTCCTAAAGTTTCGTGACTCAATTCCTAAGAAATTCCAGTTTTTCATAAGTTTCATGAAAATCTTTAAAACTTTGCAAAAAGGGTCCTTATAAGCAAAAATGAGATTTTTAGCACATATGATTATAAAATCTAATTACATACTGATATGTTATGATAAGTAGGATCATTTGGGATGTTTGTTCAGTTTATGACTTGAATGCGTGCTTAAGAATCGCTAATCGCCGCTAAATGACCAAACTACCCCTTTTTACGGAAAATAGCTAAAAATCAATATTTTTATAACCAAACTTTAACCTACTGATTTTATAAGTTATAGACATATTTTTGGCTATATAAAACTGGTCCTAACTTCAGTTTATATTAAATATCGATTTAACGGCATTTTAGCGACTTTTACGCCTTTCGGCGCATAAGTATGGTTTAAAACCATAACCATGAGCCGAGACTTGTTACCTACTGATTTATAAACTTATTTTTAATATAGAAACAGTAAGTACAAGTCCCAAACTCACAATCCCAAATTCGGCTTCAAAGCTATGTGTGAAATTACTAAAATGCCCTTACGGGACATAGTATGTTTCAAAATCATCAGACACACATATATTTGATATCCTAATGTTATAACATGATAAAATATGTATTTTTACAGAATATTTAAGGTCATAACATCAGATTCACTTTAAACATCTTTTATAAGCCGAAAAATGACCAAAATGCCCTTGTAGGGCGTAAATCGGTTTTAAATATAACTCGGGCCTATCCTTGCAAATGGTACTGATTTTATAATATATTTTAAACATATCTCATTATGGAACTTATATACGACTCTTACGGTTACCCGGTTTCGCTTATACGCGTTCGGTTAAACATACGTAGTTAGTTTACGTATTTTAACCAAAACGGGTTTAACTTTGTCCATTCCTTACCAAAATCCAGAATGTTATTGGGTAGCCCATATTATACAAGTATATGTACTTGTCGGGTCTAATCAATATTCTATTCCGGTCACCGCTTAATCTAGCGTATCGCACCGTGTCACAATTTAGCGTAAGATTAACCGGTCCAAGTCTTGGACTTAATTTAGGACCCGTTAGCATTCTAATAATGGTTATTAATTACCATCACTCCAGACTGAACGCCTCCCGATAAATTGCTCCTGTACTTGCTCTGGAATACTGCTGAATTGGGATTACTTGCGAACTTCAATTCAGGTAAATACTCTTGACTTAATTTCCCTATACGGGCTTGGGATACGGTAGACTACTACCGCTTGGTGGGTATGGGATAATGTTTTATCCAGTTGTGATAATTAACTGAAATCTTACATAACCCGGTTTTGATCTGTTTTGTCTGAAACTAAAACATTGGGGGTGGGCTTGACCGTGTCTGCGATATCCTTGGCTCACTAAATTAGTAGTGGCCACGAAAATATAGCATGGCGTGTAGGCATACACTGGGTAATTGCTATCCTGCTTTCTGTGTGAAAGTTCAGAGTGGTGTGTTAGTTGATCATGTCTCGGTTTCTGTACCGGGCCTCATATGTAAAAGCCAGCATGTAAATTTGTATTAAAGGTCTTTTGTACTGTCCCAAGTTATTTATGAAAATGTGCCTTGTGCACCAAAAACCATTTTCGAAAAGATTTTCAAAATGAGTCGGTTGAGCGTATTTACCAGTGGAAACTGACGTTTTTCAAAAGCTTAAGTTACAAGTTGCAAGTACGGAATAGGCCGAGAGCTGGGGGGGCGAATAACCAAGGAGTTGCGACCTTAGGATTTGCCTGTTTATAGTCTGTTATCATTTTGTATGTATTTCGATCCGCCTGTGGATCTAATTACAACCATGTCTGTATATATTTATTTTAGACGCTGGACATTATCAGTTGTAATAGTTTATTTATTCCAAGCCTTCTGTTGTGTTATGCTTATTTGGTTATGATGATATCAACTGTACGTCACGATACTCCCCACCAGGCCCACCGATAGACACGTGGATGTCGGGGTGTGACACCAGCAAATGTGAAATTTGGATTTTTGTGTACATCTTTGAGTCTCGAACTTCCGTATCCCCTAAGGCTTATGCAAGGGCCCTGGTAAACTTCCGAAAGATAGTATGTCGCACAAATACGAATCATGATTTCGGTTTAGTATGGATTATATATATATATATATACATATAAATATGCGATTAAAACTTGGATATACGAATTTGTTATACGTGCGAAGGGACGGAACTCACTTATAAGTAAGTCTATTATAAAATGATCATAGCATGAAAAGGCATGGTGTTTCTATAAATGTTTGAGCGAACAAGATTGCATGGAGGTATGTATAAATGGGAATCATAGTAGGTAAGGGTTGTATGAACTAGTATGTGTGATGTGTGTAGGAGACATGTAAGTATGTCTGTAATTATGTGAAGGGGGTACACTCGTGTTGTAGTTAAATGATGCGTATAAATGGTTGACGTTCGTATTACAGAGATGTGTTTTTAATATGTTGAGAACACGGGTTTGCTAACCATAGTGTTATAGAGTATGTTTGGAACTGCAGGTATAAGAACGTTGGTCTTTAGAAGGGTCGATACGCATTTAAGTGACTGAAAGTTGGAAGGATAATCGATTGAAGTATCTTACGCAGTTAAAATGTGTTACATACATTTTAGCTTATCGATATTTATTATTTGATCGTCACCACCCACTAACGGATTGGTTGTATGTGGTGATCGCAGGATTTCACCTATTTTATCTATCAACACCAAGGACAAGCGGGTGTAGATCGAGTTAACGAGCAAGGATTGTACGGAAAGGATGATCTCATGTTTGTCATTTATATTATAGTTGATAAGATAATTAAAGATGAATGTTGTAATTCTTTAGAGAAAAGAAATGTCATTTTATAAATGATCTCTCAAGTAGGTCAAATTATTGATAAAGAAAGAAATTTTATAGTTCATTTTCCGTTGCGTCGTTTTGGGTCAAAATGCGTTTAGGGTCTTACAAGTTGGTATCAGAGCCCTGGTTTGAGAGAATCAATACATGGATGAATGAAATCAATTTGGAACGATATGGACTCGTGAAGAAGCGGACTGATCCGGTTTACAAATCGTTGGTTTATGCAATGAAGTCAAGTTTAGTAATATGTTCATCTCATAACTAAATAGTAAGAATTGATAGATTGAATGATACCCACAAAATAAACAAACGATAGAATGAGTATGGTACAATATGGAATGTTTGACTCTTAAAGGTCGGTTTAGGAGGAAATTTCAACCCATAATTGTTGTCAGTAAGAGAAAATCTCAAAATCTTTGAATAAGAATGTGGGAGTATTGGTTAAATACTCGAACGATGAACTTGCATGTCATGCTTACATGTGTAGTATAAATAGTACATGAAGAAAGTTAATCATAAAGCGAGATGAATGAAATGATTCGATATTTAACCTAAGGGTGTGCATAGTACGAGCCGGTGGCGAACGTAGAATGATGCTTAACTCTCGAGTTAAGTTCGAATAAGCGAGTATGAAATAGTAGTTATGTTTTGGTAATGGTACCTTAACTAAATGCTTACAATATACTAATGCACATATTCTGACTTGTATGTGACTATGGAAGTAATTAGAGGGAATGTTAATAAAGGAATATTGTGGTAAGCTCATGAGAGGTACTTGTATGACTAATGTTGGAATGAAGTATCAAGTATGATTTATTGGGAAAAGTAGAGGTAATCGATTGATATGATCAATTAATGCATGAAAGTATTTTACATAATTTGAGAAGATAGAAAAAGAAAACGTACGATTGTGTTTATTTATGAATAAAACCTTTTGCATAAGCCTCGAATGTATTCATGTTGTAGTGTGCCCTTTGATGGAGTAGGAATGAGAAAGGTTTCGGGGACGAAACCTCCTTTAAGGGGGGTTGACTTGTAACGCCCCAAAATTCGAATATTTATATTCGCCATATGTTTCCATAAGCTATAGCATGAAATAAATCAAATAGGTTCCGATACGAATAATACGTGAATAAGTTCCCTAGTTTTATGGCATGGAGTGGGTTAACTAGTTATAACAACATAACTAAATCATGGGTTAAATAGTGGGAAATGAAGTTTGTGCTAAATAAGAAAGAGTGGCAAAGTTGAGGGACTAAACTTAGTAGAATGGAATTGAGTTTTATTAAAAGATGAAATTGGTATGTGTTAGTAGGTGTGTGTCGTGAATGAGCAGGAGGAGAGAAGGAAATGAGGTGAAAACCCCTCATGAATAAGTGAAGAGTTCACCAAATTGAAGAAGGTTGGATTAGTAATCAAAATGCATGTGCCAAGTATTAGCATCATCTAGCTCCAACAAGTATATGGTAAGTCATAGAATTTGATTTGGTGACTTTGATAGAATTGGGTGTATAATCAATCTTGATCTTATATGCAATTGAGTATGAATATGCGTTAGCATCATCATAGGGAACACGTGATATGCATAATTTATATTAATTTGATGTTTAAAGATGAAAAGCCACTAGTTGGGTGATGAAGATGACATGGGTGTTTCACCATGGTCCAATTCTTGTTCAATGTTGATGTACTATTTGGTGTATGATGGATTCGTGTATATGAATTGAAAGAAATGTGGTGTTTGATATGCTTAATGTTATGATAAGAATGGTACCTGTTGTAAGTAAGAAACTTGATGAATTATGTATGAACTAGGAAGTTTAGGCATAAACTACTTGTACATTATGCTTAGAAAGTAGTATGCACACCAAGTGTTTGATGAAAGCTTAAATTATTAGCTAATGCACACATACATCTAAGCATGTGTAGTTTCAATTTGGTTCATGTTCTATGTAGAAATTTGTGAGAATTATTGTATCATACGATCTCTAACATGTTTACGATGCTTAGAATAAAGTATGAACATGAATTGATGATTTAAAGTTGAGTTTTGGTTCATAATTCCAAATATTAACAAAGCTGATTGGAAGTAATTATTGTTGCGCACCTGTTTTGAAACATTCATATAAAATCAACCGTAGCTCGGTTTAAGGCATATCATATATGGTTGGAAAGCTATCAGAGCGTACTACATTTTGTATGTGAACATGTTGAGCTAATTCAGATCGTATAGAGACAAAAATGGGGCGAGAACAGCTGCTGTACAGAAAGTGCAGCAGTGAAAATAATGTATATGATGAACTTAACATGAATGAATGTCCATATACCCGTTTCCTAAACACTAAATGTTGTTTTGGATGAATGATTAGGATTGTTAAGGTGTGTTTAAAATGTCTATATGCATGAAAATGGATTGTGCAAGTATTTTCTTAAATGGGTCGAACGGGTTGACTATATAGTCAATATTCTAGTAGAAAAGTATGTGGATTATTATCAAAGTATCTTAGTGGCTTGTATAACCACAAGGTACAGTCTAATGATTATAGTAGGTAAGGGTTGTATGAACTAGTATGTGTGATGTGTGTAGGAGACATGTAAGTATGTATGTAATTATGTGAAGGGGGTACACTCGTGTTGTTGTTAAATGGAAGCGTATAAATGGTTGACGTTCGTATTACAGAGATGTGTTTTGAATATGTTGAGAACACGGGTTTGCTAACCATAGTATTATTGAGTATGTTTGGAAATGCAGGTATATGAACGTTGGTGTTTCGAAGAGTCGATACCGCATTTAAGTGACTGAAAGTTGGAAGGGTAATCGATTGAAGTATCTTACGTAGTTAAAATGTGTTATGGACATTTTAGCTTATACGATATTTATTATTTGATCGTCACCACCCACTAACGGATTGGTTGTATGTGGTGATCCAGGATTTCACCCATCACCAAGGACAAGCGGGTGTAGATTGAGTTAAAGAGCAAGGATTGTACGGAAAGGATGATCTCATGGTTGTCATATATATTACAGTTGATAAGATAATTAAAGATGAATGTTGTAATTCTTTAGAGAAAAGAAATATCATTTTATAAATGGACTCTCAAGTAGGTCAAATTATTGATAAAGAAAGAAATTTTATAGTTCATTTTCTATTGCGTCGTTTTGGTCAAAATGTGTTTAGGGTCTTACATGATCGGGGGTTAAAATACTTACAACGGAGCAGAGCTTCGTAGGTTTAGGGGTTTAGGGGTTTAGGAACTCGGACAGAGTTTAGAGAGAGAGAAAAAGTTTGATTTTTCGATCGAATAGGTGCAAGAGAAACTGTCCCAGGCCGCTCCTTATATACCCAATTTTTGACTCTCCCGCGCGTCGCGCGTGGAGAAAGGGTGTCTCTCGCATGGCGAGGGGGAGGTCAACTAGGCCTAGACTGCCACCGGTCTTAGGTAGGTTGGACACGTGTCGCAAAACAGAGCCATGTGTCGCAAAACGGAGCCACGTGTCCTAGTACTCTCCCACGCGTCGCGGGAGATGCTAGTGATTCTGGTGCGTGGTGCCTGGGATGCCAATTTTTTTGTGCTCTCGACGGTACGTATTTTGTAAAAAAATTTATTAAACACGTAACCGATCGAAAGTGCTCATTGGTTGAAATGCTGTAAATGTTACACTATTTACTAAGTAACCAAGTGATGTATCACCTAGTATAAGGTTGTAACAAGGCAAAGATTAACTCAATTTTTTTTTCGAAAAATTAGCATTTTTAACATTTTGGTTGACTTCTTCTGGAAACCTCAACGACGGTCACAATAATATAGTAATATTAGTGGACGTCGAGTACGTTAGCCAATCAGAGGTGGCGTTCATATAACTCATGAAGCATGTAGCTGTAAGTTTAGCCACTCTCCTCCATCTAACATTTCTATTGTTCAAACCAACCTCTTCAAATTCTTAGCCAAGCCACTTTTTTTTCTAGCTGAGCCATCAAGCCAAGATTCCTCTTCCATTTTTTTTTTGCAAAAGATTATCCCTTTCATTTATTTTTCTTTTCAATTTTTGTTATATGATCTTAGCTATATATAAGTAGAACAAAAATATCTACTTTAATAAAACAAAGTAAACATGAAAATAAACTAGAAATGAAAAAATAGGAGATATCAAAGAGATTTTTGCGTAAATGAAATTAAAAAAAATCAATCAAGTTTGTGCAAAACATATTTGATGATACACAAACATAAAATACATATGTGAAATAATAGTGCATATTCTATGTTGTAAAATTAATTTTAACACGTGAAGAAACACCGATTCTAATCCGTTGGGGATAGAACCTAAAAGTGGTATCTCGATAGAGGGGTTATCTTGTTAATCTCTTATTCGATTAACACAGCTTGAGTGATCTGCAAAACAAAACATCGTGAGTTTGTTACGAGAAGGAGAGGTGGGGGGTTTTTCTCGTAACCGCCATCTGGCGTGAGAATAAGTATTATTCTTTCAAGGAAGAAAGGAAACAAGTGTTTGTTAAGAGTGAGAGAGTGGGAAATCGGATTCTTAAACCTTTAGTAGCGGTTGGTATTTATAGCCGAAGGGTTTGAGAAGGAGATGGGCTCATGGTCGGATGTCACCATCAAAGAATATTCATTTGGTCCCCTCTAACACGATAGGTAGTGTTTACAGAGGAAGAGGTATGCTGGCACATTGTGATTGGTTACACGTCGTCTGCTAAATGTATTCGTTGACGCGTCTATCATCAGCTGTTAGTGGAGATCATCGAGCAGTGAACGACGCATCCTGATTGGTTATACGTCACTGTCATTTTGTTTTGTTTATCCCCTACACTATTGATCATCGTGAGGAATGGTTGTGGCAGAGCCTGGCGTACGCTAATTGGCTATAGGCTGCTACCACTTGTACTGGTCGTACTTTAATGAGTTGTCATAGTTGCCCATCCGCGGGAGGATCCCACGCCAGAACCTTGGAACAAGGTTAGTGTTTTGGGAATTAAATGTGGGTGTGGTCTTGCGCGCGCATGCCATACTTCTTCACCATATAAATTTAGTCTCACCGATAAACTTATTATTATCGATCTGTATTTGACCATTCATGAAATCGAACACAACAATTTAAAGATATATGAAGTGTCATGCTCAAGAAAAGGGTGTTTCTAAAAACCAATAGTCAATCAATTTACAACATGTTCGACAAAATATTCATCAAATGCTATACTTATAAAATCTAAATAGCAACCAATTATTGAATTCTTAACACCTTTTTTCAAAGTCGCAACATTTGCATCTTGAAACCCATCACCGTCACAATCATGTTTGATGACTTTGAGACAAAGATAATCTTTTTCCACTTTGAACCACTAAATCCATTTGCCAAAAGACTAAATTTTATTTTAAAGATGTTCATTTAACTACACTATCCATTGAATAGATATGAGTAACATGCTAGAGATGTTCAGAAAACCGGAAACCAAGTAGAGCACCTTGATCCAAAACTAGCAAGACCAATAATCTGAACACCGGTTTATCATGAGTCGGTTTATATAGTTATCTGGTCAGGGAGAGGATCATGAGAAAACTACATAAAAATGAGAAAACTAAAAAACTAACTAAAAAAGGCTAAAAAACTTACATTATTTTTTACAATTTTTTTTAATAAAAAATCGCTAGTTTTTATGTATAAAAAAAAACTTTTTTTCTAAAAAAAATTTAAAAAAACTTGTACTGCACATGTGCATTATATGCTTAAACTTAGCTTTTGAGTTTAGTTTAACTTTTAGGGTTATGTTTTATGGAGATTAAGGATTAGGATTAGGTTTTTGGGTGTGGGGGAGAGGGGGAGTTAGGTTTTTGGGGGGTGTAGGTTTTTTTAGGGGTGCGAGTGATGGGTTTAGGTTTTTTTGAGGGTTTATGTTACAGTTTAGTTTTAGGTTTTTTTAGGAGGGGTGGGGGTTTAGGTTTTTTTTTGGTTTTTTTTTTTTTTTTTGGGGGGGGGGGGCTTTAGGCTTTTGGTGGGAGAGTGAATTTAGGTTTTTGGGGGGTGGGGGGGTTAGGTTTTTGGGGGGTGTTGGTGGGGTGGGTTAGGTGGTTTAGGCTTTTCCGTATAAGTGCACATGTGCAGTACAACTTTATTATTATTATTTTTTTGGAAAAAAGTTTTTTTATATATTATTTCTAGCGAATTTTAATAAAAAAATTAAAAAATTTTATATGTTTTTCAGACTTTTTTAGTTAGTCTTTTTGGTTTTCTCGTAATCAATCCCCTAACTGGTCACATATATCTATATATAGTATAAACATATAATAACTTTTGAATTACTAAGTTCCTTCAATAATACCGATATACTGGTAACAAAGATGTTCGTTTGGAATCAGTTCGTTACCGGTACAACCCAAAATGATATTAACAACCATTTTACATCAACCAGATCCTTAAGAATAAATACTTTTAGTGGTTCTTATAATACAAATATCAATTAAATATCATAAAAACAACTGATAGTTCCAAAAGAAATAAGAAGCCGGCTGAGCCGCATTCTCTAAGACCAACCGGTATGGGGGGCGGCCCATGCCCGGCGCCGAACCCCCACACCGCCCCCCTTAGCCCGGCCGCGGCACTCCCGGCTCGTTCCTGCTGCCCTTGCCGCTCCAATTTTGCACTTGGATCGATGTTTGACCGTTGGTAACGGTCGAATTTATAAAAAAAAATTCAAATTTGAATACACACTATCTCCCCTATTTTATACCACTTTTCACTATTTTCTTCCCACTTTCAACCCAAAACACTCTCTTTTTATATCCAACTTTTAAAAAAAAAAAAAATTTTCACTCACAATGAATTCTTGGTGGTCCTCGTCTTCGGGGGAAGGAGAGATGTTTTTCGCAAACTGTGTGATGCGGGCGGCTCAGATTATTGCTGAAGAACAGGAGGAAGAGGATGAGGTCTCGTCTGAAAGACGAACTAAGCAACAACAGATTAACAGAGACCGTGAAGGTATATCTTTAATAATCTTTTTAAACTTATTTGTTATTTCATCATTTTAATAATTTTTTTATGATAGGAGCGCACGAAAAAATTTGCCAAGCGGCAAGAAAAGACATCGAGCGTTGTTTTGGTGTTCTACAAAAAAAATGGGGCATCATTCAACAACCGGCACGTGCATTCACACCAAAGAGGTTGCGCCTTTGTATGTACGCTTGCATTTTGCTACATAACATGATTATCGAAGACAAAGGTCAGGTGATCTGTGAGTATAACGAGAATGCATCTATTGGCAATACTGTCTCGGTTGATCAGGGGCAACATGATTTAAACTCGTTCTCGCTAACCAACGAATACGTCCATGCAAACCTTCAAGCCGACTTGATAGAACACATATGGAACAACGTAAACGACGATGGCAGTGACGAAGACAATAACGAGTAGTATTTATGTTTGTGTTAATTTTTTTCATAACGAGTAGTATTTATCTCTTTTTATATAAATTTTAGGTATTGTAATTTTTTTATTAGTGTAATGCTTTTTATTTTTTTAATTTAATGAAATATTTTATTTAAAAATCTTTTTTTTTAAATTAGATAACAAAAAAACATATGGATCATGCCCATCCTCCACCCACTCATTTTGCTAAAAGAGACATCCTCCAAAGAATAGAAATATGACATCCTACGTGAGTGCCAATAGGGATGACCCTCCCCATACTATTTAGCTTTAGCCTAAGAAACTAAGCCCAAATACATTTATAAGTTTGTTATATAAACACATCAGGCGCTTTAAGCATGATATCAACAAACTCTGATTCCCCTAACCGTCTTCTTCAATGGGCGTCGTACGGACGGATGAGAGCCGGAGATCTGAGATCGAAGAGTTTCGCCGGATGTTACTATCCTGCTCCGCCGTCCTTCTCAAAGTCACCACGGATGACGACAGCAATAACCGGCGATTAACCGCCGCTAACCGAAACGAACACGCAGTAGCTCAGAAGCTCGTTTGCGTCACCAGCGGCGTCTCCTTACTCGGTATAGCTATTGTCAAACACCTTCTGATTAGAGGCTATGCCGTTCGGATCATCGTCGATAACGAAGGTAATTAAAGCTTGTATGTTCTTATTACTTTAGCGTGTGTTTTATTAAGTGTTAACTGTTAAGTATGAAGAACAACGAACTCTGTGATAGCTAGGTTATAAGTTTTATGATTGAGATTATCGGTGATTTTGTGTGTAGATCTCAGAAGCGGTTGTGTTGACTTTTTGAACTGATATATTTGTTGAATCATGAGCTTGATAGTATATAGTATATACATTTACATAGTATATGCATATTGTTAAATATTACTGTAACTGTTAAGTAGGAAGAACAGAGCACTCTGTGTTAGGTTTTAGGTTATATGATTGTAATTATCAGTGTAGATCTTAGAAGCGGTTATGTTGACTTTTTGTAGTGATGTGTCGATTGAGAATTTTGAAAATTTTGACATCTATGTTGAAGATTAGTTTAATCATGAACTTGATACATTTAGCCTAGCGAACTCTGTAGTAGGTTTTAGCTTTTATGATTGAAATTATCTCTGTTTTTGTGCTTATTTTTAACAGCAAAAAAAAAAAAAAACAAAAAAACAGTGATATTTTTTGTGCATTAATCTTTGAAATTTTTATCACATTTACATAGCAATTAGTTGTTCCTGAATTAACTGGAGAATTTGAAATTGCAGAAGATATAGTGCGGCTGAGGGAGATTGAAAATTCAGGCGAGATTGAAGGATCAACGAGAGCGACAAACAACAATCTGATAGGAGTTGTTGTGGCAAAATTTGACGATCGCAGAAGCTTAACTGAAGCGTTTGATGGATGCTGTGCGGTATTCCACACCACTGCTTTCATTGATCCAAGCGGATTATCTGGTTACTCGGTGAATCTATACGTTCTGTGACTTAAATCACTTTTTTATCGCATCTAGACATAATCCGTCGTACTAGGTAAAACGGACACAAAAAGCTGAAAAAGTGTATTGGTGAATAATATTTTATCTTTTTTCTTTTAACAACATATACACACTCACGTAAAAGTACTCCAAAAATTCTCCTATTTTGTGTGTATTGAATAAATGAAAGCCTAATACAACTTACTAGCGAGTGCTTATATAATAATAAAACGTCAATAGCTAGAGTAATATACAAATTCAAAAATATATAATATATAATAAATAATAAACTAATTCGACTTTAACAGTCGGCTGAAATCAATTTGTTTTATTATTTTACTTTTCTTTTCCTTCTAGAAGCATTCTACAATTCTATTTAAGTCCATTAATGAAAACCAATAAACAACCAGTCATTGTCC
This sequence comes from Scalesia atractyloides, assembly GCA_947069175.1. Classification (NCBI taxonomy): domain Eukaryota; kingdom Viridiplantae; phylum Streptophyta; class Magnoliopsida; order Asterales; family Asteraceae; genus Scalesia; species Scalesia atractyloides. The sequence goes on from CAMTDV010000019.1 coordinate 69,600,654, forward strand.
GACTGTTGAGGAGGGCCCTAGCGTTTCTCACACCACATATATACAAATTCAGTAAGATATTATTGTTTTTAATATGATATCTTTAATTCTAGATTTCCTATAATTTTTTTTAACGGCAAAGTTGGATCATTAACGGACTAGTGGAGGATCATCGTGCCACCAGCGGAACCACCGATCATATTCATCTCCACTAAGCATAATTGCCCATACACCAATTGAGGAGGAAACCCAATAAATATTTTATTTTGTTTACTTATCACTATTTGACTTCACACAAAAATATTATCAAATGAGTGTTAATTGAGTTGAATTTGACCCATAAAAGTACATGAAATGTGATTATTGTTTCATGAAAAATGATAGAAAACGATGGCGGAAATAGAAGCAAGGGCCGCGGAAAATGTAGCAGAGGCTTGCGCAGCAACGCCCTCTGTTATGAACTATGTGCTTACATCTTCTCTAGTGGCATGCATATGGAGAGATGGTTCCAATGGCAGCCTTCCTACAGTAGTAGACCACAATAGCTGGAGTGATGAATCCTTTTGTAGTAGCAAAAAGGTTAGCAAACTCTACCCACTTATATTATACAACATAATATTGCATACGGATATTGTGTTATACAACACAACCCTACAATGTTAGGGATATAAATGGCGACATCTTTGTCCTATTATGCATTGTAGGGTTATATGGTCATATTCTACACTTGTACAACATAATATTGCAACCTGTGTTATACAATATAACCCTACAAATATAATCCCTCAAATTTATGCATAATTAAATAATTATCGTCCTAATAGGATTGTGACACATAACAAAATTGATTATCTATGCATAACTAAATAATTATCGTCCTAATATGATTGTGACACATGACAAAATTGATTATCGTCCTTGTATGATTGTGACACATGACAAAATTTATGCATAATTAAATAATTATCGTCTAATGCGACAAATCAAAGAAATTATGTCATCATCTGCCTAAGACGGATGATATAACATTACTGTTGTAAAAAAATGTAAAACAAGATCAAATAATATGCTTTAGAGCATCGTTAAGAAAACATTACCTTTTAGATGGAAACATGTCTGAAATAGGTGTTGTTTGAAATATTACAGTTATGGTATGCATTGGGTAAGTTAAAAGCCGAACGAGTGTCATGGCGGATAGCCGAGGAAAAGGGGTTGAAGTTGACCACGATATGCTCAGGTCTTATCACCGGCCCTCGTTACTTCTGTACAAACCCATCATCCACCATAGCATACCTTAAAGGTGCCATTTATTTTATTAATCTTTTTATTACTTAAAATCACTTTAAAGATTTGGGAAATCATAACTCAGAATAATGAGAATACGCAGGTGGTAAAGATATGTATGCACATGGTTTACTGGCAACAGTTGATGTTAATAAATTAGCTGATGCACATGTAAAGGTTTACGAGGAAATGCACAAAACTGGTGGTGGACGCTACGTTTGTTTTGACAACGTTGTTGGTAGCCCAGATGAGGTTCAAAGACTAGAACAAGAAACAGGAGTTCACATAAACACGAGTTCACACGATGCCACATTTAGATTTGAGTTGTCAAATAGAAAGCTTGATAGATTAATGTCCCAAACGCACAGATGCATGAATGTATGTTAGCATGTCGACTATAAGATTTTGAATGTCCGATAAAATCGGGTTTATCATGGTAAACAGACGTTGTAACATGATAGGAACTTACATTATAAAAACGACGCCAATTCAAGTGAAATATATATATATATATATATATTTTTTTTTTTTTGGTTTCGGGTCAATTTAGACCTATGCGATGCGATGTATTCTAGGTTGGGTTCGGGCATTTCCTTATTATTATTATTATTTTAATTTTTTATAAAACGTCGCCTGTCCCCATGATTTGCAATGGTATAGTCTCCATTGCCTCATCAAACTGTGTATATATGGTATCACTACAAAATCAATCTTTCATATAACTCTTGATAATGATCAATGTAATATAGAGACTAGGGGTGTTTAAAAACCATAAAACTAATCGAGAGGCGTAAACCAAAGCAACTCGGACCTTTTGAGATTCATACAGTTGGGATTAACAGTCGTCCATTTTGGTCCTTTCTCGAGGTTTGTTACAGGCTTAAGCTAGAACACAAAAGATTATCTTACTTGATCGGTCCACTAAATGTCAAATTCTTGTTCAGTCATCAAGGATATTCTGAAGTTTGAAGTACTAAAAAAAGTAACAAAATCAGTATATCAGATGAAAGGGGCATTCCGAGAATCGAACTCGGGACCTCTCGCACCCAAAGCGAGAATCATACCACTAGACCAAATGCCCACTTGCTTTTAAAACTAACATTATTATTTATATACAAATATTCAACTTAAACATACAATTCAATTTCACAGCCCACATAGCATACAACAACGACCGCAACCAGTAAATCCCACATATAGCAAAGCTACTGGAAAAGTCTAGGGAGGGTGAGATGTAGCCACACCTTACCTCTATCCATATCGATAGAGAAGCTGCTTCCAGGGTCAGTATACCAATATGCAAATGCAGCTGCTGAAGCAGCCACAATAATGCCAGAAGCTGCATACTACAAATAAACTCCTTTCTTCAAAGGAACACTAGAATCACCACCACCACCACAACAAACAGTCGGCGATACTGGTGGTTTCTGTCCCACTGCCACCACGAAATCCACACCCTTCCTCTCAAGCTCACCCAAGTCCAAAACAACCGGTTTAAGCCTGATCGCTTTCGCTATAGCCACATAATCTTCATTCCCTCCACCTTCAAGAAAGCACCCAACTAACCGATTATTTTTCACCCAATACGCTCCAAATTTAGTCCCCGAAAAATCACCGAAATGAACTACTTCCCCAACACTGTCTCCGTAAAACTGCCAAGATAATGAGAACACCCTTGAGTAGAAGAATGGTATGTAGTCGAAATCTGAAGTGGTTTCTGGCTCCATAATTGCACGCACGGCGTGCATGGCAGTTTTCCTAGCGGCATCAACATGCTCGAGCCTTCGGGTGTCGCCAAAAAGCTTAACGGGAAATGATGCAATATCTCCAACTGCGTAGACTGAGGTTTTACTTGACTGCATTCGACTGTTCACTTGAATTCCTCCGTTTTCAAATGTGAACTGGCCTTCAAATAGGCTCGTGTTGGGGCGGGCCCCGATCCCGACGACAACCATGTCAGCGTGAACGTAACGTCCGTCCTTAAGTTTAGCTCCGGTAACCTGTTTATTTCAATTCATTAGGTGAATTTAAGTTATGATTACTTCTCACACATTTGTAATGTTTGTAGTAAACTTGTTTATTTACCCGTCATGCGTTGCGGCGGCACCATACGCGACGTGATGAATTATAGACTACCATCAATCCGACTCGTTTCCGAAATAAATTTACATTGAAACGTAGAGTAAATCCGAATTCATACCGTTGAATGAAAATGTGTTATATTTGACCCGACTTGTTTCCAGACAAAATTTACGTCGAAACATAGACTTACTCCTGACTTAACAGAGAACAAATGGATGAAGTTAATAGGCCGGATGAAAACGGCAAAATTTCTAACTTTTTGGATCCAGATGCGGAAAAACATTCCTTTGGATGAAAGTCGTAAAACTGGCCAAACCTCAAGGACGAAAATGACATTTCACTCCTGATTATTTGACCCATAGATATATAACTTATCACATCTATTATCTATTATTGCAATGAACATAATTATTATAGGAAATAGTTTGATCAAAAGTGCTGACTACAATACGACCCGGGGAACACCATGGTAACCTTGATATTGTTCATCACCAAAGAAGCAGCACATTCCATTCCAATATAACCACCTCCGATGACAATGGCGGTTCCACCAGTACACATTCTCATCATGTTCACGAGCTTGGTTGCATCAGCTAGATCACGCAGATAACATACATTTTCAGCGTTGGATCCGTTTATACCAATCTCTTCAAGTTTCAATGCCTATAATGAAACCGTAAAATAATTTATGTAAATGAAGTAATAACTCACTGTCGTAATAAGAATCCCATCAAAGTGGGAGATGAGCAACCCGATACTATAAGTTATTTACTAATAGTTATTGTTTTACATTATTTTCATATAAAAGTTCCAACTGTTATCTTTCTTCATAATAGAGTTATAACTTATAAACAAGAAGAAGAGTAAAGTATATGGATGGTCCCTGTGGTTGACCAGAATTTTGGATTTGGTCCTTAGCTTTCCAAAAGTACACGGATGGTCCATGTGGTTTGCATTTTGTAATGCATTTAGTCCACAACTTTTGCCAAAATTACATGGATGGTCCCTATCGTTTGCACTTTGTAGCGCATTTAGTCCCTAACTTGGACTTGGCGAAACCTTTAGATTATGTACTTTTGAAAAGCTAGGACCTAAATGCGTTACAAAGTGTCAAACCATAGGGACCATCCATATACTTTTGAAAAGCTAGGACCAAATCCAAAATATTGATTAACCACAGGGAACATTTGTGGATGCAGATTGAAAGTATTAAAAAGAGTTAAATGCCTGGTTGGTCCCTGTGGTTTGAAAATATTGCAGACTTGGTCCTAGTGGTTTAATAATTACACACTTGATCCCGGTGGTTGTAATTTTTGCACTCGGGTGATCCTTATCAGTAACCTATGTTAGATTTCTTAGTTAAGTGTGTATGAAATAACTAGATTACCCTTCAGCACTTAAAATAAGTGAAACAAATATAAAGATGGGTGAGGCCCACCCTCATCTTCTTTATCGTTCATATCTCTCTCTCTCTCTTAAAAACTCTACAAAATGAACAAAAATTCAGATCACCACCACAAATTACATCAAAATCCACCACAATTTCAAGATATTCAACTAGCAATCAAACACCAAATGAAACATATATAAACATCCGCCATGGAAGATGAAGTTGAAGCTTTCATCTTGAACCCTAAAGACGACTCACTACAAGCGACGCTTTTTCCGCCTTATTCGTTTTTCCGGCGGGTTCGAGTGGTGGTTGGGGTGGTGTTGGCGGCGGAGGTGGAGGTTGTGGGCTGATGAGTTTGTAAATAAATTAAAACAAGGAATCATGATCTGATTACTTTAGCATGCTATATGTTAAGTTTTTGGTGTTATAAATTTTGTTTTGCCTACTAAAATTTATCAATTAGTAACCATAATGTAGTTTTTGGTGGTTTTGTTTTTGAAACTTTGTTATGATCAAGCAAATGCTTTGATGCCTGTTAACCTGAAGCAGTAGTGCAACTAAATTTACACACATTCTATCTACACCGTCTATTCGTTTTTCCGGCGGGTTCGAGTGGTGGGGGTTGGGGTGGTGTTGGCGGCGGAGTTTGGGGTGGTGGGTTGAAGGTGACGGTGGAGTCGTGGTGGTTGTGAGTTGACGGTGGAACTGGAGGTGGAGATGGCGATGGGTTTAAAGTGCAGGTGGTGGTGGATTTGAGAGAGAGAGAGATAGGAAGAAGATAAGGGGACCCACCCATCTTTATATCTTTTTTTATTTTTTTAATTAGTTAGGGTAATTTAGTCATTTTACACATATTTAACTAAGAAATTTAACACAGGTTACTGATAAGGATCACTCAAGTGCAAAAATTACAACTATCGGGATCAAGTATGTAATTATTAAACCAGTAGAACCAAGTCTGCAATATTTGCAAACCACAGGGACCATCCAAGCATTTAACTCTATTAAAAATAAGGTAAAAAAGGATTATTTTCCCTAAATAGTTAGTTCTTTTTTTTGGAGATGATATGAAACTAGTTATCCAATACTGATCATTTGATCCAAATGAATCAGAATTGCTTCATCCAGACACTAAGGTAGGCCGGGGCACTCGCGGGTTAGGCTATCACGGGTTCGAGCCCGAGCCAGAACACCGTCGCCACCCATGCGGGTTAGACATTGCGTTGGCTATGTCTTGGGTCACAACCCATCATGAACCAGCGTCAACTAGTAGAAGAGTTTCGTTTTGAAATTTGGGTTTCCAACAATTTTGTCTCTATGTTGGTGATGTTAAAAAGATGATTGAAAAATCGAGTTGTTGTATATTTTATGTGTATATATTACAGGGAAAAAGCATACAATTTATAGCTAAGAAGAACAATCTAAACATAGAAGACGAGCTGTTTATGGGCTGGATTTACGGCTGTTAATAGCTGTCTTTGACCCTCTAAAATGGGAAATGATGCTTGACTGATCCCGCAAATTTCTTCCAAACTTATTCCTTTGATATTCTTTTATTTTTTACACTCCCCCTCAAGTTGAATATTCGGATTTCCAAAATTCAACTTGACTAAACAATCGCTGAAAATTTTCCCGTTAACCGCCTTTGTTAGAATGTCAGCGAGCTGATCCTTTGATCGAACAAACGGTAGTTCAATCGTACCATCTTCCAATTTTTCTTTGATGAAGTTCCTATCAACTTCTACATGTTTAGTTCGATCATGTTGTACTGGGTTTTCTGAAATCTGAATTGCAGCTTTATTATCACACATAATCTTACTTGTTTCTTTTGAAGGAAAGCCAATCTCAGCTAAGAGTCTTCGCATCCACATGGCTTATGTTAAAACTCGAGCTATACCTCTAAATTCAGCCTCTGCACTTGAAAGAGCAACCACCTTTTGTTTTTTACTTCTCCAAGTGACAAGATTCCCACCAACTAAAGTGAAGTAGCCTGTTGTTGACCTCCGACTTCCCTTATCTCCTGCCCAGTCTGCATCAATATAGATTTGAACATTTAGGTGTCCATGTGATTGAAACAGGACTCCATGACCCACTGTTCCTTTGAGATATCTAATAATTCTCCAAACTATGGGACTCTTGAGGTTGGTGCATGAACTGACTTACCACCCCTACAGCATAGGCAATGTCTGGACGAGTATGTGAGAGATATATTAGTTTTCCCACCAGCCGTTGGTATCTTTCTTTATTTGCTAACTTTGCTCCTTCCTCCATATAGAGCTTTTGGTTTACACTCATAGGAGTGTCTTCTGGTTTGCAATCGATCATTCCAATTTCTGCCAACAAGTCTAAGACATACTTCTTCTGACTAATGAAAATTCCTTGTTTTGACCTTAGTACTTCAATTCCGAGGAAATACTTAAGCCTGCCCAAATCTTTCATTTCAAATTCAGCAAACAAGTTTTCTTTTAGTTTTACCATTTCTTCTTTATCGTTCCTTGTAATGATCATATCATCTACATAGATAATTAGGCAGGTTACGAATTTGCCTCTTTTTTTGAGAAACAAAGTATGATCAGCATTACTTTGTTTATATCCAAACTTTTTCATAGCTACGGTAAATCTGCCAAACCAAGCCCGGGGAGATTGCTTCAAACCATAAAGAGACTTCTTCAGATGGCAAACTTCTCCAGTTTTGAAATCTTTTGTGAATCCTGGAGGAGCATCCATAAATACCTCTTCATCTAGGTCCCCGTGTAGAAAGGCATTTTTTACATCAAACTGTTGAAGTGGCCACCCTTCATTTGCAGCTATCGAAAAAAGGACCCTAATTGTGTTCATTTTGGCAACCGGGGAGAATGTTTCAGCATAATCAATCCCATGTGTCTGGGTATACCCTTTTGCTACCAGTCGGGCTTTATATCTTTCAATTGTACCATCTGGTTTATACTTAACCGTATAGACCCAACGACACCCCACGGATTTCTTTCCCGACGGGAGAGTACACTTTTCCCAAGTATTGTTCTTGATTAGGGCTTCCATTTCTGTTTTCATTGCTTCCTTCCAATGTTTAGACTTTAAGGCTTGATCCACGTTTGTAGGAGTTTCTTCAGAATAAACAGATGAGATAAATGCTTTGGCTTCCTTAGTGAAATTTCCATTAGCCACATTAGCTATAGGATAACTAGATCTTCTTGGCTCTTTTTCAGGAGAATACCGTTTCGGAGGAACCCCTCTGTTTGTTCTAGGGGGTAACACATATCTTGATGGTGGTTCTTCTTGTATGGATTCATCTGCCTGCAAAGTTTCAGCTTGTTCTGTGGCAGTTTCATGGTTAGAAGTATTGGTATCTTCGGAGTCATTAGAAACTTCAAAAGTATCACTAGACTGAATAGGGTGAGTATTACTTACCTTAGACACCAGGTTAGGAGGAACATTAGGGCCTTCAGTGGCACTGAAATTGGACTCTGGTGACTCTGTAGTTGGTACATAGGGAACATATTTCAACCAACTTAGTGTGTCTAAACATTCCTTCTCCCCCTGACCACTGAGTTGGGAATTGTAGTAATACTCGGTTTCAAGAAAGTCACAGTTTATTGTGGTGAACATATGACGTGTCTTTGGGTTATAACATCTGTATCCTTTTTGATTCATTCCATACCCAACAAAGACACATTTTTCAGCACAAGGGTCAAGTTTGGTTCGATCTGATTTAGGTATGTGAACAAAGGCGGTACATCCAAAGATTCGTGGTTGAAGAGTAAGGACTGAGGGTAGTTTGAAGAATTTTGAACGGGTTTGTAATGGAGTGTTAAGTTTGAGGGTATTTGTTGGAAGTCGGTTGAGAAGATAGGTAGCGGTAGCAAGGGCTTCAGGCCAAAAATATTTCGGGACTTGGGATTCAATTAGGAGGGCTCGTGTCATTTCCAGCAAAATGCGATTTTTTCTTTCGGCGACACCGTTTTGTTCTGGGGTGTTTGGGCATGTAGTTTGGTGAATTATTCCCTTGTTTTGGAAAAAAGTTTAAAAGAGGTATTAACAAACTCACCGCCATTATCGGATCGGAAAATTTGGATGTTTGTTTGAAATTGGGTTTGGATCATGGCGTAAAACATAGTGAATTTTTCAAAGACTTCGGATTTGTTCTTCAAAAAATAAACCCAGGTCATTCGGGTACAATCATCAACGAACATCACAAAGTAACGAAGGTTTTGCCCCCCAAGAACTGGGGCAGGACCCCATACGTCAGAATGGATTAATGAAAATGGCAAAGCAACCTTAGTATTATTGGGTTTAAAAGTTTTCCTGTGGCTCTTTGCTAAAACGCATATTTCACAATGTGACATAGAATTAACTGGAAATAGTTTTGGAAATAAAATATGCAAATAACTTGTAGAAGGATGACCTAATCTTCGGTGCCATAGCCAAGCTTCTCGTTCCGATGTCCCATGAGTCAACATCACAGTACCACTTTGAGTCACCTCGTCCACATAATACAACCCTTGATTTTCAGTGCCACGCCCAATGATCACTCCCGTCCTGATATCCTGTAAAATACAAAACGTAGGGTACATTAGGACGATACAGTTGAGTTCTTTTGTGACGTGGCTAATGGAAAGCAGCTTATGTGACAACGAGGGAACATAAAGACAATTAGAGATTTTTATTGTGGGTGAAATCTCAATAGTCCCTCCCGATTTTACATCCATTATCCCTCCGTTCGCCGTTTGAATATGTGTTTTTCTTGGTTTGGTTGTTGAAATAATATCCGATAACTCATAAGTCACAATGTCGGTCGCGCCACAATCGAAGATCCATAGTTTTTGGTTTTTATGGTGTACTTGGGCCATATTAGCATTTCCACTATTTCCAGGGACTAAATATGACATATTTATTTTTGAGTTAGGGTTATAAAGCAAAGGGTTTGAGGGAGCCGCCCCAAACCCGTTACCTGTCACTGCATCTTCTTCTCCTTTTGCGTCTGCCATTCCGCCGAAACCAGTTCCTCCAGTCACTTGTTGTGCGGCGCCGGTAGAGCTACCTACGGTGGCAGCTGCCTGTCCCCATTTGTGTCCATCGTTCCACCACTCTGGATATCCCACGATTTTGAAGCATTGCTCTTTAGTATGTTTCGATAGACCACAGTGACTACACTTGAGGTGAGACTTGTCGGGCTTGGACATGGTTCCGGCAAGTCTTCCTGATGAGTATCGTTGCCCTTTAGAGGCTAACCCCGCTCCGATGGGTTCTCTTGGTTCGACGGTAACCAGTCCAGCCGCCACGCCCTGTTGCGGTGTATTGTCAGAAACTGAACCCAAAATTTTTTGGTGGGCGGCTTCTTTCCGGACAGTGGCGTAGGCACCTTCCGGAGAGGGTAAGGGATCCATTCTTAAAACTTCTCGTTTTATATGGTCATATTTCCTGTCCAAAGCATTAAGAAATTGAAACAGCTTTTGTTCTGACCTTATTTTTGTGTAAGTATTGATATCGGATGCACATGTCATGGGATTGGGGTCGATTCGTTCGATCTCTCCCCAGATACCCTGCATCACTATCCAGAATTCTTCAAGTGGTACTCCATTTTGCTTGACTTCATTGGCTTTGACATGTAGGTTAAAGGTTTGAAGCTTGTCTCTTCCACTGCTATATGTTATAGCCAGGGCATCCCACAGCGATTTTGCTGTCGGAAACTCGGTTAGATTGCTGGCGAGGGTTGGTTCAATGTTTTGTATGAGCCATGAGAAGACGACTAGGTCGTCTTGTTCCCATTGTTCATACTCTTCGCTGGTTTGGTTTGGTGGATTGGTTGATAAATGGTTTAAAAGGGCTTTCGATTTACCGCCTATGGCGACCCGAATCATTCGAGTCCATAAGGCGTAATTCTGATTGTTGAGTTTGAGGCTGATCTTGAGGCTGTCGGAAAGGTTTTGTTTTGTGTTTTGGGTATTGAGACCATTTCTCAACAGGTTGGCTATTTGGACTGAGAGGTCGTTTGTTGAGCTACCGTCTTCGGACATGGCAGCTCTCCAATAATAGACCCGGAGACAAAGGTAGATGATGGTAAGCAGGTCGGTTTAGAACCGTATAAACTGCTCTGATACCATGTTAAAAAGATGTTTGAAAAATCGAATTGTTGTATATTTTCTGTGTATATATTACAGGGAAAAAGCATACAATTTATAGCTAAGAAGAACAATCTAAACATAGAAGACGAGCTGTTTATGGGCTGGATTTACGGCTGTTAATAGCTGTCTTTGACCCTCTAAAATGGGAAATGATGCTTGACTGATCCCGCAAATTTCTTCCAAACTTATTCCTTTGATATCCTTTTATTTTTAACAGGTGAGACCACCCGAACTGTGGACCAACTTAACTCATATTTCGCGTTTATCCGTTTCAAATGTACAAGATTTCATCGGAGGTTCACCAATGTGGAAAATCCCAACAATGACCTCCCGGAATTTGAAGTCATTCAAGTGGCCCTTGTGGACTACAAATACACTTACGGCGAGGACTTTGACCACGTTTCGGTGTGTTCAATTATTAGGATGTATATTTAATTTTTATGTAATGTTTAAGTTCTATGTTTAATTTTTATGTAATGTTTAAGTTTTATGTTTAATTATTTAATGTTAAAGTAAGTTTGAAAAAAAAAATAGTTTATGACAAGGGTAGGCCAATGAGTCATTTGAAAGAAATTGACATGGTGGAATTTGGTTGGTTGGGGGCAAGGGTTGAGTGCCCCTTCCTCCCTAAAAACTGATAAGTACGACTCTCATATCGCACATCCAAGCACCCCTAAGTTTCAGTACCCGAGCACCGGTTGCAATGATGAGATATTTGTAGGTAATGGTATCTCCGCTTGCTGTCAGTAGCGTCTTAAGCCTCGTATCAGCAGATATAACTCGGGTTCCCAGTATCAATTCAATTCCTGATAAACGTGTAAAAACAATAAACCATCCCTCCAACATAATTTTCATGTATGGATAATAATAATAATACACGTATAATCAAGATTCGAGAACATTTACCATGTTCAGTGTACCAGTTTGGTGTTAATTTCTCTTCATTGGCACCTACACACATATGAAATCCAGGAAGGCGCGCAGGAGCTGAAAGGCACAACCACAAAACTTCATGAAATTAGATTGTGACGTGATGAAGACACAACATGAACCTAACACGAAACTTAGGATTTGGGTTTCGTCTAAACGGTTTTGGGTCAGTTTTAGATTGAGCCCTACAAAACGCTTAGCTAAACAGGTTGGATTCAGGTTTACCTCGCAGGTTACCCATTTGTTACTAAATTTTTTTGACGATGTGTTTTTGACAAGTTGGGTTCAGGCTTACCTTGTGGGTATTTTATCCAAAATTATAAATTAAAAGAAAATTTGACATCAACTTATAATAGAACTGTAATTATTTATACATTTATATTTTTTTATGTAAATTTGTAATTTTTAGAGTATTAATGTTCAATAAAACGAAGGTTAAGCGGGTGGTGTTCGTGTCAATTCACAAATACTTGTTAAATGTTCATGTGATGTTCGTATCATCACGACCCGTTAATCACCCCTACGAATCATCCCACATATAAAAGCATTCATATGCGGAAAACCACATACATATGTTGAAGAAAACAAATTGCAGCATAAGATTTCAAGATGATAAATGATACCTTCTGGAAGTAGAAAACCTTTGCTGAGTGCAGGTCTCTCATAAGGAGCCACCTGCAAAACAAGATTTACAAACTCATTGGTATGAAACTATGAATTAGAATGTGCTAATCATCATGCATAGCTGCTAATCATCCGAAACTATGAATCAGACGCCGTAGTCTAAACCCCATGACCCTCTAAGAAGCATAGCTACAAACACCTGGCGTGCATCCTGCTCAACAATTTATGTAGCCAAAACCATATTATCAAACCAAAATTGCTAACAAACATAAATTAAACCTCATAACCCTCTAAGAAGCAAAACATCAAACACCTTATGTGCATACTTCTAATGCTCAACAATTCATCAAATATAAACCAAATTATCAAATCAAAATCGCAAACAAACACTAATAATACTTATTTTTAGTTAGACCGAAAAGAAACATTACAGTTTCATCGGAGATGATACATAGTTGACCATGAGAGACACCCTTTTTCGTAAATTCAAGAGCTGCATAACCCGCGGCGACACCCCCACCAACTATCACATAAACAAAATCTCTCCACATTTCTACTCAATTCTCTATTTCCACATTTCGTTGGTACGAGCGGGCGAAGCGGTTTTAAAGATTGAATTGTATTGCAGAGCAAGCAATCCCATTTTTGTATTCTCAAATGATTCATTCTTCTTTAATGGAAGAAAGGAAAGTATATAATTCTTATGCTTTTTGGAGTAACAAGATACTTAGATACCCTCTTCATATTGAATATACAATAGGATAAACATGATATTGAATGAAAATTCAAATGTGGCCGTTACAATTTTTTTTTGGTGGGAAAAATCTTTTGAGTCAGGTTAGGTTCGATTTTCAATTTAATCGGTTTGTAACTGAATACTGAACACCTATACTTTGGATTGTGTTAACGTGTCAATTCAATATAGACACTAAACAATCTGATCAATATAAAGCTATTTTCAAGGCTCATTGCGCCTAGGTTTACTTTTCAGGCCTGACCTAGCTTTCTCGCTTCGATTCAAAAGCCCACTTTCAGGCCTTCAGGCGCATTTTCAGGCTAAGTTCCAACGAAATTCGAGTACAAATCATTTGAACTGGTTTAAACATGTTTGAAACAATTATAAGAATCCTAAATAAGTCTGGAAACAACTTAAAACTAGCCATAGAAGCCTAAAACGTGTCTAAAATCTCTAAAAAATGTATTTCTATAGTAAACGACTCGCCTAAAAAAGCCCTCGCTTTTTAAGTGCCTTGCATTGAGGCCCAAGGCTTACTCTTTACGCCTTGGGTGCGCCTTGCGCCCTTGACAACTATGATATAAAGTAATAAACAATCCCAATAATTCTATCATTATATTTCTTTCAATTTCAATATAGACACAAATGTTTATCCTAACAAAACTGTTTTATCAAATCGATTTTTACACGAAAACAGACCAAAAACCAACTAAGTTTCGTTCACTAAATAGTGGAACGAGGCGCTGTCAAAACCGTCACGAAATGGACTCGAAATTACATCCGTTTCAGACAAGATCTCGGTTCCGGTTGTACAAAGACGCAAGAACAGTCACTTGTGCAAACTGGACTGGCTCATACGAATCACTTCTGGTTCATACGACCCAGTCCGAGTTTCCACAAACGACTCACTCGCTTTAAAGACCTCTCCGGCACAAGGTTCGATCAGTGGCATAAGGCTGGAGGGATGAACACACGATTTCCTGAAGGATGACTAAATATTTTGCACGAAATTCTCGCACGAAAATTTCACCAAAATTTTCGCACGAAAATTTCATCAAATTTTTGCACGAAACTTTCGCAAGTTCAATCACGAAAATGTTCGTAAGAAAATTTTCGCACGAAAACTAATTACGTACGAAAATATCTGTTTCCCTCGCACCAACTCTCCGGTTTCAACACTCTGGAAGACTGATGCACTTCCGTCTCTACGCGCAGGCTAAACCGACACTCTTTCTCTCCTCTCATCAACTCTCGGTGTTCGCTGTTACGCACCCACTGTGAGTATACTTGACCCCTTTTCGCTTTAAACGCACTTTTGGGTGTAATATACGTTCATATCAAAATACACAACGCAAAACGAAACTGATTATCACACGCGAATACCCGTTACACAAGTCTACACATGATGCTTGATACATATATGCTAGGACACTTTTCCGTTAACTCCCACCTTAGCTAGTATGGTACTATAGTTTGGCTAACACCCGACGGGGTCTAGCTAGGAAGTCACACATCGTGCTTATAGCCTTTTTCGAGGAATTTAACATGAGAAATTTGTCTTGTGAGTTTATATGTGTTGGTCATGTTTATGTGTTTTCTACCTACTATGCTATTATATCAAACCTGTATGCTCGCCAATATATTTTTATGTTGACAATTATTTTAACGTATGTTGCAGGTTGATGAGTTCTACTTGCTGCAAATGGACTTAGGGTTTTGCTTTAGAAACTTGTAATAATTTAGTTGACGAATTTCGAATTTGCTTGAGAAATGTTGGATTTGTAATGATTATGGAATGATTATATGTCAACTGTATGAGAAATTGATGTTTTAAATATTGTCGTTTATAATAGTCGTTGTGGATTCTCTCGAGCAATCTGTATTGCTTAGTGTCACGCCCCGATGATTTCGCCGTCGGTAGGGGTGTAACAGATTGGTATCAAAGCCATAACTATAGGGAATTAGGTAGATTGCCTAGTCTATAGTAGGAAACTATGTGCTTATCCCTTGCTTATCCGATTAAAACATTGTCTTTGGACTTAAAATACTATACGAAGTTTTCCCTAAGACTTGGACACAACACACGAAGCTACAAAGATACTCGTATATCACAAACGAGTCGATTTGTCGAGATTAGGTGTGAAAATAGCGAACTCTCGACGAATCACTCACTCTGCGTATTCCGATTAGCACGAAATTCTCCGTTAAGTTAGGAGTGATATCCACATCTTAACGAAATTTCTCATTCTATCCGGTGGAAACCTCCTGATGGGTCCGGGAGGAAAACCACAATCTGAAATTCGAAGTTATCAAGTTAGGGGTGAAATCCGAACCTTAACAACTCGTCCCACTCAACGATTTCAAAATCTCACCAAAGTCTCGATAATTTCGATGACTCAGGATGCGTAGTAACTCGAAGGGTAATGCCAGTAGCCGCGAGGCGGTGAGAGCATATACCTATTAAGCCAAAGCACGTGCCCGAACTCAAAGAATAGTCGAATCACTTTAGGTAGTCGCTGTCTCAAAACCCAGGACGCTCCATTAATTTTAAACCTGCAATCGTCGATTTTATGCATCATCAAATTTTATTATGCTTATGTGTTTTTGATTTGAGATTTTACGCTTTATCGATTTCTCGTTTTATCGCTTTAAGCTTTACGTATATAAGCACGACTCGCATAGCCATCGCAATCCAAAACAAGAACGAATACTAGCAACAAAACTAAATCACAACGAACCTCTTAAACGCGTCGTCGCGCTCTCCCTCTCTATCTCTCTCTCGTGCTTATGTGAATACGTAAGAATCTAGGAGATACGTGGTTCCTATGTGAAATCCTATGTGAAGACGTATTACTATATTAACTGCAACAAGTTTTTAACGCGCTAAATCGCATCGCAAATCTTAAAATCATTATGATCGAATCTCATTCCAAATCTCTTTGTCTAGATGTCTTCGAACGCTTCTAACTCGCGACTCAAGCCCGAAGAAACGCCGATAAGAGGATTGCCTCGCTCATGGCCAGGGAGATGGCCAAGATCATTCCTTAAATCGTCTCTCAAGTTCAAGCCCTCAGCAACTCTCAGACATCAGAAGACTCTAAGTCCGATGCACCAAAGTCTACTTTCTCCTACAAACAGTTCAAGGCCTGTGACCCAATGGTCTTCACAGGTGAAGGAAGTGTATCTCAGATGCTTCAGTGGTTCGATGCAATCGAGGTTACCCTTCGTCAGAGCGGGTGCCCTGAGCATCTTCATACCACGTGTGCTACAGGAGTATTTCAATCAAGAGCACTCGACTGGTGGACAGCCGAGCGCATCAAACGTGGGAACGATGAAGCTTACGCGTTATCGTGGGAGGAACTGAAAGAGCTTATGAAAAGAGAATATTGCCCTCCCCACAAAGTCCAAAAGCTATAAAACGAGTTTTGGAAAATCAAGCAAGTCGAAGGTGACAACGCCGGCCTCACAGCAAGGTTCAAACAGCTTAGCATTATTTGCCCTAGCAAAGTCAACACTCCTGAAAAGGCTATCAAAAAGTACATACGTGCTTTGCCTGAGTGTGTGGGCGATTTTGCCGAAGCTTCAAGACCGGCTACCATCGAAGAAACCTATCAATTGGCCGCAGAGATCAATGACAAGCGAGTCTTGGCTGGATTTTTCTCCAAGAATCCCACCAAGAAGCTGAACCAAGCTACTATCAAGTTATCCGACGACACGACGAAGACGCACCACCGCAAACCACCGCCGAGCCTAGCCGTAAGAGAAAGAGCTCGAGCCTCAACTACTCGGCAACTGCACCGCTCAACCCTGAACCTCTCCAGGCAGTTTCAGTTTACCCAAGGCGTAACTACACAGGGACTCATCCCACTATCCGAAATGTACGTATCACCACCAGGCCGGAGCCAACTGCCACTACTGCATCAATTGCAACTGTTTCGGTCACCTCACGAGCAACTGCTGCACAGGGCCACGACAACATGAGATGTTAGCACTTCCAGCACCAACAACCGCATCAACAGCACCAGCGCCAGCAGCTGCCGCACCAGTAGCACCAACAGCCACAAGCCCAGCAGCAGAAGTCGTCAACACCAACACTGACCAGGCGTAGAACGATATTGTTAATAGTACGATTTTCGACATTTGTACTTATGCTTTCCAATTATTCCATTGTACGGTGTCGTTTCAACATACAACGACCTTTCTCGCTCTCTCCATCTCGAGTCATCACATTTAGTATAGGCTCACGCACTAAATCTATTTATTAATGCTATATAGTTTATCACGGTGTAATATGTTTCTATTGTAACATTTGTAAAAAAACGGGTTTTTCCAAACCCGCTTCGTTTGTAATCGAATATCAAGTTATAAATTTTTCGTTGCGTATTTATGTTTATTTTAATTTTAAACGATGCATAATTAATAAACAAATTAGAATTTAAAAACTATAATTAATAAAAAGTAAAAATAAAATAAATAAAAAAGAAAACCGGCTGCCGGGATTCGAACCCGGGTCAGCCGGGTGAGTCTAGCAACTTAACTCGCGCACATATAACCACTCCGCCACTTGATGTTTTTGTGAAATCTAGGAAGCAATTAAAACATAAGTTCAACTGTGAATTAACCTGTTTGCGCCAAACTGAAACCGTTATCGGTTTCCAAACGTCCAGGACGTTTGAGTGATCGCGGATTCTTGAAAATAACCGATACACCGACGTTCCTAATCAATTCAGTCTTGAATGAACTTGAATTCTGGTGATGTTCGGTTTTTATAACCGAAAACATTCACTTCCTGAATTACTCCAACAATAGCATCATCTCGCGACTCAAAATCATCCACAGAACCTCCAATTTCACTTTCGCTCTATTTTCAGTTCGTCGGAAAAGCTTTTTGAACTCGCCGGACTTTCGCCGGAAAACCGTGTCTTCCATCAAAACAGTAAGTTTCTCAAATCTCCCATTTTCTATCAGTTGTTAGGCCTTTACTAACTCAAACCCTTCAATCAGAATCAGTTCTAGGCGACGATATCGGATAATCATCACTCGCCGGAAAACTTCTGAAAATTTCTAGAGTTCGCTGTGAAACGGTATAAACCTTTAAACCTTCTGATAACTTTTGTTTAGTACTTCAATTCCACATCTAGCTAATCAAAACTGTTAATTGGTCCGCTCAGACGAAGTTCATAAAAACAGAGCCGACGACTTCACCGGAGTTCTGAGAAAGATCATTTTTCCGGTATGTTTACTCCCAAAATCTTCCCTGTCCATTTCATTTTAATCACTTAAATGTTTGTCAATCGAATTAATCAAGATCAGTAGGGTAATCGTTGTCTGTGATATTGTAACGAAGAAGATGAAGTTAGTTTGTATATAAGTTTAATATAAATTGGATTATATCTCGGGTTAGACACACAGTCCAGCGGTGGACTGTGTGCAAACATTTATCATACGCCGCGAGTTCGATCCTTGACACAATCTCATTCTCTGTAATAAAGATGTTTCCTATTTAGCTGAACCGGATCAACTCACTGAAGATGTTAAGTATAATAAAAATCAGTATATTAACCAGGTTAGACACACAGTCCAACGGTGGACTGTGTGCAACACTAACCCACAGGTCCGGGTTCGAGACCTGTTACGCACGCCGGTTCGATGATTAAAATCCTTTTTAAAAATAAAAGAATTTTGAATAAACTAAAACAGTATATAAGTATAATTAAAAACAGAATTATTTCGGGTTAGACACGTAGCTCAGTTGGTAGAGCTGCGTGCACGCGTACGGGAGGTCTCGGGTTCGAGCCTTACCCGGCGCATACTTGCACACTAGCGAACCGGTCAAACAGTCAACAGTCACTGTCAACGGTCAATGGTCAACTCAAAAGTCAACATTTTTTTATATTTTTATTTATTTATTTAATTTAAAAAAATCAATTAAAAATACTTAAAAATAATGTTTTAAAAGTTAGAAAATAGCCTTAAACTCACAAAAATATATCTAAAAATCTTATTAAAATTATTAATAAAATCCACTCATTTACCATACCTTTTTGTTATTATTTAGGTTAGTTAATTCTCGTCGATCAATCCTCTAAACTCGTGCGCATTTCATCATCTTCAACCGAACGCACCCAATGTGAGTGAATCTCTACAAATTCCCCGTTTTAATCACGTTTTTGGGGTGTATCATGTGTCTTATTATTTATCACATTTAAACTATTGTGCATCCATCATATCCATGAACAAATAAGAATTCAGCACGTATCAACAGTTTGTGTGTGTTATTGTTTGGATTAAAATTATCATTTTCAGTACATACATTATCATAGGCCGCCGCTCCCCATACATATGAGCGTTGAGATGTTCCCCATTACATTATGAGCGTGAACTAGGCGTTGCCAACATACGATCGGCTCCATTTGATTGAGCCTTGATCGCACAGACATTTATCATAGGCCGTCCGTTCCCCATTACCTATGAGCGTGAACGTGACGTTGCCAACATATACAGTTTCATTCATGTTATATATTCATGCAAGTTGGTTTGTTATTGTATGTTATTGTTTGTTGTTGTTATTGTTATTGTATGATTATTTACGTATGCTCACATATGATTATTGCACAATTTTCCATAATAAAGATAACAAGAGATCAATAATAAATGTATTTCTAACAAGGTTCACTCGCCAACTTATGTTGACCCAAAAATCCAATTTTTACACATGATACAGGTGATCCAGCTGCAGCAAGAAACACATAGGATGGCTTAGAAGAATAAACCGGTTTAGACTTTGGATTGTTTAGTTGATTATCTTTCTTTGAAATTGTATGAACATGTTTGGAATATTGAGGATGTAATTTTGAATTTAATAAATATGAAACATATTAGTAAATATCATGAGCTTTGGTGATAACCCAATTATGCCCCGACTCTTATTCCGCTGCGGGTCGGGGTGTGACAGATTGGTATCAGAGCCATGACTATAGGGATATAGGATAGGTTATTAGACCCTTAGAGCCTATACTATAGTTGATTAGAATTTAATTTTTTTTTGTGTGTTACATGCAAAATTCATGATGTTTATATGTGTTATGTTTAATGTTACATTCAATGTTATGCAAGCATGTTCATAAGTACATATTATTATATAATGTCTATCATGAATCATATTCTCATAACATATCATATCCATGAGAGCACACACCACATCATTTCCATGATTGTTTTTGCAATGATTTTTGTATTTTCAAATCACATCAAAGTGAGTTCTCGTGACGGGCATGTAGTAACTGGAAGGGTACAAGTACCGGTAGTCGGAACGTCCTGTCTAGGCTTGGCATTCGTATAAATCCAAAATAAAGGACCAGTTTGCCTACCTGGGGACTAACGATGAGAGTACGAAGTACCTATTAGGCCAAAGCATGCTATACCCAAACGTCGTGTGAGCTAACCCCACTTTGAGTTGTCATTGTGTCTACACCTGGACACCTTCCGACCATACATCTCGTAAACATATTTCATGGTTTTCATTCGGGTGATGCGAGTGTTAAACCGCCAACATCAATGTGAATCCTACTAAGCCAATAGTCATGGGGGCCCATATGACTATACAGGTGAAGGTATGGGGGACATTTGAGGCCCAACATGAGCAAACCCGAGACATCCTATTGATGTAGTTGCATTATTGATGTTTATGTTATTTTTATTTTTTTAAGACACATGACACCTAAAAAAGACTCCATAAACTCACAGCCTCTTATGTATATTCCTGTAGATGTCGGCTAGGCAACAACGAGGGGGTAGAAGATCAGGAAGGTCAAACGAACGCTTGGCCACCCAAATCGCAAAACAAATGGCCGCGGTGCTTCCTGACATTGTAGTTCAAGTCCAACAAGCTCTCGCCGCAAATCCCATCAATTCTCCCCAGCAAGAAGACCAGAACATCGGCAACCCTCCTACCAAAAAGTGCTCATATAAACATTTCAAGTCTTGCGATCCTCCGAAATTTGAAGGGACCGAAGGTGTCACTGCTCTCCTCCACTGGTTTGAGGAAATGAAAAACACCTTGCTCAACTGCGATTGTCCCGAGGATCGCAAGGTACGATACGAAACCGGGAGACTATTTGGGGTAGCTCTTACCTGGTGGAATACTGAAAAGGGTAAGAGAGGAATCGAAGATGCAATGGCCTTAACGTGGGAGGAGTTAAGGGAAATCATGACGAGACGCTTCTGTCCTAGAAGCGAGATCAAAAAGTTAGGGGATGAATTTCATTCGTTGAAGCAAAAGGAGGGAGATCACACTTCCTACAACAAGAGGTTTTTAGAGTTGAACCAAATGGTCCCTAACTTGTTCACCCTAGTTTACCGCTTAGTCGAACACTATATTCGAGGTCTCCCTTGAAAATTCAAGATCAGTTCTCAGCACTTCGCCTACAACACTTGAAGCTGCTATGGAACTAGCTACTGAGCTTACCGAGAATCGAATTTGCAACGGTAAATTTAAAGATGAGAAAAAGAAAGCCCCCGTTGAGGGCCAAACTTCAAACCGTTCCACCTCCTCCTCTAAGTTTGCTAACAAGAGGAAACGTAACACCAGAAACTTTGCTGTCACGCAAACAAATTTCCCTATCCCTGCTACACCCATTACCCAAGTTGCCCCCTCACCCGCACCATATAAAAGGCCATACTCCGGGCCATACCCAAAATGCAACCGTTGCCAATACCATCATTTTCCTGATCATCCCTGCCAACATTGTACCGGTTGTGGTCGCGCAGGTCACACCATTCAAACCTGTCGCATACCTCAGCGAGCGAACCGTCACCAGCCCTCAACCCAAACCCACCATCAGATAGTGGGTCAAGCCCAACAACCTCTACTACTACCACCTACCCAACATATAGCCCAATCCTACTACCAACCCAACTATCCCATGGTGCAACCTATGCGGGCTTGCTACAATTGTGGAGGCCCAAACCACTTTAGAAACACTTGTCCACGCTTGGTGAACATTATACATGCTCAAGCTCAAGCAAATCCGGTGAATCAAGCTAACCAAGCTCCTCCACCTGCTAGAGGAAGTGCTTTCAACATCAACGCCAATCAAGCTAGGGCCGACAACAGTGTGGTTAACGGTACGTTCCTCATCAATGGTAGTTATGCATCCATGTTATTTGATACTGGCGTGGATAAAAGTTTTGTGTCCTTAGAATTTGAACCCATCCTCAACCAAACTCGTGATAAACTCATGGAATCCATAACGGTAGAAGTTGCTGACGGAAAACCGGTCTCATTAAACTCTATATTACGAAATTGTACTCTCACCTTAAACGATCACGATTTTCCAGTTGACCTCATTCCTATGAAGTTGGGAAGCTTTGACATTATAATTAGTATGGACTGGCTCAGCCAACATCATGCTGAAGTTGTATGCCGTGAAAAGTTTATACGCATTCCTCTTACAAATGGTCAGACTCTACGAATCTTTGGAAAAACCCCATCGAAAGGGCTCAAATTAATGTCTTGTCTTCAAGCCCGAAAATATCTCCGCAATAATTATGTCGCATTTCTAACTCATGTCGTCAAAAAGGGAACCAAGGAGAAGAAACTTGAAGACATCCCAGTAGTAAAAGATTTTCGGCAAGTTTTTCCTGACGACATTTCAGGACTTCCTCCCTTGAGAGAAGTCGAATTCCGCATTGATCTTATACCTGGAGCTACACCTGTTGCAAAATCTCCTTTTAGGTTAGCCCCCTCCGAATTGCAAGAGCTAGCCAGTCAATTGCAAGAGTTGACTGACAAAGGATTCATACGTCCTAGCTCCTCGCCTTGGGGTGCCCCTGTCCTTTTTGTGAAGAAGAAAGATGGAACGTTTCGCAAGTGCATCGACTACAGAGAACTCAACAAGTTAACGGTCAAGAACCGCTACCCATTACCTCGCATTGATGATCTTCTTGACCAACTTCAAGGCGCCAGCTGTTTTTCAAAAATCGACCTTCGTTCTGGTTATCATCAACTCAGAGTACATGAAGAAGACGTCCCAAAGACCGCCTTCCGAACTCGTTATGGTCATTATGAATTCATTGTCATGCCATTTGGTCTAACCAACGCTCCAGCTGTCTTCATGGATCTAATGAACAGAGTCTGCAAACCCTATCTCGATCGCTTTGTTATAGTCTTCATCGACGACATCCTCATTTACTCAAAGTCTAAGTCTGATCATGAACGGCACCTTCGACTCATCCTTACACTCTTAGAGAATGAAAAGCTCTACGCCAAATTCTCCAAATGCGAATTCTGGTTAAAAGAGGTACAATTCCTTGGACATGTCGTCAATGACAAGGGAATACATGTCGACCCCTCAAAGATCAAAGCAGTACAAGAATGGCAAGCACCACGTACACCTACCGAAGTAAGATCATTTCTTGGTTTGGCTGGTTATTATCGCCGTTTCATTGCAAATTTCTCTCGTATTGCTGTACCACTCACGGCTTTAACTCATAAAGGAAAACCCTTCATATGGGGACCCAAACAAGAAGAAGCCTTCCAAACCCTTAAACAAAAACTCTGTGATGCACCTATCCTCACTCTTCCTGAAGGTTGTGATGACTTCGTGGTTTATTGCGACGCATCAGGGCAAGGACTAGGCTAATGCAAAGCGGAAAGGTGATAGCTTATGCTTCTAGACGACTCAAAACTCATGAGAAGAACTACACCACCCACGACCTAGAACTCGGAGCCGTTGTGTTCGCTCTTAAGATATGGAGACATTATCTCTACGGAACTAAGTGTGAAATATACACTGACCACAAGAGTCTGCAACATATCTTCAACCAAAAGGAGTTAAACATGAGGCAACGAAGATGGGTCGAACTTCTTAATGACTACGACTGTGAAATTCGGTATCATCCTGGCAAGGCAAATGTGGTGGCCGATGCACTCAGTCGAAAGGGTTATGCGAACTCCATTCGTCTCCTATGTTCGCAAATCATAACCGACATCAAAGATCAAATTCGAGAAGCCCAACATGTTTCAGTAATGGAAGACGACGTACGAAAGGAGCTGTCCTGTGGAGCTGAACTTAAAATTGAAACTAAATCCGACGGTATTCTGTACTATCTAGATCGCATATGGATTCCTGACCACAACAACCTTCGTGAATTCCTTATGAATGAGGCACACAAAACACGATACTCTATACACCCAGGAGCCGATAAGATGTATCAAGACCTTCCATACACCTACTGATGGCCTGGAATGAAAAAGGATATTGCTGTTTTTGTTTCCAAGTGCCTTACATGTTCCAAGGTAAAAGCTGAACATCAAAGACCCTCAGGACTTCTGGTCCAACCTGAAATACATGTATGGAAGTGGGAAATCATAACCATGGACTTCATTACCGGGTTACCTCGCACTTCTGGTGGGTATGACACTATATGGGTAATCATTGATCGTCTTACAAAATCAGCTCACTTTATTCCGATCCGCGAAGATTTCAGGAACGAGAAGTTAGCTCGTATCTACATCAGCGAAATCGTAAGCCGTCATGGTGTACCGTTAAGCATTATTGCAGATCGTAATGGTCGTTTCACTTCACGAACATGGCAAGCCGTACAAGCCGCATTGGGTACACGATTAGACCTCAGTACCGCTTATCATCCTCAAACTGATGGACAATCTGAACGCACCATTCAAACACTTAAAGATATGCTTCGAGCATGTGTCATAGACTTCAAGGGAAATTGGGACGCTCATCTACCATTAGTTGAATTTTCGTACAACAACAGCTATCATTCAAGTATCGGCATGGCACCTTTTGAAGCTTTATATGGTTGTAAGTGCCGATCTCCAGTATGTTGGCACGAAATTGGGGAAGCTCAAATCACCGGTCCAGAATTGATTCAAGAAACCACAGACAAGATCCATCAAATTCGAAACAATCTTCTAGCGGCTCAAAGTCGTCAAAAGAGTTATGCAGATAAACGACGAAAGCCTTTGGAGTTTAACATTGGTGATCATGTACTTTTAAAAGTATCACCGTGGAAGGGAGTAGTTCGTTTTGGCCAGAAAGGCAAGCTAGCACCACGCTACGTAGGACCTTTCAAGATACTTGAAAGAGTAGGACCTGTAGCATACAAGCTTGATCTACCAGAAGAACTCAACAGAATTCACCCCACATTCCATGTATCAAACTTGAAGAAGTGCCTCGCCGATGAAAACCTCCATATTCCCCTGGAAGATATTCAGATCGATGAATCTATGCATTTCATTGAAAGACCAGTATAGATCATGGACTTCGGAGAGAAACGTTTAAGACGGAGTCGTATTCCAATTGTTAGGGTACGCTGGGAGTCGAAACGGGGACCTGAGTTTACTTGGGAACGTGAAGACTCAATGCGCGAAAAATACCCGCATCTTTTTCCTATTACCACTACTACTTAAATTTCGGGACGAAATTTCTAAAAGTAGGGGTACTGTAACATTTGTCAAAAAACGGGTTTTTCCAAACCCGCTTCGTTTGTAATCGAATATCAAGTTATAAATTTTACGTTGCGTATTTATGTTTATTTTAATTTTAAACGATGCATAATTAATAAACAAATTAGAATTTAAAAACTATAATTAATAAAAAGTAAAAATAAAATAAATAAAAAAGAAAACCGGCTGCCGGGATTCGAACCCGGGTCAGCCGGGTGAGTCTAGCAACTTAACTCGCGCACATATAACCACTCCGCCACTTGATGTTTTTGTGAAATCTAGGAAGCAATTAAAACATAAGTTCAACTGTGAATAACCTGTTTGCGCCAAGCTAAAACCGTTATCGGTTTCCAAACGTCCAGGACGTTTGAGTGATCGCGGATTCTTGAAAATAACCGATACACCGACGTTCCTAATCAATTCAGTCTTGAATGAACTTGAATTCTGGTGATGTTCGGTTTTTATAACCGAAAACATTCACTTCCTGAATTACTCCAACAATAGCATCATCTCGCGACTCAAAATCATCCACAGAACCTCCAATTTCACTTTCGCTCTATTTTCAGTTCGTCGGAAAAGCTTTTTGAACTCGCCGGACTTTCGCCGGAAAAAACCGTGTCTTCCATCAAAACAATAAGTTTCTCAAATCTCCCATTTTCTATCAGTTGTTAGGCCTTTACTAACTCAAACCCTTCAATCAGAATCAGTTATAGGCGACGATATCGGATAATCATCACTCGCCGGAAAACTTCTGAAAATTTCTAGAGTTCGCTGTGAAACGGTATAAACCTTTAAACCTTCTGATAACTTTTGTTTAGTACTTCAATTCCACATCTAGCTAATCAAAACTGTTAATTGGTCCGCTCAGACGAAGTTCATAAAAACAGAGCCGACGACTTCGCCGGAGTTCTGAGAAAGATCATTTTTCCGGGATGTTTACTCCCAAAATCTTCCCTGTCCATTTCATTTTGATCACTTAAATGTTTGTCAATCGAATTAATCAAGATCAGTAGGGTAATCGTTGTCTGTGATATTGTAACGAAGAAGATGAAGTTAGTTTGTATATAAGTTTAATATAAATTGGATTATATCTCGGGTTAGACACGCAGTCCAGCGGTGGACTGTGTGCAAACATTTATCATACGCCGCGAGTTCGATCCTTGACACAATCTCATTCTCTGTAATAAAGATGTTTCCTTTTTAGCTGAACCGGATCAACTCACTGAAGATGTTAAGTATAATAAAAAATCAGTATATTAACCAGGTTAGACACACAGTCCAGCGGTGGACTGTGTGCAACACTAACCCACAGGTCCCGGGTTCGAGACCTGTTACGCACGCCGGTTCGATGATTAAAATCCTTTTTAAAAATAAAAGAATTTTGAATAAACTAAAACAGTATATAAGTATAATTAAAAACAGAATTATTTCGGTTAGACACGTAGCTCAGTTGGTAGAGCTGCGTGCACGCGTACGGGAGGTCTCGGGTTCGAGCCTTACCCGGCGCATACTTGCACACTAGCGAACCGGTCAAACAGTCAACAGTCACAGTCAACGGTAAATGGTCAACTCAAAAGTCAACATTTTTTTTAATATTTTTATTTATTTATTTTAAAATTTTAAAAAATCAATTAAAAATACTTAAAAATAATGTTTTAAAAGTTAGAAAATAGCCTTAAACTCACAAAAATATATCTAAAAATCTTATTAAAATTATTAATAAAATCCACTCATTTACCATACCTTTTCGTTATTATTTAGGTTAGTTAATTCTCGTCGATCAATCCTCTAAACTCGTGCGCATTTCATCATCTTCAACCGAACGCACCCAATATGAGTGAATCTCTACAAATTCCCCGTTTTAATCACGTTTTTGGGGTGTATCATGTGTCTTATTATTTATCACATTTAAACTATTGTGCATCCATCATATCCATGAACAAATGTGAATTCAACATGTATCAACAGTTTGTGTGTGTTATTGTTTGGATTAAAATTATCATTTTCAATACATACATTATCATAGGCCGCCGCTCCCCATTACATATGAGCGTTGAGCTGTTCCCCATTACGTTATGAGCGTGAACTAGGCGTTGCCAACATACGATCGGCTCCGTTTGATTGAGCCTTGATCGCACAGACATTTATCATAGGCCGTCCGTTCCCCATTACCTATGAGCGTGAACGTGACGTTGCCAACATATACAGTTTCATTCATGTTATATATTCATGCAAGTTGGTTTGTTATTGTATGTTATTGTTTGTTGTTGTTATTGTTATTGTATGATATTGTTTGTTGTTGTTATTGTTATTGTATGATTATTTACGTATGCTCACATATGATTATTGCACAATTTTCCATAATAAAGATAACAAGAGATCAATAATAAATGTTTTTCTAACAAGGTTCACTCGCCAACTTATGTTGACCCAAAAATCCAATTTTTACACATGATACAGGTGATCCAGCTGCAGCAAGAAACACATAGGATGGCTTAGAAGAATAAACCGGTTTAGACTTTGGATTGTTTAGTTGATTATCTTTCTTTGAAATTGTATGAACATGTTTGGAATATTGAGGATGTAATTTTGAATTTAATAAATATGAAACATATTAGTAAATATCATGAGCTTTGGTGATAACCCAATTATGCCCCGACTCTTATTCCGCTGCGGGTCGGGGTGTGACATCTATCCCCACAATGCGTCTTTAGAATAAGTTACGATAATCATGCAAACACTTTTTTAATTTTTTTTTGTTGTTTTGAGATGAAATTTTTTTTGTTTTTTATTTAAAAATTTTATACCCCAATTTTTTGCAAAATTTTCCCTTTAAAAAAAAAGGAGAAAAAAAAAGTTTTTTTAACGGGCCCCCAAAATTTAAAAAAAAAAAAAAATTTTTAAAAATTAATATATAAAAAAAAAAATTTTTTAAAAATTTTAAAAGGTTTAATTTATTTTTAAAATTTTTTTTTTTAAAATTTATAAATTTTAAATTTTTAATTTTTAATTTTAAATTTAAAAAAATTTTTTTAAAATTTTTTTAAAAAATTAATATTTTTTTTAAAATTATTTTTATTTGGGGGGTTTTTAAAATTATAAAATTTTTAAAATAATTAATTTTTTTAAAAAAATTTTAAATTAAAAAAAATTTTTAAAAATTTTTTTAATTTGTTTTTTTCCTTTAATTTTTAAAATTTTTAAATATGTGTATTTTTTTTTATTTTTAAAATAAAAAAATGCCCTTTTAAACCGGATTTTTTAAAAATTATTAGTGGTCCCCCCCCAAATTTTTGCTTAAAATTTTGGGGTTTTAGGGAAAAAAAAAATTTTGAACGATTAGATTTAAATTAATGTTTTTTCCAGAAACTTTTAAAACAAATTAAAACCCTTCCCCTTTTTTCCCCCTAATTTTTAAATTCCAAAAAACCTTTTGGTCTTTTAATCCATATACGATCCTTTTCTTTGGGTTCCCTTTTCTCCCTTTCCCCTTTTTTTAAAAAAATTTCCCCTTGCTTTATCCCAAATTTTTTTATGGTTTTCCTTTCAATTCCCCCCAAAACGCCAAATGAAATTTTTCCCTTTTATTTTCCCCTTGGCAAAAACCCCCTTTTTTTCCCATTTCTTTTTAAAATCCCAAACCTCCCCGGGGCTTTACCCCCGGGGGATAAAATTTTCCTGAAAGGGTATCCCCCTTTTTAAAAATTTTAAACCCCCGGGGTTAAAAGCCCCCCCAGTTAAAAAACCCCCTTGGGTTCCCCCCAAGGGGGAAATATTTTTAAAAAATTTTTGGGTTTTTTGTTTCTTTAAAATTTTTTTTTGCCCTTAAAAAATTCCGAAAAGGACCCTTTGGGGGCCCTTTTTTTTTTAAATTTTTGGGTTTTTTCCCCCTATCCAAGGTTTCTTTTTTTTTAAATTTTCCCCGGACATCCCACCGGGGAAAAAGCTGGGGCAACCCGGGGAAAAAGCCGTTGGTTTCCTAATTATGTTTTAGTTTTTTAAAAAATTCGGAAAAAATCCGGGGGGGGTTTCGTTAAAAAATTTAAATTTTTTACCTTAAAAAAACCTTTTCCCTTTTTAAATAAAAAAGGGTTTTACAAAAATTTTGGGCCCTTTTTTAAAAAATTTTTTAATTATTTAAAATTTAAAATAACAAAAAAAACATTTTTTCCCTAAAAAAAACCCCGCCCAAGGCCCCCCCCCTTTAAAAAAATTTTCCCCCAAAATTTTTTTTTAAAATAAAACCCGTGGGTTTTTTTCCCGGGTTTTTAAAAATTTAAAAAATTTTGGGTCCCAACCCCTAATTTAAACCCACAGTAATTTTTCGTTTTAAAATTTAAAAATTCCCGGGTTTCCCCCCCCCCTTTACTTCAATTTAAATGCCCATATTTAAACCCTTTAAACTCTTATTTCCAGTTTTTTTTAAAGTTTTAAGGGTTTCCCCCTTTTTAATAAATTTGGGAAAATTTTCAAAAAGCAGGGAAAATTAACAAACCCCCTTTTGCCCCCTTTTTATTTTTAAAATTTTCAGTTTTTAAAAACCCCCCTTTTAAAAAAACCCGAAGAAAACCCCTTTAAAACCTTTTTTTCGAAAATTATGCCCAAAAAATTTTTCCCCCCAAAAAAAATTTTTGGGATTTTCAAACTTTTTATTAAAAAACAGGGATCCAGCAAGAGGGAACTAAAAGGCCACTATTGCTTAATTTAAAAAAAAATTTAAACCCTTTTAATGATTGAAAACTTTGGGCATTAAAAATTCTTAACTTGAACAAAAAATTAAAAATTTTAAAATTTTTGGAATTTTCAAAAAGGTTTTTTTTTTAAAAATCGTTTTTTAATCTTTTAACCCAAAAAAATTTGTAAAAATTTAAAAACCCGAAAACGAAAAATTGTTTTTCGTGGAAAAAATGTTTTTTTTCCTGTTTTTTTTTAAAAAAAAACAATTTCATCAAAACGCTAGGTAAAAAAAAATTTTGGAAAAAAATTTGAAATTTTTTACGATCCCTTTTTTCCCCCCCCCCCCAAAAAAACCCTTTAAATTTCGTCTACTGCTGCCTTCCCTCCAAACCCGTCTTAGCCCGTTTTTTTTTCCCCAAAAAAAAATTTTTTTCAAAAACACCTTTTAAAACATTTTGCCCAAAATTTTGGCCACAACTTTTTTTTTAGCAAACCCTTCACCTTTTTTTTTTCTTCCTATTTTTTTTAAAATTTTAGAATTAACCCTTTTATTCCCCCCTCGCCCCGGAAAACCCTTTGGGGGCCCCCCCCCCAGTAAAAAAACAAAATTTTTTTTTTAAAACGTTTTTCACAAAAGGAAAAAAACCCGTTTTTTCGTTCCCCAATAGGGGAAAGAGGGTTTTAAAAAAGAAAAAAGGGGAAAAAAAATTTTTCCCCTTTTCCCCCCAAACTCCCCCCGGTTCACAAAGCAAGAAACCTTTTAAAACACCCACAAATTTTCACCTTTTTTCCAAAAACCCCAAAAAGGGGGGGGGGCCCCCGGGGGGTTCCCTTTGGACGTCTTTTAAAAAACCAAAAAGAAAAAAGGGGGGAAAACCCCGGAGGGAAATAAATTTTTTAAAAAAAATTTTTTTAAAAAAACCCAAAGTTTTAACAAATCCCCCAAACCAAAAAAGTAAAAAATTTTCAAATCAAAAATTTCCAAACCCCCTTTTTTCCCCGGCCCTGGTACCTTTAATTTTACTTTTTTTTTGGAAAATAAAATTTACCTTAAAATACACCCTTTCATTTTGTTTTTTCGAAAACATCGCAAATTTTTAAAAATTTTAAATTGGGAAAGAAAAGAAAAAAAAAAAAGTTTTAAAAAATTTTTAAAATGGGGGGAAAAAAGGGGGAAAATTTCCCCCCTTTAAATTTTTGAAAAAAGGGAATTTTTTTATGTAAACAATTTTTATTTTGGGGGGCCCCTTTTTTTTTAAAAAGGGGTTTTCCCCAGACATTTTCCCCCCCTTTTTTTATTTATAAAACGTAAAAACCGGGGTTAGGGAAAGATTTTATTTTAAAAATTTTTTAAAACATATCCCAAAACCCGGGTTTTCCCACCCAATCCCAACCCTTTTAGGGAAAAAAAGAAAGGTAAAAAAAAGGAGTTAAAATTTTTTTAAAAATGTTTCCAAAAAAAAGGTTTTCGACCCCCCCCCCCCCCCCCCCCCCCCCCCCCCCCCCCCTGGATAGGGTAAAAAATAACCAAATGGTTTAAAAAAACCCTTGTTAATTCCCTTAGGTTTAAAATTTTAAAATTTTATACTACAAAATAAAATTTTTTAAAGGAAAAAATTTTTTTAAATGACAATAATGATTTAAAAAAATAAAGCCAAATAACACTTTTTTAAAAAAAAAATTTAAACCCTTTCTTTTAAAATACTTTTAAATTTAGTTCGAATTTAAAGAAACCGTTAAAAAACCTAAAAGGGCCCCTAAAACCATAATAATTTTTTTAAAATCGTTTTTAAAATTTTTTTTAAAACTTGAAATTCCCCAAGGTTTTTTCCGGTTTTTTCCTTTTAAAACTTTTTATTTTGTTTTTAAAAAAGAATTTAAAAAACTGTGTTATATTTGGGCCCCCCCTGAAAAATTTTTATTTTAAAAGAAAAAAATTTAAAAGGTTTTGACTTTTGAAAAAAAAATTTTTTAAAAGGGGCATTTTAATTTCAAAAAACCGCCCCCAAATTTTTTAAAAAAACCCGGGTTGATTATTTTTAAAAAAAAATTTTAAAAACCCGTGAAAACAACCCCCAAAAAAGGTTTTATTTTTTTTTCCTCAAGCCAAAAAAAAATTAAAACCTTTAAAAATGTAAATTTAAAACGGGTTTGGGATTTTTTTTGGGCCAAAAATAGGCTTTAATTTCTCAATTTGGGGGTTATTTTTTTAAAAAAGTTTTGATTTTTTTTTTTTAAAAAAAAATTTTAAAACTTTTGGGGTCAAAATTTTTTTTAAAAAAACCCCAAAAAAAAAACCCCAAAATCCCTTAAAAAAATTTCATAATTTTAAAAATTTTCCCCCCCCCCAAAATTAAAACCCCCCCCCCCCCCCCCCCCCCCCCCCCCCCCCCCCCAAAACCCCCCCCCAAAAAAAAAGGCCCCTAAAAAAAAAATTTTTTAAGAAAGAAAAATTTAAAAAATAAACCTTAAAAAAAAAAAATGAAAATGTAAAAGAAGGTTTAAAGGGGTAAAAACCCCCCTTTTAAAAAAAGCAAGTTTAAATTTGGTTAAAAACCCCCAACCAAAATTTGAAAAAAAGGGCATTTTTCAAATACTTTTTTAAAAAATTTTAATTAAAAAAAATTTATCAATTTTTTTTTTAAAAAAAAGACCGTTTACTTTATTAATTTTTGGTTACATCAATGGTAAATTCGTGAAAATTTTTGGAGGCCCTTTAGGTTTTTTTTCCCGCCTTAAAACCTGGGACTTTGTTAGAAAGGGGGAAAAAACCCGGTTTGAAAAAACCCCGCCTTTTTTAAAAAAAGATTTTTTTAAAAGTTTAAAAAAAAAAAAAAAAAACCTTAAAGGTTTTTGGGAAAAATGGTTTGGGGGAAAAACAAATGGTTAAAAGGGGAAAAAACCTCGGGATAAAATTTTAAAACAAGAAAAAAAGGGGGGGTTTTCCCCCAAACCCAAAACACTTTTTTAAAAGGGGGGTTTAAAAAGAAGGGGAAAAAACCAAAGGGGTTTAAATTTCTAAGTCGGGGTGCCCAGGAATTAAAAACTCAGGCAAGTTTTTAAATTTTTCCGGCCCCCCCGGGGGGGGGGTTGGGGCCCAGTATGGGGGGAATTTTGGGACCCCAAAATTTCCCTTGGAAATTTTTTCCCCCCATTTTTTAAAAACATACATTTTTAAAAAAGGGTTTTTTCAAGGCCCCCTAAATTATTCCGGACAAAAAGGAACAACAACTTTTTAAAAAAAAACTTTTTCCCCCCCGTTTAAAAAAAAATCTTTTAAAAGGCAGGTCGGAAAAAATTGGGGGTAAAAAACCGAGTTTTTCCAAAACCCCCAAAAAAAAACCCCCCAATTTTTAAAAAAACGGGATTTTTTTTCGAAAAATTCCCGCTTCCCGGGTTTTTAAATGAAACGTCCCATTAAAATTTTAATGAATTTTTTTCCTAGGGAAACCGAACCTCGATCCTTCCCCTGTTGCGCAAAAAAATTAGGTTTACAATTAAACCCTTCTTGGAAACCCAAAATTTTCCCTTTTCACCCAAAATTTGGATTAAAAAAATTTGGAAAACCCTTTTAATTGAAGAAACACTCCCCCCCCAAAATTCCGTTTGGTAACAATTGGGGTTTTATTTCCCTTTTTTTAAGCCAAATTTTCCAACGAATTTTTAAAAAAATTTGTCCCTAGGAAATTCGGGCCCCCTTTTAAAAAAATTTTCCCTCCCCCGGATTGGGGGAATTATTTTTGCCCTTTTGGTTTTTTCTTTTTTTTGGGTTTTTCCCTTTCGCTATTTTCCCAAAAAGGGGGCCCCCAAATTTCCCCAAATCTAAAGGGGGTTAAAAATATTTGGGTTTTTTTTTTTTGGGGGGAAAATTTAAACAAGTCCAAGTCACCAAATTACAAGAATCAATAAAAAACCGGAGAACTTAAATTTTATAGTGCGATTTTACCACCCCGGCTGGGATGTGCTTGCTAAAAAAAAACCAACCTTTGGGAAAGCTTTAAAAAGGGGAAAAAATTTTTTTTCCCCCCCGCAAAAAGGAACGGTAGGTTAAAAAAAAAACTAAAATAAATTTTGAAATTTTTTGTTGGTTTTTTTCATTAAAGGCGGAAAATTTTTTTTTGGAACTTTAAATCCCCTTTTCTTCCCCTTTCCTTTTTTTGCCTTGGGGGAAAAATTTTTGTTAACATGGGATTTTTGGAAAAAAACCCCCCGGTTTTATGTTCGGCTTTAATTTAAAAACACCAAACTTTAGGATCAATCCAGATTTCCAAGGGAAAAATAACAGGTTTTAAAATTTTAATTTTTAAAAACCGGAAAATTTAGTAGTTTTGTTTCCTTAGAACAAATTTTTTCCCCAAAAGGGCCCTTTCCCCCCAAAAATTTAAAATTTTTTTTCCTGGGTAATTTTTTTCTTTTTCCCTTCTTTTTTGGATTCCCAAAAACCCTTTAATTTCAAAATTTTTTTTTTCCTTTTCTTACTCCAAAAAGAGGGTAAAGGTTTAATTCCTTGGGCTAAACTGAAACCCGTTTGTTGGGGTGGAAAGGATTCCACCCCCTTTTGGGTTTTCCCACTTCCACCCCCAGCTGCGCTTTTAAATTTTTTTATTGAAAAAATGGGGAGCTTTTTGTGGCGGGTAAAACCACTTTGCCTTAAAAAAATTTTCCCAAAGTTGACCAAAAAACCCAAACCTAGTCCAAATTTTTGGGGGTTTATTTTCCTTTAAAAAAACCTTAAGGGTAAAAAAACCCCCTTTTCAAAAATCACCCCCAGGGGGTTTTGGAACATAAAATCCACAAAACCCAATTTTTAAAAAATTTTAATTTAAATTTTGGTTAATTTTTGGGGGCTTTTTGGAAAAAAAAAAAATTTATATTTTAGGGTCATCGTAATAAGATCCTTGAAATTTTTCAAATTTCTATAAAAGGCCCAAAAAAAAAATTTATTGGGGGGGAGGGCCCAGTTCATTAGGCTTTTGGAACAAAAAAAACCCCAAAAAAAGGTTGGTAGGCCAAAAAATTTTCTTGGGAAAAGTTGACCAAAAAAATAAAATGTAAACAGCGAATTTTCCTTGGGGTTTTAGGAAAACCCAGAATTTAATAATTTAAAATACCCCAAAAAAAAATTTTTTTTGGGAAATTCTTTGGGGTAAGAACGATTTAATTGGGGGAAACGGCCCACTTTTTGAAGGGTTAGGAATTAAAATAACCCCATTTTAGGGTTAACCTGATGGCAATTTTCGGGCCCAAAACATATTTCCAAACCGCCCATTTAATGGGCTTTTCCTTGCCCTTATTTTCTAAATTTGGGGGCTAAAAAACCGAAAAATGGGTGCCACATGGCTTTTTCCCTTTTTTGGGGGGGCCCTGTTGGTTTTTTCTTGCCCTTTAGAAAACCCTTAATTTTGGAGTTTTTGCCAAAAAGGTTTTTTTAAGAAAAAATTTCCTAAAAAACCCTTTGTTTTTTGCCATTATTTATTTTCTATTTAAAAAGGGAAACAAAAGCCCAAAAGTTTACCCGGGCAAAAAAGGGTACCATTGTTCGGGGTAATAGGGTTTTGGACCAAAGGGTAGGTTAACCCCAAAAGGGGCACCTTTTTTCTAAAATTTCCTTTTTTGTCGGGCAAAGGAAAAAAACAAATAAAATAATTTTTAAAAAAAAATTAAATTAATTTAAAATTTTTTTCATTAAAAATTTAACTTTTAAGGGAATAATTTTCCCCCCCTTTTAAATTTTAGGGGATAAAACCCGGTCCAAAAAACTTGGACTTTTGCTTTTTTTCATTCCCCCAAAAATTTTTTTATGTTGGATTTTTTAACCAATTATTTTTAGCTCCCCCTTTTGGGGTTATTAACCGGATTTTAAAACAAAGATTATAGGGTTTCTTTAACTTTATGTGACAAAACCCTTTTTTAAAAAAAAAATTTTAATAGTTGGTAGAATGTTAGGTACTGAGGGTCAAATTTAAATTTTAGAAATTTTCAAAAATAATTTATAAAAAGGAAACATTTTTGGATAAAATCCCACTGAAAATTTTAAAACAAATTTTAAAAAAAATTTTTCCAAAATTTTTAGAATAAATTTTTAACTTATTGGGACCTTTTTTTTTTTTAATTTAAACCCTTGGGTTTTGATAAAATATAAAGACTAATTTTTTTTCTAAAATATTTTAAAAATAATAATAAAAACCTTTAAAATAAAAATTTTAAAAAAAAAAAAATTTTTTAAAAACTTTTAAAATTTTAAAAAAAAAACTTTTAATTAAATTGTTTTCATTTTTTAATTTTACGAAATGCACATATTTTTTTTTTTTAAAAACTTTTTTACAAAAAAAAATTTTTTATTTATAAAGATTTACATAGAGAATTCAAACTCAGAATCCCAATTTAGTCCCTAAAACCATGTGTGAAGGGCCAAAAATTCCCTTGGGGGCATATTTGGAAAAAATTTAAAAAAAAAGGGGCCTACCACTAATATCAAAAAAAACTAAAATGTTTTCACATAATGTTTTTGCCAAACCCCATTTACATAAAAACCCCCCTTTATGAACTTTTAAAATGACCAAAACGCCCCTTTTAGGGCTTATTCGACTTTTAAAAAACCTTTTCAGCATACTTTTTGAATCTTACTGATGTTTTTTAACATATCTTAAGCATAAAACTTTGGGAAACTTTTATAAGTCTTTCGGTTCCCTAATGCCAAAACGCGTTCGGTTTTGGCTTAAATGACTAGTTTTTTCCCAAAGGGCCGAAACGGGTCTAACCTTGGCATCTTTGCTTCAAAATCCAGAATGTGTTTAGTTTACCCATATTATACAAGTCTTCATACTTGATGGGTCTAATTACATTCCTTTCCGGTCACCGCGTAATCGAGAGCTTTGTAATATAAACCATCTTTTAAACTAACCGGTCGAAGTCCTTGACCTAAATAAAGATCGTTAGTATCTTAATAGGTTATATGAAACCTTCCTTCCAGATTAAGTAGCCCGGTAGAAGATACCTTCATACGGTCTTAAGTATCATACGGCTGAGTAGTGCTTACACATAAACTCAAGTAAATACATTTAACTTATTTTCCCTTATACGGGCTTGGGATACGGTGAATTATTGCCGCTTGGTCGGTATGGGATCATTTAGTCAGATTGTGATTAATAAATCCGCATAACCTGTTTTAATCTGTTTTGTTTGATAACCTAAACCATGGGGTTAACAACCATGATCCTGGATATCCTCGGCTCATCTAAGTTATTGATGGCCACGACTTAGCACGGGGTGTAGGCATACACCTGACAGATGAAATGCTAAAATATAACTACCCACAAGTTGGGGATAACTCCTTTGTGGGTTTTATATGTAGTGAGTTAGTTAATCATGTTCGGTTTTCAAACCGACCCTAATAGTATGACAAACATGTAAAACCGTATACAAGATTATAAATGTAATTGTCCCAAGTTATAAAAGATTTTGTGCCTTGTGCACATGAATTAACATTTTCAAATGTTTACAAATGAGTCAGTTATTTGTATTTACCAATGAAAACTGGCGTATTTTCCAAAGACTAAGTGACAGGTACCTCACGAAATAGGCTGGAGCTACTTGGCATAATAAGAGGACTTTGCAATCTAATGCTAAGTCGTGGAACTCAGTTTATGTATCTTTATAGATCGCTGTGGATCCTTTTTACAACCGTTTGTATATTATTTTATTCGTACTTTGAACTTTGGGTTGTAATGTAATTTCATTCCAAGCCTTTGATGTGCTATATCTGTGTATAATTTCTATGATGATATCAACTATGTCATGATACTCCCACCGGGCCCACTGGGTTATACGTGAAATTGGGGTGTGACACTTTGGCAGGGTCAACTTGTATCCCACGTTCACTAACCACGTGGCCTAAGAATTGTACTTCACGCAACCAAAATTCACACTTAGAAAACTTTGCATAAAGTTTCTCGTGTCTCAACAACTCCAAAATACACCTCAAATGTTTCTCGTGATCCTCCTGATTACGAGAGTATATCATCAATAAAGACAATGACAAACTTATCTAAATACGGCTTGCAGACTCTGTTCATCAAATCCATAAATGTTGCTGGTGCATTAGTGAGCCCAAAAGGCATCACTAAGAACTCATAATGACCATATCATGTTCTAAACCCGTCTTTGGACCGTCTTCAGTACGAACTTTGAGTTGATGGTAACCTGACCTCAAATCAATCTTCGAGAAGTAGCTTCTCCCTGAAGCTGGTCAAATAAATCATCAATTCTGGGCAATGGATAACGATTCTTAATTGTTAACTTATTCAGCTCGCGGTAGTCAATGCACATTCGCATTGAACCATCTTTCTTTTTCACAACAGTATTGGAGCTCCCCAAGGCGAAGAACTTGGCTGAATGAATCATTTTTCCAACAATTCCTCAAGTTGTGTCTTCAACTATTTCATTTCTGTAGGTGCAAGTCTATACGGGGCTCTGCAACTGGGGCTGCACCAGGTATGATATCAATTCTAAATTCTACTTGCCTATCTGGAGGTAGACCAGGCAAGTCTTCAGGAAACACGTCAGCAAATTCTGAGATAACGGGTAGGTCTTCGATCTTTGGCTTATCTCCATCAATGGTTACTTGTGCCATGTAAATGACACAATTCTTCTTCAGGCATTTATTTAAGTAACACTTCCTTTTCGGACAAACCATAACGTACATCACCTTGGATAGGCAGCAATTCACTGGTCGAAGTTTTGATTTCGATGAGCTTCTTGTTACAGGCTATATGGGCATGGTTACTAGACAACCAGTCCATACCAAGAACTACATCGAAACCTGCCAACTTCATTGGCAATAGCGAAACAGGAATAGAGTGATCCTTAATGGAAATGAAACATCCATCAAGAATTGTAGAAGCGGTTTCTATCGTTCCATCAGCAAGTTCTACGTGTATGTTATGTCTAGAGTTCTCATGGGCAAGTTTAATAAGGCACTAAACTTATGATCTACAAATGATTTATCAGCCCTGAATCGAAAAGAACTCTAGCATAAACATCATTAATAAGGAACGTACCTGTTATCACATTGTCATCGTTCACAGCCTCCTTGGCTTTCATCTGGAAGGCATGAGCTTTTCCTTTCTTCGCCCCATCGTCCTTAGCAGTGTCATCCTTCTTGTACTTAGGCAGTTGGGTTTGATATGTCCTTTCTCGCCACAATTAAAACAGGTTGCCTCCTTTAAATCCTTACATTCCAGAGCCTTGTGCCCATGCCTCTTACAAATCCAACAAGGCTTTGTCTGAAGCTCGTCCCGAGACGCACCAAAGTGTCGCTTGTTGCACTTTCTGCATTTAGGCCTATTATCAGACCTTTGATGGTTCTTGTTTGACCCGAACTTCATGTTCTTGTTGAAGCGGTGAAACTTGTCATCATTCTCATCCTTTTCTCGCCACCTTCAGACCTAAGTGACCTCTGTCTCTTCAAATCCTGAGTTAAGACCATGGAAAGGTCTACAGCAGACCTAAATGTCACAGGCCTAGATGCCCTGACATCACCCTTAATCTCTGGCTCTAATCCGCCAATAAAACGTGAGATGCGTTTGGATTCGGGAGTGATCAAATATGGCACCAATCGCGACATAGAGTTAAACTCCGATACATACTTCCCACAATCGAGTTTTTTCATGGTTAGCCCAATAAATTCTGTTTCAATCCTTTCCATCTCATGAGGTGGACAATAGGCATCTTTTACCAACTCAACAAACTTTTCCCAGCTCAAATTATAAAGATAGACCTTCCCAGAAGACTGGATCGTCGAATTCCACCATGTGAGGGCATCGCCCTTGAATGATTGTGCTACATACTGCACTACGTCTTTCTCAGGCACCCACTGATTTCCACAATAGTTTCGATCTCGCCTAACCATCGGAGCGTTTCCACAGCTCCTTTTTCACCAGTGAAATCACGTGGTTTGCAAGACACGAAGTATTTATAGGAGCAACCTGAATTATTAAATTGGCTCTTTCAGCGATACTCCTTTCTTTTCCTTTCAATATTCGACGAATACTCAGAGTCGTCTTTCTTGTGAGAGGGATGTTCAGATTTCTTTTGCGATGAGTGCTTCGAATGGTGTGAAGATGTATGCCTGGATATGTGCTTAGAAGTATGCTTGGTATGTGAAGCACTGGATTCACGTTCTTCTCGTCATGGTCTTTAATTGCTTTTTGTACTTCGGTGGCAATTAATTCCTGCAGTTCACCTCTAGTAGTTACAATCTGTTCGTTGGCACCTCCATCCCCATGGTAGCTATCTACTTCATCTTAATTGGCCATCCTTGTACTTTGACAGTGAAGCAATCACGTGGAATTTAATTAATTACACTTGTTTGATTTGATTGATAATGACACAAACGACCTTAATAAGGGGGTGTTAGAATGTGGCACAATAGGTCTGTCACAAGGACAATTTAAAGCAGCACTAAGGGCTTGAATTATA
This sequence comes from Scalesia atractyloides, assembly GCA_947069175.1. Lineage (NCBI taxonomy): Eukaryota > Viridiplantae > Streptophyta > Magnoliopsida > Asterales > Asteraceae > Scalesia > Scalesia atractyloides. Next base: position 69,641,429 of record CAMTDV010000019.1, read on the forward strand.
AAATCAAGATCACCAATGGATCAAGCTTCGAGGTTCGAACGCAGTTTTATTACCTCGAGATAGAGAGTCGTAGACTGCAACTATCATTGTCACCAATGGACATAACATTGCCCGAGTGCATTACATCACTAATGGATGTATTAATATCGTCGTAGGCACTACACCACTAATGGGTGTTTAATTAAAGTAATCATCGCACTGATGATTTCTGATCGAGATTAAAATAGATTATATAGGCTTGGACGTAGTCCTTTGCCTTGACGGCTTGTGTGGTTCCTCAGGTCACACTGCCAGGAGGTTAATACCTTGAATATATTAACCTTTTAGAATAGCAACTCCTTGAAATGGTTTAAATAGCTAGTCTAGATCAGGCGGACTAGTGAAGTTTAGAACGTAGTTCACCACTTGTGAATAGAAGGGACTCCTTAGAGGATTTCTCAACCTTAACTATCCAGGTAGAACACCATATAATTAACTACTGTTTTGCCAATATATGTGACCTAATCACTTGGCAGGTGCAAACCATCAAGGAGATTTCTTGGAAATGTTTCGCATATCACAAATTTCGAATTAATATCGAGACGTTGGCTTACACAACTGATATAATAATAGTATATATAACGTTGATCCAAAAAAAATTCCATTAATTCAAATTACAATTGCCCTAAACGGGTCTTTTACAAGAAAATAAGATAGATTGTCCTCGCAGGGACTAAAATAAGAAACATACCCTCGCAGGGGTGTTAAATTTAAATACTTGTCCATGCAAGGACTTAATTTAAATTAAACATAGTACATAAGGATAATAGGGAGCTTAATCCTTCTTCCCCGTTAACTTTTTCATCAGCCTTTTTAATAGTTTTTGGTTTTTCTTAGCATCCTTGGCTGATTTCTCTTGTAGCTCTTTTACTCGTTCTATTGCTTCGTTCAGAACGTTTGTAGTTGGCGGCGGCGGTTGCGGTTGTGGTTGAGGTAGAACAACCGATGGATGATGACTATGGAAAGAGTATCCACCAGATTGGTAAGGATAAGGGTAATGAGCGTTCATACTCGTTTCAAGGTGAGGTCAGGATGAGATATGTGATGGCTATAGCTATGCTCTGGCCAGGTAGAAGGATCAAAGGGGTTGTATCATGGCAATTGTTGGTAGGTAGGTATGGGGTTATCAAAACCCGATGGCGGAGGTGGTTGAAAAGGTTTCGCCAAATGGTAGGGGTGGTTGAGGCTCAGGCTCAACAGTAGAAGGCGGTTGTTCGTTGAAAGGCGATGCATAAGAAGGTCCACCCATTTGTGGATCTTCTGGGATAGTGGGGTAGGATGAAGGCTGGGGAGATAGTGACCCAACTGTGGGTCCCATTCGCACGGACATACGTGCGTTCCTCTTCCTAGGTGGACGAGGTGGTAGTTGTGGTTGTTCCATCTGTTGGTCTTCATGTGGAGGGGTATGGGGTATAGGTGTATGGTAGGATGGAGTGTGGTGGGATGGTGTGCTATGGTAAGATGGGGTGTCGTAGAATATGTATTGTGAAAATTTTCCTGAAATTCATCAGGATAGTGCTGTGGCGTTCCAGCATACGAGTTAGATCCGCTGGATAGGTAAATGGGATGACCCATTGATCCCGTTGCCGACATTTCTGGGTCGGAGTCTTCTTCCATAGGCTCCGAGGAATATTCAGGTGGGGTTACTGAAGGTGAGTGGAATTGAATATCGGGGTTATAATTCCCATGGAAAGAATGGGAATGTGAGTGATGAGATTGGGTAGGTTGCGGTGGCAGTGAATCTGGTGGTGGGGAATACTCGTGGGATATAGAGTGACGATGAGGGTACGGTTCCCATGGTGATGAGGAGTCTCCTGACCCCTCGTAAGGGTTGTAGTTATGCGGATTCGAAGGTCCTTGACCCGCAGCTCCGCCTCTCATGAGGCCTTTTCCTTTCGCTCCTCTAGAAAACTTCGAAGGCATCTTTGACAATTCCTGTCACAAAGCAAATTAATAACCAAAGCAAGAAAAATAGATAAACAAGGAAACGAATAATCCTAGGTCAAAGCCTAGACTCGAGAGTCTAAGGAATGTGTTTTTCTTATATCGTTTGAGATCAAACACTGATGGCAAGTGTTGAATTCCCTCAAACGTTGGCTCTGATACCAACCTGTCACACCCCGACATCCACGTGTCTACCGGTGGGTCGGTGGGGAGTATCGTGACGTACAGTTGATATCATCATTACCAAACAAGATAAACACAGCGGAAGTCTTGGAATAAATAAACTATTACGAACCGATAGTGTTCAAAGTTCAGAAAAAAATATACACAAACAAGGCTTGTAATAGGATCCACAGGCGGATCAGAAAACATACAAATGATAATCAGACTATAAACAGGCATATCCTAAGGGCGCAACTCCCCGGTATTCGCCCCGCAGCTCCCGACCTATTTGCGTACTTGCAACCTGTAACTTAAAATTTTGAAAATACGTCAGTTTACACTGGTAAATACACTCAACCGGCTCATTTTGAAAATATTTTCGAAAATAGTTTTAGGTGCGCTGGGCACGTTTTTATAATTAGCTTGGGACAGTACAAAAGACCTTGTTTACAGATTTACATGCTGGCTTTTACATATGAGGCCCAGTACAAAAACCGAGACATGATCGACTGACACACCACTCTGAACTTTCACAAAGAAAGCAGGATAGCAATTTTCCAGTGTATGCCTACACGCCATGCTATATTGTCGTGGCCATTACCAATTTAGTGAGCCAAGGATATCACAGACACGGTCAAGCCCACCCCCAATGTTTTAGTTTCAGTCAAAACAGATCAAAATCGGGTTATGTAAGATTTCAGTTAATTATCACAACTGGATAAAACATTATCCCATACCCGACCAAGCGGTAGTAGTCTACCGTATCCCAAGCCGTATAGGGAAAATAAGTTAAGAGTATTTACCTGAATTGAAGTTCGCAAGTAATCCAAATTCAGCCGTATTCCAGAGCAAGTAAACAGGAGCAATCTACCGGGAGGCATTCAGTCTGGAGTGATGGTAATTAATAACCAATATTAGAATGCTAACGGGTCCTTAGTTAAGTCCTAGACTTGGACTAGTTAGTCTTACGCTAAATTGTGATACGGTACGATACACTAGATTAAGCGGTGACCGGAATAGAATGTTAATTGGACCCGACTAGTACATAGACTTGTATAATATGGGAAGACCAATAACATTCTGGATTTTGATAAGGAATGGATAAAGTTAAACCCGTCTTGGTTAAAATACGTAAACTAGCTACGTATGTTTAACCGAACGCGTATAAGCGAAACCGGGTAACCGTAAGAGTCGTATATAAGTTCCTTAATGGGATATGTTTAAATTATGTTATAAAGTCAGTAGCTTTGCAAAAGATAGGGCCGAAGTGTGTTTAAATCCGTTTTATGCCTTTTAAGGGCATTTGGTCATTCTTGTGTTTATAAAAGATGTAAGTTAAGAATCTGATGTTATGACCTTAGACATCCTGTAAAATATGTATTTTATCATGTTATAACAGTAGGATATCAAATATATGTGTGTTTAATGATTTTGAAACACACTATGTCCCGCAGTGGCATTTTAGTAATTTCACACATAGCTTTGAGGCCGAATTTGGGATTCTGAGTTCGGGACTTGTACTTACTGTTGTTATATAAAAAATAAGTTTATAAATCAGTAAGTAACAAGTCTCGGCTCATGGTTATGGTTTTTAAACCATACTTATGAGCCGAAAAGGCGTAAAAGTCGCTAAATTGCCATTAAATCGATATTGAATATAAACTGAAGTTAGGACCTGTTTTTAAACGGCCAAAATATGTCATTTAACTTATGACATCAGTAAGTTAAGGTTTTGATTATAAAAAGTTTGATTCTGGCTATTTTTCTGTAAAAGAGGGTAGTTTAGTCGTTTAGCGGCGATTAGCGATTCTTAATCATACATTTAAGTCATAAACTGAACAAACACCCCAAATGGTCCTACTTATCATAACATATCAGTAAGTATACCATCTGCGTTAAAAATCTCATTTGGTGCAAAAAGGACCTATTTGCAAAGTTTTAAGGATTTTTACAGAACTTTTGTAATAACTCGGATTTCTTAAGAATCGAGTGGCGAAACTTTAGAACAATATTATAAACATAATCATGATCATAAAATGACCAACACTCAGTAGCAAGAATGGCTCAGAATGGGTCAGAACTGAAAGTCAACAGCAAGTCAACTGTTTGAGACTTTCGGTTACAAACCGAGCGGTAACACCCCAAAAATCTGCATAACGAATCCAAAAATCTGCATAACGAATTTATTTTTGCTTTAAATAATTTAGTATGCAATATAAAAACCTTAGTTGACTAACTAAGTTAAGTGTTATGACAATAGTGTAGAAAGAATGAAAGATATGCCTTAATAATAACAAAATGGAACTATAAGGACTAGAAATGTACATTGAACAAAACAAATAAAAGAAAACAGGAAGTGCAGTGTGTGTGGGTGTGTGGTAGTCGCAAGAAGGAAGCATGAGAGAAGGAAAAACCCTTCTCCTCCAACAAACCCACAAAATTCAGCAAATTGGATGTGTCTTAGGCCAGATTTGGATGCATGTGCCTATTTTCTTAATCCTCTTAGTGTCTTCAACATAAGGTGAGTTAAATTATGTGTTTTGATGATTTTGACGAAGTGGGTGTTAACCAATACGTGAAATAGTATGAAATTGAGCTTAAATATGAGTTAGAATCATCATGTAGAAAGTGATTTATGCTTGAATTTGATTATATTGAATACTTGAAGTGAAACCCACTTGTTGTAGTAATATGATGAATTATGGTGATCATGTAGTTGCAAAAATTAGTGTAATAATGATGTATGAATATGAATGTATTAGAGTGTTGTTAGATAACTTTGATATGGAATGAATGATCAAATCAAATTGATTGATTTGAGGATTTATGATGTGAACTAGTTGAGATATGCATATAGCACTTGTACATTATGCTTTGTTAGTAGTATGAATACCAAGTGTTTGATGAAATGCCTTAGTTAAGAACCTTGCAAATTTGACTTCGAGCCTTACATAATGATCATAATTTGAGTATGTATATGACGTATGTGAAGTTCTTATGGTGTCTTATTCAAAAATGTATGTGAAGTAAGCACAAGGTATGAATTCTAAGTGTAAATGATCATGTATAGGGATAAAGGAAGAAGGTTCATGTCACACAAAGCAACAAGGAAATCAAGACCGAGGTACGCTATTTGTACAACTAGAAGTTTATTTGTAGCATTACTTATTGTTAAATTTTGAAGTAGTAGTAACCGCTAAAGAATCTTACCATGGACAAAACCTATTACGAATGGGTCGCACAAACTAGAATGATTATAAATAGAATGGTAAAGTGTTGATTCGCTGTGAACGGGTAGAACATTTAGAATGTGATAGTAAAGAAAGGGTGTGAAATTGATCCATTACGAATGGGTTCAAATAGATAGAATGTGATGATGAAGAATGGCCATGTTATCGACCCGTTATGGACGCGTCGACAAGTTAGAATGTTATGATAAAAAAAGAATGACTATGTAGGTGGTCCATTGCAAACGGGTCAAATTAATAGAAGTTGTATAAGGAGATTTCATGTAAATGATTTTGATTCTTGTGATTATGATGTAGGTAAATCCACACTTTAATTGGCGCGCTACGCCCGAAACGAACACACTGCATCTCGCCCAAAATATGCTTCCGGACTTAATGTTGTAAATGGGTCAAAACACTTTCGTTTTCTTTTGGTCACGGTGTTGAAAATACTTACTTAATAACTTGTTTTTCTGGCTTTTGGTAAGAATGGTGGATTTGTAGACGTTTATGATGGTAAACTTTGTATGCGTAACCAAGTTTGTTATTAATGTGTAAAAGTTCAAATTGGGTTGTAAATTTTATGTTTTTAAACCTTGATTATGATCCATGAGAACTAGGTGTTTCAAGTTGGTATCAGAGCCAAGGTTTGAGAGATTCAAGTTAACAATTAAGAATCGTTATCTCTTGTCCCGGATCGATGATCTTTTCGACCAACTTCAAGGGGAAAGCTGGTTCTCAAAGATCGATTTACGTTCGGGCTATCACCAAGTAAGGGTACGGGAGGAAGATGTACCAAAGACCGCATTTAGGACTCGTTACGAGCATTATGAGTTCTTAATAATGTCCTTCGGGTTGACGAACGCGCCAGCCGCGTTTATGGACCTTATGAATAGGGTGTGTCGACCCATGTTGGATAAATCTGTGATTGTGTTCATAAACGACATCTTGGTATACTCCCGAAGTGAAACTGAACATGCACATCATCTGCGTGAAATCCTCGAGACACTCCGTAAGGAGAAGCTATATGCAAAATTTTCTAAATGTGCTTTCTGGCTAAGGGAAGTACAGTTTCTTGGCCATGTGATAAACGCAGCGGGCATCCTCGTGGACCCGTCAAAAGTGGAGGTCGTGATCAAATGGGTTTCTCCAAAGAACCCGAGTGAAGTAAGAAGTTTCTTGGGCCTAGCCGGCTACTATAGAAGATTCATTCAGGATTTTTCTAAGATAGCTTTGCCCTTGACTAAGCTAACGAAGAAAAATGAAAAGTTTATATGGGGTACTGATCAAGAGAAGGCCTTTCAGACCTTGAAAGAAAAACTTGCAAGTTCACTGGTGCTAGTATTACCGAATGGTGCAGAAGATATGGTTGTGTACACTGATGCTTCGCATCAAGGCTTAGGATGCATTTGATGCAAAGGGGTAAGGTCGTTGCCTATGCCTCTCGACAACTAAAACAGCATGAGGGTAATTACCCGACTTACGATTTGGAATTGGAAGCAGTAGCGTTAGCCTTGAAGATATGGAGACATTACTTGTATGGAATGAAATGCACAATCTACTCAAATCATAAAAGCCTCAAGTACTTCTTTGAGCAAAAAGATCTTAATATGAGGCAACGGAGATGGTTAGAACTTATCAAAGATTACGATTGTGATATCCACTACCATCCCGGAAAAGATAATGTGGTGGCAGACGCTTTAAGTCGAAAGGAATACCCGAACCCAATTCGGGTAAAACAATGAAAATTGTAGTCACACCTAACCTCATTGAAACTATACGAGAAGCTCAACTCAAGTCGTTAAATGCGGATGATCCAAAAAAGAGAACTAAAGGATTCGCAGAGAACTAAAGGATTCGCACACAAGTTAGAGGAAAATGAGAGTGGGATTAATACAAGGTACGGCCGAGTTTGGATACCTTGCCGTTGTGATGTGAAGGAGTTACTCTTTGAGGAAGCTCATAAGTCCCGGTACTCGATACATCCAGGCGTGACAAAAATGTACCGAGACTTAAAGAAAGATTATTGGTGGCCCAGAATGAAACGAGACATTGTCAAATACGTCGCGAAATGTTTGACCTGTTCACAAGTGAAAGCGGAACATCAGAAACCGTACAGAAAGTTACAACCCTTGGAAATTCCAGTATGGAAATGGGAAAATTTGACAATGGACCTCGTAACCAAACTTCCTAAAACAAAGAAAGGTCATGATGCCATATGGGTGGTTGTAGATCACCTCACCAAAAGCGCACATTTCTTACCCATCGGGAAACCTCCTCCTCGGAAAAGATGGCTGAAGTCTATATAAACGAGATTATATCTCGTCACGGAGTACCCGTATCTATCGTGTCAGATCGAGACACCCGGTTCACATCCCGATTTTGGCAAAGGTTTCATGAGAAAATGGGTACGAAATTACATTTCAGTACCACCTATCACCCCAACGGATGGTCAATCTGAGCGAACCATTCACATGCTCGTGGATATGTTGAGAGCATGTGTTATGGATTTTGGTGGGAATTGGGACGACCACTTACCCTTAGTAGAGTTTTCGTACAACAATAGCTATCATAATAGTATCCAAATGGCACCTTATGAAATGTTGTACGGGAGGAAATGTAGAACTCCCGTTTGATGGGGAGAGGTAGGACAAAGAGAAATCGCACCCAAGGACGTAGTGGCCAAGACTAACGAGAAAATTGATCTCGTTTGGGCTCTATTAAAGGCGGCACAAGACTGACAAAAAGCTTATGCGGATCGAAGAAGACGTCCCATTGAGTTCTAAGTAGGGAACCATGTGTTATTAAAGGTTTCACCATGGAAGGGAATAATCCGGTTCCGTAAACGAGGGAAACTGGGTCCTCATTATATTGGACCTTTCAAAATCATAACTCGAGTTGGAAAAGTGGCATACCGGTTGGAATTACCACCGGCACTAGATGGAATACATAACACATTCCATGTGTCACAATTGAGAAAGTGCCTCGCGAATGAAACTGCTTACGTATCCCTCGACGATATCGAACTAGATGAAAGAATGAATTATATTGAAAAACCGGTGGCTATAAAGGATTTCAAAGTGAAGCACCTTCGCAACAAAGCCATTAGGCAAGTTCTAGTTCAATGCCAACACCGGAAAGGATCAGACCTTACATGGGAATTGGAGGATGAAATGCGGGAGTACTACCCGTCTTTATTCGGTATGTAAAATCTATTCAATATATATCCAGGTTTCAGGGACGAAACCTCCTTTAAGGGGGGTAGACTTGTAACACCCAAAAATCTGCATAACAAATCCAAAAATCTGCATAATGAATTTATTTTGGCTTTAAATAATTTAGTATGCAATATAAAAACCTTAGTTGACTAACTAAGTTAAGTGTTATGACAATAGTGTAGAAAGAATGAAAGATATGCCTTAATAATAACAAAATGGAACTATAAGGACTAGAAATGTACATTGAACAAAACAAATAAAAGAATATAGGAAGTGCAGTGTGTGTGGGTGTGTGGTAGTCGCAAGAAGGAAGCAGGAGAGAAGGAAAAACCCTTCTCCTCCAACAAACCCACAAAATTCAGCAAATTGGATGTGTCTTAGGGCCAGATTTGGATGCATGTGCCTATTTTCTTAATCCTCTTAGTATCTTCAACATAAGGTGAGTTAAATTATGTGTTTTCATGATTTGATGAAGTGGGTGTTAACCAATACGTGAAATAGTATGAAATTGAGCTTGAATATGAGTTAGAATAATAATGTAGAAAGTGATTTATGCTTGAATTTGATTATATTGAATACTTGAAGTGAAACCCACTTGTTGTAGTAATATGATGAATTATGGTGATCATGTAGTTGCAAAAATTAGTGTAATAATGATGTATGAATATGAATGTATTAGAGTGTTGTTAGATAACTTTGATATGGAATGAATGATCATATCAAATTGATTGATTTGAGGATTTATGATGTGAACTAGTTGAGATATGCATATAGCACTTGTACATTATGCTTTGTTAGTAGTATGCATACCAAGTGTTTGATGAAATGCTTTAGTTAAGAACCTTGCAAATTTGACTTCGAGCCTTACATAATGATCATAATTTGAGTATGTATATGACGTATGTGAAGTTCTTATGGTGTCTTATTCAAAAATGTATGTGAAGTAAGCACAAGGTATGAATTCTAAGTGTAAATGATCATGTATAGGGATAAAGGAAGAAGGTTCATGTCACACGAAGCAACAAGGAAATCAAGACCGAGGTATGCTATTTGTACAACTAGAAGTTTATTTGTAGCATTACTTATTGTTAAATTTTGAAGTAGTAGTAACCCGCTAAAGAATCTTACCATGGACAAGACCTATTACGAATGGGTCGCACAAACTAGAATGATTAATAATAGAATGGTAAAGTGTTGATTCATTGTGAACGGGTCGAACATTTAGAATGTGATAGTAAAGAAAGGGCATGAAATTGATCCATTACGAATGGGTTCAAATAGATAGAATGTGATGATGAAGAATGGCCATGTTATCGACCCGTTATGGACGCGTCGACAAGTTAGAATGTTATGATAAAAAAAGAATGACTATGTAGGTGGTCCATTGCAAACGGGTCAAATTATAGAAGTTGTATAAGGAGATTTCATGTAAATGATTTTGATTCTTGTGATTATGATGTAGGTAAATCCACATTTTAATTGGCGCATACACTCGGAACGAACACACTCATCTCGCCCAAAATATGCTTCCGGGCTTAATGTTGTAAATGGGTCAAAACACTTTCATTGACTTTTGGTCACGGTGTTGAAAATCCTTACTTAATAACTTGTTTTTATGGCTTTTGGTAAGAATGGTGGATTTGTAGACGTTTATGATGGTAAACTTTGTATGCGTAACCAATTGTGTTATAATGTGTAAAAGTTCAAATTGGGTTGTAAATTTTATGTTTTTAAACCTTGATTAATTATCCATGAGAACTAGGGTGTTTCACGAGCCTAGACCCAAAAATTGAAGAACCGAAACTGTTGACATATGTTCAAATACTTATTTTAAGGTTATTAACGCTTCAAAACATAATTTATAACATCTGGATCATTAGTTATGCATTTTTACAAATCTGACCAGTTTGACTTTATTTGACTTTTTGGTTGACTCGTCAATCGGCCATGAATCCATGAAAATCTGAAGATGCCCTCTTGAGGGTTTATTACCTCCGTCATTATGAGCACGTAGGATCTTTCGTTACGCACAATGGCGGAGTATACACGGATTTAGAACAAAGTCAAGCCGTTTTTACGACAAGACTTTGTTCTAAGCTAATAACTATATAAAATCGACTTAGCAGGATTATAGACTTACAATAGGTCCACAAGTGTGCTAAGAACAAATGGGAGCTTCACAAATGGCCAGGAACTCTCCGTTGATGAACTTGGTAACAATTGATGAAGAAAGTGTGTCACAAGACCCAAACCTTCATCACATATATGGTCAGGATGCTCTGAAGTGTTACCAGGTGTTAAGAACTGAAGTAGAATGAGTACAAGTGTTGAGGGACGTGTCTAGAGGTGCTGAGGGGTGACAAACCCGCGGATATGTGCAAAACATGCAAGTGCCACGTTTTTACCAACTTTCTGTCGCTGGCACCCTATCGCGGGGCGCGAGAGGTGTGAGCCCAGTCAGTCCGGCCCGCGACCGGGCTTTGGGTCAGCCAGCCAAGTTTACAACTTGGCAAATTTAGTCCCTGCACCTTTAAACTACGTTATACATTCATTTAAACTTTGTTTAATGCATAATCGGCCCCTCAACTTCATTTCAAGGCACAACGAAGATACGACAAGCGATTTGACAAACTTGGTCCCTCCCATTTTAGTGTAAAATACACATACGGATTACCGGGACACGTGTCGGAAAAATATTGGACGTAAAAACACGTAGTGTTACAATACGACCCAGTTCGAGTTTCCACAAACGACTCACTCGCTCTAAAGACCTCTCCGGCACAAGGTTCGATCAGTGGCCTAAGGTTGGAGGGATGAACACACGATTTCCTGAAGGATGACCAAATTTTTTGCACGAAATTTTCGTGAGAATTGTGAGTTGAATGACCAAAATTTTTGCACGAAATTTTCATGAGTTAAATGACCAAAATTTTTTCACGAAATTTTCACACGAAAATTCACCAAAATTTTCGCACGAAAATTTCATCAAATTTTTGCATGAAATTTTCGTAAGAAAATTTCGCAAGTTCAATCACCAAAATTTTTGCACGAAATTTTCGTAAGAAAATTTCGCAAGTTGAATCACCAGAATTTTTGTACGAAATTTTCGCACGAAAATTTTCATAAGAAAATTTTCGCACGAAATTCATAAAATATTTTGCACGAACTATTGTACGAAAATATCTGTTTCCCTCGCACCAACTCTTCGGTTCAACTGTTTCAACACTCTGGAAGGCTGATGCACTTCCGCCTCTACGCGCAGGCTAAACCGACACTCTTCTCTCCTCTAATCAACTCTCGGTGTTCGCTGTTAGCATCCATTGTGAATATACTTGACCCCTTTTCGCTTTAAACGCACTTTTGGGTGTAACATACGTTCATATCAAAATTCACAACGCAAAAGTAAACTGATTATCACACACGAATACCCGTTACACAAGTCTACACATGATGCTTGATACATATATGCTAGGACACTTTTCCGTTAACTCCCACCTTAGCTAGTATGGTACTATAGTTTGGCTAACACCCGACGGGGTCTAGCTAGGAAGTCACACATTGCGCTTATAGCCTTTTTCGAGGAACTTATCATGAGAAATTTGTCTTGTGAGTTTATATGTGTTGGTCATGTTTATGTATGTGGTATTTCGCAACGTTTTCTACCTATTATGCTATTATATCAAACCTGTATGCTCGCCAATACATTTTGTGTTGACAATTATTTTAACGTACGTTGCAGGTTGATGAGTTCTACTTGCTGCAAATGGACTTAGGGTTTTACTTTAGAAACTTGTAGAATTTGCTTGAGAAATGTTGGATTTGTAATGATTATGGAATGATTATATGTCAATTGTATGGGTAATTGACGTTTTAAATATTGTCGTTTATAATAGTCGTTGTGGATTCTCTTGAGCAATCTGTATCGCTTAGTGCCGCGCCCCGATGATTCCGCCATCGGTTGGGGTGTGACATGTGTGTATGTAGATATGGATTTATTTAATTGTGTGTTAGTAGAGGGAAACCATAGATGAGCATTATTAAGAACGAATACGTACGTAGGTTTGTATGTACAGGATTTGTATGTATGGATGCTTGTGGCTAGGATTTGTATGTTTGAATGTATTAGAATGGAAGATGCACGTAAGATTTTGCATGGAAAGATAGGTAAGTAAGTATTGGAATTTGGTATATACGAATGAATGAGACTTGTACATATGTATCTGTGGTTTTTAATACGTACAAGTAATAACAGTGCTAATCATACTGTTTTGGGAATGAAATGAAAGTGCAGGTAAGTTCTTATTGGCCCTTTTGAAGGTTCGATGTCAGGATGCAAAGATTGAATCCAGAAGGATAATCGAATGGATTATCACATGTTGGAGCAATGCGATATGTCATTTAAATTATATATGTTCCAAATTACGTATGGTGTCACCGATTACTAACGATGTGATTTATTTTGTGACTGCATGTTACACTAGTCATCCTCATGGAATGCAAAGCGGTGAAGATCGAGCATGGAATGTACGGGATAGTGTAGTCACGTAATTTGTAAACGTATGTTAATTTGATCTCTTATGTATGAATGGAGGATGTAATTATTTTAAAGAAGTCATTCTTAAATGGTTAAGTTAGAATGTTCATAAAGAAAGATATTTTTGTGTTCGCTTTTTCTGCTATATGTTTTCGGTTAAACCAGTTTAGGGTTTTATACAAAACTTAAATAAAAAAAATACGTTATGAGTTTGGATTCTTTCACACAAGGAAACATAGATTAAAAAATAGCTCGTTACTTAGATAAAATCTTATAGATTATATCACCTTTTTCACCATCTCAAAATTTATTTAGTTAAATAGTTAAAAAAATTAGTTAGATGATAAAAGAAAAGGAAAATTTGTATCTTAAATTATAAGAGTTAGTTACACATAAGTCCACATGATTTCTTAAAAGTAACAAAGCTGCGTACTAAGATATGAAATGAGGAAAATATTCTTAGAACCCGTTTGATTCATGGAATTCACTAGAATTAGAATATATTTTGTTCAAAATTTTGTTTGATTAGTGAAATGAAGAAATTGGAATTTGAATATTTTCCCTCAATCATTGCAATTTGCTTTCTTTCCTATAGGTGATGAAATTGTAAACATTCGAATGGAATGTTTAAAAGTTACAAATCACCTTGTATACCAAATTATCAAAAACCACGACAATAAAGGATTACTAGCAACATATATCCAAAACATAACAATCTGATTGAAGACAATAATTTAAAAAAAGACCAAAGTAGCTTCGATGAAGAAAATATAATCCAAATGAGAATAAAATTAGTTCTAGAATATTTTTCATGGACAAATCATCTTTCAAAACTAAATTCAGAAATTAAAAATCCAAACAAAAAATCCAAATAAAAAACCCAAATTAAATCACGTTCAATAAGTATAATTGAAACCAAAATAACCCTCACACCACCTCTTCCCAGATGGAATTCATACGACTTGGTATACCATGTGGACCTAAACCAAAATTTGACTTGGGAAACTAGAAGACATCTTCCACAAAGACATATTGAACTAAACAATTATAATATCCGTTTCGGAAGCTAGATGTACATCGAGTGTTCAAAGACCAGATGATGATCATACGAGGACCAGGAAACCATTGATTCCGTAGAGGCACGTCATGGGGCTGGTCGGCTGGGAGGGATGTACGACATCTATTGGGAAGGGATTTCATTCCAATTCCAATTCAATTTCCAATTTCTTAAAAAAATCATTTTGTTAACCAAACTACTAGTACTCGGTCAGTTCTTAACTGGAGTTAGCCTTAATACTATAGAATGTTACAAAATCAAAAGTTAATATTCCAAATGGCTAGTTTAAACTCTTAGTATCCAACCTTATTACATCACACAAACCACAAGGACCAACCGTGTAATTAACTCTAAAAGTTTTACGGATCGCTCATGTATCAATTGACACAATTTTTATTTTATTTTTTTATTTATAAAACGATAAAGAAAACACTTTATCCTCGCGTCAAGAGTTGTAAAAAAAAGTTCTATATGAATCTATTCAAACAATCAGTTTTATATTCATAGTATGTTTTTTTTATTTTTATTGTTATTATCTTACAAATTTTAAAGTATTAAAACATTAGATTTAGCTAGGGTATAAATGTACCGATCATATTTAAAGTATTAAAACATTAGATTTAGAAGACATATACAGGTTGGATCTCCTTTATGCAAGTTCTGCGAGACGCAAGTAGAAACGGTTGATCATATTTTCACGGGCTGCCCGGTGATCATGGAAGTTTGGCAGGTTATTTTATCATGGTGTAATACTCCGAATATCTTTTTATTTCATGTTCGGGACCTGTTAAACTTACATTCTACTGTCGTGGCTGGAGTTCGGACAAAGAAGGCGTTTTATGGGGTGATTCTAACGGCTAGCTGGAGCATTTGGAGAGCGAGAAAGGACTATCTTTTCAATCACAAGCAGGTTTCGGTTCGGAATCTCATTGAAGAGACTAAGATTATGATTTATTTGTGGGTGAAGAACCGCGGTAAAATGTCGGATATGTCTTGGGAGGCTTGGTGTAGGTTTGATACGACAAAAATGTGTGTTAGGTTCTTGTGCGGTTTTTTGTGTCCTGTATTATGTTTTTTCGACTCTCTTTGCTAGTGTCTTGCTAGTCTTTTGAAATAAAAGTGTTTTGTTGGCCGTTCAAAATATATATATATATATATTATATATTATAACGAACGTTGACTCCTTTCCTTGTTAATCGACCGGTTTTGTGACAGAAACAATATGCGATTCACCTTATCTTGCACGTTAAGAAATTTTAACCTTACGATTGTCAAAGTGATTCTGCCATTTAAAACATGTGGTATAAACCAATAAAGTAATAATAAGGTGTGTATCTTATGAGAGTTGCTTTGAATCCTTTGAGTGATGGTAACACCCCACAACAAACTTTCCATTTTTCAAATAACTTCACAAAGCAATAAACTCACTTTTTTAATCGTGTAATTGGGCTATATAAAGTTACAAAATTCTAATAATAATGCATAATTAAGGATAAAGATATACACACAATGGTATTTATGTAAACAAAGTGATGCTTCAACTCATCCTAAAGCGTAAACAGCTATAAAATCCTACCAATTCACTTTCTTTTTGGCTTATAATTTAATCGTGTCATTCGCATGTTGAACACGAATATAACACATTATTTTGTTTACTCTGTCATGGCACAAAAAGCTACTTCCCGTCCTACTGCTAATGCTTGACTGAATTCGACACCCTAAAAGTCATCATGCCACCATGAGCAAACACTAAGCAAGGACTAGGTCAACCGTGGAGACGGGGCTCTGGCGTCTATTGACTCTTGCCATCATGGCGACGATTGGATCAACCATGGCTCTAGTCACCAAGCAATCATAAAACTCGACAACTTTATAAGTCCACCAATCAATATAATTATAAACTATTAAAATTTTCTATCAACAATGAAATCACATAATTACTTCTTTACAAAATCCACCTATCAACAGTGAAATCACATAATTACTTAAAAAAAAACCCTAAAACCATTTGTCTGTCGACAAGGTCAGTTTTTTCTATCTTTTGGTTTACATGATACTCCTATCTTTACGCTTTCATTATATTTAATTTTGTAAAAGAGAAACAAGAGAGAGATGGAGCAAATGAGAGACGCAGATAGATGGCTTGTGTCATCGATAGGGGTTTCTTAGTAGCAGCGGCGACGGAGGTTCCAAGGTGGTTGTTGTTGACATCGATGGTCAGCAAAGGCTGAGATTGTCTTCCAACGGCTAGGGTTCCGCCATGAATCATTGGCGGCAACGAACGTTGATTATTGACATAGTCCAGTCGATATCGATTTCATGATCTGTGACTCTAAGTTTCCAGTTGAAGGTACAATTTTAGTTAGTATACTTTTTATTTGGATTTCTGAACTTCTTGATTATCTTTTCTATGTTGTTTTTAACTGATATATTCAATTTTTTTTTTTTTTTTGCAGATTTTGGGGGTTTGACGTGGGTGGCTTTTGACAACAGTCGCACCCCCGCGTCGTCAAAAGGAAAAGAGAGAAAGAAGGACATCGCGGCTTTGTGTATTTTTTTTGTGGGAGAGAGAGTGTGGGTTTATGTTTGTTCGTTCGATTTATGCTTAATGTTACATTTGTAAGTTAGTTCGATTTATCTTAATGTTAACATTTGGTAAGTTAGTTCGATTTATGCTTTCGTCTTTTGATTTCTACTTCAATTGTTAACAATGCAAAACTGAAACAAAACCAATTTATAATTACGATTTGAGGATTGAATGTTAAAGTACACATTTGTAAGAGTTTAGGATTATTATGCAGGAGTAAATAGGTGACTGTGTTTTAAACAATCATGGTGAATGTGTTTTCATGTTTATTGCAGTCTTTGAATGGAGGTGGTGATGGTATTGCAACTGCTGCCATCATGGTTCTTGGTGTTACCTGCACCAGGGGATACAGATTTTGGAGTCTTCATCATCATCGTTGGCTTAGTGGATGTTCATGAACAACCATGGTCACAATGTGATTAGGAAAACATGTTTTCTCGATTGAAAACAACGATGTTCAATTCAGTTTTGTTATTGGTGTTCAATGAACATTAGAAGATGGTAGATGCAAGGGGTCATTTATGATTGAGGAAACGGCTTGTGGGTAAATTATCTTATGATCTTAACAGTGACAAATTGGTTTAGCTCTTTAGTTTTACTGGAGTTTTTGAGATTGCGAAGGTTTTATTAAGATGTCAAATACATCTTTTATCAAAGAGAAAAAAAAGTTAACTATTAGTTTTAATGGTGAGTATCAGCTTCACTTCAATTTTAGATATCATGTTTGCAATTTTGTTCAAGTCCATTCAGGACAATAGCGTAACCCTAGAGGTATTTTGGTGATTTATTGAAAGATATAGTTCTAATATGAGACATATGCTACTCTCTTTGACAGGTCAAAACATGAGATTATAGAGTACTTAAAGAGCAGCTCAACGAGGAGAAGGTAAGCACCCGGTGCTAATGTTTTCCCTTACACATTCTGAATTTTATCATGCTTTTGATTTTCTTAAGTTTTATGTTTCATCAGATCAATGAATGTGAAGGACTACAGGAAAAATAAGTCTCTCAAAAATGCGATTTTAACATGCAATTGACTTTAACAAAACCTCACTGATATCAACTTGTAAGCAAATCTATCTTTTACTTAATATTAATAGTATCCTTACAATTTATATTTGAGCGTCTTACATTCTTATAGATTCTTGAGAAATCTGAATTTGGAAGCTGGGGTTGGAATTTGGTTGTTTGGATCTGTATGTGGACCTTAATAGTGTAAGTCCTAATTTTTTTAATTTGTGGTTATTGCTTTATTTTTACAGTTCGGTCTACGATGGTGAGCATGGACTTATCTGATAGGTTTTATGAAGTTTTAATCTGGTTGCAATTATTACAAGCCCTAATGTTGTAAGCTCAGTGATGGCGAGCCACGGCTCGGCTAAAGGCTTCTTGAATGTGTAAGTTAGTGCTATGTGGTTGCTAAGGGAAAGTATTTGTGGTAATGTGTATTTATATATTATCAACCAGTAACTTCTTAAAGCATTACCAATTTGTACGCTTGGCTTTAAGTAAGTTTTGGGCATTTATTTTTCGAATGCCATTCTGACCTGTTTGTAAGGTCTCTAGAGCAAGCCACATGTATGTGCTCTCCTTGCTTTATCTTCTCATGGTCGCATGGCTCTTTTTGCCGATACACTACCATTTCCGGACCTACTAATGTCTGATTTTCAAGACATAGAATGGTGTTTCTAGAGGTCGTATTTTCTGATGAGTCAATACATTTGATTGTAAAGTTGATGATATCGCCTTGGCATGGTAGGGTTCAAGGATGGCAGTTCATTACTTGCAACCTTCGCTGCAACCATGGTGGTATTGTTGTTTTCTTGACTCTGTTGCCTCAACTAAAGTTTTCGTTTTAACTATCTGATGGTGGTTGGCTTCGTTTTGGTTTAAACCGATAGAACACACGAGAAAGTAGCGAGGGTTGGGAAGCTTACAATGTCTGTTGAGATCAAACTCTCTCGATCCAATCGAACCTATCGCTCCAATGTAACATTCGAATGCACAACCTACACCTTACAGATTTCAACAACTTAATTAACTTTTCTGTCAATAGCCACTCCGGGGAAACATCATCACTAGATTGCTTTCGTCCATTTCTTACCGTGGAATCCATATAACCGTCAACGATTCTATAAATCTGTTGGTTTACGTTCAGGTTGCTTTTAATCATAATTCAGCTGATTGTTTTGTTGATGATTTGTTTATTTTGGTGTTTAGGTTCGCGGAGTTTCAGTTGGATTCATTGAATCAATTTACGGTGTTTCGAAGCTTATTCGAATAGTGTATGTGTCTCTTTTCTTTCTCATTCTTTTTTCTCTGTTTTTACCATGACCGTAAAGGGCAAGTGGCCTACGGGTATCCAGTTTTTATGAAGGGTATCAAGTTGTACAATATGGCTTATTGGTTGTAAATTATATAATATTTAACACCATTATGAAGGGTTATGTGTGCTATACTGAAAAATTCTATATTACATAATGAAAAGATCAAAATTAAAGTGCTTGTGACATCCCTAGAATATTATCACCTGAAAAGTTCAGATATAATAATTTGGCTCGACCACTTGATGTGCACAAGGAGAATAATTTATAGTGAACGCCTAAGACACCACGTGATCCATGTTGTTAAGGGGATGTATCTGATTATGAATCCAGGCTTCAATCTCTCCCAATGTAGTTGCTGGTAATCCACATGTCATCTCTATTTTAGTGATTTTAGTGAAACTTATTGATGATGATGATGATATAGTGTGTTTTTTCTATCTGATGGGCACTAACTGGACATGATTTTATAGCAGCCATCTCTTGCATTTTGCATATATGGTTTAACATGTCCAAATGTGTACTGAAATAGACAAATAAGGTGACCATGAAAGTTGTGTTATAAATTTCATTTTACATATTAAGCTGACATTATAAATAAGGTGTAAGGTGGCCATGTGGGTTCACCCTTTTTTTCTACCATTACATTTGAGCTGAGACTTTGTTTAAGTGGCCAACTGATATTCAATGAACATCACAAATTGCATAAATTATTTTTGGTGGCCATATAATCAAATCAATGTAAATTGTATAAAGTTTACTAAGTTTAGTATTTAGATAGTCAGGGGTGGTAATCGCGTCGAGGTATACTAAGTGTAGCATTTAAATAGGCTGGATGTTTGTTTGCTACTACTCGAGGACAACCTACAATGAAAATGCTATTACTTTTGCTCTTGACTATTAATCTACTACAAAGTATCGAGTTCTGTGTTTTTTTTGGCTGTGAAATTAAGTTTATGGTTGTGAAGTATTGTATTATTAATCATTAATTGAACCTTAAGTTTTGGAAACCTATGAACTTTAAGTTGACCATATTTGTAATCATGCAGACGAGTAATTGACTGGCAAAGTGAGTGACAAAGTGATATTGATACATGTTGGGAATTCTATCCGTGCTTATGGAGTTGAAGTTGCAAGTGTCCTTAATAATTATGAGTTAACTTCATCAAAAGGTACCAGATATTGGTCCAATTTCTATTTCAAGTAAGCATTTTTTTTACAGAAAACCATCATAGTTTTTTTTTCTAAAGAAATAAGGTATACTTCCAAGGCTTACTTAATATATCAGGGGTGTTAAAGAGTGTTGGCATAGAAGCTAAGTTGCCAATAACATTTTGATTATGTTGACTATGTTCGCATTGAGAGTGAATTAATGTGATTCTGAAAAAGGGTTGTTTTAGCTAATTGCCTTAAATCATTCACTCGGATATTCTAAATAAGATTGGTGATTTTAGGGAAGAAAGTGCGGTATTACGTATATTAATGTTTTTAGAATTGGGTTCTAATATCCATAAATTGATGGAACAATAAGTCTTAAAGTGCAAATTGAACCATCATATCTTGACTACTCAATTTGAACCGTTATGTGACTAGAGCATATATTGGCCTCTATGTAAACTTCTATGTATATAGCTTTCTCATGGATGATATTTGATACAACTTTTTTATTGTGCACCAACCAACCGTTTTTTTTTTGTTTTTAATTGTGTTCGTAGTCTATATTTATATGGACAACAACCGGTGTTTAACACATGGATATTAGTACTAGTAGAGTACCATGTGTCCAACATCCACGACCACTGCTACATAATCAATCTTATCATGTATGAATAGATATTAAAATTAATATTAGCATTTTATGGAATTAGTTACTGTTTAAACTAAATGTTACTATTAGCTTTAAACTAACATTTAATAAATATTTATGAACTTAATAAATTATAGGATCATATCACTTGTGTTTGTTAGCTTATTACAAAAATGTTTTATATTAAAATTTCATTTGTTTGTTTATTATTTTTTACATATCACAAATACCGTTTCATCGTCATTTTATTTCTTCTAATCTTGAGATATCATACTTCATTTTACTATGTGATATTTGGTGAAATCCAGACAACATCTTATTTGTGGGTGAAATGCAGGTCCAAACAGGTGTGGAGTGGGATCGTTGGAAAAAAAATCAGTTTATCAGGTTGTGTTGGGTTGGGTTGGGTGTGGTTATTATGTTTCGAAGTTAGAATAGTTGGTGATTGATTTTTTTTTTTGGAAAGCTGGGATCACAGCAACCTGCTGGCCCCGTGTATAATTTTTGGTGTTGAAATAAATACTGCCGTTGAAAAAAACTATGTGTAGTGATATGATAATGATTAATGATGGAGAAAACAAAATAACTTATCTTTTGTTTGGTTTGACTTTAGATTTAATTGGCAAGCTTTCATGGGAGCACATAAAACGAAAGACTTGCTTCAAGAATTACACGCGTTTTGAGTTGCTTTACTACATGTGCGGATAAGTGGGAGTGGAAACCGGAGAAGTCGCCGAATTTTTCGGTTAGGAGTATGCGACAGTTGATCGAAAAGGACTTATTTTACTGATCTGGGAATTAATTTTCTGTGGAACGGGTGGGTGCCATTGAAAGTGAACTCTCTCATGGCGTGTGGTATTAAACAGCCCGACAGCGGGATTTAATTCGGAGAAATGTGCAGCTTCCTTCAATAATTTGTAAGTTTTGTAATGAAGGAAATGAAAGTGCATGTCATTTGTGTGTTACGTGTACTGTTGCACAACAAATATGGGCTTTCATAGAAACCTGGTGCAAGCTAAGCCCATTTTATATTCTTAAAGCTTAAAGATTTGATGATGTACAAAATAAATGCCACGGGTCAAGGAAATGGAGACGTGCAGTATTATCGATCATGCAAACAGCCCTATGGGTCTTGTGGCGGAGCCAGAACAATGTGGTATTTAATAACAAAAGAGAAAATTTGGCGAGAATAAAGGAGGAAATTAAAACGTATGGCTTCCTATGGATTAAAAACAGGGCAAAATGCAATTCGTTATCGTGGGAAGATTGGTGTAATTTCGAGTTACACTCTATGGGGTGTGATGTAATGTTTTTATTTGGTGAACTATGTAATATCTCCGGGTTAGCATTTTTGTTGACCGATTAATTTGAATAAAATGTTTGTTGGCCGTTAAAAAAAATTATGTTTGTATTAGTAATAAAGGTGGGTTGACTAGAATTGTGTTTGTTGACTATAGGACTTGCGGTTTTGACCTGGTCATGTAGAGAGGCATGTTGACTTTGTTTTGCTTAACCGTTTCTTAAAGGTGGATGATTTTTATCTAAACTGACCATACTATCAAGTTGCTAGAAGACCACAAACTGAATCATACGTTGTTTAGAGGGTTAATAAAATTGAAATAGTACAAGTTATTTTTGGTTTTATTATTAAAAGTTATTTACGGGTTCAACCTAAAACTGACTTGAATCTATTTAGACTAAAACTTAGACCCACAATTTTTTTGGTTTTATTAATAAAAGTTAGTTTGCGGGTTCAACCTAAAACTGACTTGAATCTATTTAGACTAAAACTCTGACCCACAAATTTCACGTATTAGAAATTCACATCCTATAGTCAATTCATTGTTTAAAGTATACTCATTGAATTTTGAAATTAATAATAAGATTGATAACCAAAGTTGAAGTTAAAAACGTAATCCTCTCATTAACTTTAAAAGCAAATATAGTAACTATTTTTTCTCTTTAATTATCAATTAGATTGGATTAAATTTTTTGAAATACATATTATGAAATAGTAAATGGTTTCAACTCTAATTCACATTCAAAATCCGTAACCAATCATTTCCTTATCACGAAACTTGATTTAAAATACGTAATGTGTCATTAAGATTAAAAACAAAAATAATATTTATATCTTTTCCTAACTTATAATATATTTTTTTTTCAAATCATATAGTACGAAATCATTTTTGAGTTTAATTTAAATTTAGTTTCAGTAATTAAAAATAAGTTGAAACCAACTTTTATTGAACTAATAACTAGGTTAAAACGCGGTGTATTACACGGGTTTAATAAATATAATGTAATCGGTTAATAAATACAGTCGTCAAGGTATGATTTTGAAAAAAAAATCATCTTTGATGTACTATTTACTTATAATAATATTTAATATGTTTTTTATTTATTATTGGATATTGGATTTAAATAATCTCAACTTTCATCAATTGGCCGATAACACTCCCAACTTTTGATTTGTACACCAGCACTCCCAACTTTCAACTTATTGGCCGATAACACTCCTGACTGACTTATCCCTAACCCAGTTAGCTGATGTCAGCTGCCACATCATTAAAAGTGTCATGTCAGCTGCTACATAATAAAAATATCATGTCAACTGCCACATCAGCTGCCATGTCATCAAAAAATGTCACATCATATGCCACGTCAGCAAAAAGGGCCAAATCAGATGCCACATCAGCAAAAACTAACTGGGTTAGGGTTAGTTACTTAAGGAGTGTTATTGGGCAATAAGTTGAAACTTGGGAATGCTGATGTACAAATCGAAAGTTGGATGTGTTATCGGGCCAATTGATAAAAGTTGGAATTATTTAAATCCAATATTCCTTTATTATTAGCTTAGAAACATGTGTTACTATTAATATTATTATATTATTAATAAAATATATTAATTAAACCACGTATCAATATAATATATTAATATGTAATGGAACGTATCTTTTATTTCAAATTTTATGTCAACAGTGTTAAATATTATATAATTTACTTTGAGTAACCCGTGTAATACACGGGTACTTAAACTAGTTATTTATTATATATGGAAAAAATGCCTTAACATTGATTAAAGTTTTAATTAAGAGAAAATAGCATCAATGCACGTTAAGACTTTCCATAAATGGTTAGAAAAAGTTAGGCTTACGTCCCCTTCAACACTCTCGAACTCGTGCATTAGTTTTGATAAAAATAGAAAGCAAAGATTGAACTTTCCCAAAATAGAAATCTAAGATGTTCCACATCTTTCCACGTGTCATTTTTCTAGTGGTTTGGTTTGGTAGATGTTTTTAATTTGTCGTTTTTCTAAACTAGATGCCAACCCAAAATTAGCCTTAATAAGTGTTGCCATAATTAAAGAAGAAAATAATGTATCAATATGATTAATCTAGGTCTCAACCAACAATCTTATTGTTAATGCCGAATTAAACTAATGACTTGTTAACCAAAAAAGCAATTACATTTGAGTTTAGATAAGTAAACTTAATTATAAAAACGGTTTATTTTTATGACAAGAGATTTTGTACTTTCCACCAATCAAATCAAAGGGATTAGGTGAAATCATATGATGATATTTTTGGTAAGGGTTACAATTTGTATTTTTCTTATATATTTGATTAAGAACAAGTGTCTTTTCTTATGACACTACTCATATATTTTGTGTGAAAAAAGATGTGATTGTTTGTCAATTCTAAGATTTCTATGAGAGGGTTTGTCCCTACGGTTATGGACAAGGCTTGGTGGGCACCACATTCCTAATAGCTCGTATTCTCATTGCTAATACAACTTTATATAAAATGTATGAGTAATTGCATGGACAAATATTAGACGTGATACAACGCTATGAAAATGTTGTTTATAGCAACATTACAGATGGTCTTATTTCTATCGCGAGATACTATCAATAGAAAGCAAATGGTAAAATAAAAAATAACTTTATGATATTGGTCATATGTATATTAATCCAGTGGTTTTGTTGTATAAGAAATTGTGAGGATTTCAGTAACTATGATATAATGATCATACACGAGTCATAAAGATGACTGATGAGTAGGGTTCTTGACTTGACTAACATATAAACAAAGACGCAAGCAAACAAGGGTTTTAATGTTTCTAATGAATACGCCGGTTGCTGAAAGTAGTTCGTTTTGTAGTGTTATATATTCAACCTATATAGATCTATAAGACTCATGTATGTATTATGTAAAATGATCTAGTCGCTATTTAATAACTGCATGGACCATAAATCCTCCATACTCCACATGTTCTCATTTGTTTCGGTTGGAAATGGACCTGAAAAATTCTGAAAATTGTCGTAGTGTGGAGAGTAAGTTTGCATTGGATTTATGGCATTGAATGTTTGGGTTGAGCTTGTCGTGGCTTGATCGGTATGCTCGGAAGATTTTTGGCCACTAAAGGATCCTGCTTTTTTGATATGCTTTTGAATTCTTGTCCTCCAGTAATTTTTTATTTCATTATCTGTTCTTCCCGGAAGATGTTTTGCTATTTTTGACCATCTACAAAATAATTCGATTTTCTGAAGTTATATAGTTGATTTAAAACTTTCAAAATGATCTTTGTAGGGTTAAAACAGTTTATTTACAAGTATTATGGCCCACAAGAGATCATGTAAAATTCATTCAGGACCAAACAACACAACATGTTCCATGATGCAAATTAAAAGTGATCATGTGTACCATGTTCCAAACTCACGAGATCACTTTTTCTTCAAGCAATGCATATATAAAGGAGACTCGATCAACTTAAATTTCATTCATAAATGTAGCAAAACCATTTAAATTTAAAAGGAATAAGCTTTCAAAGTATTGATCTTTTAAGCACCGGCTCGAGTTTGGAATCCGATATTCGACTTGTCGATGGTCCAAAGATTCATTCGACAAGAGCATCGATGCGTCATTAAAGAAGAAAAATTTCTACATGTTATTTTCGGTAAGTAAAGGAAATTAAATATCTTGTTAAAAAAATGTATACTACAAACGTTTTCAAGAAAAAAAGAAACACAAACTTGTGAGGAAATCCCTTTTATTCTGTTCTAAGATTTGTAAATTATAAACCTTCAAAATCAGAAAGTATATCTTAACTTTTAGTTGTATTTTAACTTAATAGTCTTGCTACAAAAAAATGGTTTAAACTAGTGCCACAATTTTCTTGAATTATTTAAATGTGTTCGTAGACTAACTATATGACCGGAATAACTTTCTTACAAAACAATGATGTATCTTTTTCGATATAACTAAAATCAAATGCATCATTATGAGCCCAAAACATAAAGGACCACCACATTGTCTTGATGTGCCAAAAACAATATGGAATCTGTCAATTTCGAAAAATCACTTAATGTGGGAACACTCTTTTTCGACTCGATGATATCAAACTTCAATACGTGATCGATTCAAAAGGGTCACTTTTAAAAACGGAAACTCTTTTACTTGTCGATTTGATCTTTCTTGGTTCGTAACTTGGACCCGCGAAGAAGTGATATCGATACTTCAAGCTTTTTATATACCCTTTAATTGTTATCTAACTTAAATATTTCCTAAGTCCATTTATTTGTTTACTTAATAAATATATCTTAATTTTAGTTTCAAAGTATAATGATACTAATCACTATTTTCAAAATCAGTCACCATGCACCTTGTGTTAAATGACCTTTTTTTATATTGATGAAAAAAAAGACTTGAATGAGTCCATTATATGTATATACATGTGTGCATATATATTATTATGAAATAAAGACTTGAATGAGTTCATGTATATGTACATACATGTGTGCATATATATATTATTATATACATACAAAGAGGCGCTCATTTCAGAACCAAGAAAGATTAAATCGAATAGTAAAACAAACGAATTTGACAAACCTGTTTCCCCATTTAGCATGAAGCTCCATGATCAAGAGTTGTTCTTCCGGTGTAATATTGCCCCTCCTTACATCCGGCCGGAGATAGTTCAACCACCTAAGCCGGCAACTTTTTCCGGTTCTTTTTAAACCTAATTAATAATACAACATATGTATTTAAAACCCTCATTAGGGTTTACTAAAACATATAAAAGAATATAACAAAACAATAAAAAGTTATATTGCCTGCAGATCTAGCAAGAGTGTTCCAAACACCTTCACCATGATTTGAGATGTAATTTATGAGGATCAAGTCTTCTTCCATTGTCCATGGCCCTTTTCGAACCTCCACATCCTGCGAAGAGTTGATCGGGCTTTTCTTCATTTACGCGTTAACTTTTATTGTTTTATTTTCTGCAAAAATGTAGAAAGAGGGAGAGTATGGGAGGGAAAGGTAGAGAGAGAGAAGAATGTAAGAAAGATAATGAAGATGGTGATGGTTTTATAAGGGAAGCCTAAGATGACATTTAACATGCTAATTGAGCTTTTTAGTTGAGTTAATCAACTTTTTAAATTTTAGGCCTAACTTGGTTATTAACCTTAATTAATTTAAGATAAAGAGAAATAAGAGATTAAAGATTAGTACATATATGGTTTGTTTGCATGCAGGACCCCCTACACATGCAAATTTTGAAATTCTATGTAAATGTTTATTTAGTTATGGAAGATAAATTAAGAATGCATATTTAATAAAGTAAAGTACTTATTTTGTTCATTTACTAATGTAACTTGTAAAATAAGCATAGCTAGTTACAAATGATTTTATCCTTACAAAAGTTAGAAATGATCTAGACATTTGATTTTTACTTTTTCATCAGTTAAGATTGAAGTGATGGCGAATCGTAAATAATATGAAGTTATAAATGGTAGAAAAGGTAAAAAAATGGAATCAATCCTCATTGTTGATCTGTTAGTTGAAATCTATTTTCTGACATATATTAATTAAACTTAAATAACTAGTATATATTTTATTTTTTGAGAAAAGTTATATCATTTTCTTTAAGTTTTAGTTGAGAAAAGTTATATCAAGTTTTAGTATCGTATTGCCGTGTAATTTTCATAAAAAAACGGTGATATACAATGTGTATAATTGTGCATAATTTATATACACAATTGTTCGTAATTAATCATATATATATGGTAAGCTATTATTTACATATGTTATGTTGCATGACTATTTTATATATATATATATGTTATGTAAGTATTCAGATACGTTACACACTCGCATTCGAAGGCTTTGTATGTTTTGCACGTTAAATGTTTTATACAATCACTCCATTTCTATGTATACGTGCGTGAGTGTGCATGAGTTATAACACTTTGTTTTCTAAAATAAATCCAAATAAGTTAATAAAAAGTATCTTTTACACAAATACTAGCTAAAAAATAGTGAACTGCAATTTGCGTCCCTACACTATAAGAAAGTTGCGTATTACCAGTGACACCAATAAATGTGAACTTGCAAGCAAATTCTTCGACAGAGGCATTAGCGGCGACCCATGTATTAGCGACGAAATCTCATTCATTAGCAACCAAGAAATAGCGGCGATCTCATTAGCGGCGACATGTCACGGCTAATACCTTTAGCGGCGAGGAACGGTGCCTTTAGCGACGAGGAGCGGCGCTGGTATTGCTATGCTTTTCTTGTAGTGCTAAAGTTTAGGGGTAGAGTCACATTGAGTACTGTAGGGAGTTTTTGGATCCCTAAGTCCCCGCCCTTTGAAAACCCCTACACTTTGAGTCCATCCGTTAAGATTCTGCTAGTTTGACTGTTAGGTCAATGAGAATTTTGGTAATCAAATAATATTTAAAAAAAACACACACAAACAAAACCCTAACATTTCACCAATCATCATCTGCAACCACCAATCTTTTGAATCTCTTTATCTTCAAAATTGATTCCACCAGAATATATTAAAAGTCTTACCCCAAATCCTTAAATTGAATCCATCAAATTCCACCACTGGATCCGTAATCTACACTTCCGAATGCCACCCACTAAAACCCCACGCCATCAATTGCATACCCACCTGTGCTTTCAACGTATCATCTCCTCACCCGCCGCCATGGCGGCTGCTTTTTCTTGTTGTCCATATGACGAAGATGGTGGTTATAGAAGGTGGAGGCGGTGGTTATATGGTAGTTTAGGGTGGCGGCTGTTGCGACGATGGCTGTATGGTGATTTAGGATTGTCCGCGGGGGTTCAGATTTGAGGTAGTTTCAGAAGCGATTACGATCTTGCTAATTGCCAGATTTGAGGTTGAAGGAGATATGCTTAGATCCTTATGAAACCTACACTAGAAATATTTTGCTAATAAGATATATCAACCCACACCTTAGGTTGCATTGTTGAATTAGAATGTTGTCGACGCTCAAATACTGATGATCTTTGACCATCTTGGTCCTTTAATGGAACTAGATATCCTGCATAGAATCAGGAATTCATTGTGTGAAATTTGGTTTAGATTTTTGTTCATGAACATAAAAGAAAAGTGATAAGGAATTACAAATGATGAAATGAAGAGAATATGGGTAAAGTTGGTGGTTATGAGATGATGTTGATGATGTTAGTGGTTATGAGATCATGTGGTGGTTATGAGATAATGTTGGTGGGTGTGGTGGGTGGTGGTGCTCTTGTGATATGATGAAGATTGAAGATGACATTCTTTCAGTGATGATGATGATATGATGATGATGAAGATTGAAGTTGATGAAAGATTGAAGATGATGATGATATAACAATAATAATAATAATAATAATAATAATAATAATAATAATAATAATAATAATAAGTGGTACAAAGACTTTTCACATTGAGGATAAGTGGCAAAATGGTCTTTTAAGTTAACTTAGCTAACAAATTTAGCATTAGGGACTCAAATCGTAGCAATTTTTGGAGTACATGGACTCAAACATCTAAAAATTCTCTACAGGGACTCAATGTGACTCAGCCCCCAAATCTCATGTAACGTTCCGTAATTTTCATTCTTTTTCGTATTATCATGTAATTTGTGTTTTCATTTCAATCCATTGTAATTCGAGACTTGACCATACTGGAAATCATATTTTGTATTATTTTTGCCTAATTATACTTGCACAATACATGAACATTCACAAATACACGTTTTATACAATACCGAGCCATACATCGAGACTATATTATCTTTGGAATATTATTCGTACATGTTATTATCATTCACATGCTTACTTGCACCTTAAAACCCTAAAACATGCCTAACTATGAGTTTAATGCATATAATACACACAAGTGCAAGGACCAAAATGAAATTTCCCTCCTCCTAACTCCCAACCAACTCATTTAAGACCCCAAACACTCTTCCCACTTATAAACACGAATCCCAAACACCTTCTAAACACTCTCACACTTATAAACCACTCTCAAACACTCTCTAATCTTCCAATCCTTCCACTTTGGGTAGAAAGTTTAAGAACCAAAATAGTGAGTTTTGGTCTTCCTTCTTACACTTTTCTTCTTGTTTCCTTATTCTCCTTCCTTGGATAACCTCTAGGAGCATTACCACATGTTTACCAAGGTAAACAAAGATGGTATGTCACCATTTTTGAGGTCCAAGTTAGGATTTTTGTTAAACTTTTATACTTGTCTTAACTTTACTTTGTTTCGTGGAACTTTTGCACACCAAAGCGAGTTACCATCAAGTTCTATTGTTGAGGGACTTGTGTTAAGGTATGATTCCAGAAACTTTGAGGTCACACACCTCCATTTTCTTAATCTTGTAACTTCCAAGCACTAAAGTGATCAAACTACACCAAGTCTCCAACCATAACAATGTTGGAAGCACTCGTCTAGTTATACTCACTTGGTTACTTAGTGAATTAGATAGTTTACTTATGTTCTTCATACTTGGACTCATGATCATCCGAATCATCCATGTTGATGATTTGTGCATTGGTGAATTCTTGAGGTTAGCGGATTACGCTACCTCCAATACATGACAAATACTTGACCATATAAATAATGATAATCTATGTATATACCTATAATACTTAACTCCAAAACCAAACCATAATATCAACCGAAACCATGGGTGAATTTTATGTGTTAAGATGAAAACATCTAAGGATTAGCCTCCTTATTTTGGACTTCTAATTACACAAACTAAAAATAGTGTCCAAATAAGTGTCAAGGCAAAATATGTTTATGTATTTTCATACTTATAAGTTTCCCATTTATATTTCAATCCTAAAATCCTCATACTCATACACCTTTGTTTACCATTTTAGGGTAAACTTTGGTGACCACATTCTTCAAGACCATCTACTAGCTTTTTGTAACAACTCGGAAATTCGTTGTTATCTTTTTCTTTGTTATCGATTGTATCTATCCTTTGTAAATCCGAGATTCGGTTAATAATAAAGTTTATGTTAATTAGCTATAGTGTTGTACGTTATTATCACATCTAATCGCTTATTAAATCGCATCGCTAATCTCATCGCATCACAAATCGCAATTATTTATGTGGTTTTAAATTATTTAGGTGTTATGTGTGTTTGTGGTTATGTTTACAATCGCTCTCGCACTCGAATCGCTAAATCGCACTATTATACAATTATAACGCTTAATATAACTATCTAATGCGAACCGAATAACCAAACGAACTCTTAACGCGAAACCAACGAAGAAACCCAACATTGGGTCAAGTTCGCTCCAACTTGGTGACCCCAAGTTCGGCCGAACTTGACTGGCCAAAACAAATTCTTCTTTTTAACCTCAAGTTCGCTCGAACTTGTCTGAGATTCAGCAAGTTCGCTCGAACTTGACTGAATTCTCTTGAAAATCTAGCAGGTTCGCCCGAACTTGCATGAATCTCATGCAAGTGCGACCGAACTTGGTCTCCATCAGCTCTCATTTTGCCCTCTCCTATAAATACCGAGCTCTGTTCACTCATTTGAACTTGCTGCAAGTTCGCCCAGAGCTTTCCAAAACCCGAAACCTTCGTGTTCTAAGTAAGAATCAACCCGATTTCACTACAACAACGTTTATCAACGATTTACAAACGTTTACAACGATTTTGGCACAAGGCGTAGCCTTTGTTTTCATCAAAACTCATTCTTTTACGAAAATCTTCATCTTTTTCTTCCAAAACTTCTGTTTTAAGCTTAGATCTACACAATACGAGTTCGTTTGGTGATAGTAGAGGCTTCCTAAACACGAGATCTGCAACATCTCGGATTGTAAGTGATGGATCTGAGAAAAACCTTTGATAACCATTGATTTCTACACAAAATACGGACTTTTGATGATGTTTTGTTCATTTTCTGGTATGAAACGAAGCATCTATCATTCAAGATCCCAGATCTGGAAGCACAAGGACGTTTATGTTGGTTTACACAAGCGGACTAATCCGAACGAACCCCGAGTTTCGCCGGATTAGCCCACGCTTTTGTAAAACGGCTAAAACAGCTCCAAAAGACCTCTCCGACCTAAGTTTGCTCAGTAGCACAGGGTTGGAGGGATGAACACTGGACTTTCCTCAGCAAACGACGCAAAAACGCAAGATTTTGGACTTAAAACATCAAGTTCGCTCGAGAATCACCAGATCACCAAGTCAAGTTCGACCGAA
The DNA here is from genome assembly GCA_947069175.1 of Scalesia atractyloides. Classification (NCBI taxonomy): domain Eukaryota; kingdom Viridiplantae; phylum Streptophyta; class Magnoliopsida; order Asterales; family Asteraceae; genus Scalesia; species Scalesia atractyloides. The sequence continues at coordinate 69,673,867 of CAMTDV010000019.1, forward strand.
CTTGTACCCATTTGGGTCAAGTTCGACCGAACTTGAGTGTTTCTTCACCAAGTTTCTTGCAAGTTCGCCCGAACTTGCCTGGTTTCTTAGCAACCATACAAGTTCGACCGAACTTGCCAAATCAGTAAGGTTTTCCTACAAGTTCGCCGAACTTGACAAGTTTCTTAGGAAACTCATCAAGTTCGACCGAACTTGACTCTAAACCCACCAAAACCCAGCAAGTTCGCTCGAACTTGTGTGTTTACACACAAGTTCGCCCGAACTTGGCTGCTGCCCTACCAAAACTTAACCGTTTCAGCTTACGAAGACTGATGCACTTCCGTTCGCGTATGCAGGCTGATCCGGCGCCCTTCTCGACTCTCCTCAGAATCTCTAAGCTACAAAACACACCCACAGTGAGTATACTTGACCCATTTTCGCTTTAAACGCACTTTTGGGTGTTACATACGTTCCTATATTAAAATCACATCACAAATCAAACTGTTTATCACACGCGAATAATCTGATTGTGTATGCTCAATACGTGATACTAGAAACATGTGACTAGGACTTGTTTCGTTAACTTGCCTCCTTAGCTAGTATGGTACTATAGTGTGGCTTACACCGACGGGGTCTAGTTAGGATGGACGCGCAAGCCTTCTCACGGTAGTTAGCATGAGAAATGAGCCTATGTTATGTTAAGAGTTTTCGTGTATCATATATGTAATTAGATTGTTTCGCAAACGCTTTCTCGACTATGCTAGTATTATCAAACTCGTATGCTCACCTTTATTTAATTGTACTGACTTGTATTTTAACGTATGTAACGGGTTTCGAGGATTTATGAATTGGATGACTTGGATGTCGCATCGTAGTTTAGTTTATTTTGTTTAGATTAGTTGTTAATGTATTTCAGTTTGGAACTTATGTATGAAATCTAGGGGAAATCGAACCCGGTTGAATTTTATGAGAAATCTCCGTTTTGTAATAATTGTTTAAATGTTTCGTTTAATAGTATGGGATATTAAGCAGGTTGTGATATGTTAAATGATTGTTATGGAAAATCTCGTGAAATCAATCTGGTCACCTAGTGCCACTAACCCCGATGTTTCCGCCATCGGTTGGGATGTGACACTTTTGTGGAATATCTTCGCAAACGTAGTTCATACTTGACCCATTCTACGCTTTAAACACTATTTGGGTTGCAACATGTATCCGTATAAAAATCACAATCACACATACAATCAATTTTATGCAAACACTAAATTCTTAAACATGCGTACTTGTTATGCTACTTGTTTATACATACTAGAAAAATCTTACGCATGCTATATATCATTAACTTAAAAAAACCTCTCTTAACATGTATTAGCACACCGCCCAATTTGTTGGGTCATTGTTAAGTATTTAATCTTTACGGTCTTATTTACTTCGGTGATTATATGACTTAGTATACAATTAACATGTGAATTTGAGATTTTATTCATACTTATGCTATGTAGACAAACAAGTGTGCTCAGTTGCTCACCGACATAATTTGTGTTGACGGGTATCTTATTCATATATGATTTCGCAAGAAAAGACTTACGGTGGATTTAGATACCCGCCTAGTTTTAATTTATGCATTTTAACATTGTTAGTATTGAAATTCCAATTGTCGTACTTTCCATTTTCATGAACAATGTAATGCTTGATTAAGTAAATGAAATAAAATTTTGAATTTTAGTTTATTGTCACAAATTTAGTGTTATATTGTCTTTGAGCATCTATTACGTCTCGTCTTAATGTTTCCGCCATCAGTTTGGGAGTGACACCTCAAGAACGCAAATTGTTGTTTACTCTAAATAAATTAAGACAATAAGTTGAATATATATACATTGTTGGAACCTTTAGGGAATGAATTAACTACTTAGAACTTTTGACCGCTTTTAAAAACTTTTATTTGTTAGATGAATAATTCTTATAAAGTTCAAAATACGAACAATAATAAGAATTTAGAGTTAGAGATATATCAGATCATGAACACAGACTAGTTTGTGTGTATGTCAATAAACTCATATCTTAAATCCACATTTTCACTTTGTCTTTACTAATCTTTTCTCTAAAAAGATAGACATCACCATGAACAAAGCATCTTATTAATTGGGTAGCGATTACCACTTGAACTTCTCACTAACTATGTAATAGCCCAAATAAACCGTGTCAAGATATTGTTCACTTTGCCCCCTGATGGGTTGCCCATCCAGGAACTCACAATTTTGTTTTCACCCGACGAGTTGCTCGCCCAAGCAAAACGGATCTTGGTAGAGAAGGTTTCCAACCCCTTATAAGAAAAAGCTTCATTATCCTTTCTCAACCGATGTGGGACTTACATCTCCACCCCCCTTGGGAGCCTAGCGTCCTCGCTGACACACCAGCCCGGCCCCTGGCTTTGATACCATTTGTAACAGCCCAAGTAAACCGTACCAAGAAATTGTCTTAGATTCATATAAGTATCTAGTCAAATCTTACATGTAAAAACCCTAGCTTATAGTACAACCTCCAAACCCATTGATAACTCATTGTGTAAACCCCGAATTAGGATTCACATCTAAGCATAGACACGCCATGTAATTATTTGGTCAATATCATGTTATTTTTGATTAATTGACGGTGGTTGTGAGAGGTGCATTTGGCAATGAAGGCAAAGGTGAAGGTTGAGGAATGGAGCGAAATGGGGCTAAAGTGATGGAGGAGGGTAGTGAATACGACTACAACAACTTGAACTTTGCCAATTTATGTGTGTTCTTGTGTGACAAAGATGGTACCATAGGTAATTAAGAAGGGATGGTAGTTAAAAATGATAGTTAGTAGAACAGCAGTGGTTTACACTAAATCTGTTTCAGGCTTATCGTTCTAAAATTAATACAATAATCAAGTCTTATCGTTCTAAAGCGGTTCCTACCGGTTCAAATTATTTCGACTCAAACTGGTTTGAATCTGAACCGGCTTGGGCTAAATTCGGTTTTGACTTTGTTGACCAAATCCAATCAGCTTTAATAAAAAAAGTTTATGCACATACATGTATATATATATATATATATATACATACACACACAAGTCTCCAAAGAGATGTTCATAGTCCCTTAAACTCATCAAGATTGAGAACACCAATAGAACAAGACCTAAGGCCAAATATATTGAAGCTTAGGCTAAAAAGCAAATCTATCCCAAATTTTAAAATCGTTGTGTTCTTAATTACTTTATTGGGAGTTTGGAATTATTACTACTAAGATGGTTACTTACTTTCCATTCATATATGAAGCACATTTGTATCGATTTTCCATCGGCAACATCAACATGCTTAAAAGACAAGCTGTTGGTTTCATGTAGAAAGATTTGTATGATTTCAAGAATCAAATGATACCTCTTTATGCGACCATAACATTTACTTAAAATTGTTTTTTGTTACTGGGTATCAATAGTTATAATTTATTTTATTTGAGTAATGACTAATGGGAGAAGTATCTAACATGAAGAAAGATCCAAAGTAGATGTTATCGCCATCTATATTTGGAAAGAATTAATTCATGTTTATGGCAATAACATGTTTGATCGGGTTTTGTTTTTTATCTCATTATAAATGTATGTTAATTGAATGAAATTGAAAATATAATTAAGTATGAACATGGATGTATATGTTGTTGAAAATTAATTAGTGACCATATTCATAGTTTGTATATGATAACACAGATGACGATATTTACATATTTGGATGTGCCCTATCGGTTGAAACTAGCCATTAAATCAAGGGTATCCCAAAAAACCGAAAAAATAGTAATAAAAAATACACTACGATACGCACTTGAGCCGTCAGTGACGGAACCAGAACATTTGGGGGGTGGGGGGGTCATGCTATTTTATACATTAGCGATTATCATCGATTGTTTTCTTCGCTAACAATTTTATTTTTTTAATAATTCAACTTTTTGGACTTGTTTTAGTAAAAAAATTGTTGATATTTCATGGATTTTGTAAAAAATCGTGATATTCTAGATTTTGTAAATTTTTGTTGATATTCATGTTGATTTTTTTTAATTTATATACTACACATGTTTGTGAAATAATATAATAATATAATAGTTCGTAACTAAATAATATAATTAAAAACAATACTCACCATAAATTAACAACTAATTAAAAATCAAATATAATGTGAATTAGTCTTGTGCATTGACTATTGGGTATTTGGGTGATTCTTTCAAGACAATAATGCTTCTCTTTCCATTGTACTCTCAAATTTTATTAATTTTTAATTTTAATGTTCTTTCTTCCTCAGCCTTGCTTCACAAGAACCAGAGCTCGCCGGAAATCGTTAAAATTATACGCTTCATTTTTCGCTTTCGTTTTTCCCACATTTCAGAGACAAGTAGAAGGGTCAAAATGTAAAGAACTTTCTCTTTTCAGTACCACTGATAAACACCAAACTTCGTCGACCGGAGGGTCTTCTGCCGATGTGAGCTGTAGCCCGTGCTACGGCTACTAAAGCGTTGGGTCCGCCCCTGTGCCCTATGTACCACATTACATATAAATATACATGCATAGAAGATAGTATTATAGTGACGATATCATAAATGTTATAACAGAATACTTTTATATTCATTACAAATGTTTATAGTTAATAATTTTAGGGTCAAAATATAAGATAATAGAAGAATTTATCCATAGGATTGCCAATGAACCCTCCTCTAGTTCGGTCCATAAGTTGTTACATCCTCACAAGTTCGTATATTTCGAGGCTAGTATTTTGAGTACCGCATACAAAATAAAAATAGATACAAAAACATACTATTCTCACTAAAAACAAAACAGAAAATTAATTTTTTTATGAAAATAATAAGAGATTAAGAGTGATGTCAAGACAAAAAAGCATGTTAGGTTAGGTTTAAGCAAGTACTTATCTACACCAAACCTAAAGCAAAATAAAGGACAAGAAAGAACAAAATTGCATCAAGAAGAACATGATCTTTGGATTGGTTTAGACCAAAACCCTAATAAATCTAGTTTTAAAATGACTAAATCCTAACATGGGTCTCCTTAATTTTAATCGAGTTTTTGTTCTTAACCACTCATAATCCTTGGGTCTTGAAGATTTTGATAACGATGTTCTCAATTAAGAACCACTAATCTGTCTTCTTTTGTAGTCATTAGTGGACGCTTCCATGGCCATATGGATGCATGACCTTTCGGGCAAGGCTAGGCGAGTTTAGATTAGTGTTGGTTTAAAGATTAAACGTCTATATTTTAAAATGGAAAAGAAACATACGTAAGCCACTTTTAGGTCTTACTTACAAGAAGACTAGCATTTTGGTTCTTGATTAGACTCTTTGAGTAAACATAAACTTGAGGTTAAAATGTGACGTTTTATCAATGGTGAATCATAGGAAAGATCTTAACCACATAACTCAAACTATTTGGTGATTCGATTCCATACGTTTTTTTCATCATACATTCATCATTAGTGGTGATTATTTTAACATGTTTTATCCGAAATTTGAGATCTCAAAGCACAAAATCAAAGATGATATGGAGAAATGTCCAAATAGGCCAAGAACACACGATCTTGATGAGTAGATCATGACATCACGCCCATTAGAATCTGAAAAGCATGTAATACAGTTACGAGTTATAACAAAGATTGGTCAATAGCGGGTATATAATAAGAGTTAGGTTATTTTGGAAACATTTTTTATGTTGTCGTGACACTAGATTAGAGCATGTTAGGACAAATAGTCGAACTTTAAAAAAGTAGGGGTCCAAGGCTCTAGGACACAAGGCACATGTCCATTCACTAAAAGGCTTGCTTAAGTGTGAATTAAGTCACTTAATAAAATGATTAGTACTTTTGTCAAAGACTAAAAGAAATATTGATATGAGTCATCATTGAGTTGTAAACTAGTTAAAAGTGCATATAGCCCTTTTGAGTAAGCTTTGCATTGTTTTGTTTGGTTTCTTGCTAAACAAGATAAAGTTCACTAAGTGACAATAGCTTATGGCCAATCACATCACCATGTTAAGTTGTTAACCAAGGGTTGTCTTTATTTTTAGTGTTATTGCATATTATATATACATTGAACTAATCAGTTTTGAAATAGTATGTTTTTTAAAAATAAGAATAAATACTTCAAGTGAAACTTTTGGTTTATGAGTTGTTGAATTTGGTATATGAGTTGTTAGAAATTTAGTGTGGTAGATTGTTTGGTTTTAAAAGAAAGATGATCTATACACCGTCAAAATCGTTGTGTGCACTATATATCTGCCACTAGTCGGGTTCAATGAGGACTTCACATTAAAACATAAATTAAAACTTGAGTTAATTACGTTTTTCGTCCCTGTGGTTTATCAAAAATCAATATTTCAGTCCACTAGTTTAAAAATTGTCATTTCAGTCCCTGTGGTTTCACTTTCATAACTATTTCAATCCACCTTCGTTAATTCCATCCAATTATTCTGACACTATATTGCAAGCTAATGGACTGAAATAGTGATTTTTGACAAACCAATGGATTGAAATAGTTACGAAAGTGAAACCACAGGGACTAAAATGACAATTTTTAAACTAATTGACTAAAATAGTGATTTTTGACAAACCACATGGACGAAAAATGTAATTAACTCATAAAACTTCTATCGATCATTCCTTTAGTTGGTAAAATTTACATGTGATAAACAAATGTTGGACTTGAACTCATAACCTCTTTTTTTTGACGTGGACGAAACTTTTGATCATATAAGCAAGTCGAGATTAATTTTTTTTTAAACTCAGTAGCTTAAATGTAATATTTAGAAAAACTCATTAATAATTACATCGAGATTAATTGTGTTTTGTCTTGTATATTCACAATGTAATCCCCTTCCTTATCTGTATAATTTAACTTAACACATTTATCCCTAAAATTTGTTTGATTTTTTTTTAAAAACACACACATCTAATTCCCCATATATATTCATAATCAACTAGGGCTAGAATCGCATGTATTATACGGGCTGAATAATGTAATGTTATATACTTAGTAATAAAAAATATGTCTTTAGAAAAACCCTTATATTGTAAGAGTTGAATGAACTCATGTATTACACGGGTTGAATAAAATAGATTGTAATATGTTAAGACATACGCTAGTGAACTTTGAAGTGATGGTTATAACTCTGTTAAGTTCATTTTTTAAATTATTTTTTTCAACTGTGTATTTTTTTATGTATTTGATGAATATTAATTCAATTAAAGTACCCGGTACTTTAAATATCCTTTTAGCATACTTAAGTTAACTTAAATTACATTTTAAATATATAAGTACATATAAAAATTTAGAACTGTATTTAAAAATAAATTATGTTAACAGTTACTATTTAACTAGGATTTTCTGACCGTGCGTTGCGGTGGAAATCCATATGCGAAACAAACAATAAAGATCATTTTATAAGCGATTATATTATATTGTTATATATATGTGTATATACACACATATATTATAAACCAACTTGTTCTAATTAACAATGACACGGTCAGTTTCAGATAACATAAGAAAATACAAAATACAAAGAGCGGAGGAAATTGTTTTAGTAGAGATACTTATTTCTTTTGTTGTAAAGATGTTACCAACAATTATTTGTATTTACTTGAAATAAATACTTATATTATTTTAATTATAAAACAATTAATATTATCATAAAAAATGCGAGTGCGAGTTTACGGGTTTGGTTCTATACGCAGATTTATACAATACCGATATTTTCCATATCACTTTTCTAGATTTTCCCTTTTATATTAAAATTCATTTTACCATTATTTAAATAAAAGAAACTAAAAAAGGTGAATTAAAAAAGTTACCTGTCATTTTCGTTCATGTGATTTATTCACTTTTGCTATTTCAGTCCAATTTTCAAAAATGCATCAGTTTCCTCCCTGACATACTGGAAACGTGCCACTTCAGTCTAAAAATTAAAACTCAGTTAAGTATAGCAGGTTTAATGAAGGGTATAATGAGTGGATTGAAATGACAAAAGCGAACAAACCACAGGGACGAAAATGACATTTAACTCTTAAAAAAAGGAAGACATATATGAGTGGACCCATTCTCCCCTTCTTTACATGACTTTTCTACCCCTATTAATAAAAAAACCAATACAAATTCCCTTTACAATACATAGTGGCACTCTTGTAATTAATATAAATAATATGCCTATTGTCGTCTCTACTGTAGCAAGAAGATGTTCTTTAACATATTATATAACAGAAGAATAGCAAGAAGATGTTCTTTAATATATTATATAACAGAAGAAAGCGGCAGAAAAACTAATTTTCTAAAGTCCTAGAAAGATGTCACGTATTCCCTAGTTTAGTTGTTTGTTAGGTAATATAGATTAAAATACATTTTTCTATTTACAACACCTCACAAAATATGAGATAGAAGATGAAGAATAAATCCCCCAAACATGTGGGTTTAGTTATTCACATTATTTAGGGTATATGAAGGACTCTAATGTATAAGTAATACTTAACAAAAATTCACATTTTCCATATAATTTGGATGTGTGAAGGGGACAGGGACTATTGTGAGTCCTTCACAATCTAAAAGGGGTTCCTACATTAGTCTCCAGGGTGGCAGGTGTCCTCTTGAATTTTTTTAGTGTTACATGTTGTCGAAATTATGATCGCACCCTCTAAAAATTTTTAATCGCACCTCTAAGAAAATATATATTATAAATTTATAAAAAGAATCTTTTAAATAAATAATACAAACACTAGTTAATTTATATAAATTATAGTTAAAGAGTTAAGAGCCCATTACAATTTACAAAATACTCAATTTTCACTGTCAAGCCCATTAGAATCAAGATTGAAAAGTGAAAATAAAACATAGTTTGAATCTTTGTTTGTTTATCTGGATTAGCCCTCCAAACAAACATAAATACACAATGAATAGAGCCTACACTCCTTACAAAAATATTATGGATATTTAAGGGCTAGATGTGAAGCGCATTTTTTCGGATTTCAAAAGGTAAGGATAAGAAATGGTTAGTGGGTAAGTTTAAGGATTCATATTTCATTTAATCATGAGGTAAACATTACTTTAACCAATGTGATGAAAGATAGGTCTCATAAGAAGTCTCATTTAATGCGTGTGACAGTTTTCCAATTTTTTTTAAAATTTTATTCATATATAGTTACAAGTATATATAAATATAAAGACATACATTTTGTTAAAATATTCATGCATTTGCAAATAATGGTCTATATGATGTGATCAAACAATTAACTACGATATCTACACCATTGTTCACAACGGGACTAGAATCCTCGTCCATTTTGGAAGGAATATATTTATTATGGGCGTCAATTCTTGACACGGTCCGAAAAAAATAAGTTTTGGATCAGTTAACATGGCTTGTTTTAAAAACGAGTCGTGTTCTGGTTGACCCGTTTTAAAAACAAGTGAGGTTTGGGTTGATCTGTTTAACTCGACCCGATCCGACCTAAAAAAAATCTTGAGTCCATCACGGAATCTAGGATTGTGTAAAACTGAATTAACTGACCCATAACTGAATTAACCGATATAACACCAAAAAAACCGATACAAATAAAAACCATTGGGTCAATTAATTGTTTTTCTCAAAACTGAAAGTAGTAAGTCGGTTATGATTTTCAATATTTCCATACCTCCTATACGCAAACCAACCCAACTTTTTTTAATACACTGACACGGTACTATACTTAAAGGACAATAGATTGACTATTGCTATTCAGAAAATGATATAATCTATAAAATCGTAGGTTTATATTATATATATATATATATATATATATATAGGATTAGGATCAAAGGAAAACCCTTACGAGTTGTGAGAACTTATATATGATTAGGATCAAAGAAAAATCCTTACGAGTTGTGAGAACTTAGAGAACTCGGCTTTCTCGTGCGATTTTTGACCCCATTTTTTTCGCACCCCTATATTAAAATGTTAGAAAAAACTGCCGTAGAAAAATAAAAAAAAATCCGTAGTGGTGTTTTTCGGCCCTTTATAGCGACTGTAAAAAGGTGATGACATAAGCATGACATCACCTTTTACAGCATTTACAGTTTCCGTAAATGAAAAAACAAAATTTTGGAAAAGTTGATTTTTTTAGGATTTTTTGTAAAAATATTTTGAAAAAACCTTTCGTAAGCCGAGTTCTCTAAGTTCTCACAACTCGTATGAGTTTTCATTTTACCCTAACCCTATATATATATATATATATATATATATATATATATATATATATATATATAAATTTTATGTAATATAATAATAGACATAAATGTGTATTAACCGTTTATTGAATTTAGTATATTTCAAGCTCAGAACTTGTTCACGGATAACCAACCCATACTCGCCCACTATAATCATTAAAACCGTTTAACCGAAATCGTCATAACTAATCGGTTATGGTTATGATTATCTATTAATCGACATCTCGGTTACGGTTATGGTTTTAGGTCAAAACCGACCCAAACCAACCCATGCACACTCCTAACTGAATCTACATGTAGACAAAATAAACAAAAGATACCAACCCTATGACCATTCACATCGGTGACCGAATCACCGGTCAGTCGTCAAAATTAATTTTAAGAAAATGGTAAATAGTTGAAATATACACAACCGGTCGGCACTACAACCTAAGACCGCGGAGTTGGGGGGCTGATGGTCTTAAATTATACACATATTTCGTATCAAATTCCCTACATGTTGATTGGTTTGTATGAGGTTTTCCCGCAATACTTATTTGGTTAGATTGTGAAATTGCAGGAATTGGTGAAGAACCTGCCGATTATGCAATGAAAACGAAAGAAAGCGGAGCAACAAAGAGAGCACGGAAAGACGTGTCGGGAAACAAGAAGTAAAAATTAAAAGTTTGCTGCCCAGGATACCTTACGGATCGTAAGGGTTTGATCCTTGCGGTCCGTAAGAGGAGAAAAGCGCGTGGAATTATGTTAGCCTTACGGACCGTAAGCCGTAAGGCCATACGGTCCGTAAGAGGGTCGATTTACGCAAAAACCTTATAAATGTCACACCCCAACCGATGGCGCAATCATCGGGGCGCGGCACTAGGCGAATCAGATTGCTCAAGAGAATCCATAACAACTATTTAAATGACAATATTTAAAAGTCTAATTTCCCATACAATCAAATAATATTTCATAACAATCATCACGAATTACATATCTCTTAAACAATCAAAATTTGATAACCTAAAATTTTATTACGAGTTTATAAGGATAAAGCCCTAAATCCATTGCTGCATAGAACCATCAACCTGTCACATACGTTAAAATAAAAGTCAATACAATAAGTAAAGGTGAGTACACAGGTTTAATAGCATAATATTGGCGATAAAGCGTTTACGCATAACCAACATGTGACACGTAGAGAGCGAATCAAAGTAAGCTAACAATAATGATACAAGCTAACCAACACGACTGCGATGTGGAGTATGCGCGATACGTATTCACAACAGCGAACACGCACGTAAAGTTAATATGCGAGCCTTAACAACCCCTGAACCAATCGGGTGCTGAGTCCAAACTATTGTACTATCGTTGCTAAGGGTGGTCTGCAAGTCCTCATTATTTACATATAGCAAACAAACATTCAGCGATTCACGTATAACATGCGAGAGCGGTTGGCGTTAAAAGTGTTTAGCGTGTTTTGATATAGAGTACGTATGTAACACCCAAAAGTGCGTTTAAACGAAATAGGGTTCAAGTATACTCACAGTTAGTTCTTAGCAAGTAAACACAATTTGCTATGGATTGAAGGGAGCGCTGGAACAACCTGTAAGCGAGAAAAGAAGTGCATCAGTCTTCCGAAGTGCTGAAACGGTCGAAACGTGGGCCGGTGGGGGTAACAGACAACTTCGTGCGAACTTGTGCTAGTTCGCACGAAGTGGAACTTCGTGCGAAGTAGCACCAAGTTCTTCTCCCAGGTGCACTTCGTGCGAACTAGGTGCCTAGTTCGTGCGAAGTTGCCCCTTTTGGTGCGAAGTTGGGCTGTTTCGATGTCAAAATCGTGTGTTTTCGCGTCGTATCTTTAGGAAATCGAGTGTCCATCCTTCCGACCTTGAGCTACTGAGCAAAACAAAGCTGGAAAGGTCTTTTCGAGCAGTAAGTTACTTAAGAGAACTCATACTGGATCATGCGAACTAGGTCTAATTCGTATGGAATAGTACAGTTCGCATAGGTAACTGTTTTTGCGTCTTCGTGCTTCCGGATTTGAGTTTTCGCTTGAAACAGACATGATTTCAAATCCATTTCAAGTATGTTTTTGACCATGCTTCGTTCCACTACGCAGTGAATGAAACACACGTTGGTTTGTCCGTTTTGGTGTAAAAATCAATGTTTTAAACAGTTTTTCTCAGATCTAACACTTGGTGAGTCGAAACCATCAAGATTCCTAGCTTGGGAAGCCAAGGCTAAGCCCAAGAAACTCATTTAAGTGTAGATCTAAGTTTGAAACAAGAAGTTTCATGGAAAAAGATGAAGATTTTCGTAAAAGAAGAAGTTCTAATGAAATCGAAGGTAGCCTTGTGCAAAATCGTAGTGGAAAACGTTGTGGTTTGCATAAAACGAGTTGTTTCTTACTTGGAAATCAGAGAAATGCGGGTTGGAGAGTTCTGGTGCGAAGTGACAGCAAGAGGTGAGTGAGTGGTATTTATAGGTGAGGGAGAAATGGATGGCAGGAGATGCAAGTTCGCACGAAGTGGGCACCACTTCGCACGAACTTGGCAATTCATATCTTTGGTCAAGTTCGTGCGAAGGAGTAGCCTACTTCGTGCGAACTTGCCCTTTTCGCTAGGAAAAGTTCCAAATTTCGTTCGTTGGCTTATTGTTCGGCGTTTTATTCGTATTAGACAGTTATGTTAAGCATCTTGGCGAGGTGTTAAGCGTTGCGTTAATAAAATAATGCGATTGAGCGATTTGTGTGAGCGAGAGCGTTGTGATAGCGAGTTCAACCATAAAACATGAAGCACACATAACACATAAGTAATATAAAGTAACATAAATAATTGCAGTTTGAGTTTGCGTTGAGAGTTGCGAATATTAAGCGATTTAAATGCGATAAATAGCGATATAAAATGTGTTTTAAAATAGTTTAACCATTATAATAAATCTCAGAGTACAAAATGAGTTCGAAACATAAATAAATGGAAATAACGGGATTCGGATAACAATCCGAAAGATCGGGTTGTTAAAATAAAAACAATGCATCCGATTAGGGTTGGGTGATTTAGCATAGTAGGCGACATTGGAGCATTGTGGGACGAACTTGGAGCATTTTGAAGCTGTCTTGAAGCCTTGGAAGCTTTCGGTTTGAGTTTGAAGCATTGTGGGTTCGTTAAACATTCGTTTTTCGCATTCTTTTCAACTTGAATCATGTTTTCCATTGTTTTCAGACTTTATTCAGTTGTGTTGATGAATATTATGAGTAGCTAAACATTTGAAACTACTCAGGTTGAGATGAACTAGTGATCTTTGTGTTGTTTTGACTTGATTGTGGCTATTTTATGCGATTTACATAATTTGATCTTGACATTGTTATTGATATTGCATGTTTTGGTATTGTGATTGATTATTGATTGATAAATTCAGCGGTTTAGGCACGTAGAAATATAACCTAGACTTAGGGTTTAATTTGAATCGGTTAATCTTAGGGTTGTCGGGTTTGAATATTGAGTTTAGAAATAAACCAAGTTAATCAATTGTTAAAATCAATAACTAAAACTTGCATCCTCATCTAGTGACTCGAAAGACGATTTAGGTGTGCTAGGTTATTAGCTAATCGTTGTTGGTAGATTTGGTGACCGATAGCTCGGGCTCGTTTATTTCATCGCGTTTAGGGTTTCCTAGGATTTCAATTATCAAGGTTAGGTTTGCTTCGCGAATATAGGGTTTTGGGGTTATTTAGCTTTCATTATTTAATATTCGTGGGATTTGGTATCGATAGGTCGAGCCGGTTTGTTCTAGCACTTCGTATTTTGTCCATATCTTTCGATTGATCATCTCTAGCGGGAGGTTATTCGGGTAGATTAGGATATTTAGCCATTGTCATAGTCAGAATAGCGTTGCATGATTCTAGGGATTCGACACCTAGGTAGTCTTTTCTCATTATATTTGATTCACACTTCGTTCCTGAGTTCGTGTTTGTCTTATCTCGCTTGTCATTTTCTTAACTAATTAGGATATTAGATAATCATCAAAATCAACTTAAAATTGACTTTGTATTCGATAGAGGTTCAATATCTAAAGTTTGCATATTGTGTCCACGGATTGATACTCGGTCTTGCTATCTACACTACACCGCGACCGGTGCACTTGCCGATTGTGTGGTTTAGGTTGTGATTCCTTTTTAAAACTTGCCTGATTTTTACTATATACATTTCACACATCAAGTTTTTGGCGCCGTTGCAGGGGACACTAGCACTTTAGAGAACGATCTGAGTCGTCAATTTAGTTGTTTACTTTCTTTCTTAGATTGTCATTGCATTTAGGTGCTTTTTGCTTGCAATTTGTGCCTTTAGGTTTAAATCTGCTTTAGCATTTAGATTAGTATTCTTATCATTGTATGCGCCATACTCGTTCACAGGGGCCACCTTCATTTGCTGTTTCGTCTGAGCCCGAGCGAGATTTCCACGAGCGTCTTCGCACCATCCGAGCTAGTCAGGTACACATTCCATCTTCTGATTTTACCATGAGTGACGCTGATGCCCCAGCTAGTAGAGTCGTCGCTGACTACGACAGGCCGAACGCGGCCAATGCTTGATCCGGCATTACCCGACCCGCTATCGGTGTTAATAGCTGGCAGTTTCCGCCCCAGATCATCACGATGGTTACGAACACCATCCAGTTCCATAGGTTACCTTCTGAGGACCCAAATGTTCATCTTTCTCGTTTCTCTACTATCTGCGACACGTTTCAGATGCAAGGCGTTAACGAGGACGCCTGCAAGTTGCGTCTATTCCCATTCTCACTCGCCGACCGAGCCTATGCTTGGTTGGAATCTCTTCCTGCGGGATCCATCACTACTTGGGCCATAATGCGAGACAAGTTCTAGCAAAGTATTTTCCTCCGGCCAAAACAGCTCCAGGAGTTTCGTCAAAAGGAGGGAGAGTCTTTCTACGAGACATGGGAGCGTTTCAAGGAGTTGTTAGTTAAGTGTCCTCATCACAGGTTCGAGGATTGGGCGTTAGTTGAGAAGTTTTATCATGGAGTGATGCCCACCACGAGGAATATGTTGAATACGACTGCTGGTGGCAATCTGATGACCGCCAAAACACCATAGGAATGCACTGATATGTTTGAGGACATCGCGATGAGCAGCTATGAGTTTCCTGAGTCTAGAGATTCGTCTACTACATAGAGAGGCGTGCATAAAGTGGATTCTACTACTGTCATGCAAGCTCAAATTGACGCCTTGACGAAGCAGGTAAAGGAGATGCAGTCCAAGAAGGAGCAGGTGTGCAAGATATGCACTGGGAGGCATGACAGGACTGCGTGTCCTATTGCCCCTGAGGAGTCACCAGAGCAGGTAGAATTGGAAGAACCACCCGAACTTCAGTTGGAAGAACAGCAACTCACCGAGGTTTCAGCCGGTCAGAGTTTGTTTAAAGACGCAGGAGCAGGATCGAGTTCGGGTGCGAATAACCTGACGCTGGAGGAGATGATGAGGCAGAACCAGGAGACGTTAGCTAAGCAGTTGCATGCACAGTTCATTACGCGTGAGGACACTCGACATTAGGAGACACGGTCGAGATTCATGGAGCACGAGACCTTCATTAAGAGTCAGAGCATAGCACTGCAGAATCTGGAGAGAACAGTGGGTTCGCTAGCCGATCAGTTGAACCAGAGACCTCGGGGTAGTCTTCCCAGTAGCACCGTAGGAAACCCGAACGCCAGTGCAAAGGTTGTTATGACGAGGATGCGGGATTCTATTGGCCATTATGGTGCGGCTTACACCGCCAAACGCGTGTTTGATACGGGATTCTATTTTTTCAACCATATTAGAGATGCACATGAGTTTGTGCGGAGTTGTGATGCCTGTCAGAGGACAGGAAATATCTCATACTGGAATGAGATGCCCCGGAACCCTATTCAGGTGAATTTTTTGATATTTGGGGCATTGATTTCATGGGTCCGTTCCTGTAACACTACGTGTTTTTATGTCCAATTATATTACGACACATATCCCGGTAATCCTCGTATGACGTATGGTAAAACATGAGGGACCAATGTTGTTGAAACACTAAATTATATCCACTTATAATGAGGAATGAAGTTGAGGGACACTTACTCTTTTTTCGTCCCTGAAAAACTCTGCAATGGAATCAGAACTAGGACCACTGGTTTCAAAAGACTTAGATTTTTTTATTTAAAAGACTCAAAACGTTTAACCACGATTACCGGTATAATTTCCCGCTTAAACCCAACCACCAACTCATCAAGCCCCTATCATGTAATTATTAAGTTCAAGTGAAAAATGTCACACCCCGACCCGCAGCGGAAAAGGTGATCGGGGCATGATTGGGTTATCATCAAAGCTCATGACATTTATTATACGTTTCATATTCATTAATACACTTTAATGGAGAATTACAATCAATATTACAACATGTCCTAAATATCAATCTAGGCTTCATTGTTTTCTTCTAATGCATTTCCTATGTTTTCCTTGCTTCATCCTGTTCACCTGTATCATGTGTAAAAGGGTTTTTGGATCAACAAAAAGTTGGCGAGTGAATCCTATGGAAAACATTTGAACAAGTTTATTTAATTGATTATGAAATAAAGTGCACAACCACACATGAGTAAAAATAGATGTAAACTTATTCATAAATCAATTTAATATTAAACAATACACACATGAACAATAATGGATCGTTTAGAGGCACGCGTTGCTCAACTCGTCTCTCACGAGGAACTGATGGGCCTAATGAATGAATTGCATAACCATGATAATATGAAAGACATAACTACCAACAATATAAACTCAATAATACACACATGAACAATAATGGATTGGTTTTGAGGCACGCGTTGCTCAACTCGTCTCCCACGAGGAACTAATGGGCTTAATGAATGAATTTCATATAAGTTGACAAAATGAAATACATAATCACAACAACATAAACAATCTAAGTCTAGATCACGATATGGTATGGCACAAGTTTAAATAAACGAGTTAATTATTTTGTGACACATGACACACACCCAAAACGTGTAATTAAAAAGGGGGAGTTGTAAGATTCACTCACAGTGGGTGCGTTCGGTTGATGATGTTGAATGCACGCGAAGTGGTTTTAACCACGAGTGAAATTAACCTAGATAAATAGCATTATGGTTCGGTAAGTAAACGGATTTTATTAATCCATTTTAGTAGGATTGTTGGGTGTATTTTTGTGAGTTTAAGGCTATTTTCTAACCTTAAAAATGTTATTTTTAAGTATTTTTAATTGATTTTTAATTAAAATAAATAAATAAAAATAATAAAAAAATTGACTTTTTTGACCGTTGACCGTTGACAGTTGACGTTGACCAGTTCGTATGCGTGTATGTGTGCGCTGAGTGAGGCTCGAACCCGAGACCTCCCGTACGCGTGCACGCAGCTCTACCAACTGAGCTACGTGTCTAACCCGAAATATTTCTGTTTTTAATTATATTTATATATTAATTAGATTAATCCGAAAATCAAATTATTTCTAAAAATATTTTAAATCAGTGACTCGGTGCGCTCCACAGGTCTCGAACCCGGGACCTGTGGGTTGAGTTAACACACAGTCCACCGCTGGACTGTGTGTTTAACTTGTTATATAAACCGATTTTTATTATACTTAAATACAAACTAAGTATTTTCATTTCTGACTTATTTAAAAAGTTAGATAATTGTCCGAGTCGGTGCAGTAGACCGGACTCGAACTCGTGACGTGTGTTTAAACGTTCACACAGTCCACCACTGGACTGTGTGTCTAACTTGGTTATTATTCCGGTTATTAATAAACTTAACATGTAACAGCGGTGACTCCGGTTCGGTTAACAAAAAAGGACATTTTTATTAAGGCAAGCATGCGTGGGACAAGATTCGAACTCGAGACGTTTACGTGTTTAATGTGCACACAGTCCAATGCTGGACTGTGTGTCTAACCCGAGTTATAACTTGATTTAAATTAAACTTATAGACAACGGACACTTCGTCTTCTTCGTTAGATTTTAACCAGAATCGGAAGTCCGACTGGTTCGATGTTTTAATCGTGTTCTTTAGTGTTTTGAGGTTAATTACAGATGAGATATGTAAAAAGAATGAAAGATTTAAGCGTAAGGTATACCGACTGGACTCCTCTGTTTCTCCGGCAGAACTCCGGCGACAGCAAAAGATTCCGGCGTCGTGTGTCTTGCAGCAGAGAGTCTTCAGAAAGCTTGAAAAGGATGTGGGTGACTTCGGTATAAGCTCAGGGGGTTCAGTAAGGCTCAGAAGTGAAAGGTTCGGTTCTCCGGCGATGTGCAGAAGTTTTCCGGCGAGTGAAATTACGTCGAGTAAAGGTGCGGTTTTGAGCGAAAAAGCTTGCAGAGGTTTGAGGGGGTATTTATAAGGCAAGTTATAGATGAATTTGGTCCAATTTCCGACTTGATTCAAAGTCGTTACGTTTTCCGGCGGTTATAGCTTGTGTCGCGGACTCAGGCGTCGGTTATAACCGATGTGGGCTTAAATGTTTACGTTAAGACTTGAAGAAACCGTCCAATCTCGCGAGATCGCCGGGATTTCCGACGACTGAAATTTGGGCGCCGGTTTTGAATTCGAGAATTATAATATGTATTAATTGTTTCCATTAATTAACAAAGAATACAAGTGGCGCAGTGGTTGAGTGTATGTGTGTTAAGTCGTTGACCCGGCTGACTGACCCGGGTTCAAAACCCGGCAGTGCCATATTATTTTTATTTTCTTATTTTTAACAGTTTTTCAAAAACAAATTATATATTCCAATATAATAATTATTTATGTATCGTTTAAAATTAATTTGGGCGTTAAATACGCCACGAAATTTTAAACTGATTGTTCGGTTAATAAACGGAGCGGGTTTAGTAAAATCCGTTTTTGACGGATGTTATAGTATCCCCTGCTTTTTAGAAATTTCGTCCCGAAATTTAAGTAGTGTCATATTTGACTAAAAGAATGATGGTGTTTAGTTTGACAGTTACATACTTAGAAGAAAAGTAAGAGTTTAAATTTTTGTTTGAGCCGGTAACGTCCCTTGTAAGGGTTAAGTACCCTATTACAGGAATCGTTTTTTGTTGCCTACTGTAAAAGTATTGATAAGCAGAATTGATTCGCTAAATATGATATCATGCATAAGAGTTTGGATATGTTTGGAAGGATATGGTTATATCCTAAGGCAAAACTTCTAATACTACAACCTACATGGAACTTCTCATAACCATCTAACAATACCTCTGATCCTTTGACAAGAATACTTATATATAGGAAGTACCAGCGGCGTATCCACCATATTCTTGTCAAATTTTCATTGGTTTTATCAGTAAGTTATGATTGGTTCTATGACTATAGAACATAAATAAACACAACAGCTAATATTTGAATCCACATTCTGATAGCATATATGTTTGAATGGTGACAGTTCCTCTCTCGTTTGTTATGATGGAGAGGTTAGTTTATGTAGAAATGGAACACAATCCAATTTCTTTAAATAGCGAGATGATATAAATGTAACACAAATTTTAACCCAGGGCAATACTAAATCCTACATGGAACTTCTCATAACCGCCTGATAATGCCTCTGATCCTTTGGCAAGAATACTTATATATAGGAAGTACCAGCGGCGTATCCACCATATTCTTGCCAAATTTCCATTGGTTTTATCCACAAGTTATGATTAGTTACCAAGAAACTACTAAATCCTACATAGAATTTCTCATAACCGTCTGACAATGCCTCTGATCCTTTGACAAGAATACTTATATATAGGAAGTACCAGCGGCGTATCCACCATATTCTCGTCAAATTTTCATTGGTTTTATCAGTGAATTATGATTAGTCCTATGTGACTCTACAACCAATACAACAAAATACTGAAAATGAAAAAATGTCTGTGCGATCAAGGCTCAATCAAACGGAGCCGATCGTATTGCATGTACTGAAAATGAAAATGTCTGTGCGATCAAGGCTCAATCAAGTGGAGCCGATCGTATTGCATGTACTGAAAATAATAAACTTAATCTAAACAACAATCACACAAACAGCCTATACATGGAACCTCTCATAACCGCCTGATAATGCCTCCGATCATTTGACAAGAATACTTATATATAGGAAGTACCAGCGGCGTATCCACCATATTCTTGTCAAATTTTCATTGACTTTATCCACAAGTTATGATTAGTTCTATGCGACTCTACTACAAACACAACAACCACAAAATACTGATAATGAAAATGTCTGTGCGATCAAGGCTCAATCAAACGGAGCCGATCGTATTGCATGTACTGAAAATGAAAATGTCTGTGCGATCAAGGCTCAATCAAACGGAGCCGATCGTATTGCATGTACTGAAAATAATAAACTTAATCTAAACAACAATCACACAAACAGCCTATACACGGAACCTCTCATAACCGCCTGATAATGCCTCCGATCATTTGACAAGAATACTTATATATAGGAAGTACCAGCGGCGTATCCACCATATTCTTGTCAAATTTTCATTGACTTTATCCACAAGTTATGATTAGTTCTATGTGACTCTACTACAAACACAACAACCACAAAATACTGATAATGAAAATGTATGTGCGATCAAGGCTCAATCAAACGGAGCCGATCGTATTGCATGTACTGAAAATGAAAAATGTCTGTGCGATCAAGGCTCAATCAAACGGAGCCGATCGTATGTGGGCACGCCAGGTTCAACCTCATAATGAAATGGGGAACATGCTCAACGCTCATAATGTAATGAGGAGCGGCGGCCTATGAAATTACATGTACTGAAAATAATAAACAATAATTACTCAAACAGTTTACACATGGAACCTCTCATAACCGCCAGATAATGCTTCTGATCCTTTGACAAGAATACTTATATATAGGAAGTACCAGCGGCGTATCCACCATATTCTTGTCAAAGTTTCATTGGCTTTATCCTTAAGTTATGATTGGTTCGATGTGATTCTAAAACATAAAGAAAAACATAAAACTAAACGATTTGAGTTGAATCTGGATTTTCGGTGAAGAGGACTAGTTGGGTATCTTCGTTTGGGCCGTCATTATCTTCGACAGGATTGGCGTTGATGTTGAAGACTCTTCCTCTTGCTGGTGGCCTAGCGGTTGGGTTTTCTTGGTTTACTTGGTTAACTGGGTTTGATTGGGCTTGAGCGTTTATGATGTTAACCAATCGAGGGCACGTGTTTCTAAAGTGGGTAGGGTCGCCACAATTGAAACAAGCTCGAACATGTGGGAACATGGGGTATTGGGGTTGTTGATAGGTTTGGACCATGTTTTGAGTAGGGGAAAAGATTTGGTTTTGAAAGGTGCGGCAAAACTTGCTCAAATGACCATAGCGTCCACAAGTTGCACATAGTCGACAAGGTAAGGTAAGGGGATGGTGATAAAAACAGTTGTTGCATCGAGGGTGAGGTCCAAGATATGGTTTCTTATTTGGGTAAGTTGAGTTGGGTGCCACTTGAGTGATTGGGATAGCTTGGATGGGTATGGCATGTGAAATTGGTTGATTTCGTTGGATAGTAGCGAAACGTTGCCCGTCTCTTTTTCTCTTAGAATTGGGTTGAGAAGGGGATTCGGTTTGGGTGTGGTCGGAGGTTTCAGTCGATGCTTTATCCTTCTTCTTTTCCTCCTTGAAGTCTTTGTTCCGGATTCGGTTCTCGGTGAGCTCTGTTGCTAGCTCCATTGCTGCTTCCAAAGTTGCAGGCGTGGTACTTATTACAGAGTCTTGAATCTTTGACGGAAGACCACGAATGTAGTGCTCGATCAAACGGTAGAGGGGAGTGAACATGTTGGGAACCATTTGATGTAACTCGAGGAATCTTTTGTTGTATGTGGTGTGGTCTCCTTCCTTTTGCTTCAACGAATAAAATTCATCTTCTAATTTCTTGATTTCGCTCCTTGGGCAAAATCGTTTGGTCATGATTTCCTTCAATTCGTTCCAAGTTAAGGTCATAGCATCTTCCACACCTAGTTTGGCCTTCTTTGTATTCCACCAAGTAAGTGCTATCCCATATAATCGACCGGTAGCATATCGCACTTTGCGATCATCGGGGCAATCGCAATTTTCTCCATCTCTTCAAACCAATGGAGGAGAGCAGTGACACCTTCAGTCCCTTTGTATTTCGGAGGGTCGCATGATTTGAATTGCTTGTAGGTGCATTTAGTGGTTTTTGGGGAAGAGTTGATAACGTTTTGATTTTCTTGATTGACATGATTAGCGGTAAGTGCTTGTTGGACTTGGATTACAATGTTGGGTATTACGGCAGCCATTTGTTGAGCGATTAGGGCAGCCATGCGCTCGCGGGCTTTTCCTGCTCTCATCTTCCTACGGGCGAGGTAAGAAGACATCTACAAGGAATACATGTCAAGAGTATGAGTTGGATGTTTTTGGGTTCATGGGTCGCACTAGGAATGAACATTCATAAAATAATTATAGAAAAATAAATCTACTACATCCATAGGATGTCTTGGGCTTTGCTCGCCATTAGGCCCTACATGCCGCCATACTTCACCTTCGTAATCATGTGGGCCCCCATGAATACCGGGTTTTTCATATGGTTCGCATGTGTTAGCCTGGTTGCGTACACTAAAACCCGGAGAAAATCGAGAAATATGTATACAACGTATGGTATTCGGAATGTGTCCAGGTGTAGACACGGTGACACCTCAAAGTGGGTTAGTTCGAACGACGTTTGGTGTGGCATGCTTTGGCCTAATAGGTCCTTCGTACTCTCATCGTTGGTCCCCAGGTAGGCAAACTGGTCCGTTATATTGGATTTATACGAATGCCAACCTAGACAGGACGTTCCGACTACCGGTACTTGTACCCTTCCAGTTACTACATGCCCGTCGCAGAACTTACTTTGATGAGATTTGAAAATTGCAACAAAATCTTTGAATAATGAGAGTATGAAAATGATTTGAATATATGAACATTGAAAATATGTATAATGAATGTGTATGTAAGTATGTATGTTTGACTGTAAATATAAACAAATATGAAACAAATAAATATCATAAGTTTGTATGTAACCACCTAATTAATTAAAATTTAGGCAGACTATAGTATAGGCTCTAAGGGTCTAATAACCTATCCTATATCCCTATAGTCATGGCTCTGATATCAATCTGTCACACCCCGACCCGCAGCGGAAAAGGTGATCGGGGCATGATTGGGTTATCATCAAAGCTCATGACATTTATTATACGTTTCATATTCATTAATACACTTTAATGGAGAATTACAATCAATATTACAACATGTCCTAAATATCAATCTAGGCTTCATTGTTTTCTTCTAATGCATTTCCTATGTTTTCCTTGCTTCATCCTGTTCACCTGTATCATGTGTAAAAGGGTTTTTGGATCAACAAAAAGTTGGCGAGTGAATCCTATGGAAAACATTTGAACAAGTTTATTTAATTGATTATGAAATAAAGTGCACAACCACACATGAGTAAAAATAGATGTAAACTTATTCATAAATCAATTTAATATTAAACAATACACACATGAACAATAATGGATCGTTTAGAGGCACGCGTTGCTCAACTCGTCTCTCACGAGGAACTGATGGGCCTAATGAATGAATTGCATAACCATGATAATATGAAAGACATAACTACCAACAATATAAACTCAATAATACACACATGAACAATAATGGATTGGTTTTGAGGCACGCGTTGCTCAACTCGTCTCCCACGAGGAACTAATGGGCTTAATGAATGAATTTCATATAAGTTGACAAAATGAAATACATAATCACAACAACATAAACAATCTAAGTCTAGATCACGATATGGTATGGCACAAGTTTAAATAAACGAGTTAATTATTTTGTGACACATGACACACCCCAAAACGTGTAATTAAAAAGGGGGAGTTGTAAGATTCACTCACAGTGGGTGCGTTCGGTTGATGATGTTGAATGCACGCGAAGTGGTTTTAACCACGAGTGAAATTAACCTAGATAAATAGCATTATGGTTCGGTAAGTAAACGGATTTTATTAATCCATTTTAGTAGGATTGTTGGGTGTATTTTTGTGAGTTTAAGGCTATTTTCTAACCTTAAAAATGTTATTTTTAAGTATTTTTAATTGATTTTTAATTAAAATAAATAAATAAAAATAATAAAAAAATTGACTTTTTTGACCGTTGACCGTTGACAGTTGACGTTGACCAGTTCGTATGCGTGTATGTGTGCGCTGAGTGAGGCTCGAACCCGAGACCTCCCGTACGCGTGCACGCAGCTCTACCAACTGAGCTACGTGTCTAACCCGAAATATTTCTGTTTTTAATTATATTTATATATTAATTAGATTAATCCGAAAATCAAATTATTTCTAAAAATATTTTAAATCAGTGACTCGGTGCGCTCCACAGGTCTCGAACCCGGGACCTGTGGGTTGAGTTAACACACAGTCCACCGCTGGACTGTGTGTTTAACTTGTTATATAAACCGATTTTTATTATACTTAAATACAAACTAAGTATTTTCATTTCTGACTTATTTAAAAAGTTAGATAATTGTCCGAGTCGGTGCAGTAGACCGGACTCGAACTCGTGACGTGTGTTTAAACGTTCACACAGTCCACCACTGGACTGTGTGTCTAACTTGGTTATTATTCCGGTTATTAATAAACTTAACATGTAACAGCGGTGACTCCGGTTCGGTTAACAAAAAAGGACATTTTTATTAAGGCAAGCATGCGTGGGACAAGATTCGAACTCGAGACGTTTACGTGTTTAATGTGCACACAGTCCAATGCTGGACTGTGTGTCTAACCCGAGTTATAACTTGATTTAAATTAAACTTATAGACAACGGACACTTCGTCTTCTTCGTTAGATTTTAACCAGAATCGGAAGTCCGACTGGTTCGATGTTTTAATCGTGTTCTTTAGTGTTTTGAGGTTAATTACAGATGAGATATGTAAAAAGAATGAAAGATTTAAGCGTAAGGTATACCGACTGGACTCCTCTGTTTCTCCGGCAGAACTCCGGCGACAGCAAAAGATTCCGGCGTCGTGTGTCTTGCAGCAGAGAGTCTTCAGAAAGCTTGAAAAGGATGTGGGTGACTTCGGTATAAGCTCAGGGGGTTCAGTAAGGCTCAGAAGTGAAAGGTTCGGTTCTCCGGCGATGTGCAGAAGTTTTCCGGCGAGTGAAATTACGTCGAGTAAAGGTGCGGTTTTGAGCGAAAAAGCTTGCAGAGGTTTGAGGGGGTATTTATAAGGCAAGTTATAGATGAATTTGGTCCAATTTCCGACTTGATTCAAAGTCGTTACGTTTTCCGGCGGTTATAGCTTGTGTCGCGGACTCAGGCGTCGGTTATAACCGATGTGGGCTTAAATGTTTACGTTAAGACTTGAAGAAACCGTCCAATCTCGCGAGATCGCCGGGATTTCCGACGACTGAAATTTGGGCGCCGGTTTTGAATTCGAGAATTATAATATGTATTAATTGTTTCCATTAATTAACAAAGAATACAAGTGGCGCAGTGGTTGAGTGTATGTGTGTTAAGTCGTTGACCCGGCTGACTGACCCGGGTTCAAAACCCGGCAGTGCCATATTATTTTTATTTTCTTATTTTTAACAGTTTTTCAAAAACAAATTATATATTCCAATATAATAATTATTTATGTATCGTTTAAAATTAATTTGGGCGTTAAATACGCCACGAAATTTTAAACTGATTGTTCGGTTAATAAACGGAGCGGGTTTAGTAAAATCCGTTTTTGACGGATGTTATAGTATCCCCTGCTTTTTAGAAATTTCGTCCCGAAATTTAAGTAGTGTCATATTTGACTAAAAGAATGATGGTGTTTAGTTTGACAGTTACATACTTAGAAGAAAAGTAAGAGTTTAAATTTTTGTTTGAGCCGGTAACGTCCCTTGTAAGGGTTAAGTACCCTATTACAGGAATCGTTTTTTGTTGCCTACTGTAAAAGTATTGATAAGCAGAATTGATTCGCTAAATATGATATCATGCATAAGAGTTTGGATATGTTTGGAAGGATATGGTTATATCCTAAGGCAAAACTTCTAATACTACAACCTACATGGAACTTCTCATAACCATCTAACAATACCTCTGATCCTTTGACAAGAATACTTATATATAGGAAGTACCAGCGGCGTATCCACCATATTCTTGTCAAATTTTCATTGGTTTTATCAGTAAGTTATGATTGGTTCTATGACTATAGAACATAAATAAACACAACAGCTAATATTTGAATCCACATTCTGATAGCATATATGTTTGAATGGTGACAGTTCCTCTCTCGTTTGTTATGATGGAGAGGTTAGTTTATGTAGAAATGGAACACAATCCAATTTCTTTAAATAGCGAGATGATATAAATGTAACACAAATTTTAACCCAGGGCAATACTAAATCCTACATGGAACTTCTCATAACCGCCTGATAATGCCTCTGATCCTTTGGCAAGAATACTTATATATAGGAAGTACCAGCGGCGTATCCACCATATTCTTGCCAAATTTCCATTGGTTTTATCCACAAGTTATGATTAGTTACCAAGAAACTACTAAATCCTACATAGAATTTCTCATAACCGTCTGACAATGCCTCTGATCCTTTGACAAGAATACTTATATATAGGAAGTACCAGCGGCGTATCCACCATATTCTCGTCAAATTTTCATTGGTTTTATCAGTGAATTATGATTAGTCCTATGTGACTCTACAACCAATACAACAAAATACTGAAAATGAAAAAATGTCTGTGCGATCAAGGCTCAATCAAACGGAGCCGATCGTATTGCATGTACTGAAAATGAAAATGTCTGTGCGATCAAGGCTCAATCAAGTGGAGCCGATCGTATTGCATGTACGAAAATATAAACTTAATCTAAACAACAATCACACAAACAGCCTATACATGGAACCTCTCATAACCGCCTGATAATGCCTCCGATCATTTGACAAGAATACTTATATATAGGAAGTACCAGCGGCGTATCCACCATATTCTTGTCAAATTTTCATTGACTTTATCCACAAGTTATGATTAGTTCTATGCGACTCTACTACAAACACAACAACCACAAAATACTGATAATGAAAATGTCTGTGCGATCAAGGCTCAATCAAACGGAGCCGATCGTATTGCATGTACTGAAAATGAAAATGTCTGTGCGATCAAGGCTCAATCAAACGGAGCCGATCGTATTGCATGTACTGAAAATAATAAACTTAATCTAAACAACAATCACACAAACAGCCTATACACGGAACCTCTCATAACCGCCTGATAATGCCTCCGATCATTTGACAAGAATACTTATATATAGGAAGTACCAGCGGCGTATCCACCATATTCTTGTCAAATTTTCATTGACTTTATCCACAAGTTATGATTAGTTCTATGTGACTCTACTACAAACACAACAACCACAAAATACTGATAATGAAAATGTATGTGCGATCAAGGCTCAATCAAACGGAGCCGATCGTATTGCATGTACTGAAAATGAAAAATGTCTGTGCGATCAAGGCTCAATCAAACGGAGCCGATCGTATGTGGGCACGCCAGGTTCAACCTCATAATGAAATGGGGAACATGCTCAACGCTCATAATGTAATGAGGAGCGGCGGCCTATGAAATTACATGTACTGAAAATAATAAACAATAATTACTCAAACAGTTTACACATGGAACCTCTCATAACCGCCAGATAATGCTTCTGATCCTTTGACAAGAATACTTATATATAGGAAGTACCAGCGGCGTATCCACCATATTCTTGTCAAAGTTTCATTGGCTTTATCCTTAAGTTATGATTGGTTCGATGTGATTCTAAAACATAAAGAAAAACATAAAACTAAACGATTTGAGTTGAATCTGGATTTTCGGTGAAGAGGACTAGTTGGGTATCTTCGTTTGGGCCGTCATTATCTTCGACAGGATTGGCGTTGATGTTGAAGACTCTTCCTCTTGCTGGTGGCCTAGCGGTTGGGTTTTCTTGGTTTACTTGGTTAACTGGGTTTGATTGGGCTTGAGCGTTTATGATGTTAACCAATCGAGGGCACGTGTTTCTAAAGTGGGTAGGGTCGCCACAATTGAAACAAGCTCGAACATGTGGGAACATGGGGTATTGGGGTTGTTGATAGGTTTGGACCATGTTTTGAGTAGGGGAAAAGATTTGGTTTTGAAAGGTGCGGCAAAACTTGCTCAAATGACCATAGCGTCCACAAGTTGCACATAGTCGACAAGGTAAGGTAAGGGGATGGTGATAAAAACAGTTGTTGCATCGAGGGTGAGGTCCAAGATATGGTTTCTTATTTGGGTAAGTTGAGTTGGGTGCCACTTGAGTGATTGGGATAGCTTGGATGGGTATGGCATGTGAAATTGGTTGATTTCGTTGGATAGTAGCGAAACGTTGCCCGTCTCTTTTTCTCTTAGAATTGGGTTGAGAAGGGGATTCGGTTTGGGTGTGGTCGGAGGTTTCAGTCGATGCTTTATCCTTCTTCTTTTCCTCCTTGAAGTCTTTGTTCCGGATTCGGTTCTCGGTGAGCTCTGTTGCTAGCTCCATTGCTGCTTCCAAAGTTGCAGGCGTGGTACTTATTACAGAGTCTTGAATCTTTGACGGAAGACCACGAATGTAGTGCTCGATCAAACGGTAGAGGGGAGTGAACATGTTGGGAACCATTTGATGTAACTCGAGGAATCTTTTGTTGTATGTGGTGTGGTCTCCTTCCTTTTGCTTCAACGAATAAAATTCATCTTCTAATTTCTTGATTTCGCTCCTTGGGCAAAATCGTTTGGTCATGATTTCCTTCAATTCGTTCCAAGTTAAGGTCATAGCATCTTCCACACCTAGTTTGGCCTTCTTTGTATTCCACCAAGTAAGTGCTATCCCATATAATCGACCGGTAGCATATCGCACTTTGCGATCATCGGGGCAATCGCAATTTTCTCCATCTCTTCAAACCAATGGAGGAGAGCAGTGACACCTTCAGTCCCTTTGTATTTCGGAGGGTCGCATGATTTGAATTGCTTGTAGGTGCATTTAGTGGTTTTTGGGGAAGAGTTGATAACGTTTTGATTTTCTTGATTGACATGATTAGCGGTAAGTGCTTGTTGGACTTGGATTACAATGTTGGGTATTACGGCAGCCATTTGTTGAGCGATTAGGGCAGCCATGCGCTCGCGGGCTTTTCCTGCTCTCATCTTCCTACGGGCGAGGTAAGAAGACATCTACAAGGAATACATGTCAAGAGTATGAGTTGGATGTTTTTGGGTTCATGGGTCGCACTAGGAATGAACATTCATAAAATAATTATAGAAAAATAAATCTACTACATCCATAGGATGTCTTGGGCTTTGCTCGCCATTAGGCCCTACATGCCGCCATACTTCACCTTCGTAATCATGTGGGCCCCCATGAATACCGGGTTTTTCATATGGTTCGCATGTGTTAGCCTGGTTGCGTACACTAAAACCCGGAGAAAATCGAGAAATATGTATACAACGTATGGTATTCGGAATGTGTCCAGGTGTAGACACGGTGACACCTCAAAGTGGGTTAGTTCGAACGACGTTTGGTGTGGCATGCTTTGGCCTAATAGGTCCTTCGTACTCTCATCGTTGGTCCCCAGGTAGGCAAACTGGTCCGTTATATTGGATTTATACGAATGCCAACCTAGACAGGACGTTCCGACTACCGGTACTTGTACCCTTCCAGTTACTACATGCCCGTCGCAGAACTTACTTTGATGAGATTTGAAAATTGCAACAAAATCTTTGAATAATGAGAGTATGAAAATGATTTGAATATATGAACATTGAAATATGTATAATGAATGTGTATGTAAGTATGTATGTTTGACTGTAAATATAAACAAATATGAAACAAATAAATATCATAAGTTTGTATGTAACCACCTAATTAATTAAAATTTAGGCAGACTATAGTATAGGCTCTAAGGGTCTAATAACCTATCCTATATCCCTATAGTCATGGCTCTGATATCAATCTGTCACACCCCGACCCGCAGCGGAAAAGGTGATCGGGGCATGATTGGGTTATCATCAAAGCTCATGACATTTATTATACGTTTCATATTCATTAATACACTTTAATGGAGAATTACAATCAATATTACAGCATGTCCTAAATATCAATCTAGGCTTCATTGTTTTCTTCTAAGGCATTTCCTATGTTTTCCTTGCTTCATCCTGTTCACCTGTATCATGTGTAAAAGGGTTTTTGGATCAACAAAAAGTTGGCGAGTGAATCCTATGGAAAACATTTGAACAAGTTTATTTAATTGATTATGAAATAAAGTGCACAACCACACATGAGTAAAAATAGATGTAAACTTATTCATAAATCAATTTAATATTAAACAATACACACATGAACAATAATGGATCGTTTAGAGGCACGCGTTGCTCAACTCGTCTCTCACGAGGAACTGATGGGCCTAATGAATGAATTGCATAACCATGATAATATGAAAGACATAACTACCAACAATATAAACTCAATAATACACACATGAACAATAATGGATTGGTTTTGAGGCACGCGTTGCTCAACTCGTCTCCCACGAGGAACTAATGGGCTTAATGAATGAATTTCATATAAGTTGACAAAATGAAATACATAATCACAACAACATAAACAATCTAAGTCTAGATCACGATATGGTATGGCACAAGTTTAAATAAACGAGTTAATTATTTTGTGACACATGACACACCCCAAAACGTGTAATTAAAAAGGGGGAGTTGTAAGATTCACTCACAGTGGGTGCGTTCGGTTGATGATGTTGAATGCACGCGAAGTGGTTTTAACCACGAGTGAAATTAACCTAGATAAATAGCATTATGGTTCGGTAAGTAAACGGATTTTATTAATCCATTTTAGTAGGATTGTTGGGTGTATTTTTGTGAGTTTAAGGCTATTTTCTAACCTTAAAAATGTTATTTTTAAGTATTTTTAATTGATTTTTAATTAAAATAAATAAATAAAAATAATAAAAAAATTGACTTTTTTGACCGTTGACCGTTGACAGTTGACGTTGACCAGTTCGTATGCGTGTATGTGTGCGCTGAGTGAGGCTCGAACCCGAGACCTCCCGTACGCGTGCACGCAGCTCTACCAACTGAGCTACGTGTCTAACCCGAAATATTTCTGTTTTTAATTATATTTATATATTAATTAGATTAATCCGAAAATCAAATTATTTCTAAAAATATTTTAAATCAGTGACTCGGTGCGCTCCACAGGTCTCGAACCCGGGACCTGTGGGTTGAGTTAACACACAGTCCACCGCTGGACTGTGTGTTTAACTTGTTATATAAACCGATTTTTATTATACTTAAATACAAACTAAGTATTTTCATTTCTGACTTATTTAAAAAGTTAGATAATTGTCCGAGTCGGTGCAGTAGACCGGACTCGAACTCGTGACGTGTGTTTAAACGTTCACACAGTCCACCACTGGACTGTGTGTCTAACTTGGTTATTATTCCGGTTATTAATAAACTTAACATGTAACAGCGGTGACTCCGGTTCGGTTAACAAAAAAGGACATTTTTATTAAGGCAAGCAAGCGTGGGACAAGATTCGAACTCGAGACGTTTACGTGTTTAATGTGCACACAGTCCAATGCTGGACTGTGTGTCTAACCCGAGTTATAACTTGATTTAAATTAAACTTATAGACAACGGACACTTCGTCTTCTTCGTTAGATTTTAACCAGAATCGGAAGTCCGACTGGTTCGATGTTTTAATCGTGTTCTTTAGTGTTTTGAGGTTAATTACAGATGAGATATGTAAAAAGAATGAAAGATTTAAGCGTAAGGTATACCGACTGGACTCCTCTGTTTCTCCGGCAGAACTCCGGCGACAGCAAAAGATTCCGGCGTCGTGTGTCTTGCAGCAGAGAGTCTTCAGAAAGCTTGAAAAGGATGTGGGTGACTTCGGTATAAGCTCAGGGGGTTCAGTAAGGCTCAGAAGTGAAAGGTTCGGTTCTCCGGCGATGTGCAGAAGTTTTCCGGCGAGTGAAATTACGTCGAGTAAAGGTGCGGTTTTGAGCGAAAAAGCTTGCAGAGGTTTGAGGGGGTATTTATAAGGCAAGTTATAGATGAATTTGGTCCAATTTCCGACTTGATTCAAAGTCGTTACGTTTTCCGGCGGTTATAGCTTGTGTCGCGGACTCAGGCGTCGGTTATAACCGATGTGGGCTTAAATGTTTACGTTAAGACTTGAAGAAACCGTCCAATCTCGCGAGATCGCCGGGATTTCCGACGACTGAAATTTGGGCGCCGGTTTTGAATTCGAGAATTATAATATGTATTAATTGTTTCCATTAATTAACAAAGAATACAAGTGGCGCAGTGGTTGAGTGTATGTGTGTTAAGTCGTTGACCCGGCTAACTGACCCGGGTTCAAAACCCGGCAGTGCCATATTATTTTTATTTTCTTATTTTTAACAGTTTTTCAAAAACAAATTATATATTCCAATATAATAATTATTTATGTATCGTTTAAAATTAATTTGGGCGTTAAATACGCCACGAAATTTTAAACTGATTGTTCGGTTAATAAACGGAGCGGGTTTAGTAAAATCCGTTTTTGACGGATGTTAGAAAAAATCCATCTAAGGGTCTCACACTCAAGGTCAACAAATCCACCTAATCCCGACTCGAGCTTACAGGGAAAAGATAAAAATCTACCATCTTATATATATAACCCTTATGTATTTTAAAATTAAATTTGATGGAATGATGGATGATGATGATAATGAGTTTTAACAGTTTTTCTATGATCCACTTAGAGGGCATTATCACCAAGTCGCTATCCCGGTGGGAAACACCATAAGCCTCACATTTTTTTTCTTTTAACTTTCACCTAGCGGGTATACCCCACCCGAGTTACCATCCCAGTGGTTAATACCAATACTTATAGGTTATATATATATAATGGCTCTTTTTCTACCCTCAACGGTTTCAATTTTCTATATCCCCCAAGATGAGATCACACAAGATTTCATGATTTATTATTAAGGTATATTAAAACAATCAAGGGAACTCTCTAAGTCGGCTAGGTCTACCAGTACATCCCGGAAAATACGTCTTTTATCTTTTCTTTAATCTCATATTATTATTATTATTTTGAAAACCAACCAATCCCAGTTTTTCTATCATTTTCCATTTAGTTG
This sequence comes from Scalesia atractyloides, assembly GCA_947069175.1. NCBI lineage: Eukaryota > Viridiplantae > Streptophyta > Magnoliopsida > Asterales > Asteraceae > Scalesia > Scalesia atractyloides. The sequence goes on from CAMTDV010000019.1 coordinate 69,707,351, forward strand.
CTAAAATTTCCAAAAACATTTTCTATTTTTTCTATTTTTTTGGATTTTTAAATTTTCTATTTTTTTTATTTTTCAAATTTTCTGACTCAAATGACTCTATGTACACACTCAAACAACAGTTTCCCATCCCCACACTTAAACTCTACATTGCCCTCAATGTAGGAAGAAACCGACAAAAAAACTAAAATAAAAAGGAAGTAAAAGACAAAGGGCAAATTGGAAAGGACTTAGCTGGTTTTATTATCGCGTAAGCTCCCAAAACTCTCGTCCAATCCAGCTCGATCGTATAGCATTTCGTTCGCGATCGGCTACTCTGACAACTGATTGACATACTCGATAAATGCCTTATATTCGAAAAGCAGCTCCAAAATCACCTGAATGGAGATTGAGTACGGGTGGTACATATTCAAACCTGCATAAACAAAAACAAGCAAAAACCAAAGCAGTACCGACTCTAAAAAACTACAAATACTACAAACTACGGCTCTATACAAACTCTACTAAACCTCCCCACACTTGAATTTAATCAGGAGGTTTCTCTTTGACCTGGACCCTGTCTAACCCGTTTAATTCCACCCGATCCTCATAAACAATAAAAAATTTAACGGTGGAATTATAAAAGATTTTAAAATTTTTAAACAGGTCAGACCACCAGAATTTATACTTACCTGGAAGGAAACGAATGCGTGGCATCTATCGAAAAGACTGGTCGTGCTTCAACGACTCCTTCCTTACCAAGGGCCAGCTGTGGTGTTCTTCCTCTTCCACCACTTTGTCTACTTTTGGGGACTTCTTGATCTCCACAATTGGCTTCCCTTCCAATAATGCTTCTAATTCGATCAAATCGCCAACCGGGTCAAACATTTCTTCATCTACTAGAGTTGGTTGATTAACCAACTCGTCACCAAACTCCATCTCCCATGAGAGGATATGATCATCCCCCACTTCTGATGTATCAGACATGTCCCATATTGGGTCAGTGGGATAAAAATCATCCTCAAAAATATCTGGATTACTGGGAGGTTGTTCATCTTCCTTATCTCCTTCTTCTTCCTCTGGGTATTCTCCTTTCCATCTCTTATATGCAACCAGTTGCGCATCTATCTCTTCATCACTACACGAAAAATCAATTATAAACTTACATATATTCTCTTCTCGTTCTTCCTGCTGAACCGGAGGTGGGACTTCAACGTCCATTATGGTTTCCGGCTGAGCAAGTGATTCCTGCAAAACATCATCCTCACAAGACAAGTGTAAAGAATCATATGAATCATTAACATCATGCATAGAATCAACAGACACAGAAGTGTTATCTTCACAAACAATTTTCATATAATGTGGAATTGGTAATACTACCATCCCTGGCTCCATAACGTTTACAAGCAACTCACTTGAGACAGTTTGATACCCAAGATAATTACCTGCACTATCGTACATATAACGACCTTGAGTCTTTGCAAATTCCGCCTCCTGGCGATCTAACCACTCAACCACAGACTGGATATGCCTCTCTCTCTTCCTTATCAAATTTCAACCAAGAATTTATTTCCTGTTCTGTACCATTTTGCTGAATTTGCCAATACAAATTAGCATAATATTGTGCAGAGGACCCCATGTATTGTGGACATTTAACTGTAAAATGAGGTCCTCCACAAATCTCACACATATTTAAGACTCGGGAAAAATAAAAGACACGGACACTTAGACTCCTACGACTCAATATACAAACAATTAGCACGTATGATGTCAATTAAGTCCAAATAAAGTAATCAACGCAATTGCCAAAGAGTCCCCGGCAACGGCGCCAAAAACTTGATGTGGTGCTAAACAGACTACTAAAATTAACTAAATTAGACTCTCTAATCTAGACACTAAGTTTTAAATTTATAAACCTAGACTCTACCTAAACCTAAACCACACAACCGGCAAGTATACCGGTCAATGCAGTATATCTAAAGTAAGTCCGAGAATCGAACCCACGAGACTCTACTAATTACGTTAACGACTCGTCTAGACTATGACTGACACGAACGTACTAATTTGTTTATTTGGTTGGGGGGGAGTTACTAAAATCTAGGGAAATTTATTAAACTAATTCTAAACTGAACTTATGCGAAGACGAACTAATACGAAAGCTGTTCTTAGATGATGATGAAGACTACCTAGACTAGAATCCTAGATTGATGTTAAGAATTTACCGATTAAGTCAATTACACGTTTTATGGAACCGGGATCTTATGATACTAAACCTATTAAACACCAACTAAGCCCCTCAACCCTTCTCAAGGTGAAACTTATGGCATTACCTAGGCCGTTAATCCTACCGATTATTAGACGTCTTTCCAGTTGTCTAATTATTGTGTAAGTACCCTAATGCTGACCAACTCTTTTCCAATTATAGATCTAGGGTAGTTTGAATATCCTAACTTGACTTGATAGACTAATAAACCGACGGGTCAACTAATTCATGACTTTTTCTAAGGACTGTCTACAGCAATTCGTGGGGTAAGACCTACCAATAGCCTCGCACCTTCCAGCTATAAGGACTAGTAGAACACTAAGACCTAGCAAATTACTAACTATCACTTCTAAGGTTTATTTGCCGATTCGCCCTAAAGATCAAAAACACACAGTCAAAGATCTAGCATGAACCTATTCCGTAGCAGACAACCACCAAGATTCACACGAAGCAATAGATAACAAAGAACCAAATCAAAGTATGCATACACACCAAGTAAAATAATCAAAACTCTTTACAAAACACAATTAATCCATAAAAACATGTAATTAACTAAAAAGGTTCAAACTTTATTCAAAACCATTCATCATAGTCTAGGTAGTTTAAATAATTTAGCCAAGAACCATAGTCAAAAAAAAGAAACAAGTCTTAAATAAATAATAAATCATGTTCATAAAGTCAATAAAAACACAATAATAAATCAAAACCGAACACTAACTCGTTACAAACCCGAACTCGTATCTTGAACCGTGAAGCTTGAACCAACCCTTTTCTTCTTGAATGCCACTTTTGCCTCTCCTCGTTTTCGTCTCCTCTCTATCCGTATGATGCGCTGCTCCTCTCAGCCGTATAATTCAATATATATCTCTTGTTCCTCCTCTAGATATATCAATCCACAAAAATAATATCTCCTCTTATTCGTATAGGGCAGCCCCAAAAATAATATATCAGCCGTATGCTTCCCCTCTGTCCGTCGCCGTTGAGGTTTTTTTTGTGATGTATCTTTGGTATGAATTCCCCTCCTCTCTGTTCGTCCGTAGGGTTTCTGCTATGATCGATCCCCAAAATTCATTTAAATCCATGTAACAGTGGGGTATTAATATCAAATTTAGTCCAACATAAATTCCCACGACCTGACTCTGTAATGGATCGCAAACATATTTGGTGGGCTGATGTCACAGGCTAAAAAATAAGTTGGCCTCTTCTCATAGTTTCCATTCGGCCCAAAAAGAACAATATTAAACCAAGGCATCTTTTAGAGATGGGCATAATCGGGTTTTATTATTACCCGGAAACCGGTTCCAATCCGACCCGGTTCTGCATGGATGTCATTGGAACCGGGTATGGTGGAACCGGGTCCAGTTCCTACCCGGGTTCACACCCAAGAATATGGAACCGTGTAGAACCGGGTACGGGTATTATGGAACCGGGTATGGTGTGGAACCGGGTATGGTGCGGAACCGGTTTCTGATAGTATTGGGAACCGATTCCTGGGAGTCAAACCTGGCATTTTACTGTTCAGAACCGGTTCCTGACAGTCAAACCTCCCATTTTACTATTGGGAACCGGTTCCTGACAGTCAAACCTGCCATTTACTGTTCAGAACCGGTTCCTGATAAATGTTACCATTAGAAACCGGTTCCTTATTAAAAAAATGGTTTTTTTTTTATATAAACCCCTTCCTACTTACCATTTCTAAACTTAACAATCACCATCAACTTCTAAGTTCTTGCAAATTCCTATGGCATGCAACGATGAAGTTGTTACGGTCTTAGAGACGAAAAGAAACCCTGCTATATGGAAGAATTTTGATCTCTGTTTAATGTCCGACAGCCACGAGATGGCTAGATGCAAATATTATGGAAAATTTATGAAGGCCGCCGCCAACTCAACCCTTAAGAAACACACTGAGCGGCATTGCACATTGACGAAGGCAAAGAAAAATGGATGGGAGAAGGTTCCGGCACCGGTTCTTCAAATGTTTGATGTAACCCGTTTGGTTTGGTGTTTTTAATAAAGTTTGTGTAATGTTTCTTTCTATTGTGTTTGTTATGTTTGATTTTTATTATTAGTTACATTGATAAATAAAAATAGTAACAATAATCGGTTAAAATTAAAAAAAATTAATTGGTTACAATATAATGATTTTTTTTCACCATATTTTTTTTAAAATAATGATCATAAAGTTTGGCCATACATAAAGTTTGGCCATACACTCATTGAATATTTTTTTTGTTTTTGCATTTAAAGTTGGATCCTCCTCATGCATATCCAACTTGTCATAAATTTTGTCAATTAAAACTTCAACACCTGGTACGTTTAAAGCTGGATTTAAAGCGGCGGCACATAGAAAAACGGGTGGTAATTCTAAAAATATTTTTAAAATTTTTGAATTATTGGTCTCATCATATTCCTTAATATGTCACTAGAATTTTCAAATTTTTTAAAATTAGTTGTTATCAAATACAATTGGTCCACAACTTTAGAACTAGTAGGATAATAAACACCGGAAATCAAAATCGTTGTAGTTTTAAAAACTTGTAAAAAAGTACTTAGGTTATGAATATTTTCCCAAGCCGTGTCGGGAAAGGGGACGACTAGGTACTCATCACTTAAAGTTGTATGAAAAGATTTTAAAGTGCCCATTTGCTTTATAGTCATTTCAAACATATGACAAGTTGAATTCCAACGAGTCGGTATATTCCCAATTCGGTCCAATAATTTTTTGGTTGACATCATTACAAAGTTTTTTATATTCTTGATATATTTCTTTTCCATTTTTGAAAACATCTTGGAGCATAGCTCTAAATACTATAATAAAATCCGATACAAATTGATCTTTTAAACCGGTTTGCACTACTAAGTTAATAATATGTGCAACACATCGTGTGTGGAAAAAAACACCATCAACTATTGGTTTGTACTTAACTTTATTTCAATCGCCGTTGTGTTGTTTGAAGCGTTATCAAAGGGTATTGAAAAAATTTTATCTTCTAAACCATATTTAATTATTGTGCCATTTATAATTTTATAAATATTCTCTCCCGTATGAGGAGAAGGAAACTCGTCAAACGCAATCGTACGCTTCATCATTTGCCATGTATCGGGATCAACACAATGAGCGGTGACCATATGTACGATTCCGGTAAACCATGTGGAGCGGATCACACATCACTAGTTAGGTTTACACTAGTTTTTAAATTCTTAAAAAAACAATTAAATCTTTTTTTGCATTTTCCCATAAACTTAAACAATGACGTTTTAAAGTGGACGACTTACATGTTTATAGCGAGGTTGTAGCATCTCCCGAATAAGATTAGTAAGATCGGGGTCGTCGAAGTGTCCAAACGGCAACGCTTTTTGTATCACCAACTTCGCCCATCCGATCGCGAGCTAATTTTTGCTCATAACGAAAAATGTACCATATTTGGATAGTAGAACTTGACCGGATGTCATTTCCTTTAAAGCTTTGCAATACTTATTAATATGCTTCGTTAACGTTGAGTTTGATTCCTTGGCTAATAACGATCCACAATGTTTACATTGAGCTTTTTACGAGCCGTCACTCATCTCGACCAACTCCCAATTGCTCCAAACTTCCTTATTGCGATTACGAGACAATGTTCCAACACATATGGAACCAATTGATCTTGAGGAACATTGTTAACGGATTGGGAATTTGCGTTTTTGGAACTCTTTGAGGCCATTTGTTGATTAGTATGTGAAAAAGAACAAGAAAGAAATGTAACAAGAAGAATAGATATGAGAAATTTGTGTGCTAAACAATAGATTTCTAAACAATATATATAGAATCGGTTCCAACGGTCAGAACAGTTTCAACGGTAACTTAACGGCTATAACCGGTTCCAACGGTAACATTATAACGGCTATAACCGGTTCCTACTGGAACATTATAACGGCTATAACCGGTTCCTACTGGAACTGCATTTCGGGTACTAGTGGAACCAGGTACCAGTGAAACGGGTACGGGTAGTAACCGGGTACGGGTAGGAACCGGGTACGACCCGATTCAAATGGTAAAATTGTGGAACCGGGTTGGAAGCAACGGGTATTTTGAACCCGGAACCGGTTCTACTTAACGTCGGGTAGGAACTGGAACGGGTCCATTTCGGTTCTACTGGTTGGGTTCGGAAACGGTTTTTATGCCCATCTCTACATGTTTGTATATAATCATGGTCAACGATTTCCAAACTTGGTCAACCCTTTAAAATGCGGTCAACACATAATTCACAATTCACGTGGATGTTAGTTGTGATATTTTGGGATCTAATTTCATGTTTCATCATTGTGCACTTATGGTCCCTCCACTTTTATCTTATGTCAAGTAAATTTTCAACTTTCAATTTATTTCATCTCATGTCCCTTAGCTTATAAAATAAGATAGTAGCTCGGCCCACTCAAGGAAAATAGCGGCCATTTTAATTCGGTCACTGGCGTCTTACTCTGCCCAACTGGCTGGTTATTTTCTTATTACTCGTTTTCGCTCCATTTGCCTCAGGACCTGGCAAAACACAAAATAATAGTGGAAAATGCTAAAATTCCAACGTTTGAAGGGTGGATGCGGAACCGCAAACCATATCTGCATACGGCCCGCATCCAAAACCAAAACAGTGGGCGTCTGAGGTCCTTACGGACCGCATGGTCATATGCCATACAGTCCACAAGGACCTGCCAGCGAGTAGAAACAGGGCAGAGCCATGTGCTGCCACCTTTGTCGCGTTTGCCACCTTCTCTCTGGTCTTGTCACAACTTGGGACACTTGTGTACGTCCTAGGGCTCCTGCTAATACTTGCAAGCCACCATGAACCCTCCTCAACTATATAAAGGCTCCCTTGGTGGCCTTAAACTTTGCTCATCTTCATTCCAATTCTTCAAGCTCACTTAGAGAAGTTCCAGGCCACTTTGGAGCATTCATCTGAGTTCCTAGCAACCTCTGGACCTTGTGTAAGTGTTCCATTTCGTGGTAAGTCTTTTTCATTAGGCTTTAAGCCAAGGTCAAAGTCTTGTCGTAAAAACACCTTGACTTTGAGCTAAGACCATGACGGTCCAGCCATTGATCGTAACGAACGTGTCTATGTGATCGTAATTAGTAGGTGTTAATCCCTCAAAAAGGCACCTCCTAATTACCACGAATTCCTGACCAATTGACGGGTCAAAGTAGAAGTCAATAAAAGTCAAACGGGTCAGATTTTATAAAAATTCATAACTGATTATATAAGATGTTATAAAATATGTTTTGTCACTAATTAACTTGGTAATAATAATTAGAACATGTATAAATTGATTCGACCCGTCAAGTCTCGGTCTAGAGTCAGTTCGCAACCGAAAGTCGCAAAGTTTGACTTATGTTTACTTTTGGTTCTGACCCGATTTGCCACTTAGGCTACTACTTTAGGTCATTTTAAGACCATGATTAAGTATAGTATAACTTCCTAAAGTTATACTACATGGTTCCTTAGCAATCCAAGATTATATACAAGTTCCGTTAAAATTACTTAAACTTTGCAAAAAGGTCATTTTTTATATAAATCATGGTTTTAATCATGAACCAATATAAAAATGAATCACGTATGATTTGTAAACATAAGTAAAATATATTGATGTCCAGAATCTGACCATGAACCCAGTTTTGATAAAAAGACGTAATATATGCTTTTAAACGACTAAAATGTTCTTTCCGGCATTTTAGAAAGATTAAGCATGGTTTTACCATCAAGATGAAATACCTAATGATGTAATATGATATGTTGGACATATTGGGATATTTATTCAGATTATAAACTGAATAAAGACCTAGATTCGTTAAATGCCAATAAAAGACCAAATTACCCTTTTCGTGTAAAGTGACTTAAACCAAACTTTTTATAACCAAATCTTTTGTTTATTGATGTAACATGTTAAATAAAATATTTTGGTTATATAAAACAGGTCATAACCCCAGTTTACCTTAAACATCAAATTTAAAGGCATTTATCGACTTTTACGCCTTTTCGGCGCATAGTATGGTTTAAAACCATAACTATGAGCCAAGACTTGTTACCTATGATTTATAAACTTATTTTCAACAAATTTACAGTAAGTACAAGTCCCGAACTTAGAATCCCAAATATGACTTCAAAGCTATGTGTGAAATGACCAAAATGCCCCTACGGGACATAGTTTGGTTTAAAACTATCAAGCACACATATACTTGATATCCTACTGATATAACATCATAAAATTTATATTTTTACAGAATGATTATGACCATTGACATCAGATTTATCATAAACATCTTTTATAAACTATAAAATGACCAAAATGCCATATAAGCATAATTCGTTTTTAAAATCATTAAGAGCATACATATTGATATCTTACTGATATCAAATCATATTTTAAACATATTAACATATGGAAACTTGTATATGACTGTTTCGGTTACCCGGTTTCGCTTATACGCTTACGCTTAAGCATACGTAACTAGTTTACGTAATCTAACCGGAACGGGTTTAACCCTGTCAATTTCTTATCAAAATCCAGAATGTTATTGGTATACCCATATTATACAAGTCTTGATACTTTCCGGGTCCAATTAACCTTCTATTCCAATCACCGCTTAATCTTGCTTATCGTACCGTACTTGTTTTTATGTAAAGACTAGCCGGTTCAAGTCTAAGACTTAACTAAGGACACGTTAGCATTCTAGTTTGGTTAATAATACCATCATTCTAGACTAAACGCCTTCCCGGTAAATTGTGCCTGTACTTGTCTTTGATTTGCGGCTGAGTTTTGGATTTCTTGAAGACTTAAGCTCAGGTAAATACTCTTAACCTATTTTCCTATATGGGCTTGGGATACGGTAAACTATTACCGCTCGGTCGGGTATGGAATCATGTTTTGTCCAGTTGTGATAATTAACTAAATTTACATAACCCGGTTTTAATCTGTTTTGTCTGAAACTCAAACATTGTGGGTGGGCTTGACCGTGTCTGGGATATCCTTGGCTCACTAAAGTGTTAGTGGCCACGACTTCAGCATTGGTGTAGGCATACATCGGTAACTACTATTATTATTATCTGCTTTCTAAGTGAAAGTTAAGAAGTGGTGTGTTAGTCGATCATGTCTCGGTTTCTGTATTGGGCCCCATATGTAAAAGACATACATGTAAAACTGTATACAAGGTCAATTGTATTGTCCCAAGTTATTTATAAAAATGTGCCTAGTGCGCCTAAAACCATTTCGAAAGGATTTTTAAAATGAGTCAGTTGATTGTATTTACCAGTGTAAACTGACGTATTTTCAAAACATTAAATTACAGGTACAAGTACGAAATAGGTCGGAAGCTGCGGGCATTAATACTGAGGAGTTGCGACCTTATAGTTGTGCATGTAGACTCTGATATCATTTTGTGTATATTTTCGATCCTCCTGTGGATCTTATTACAAGCCTTATTTGTATATTTGTGTTTCGAACTTTGGACACTATGGTTTGGAATAGTTTTATATTACTCCAAGACTTCCGCTATGTTACTCTGTGTTTATTGGTTCTGATGATATCAACTATACGTCACAATACTCCCCACCGGGCCTACCGGGATACACGTGGAAATTGGGGTGTGACAGTTCCCTATGTCGAGAGGGAACCGATACATCCAAGTTGCGGTTGATTATGTTTCTAAGTGGGTTGAGGCGGAGGCCTTGCTATGAGTGACGTGAGGGTTGTTGTGAGATTTCTGAGGAGATTGTTTGCTAGGTTCGGGACACCGAAGTCCTTGATGTCAGATCGAGGCACCCACATTCGGTAATTCACAGATGGAGAAAGTCTTGAAATGCTATGGGGTAACCCATCGGCTTTCAACGGCTTACCATCCTCAGACAAGTTGTCAGGTGGAGAATTTGAATCGAGGGATAAAGAGAATCTTGGAGAAGACTGTCGGAAACAGCCGCATCGACTGGTCCGACAAGTTAGATGATGTATTTTGGGCTTTCCGGGCTGCCTATCGGACACCTATTGGGACTACTCCCTTTAGGTTGATTTATGGAAAAGCGTGCCATCTACCGGTCGAGTTGGAGCATAGAGCCTATTAGGCATTAAGGGCAGTCAATCTTGACTTGCCGGCTGCATGGAAGAAGCGGTTTCTTCAGATTCACGAGTTGGAGGAGTTACGCGATGAGGCGTACAAGAAATCATGGGCATACAAGGAGCGCACCAAGGAGTTGCGCGATAAACACTTGAAGTAGGTGAAGGAGTTCAATTGTGGGGAGAAAGTACTGCTGTATAATTCCCGGTTGAAGTTGTTCCCGGGAAAATTGAGAGCATGGACCGTATGTGGTAACGCAGGTGTTCCCATACGGGACGATTGAGGTTGAGAATGAAGACGGTCAGAGGTTCAAAGTCAATGGTCATCGTTTGAAGCATTTCGTCGAGGGACCGACTGACGAGAGAGAGGAGGAGGTGATTGACCTCCCAGTTATGAGCACGTGAGAGTGTTTCGCGTACTCGGGTTTCATCCTGAGTTGTAGAGTTTGTATCATATTTTTTTATATAGTTGTTTTTTGTATTTTGAGTCGTTAGTGTCTGATTTTTGTTGAACGTACTGATCGGTTTGTTAAGATGCGCCGTTTACAGGTAAAAAAATAAGCGAAACAAGAAACCGGGTGTGTCGATCTGTGTAAGTATAATTTTTTGGGGGGTTAATGTTGTAATTCTTCGTAAAATTATAGTTTTATTATTATAGTTATCATATTTTCATTATCTCAATAATAATAAAAAATCAAAGTCAAAAATTTGAAAAATAAAAGCTTTACGGACCGTAAGCAGAAATGGGGACAGAAAAAAATATGGGCTTACGGACCGCAAGATAATACCCTTTACGGTCCGTAAGGGTTTGATTGGATCAAAAAAATAAAACCCCAAAGGGGGGGGGGTCGTCTTCCTCATTTCACCACCACCGCCCCTCAAACACCACTCGCCACAGCAACGCCACTCCTCACCACCACCTTCTCACTACTCACCGGCGACCCACACTCGCATCTCTCACTCTCCACCCTCACCCGTCGCCCTAACCGACAACCGACACCCACCTACTCACCTCTGCCACTCACCGCCACCTACGAACCACCGTCACCACCAGGTCTCCACCTCTCCGACCACCACACAGACGGCGTCACGCCCTCGCTGCCATCCATCACCCGCACGCCCACCTGTCGCCGACCAGCGTCTCTGCTGTCACCTCCACCACCAATCACCACCACCCGCCACCGCCGCTACTCCGTCAAACCACCACCATGTCCACCATCACAGCCACCACTCCCCGTTATCCATCCTCTCCTCGGCCGGCTACCGGTCCACTGTTGTTCGGGTTCACCTCTTGTTTCGCGTTCCATCTAGTCGACTCTCAGGTACGAAGTGTATACATTTTGGGTTCATCGATTCACCATGTATGTCGGGTAGTTAGTAAGTTTAACTTTGTACGGGTTAAAGTCGTTTGGCAGGGTTCGGCTGAAATGGTTTAGTCTTGTATTTGACTATGTTGTAGAGTTTAGTCGTTTGAGTTTTTCCATGTCGGGTCGTGTTTGTGTCGTGGTGTCATCGTATCAGTTTAGGAGCGTATCGAGTCTTAGGAGGTGGCTCGGGTTTGTGCATGGGTATGTATGTAAATTTTGTAGAATTTTGGCGTGTTGTTTGTATTTTTATTTTATTCGTTATTATTTTGGCTAAGTTTTAGATGTTAATAAACACGTCGGCATATTGGATTGGCTTGATATATATATATATATGTCGCGGATTATACGTGTTGTTGGTGTCGAGTCAAGTTAAGTTTTCAAGTGTTCGAGTCGTAGATAGTAGTTATTGTCGTGTTGTTGTATAGTTGACTTTCAGATGCCTAAAGTATGATGACGTTGAGCTTTGAAATGATATATATTTTTAGTGTCGCGATTTGTTTGTGCGTTTTATTTGCAGGATTATGATCGCCTCGCCCGTACTCAATCTCATTCAGGCGAGGTTGGTCGATTTCTTGTAAATGCGTCGAGGGCATGCCGAATTTTTCAATTTTTAGTAATTATTGTTGTTGTTTACTTATTCGTTGCGGCCGTGAACGAAATGCTATACGGCCGCAACCACCGCCCCCAACACACAAAAAATACGTTTTTCATTTTTATAAAATATATAATAATAATAATAATAAGTAAATAAATGCATCGAAAAACGTGTTTGGGGGCGGCGTCTCGTATATTGTTATTATGTATTTCTCATTGTTGTAAACTAGTGTAGGTATGGCGTCTTCATCGTCGCAGCCGTCCTGCAAACGGGGATGGCCTTCACTCAGCGCACTCCACCGGTACAGTCGCTGCCTGAGCGACCTGCCATGGTTATTCGCTATTCCGAGGAGGCGCAGCTTCCGGATCAGCTCGCACCGGCACCACTACCAGCCGACCTCCCATCGGTAGAGGAGCACACAGTCCTGCAATTTCACCCGGATTCGGATGAGTATACGACCCTTCAGAGATATCTCGGTTTGCGGTTTCTGAGAGCCAGGATTATTGACTGGGGTTTGATGGAGCGCATGGTCGTACGCGCTAGGATGGAGGCCTTGATTACACCTTGATAAAGTGGTTGTATGCGCTATGATGGAGGCCTTGATTACACCTCGATGGAGGAGATTGTTGGACGAGAGACGGGCATTCTATCACGAGCTGGTACTGGAGTTCCATTCTACCTTCACCATGTTCGTCTCACTGATGTGGCTGCAGTCAGTTTTTCCCTTGGACGGCAGACACACACTTTGTCCTTAGCTCAGTTCGTCGTTAGTGCTCGTTTATATACGCTGGCAAAGACGACGCAGTCAGTTTTTACCGATAGTTTAATGGGATGGGCAGATACAGAGCTACCACAGTGTGTCACTACCTCACGGCTTGCAGCCTTTTGGTCCACCAAAGGTGATGGTGTGTGGTCGTTAGGGATCCCAGCTCACAGATCAGGGATCCAGTTATTCGTTTCGTTCATCGGATTCTTACATGCACTGTCCTTTATAGACACATGAGTCTCGAGAAAGTGACATAACACGATTTATTCGCGTTATATTGTATGGTGCAGGGCCGGGAGGCCAATCTTGCGGTGTTTTTGTTGCACGCATTTGATAGAGATAGGGGGCGAGGTACAAACTCGCGGATTTGTATGGGTTCGTATGTCAGCGTGCTAGCAGAGAGTTTAGGGGTTTATGCACATTTTCCACCGGCTTGGTTGCATGAGGAGCCAGCCGGGGCGAGGTTTAGGTTTAGTGATATGCGCCAGATGACACAGTTACTTGCTGCAGGTGATCCACCCAGATTTCGTGAGCCGAGGGTGGTTCAGGTAGTTCCTGGGGCCTTAGGGGAGGCACAGGAGGATGCCCTGATTGTTGTAGGACCACGTCATCAGCATGGCGGTAGGGAGAGGGCTCAAGTTAGGATACCTGGAGCGCCTAGAGCACAGAGGACAGTTGCTGAGTGTTTGGATGGTTTGGAGCCGGTTGTTGAGGAGGTTCGAGATTCACGAGTCGAAATTAGGTCGATGCTGCAGTGCATCAAAGATCATTTTCACATTCCACCTCAGGCTCCACAGCCGCCACCGGGCCTGCAGTAGCTAGCATCAGCAGTGGATTTTTAGGTTACCTGCTTTTCCTCTTATTTTTGTTTTCATGATCATGGTCTGTATTTGATACACATATTCGGGAGAATTGTAAGGGTAACCGATTGGATCTTTTGTTGTATGACACTTTGTATATTTATTGTATATTATGGTTGTGTTTGATATATTGCTTCTAGCTGTGCAGTTTTATTATACAGGTTATATCACGATTGCTGAGTCGCGTAAGCTGAGCGGTTGGATTGTATACGAGCAGTGTATCGAGCATATCAGGGGAGTGTCAGTCTCATTTCTCATGTTTGTTGTTTTCGTATAATTCTTGTAATAGTTTATTTCCTTTTCGTTCACATTGGGGACAATGTGTCTTTCAAGTGTGGGGATGGGGGAATTTGTAAATTATTTGTAAATTGAGTCTGTAAATAGAGTTCTTATAAAAAAAATTGAAAAGAAAAAAAAAGAGTTTGTTAGCGTGTAGAAAACGAAAAACTTTCTCAAAGCGTCGGTTTAAGGCGGTTTAATTGTCGGATTTGCGAGTCGAGAGCGCATGTTTCTTTAGGTTGATTGATTCGGTTTTTGGGAAGTAAAAGGTTTTAAGATGCCTAGGATAGTGGATGGAGCTGGAGAGTTAATTGGTTATGCATTGTCGATATCGGTAACCCTTATTTACCACATGATAGTGAGATTTGAGCCTTTATATGTTTCATATTTATATGTTCACTACTTTTGTTTCATGTGTGTTTACCGACTTGTTGCATTACTTTAAAACTTGTGCGTTTTGATACAGTTTGAGACCTTCGGTTAGGATTTGGCATGGATATGATAGAGGCATTAGGATCACTTTGTTTGTGTATCCTTTGTGTTTGACCCATTTCACCACTACTCTTAGATACCACGTTGAGCCTAAGACCCTTCGTTTGTTACCCCTTTTGTGATGTGATAACCGGATCGTATTATGTTTATGTCGTTATTGATATTGTTTCGAAAAAAAGTATTAAAAAAACAAGAAAAAGAAAAAAATAGAATAAAGTTGTGGGCCGAAACGACCAAATATGTGAGTTTTTTTGGTGATTATCCGGTTTATCGTGTGATTATTTGTGTTAGCCTATTATTTCCGAATAAAACAACCTACCTTTAGCCCTTGCCTACCCTTTAAGTCCTATTGATTCGTGCCGAGTTTTAACAATTAGGTGGAGATTTGATGGACGTACAAGCTTATGATAGTATTGCTTCTTGGTTTGGTCTTGAGAGTTCACTCGAATTATGATTTATATATTTAGCCAAGAGTTGAGTGATATTGTGAGGGGTGTTGGCAATGCATGATTGACGGCTTGAAGGTGAGAAAACTTGATTAAGTATGTCACACCCTGACCCGCAGCGGAAATGGTAGTCGGGGCATGATTGGGTTTTCATCAAAGCTCATGACATTTACTATAAAGTTTCATATTTATTATTTCTTTTTAAAGAAGAGGTTACAATAAACATACAAGCACAACATGTTAAAATACATTTTTCATGACTTCTTTATTTTTCTTCTTAGGCAATTTCCTATGTGTTCCTTGCTTCAACCTGTCCACCTGTATCATGTGTAAAAATAGGGTTTTGGGTCAACAAAAGTTGGCGAGTGAATCTTATGGAAACATTTGAACGAATTTATTATATTGGTTATAAAAAGATGCATAACCACATATGAGTAAACGTAAATGTAAATTTAATCACAATACACATAATATCAACTAATGCACACGCACACACCAAATGATGAACAATGAGATTAAGACTCAATCAAACGGAGCCGATCTAATGAGGCACGCGATGTTCAACTCGTCTCCAACGAGAAACTGATGGGCCTAATGAATGATTTGCACGCAACTTGACAAAATGTAAACACACATCACAACAAAAAAAAACATTTACATCACAAGTTTAGATCATATAATGGTAATAGCACAAGTTTGAATAAACGAAGTAATTAAAGCGACACATGATACACCCCAAAACATGAATAAAAAGGGGAATTTGTAAGAATTCACTCACATTTGGTGCGTTCCTTGATAATGATGAATGCGCACGAAATTTATGATTCAACCGACGAGGGAAAACTAACCTAAATAATAACTTAATAATTCGATAAATAAATAAATTTTATTCGAGATTAATATTTTTAATTAGAGCTCTTAATGAGATTTTTAGATTTATTTTTGTGAATTTAATGCAAATTTTTAGGCTTTAAAACCTTATTTTGAGGTATTTTTAACTAATTTTCAAAGAAAATAAAAAGGATTTTTAATTAAAAAAAATACCCTTTTTCTAAGGGTTGACTGGTCAACGACTAGTCTGACTCATTTATTATAGGCAGCGTGTGAGGTTCGAACTCATGACCTCCCGTATACGTGCACGCAGCTCTACCAACTGAGCTACGTGTCTAACCCGAAATATATCCAGATTTAATTACTTTTATATACTTACTACGGTTTAACATATTTTTATTCATTTAAAAAGGTTGGGTTAATTTCAGAGACATTGCAAGGAACCGGATTCGAACTTGCGACCCTGACTTGGTTTGCACCCGGCCCAACCAGTTGGGCTGGGTGTTTAACCCGTTATATTTAGAATTCTTATTAAGTTTAACAACTTGTTGAAAACCAATATGGTTTGGTTTAAAAAGTTTTTACTTCAGGGAGAACGGTGTTGCAGGGTTTGAACTCGGGACGCGTATGTTTAATGTGCACACAGTCCACCACTGGATTGTGTGTCTAACCCGGTTAGAATACTGAATTATATTAATTTTATATACATGTTATGAGTTGATCTGAATAAAAAAGTGTTGGTTTTATTTCAGAAAATCGGAAACATGTGCGACTCGAACTCGGGACGTGTGCTTTGTAATTGCACACAGTCCACCGCTGGACTGTGTGTCTAACCCGGTTAAATACCCGTTTTTATTTATATTTAAACACTATCTCGACTTCATCTTTTTCATCATTTAAAACCCAGACAATGATCCCGACTGAATAAACTGATTAAACAGTTTTGATTACTGTTTTGAGCTAATAAATTACTAAACAAGAGATAGCAAGGAGGTTTAGATAATTATACCGGTTTGGAGAACAGTTACGGTTTTCCGGTTGAAATTCCGACATAGCACAGTTTTCCGGCAATGTTTATTTAAGCAGAGTATCTTTCAGCGAGTTTGAGTGATGATTGAGAGAGAGTTTGAGAGAATGAGCGAATTCGTTTGTGGTGAAATGATTGGTATTTATAGAGTAACCAGTCAATCACAGAATTTCGGTTTCAAAAATTGTGGTCAAGATGTAATTGCCGAAATGATTGTATAACCAATTTGGGGATTGTTGACTCCCTGATTGAGTCTATTACGTGATCAGTTACATTCGTTGATTGAAGAGGAATCCGAGATCTTGATGATAGCCGGTGATTTAGCGCAGCTGTTTCTTTTTGAATCCGGATCAAAGGAACGTGATTACAAATGCTTAATTGTTTTGAGATGTAACAGATGTGGGCAAGTGGTGTAGTGGTGTGTTGTGTGTTTGGTTTGAGTGGAGACCCGGGTTCGAAACCCGCGGTCTACACTTATTGGATATTTTGTTTTTTTGTTTTTTTATATTTTAAAATCTTAAATATTGCTATTATTTTTATTCTTTTATTTAATCAATATATTAATTATTTATTTATAAATTAGGAAAATTACATTTTATAAAATGAAAAAAAATGCGTAACGAAACTTTTAAATAAATTCTAAAATTTTTAAACAGAGCGGGTTTTGGAACCCGTTTTTTCGATGAATGTTACAAAGTATGCTCGGTTTTGATTTA
Organism: Scalesia atractyloides; assembly: GCA_947069175.1. NCBI lineage: Eukaryota > Viridiplantae > Streptophyta > Magnoliopsida > Asterales > Asteraceae > Scalesia > Scalesia atractyloides. The sequence continues at coordinate 69,725,051 of CAMTDV010000019.1, forward strand.
AATAGTGGAGTTGTCAACCTTTTGAACGTTGTAAGTCTTGCGAAACTGTTGTGTTTGATGATTTCGTAGTTCGCGTTATAACTTGTTTGAGACTTGCGTTGTTGTTAAGTGTTTAAGTTGGACATGTAGCTTGGGATTTTGCTTAGGGACAAGCAAAAGGTTAAGTGTGGGGATGTTTGATGTGTCTTAAATTATACATATATTTCTTATCGAATTCCCTACATTTTGATTGGTTTGTATGAGGTTTTCCCGCGATTTTGATATTTATTTGGTTAAATTGTGAAATTTCAGGAGTTGGTGAAGAACTTGCCGATTATGCGGTGAGAACGAAAGAAAGCGGAGCAGCAAAGAGAGCACGGAAAGACGTGTCGGGAAACAAAAAGTAAAAATTAAAAGTTTGCTGCCCAGGATGCCTTACGGACCGTAAAGGTTTGGTCCTTGCGGTCCGTAAGAGGAGAAAAGCGCGTGGAATTATGTTAGCCTTACGGACCGTGAGCCGTAAGGCCATACGGTCCGTAAGAGGGTCGATTTACGCAAAAACCTTATAAAAACAATGCAGTCGATTATGGTTGGGTGATCTCGCATAGCAGGCGACATTGGAGCATTGTGGGACGAACTTGGAGCATTTTGAAGCTGTCTTGAAGCCTTGGAAGCTTTCGGTTTGAGTTTGAAGCATTGTGGGTTCGTTAAACATTCGTTTTTCGCATTCTTTTCAACTTGAATCATGTTTTCCATTGTTTTCAGACTTTATTCAGTTGTGTTGATGAATATTATGAGTAGCTAAATATTTGAAACTACATAGGTTGAGATGAACTAGTGATCGTTGTGTTGTTTTGACTTGATTGTAGCTAATTTATGCGATTTACATAATTTGATCTTGACATTGTTATTGATATTGCATGTTTTGGTATTGTGATTGATTATTGATTGATAAATTCAGCGGTTTAGGCACGTAGAAATATAACCTAGACTTAGGGTTTAATTTGAATCGGTTAATCTTAGGGTTTTCGGGTTTGAATATTGAGTTTAGAAATAAACCAAGTTAATCAATTGTTAAAATCAATAACTAAAACTTGCATCCTCATCTAGTGACTCGAAAGACGATTTAGGTGTGCTAGTTTATTAGCTAATCGTTGTTGGGTAGATTGGGTGACCGATAGCTCGGGCTCGTTTATTTCATCGCGTTTAGGGTTTCCTAGGATTTCAATTATCAAGGTTAGGTTTGCTTCGCGAATATAGGGTTTTGGGGGTTATTTAACTTTCATTATTTAATATTCGTGGGATTTGGTATCGATAGGTCGAGCAGGTTTGTTCTAGCACTTTGTATTTTGTCCATATCTTTCGATTGATCATCTCTAGCGGGAGGTTATTTGGGTAGATTAGGATATTTAGCCATTGTCATAGTCAGAATAGCGTTGCATGATTCTAGGGATTCGACACCTAGGTAGTCTTTTCTCATTATATTTGATTCACACTTCGTTCCCGAGTTCGTGTTTGTCTTCTCTCGCTTGTCTTTTTCTTAATTAATTAGGATATTAGATAATCATCAAAATCAACTTAAAATTGACTTTGTATTCGATAGAGGTTCAGTATCTAAAGTTTGCATATAGTGTCCACGGATTGATACTCAGTCTTGCTATCTACACTACACCGCGACCGGTGCACTTGTCGATTATGTGTGGTTTAGGTTATGATTCATTTTTAAAACTTGTCTGATTTTTACTATATACATTTCACACATCAGGGGCTTAGGTTGGGGGCTTTGCACGACACCTGGCGGAGGGGGGCTCCACCAGGCCACCTAAAAAAAGTGGGGTGTGGAGGGGGCGTGGTGTGGCTTAGCTTGGCATGGCCAGCCATGTGGATTATTCTTTTAGTTAAAGGAACCAACCAAAGCTAGCCATATTGGACCAGCCAACTCACCCTGCCCCCGCCCCACGCCAGGCGGAATACCCACGCTAACCCGAGGTTGAAAAGCTGGCGTTGAAGGGCAACCCAAGCCCACACTCCGCTCTAAGTCTACAGGGAGTGGGCGTTGGTTGGGGGTGTGGGTTGTGTCACACCCCGACCCGCAGCGGAATAAGAGTCGGGGCATAATTGGGTTATCACCAAAGCTCATGATATTTACTAATATGTTTCATATTTATTAAATTCAAAATTACATCCTCAATATTCCAAACATGTTCATACAATTTCAAAGAAAGATAATCAACTAAACAATCCAAAGTCTAAACCGGTTTATTCTTCTAAGCCATCCTATGTGTTTCTTGCTGCAGCTGGATCACCTGTATCATGTGTAAAAATGAGGTTTTTGGGTCAACATAAGTTGGCGAGTGAACCTTGTTAGAAAAACATTTATTATTGATCTCTTGTTATCTTTATTATAGAAAATTGTGCTATATTCATATGTGAGCAAACGTAAATAATCATACAATAACAATAACAACAACAAACAATAACATACAATAACAAACCAACTTGCATGAATATATAACATGAATGAAACTGTATATGTTGGCAACGTCACGTTCACGCTCATAGGTAATGGGGAACGGACGGCCTATGATAAATGTCTGTGCGATCAAGGCTCAATCAAACGGAGCCGATCGTATGTTGGCAACGCCTAGTTCACGCTCATAATGTAATGGGGAACAGCTCAACGCTCATATGTAATGGGGAGCGGCGGCCTATGATAATGTATGTACTGAAAATGATAAATTTTAATCCAAACAATAACACACACAAACTGTTGATACATGTTCAATTCATATTTTTTCATGGATATGATGGATGCACAATAGTTTAAATGTGATAAATAATAAGACACATGATACACCCAAAAAACGTGATTAAAACGGGGAATTTGTAGAGATTCACTCACATTGGGTGCGTTCGGTTGAAGATGATGAAATGCGCACGAGTTTAGAGGATTGATCGACGAGAATTAACTAACCTAAATAATAACGAAAATGTATGGTAAATGAGTGGATTTTATTAATAATTTTAATAAGATTTTTAGATATATTTTTTGTGAGTTTAAGGCTATTTTCTAACTTTTAAAACATTATTTTTAAGCATTTTTAATTGATTTTTAAATTAAATAAATAAATAAAAATATAAAAAAATGTTGACTTTTGAGTTGACCATTGACCGTTGACCGTGACTGTTGACTGTTTGACCGGTTCGCTAGTGTGCAAGTATGCGCCGGGTAAGGCTCGAACCCGAGACCTCCGTACGCGTGCACGCAGCTCTACCAACTTAGCTACGTGTCTAACCCGAAATAATTCTGTTTTTAATTATACTTATATACTGTTTTAGTTTATTCAAAATTCTTTTATTTTTAAAAAGGATTTTAATCATCGAACCGGCGTGCGTAACAGGTCTTAGTGTTGCACACAGTCCACCGCTGGAGTGTGTGTCTAACCTGGTTAATATACTGATTTTTATTATACTTAACATCTTCAGTGAGTTGATCCGGTTCAGTTAAAAAGGAAACATCTTTATTACAAAGAATGAGATTGTGTCAAGGATCGAACTCGCGGCGTATGATAAATGTTTGCACACAGTCCACCGCTGGACTGTGTGTCTAACCCGAGATATAATCCAATTTATATTAAACTTATATACAAACTAATTTCATCTTCTTCGTTACAATATCACAGACAACGATTACCCTACTGATCTTGATTAATTCGATTGACAAACATTTAAGTGATTAAAATGAAATGGACAGGGAAGATTTTGGGAGTAAACATACCGGAAAAATGATCTTTCTCAGAACTCCGGCGAAGTCGTCGGCTCCGTTTTTTATGAACTTCGTCTGAGCGGACCAATTAACAGTTTTGATTAGCTAGATGTGGAATTGAAGTACTAAACAAAAGTTATCAGAAGGTTTAAAGGTTTACACCGTTTCACAGCGAACTCTAGAAATTTTCAGAAGTTTTCCGGCGAGTGATGATTATCCGATATCGTCGCCTAGAACTGATTCTGATTGAAGGGTTTGAGTTAGTAAAGGCCTAACAACTGATAGAAGATGGGAGATTTGAGAAACTTACTGTTTTGATGGAAGACACGGTTTTCCGGCGAAAGTCCGGCGAGTTCAAAAAGCTTTTCCGACGAACTGAAAATAGAGCGAAAGTGAAATTGGAGGTTCTGTGGATGATTTTGAGTCGCGAGATGATGCTATTGTTGGAGTAATTCAGGAAGTGAATGTTTTCGGTTATAAAAACCGAACATCACCAGAATTCAAGTTCATTCAAGACTGAATTGATTAGGAACGTCGGTGTATCGGTTATTTTCAGGAATCCGCGATCACTCAAACGTCCTGGACGTTTGGAAACCGATAACGGTTTCAGTTTGGCGCAAACAGGTTAATTCACAGTTGAACTTATGTTTTAATTGCTTCCTAGATTTCACAAAAACATCAAGTGGCGGAGTGGTTATATGTGCGCGAGTTAAGTTGCTAGACTCACCGGGTGACCCGGGTTCGAATCCCGGCAGCCGGTTTTCTTTTTTATTTATTTTATTTTTACTTTTTATTAATTATAGTTTTTAAATTCTAATTTGTTTATTAATTATGCATCGTTTAAAATTAAAATAAACATAAATACGCAACGAAAAAATTTATAACTTGATATTCGATTACAAACGAAGCGGGTTTGGAAAAACCCATTTTTTGACAAATGTTACAGGTTGCCCTTCAACGCCAACTTTTCCACCCGGGTTGGCGTTGGGCATGGCGTTGCCCCTTTGGCGTGGGTATTCTGCCTGGTGTGGGGCGGGGGGATAGGGTGACTTGGTTGGCTTTGGTTAGCTGGTCCAATATGGCTGGTTTTGGTTGGCTACTTTAATTAAAAGAAAAATCCACATGGCTGGCCACACCAAGCTAAGCCACGCCACACCACGCCTCCTCCACACCCCACTTTTTTTTTGAGTGGCCAGCCATGTGGATTTTTCTTTTAATTAAAGTAGCCAACCAAAGCTAGCCATATTGGACCAGCCAACCAAAGCAAGCCAACTCACCCTGCCCCGCCCCACGCCAGGCGGGATACCCACGCCAAAGGGGCAACGCCATGCTCAACGCCAACCCGGGGTGGAAAAGCTAGCGTTGAAGGGCAACCCACACCCCCAACCCAAGCCCACACTCCGCGGTTTTAGTCTACAGGGAGTGGGCGTTGGTTGGGGGCGTGGGTTGCCCTTCAACGTCAACTTTTCCATCCCAGGTTGATGTTGGGCATGGCGTTGCCCCTTTGGCATGGGTATTCTGCCCGGCGTGAGGCGGGGAGACAGGGTGACTTGGCTGGCTTTGGTTGACTGGTCCAATATGGCTGGTTTTGGTTGGCTACTTTAATTAAAAGAAAAATCCACAGGCTGGCCGCGCCAAGCTAAGTCTCGTCACACCATGTCCCCTCCACACTCCACTTCTTTTTTGGTGGCCTGGTGGAGCCCACCTCCGCCATGTGTCGTGCAAAACACCCAACCCAAACCCCGTACCACATGGTTGCAACCACAACCATGCCACATGTCAATCGATTATTGGTTGTCCTTTTGTTTTTTTCCTTCCCTACAGATATTTTTACACTTAATTTGTTTTTTAATTTTCTATAATAACTTATGATATTAAAAAAATCTAAAAACATCATCTTATTTAGTTTTTTTTTCTTTGTTTACAAACTTCGGCTTGAATTTATTAAATATGTAGTTATTAAAATGTTTTCTAATACACTCTTCAATATACGTTTCCAATTAAATTACCTATATCATTCACTTTTATATAAAATTTATGTGACCGTTGCTTTTATAAAAATAAAAAAAGTTTAAATATTCCAATGGCTAAAGTTTTATAATAGTTTTTATAAAAAAAATTCAGAAATTCATATTTATTTATTAAAAAATAGTTTAGATTGCGTTGTTAATAGGTATGAATGGTTGGGTTGGGTTAGATTGGGTTGTGAATATGAATAGTTTAATCACAATTGGTCATGGTGACTAAAAACACTCTTATTCATAATGATTTGCAACCACAAATCTAAGACTCAGTTTTGAGAGGCTATAAAAAAAATATAGAGCCAACCCACAAATATTAAAGAGTGTCATTAAGCTTTTACTGATATTCCACAATCTCTCACATGGAGAAGATCCCTCTTTGTCTCATGACACTTAGAAGATCACCAGGGACGGACCTACACCTATCCGTGGGGGTGAGGGCGTCCCCCTTGAAAAAAAATATTTTAGTGCTATTCGTAAGTGAAAATCCCGAGCACCCCCCATGAAAGCCCCCCATAAAATTTTGCAATCGCACCCCTTGTAATTGTTTACTGAAGTGAAAAGTAGTTAAAGAAAGTGTGAAAATGAAAATTGGATTTTTTTTCTTCCCATCTATTATAGTTGCAGTTACGGTAAGAAAGATAAGGTTTTAAGATCAAGAAGATGAGATGAGGACACTTTAGTCTTTTAATAATTAAAACATTCACTAAAACAATTAAAGATAAAAAGTACTGCCAGTTGTACATTTGATCATTTATGTCACTTTAAACTTGTCTGACTCACAAAATGTTTTAAAAATTGAATTTGACAAAATAATTATTAGGTGAAACTCTCAAAAATTTAAAAGCTGGAAGTTGAAACTCTCAAAAATTTAAAACTCTCAGAAAATTTTCGCACCAGATGAAAAAATTTCCTGGGTCCGCCACTGAAGATCACTCTTTGTCCTTCCATCTGCAGCGCAGTGGTTGTGACATCCGGGTGAAGGCTCGGCTCGGGATTCAACCCGGGTTCGAGTCCCGTGGGGCGAGGGTTTACCCATTCCACGGGATTCCCGCACATCAGGGGTGTGCTACGCTTTCTGGCGGTGGTCGAGTAGTCGGCCTTTGGACATAGCTCCGAAAGGATGGGTTTACACGTGGAAAGCAGTTAGCCGTTCAAAAAAAAATGTTCAAATATTGATACCAATTGCCAACCCACATATGCCCTTCATTGCCACCCCTCAAATTCTTGATATCTTTATCTAAGAATACAACTTAGATCCGTGACCGTAGTATCACAGCTTTGTATGCTTGTCCATACGGTTCGATGGCTTTGGGACCGGCTTTTGCTTGTACCTTTTGAAGTACTTTACTTAATCGTGTTATTTTCTTCTATGTTCATGAATATCATGGCACATGCATCATTTGTTTTTACTTTGTAATATATTCGGCCAGTGGATACATTTGGTCAAATAGTGACGAATCATAACTTTTCAAACTAACGGTTCATAATAGAAGCTTTTTTACATTCATTTCAACTATACCAATTTGGAGGTCAAACTATAAGAGAACAACAATGTTTGATGCCTTATCAACTAAAAACCTAGTAAGCAGAAAGGTCTTTAAAGTTCAAATTACAAGAAAACGACATTTGATATCAGGTTAACTGAAAACGTGAATGATCAATGGACTCTTAAAACACCTCTAGTTTACCCATAAACGTGAAGGTTGGTTATGTTATGCTTACGCACTATAAGAGAACAACAATGTTTGATGCTTTATCAACTAAAAACTTAGTAAGCAGAAATGTTTCTAAAGTTCAAACTACAAGAAAACGACGACATTTGAAAATAGAAAAAGATTACTGAAAATCAGTGAGAATCTACCAAAAAGAAAGCCGTTGGAAAAAATCTCTGGATCCGCCACTGCGTTAACTGAAAACGTGAATGGTCAATGGACTCTTAAAACCCCTCTAGTTTACCCATAAACGTGAAGGTTGATGCATGAGGTCAAACTATAAGAGAACGACAATGTTTGATGCTTTATCAACTAAAAACCTAGTACGCAAAAGGTTTTTAAAGTTCAGACTACAAGAAAACGACGACATTTGATACCACGTTAACTGAAAACGTGAATGGTCAATGGACTCCTTAAACCCCCTCTAGTTTCACCCATAAATGTATAGATTCGTTCTGCATAAGGTGAACTTAAATAACTTACTAGGAACAAGCTCTAACCAACAGGGCAAGTGAAGTAAAGATTACACCTAATAGCATATTATCCCATGCGTCCCAAATTAGAGATTACATTTAACTCACATAAGTAACAAAAGTAAATATGTACAACATAGTTTGTAATATTTGTTTGTTAACAATAACGCTGCACAATTTCCTTCTAGAAAGACTCAAATTACTTGAAAGTTTAAAACGGAACCACACTTAAATTTGGTCTAATACAATAAAGTTTCCCCCTATAAAGATGGTCGAAGCAGATAGAACGTCATATATCTTCTAGGAACCATGCCTGCAGAGAGGGATCACCAAACCAAAAAGAAAAAAAAATAAGACAGCAAACATGAAGTCAAGAAAACAATATCCGCCTGAAAAAAGTGGTGTTATAGCCTGTTCTAGTTATGGACGGCTCGATTGAGGTTGTCTTAATCTATAAAGGGTGGTGATACGAGTAACAATATATTAAAATTGGGTCAAGGTTGAACAGATCATAAGTTCATAACGAATCAAAATGTGTTACTATACTTACTGAATTATTTTATTAAAAAAAAGCTAGATTATTATTGTAATAATATATTTGTAGTAGTAATATTAAGAAACAGGTTATTCATAAAATATATGTTAAATAAGTGTTTGGCTCAAGCGGGTCATTTGGACCCATACCAAAACAATCCCTTTTTGGCGTGTTTCTAAGCCACACTTATATGTCAAGTAAGTGTTTTGGCTCAAGCGGGTCATTTGGACCCATACCAAAAACAATCCCTTTTTGGCGTGTTTCCTGAGCCACACTTTAGTATTTTTCTAGATTGTTATAATTCTCAATTTAACTAACTTGCCTTGTTAGCAATGTTGTTGGAGAGCCAATCAAGCCCTTCGTAAAGCCCCTCACCAGATGTTGCACATGTGCTTTGAATATACCTGAAGATTAGGGAAACCAAAACGATCTAAGCCCTTCATAGAAAACTTGTACTAAATTTACAATTTTTTCTATTTAATTGCTGAAATTCACAAATAATGTGACGTTACTCACCAGTGGCGTTGACGAAGTGCATGAAGGCGAAGCTTATCAGTGATTTCTGAGGCGTTCATGGCATTCGGCAGATCTTGTTTGTTAGCAAAAACCAGCAAAACAGCATCTCTAAGTTCATCCTGCAAGAAAAGAGAGTGATAAAAAAATGATACCGTTGTATACTTATATGCCAAATCCAGCTATTATTCAAAAAGGATTATAAAAACTTATAACTGAAAGAATTTAGAAATTGTAAAAGCACACCTCATTCAACAACCTATGCAATACATCCCTTGCCTTAACAACACGATCCCTGTCATTGCTATCCACTACAAATATAAGTCCCTGTGTGTTTTTGAAGTAGTACCTCCACAGTGGGCGGATCTGCAAAGACTCGAATTATGTTATTTCACCACAGAGAACTACAAAGTGAAAAGAAGATTACGGGTAAAAAGTAAATAGAAATGACCGTTTACCTTACCCATTCAGGGAAGAAAATAAGCAAGTAAAATGAAAAGAAGCAAGAAAATATAACTAAAAAACAATAATAAAGCAAACCCTGTCTTGGCCACCAACATCCCAGAGTCTGAAACTGGTATTCTTATATTCAACTGTCTCGACATTGAATCCTGAAAACAAACTATTGATATTAGAAAGTAATTTCATCGTCTGACTTTGTTTACCACTTTGATTGTCCGTTAAATGCCAATGCAAACTAACAGTATCTTCCGTCACGATCATTATCAACACATTAAATATGAAAGAGTCAAAATCAAGACGGTAGTCAAACATCTATTAAAAAATACAAACAGAATCATCCACGAGCCGGTGGCCACTTCAGTTAGCCAGTACCATTCTTAAAGATTGACAACATGAAGGTGAAGTCAACTAAGCATATATCAAATTTTGATAGAGAACTGGATGAAACTGGAAGCCCTAAGGAACGATTTGATGAAAATTTTGAAGAGAAATAATCATTTACCATTTCTAGCCAAGTTATTGTTTAACTACCCCCTGCATCTTATAGTTTCTCATGATACTAAAATCCTATATTATAGTTTTTTTGCAAGCCTCCCAAAGTCTAAAACGTGCGTCAAGTAATGTACATTATTTACCAACTGAATGCTCATAGTTACCCATAATTTAAAAACTAGCACAACGAATGATTACATAAAAATGATAAGACTCGTAGCATGCAGTGATAAACCAAAGGTGGAACATGTCGTTTTAGGATGTGTTTTACACCTTACGAGTCAAAGAAAATATAGCTGAACGGGAATGGGTCAAATGGGAAGTACAAGTCAAAGTCCAAAGTCTGAATTTAATGCATACAACCTCCTAAATCATTTTATTCAAATAATTAGATGATCATGGTAATTATGGGTCAATCCACCCTAACCGGCCATCAAGCCACTACGATTGTCACACAAACAGAAACAACAATAGATCTTTCGAATTCCCATTAAGAACCCTTGGATATTCAAATAGGTATTGATGCCATAATTTAATAATACATGAGCTAGTATTAACAAATAAAACTGATCTAAGTATATTTAAATAATTGGCTACGAAAATGGCAACCAGAACTTACCAATGGTAGGAACTGTCGTCACAATTTCTCCAAACTTTAACTTGTATAATATAGTAGTCTTACCAGCAGCATCAAGACCTAACATCAGAACGCGCATCTCTTTCTCGCCGGACACAAGGTTAAACAAGAACAACAACAACAACCGGCTAAACAACTTGGTAAATGTTAGCCCCATCTTGGTGTTGCTTATGATAGTAATAAATTACTTTCTACCGGACACTGCAAACATACACTCGTCATTAGAGTTCCAACCCAGTTTTATTTAGAGACCGATAGACCAATACTTATCACAAGACTATAATCGATTTCTATCAGAACAAATAGCAATCCAGATACTATTCCACTGCAATTAGTAACCGTCCCCGCTCTGCAGGTTTCATTGAATCTAAATTCTTCTAAGATGACGTTCACTACAAATTTGAAACTTCTTGCAGCTCTTAGGGCAACAATATTCAAAATTATCAAAATTCTTATCGGAACTACCAATACAAATATTTCAGCGAGAAATTTGCTACAAATCATGTTTAATAATACTAATATTCTATCTAATGGAACGACAGAGTATATAAAAGCGTGAGCTCGAGAATCTGGTCATCTTCTTAACATAATATTACGGATCATCCAAACAAATCAGAAGTCTGAACAGTCGGATTTATGCTAACGTAACACAAAGCAAATAAATCGCATTGTTTATCAATTATCATCATGCAGAACGACTTCCTAACAACATATAACTGTTTTGTCATGAAAAATGATACAAACAGAACGGTCATTTCCACAAATCATAAGCTTACAACTAGAACAATTGCTAGTAACCTCTAAACCAAATATAAACACGGATTGATAATCCGAAGCTAATAAGTGCAAGCAGGTGTAAATTCAGAGAAAAAAATGAGATCAAATCAATGAGCCTGCGAACAAATACACAAGCATGTCAACTAGATCTATGATTCATCGAAGCAAATGGCGTGATCAAACACATCTAAACCTCATACGAATGCAAATACACAATTTACATCGAAGAAGATGAAATATCGAAGAATTACCGCTCGAAGATTTCGTGGAGAGAGTCCAGTGGACGAATTTCAGATTGATATGGTGAGCAGAAACGGTGTTTTGGATGATTTCGTTCTCGATTATCCTCTCAGCAGAACTAGGGTGTGTAATTGTTATACTTTTGTTCGTCAAGAGTAAACGGCTAGTCAACGCGTCCAAAACTGAATTTTGAAACAATCAACTAATCACTTATCCTTTAAAAAATTTGGCGGTTATTTTTTTTTTTAAGTTTTTCTATTTTTGGGAATTCAGTTTTTGTCGGTTTTTGGGAATTCACTTTCTCAGCTTAACTGCTTCAAAGGCCATAAAAATTGGGTTTTATGTGCCTAACTTGTATGAATCAACTTTGAACTTGAACTAATCTATCACCCAATCCCGCAGCTTGTATGGCCGGCATCCGCTGATGCCATATTGTACGTCCACTTCCGGTCATTTTATCATAGGTATTCGTTCCTTTCAACGAGTTTTATCTTGTGTTCGGTTGTGATCTGCTTTAATTAGTTTGTTGTTCTTGATAAATCTATTGTGATAGGTGAAGTTATGGTGTATGATATAAGCAAAAGTGCTTATGTTTTTTTATATCAAATTACACATGTTTTTATTGGTTTTGTTAAGAATATATGTAAAAATATACTTATTTTGGTTTATTTTTTATTTTCAGAACAAAATGAACCCAATTCGAACAAAGGAAGCAAAACCGACAATAATCTGAAAAAGTTGCTAAAGAATTATCTAGATGTGTCCGCTATCTCAAGCTTAGAATACACAAAACATCTTCTGAAGATCACTACCCGAAGCCCGAACCAAAAATACCCAGACACACCCCGTGCCCTGAAGGCACGCCCCGTGTCTAGACACAAAAGACAAGCTTCTAGAAGATTTGTAAAGATCAAGTGGGCCCCACAAGAGCTGACCATTGTCGTTTCTCCAAACACGCCTCGTGTCTAGGCAACTAGCTATAGCCAGTCACTGTGACCAGACACGGCCGTGTCTCCCAGGCACGCTCCATGTCTGGGCTTCCAGCAGCCTATAAATAGCACCATTTGGCCATCATTTTCACTTAATCAATTGTTCTTTTTTCTCCACAACACACTTATTTTCTACCCACTATGTCCAATTATTGTAATTATTAAGAAAAACTTGAGAATCATTGATGTAATCAACATTTCAATGATTAATATATTTTTTTCAAATTCGGTGAAAACTATCACCACGGCCATTCTTGGCTAAGGTTATTGTGGGTGTTTGGAGAAACTTGCTCTCTTGATAGGGAGCTAACTAAAGTGAGACATGGGTTAACAAGGTGTGCTTGTATTAATGACTTTAGGTAAGAAGGTGTTTATGGAAAGTAAGTGAAATATTAGTGTCACCATTAATTTGGGAATTAGTCTTTCGACTTACCCTTAAAATCTACCAACAATCTTGTGTCGCCATTAACTTGGGACATTCATGTTTTCTATGTCTATGTAGAGTCAAAACATTTTGATGCTTCGAAAGAAGGTTAAAGGTTTTAGAATGGGACTTTGGGTTGGTAAACTCTTGCCAAAGCGTGGCGATAAGATCAAAGTGCGAAGGACTTAATTTTTATAAAAGTAACTATCTTTGGGGAATTAACGCCTCATAAAAGGAACCATAGTCACAATAATTTGAACCCCTTAAACTATTTTCTTACCTAATACTAAACCACAATGGTATATACTTCCTTGCTGATTTGACAGTATCGTTGTGGTTTGATTTGACAAACTCAGTACTAAAAGTGTAACACCTCGTAAAAAACCGTCCTGTAAAATTTCAACACGTGTCCCGCTGATCCTCGAATGCCACGTGCTTAACGAGAGGGACTAAACTTGTCAACATGTTAAATTATAACCTCTGAGTGGCAAGCTCTGAAGTTGAAGGACCAAATGTGCAAAAATGCAAAATTTCAAGTTCTGGGAGGCGGTTACGGACCGCAAGCCATTATGGTTACGGTCCGTAACCATTTGAAATTTACCACGCGCCTGAAGGCCTTACAGACCGCAAGGCCTCAGCCATACGGTCCGTAAGTGGGTGTCAGCGAGCAGAAACATGGCAGTTTCTGCTCCTGCCACCTTTAACGTGAGATGCCACCCTCCAGCTGCTTAAGACACATCCTAAAACACTTGTTGCAACCTCATAACACTCCATGGCACCTGGCACAAGCTCCTTACTCCTCCTTCACTATATAAGGGCACTTGATCTTGTCTCAAAACTTGCTCATTTGCTTCAATATCTCCTCTCCCTCTCTGGAAGTTCCTAGTCTTTGGGAGCATCCTTCTAAGTTCTATTTTCGTGCTAGGACCTTGTGTAAGTGTTCCTGGCCCTCCTTGTTCAGTTTTATTAGGCTTTGATCCAAAGTCAAAGCTAGCGTAAAAACGCTTTGACTTTCGGCTAAGACCAATACGGTCCAGCCCACGCTCATAACGAACGTGGCTACGTGATCGTAATTAGGTAGGTGTTAATCCCTCAAAAAGGCACCTCCTGATTACCACATTTGCTTGGTCAATTGACGGATCAAAGTTATATTAATAAAAAGTCAAACGGGCCAGTTTTGAAATAAATTCATATCTAGCAATGTAGGTGCTATAAAATCAGATTTCAACACTATAATAACATGGTAATAAGTATTAGAACATGTCTAAACATGTTCGGCCCGTCAAGTCCAGGTTTAAGGTCGGTTCGCAACCGAAAGTCGCAAAAGCTGACTTTTGCTTTGACTTTCAGTCCTGACCCGATTTAGCAACCTTAGATACTGAAATTAGGTTGCCTTGTGACCATGTACTATAACCCTCTAGTGTTATATGACATGGTTGCTTAGTAATCCGAGTGTTTATGCAATTTTCCATATAATATGCCGAATTTTGCTAAAAGGTCCCTAAGAGCTTAAAAACAAAGTTTAAACATATGCGTACGGTTTGGCCTACGTAACTAGTTTACGTAATTTAACCGAAACGGGTTTAACCTTATCATTTTATTTTCAAAATCCAGAATGTAACATGTTTGCCCATATTAAACAAGTCTCCGTGCTTGTCGGGTTTAAACTACATTCTATTCCGATCATCGCTTAATCCGGCGTTTAGTACCATTATTATCTTTAAGCTACACGGTTCGAGTCTACAAAGTAGATAGGACCCGTTAGCATTCTAATTGGTTATAAACACCATCATTTCCAGACTAAGAGCCTCCCGATAGATTGCCACCTAAGCTTATTTTTGAATATTCGACTGAGTTACTATCTTATTTGAAGAATTTGCTCAGGTAAATACTTTTAACTTATTTCCCTATACGGGCTTGGGATACGGTATAATAATACCGCTTGGTCGGTATGGGATCATGTTATCGGATTGTGATTTACTAAATCCTTATAACCCGTTTTATTCTGTATTGTTTGATAACTTAAACATTGGGGTTAATTCGACTGTGTCTGGGATATCCTTGGCTCATTTAAGTTACTAATGGCCACGACTTTAAGCGCGGGGTGTATGCATACACCCAACAGACGCTAATGATAATAAAATATTGAATCCTACTGGTGGATTATTTAAGTGGCGTGTCGATTAATCAGGTTATTCGGTTTCTGCACCGGACCCCATATGTATTGACAAACATGTAAAACTGTAAACAATGTCATTTTGAACTATCCCAAGTTGTTTATAAAATGTGCCAAGTGCACCTAAAACCATTTTCAGAAATGTTACAAAATAAGTCAGTTATTAGTATTTACCAGTGAAAACTGACGTATTTTCAAAAGACCAAGTTACAGGTGGCAACACGCAATAGATCGGGAGCTGCGCTATAGTGACAATAGAGGAACTTGCAAGTCTCTAGGTCGCTTAAAGTTTGTTGAACACTACTTTGTATATATTTATTTCGATCCGCCTGTGGATCTTTTCATTACAAGCCTTGTAATTTATTTTTGAACTTTGGACACTCGGTTTGTAATAGTAATTTAAATCCAAGACTTCCGCTATGCTGTGTCTGTTTGGTTATGATGTTATCAACTACGTCAGATATTACCCAACCGGGCCCACCGGGTTACACGTGGAAATCGGGGTGTGACAGGTCACATCAAGACCAACTGCACTAAAAACCGAAGGATAATAATGCAAGATCTGGTGAGGCAAAGAAAAGTAATGCAAGGGCCTTTCAAATGAACGCAAGGGAAGATGTTAACGATAATAATGTCATTGTAACAACTCGAAAATTCGATTGTTATCTTTCCTTTTGTTTTCCGTTTATCTATCCTTTGTAAATCCGAGATTCGGTTTAATAAAGTTTATGTTAATTAATTATGGTGTTGTACGTTATTATCACGTCTAATCGCTTAATAAATCGCATCGCTAATCTCATCGCATCGCAAATCGCAGTTATTTATGTGTCTTATATTATTTATGTGTTATGTGTGTTTGTGGTTATGTTTACAATCGCTATCACATCACTCTCGCACTCTCGAATAGCTAAATCGCACTATCATATCAACTATAACGCTTAAGGCTTTAATTTAACGCATAATATAACTATCTAATGCGAACCGAATAACCAAACGAACACTAACGCGAAATCGGCAAACGAAACTTGGTCACCAGGCTAAGTTCGCCGAACTTGCCTACCACAAGTTCGCCCGAACTTGCCTGATAACCAAGGATCCCTTGTTTGCCATCAAGTTCGGCCGAACTTAGCCATTCTCCTTTGTGAACTCCCCAAGTTCGCGTAACATGTTCGGCTGAACTTGTTGCCAGATCTTGAGAATCTTGACTTCTCCTATAAATACTCAGCTCATTCCTCTCATTTGCACTTGCTGATCAAGTTCGCTCAGGGCTCCCTCATTCCAAATCTCTCGTGTTCTAAGTAAGAAACGACCCGATTTCGACTACAACAACGTTTATCAACAACCAACAAAGGTTTACGACGATTTTGCACAAGGATCTACCTTCGTTTTCATCAAAAACCCATTCTTTTTACGAAAATCTTCATCTTTTTCTTCAAACTTATGTTTTTAACTTAGATCTACACAATACGAGTTCGTTTGGTGTTAGCAAAGGCTTCCCAAACACGAGATCTGCAAGATCTCGGCTTATAAGTTCTAGATCTGAGAAAAACCTTTGATAAATATCGATTTTGACACTACGGACTTTTGAGGATGTTTTGTTCATTTTATGATATGAAACGGAGCATCTATCATTCAAGATCCCAGATCTGGAAGCACAAGGCCGTTTATGTTGTTTACACAAGCCGGACTAATCTGAACGAACCCCGAGTTCGCCTGGATTAGCCCACGCTTTTGTAAAACGGCTAAAACAGCTTTAAAAGACCTCTCCAACCTAAGTTTGCTCAGTAGCACAGGGTTGGAGGGATGAACACTCGATTTTCCTTAGCAAACGACGCAAAAATGCAAGATTTTGGACCCGAAAACATCAAGTTCGCTCGAGAATCACCAGTTCCCCAAGTCAAGTTCGACCGAACTTGGGTACTTTTCACCAAGTTTTCTTGCAAGTTCGCCCGAACTTGCATAGTTTCTTAGGAAACTATACAAGTTCGCCCGAACTTGTCTCCTCAGTAAGGATCCTCCACAAGTTCGACCGAACTTGGCTCATAATTCACCAGAATTACACAAGTTCGCTCGAACATGTGTGTTTACACACAAGTTCGCCCGAACTTGGCCACTACTCACTCAAAGTTCACCGTTTCGGCTTTTCGGAAGACTGATGCACTTCTGTTCGTATGAAGGCTGATTCGGCGCTCTTCACAACTCTCCTCTCCGAACTCTACCTAAACGCACCCACAGTGAGTATACATGACCATTTTCGCTTTAACGCACTTTTTGGGTGTTACAAACGTTCCTATATCAAAATCACTTCACAAATCAAACTGCTTATCACATGCGAATAATCTGATTATATATGCTCAATACGTGATGCTAGAAACATGTGATTAGGACTAATGTTCGTTAACTTGCCTCCTTAGCTAGTATGGTACTATAGTGTGGCTTACACCCGACGGGGTCTAGCTAGGATGGACGCGCAAGCCTTCTCACGGTAGTTAGCATGAGAAATAAGCCTATGTTAATCTGTGTGAAATGTTTCGGTGTATCATACTATGTAGTTAGGTTATCTCGCGAACGGTTTCTTTATTATGCTAGTATTACAAAACTCGTATGCTCACCTTTACTTAATTGTATTGACTTGTATTTTAACGTATGTAACAGGTTGAGGATTTTAGCTACGGATGCTTGGATGTTGCATGCTTAGCATAGTTTAGTTTTTGCCTTTATTTTGTTTAGTGTAATAAATCTAGGGGATATCGAACCTTGTTGTTTTTGTGGGAGAACTTAGATTCTATAATGATTGTTTAAAATGTTATGTTAATGGTGTGGGACGTTAATGTTTGAATGATATTGTTAAATGATTGTTATGGAATTCTCACGAGAAATCTGGTCGCCTAGTGCCACTACCCTGATGATTCCACCATCGGTTGGGGTGTGACAGTCATTACTGGTACGTTTCTTATCAATGATACCCTCGCTAGAGTTCTATTTGATTCGGTGTGGATAAATCATTTGTGGATTTTAAGTTTAGTGAGCTATTAAACTTACCCGTAAGAACTCTAGACATGACATATGAAGTAGAACTTGCTGATGGAACCATTGAAACCGCTTCCTCTATTCTGGATGGATGCTTTATATCCATCAAGAATCATTCCATCCCTATATCTCTTTTGCCAATGAAATTGGTGGGGTTCGATGTAGTTTTAGGCATGGATTGGTTATCACACAACCAAGCCTGTATTGCCTGTGATAAAAAGCTAATCAAAATTAAAACCCCATCAGGTGATGTACTCACCATCTATGGAGATACGTACTACGGGTTGCCAGAAAAAGCCTCTATGCTTAAGGCTTCTCGGTGTTTAAAAAGAGGTTGTGTTGTTTATATGGCACAAGTAAACATTGATGAAACCAAGCCTAAGATTGAAGACATTCCTGTTATTTCGGACTACCCAGACGTCTTTCCTGAGGAACTACCCGGTCCACCCCTGATAGACAAGTGGAGTTTAGAATTGACATCTTACCAGGATCCGCACCTATCGCGAGAGCACCTTATCATTTAGCACCAACAGAAATGAAGGAATTAAGAACCCAGCTCGATGAACTCTTGAAAAAGGGCTTTATTCAGCCTAGTTCGTCACCATGATCTTGTTTGTCAAAAAGAAGGACGGTTCAACGCGTATGTGCATTGATTACCATGAGCTCAACAAGATAACGATCAAGAATCGATACCCTTTGCCCAGGATCGATGATTTATTCGATCAACTACATGGGGCAAGTTACTTCTCAAAGATAGATTTAAGATCAGGATATCATCAGTTGAAGGTTAGAAGTGAAGATGTTCCCAAGACCGCATTCAGAACATGATATGGACATTATGAATTCCTAGTGATGCCTTTTGGGCTCACTAATGCACCCGCAGCATTCATGGATCTCATGAATAGATTCTGCAAGCCCTATCAAGATAAGTTTGTCATAGTCTTCATTGACGACACACTTATTTACTCTCGTAATCAATCCGATCAAGAGAAACATCTTAGGTGCATTCTAGAGTTGCTACAAAACGAAAGTTGTATGCTAAATTCTCTAAATGCGAATTCTGGCTTCGCGAGGTCCAATTCCTTGGACATGTAGTTAGTGAGCGTGGTATCCAAGTGGATCCCGCTAAAATTGAAGCTATAACGAATTGGGAAGCACCAAAGACACCTTCTGAGGTCCGCAGTTTCTTGGGATTGGCTGGTTATTATAGAAGGTTTATCGAAAACTTCTCCCAATAGCCACTCCTTTAACTGCTTTGACTCGCAAGAATATCAAGTTTGATTGGGGTCCAAAGCAACAAAAATATTTAGAGACCTTGAAGCAAGAAATTAAGCAATGCTCCGGTATTAACTTTACCAGAAGGTATTGAAGAGTTTGTAGTATACTGCGATGCGTCACACACAGGCATGGGTTGTGTGCTTATGCAGAGAGGCAAAGTGATTGCCTATGCATCACGACAACTCAAAGTGCATGAAAAGAACTACACCACCCATGACTTAGAATTGGGTGTCGTTGTGTTTGCACTTAAGTTATGGAGGCATTACCTATACGGGACAAAGTGTATCATATACACAGACCACAAAATCCTTCAACATCTATTTAATCAAAGGGACTTAAACATGCGCCAACGCCGCTGGACGGAGACTCTTAATGACTTTGATTGTGAAATCCTTTACCACCCCGGTAAGGAAAATGTAGTTGCCGACGCGCTTAGTCGCAAAGAAAAGGTTATACCTTTGAGGATTAACGCCAAAGGTATAGAAGTGAAAAACAGTCTGAATGAAAAGTTGTTGGAAGCGCAAAGGCAAGCTACGTTGAAAGAAAACATAGCCAATGAGGAACTAGGTGGAACTGTGGAACAGTTAACGCCCGGTGATGATGGAATCCTCAGATTTAACGGAAAAATTTGGGTTCTAGTCTTTGGAGGACTAAGAGAACTAATCCTCCAGGAAGCACATAGTTCCAAGTACTCTGTTCACCCAGGGGGTGATAAGATGTATCAAGACTTAAAGCCTAATTATTGGTGGATGGGTTTGAAGAAATCCATAGCCACACATGTATCAAAGTGTCTAACGTGTTCGCAAGTGAAAGCCGAACACCAAAAACCGTCAGGACTCCTACAACAATTGGAGATTCCCACATGGAAATGAGAACTAATAACCATGGACTTCATAACCAAGTTACCCAAGACTAAAAGTGGAAACGACACCATTTGGGTCATTTTCGATAGGCTGACTAAGTCAGCACACTTCTTGCCAGTAAAGGAAACTTCTAGTTCGGACAAATTGGCAAAGATGTATGTGGACAAGATTGTATCCCTACACGGAGTGCCCGTGTCTATTGTGTCTGATAGAGATACAAGATACACATCTCACTTTTGGAAAAGCTTCCACCAATCTCTTGGCACTCGATTAAATTTTAGTATCGCTTACAATCCGCAGACTGATGGATAAAGTGAGCGTACCATTCAAACTCTTGAGGACATGCTTCGGGCATGTGTGATTGATTTAGTTGTAGTTGGGACGACCTCCTACCTTTGATTGAATTCTCCTATAACAATAGCTATCATACGAGCATTAAAGCCGCACCTTTTGAGGCTTTATATGGGAGAAAATGTCGGACGCCTATTTGTTGGGCCGAAGTTGGAAAAGCCCAACTATCAGGCCCAGAGATCGTTCTAGAAACGACGGAAAAAGTTGGACAAATTCTTGACCGTTTAAAGGCTGCTCGAGATCGACAGAAAAGTTACGCTGACAAGAGGCGCAAACCTTTGAAGTTCCAAGTAAGGGATAAGGTTATGCTAAAAGTATCACCTTGGAAAGGTGTAATACGTTTTGGTAAAAAGGGTAAGCTAAGCCCAAGATATATAGGACCATTCAAGATCACCGAATGTATCGGTTCAGTGGCTTACAAGCTTAAGCTACTCGAAAAGTTGAGTGGGATACATGATGTGTTTCACATTTCCAAGCTAAAGAAATGTCTAGCGAATGAGTCGCTAGCAATGCCTCACGAAGACGTTCAGATTGATGAAAACCTGCGTTTCGTAGAGAAACCAATTGCGATCGAAGATCTCCAAGTTAAGAAGCTTCGTAGAAAGCATGTGCCTATTGTAAAGGTCAATGGGATGCCCGCCGAGGCCCTGAGTATACTTGGGAGGTTAAGTCCACTATGTGACAAAAATACCCCTATATTTTTAATTAAATCTCGAGGTCGAGATTTCTTTTAAGGGGGTAAGGATGTAACACCTCGTAAAAAACCCGTCCTGTAAAATTTCGACACGTGTCCCGCTGATCCTCGAATGCCACGTGCTTAACGAGAGGGGCTAAACTTGCCAACATGTTAAATTATAACCTCTAAGTGGCAAGCTCTGAAGTTGAAGGACCAAATGTGCAAAATGCAAAATTTCAAGTTCTGGGAGGCGGTTACGGATCGTAAGCCTTTATGGTTACGATCCGTAACCATTTGAAATTTACCACGCGCCTGAAGGCCTTGCGGACCGCAAGGCCTCAGCCATACGGTCCGTAAGTGGGTGCCAGCGAGCAGAAACATGGCAGTTTCTGCTCCTGCCACCTTTAATGCGAGATGCCACCCTCCAGCTGCTTAAGACACGTCCTAAAACACTTGTTGCAACCTCATAACACTCCATGGCACCTAGCACAAGCTCCTTACTCCTCCTTCACTATATAAGGGCACTTGATCTTGTCTCAAAACTTGCTCATTTGCTTCAATCATCTCCTCTCCCTCTCTGGAATTTCCTAGTCTTTGGGAGTATCCTTCTAAGTTCTATTTCCGTGCTAGGACCTTGTGTAAGTGTTCCTGGCCCTCCTTGTTCAGTTTTATTAGGCTTTGAGCAAAAGTCAAAGCGTTAGCGTAAAAACGCTTTGACTTTCGGCTCAGACCAATACGGTCCAGCCCACGCTCATAACGAACGTGGCTACGTGATCGTAATTAGGTAGGTGTTAATCCCTTAAAAGGGCACCTCCTGATTACCACATTTGCTTGGTCAATTGACGGGTCAAAGTTATATTAATAAAGGGTCAAACATGTTAGTTTTGAAATAAATTCATATCTAGCAATGTAGGTGCTATAAAATCAGTTTCAACACTATAATAACATGGTAATAAGTATTAAAACATGCCTAAACATGTTCGGCCCGTCAAGTCCAGGTTTAAGGTCGGTTCGCAACCGAAAGTCGCAAAAGCTGACTTTTGCTTTGACTTTCAGTTCTGACCCGATTTAGCAACCTTAGCTACTGAAATTAGGTTGCCTTGTGACCATGATATATTGTGCTATAACCCTCTGGTGTTATATGACATGGTTTCTTAGTAATCCGAGTGTTTATGCAAGTTTCCATATAATATGCCGAATTTTGCTAAAAGGTCCCTAAGAGCTTAAAAACAAAGTTTAAACATATGTGAGCATAAAAATGAGTTATAAACTGATGTACTAAGTTATTGAACTTGTGTTGAGGCCAACTTTCTGATTTAAAACCCAAGAAATGGTTATTCCGCATAGTTTACGAATTTTGCGACCAATTTACCTTTTTACACATAAATGGCTTTAAACATAACTTTGGCCTCAAAACTCTTTACCTATTGATGTGTTATCATTATTAGGATTATTCAGGATGCCTAATTAGATTATAAGCTGATTTTATACGTCAGTCCATGTACTAAGTCCTTGAATGATAATATTGCCCTTACGGCACTAAAAATGAGTTTAACCATCTTTAATGAACAAAACTTTTTTACCTACTAATGTATCATATTTTACAACATATTTTCATCATACAAACCTGTTCATAACATCAGTTTCACTCAAATACCATTTAAATTGTCATTTAGCTACTTAATTGCCGTTTTGGCGTATAGTATGGTCTAGAACCATATTAGAGCATCAAGTTGATACCTACTGGTTTCAAAACTTATTTTAAACATATACACAGTAGGTACATAGTCTAAACTCAGATTCCCAAATAATTCGTCAAGTGGTGTGTGAAATGACCAAAATGCCTTTTCGAGGCATAGTTTGGTCTTAAACTCAAAACCACACGCATACTTGATATCCTATTAATATAACATCATAATTAAACTATTTTTACAGTAAGTCTATGACCATTACATCAGCTTGCTCATAAAGTCTTTTTATAAGCCGATAAATGACCAAAATACCCTTTTAAAGCATAAATTGATTTTAAAACCGTAACGGACCAACATGTTGGTAACTTACTGATGTTACAACATGTTTAAAGTATAATGGCATATAGAAGTTGTATAGAACTCACCAGGTTACCTGGTTTCGCTTATATGCGTACAGTTCGGCCTACGTAACTAGTTTAAGTAATTTAACCGAAACATGTTTAACCTTATCATTTTATTTTCAAAATCCAGAATGTAACATGTTTGCCCATATTAAACAAGTCTCCGTGCTTGTCGGGTTTAAACTACATTCTATTCCGGTCATCGCTTAATCCGGCGTTTAGTACCACTATTATCTTTAAGCTGCCCGGTTCGAGTCTACAAAGTAGATAGGACCCGTTAGCATTCTAATTGGTTATAAACACCATCATTTCCAGACTAAGAGCCTCCCGGTAGATTGCCACCTAAGCTTATTTTTTAATATTCGGCTGAGTTACTATCTTATTTGAAGAATTTGCTCAGGTAAATACTTTTAACTTATTTTCCCTATACGGGCTTGGGATACGGTATAATAATACCGCTTGGTCGGGTATGGGATCATGTTATCGGATTATGATTTACTAAATCCTTATAACCCGTTTTATTCTGTATAGTTTGATAACTTAAAGATTGGGGGTTAATTCGACCGTGTCTGGGATATCCTTGGCTCATTTAAGTTACTAATGGCCACGACCTTAAGCGCGGGGTGTAGGCATACACCCAACAGACGCTAATGCTAAAAAATATTGAATCCCACTGGTGGATTATTAAAGTGGCGTGTCGATTAATCAAGTTATTCTGTTTCTGCACTGGACCCCATATGTATTGACAAACATGTAAAATTGTAAACAAGGTCATTTTGAACTATCCCAAGTTATTTATAAAATGTGCCAAGTGCACCTAAAACCATTTTCGGAAATGTTTACAAAATAAGTCGGTTATTAGTATTTACAGTGAAAACTGACGTATTTTCAAAAGACCAAGTTACAGGTGGCAACACGCAATAGATAGGGAGCTGCGCTATAGTGACAATAGAGGAACTTGCAAGTCTCTAGGTCACTTAAAGTTTGTTGAACAATATTTTGTATATATTTATTCGATCCGCTTGTGGATCTTTTCATTACAAGCCTTGTAATTTATTTTTGAACTTTGGACACTAGGTTTGTAATAGTAATTTAAATCCAAGACTTCCGTTGTGGTGTGTCTGTTTGGTTATGATGTTATCAACTACGTCACGATATTCCCAACCGGGCCCACGGGTTACACGTGGAAATCGGGGTGTGACAAAAAGTCAATGTATCTAACCTCCGTATCTTAGCATCATTGTTATAGACTAATACCACTACAAGGTATGGGACTTGTCCCACATCAGTTGTATGAACAATCATTATCGGGTTTATATACCAAATGGGCTCTCTCACCCACCAGACTAGTCTTTTAGGTTGAGTTCTCTCATTTGGTATGTAACATTGGTATCCGAGCCAGAACTCAGAATGGTAGCCCACGCAGTGGTGGCTGGAAAGAGCCAGCCATGACCAACGTGATCGTGACCGACAAGGCTCGGAGTGGTGGCCTGGAAAGAGCTAGTCGTGACTAACGAGGGCATTGGCCCTTAAGGAGGGTCGATTGTTATGGAATAATACCATTGCAAATTATGGGACTTGTCCCACATCGGTTGCATAGGCAACCAATGTGGGGTTTATATGCCGAATGGACTCGCTCACCCATCGGACTAGTCTTTTGGGTTGAGTTCTCTCATTTGGCATGTAACATCACTATATATTACGCCAACTGTGGGTGCACTTGTCCAACGTGAAGTGTACTGTGATAGTATTTTATCGTGTTTTTTATGAATATTAAAATTTGAACCAGTGTATAAAACGGCCAAAGTATACTAATTTTTATATACACACCCATCTACGTCAAGTTTTTTTGCACCGTTTCCGGGTATACAAAGATTTTGGGAAAAATCCAAGCTAATGGCCTAGTCTAGAAATATTTTTTTAAACCTGATCGGACTTAGCCATAGATCGTGCCTAACAAACACAGGTTATGTCCCGAGCAAACGGCCTAGTCTAGAAATATTTTCACACGTACCCTCTCCGGATTTCGTTGTGTCACAACATCATCGCCACCCACAAGGGTAGGCAAGGCGGGTATGTTTGCCGGGTTACACAACCCGTGGATGGTGATGTTGTGGAGGTCAAATATGACCGTTGAGTACGGTCCTTTTGACCATTATACATTTAAAAAAAATCAACTTTAAAGTCTATATATATTTATCTTCCATTCACAATTTAAATCACACATATTCTTATACCCACTCCTTAATTCAAACCTAAACTATTTCACTCTAACTCACTCTCATTTCAGTAGATTCACAAAAAAATCCTGAGGTACCGGTTCGAGCAAACGGGACGCGATACTAGCAAATGAGGCGCCGTGGATTCACAAAAAAATCGCAAGGTGCCGACTCGAGCAAACAGGGCGGGATACTAGCAAACAGCAAACGAAGCCCCGGTTTGTCCAAACATGGCGCCGGTTTGAGATGAGGTGGTGGTTTTGGTGGTGAAGCGTATATACCACACTAACCCCTGCAACATAGTCCAACACAAACCCTTCTAACGGTTTATATGTATGGGCAACAACCAAACTATTTTTTTCATGGTTCCACAGGTTCGGCTTGAAATCTCTCTGGAAGTGATACATAACTTCGATGCATTTGCAAAGTATAGGAACCCATCTCATTTTGAAGAAGAAAATGTAGAACGAGAACCACCACTTCGTTATGACGTTGATGATGATGAGGAGGTATACGTCCAAGAAACGCAATTTGAACCTAACTTGTAAGAAATGCATGTCGTAAGTGATAAGCTTGTTGTGAGGAGGATGTAGAAAAGGTAAAGGCAAGAAAAGGGGGAGATTTGCGAATCGGGCCTAACGGGTGGATTGGACGCTCGAAGAGGAAGAAATGTTGTCTCAAGCATACAACCACGTAACGTTAGACCGAGAAAAGGAAACTGATAGAAAAAAAGATGGTTTGTGGAAAACTGTTTTTAAACACTTCATTACGCTTGGGGATAGTAGCGAGCGAACGCACGATCAACTAAACTCAAAATGGACTCTGATGTTGACTAAAATGAATTGGTTTGATGGTTTTTTCAGCAGTAAAAATTTTCTTTTATTTTAATTAATTTATTTTTTTTTCTTGCACAACGGCTTTTTCTTTATAATTGCATTCTTATATTATTTATATTTAAACATATAGGATTGCTTACGTAAAAGCGGGTGTAACAATTTAGACATTTTAGAAAGGGCACTTCAAGATTATCTAGAAAAAAACAAACAAGCTTTCAAGCACTCCGGGCATGGAAGGCTGTTAAAGAATTCGCAAAATAAGGTCAAATCGATTTGTTGAACGAAGATTCCAGTAGAAATTCTAACAAGAGAAAATCATCGGATTCGGCTGGCTAACTCTGGTGCATCCGATAAGTTGGTGCCGGACTTAAATGACGAAGTTAGCCCAACACAACCCAAGAGGAGGCACAAGGCAAGACTACAGTTCGTCAAGCCAAACTAGAGTAGTAGGCGAGAAAATAGAAGCTTACGCGCAAAAGAAGGAAGCGAGGATGGAAGGGTTGATCGATGCAAGACAACAAAATCTCGTCGCAGCTAAAACCTTGATTAACGAACAACGCGAAAGTGTCATCCAAGTGGCGAGGGACATAGATTTTCATACGTATATTATGTCACACGACAATCTTGACCATGCAGTGCAAAAAATCTTTATAGCCGCAAGCGAGAAATTGCGGAAAAATATGGAAAAAGGGTAAATGCACGGTACCCTGACCGCGGGAGGGTTCTCCCTCCCCAAGCTAGCTTAGCCCCATAGCTGCCTGGCGGTTACTACCCAGCACGATTATTCGGGCCGAGCTGGACTCGAACCCGCGTCCTCCCGTTTGGAATGGGTGAGGCTGGCCTGGGCTGACACCCCGTGGTTAAATTGTGGAAAAATATGATTGGCAGACGATCCATTTACCGGATTTGTAGGTTGTTTCTTTTATTTTTTAAAAAGTTGTGTGTGTGTTTTTTTTATTTCGGTATTTCTCAGTTTGAATTATGTATTTCAATCTTTAATTTAATGAAGTTTAAATTTTAGCTAGCATTTGGCTTTATTAAAGTTAAAAAAAAATTATGGCAAGGGTAAGGTGTCGCTCGTGTTTTGTGGCTTACGGGTGATTTCTAAGAAATTTTGCATAGTGTGCTTTTATTAGTTGAGGCAATGGTAAAACCCCCCATTTATACTTGAATGTGAGGAAAATACTTACCCACTAAGACCATCCAAAATAAGAAAAATAAAAAACACCTAAAAGCATCATCACCATCTTTAAATAAAAAGAATTTCTTTTTTACCCAACTCTCCCACCCATGCCCCACCATCATCCATTTGTTCTAGTTTTTCTAGAAAAATGGATCTTAAAAATGATCCTAAAAAATGATCACCACAATAGGTAAAAATGGCAAGTGGTCCACATATACCTTAGAAATAGGAAAAAAAATGGAGCTATTGGGTATGCTCTAAATATTTGAATTATTGAGACCAAGGATCACTGACTCTATTGCCTTCAATTAGGTCAAAGATTGGTTTTTGGTGCTTCATTGAGATCATTGTATGCAAGAACGTCAAAGAGAAGTCTCTAGAGTTGTTGATTTACTTGTAATTATTCATATTTTTGGTATCAATTTCCTTACATTTTGATGGGTTTTCATACTAAATTCTTGTGAAATTGTTATTGATTGGGTTATTTGTTGGATTTGTAGGAATTGGTGAAGAAACAAGCCAATCAGAAGCGTGAAAACAAAGAATTGGTGAAAAGTAAGAGAGTTGGAATGTGAGAAATAAAATATGCCAAAAAACAGTTATCGAGGACTGCAATGGAAATGTGATCGTGGTTCGTGACCAGTGCAAATTAAATCAGATTTTTCAAAAAAGCAGTGCGGGTCACGAAGGGTTTTGATCAAGGTCCACGAACGATCTATAAATTGTAAATATGTCATGTCCATCTGTTTATTCACGTATGGGGTTTCCAAGGTTTTCAGCTTATCATATGAGAGTTTGCTTTACATTTGGAGGATTTTGACACCTTAGTTGTCATGCATATGACAATCGTGGGATTTGGTATCTTCAGTGAGAACTAGGTCCATCTTAACACTTCTTCACGTTTTTTTGATCTCACACTATTATTTAACCATCTCTAACAAGAGGTTTGTCATGTTAGATTCGGGTCTTTGCTCATTTGCAAAATTACGCATCTCCTTTTAACATAGTGTCGTATGATGACAATAGTTTAAAATGTATAAGTCCACATAGTAGTGTACTTCCACAAATATTTTTTCTCTCTCAATTTTTACATAATACAACAAAGCTACGTAAATGATAATCACCTCTTCGTGTCCTTTTGAAGATCCAATTTTTTAAAACTTCATTAAGCACAACACGATTGTGTATAATTTCATATACATGTGTACTACCTATAACCAAACTTTTAGATTCAATGGAATCGCATGGTCGTGTATAACAAATCACATAGCCATGTTTCATATCTTCATATAAATGCACTAAAAACTTTACAAATTCTTTAAAAAAAGTATTACCTATTGGTAATTTAGTGATTATCGACATTCATAGTGATGTTGGATTAACTTGTCCATTAGGTACTCTCGTTATTAATTAATCAAGTTAGGTGACGCAGGAATGACGGACTTGATTTGTTGTAACGAGTTGATGTGTGTAATCAGTTTTGGGCCAAATATATTGGTTAGTTGGCATGTGCTTAAGGTTGGTGGACCATGTGATATGGGCCTTAGTATTAGGCTGACATAAATCAATAAATCATCACAAAATATAATTTTCGTTGGTTCCATTTTCTAATCAAACAATAAATAACAAATCTTGTATGATATTTGGATAAAATATTTGGTCAGTTATTTTGGTAAAAGATAACGGTTTTTGATTGGTTTTTTTCAAAAAGCTAAATTTGGAGACACAATCCTGTCTTTTTAAGAATTGAGTTTAATCCGTTCGAATTTTTGAGTATACCAATCAAATAGTTTGTTCTGATAGTTTTTATACGACTCTCAATTCAATCCAAGTGATTTTTATTTGATTCGCTGGGTGGTTTCGTCAATCCAACCAACATTACCAAGCATTTTTGCATATAATTCTTCCACTTTCAATAAAATAAATCAAAACATATTATCAAAATTTCGGGATGTTACATCAAAAATGCATATAAAGATATTATGTAAGTACCTTATAGTGAAAATACTAAAAAAAAGAACCTGGGGTAAAATTATATCACTAAAGGCTATTCACCCTTTGTCTCTTGGTATATGTGATCTTAACCATCATTGTGATTAGAGATTTATAGATCAAATTTGATGTTGTATATGAGCAGCTACATGTTAAACACAAATTATATGCATTTATAAACATATAGGTGGTGTTTGTTTTTTCAAATGTAAAATGTCTTCAGGACTACATCTGTAAACATCTACATGAGAAAAGGTGGACCAAATGTCTGCAGAGTGTAATAAAAGGAGTGTTTGATTATCTCACCTCTTTTTAAAACTCACATCTGCAAACTGTCTTCATTGCCAAAACCCTTAAAAATCCTATTGGGAGCTCAGCTTCCTCCAACCATACTTTCTGGTGAACCACCGCCCCACCACGTTCACTTCGTCCACTCCGCCACCTCTCCATCCAACCCACCACCATATCTCCACCACCCACCACCGTATCTCCACTACACTCCCTCACAAAACCCCAACTCAAAACCCTAATCCTCCTCCAAAACGTCGTCGCTTCACCCTCCGTCCTCCTCACCGCCGCCCATAACCTCACCCATGAAGATCGATTTCAGGTTTGTTTCTCCCAAAACGTCGATTTCAGGTTTGATTTCAGAAATTACCTGCCCCTGGAGCTGCAGCTGGGGTGGAGAAGGGAGGTGGTTGTTGTGTGGGAGCGAGAGAGGAGGTGGAGGTGGTGGCGGAGATGTGGTGGTGGCGAAGATGTGGTGGTAGCGAAGTGGAGGTGGTGGCGGAGGAGTTGGAGGTGTCGGCTGGGAGGAGAGGGTTTTGAGGAAGAGGTTGGAAGAGGTGTGATGACATTGGACCATGTCTGCGTGGGGAAGAGGACGCGCAGAGGCTTGAAGACATTTTTTAATAAAATATCTTCTAAAAAACAAACGGTCTGTAGAGCTAAACGTTTGCGTGTGGTCTGCGCGGCGCAGACATGAGAGGCCGGAAGAGGTTTTCTGAAAAAACAAACGCCACCATAATGTATCATCTAGAATTTGGAATAGTTTGTGTAAAAAGAAGTTGGATGTTGGTCAAACTAAATATAGAATGGAGTTCATGGTCCTGGGTAAGCATATTAACCGCCATGACCGATCACCAAACCATATTCGATTTTAAACGATAACCAACAAAAACACTTGTTATGGTTTTGAGGTATTGATTAACCGACTAATCGGTTATGGTTTCGGATTTGAAGGTTTGGTTAACCGCCATGATCAAAAGCAAACTGATTCTAGGGCTTTGAGTTTCATCATCTTCTCTTGTTCACATATGCATATTTCCAGTCATCTTCTTCAAATATGCATGAAGAGCACCTACATATGCATGACCAACACATGAATTCACAACGTAGAACCTTTAAATGGACCATAACTCGAATTTAACCATCTTTCTCACTGATTCCTAAGTTTTGTGTATAATCTTCTCCACCATTGGACCATTAACCAATTTTAGCCATAAATGAGCTCCTTAATAGATTAACCATAACCGAAGTTAGGGTATGGTTATGGTTAAAGAAACCCCATAACCAAAGTTATCGATTACGGTTACAAGTGAGGGTAAAAACCAAACTGAACCAAACCACGATTTGCACATTCCTATCATGATCAATTATATAAATGATCTATCTAAATATGTATGTGGAATGCTCATGGTAACTTGATATTATTAATAGGTTATGGATAACATTGTAGATATGTTGTGATAATACCATAGATGTTGTGTACAAAACAATAAGTATTGTTGATGGTATCTACTTGTGAATATACAGTTTGGTTTTAAATGCAAAGTGTATAACTTTGTTTTTTCGTACACATATAAATAAATATAAATATAATAAAAAATATATATATATATAAGAAAGAAAGAACAAAGCACTTTCTTTTTGTTTTAGCCTTTGTAATTTAATAAACAACAGTTCTTTATCAAAATAGGAGGAAAAAACAAAGACGGTTCAATGTTCAAACTAGGGATGCATCGAATATTGTTGACAGTCACGCGTATCATGGAAAGCATTATTGTGGCATGTGAGTATAAATAAATTATTCTATTAAGTAATGATGTGAGTATAATTTATTTTATAAGATATGTATTAACCAAATGATTCATATAAAATAGTAGTAATCACAATATATCCCTGAATTCAAATTCAGCTTATATGTACTTTTTATGAATAAATTGTAAAATTCCTTAAATTGGACCTAAAATGTTGCATTATTGTCTTTAGGTCGATGTTGAGTTTATGTAAAAGCCAGCTGTATATACATGCAACCATTATATACAGCAATCAATGATATACGCTTTACGCTTAGTCTATTATTCATAAAGTTTTAGTGATCTCTCTCAACCTGGATCCCGTTTTAGATATCCATTGCGTTGTTATTATATAAATCGATCATACATATCGCGGAGTACAAATTAATCAAATATTGATCGATATCTGTTATATTTATATATGTATAATAACAATCAAATAACGTACCTCTTTTTTATAATAGTGTTTTACCTATAATATCAATCAATCATACTTAGTAAATTTCACAAATGATACCCAGTGTTTTACCTGGAATAGACTATGTCTAATACATTTGAGTTTCATGACATATATATATATATATTTATAATTAAAACATTTGGAATTATAAACCTATAAATAAGCAATCTATTTGTGTTTAAGGTTGTTGTACTTTAGCTTTGGAGTTTTTCAAAAAAAAAATAGAA
The DNA here is from genome assembly GCA_947069175.1 of Scalesia atractyloides. Lineage (NCBI taxonomy): Eukaryota > Viridiplantae > Streptophyta > Magnoliopsida > Asterales > Asteraceae > Scalesia > Scalesia atractyloides. The sequence continues at coordinate 69,757,535 of CAMTDV010000019.1, forward strand.
TTTTCCTTTCTAGCTTTTAAATTTCAAATCTCTGAGAATTGAAGTCTAAAGTTTCCATCTTATGCAATTCAACCCCTTTGATTAGTTTAATTTTTCACTTCTAATTATAAAGTTTCCATCTTTTCTAATTTAGCCCTTTTTGACATTTTTTTACTTTTAACACGAAGCTTTTCATCTTTTGCAGCTTTGGTCCCTTATACTTTTCATCTTTCGTAAGTTTTTTGTTTAACGTTTCATTCTAGATTTTCCGAGTTAACATGCCACAACGTGCGTGTGGGGTTCAACGTTTTTCATCTTTTTTCTCGTTTGTCAGGTCCGTCGCAGCGCGTCTATTTTTCCCCATTTGATAGGTTTGTCGCAACCGCAGGTCATACATCAACTCAGTTATTCTATTCTATGTTTTACACATAGACTCGCGTCATGTAAGAAACAATTGCCTTTCATATATGATATATAACTAACGAATCCCGCCGCTTGCGGCGGATGGTAATTCTAGTTATACATATTATTATATTATACATATTAAGGAAAACTCTTGATGAATAGTGTTTTGGGATTTTTAATATATATTTATTATTTTTATTTTTATTTTAAGCATTTATTTGTATTTTAATGGTTTCTTATGTATTTATCTATTTATTTTTATTCTAATTTTAAGCATTTATTTATATTTTAGTAATACATTACTCCTTTCTGTAACGATAAATTAATTGGGTATCAATATCTTAACGATCTACATTTCGAATAACATCGATGTTGGTATTAGTATTCGTTTTTTATTGTTTTATGTCGATGTAAAACATGTGTTAACTTCACTACCGAACTCGGTGTTGAGTCTGATGTTCGTTTTTATCGTTATGTGTGGATGTAAAACAGGGGTTGCTTTCTATATGAACATGAGTGCTGGTGTCGATGTTCGTTTTAATCATTTTCTGTCAATGTAAAATAGGTGTTGATTTCTATACCGAGTGCGTGTATCATTCAAGTAACGACCCGACCCGAACCGGTACCGATCCAATGCTCATGATAATGTACCGCCGCAACGCGCCGACAATACCTAGTTGAAATTAAACACGACAATGCCAATATATCTTGCTTTTAAAATTAGTAAAAAGTTACCGGTTAAACATAAACAAATCTAAAGAGGGTAAAATCATCAAGACAATTTGAAGATGTTAATTAATTCAATATTAGTAATTAGTAATACCATAAACTATATAATTAATCAATTACTTAAAATAATATAAAAACGAAAACAAAAAAAACATGTACAAAATTCCAACCCTATCATTTCTAAACATCCCATATGGCCACTTATGTTGAAACGACATCACCCACTATTACAACTAACAACCAATTCTTATGAAATATAATATAATATAATTGAATACATCAATGTTGAGATAATCCCATAATTATTGTTAAGCCAACATCACTTAAAACGCGTCATATACTTGCTAATATAATAATGATCATTATTTTTAAAACTTTAATGATGCTATAATTTTATAATTGAACAATAAAGTGTCTAAAATAATATCAATTAAAAGTTTTCCAAAACATACTAGGATGCTATCCACTTTATAATAGTTTCATATTAATCACAAATAATGCAACATACATATTATTATAAAGAAAGTTTTAATAAAGAAGATACAAAATCCTCAAACTTTCAATTAAATTTAGCACTTTAATAAAGTTATATTAAAATGCATGACTTATTTGAGCACACTATAGTTGTTCAATATATACTCAAATTTACTTAATCACGAGCTTGTACATGTATTGTTTTAACAATGTTACATAATGTAATTTTTTACCCTACTTTTCTAACTTTTATTATATGTTTCAAGCACTATATACATGTGGCTTTATATTTTTTAATGAAAAGCTTACATACCTTAAATTAAACCAAATAAATCTAATTACTTTTTGTTTGGGATTGAACCCAATACCTCTCACTAATAACAAGACCTCTACCAGATATAGCTTATAAACTTTATTAATAAAAAAATATAAGTGTGGTTAATTTGAAAGTATATTTGTCCTTTAATAGTAGTTCTTATTATATATAACATATCTATATATTTCAATATTTTTTTATATATGTTTCAAAATAAAAAATATAATAAAAGTGATTCAAGTATCGTACAAGTAATCCCTTGATTCCTTGAATATTATTAAATTGTTTCTTTTTAAACAAATACAATGCTTCGGCCGCCGATTGTTTCCTTTCCTCAAGTCAAATTAGGGAACATTTTGTAGGAGCATCATGACTAGACCACCAATTGTCAAAGTTATTTTCAGCAAGATCAACGGCCATAGATTTATTAACAAGGTAAATAAAATAAAACTACAAGCATCATAAGAGGATTTTAAAATAGAACTAACCTCGCACACAACATGATGCTTCAATTACAAAACTATTTAAACATATGAAAACACGAGAATAACGTAAAATTTATGCGTAGTAATTTACTGATTAAATGAAAGATTGAGATCGAGAAAGCATGGATAAACAGTTTACTTTACCATCTTGTAGAAAACATGAAACAAAAGACAAACGTTATAGGTTCTTTAGTTCTATACAAGATTTTAAAATAGAACTAAAGAACCTATAACATTTGTCTTTTATTTCAAGTTTTCTACAAGATGGTAAAGTAAACTGTTTATCCATGCTTTCTCGATATCAGTCTTTCATTTAATCAGTAAATTACTACGCATAAATTTTACGTTATTCTCGTGTTTAAATAGTTTTGTAATGAACGCATCATATTGTGTGCGAGGACATGTAAAATATATAAATAATTCAATTTTTAACTATATTTTTTTAAATATAAGAAAAGGTAAAATTTAAATCTACAAATGCATGATATATTACCTACACGTATGTAGATGGTAAGTTAAATTTTAAAAAGTATGAACAAACTAGTTTAATGTTTTTTTTAACATAAACATACTATATGTATACAAGAATTATATTCTTCTTATAAAATATAAATAATTGATAATAAAAAGTTAATTATTAGTAGGTTTGTGCTCACAATAGAACGGTACAAATGAAATGTTAATGTTTTCATCCATCTCTTATGAAACATATACATATATATTACATCTATACCATGTAGGGGTATGCAAATGATGGTTTGGTTCGATTATTACCTTTAACTATATGTCTATATCTGTAACCGCTCACTTTGGTTATAGAATTTCTTTAGTCATAACCATAACCGAACTTTGGTTCAGTCAATCGGTTATGATTCGGTTTCAGTTAATTAACTGATCTAAGTTTGAACTAAAATTTAAACTACATTAACATATTAGACAAGTATTATCTCAGTTACAATCTTTTACATAAATAAAAAAAGTAAAAAATTAACACGCATATACATAAAATGAGTCAAATTTTATAGAATAATTATTTTCAAACATTTTAAACTAATTATATAACATAAAAAGCTTTTGGATATGTTTTTTTATGTAATGGAGTTTGATTCCTTGAACATATATATTTAAATATAGATATATTTTAAAAGCATGTCTTAATTCATTTTGGTATGATTCGGTTAACGTTTGGTTATGGGACATCTTTAACTATATCCTTAACCGGCTTATCAGTTAATCAAATAGCATTATCCATAACCGTCAGTTAATATTGATTATTAGTGGCGGTTTGGTTATCGATTAAGGTTTGCTCACCCCTAATTTTGTTAATGAAAATTTAAACGCTTAGACTTGTTATTTTCGTTATCGTAATAAATTAATTAAGTTTTATTCTCAACAAATCGTTTATTAATAAAATAGTTGATGCCCCGTCCGCGTTGTGGGGCGATGGCCGAGTAATGAGCGAGTGTAGGCAGCTTCTTCACACGGGAAACAATAAAATCGAGTCAACCAATTAAAACAAAACACTTTTATAGTTTTGCAAAAAAACTAAAACAATGGTAATACTGTTATTTTTAACTAAAGGGAGGTTATATTTCTTGACTGGGGTAAAATTTAATTTCCAAAAGCTAAAGTGATGGCAGTACCAGAGGCAAAATTCGTAATTTTGAACTTAGGGCAACACAGTAATATAAATTTGAACTGAAGGCACAATCGTAATTTTAGGCCGGAGGCAAAACCATAATTTTATTTTGAACCGGGGCATAATCGTAATTTTAAGTTGGAGCCAAAAGCGTAATTTTATTTTGAACAGGGGCAAAAACGTAATTTTTAACTAAGGGCAAAATCATAATTTTTTAACGGGGAAATATCTATTTTTGAAGAGAGGGCAAAATCATAATTTTAAGGTAGGGCAAGAACATATTTTTCTCTTTCGAACTGGGCGAGAACGTAACTTTGAGCTGAGGGCAAAGTCGTAATTTTGGGCTGGGGGCAAAAGCGTAATTTTATTTTGAGCAGGGGGCAAAAACAAAATTTTAAACTGGGGGCAAAACCGTAATTTTAAAGTGTCAAAGAAAATAATAAACAATTGGTATTTTGAGCTGAGGGCAAAATCGTAATTTTAGGTTGGGGAAAAGCGTAATTTTATTTTGAGCAGGAAGGAAAAAGTAATTTTAAACGCATGGCAAAACCGTAATTTTAAAATGTAAAAAAAATAATAAACGATTGTCCAATGGGGGAGTGCCAGGTATCATAACATTAAAAACCAAACGTTTTGAACAGTGTTTGTGAAAAAGATATTTGGGGGAACAGTGCCAGGCATTAAAAACCAAACGTTTTGAACAGTGTTGGTGAAAAAGATATTTGGGGGAATAGTGTCAGGAAGCTAATTAAAAACCAAACGTTTTGAAAGTGTTTGTGAAAAGATATTTGGGGGAATAGTGACAGGCAGCCAAACGTTTTGAACAGTGTTTGTGAAAAAGATATTTGATATTTGGGGGAATAATATCAGGCAACTAATTAAAAACTAAACGTTTTAAACAGTGTTTGTGAAAAAGATATTTTGGGGGAATAGTACAGACAGCCAAACTTAAAAACAAACGTTTTGACTAGTGTTTGTGAAAAAGATATTTAAGGGAATATGTTAGGTCAACTAATTAAAAACAAAATGTTGTTGAACAGTTTTTTTGAAAAAGAAATTTAGTGTGAATTAGTGATACAAACCAAAACGTTTGAACAGTGTTTTGTGAAAAAGAAATTATCTATTCCCCAAATATCTTTTTCACAAACACTGTTCAAAACGTTTAGTTTTTAATTAGTTGCCTAACATTATTCCTTTAAATTCTTTTTCACAAACACTGTTCAAAACGTTTGGTTTTTAATGTTATGATAATAATAATAAAATAAGACTACGTTAAAATATGTTTCGTTTATAAAAATTTCTTATCTTATAGTTTGTAGAAAGTTTTATGAATAAATAAAGAAGTTGAATTTACCGTTGGTTAAATTTAAAAAACCAAAGCCACTTAACATAGAGAGTCGCACATGGTCAAATCTCGCAACATCTCTCTCTCTCTCTCTCTCTCTACAAACACATTTCAATTATTATTCTTCGCCCCTAAAATCCACATTTTTCATCAGATTTCAGGTAAACTCTCTCCATTCTATGCTCGATTTGTATAATTACCGCTGTTTGATTTGTTATTCGGATCAAAAGCTTCAGTTGAATTAGTGTAAGTTGAACGTAAGATCATAATTAGTAGATTTTGTAACCTAGGGTTTGCAGGAAGCGATTCTGTTTGTGTTTAGAGATCTCGTGTGGTAATTTTGTGGAATGTTGTGGAAGTTAATTGTTTGATTGAGATGAGAAGTTTAGGAAGTGATTTTACCCTAATTTTGTGTAAAATATGTGTTAGGGATCACGTATGGTTAGAAGTGCTTTAGGTTCTGTTTTAGTGTAACTGTGAATATTGGAATGCTTGAGTTGAATTGGTGTAAGATGTAAGTAAGATCATGATGAGTGGATTTCGGTTTGCAAGAAGAGTTTTTGTTTGTGTTCAGAGATTTCGGGTTGTAGATTAGTGGAATGTTGTGGAATTAGTGGTTTGATTGAGATCAGAAGTCTAGGAAACGATTTTGCCCTAATTTTGTTTGAAATTTGTGTTTGGTTTAAGAAGTTCTGTTTTAGTGTTATTGTGAATTTTGAGATGTTTATGATTGAATGAATTTGAAAGAAACAAGCAAAATATGGATTCTATTATTAAGATGTATATACTGTTTATGAGTTTATGCAGTCTTATACTATTATAAGAAGTTTAGGAAGCGATTTTGCCCTAATTTTGGTTGAAACTTGTGTGGTTATTGAAATGATTTAGATTCTGTTTTGGTGTAACTGTGAATACTGAGATGTTTATGATTGAAGGAATTTGAAAGGAACAAGCAAAATATAGATTCCCTGAAGTTATGCATACTGTTTAGGAATTTATGCCATATGTAGTTAGTTGCCTCACAGAACACACAGTTGTAGAATTCATGGATAACATGACGTGTAAAATTTCTGATGATCTGGAAAATGTCAATTTAAATACGTGAGCGTGATCATGGAGACGAAAAAATGTTCTTGTTGTATGTGTTACTGGTGAGATTAAGTTTTTGGTTTTCTGTTTCCTGTTTGTTCAATTGTTTGTTTGTTCCATACTCGTAACTAGTATGGGCTGTCCTTGCAGTATATTTCTCACTTATTCAAGTTATATTATGCATTATGTGAACCTACAGGGTGCAATATGTCTATGTTATAGACTTATAGTTGTTATGGTTGGGATGTTTGTCTTGTTTTTTAAACATCCCTACGGATCCTGACAGAAGTTGTGCTTTAATATGACAATGTCGTGGGAAATACGTTTAGTGCTAACAGTTTTTCTTGTTTATCAATTCCAGTTGTTGTGATATTGACCATATAGGCATATATCTGATCTCAATTTCATATTTGTGTGTCGTAAAGTATATTGAATAAAGGATTTAGAAAGTGTATTAAGCTGTCTTGACATCTGCTGATAACTTCAACTTGGCAAATGATTATCCTATGATCCGTCATCATGCTCCATAAGGATATTTTTTGTTCTTATCTAACGATGCAATCAGGAGCTTAAATAATTAGTACGGAGTACCACCAAAGTTGATTTTCATATGACAACATGTCATCCTGTATTATGAATAGTTAAATGACTTAAAACACTACAATAATATGTGAATATATACTTGGTCCGTGCCACGAGTGTAGTAGTATATTGCAAAGTATGAGTTTGAACCAATGAGGATGCAATGCACTAGATTGACAGTTTTTTCTTCATGCAGATGTTCCATAATCTGAGTGGTATATACGTGAAATAAGTATAATAATTTATTGACTTGAATCAACTCAAAATGGCTTCTGGTGGAGTAGCTCCTGCAGCAGCAGCTGGAGAAGTTATTGGCAAACTGCCAAAGGAAATCAGTGAGATGAAAATTAGAGATGACAAGGTGGAAAAGGTTGTTCTTTGTTGACTTGGTCAAAGTAGTTTTTGACTTTTTGAAACTATATATTATTTTTATATGGATATCGGTGCTGTAATTCTCACATGATTTCCCTTGCATTTTAGGAAATGGAGGAAACAGTTGTGGATGGAAATGGTACTGAAACTGGACACATAATTGTTACCACAATTGGAGGTAGAAATGGTCAACCAAAGCAGGTATTGTTTTGGTCTCTTATTCACATATGGAACCGTGCCTATATAGCTTTGCTTTCATAGGTTGTATCTTTTAGTGGTTGATTCGATAAACTTGATTCTAGGATATGATGAATGATGAAGTAACAGTTTATAGTTATAGATTATAGTTTACTGAAAAATGACACATACATATCAAACTTTATTGCTGTTTTGGATTCAAGAAGTGGTGTCAAATGTTTTTCGGGATTTATGATTGATATATAATCAACTAGTTAAAGTACACGAGGCGGATACTTTCTTACGGTGTAATTTTTTTGAACAAAGAAAGTTGACTGAAGTTTAGTAGGGGTGTGCATGATTCAGTTCAGTTCGGTTTCAATAAAACCGAAACCATAACCGAAATAGTTTGGTTCGGATTTTGAACAAAATTACGTAGGATTCAAAAGTAAAAAGTATAATCCATGATTCAAGAATATTTCCTAGATGTTTACATTTAAGTTATTATATTTTAACCTTTTTAATTAATATTGTTCGCATAAACCTAACCTTCTAATCTATTTTTATGTTTCTCAAAAGTTTTTGAAGACATTTTCTTTTATAATACTTTGAAAATCATTTACTTTATGTTTTTTAATTTGGTTATTTCTTGTACGCAATGGATAATCATTTCAAAGATAGATAAACATGTTAATGTTTTTATTATAAATACTTACATTCAAGAATTCTAATGCCGGGGTCTATCTGGAAGCGGCCTCTCTGTCCTAGGGATGGAGGTAAGGTTTGCCTACATCCCACCCTCCTCAGACCCTACCATTAGCTTTGCTATTTGGGGGATTTACTGGGTATGGTTGTTGTACTTACATTCAAGAATAAAACTAATAATTCCTAGAACACAAACACTAAAAAATGATTTTTAGGTTGATCGGTTTGTTTTTTTTTCGGTTTTCAAAAAATGTAAAACTGTAACCAAACCGTAAATTTTGGGTTCGGTTTTTCCGGTTGGTTTTTTTTCCAGTTTTTTGTGCGGTTTGGTTAAATCGTTTTTTCGGTTCCGGTTTGGTTTTTTAAGTTTTCTGCTCACCCCAAAGTTTTAGTGCATATTTTTAGTCCTACATGGGATATTATTCGTACATGCAGTTTTTCAAAAAGGTTTATGTATCTTAACTTTATCTTTTGTAATTGGTACTTCAGACAATAAGCTATATGGCTGAGCGTGTCGTTGGCCAGGGTTCTTTCGGAATCGTATTTCAGGTAAGACAAGAGGCGTATGATTTTTTTTTTTGAAAAGTCAATGTTACACTCTATAAATCTAATATTATCTTAACTTGTGCAGGCGAAGTGCTTAGAAACTGGAGAAGCTGTTGCAATTAAAAAGGTGTTGCAGGATAAACGATATAAGAACCGTGAACTACAAACAATGCGGCTTCTTGATCATCCCAACATTGTTTCACTCAAACATTGCTTCTTTTCAACCACAGATAGGGATGAACTTTATCTCAATTTGGTTCTTGAATATGTGCCGGAAACTGCTTATCGTGTAACAAGGCATTACAGCAAGGCAAACCAGAGAATGCCTATGATATATGTCAAACTATACACGTATCAGGTTCGACCACTTTCTGGTTCAAGTAGAAATGGGTCAGATTGGGTTGACCAGAAACACTTACATTTTAATAACTTTTTAAATAAACGGATAGTGTGTGAAGTTTGGTACAAAAGTAAATTTTATTTTACAATAGTATAATTTGCTGCATAGAATGATAGTATTCAGTAAACTCCTCAAATTTTACGTTTCACATGTATGCTTTTAATAAATCTTGTTAAAACAGATCAGCAAACTAATATCATATGTACTCTTGAACATTTCAGATATTTAGAGCTCTGGCATATATTCATGCAATAGGCGTTTGCCACCGAGACATTAAGCCACAAAATCTTCTGGTGCGCCTTTCTTCCTCCCAAACACCAAGTTCCATTATTTTTTTTTTCAATCTTTTGTTTATATTTTACTGAATGGCCGAATTCCCATACTACGGTTTCCCGTTTGCAGGTCAATCCGCATACTCACCAGCTCAAATTCTGTGACTTTGGAAGTGCAAAAGTTCTGGTAAGTTTTAGTTTAAACATATATTACATATATACCTTTTATTTCAGCTTTGTTTTTATTGGATAAGGTTTTCTATGTATATCAGGTCAAAGGGGAACCAAATATATCGTACATCTGTTCCAGATATTACCGTGCACCTGAGCTCATATTTGGTGCAACTGAATACACGACCGCAATTGATGTATGGTCAGTCGGTTGTGTCCTGGCGGAATTTCTTCTTGGGCAGGTTCTTTTCAACACCATCTCTTAGGGTCTGTTTGGTTGGCTGGAATCAAATGGTAAAATGACGGAACGAAACTAGATAATGAGATCGGCATAGTAATGGAATGAATGATCATTGCATTCCGTTATCATGTTTGGTTGACATGTAGGATTGAAATTATTTATAATTTTTTTAATATAGAGTAAAATGCCATTTTCGTCCTTGAGGTTTGGCCAATTTTGCGACTTTCGTCCAAAGCTTCATTTTTCCGCATCTGATCCAAAAGGTTTGAAACCTTGTCATTTTCATCCGGCTTGTTTACCCCATCCATTTTTCTCATTAAGTCAGGGTATTTTCGTCTTTTTTGTTAACTTATAGATCAATTCGGTCTTTTTCAGGGGTATTCGGTCTTTTTATATAAAGTGAAAAAGACCAAATTGCCCTTTAAGTTAGCAAAAAGTCGGAACTTGACGGAGAAAAATGGATGGAGTTAACGAGCCGATGAAAACAACAAGATTTCAAACCTTTTGGATCCAGATGTGGAAAATCAAACCTTTGGATGAAAGTCGCAAAACCGGCTAAACTCGAGGACGAAAATGGCATTTTACTCTTTAGTATATAAAGACAAGGTATAATTTGTAAGTAATTCAATACAAAAAGGGTATATTTTCTAGCTATTTATGGAAAATAAAGAAGTAATTTAGTAAAAGAAAAACTGAAGTTTATTAAGAAGATTGTTAGTGAAAATAAAACCGAGTTACATTGGAATATTTCACTCCATTACAAGAGGGAATGACAAAAAGACACCTGATTACAGCATACCAAATGCTACCTTATATCATGCTATATACACTTTGTGGTTTTAAGTTATATAATTATTCTTTGCACCATTTTTGCATTCTTAGCCTATTTTCCCAGGTGAGAGTGGAGTTGACCAACTTGTAGAAATCATCAAGGCAAGTTCATCGACTTGTTAATTTACAAAATATCGACACATTAAGCATCCTATTATTTTTCAAAATAATTAATTGTGTTGATTATATGCTATTTGTTTCATTATAATTTTAGGTCCTGGGTACCCCAACTCGTGAAGAAATTAAGTGTATGAATCCAAACTACACTGAGTTTAAATTCCCACAAATCAAAGCACACCCCTGGCACAAAGTAAGGACCCTGATTTCCATTTCTTCTAGCTATATCGTGATACCAATATTTTATATATGTAATTCAATTTTTTAGGGCTGTAAATGAGCTGAACGTTCAATGAACTGTCCAGCAGGGAGTTCGTTGATGTTCGTTTATTTATTAAACGAATGAACATGAAAAAGATTTTATGTGCGTTTAGTTAAATGAACTAACATGAACAAGCTTCTCGTTTGTGAACATTCGATATAATGTTCGTTATGTATAAGAAACTGAATATTAAATATATTTTAACTTTAATATCTTTTTGATATGCTTTTTTTCCAAATATTTTATTTCTTGTATGTTCGTCTGTCCATCTATCAAATGAATGAACACAAACAAACATTTATCTAATCAATGAACACAAACTAGAAAATTCGTTCATGTTAGTGACTGTGTCCGTTTGTTTGTTCTATTTAACTTAAAAGAACGAACACAAACATGAAAATCTGTTCGTGTATGTGTTCTTGTTCGTTTGGTTCGTTTACATCCCTACAATTTTTAAATCTCCAAACATCTTTCTTCTACATAGATCTTTCACAAGCGGATGCCGCCGGAAGCTGTAGATCTTGTTTCAAGACTCCTACAATATTCTCCGAACCTTAGGTGCACAGCTGTAAGTACATCCTACCTTTTCCAACTAGTCAACTACCATAACTGAAAATATAGTAATTTGTTCATCTTTTAAGATCAAACATGATATATGCTCACGTTTTTTAACAGCTGGAGGCGTGCATTCATCCCTTCTTTGACGAGCTTCATGATCCAAACACCCGTCTTCCAAACGGCCGCCCACTGCCGCCCCTCTTCAATTTCAAGTCTCAAGGTTAAAGTTAAAACATTTTCCAACTATTTTTTTTCAATACGTGCTCGTGATCTTAACGGAAACTATACACATGCAGAGTTGAAAGGCGCGTCTGCGGAACTACTGGCTAAGTTGATACCAGAGCATGCTCGGAAGCAATGTCCCTCACTTGGCCTTTAGGTTGTAACACTGTTGTTGATGTCAAATGTTGTGGTGACATGTTTAGATCTTAAAATACTTGTGGCTATTTTCTTAGAAACTTAACTGGTTTGACTCTTGCTGATTGTTTAAAAACTTGTTGGGTTGGTTTCTACAGGCACTTTGCACCGACATTATGTGGTGGTGCAGAGTAATATATGCCTGTAGGCTTTATATGGTATTGTTGTCTAATATATGTAACAAGAAGCTGTTTCGGTTGATTTCGTTTCAAGAATGGAACATTTCATAATACTAGTTGTTAGTTCTCTGATGATGGAAGCCTATTGTCATGGGGTTAGTTTTCGACCCCGCGTGGCGTCCCCAAATCCCCGGGGACAAGACAATCCATCCTGCTTCTTTGTATGGGTCACTGGTTTCGTCCTGCCTTGGACTCATCAGGAGAGCGGCGCCAGCTCTCGACCAGTGGTGCGTTAGTCGTTTGCACGACTAGGCACGTACACCTCTTCATTGACACCGACTCCGTCCCCCGATAAAATCCAGGACTAGCCAGTAACCCAAGCGTTCAAGCACAGCCCACAGCATAGCGATCTTCAAATATTTGGCCCGTGACACTATGCTCTAGATCTAAAATTAAGGCTGAAAGATCTAGAACCGTACAAATATGGTCCGAAAACATGGAAGCCCTTATAAAAATGTAGAGATTTCTATATGAATAAGTGGACAGAGAAATCTTGTGATAACCAGTACAATCATGAATGTCAAGACAACTAGTATAAATTTCTGATACCTTTGCTTTGGAAAGACATCCCAAAACTCCCACTAAATCCTGTAAATGTCTTCTTTTAAGTCCTTTGCAAAGTTCACTATGTAAGTTCTTCATAAAGAAATATAGCTTTATTTGGTTACACTATCTTGTGTTCCATATCTCATTCGTTAAAGTCGTCGTCATAGTCGGGTAAAAAGGCTGAACTTAGTATGTAACTAAGAGATAATTCTGGGAGAGCAAACTGTAGGCCTAAACTAAACTAAATAAATCATAATCTACCCTATGCCACCTCTACCACCCAGAATGACACCAAACTACATATGTATTTGAGCATCTTTGTAACACTCAACTTCATACAGGGCCGGTCCAACAGTATAACTAAATAAGGCTTGGGCCTAGGGCCTCATATTGCCTCCAATTTAAAAAATAATAATATATATGTCTATAAAAATTGGATATTATTTACAGTGGGGATAATAATAAGAGCCAAACTCAGTGTAGCGTGGTGGCTAGAAAGAATGATACTCTTCGTTTGGTGTTGGGTTCGAAATTCACCAACAAATCTTTAATTCCATTTTTTTGTTAATGATATTTAAAAAATGATATATAAAAACAAGGCTCTTGTGAATAAATTTTATGACTTTGTTTTTAGCAGTAGTTTTTTTTTTGTTGATAAATTACATTTTTCGTCCGTTTTTACTGGATTGCAACGGATAGCCTTTATCTTTAATAATTACAGTCACAATCATTTATTTGCAAAACATGTTACACTCTACGTCCTTTAGCGTTAACCAGATTAAAATTTTCAGTTAAGTTTATTCACTTAAGGTATTTTGGTAAATTCATGCTTTTATTTAAATGTTTAATAAATAAAACCAAAAAAATTGCGTACACACCTAATTTCCTAACTCTAAAACCTTAACCACCACATCTTGCCACCACCATCTCATCCTGCCGCCACGACCTCATCCTCGCCACCATCACATCCTGAGGTTTTTACTAATATTAATTAACCTCAATAAGAGGGTTACTTTTGAGCATCTATGTTCTTATTCTGAAGTGACAAAACCAGCTGCACATTAATCCAAGAAGATGAATCTTCTAGAACTTCCATTGTGTCTTTATCTTCGAGTGGTTTGTTTACAGAATCATAAAACTAAATGTTACAAGATGAATTTGAAGCCTTTTCCTCATGCTTTTTCACCGAATCAGGAAGCTTTCGCTTCTTCTTCCTCTTCATTACGTGTGCTGCTGGTTTTTGCTCGCGGGACTGGTAACCTGCCATTGTTGAAGAAGATCTTCAGAATTAGGGATTGTTTTGAGGTGTTTAGTTAAGGCGGAAAAATAAGAGGCAGAACTAAATATACGATTAGGGAAAAACCTCTACGGGAAGATGATGGTGACGGAAGGATGTGGTGGTGGTGGCAAGATGTGGTGGTTAGGGTTTTAGTGTTAGAAAATTGAGGAAGATCATGTGTATATACAATTTTTTTGGTTTTATTTATTAAACATTTAATAAAACTATGAATTGACCAGAATACCTTTAAGCGAATAAACTAAACTGAAAAATTTAATCTGGTTAGTGCTAAAGGACGTAGAGTGTAATGGGTTTTACAAATAAAGGATTGTGACTGTAATTATTGAAGTAGGCTATCCGTTGCAATCCGGGTACAAACATAAAGGACGAAAAGTGTAATTTACCATTTTTTTCTCCCTCCTAAACTAGCATTAATGTTTAGTTATATTAAATAGCCTAATATATTTTGTTTATTTAACTTTAAACAATTATAAACTAAAAGGCTATATAATAAAGTATACAAATATATGAATTAATGTAGCATAGAGCGTACATGTCACATGTGACAATAAGTTTGAAACTCACTCTAGTATGTATACCTCTCTCCATTTAATATGTACTTGTTGCGAGAGAGTCAGGGAGATAGTTAGAAAGTCAATAAATGCCAATTATACCTAGCAAAGCATGTATGGTGTTGTAAACAATATTATGAATTGAATAACAACCAACACTTTCTCTCTTCTAATTCTCTCTCTAAATTTTGTTAACCTTTCTTTGTCTAACCAACCTCAAGTATTATTTTTCCATGGATCCTTCAAGTTGTTAGACTGTGTTTGACCGTTGATTCAACCTCAAATACAAATCAATTATTGGTACCAAAGCTAGCCTTCCCGGCAAGCTCGATTCACTGCTGAAATGATGACAAAACGAACTGGTATGTTGAAGATAATTGGAAATTTGATGGAAGACGACCGAAGCAGTGATCTCACGAGAATGATAAAAATCAACAATTCAACAACAACTGAAAGAACGTAGACAATCAATTGTTGATGTTCATAAGAATCAACACCAGACGATTAATCGAAGAGAACAATCTTAGGTGATGATGGCTATGCGAAAGCCGATTAAAGATTGGCTAATTATATATTTTTATGTTCCTACTAAAGTCAAGAGGAACTACAAGCAATCTGAGCCGTTGGATCATGCTGAGATCAAATTTTCGCCGTTTAATGTTTCTTCATTGATTTGGGGGTTTTTACTTGAGAGTGTTTTCACAACTTTAAGTTTTTCTGAGAGTTCTTAAAGAGTTTTTTTTCCTTATTCTGGTTTTTACTAAATATTTGTAACTTATTGGTTTTTAGGATTCTTAACGTGAGTTATACTTAAAAGGGTTTTTATACTTGTTAATGATTAGTTATTATTTTGGGGTTTTACTTGGAGTTTTCATTGATTTGAGGTTTTTCGAGAGTTTTTGAAGGGTTTTTTTTCCTTCTCTATTCTGGTTTTTACTAAATCGTGTATTTTTTTTATGTTTTTAAGATTCTTAAACATGTTTTTACATGATTCTTAAACATGTTTTTATTTTTGTTGTTAATGTTTATTTATTGTTTGGGGTTTTACTTTAGGAGGTTTTCATTATTTTGGGTTATTTGTTAGGGTTTTAGTTTCTAAAATTATTTGTTTGGGGTATGTGAGAGTAATTAGGGTTTTTAATGTTTTTTTAATGTATTCATAAAAATGTGATTATAGTTTTATGAGTAGTTTAATATCTAAACACTTACAAAATCTTAGGTATGTAAATACATTTATGAAACTGTGATTATACTTATTCATGGTTTTTATTTTAAGTGTATTCATAAAACTATGATTATTGTATTTATAAGACGGCGGCAGTCAACAACGGTGTTTAGGATTCCCAAATTAAATCCGGCATGACAAAATCCAACTATGCTGCCATAATAAATCATTAACAATACTTAATAAGAATGGCCGAGTGGATCGGGTAATGGGTCTATACTAAATTAACTTCTATTAATGAAGTGATGTAGAAGAATTTACGCATTTGAATATATTTTTGATGACTTTTAGCATGTTTGATGCGTTGAAATATAACTCAATTCAACATTTTGTATATAATACATTAGAGCAGAGATGAGGACATTAAGCGGAGATGAGGAAATTAAGCGGAGGTGGTGGATGCGCTTCACTCTAGTAGAGGAAATTGGGATTTTCTTCCGGCTAAGAAAAGCTTAAGCGGAGTTTGGAGTAATATTGTGAAATCGGTAGCAAGAACTATTATTGAAGGAACTCCGTTAAGAAGTTTCTTTAAAGGCGTTCTTGGTGATGGGAAGGGGATTACTTTTTGGCTTGATCCATGGCTTACAAATGAACCCCTCAAGGAAGTGTACCCAAACCTTTTTAAATTGGAAGCTGAAAAAAAAACCATGTGGTGGAAAATAGGCTTTGTAGCAATAATAATTATGGGGGGTTCATTTGGAAGTGGACTAGAGGGTGTCACACCCCAACCGATGGCAAAAATATTGAGGCGGGACGAAAAAGATTGCTCATTGCTCACAACACTAATGGTGACAATAATTAATTAAACCGAATTTCATTTCATAAGTAAATTGTCATTACAATACATGGAAATTTCAAATAACAACAATAATAAAGACAAAATGATATATCATTAATAAACCTAAAACGTCTCTGTGTGTATCTAGCATCAACGCTACTTCGATTTCATAGCATCATCCTTCTCAACCTGTAACATGTTTAAAATAAAGTTCAATGCAAAAGCAAAGGCGAGTACACAAGTTTAAGCATAAGCATACGTACAAGCATAAGGTTTAAAACGAATCCACATGGCAACTAAGTTTATAAAAGAGTATTATACACAACATGCAATATTTCTAGTCAATCCTCTTGCTTACGCATAATAACGATAATTTAACATGACCTCTCGTTCACGGGTGGTGCGTTACTCCTATAGCGCTATACATGTCAAATTGAGGCTTAAGATAAGCTAATGACTATGGTATTACATAAGAATGGTCTAAATGTAAGCATCAAGTAACGTATTAAAGTATTCATGTATATTGGATTATTTCGTGCATTGCATAAAGAATAAGTTTAGTGATTTTTATATAAGTCAAACATGTTACACCCAAAGTGATATAAAAGAAAATGGGTTGAGTGTACTCACGGTTTTGCAAGCTTTCCAACTTGGTGAATCCGTGAAGAGTTGTTTGGTTGCGGGGGGAACACCGAGTTATCCTGCAAGAGGAAAACGTAGTTGTGAGTATTGGATGATGATGGAGGATTCGGAATTTAGAATAAAGCATAACAAAGTAGTATACACAAAAATAATCACTAAGGTCTAGCACTCATTTTGACACTATGGGAACCCATTAGGGTTTATTATGATTTCATAGGTTAACACCTATGAGAATCACAACGAGGAACTAAACACTTTGGTGACCTAACTTAGTATCTTGACAAATAACTATTTAGTCATCATCAAGGGTTCGGTTAATAGTATATTATATAAATTATAATAAGTATATATTATATCATAAGTCCAACAAGGATGTCATGGAAGTCATGTAGGAGGTAGGAAGATGAATCTTCCATTTAGGAACCTCATGTAAGTTCACCACTACACAAGTTGTCATAGACAACATGGAGGGTTAAGAACAAAAATAATAAAGGAAATGTTATCATTATACCAAGTAGCCAAGTAAGCTACAACCCGGTGAGCCGGCGTCGACACAAGTCGAAGGCTAGACGGGGTTGTGTTACTTTCAACTAGCAAACTACATTGGGATAGTGGTGAGAAATCATCAAGTGATGTGTGGACTTGTATGTAGGATAGCCCAAGCTAACCTTGTAGTCACACTATCTTCAAGTTCAAGACTTGGCATCACTTGTGAGCTTGAAGCTCATGTAAAACAGAAAGTTTAGGGTGTTAGAACAGCCCTTATTTCATGTAAAACAAGCTTGGTTAGGCTCACTAATCATAAACTTGGTTAGGAGCATAAGAACTCAAGGTTGTTTGAAGTAAAACATAAGTTTAAAGAGATTTAGTTCATAACAGAAAGTTTGGAACCCTTTTGGTGAACTTCCAGGTCTAGATTCTCCAAGGAGAATCTGTGGAATCAAACCTAAGGTTTATCCAAGTGTTATGAAAGAAGAATCAAGCAAAAAGACCAAGTATGGAAGAAGTTATGCTTACTTTGGCAAAGATTGATGAATCTGCCAATGTTCTTGAGAATTCAGAGATTATGGTGTGTTTGAGAGAGATTAGGGAGTGATGAAAGTGTAAAAATGCTTGGAGAATGCTTGGGTTTTATAGGAGAAGGATTAGGGTTGGTTTTAGAGGTGTTTAATGGAGGTTTAAGGCCATTTGGTGAGGTTTAGATATGTGGATTCGTGCATAACCCGCGGCTGATTCAAACTGCTGCCCGCCAGATATCCTTGCGGACCGCAACCGTATGTCCATACGGTCCGCAAGACCTTCAGGTGACTCTTTTTTTTATTTTTTTTTTCATTTTTAAAGATTGGGGCCTTGTATAATGTTATATATTAGTTGTTTTATGAATATTATAAAGTTTCCGAGTATAAGTAGCATGCATAAAAGAATACACAAGTATAAAATGAGCACGATAAAGTATATGTTGCGTGCATAAGTTTCGTATGAAGTATAATGTCATGTATTTGCACGTTTATCAACGTTTCCAAGTATTAAGTATTATGTGCATGAATGTATGAATATGTATAACATGAATAAGGATAAAATACAAGTTCTCATTATGATTTAAGTCTCGGATTATAATGATTACAACTTGGAACGAATACAAAATTACAAAGTTTCCAAAAATAGAATTACAGAACGAGCTTTCTTAATATGGAAAGTAAGAAAAAGGCAGGGCGTCACAGAGGGCCTGCTTCATTTTTAGAAATTGAAGAATATAATTGGCTTTTGAGGGACTTAAATATGGTTTCCTTATCCAGTGGCAGTGACAAGTGGGGCTGGATCGGAAGCGATTCGGTTGGTGTCGTTAAACGGTTACTTCGAAAAGGTGTTGACAACAGCGACAATTATGTTATGAAATGGAGTAAGCTAGTTCCTTTGAAATGTAATGTGTTAGCCTGGAGAGCGGAGATGGGGAAAATTCCTACCGGGGTGGCACTTCGAAACCGGAATATTAACATTGATGACGTTAACTGCCCTTTTGCAACTCGAATGAGGAAACAGTGGGACATATCTTCACTTCATGTTCAGTTGCCTTGATAGTGTGGCAACACGTTAGCATTTGGTTCAAGGTGACCCCGTTCTTTTCCTCGACGGTTAGAGATATTCTGGAGATGAATGACTACGTCGGCCTTAAAGGGCTGGCTATAGACGTGTTCCATGGAATCATTATTATTGGCTGCTGGAGTTTATGGCGGGCTAGGAATGGTATCAAGTTCGAGACCAAGCAAGTGCGGATTGAAGACATTATTAGGGAAGTAAAATCAGTAGGATATATTTGGATTAGTAGTAGACTTAAAGCGAGATCCATCTCATGGACCGACTGGTGTAATTTTGTTATTATGTAGTTCAGCTTGTGTTGGTTTTGTCAGCCCCGTTTTGTGGGTTGGTTGTTTTTTATGAAGTTTAAGTTTCAAAAAAAAAGTTTGAAAAACACCCTAAGCATAAAATACATGCAATACCTTTATGCATATAAAACTTGTGAATTATTACTATACCATTATGCCCGACCCCTCGAACTTTTAGCTCAGTAGTGTCCGGTATGTAGCTTTCGTATAGAATTTTTTTAGGTATATACATTTTCGACCCCCCGGTTTTATAATTTTTAAGGTATAATTTTAGGTCCGGTGACTTCCGACCCCCCGGTCAGAATTCTCAAGCTTCACCACTGGCGTCAACATAAACAAGAACCGACGTACTATGTTGAACATGTACGATAGAAGATCATTTTTGTTGTGCTTTCAGGTGTCATGTCCTCTCAAAGTGAATCGTGCTCAATGTAAGGGAATCAAGCATTGTCAAGTATGCAAGCTGGTATGGGACGGAGAGCATGCATGAGATGGTGGTGGGAGAGTGTCACGGGCCAAATATTTGAAGGTTGGAATGCTATGGGTTGTGCTTGAACGCCTGGGTTACTGGCTAGTTCGGGACTTTATCGTGGGACGAAGTCATTGTCAGTGAAGAAATGTATGTGCCTAGTCGTGTCTGTGACGAACGCACCACTGGTCGAGAGCTGACGCCGCTCTCCTGACGAGTCCAAGGCAAAACAAAACCAGTGACCTACACAAAGAAGCGGGATGAATTGGCTTGTCCCCGGGGATTTGGGACGCTACATGGGGGTCGAAAACTAACCCCGTGACAATATGTTGTAAGAGCACATCTTTAATGTGAATGTAAATAATATAACAATCGTTATATATTTCATTATTGCATAATAACATTCCAAAGGCACAATGGCACGGCGGAAAAATAAATCTTAAAAAAACTTTAAATTTCAAGTTAAACCTAAATCATCGATTTTAAGGTTGTTGGCTTTATAATGATGATAAGGGAAGACGTTACCCAAAACTTTTATACGTTCCATATTAATAGGTCTTCTTATTAAAATGTCAACTTCTCTAGTACACAACTAAATTCATGTATTTATGATTTTTTTTGTACATAGTGACGACGACATAGACAGTGATGTAGCCCACTGTGCTGGGGCATGCATGTGCAAGTGGAGAGCAACTACATGAGTATTACATGGGACAATAGGTTCCTAACAGTGTTAAAGGAGAAATTTTATTGGGTTATAGTTCAACCAGCTATATTATATTGAATTGCTTGTTGGGTCATCAAGATGACATAAGCATGGAAGATGAAGGTGATGAGGATGATGAGATGGACCAACACATAAAGTTTTTTTTTAGAAAAAAATAGGTTTGTCTTTTATATTCGATAAGATAATGGAGGAGAGATTGAAATGGTCTGAGCACGTGAAGAAAAGACAAATGGCAATGGTAGTAAGAATTGTGGAAACCACCACAATAGAGGATAGAATAGCATATGCAGACCCTGGCATGTGACAAGTGGACTAGGTATGATTTACTTGAGTTGCACCTGTTTGAGAATATGATCGGATACACGAGTTCTCGCAGACGATTAATAATATTTATGGTGTGAGTTGTTGTAGCCTTTCCTTAAGGCCTTAGTTTTCCTACACTTTTGGTTTCCTTAAAATGAACTTGACGTATAAATTTGTTTGGGGAGAGTATCCGTACTTTCAACATATTGGTGCTACCATATCCATGTCTATATACTCTTTCATTTGCTACTAGTATATTTTTCTCACCATTCTATGTTACCTTACCAATAGTTTACTCTATTTTTAATACCCTTTGTTTTGTTGTTGTTTTAATTTCTGGTGTCACACTTTATACTTTACTCGCAAACACAAGCCTTTAAAATCTAATTCTAAAATTCATTTAATGCGTTCTTTATGGGTCTTAAACTCGCATAGATATAATTCGATAAACATCTAAGGGAGGAAGGGGCACTCTGGGGTAAGTACCCTATCCCCGACCAACCACCACTCGCCAACTCAAAAATTGCTCAACTTACCCATTAACTAGTAAGTGGTGCGGCGTCTACCCAAGCCACAAACTTTTTTTAATAAAATTTTAAATTAAAACTAAAACATATGTCGAAATAATGCGCCACACCGCTACGTGGTTAAAGTCCTCGTTGTAGTGGTGTTTGTAGTTGATAAGTGCCACTTGAATAACTTCATTCTCCGAGAGCTCGTTGTGGGGATTTGGCACATTCAACTATTCAAGAACCTACCATGAAATCTTGTAACGGATAAACGCGAATCGTGAATCTATTTGATTCATGGTTCGGTTGGTCTCACCAATATTGGTTACAAATTGGCGGTGTGCCCGGTTCCAAAAAGTGGTCCGTCGAGTAGGAGATGTGGGTTCGTGATGGATTGCTATATAAGACAATGATAACGTGATGTCTTTCTCTTTCGGTCCACGGGATTGCTATACTTTTGTGAACGTGAAAGATTGAAGAGGTATATGAAAATATAAAAATGGAGAGAGTTTTGTAGTTTGGTTGGATAGTATGAGGAAGGGAATCAAGTGTTTGAATTTGAGTATTTTCTTTAAAGACCAAATATTCAAAAAAAATTGAGATGGATCAAAAAATTCTCGATCAACACGAATGTCAAGCGGGCATGTCTACTGGTCAAGCCAACCTGCATAGGTGACGGCGGTATGCTAGCACGGGTTAAAACCCGGAAGTGGCTACCCACGCCAAAGGGGTAACGTCATACCCGACGCCAACTCAGGGTGAAAAGGATGGCGTTGAAGAGCAACCAACCATACCCCTATTGACATTAATTACTGTTTTCGTCCCTATGGTTTGTAAAAAATCACTATTTCAGTCCATTAGTTTAAAAATTGCGATTTCAGTCCCTATGGTTTCACTTTCGTAACCATTTAAGTCCACCTCGCAACCATTTCAGTCCCTGCACTTACAGAATAAATGGATTGAAGTGGTTACGAAAGTGAAACCACAAGGACTGAAATAGTTACGAAAGTGAAACCACAAGACTGAAATGTTACAAGTGAAACCACAGAGACTTTTTAAACTAATGAACTGAAATAGTAATTCTTGACAAACCACAGGACAAAAAAAATAGTAATTAACTCAAAATACAATCTCCCACAAGTTTGGTTAAAAGATGGGTTACTCAGAGACGTCATTGACACGTGACAAACGTTGTTCAAAAGATTTAAAAAGATGGCCAATCAGACACGTAATTACCCTCGAATTCTCTGGATGATACATGTCAGGCCTGTTAATGTCGGACACAAGATGAAAAAACACTCTTTTCTTTCTACTTGTAGCAATCTAATCGTCAAAATTAACGAAACCACTTTTATCCTATGATTCTTGAACGACTGTACAACAACTGCACGCCAACTGTTTGTTAAAATTCCTCTGTAAGTTTTTATCTTTTTATTAGAAAATGATTTCATTTGGGTCTGTTTAAATTAAACCCTTTTGTTGCATTATGCTTTTATGTATGTCTGTTATAAGATGTTATGTTATGTAGTTTGACAAAAGATTATGCACTTGGATTTGAGTTCATAATTGGCATTTAAGATGTGGATTTAGGTGAATTATGTCACAAGATTAAGCTACTTTGAGTTTTAAACATTTGTAATAATGATATTGCTCTTGTTGAATAATGGAAACATGTTTAGAAATTTTATAAGTTTATTTATACATTATAAACATAGAATTAGGTTAATCAGTCAAAAATGCTGTCTTGTTTTCAAGTCTTTACATTTATGTCTAGAGGGGATGTTTCGGTGTGAAGTTTAAAAGTGATTAAGCCATCTTGAATAATTACAATCAAATAATAATAAAACATGACGCGTGAAAGTCAAATATACTAAAGTTATAAGAATACCATACAGACAGATATTGTAATTACCTTAATGACTACATGTTATTAATTATAAGAATACTAAAGTTACCATGTTAATTAGTTAACATTAAATTCCGAGTCTAACAGTATTTGCGTATACTTTTGCTAGGATGGACCTTACTCCAACTGGTGATACCACTAGTTTGACTTACTGGTTGACCTGGAAGTTCTTGCTCTGCATGATATGGGTCTTTACTTCCATTATTATAGCATCATATTTGATTTGGAAATATGAAGGTTTTAGAAACATAAAAACGTATAAAGAGGCGACTCAACAAGAAAGGGATTGGTTATTATATGATCATGAAGCATGAATGCCTTCTATAAAAGGAATGCACCCTATTTGGTTATTGGCTTTCCGAATCGTTTCTTTTTGTTTGCTTCTAGCAGCTGGTGTCGCTGATGTTACCACTCATGGAACCGACTTATTTTTTTATTATACTCAGTAAGCTGTTTTTTTAGTCTTTATTGATTAAGAGGTGGCAGTTTCGACCCATTTGTTTATGAATTGGTCGATTTGGGTTGTATGTATCTAAAACTTGTCAAATTAAAAAGTTTAGCTAAAGTACGCGATGGTCCCTATGGTTTACCAAAATTATGGATTTGATCCCTAGCTTTCCAAAAGTGCACGGATGGTCCCTGTGCTTTACACTTTGTAACGCATTTAGTCCCCAGCCAAAAATCTAAAGGTTTTAGCATGTCCAAGTTAGGGACTAAATGCATTACAAAGTGCAAACCACAAGGACCATCCAAATAGTTTTGGAAAAAAACTAGGGACCAAATGCGTTACAAAGTGCAAACCACGGGGGCCATCTATGTACTTTTGGAAAGCTAGTCCAACTAAATCCAACATTTTGGTAAACCACAGGGACCATCCGTGTACTTTACTCTAAGGAGAAAGGGTGAAACGTTTTATGCAAAGATTTAGATATTCTTGTAGTAATCTTGTTTTTGAAATCACATTTAGGGTATTAATCAAGTATAGTTTTATTTTTCCGACAAAAGAACAAAAAAGTGTTTGTGGGTCAGGTAAACCTGACCAATTTGTTTTGACATGTACAGAGAAATGACCCGTTCGGTTACCCAACCTGCCTGACCGACCCCTCTTGCAACCTCTACTTGATTACCAGTGCAATGAAGTTGCGACTTGTATATTTACATGATATATATCGTTGGCATCATGTACAGGTTGCTTGCTTATCTATCAAATAGATATTGCAGGATCATAGTTTCCCACATATAACTAATAATTGTTGTTGTGTTGACCATGAGTGTCTAATTTTTGGTATAGGTGGACTTTGTGTTTGGTTACTTTCTATTTCGCGGTATGTGATTTTTCTAACCCAATTCTTCATTTTCATTTGCATTGACTATTTGACTAGAGGTGGAAAAATGGTCGGGGTGACTTCTAAATAGATGAGTTTGGGCCAACACATGCACATTTTTCAGAACTTCTATTAACATGTGCTTAATAAGATTACAAAAATATATCATTACAAATAACATCTTTTATTAAAGCTCTTAAGAAGTTGGTTGACTTTTAACCGGTCCACCCGTTTAAGATAAAACATAACCCAAATCGTCCCACTTACAAGTAAATGTGTTGAAACTGCCACATTTAACATAGATAAATTTTGAAATATTTCATTCGATTAGTTGTTGCGTAAGACATTTTCAATCGCAAGCATTGATTTGTGATCGAGTTCAACTTGAATTATATGACAAATGTTTTTTTTTTTTTTTGCATTGTTTTTGATACACTTTTCCTAGAATAACATCTTGAAGTGTGTTTGCAGTTTGGATCGTTGCTCTCAGCATACAGATGTTTCCGGCAACACAAGACATGTGCTTTGGGTCCGGAACAAGAATATTATTTGCCTCTCACCAATGAGAATAATACAGTGAGTCAGCAGGCGAAAAATCATTTCTCGCTAACAGCTGCATTTTGGGGATATGTGTTCCAGATTATATTCCAGGTACAATATCCAGGATCTCGGGTTCAAAATTAATTTATTTTACTCGTGTGCAACACATATCATGTGAAATATATTCATTTTTAAGCTTCTATTTCCAATTGTTTTTAATCTTTTTTTGACCATGTATCAATCACGTACCCATAAAAAACATTAATATTTCAAATTATTTTATATGTTGATTATGATGTTTCAGTTGTTTGTTGGACACAGATGACTGCTGGTGCGGTGATGCTGACAGATTCCGTTTATTGGATTGTGATTGCTCCGTTCCTTACCATCGTAGGCTATGAAATGGGCTTTGTGAGTACTTGATTTGCCTGTTATTACAATTTGCTCGTTATTTGTTGAACACTTTCCATTTTCATATATCATATGAAATATCCTCTTTATATATTTGTATATGAAATATCCTCTTTCATATATCAACGCTCCGCTTGCGGTATGCGCATATAATGTATATGTGTGGGTCCTCGGGGAGCAAAAGTGAAAGTGCACTAATTTTAACGTTATTTTACTAATTTCGTGAAAATAACGTTAAAAAACGAGGGACGGTTAATCATGCATCATGTGGTGGTGTTGATATCCGAAAGACAAGGGGGTACATGCACTAATCGGCTTTTGTCCCAATTGCGGAGTGTTATGTGCCTTATATCCAAGGCTTGATGCAAAACTACTATCGAGCTGGGGGTCTCATTGGAAGCAGCCTCTCTATTCCTACGGGATAGAGGTAAGGTTGTCTACATCTTACCCTCCTTAGACCCTACCTTAGCTTTGCTATTAGTGGGATTTACTGATAGGGTAACAGGTTAAAATAAGTACTCTTATACGGGTCGAAATGTGATACAATTTATGTCTTGAATTTTTTTTTATTATTTCTAACTATAACTAGTTTGTCAAATGTGATTACAAAATTTGTTCTAATATAAATTTAGTTTAATGGATAAAACATTTTAGAAGTTTTTTATGTACTATATACACTTTGATAACCTTCGATCCGTTTTGACCTGTTAGAGATAAAACATAGGTCGAATCAACCCATATATTAGTAAATGGGTCATATGTTAACATATTTATTCGAGGGTTTTCATACTTATCGTTTTCTCATGTATATTAGTTGACGGTTGTTGTACATTCTCTTAATTTGGTTTTGCTCCTTGGGGACACAGCCTTAAATAGCTTGGTAACTTTCCTTGTTTTCAATTCATTATATTTAATGTGTTTAATTATTTTTTTAACAACGCGTTTCGTTCGATAAACTTAAAGTGTTTGCAAACCAACTTTCAGTGCTTCCCTTGGTTCCGCATTTCATACTTTCTTTTATTGACTGGTACTACGTGCTCTTTGAGTGGATTCTTCATGCCTTTGTTGCGACATGGTATGTTCTTTTCACCTTATCTTCGTTCACATTTCAAACGCTTACACACACATTATATATAGTGAAAGTGTAAAATACAATATCCTTTATCGTACATTGGGTACGAGATGAAATTACGCATGTTGAAAAATAATACACAGTTTAAAACATATCACGGAAAAAAAAATCATGAATGTTGAAAATCATAATTACGCATGTTGAAAAACCATAATTACGCATGTTGAAAAGCATAACCATGCGTGATTATGTTTTTTCAAACACGCATGATTTATGTTGGGCCACTGGCCATCCGCCGGGAGTTTCGGGTTTAATACCGATATTTTAGCAACAAATCTAATAAATCTAAGTGTAGTACTTGGGGTCTTGATCTTTTTTGGAAAGGGAGTGTCTTTTCGACATAAGTGATTAGGGTTTTGTGTGTTTATAACGTGCGTAATTTCATATGGTACCCAATGTACGTTAAGGAATATTGTAGTTAACTGGCCCCTTATATATATGGTTTCCTTTTCAATAACTTCTCCGTATTCTAGGTGGCCATACCCGTTTCTTGACGTATCTTTAGGATACGCTCCACTATGGTACGTCGTGTCTTCTATAAGTTAAGTGTCTAGTTCATTTTTCAGGTTAATCTAATGCGGTTGTATTGTCGATATCTGTAAAACATTATGCAGGTACTTGATCGTCGCCCTATTGCATCTTCCATGCTACAGCTTCTTTTCGTTGATTGTGAAACTTAAGTGCTACATTTTGGCACGATGGTTTCCTCAGTCGTATCGGTCGTTGAGATGATAATGTTTTATACCTGATTCTACTATTCTATTTATTTAAATTATACATAAGAAAGCAATTGCTTTAATACAGGAATACCACAACATATCATGTAGAGCTTTCATAAATTTAAATTCAAAGAAAGTTTAGTTTATACTTGTTTATTCAAAGTGTTATCTATATCTATATATAACAAGTTGTATTCATGTTAGGGGTGTCTATAGTTTGGTTTTTACGAAAATACTGAGCCAAAATGCCTGCGACGGATCTAGAAAAACGTCAAGGGGCAACGTTTCAAAATTTTCTTTTCTATAGGGGCAACAAAATCGAAAAAAACGTCAACTTTTTCCAAAATTTACACTACCGCCGGAGCGTCAAGGGGTAGCGGTGGCCTACCCTTAGCCTAAAGCTACATCCGCCCTGCAAACTGCTAGCTATGGTTTCGAGAAAGGACAAACCAAGCCGGCCCGGATCCATTTTAATGGTTTGAACCGATCTTTCCCCATCCTTTTTATATTATCATTAGTTTGTATTTAAACATTTCAAAAGACAAGATGATTTATGAAATAATAAATAACTGCTATTTGGGTTTCAAACGGTTGTGTTTTACATAGCTATCTGAATAATCCTTTGCTAATTAGTAATCCTTATTGTTTACTGGTGAATTTGATGTGTGTTTGTAATTATTATATTTGATTATTAGTTAAAGATTTGTATATTCAAGATGTTTAAAATAATAAATAATTAAATGGCAACAATAATACTAATAAAATTATCATATTGTGTCACCAAGTTCTGGTGTCATAATTTTCACACTTACAATTAGTTAACACTGAAATTAGCAGAGTATTTGGAAAAAGTTTGATAAAAATACCAATTATTTATCAGGTATTTTTAATAAAAATATATATTATTTTAGTAAAGTTGTTCAGTAACAACTAGGGGTGTCCAATATTGGATTACAGGTTTCTGGATATCGAAAATTTCGGATAGTGAATATTAATAGCCGAAAATTTCGGATGCACAAATAATTAAACAGATATCCGAATTTATATAAAAAAATCAAGCAATCATTTGTGCATAAATTAAAACTAAAGATGCATTTAATTTTCCAAATTTCTCACGTTCAAAATAAAAAGGATTCATAGATCCACATCCAAATCCCATATTTACTATTTTTCTAACTAAACATAGTACTCATGTAATATATATCTACAATTATTGTTTAGTTTTCGGATATCGGATAATTCGATATCTGTAATATTTAGAAATTCACTTCCACAATCTTAATCTCGGATAATCTTATTTTCGGATATCCGAAATTTCGGATATTTCTGACATGGATTTTTGGATATTTCAAATTTGGTTTCGGTTGCGGATTCGGATTTTTTTTAACACCCCTAGTAACAACACTGTTCATCTTGATTCCCATGACCCCGATTTCTTCCTTTTTCTTTCATGTCCATAACACCATTAGTAACAACACTATTTTTTATATTTTTAAGTATTAATTAGTTATAGTTTCATTAGTTTGTTAAATCTATTCCGACTGGTTAGACCATTGAATCAGTAATTTGTCTGATTTGATGTCTAATCAGGTTAAACAAACACAGTTTTTGAAGGAGTAAAAAGAACATTAAGAAAAACTAACTAAATTAGTTAACTATCATTTAGTTAAAACAAACATTAAATAAGTAACAATTAAGTGCAAACTAAATATAGTTAAATACGTTGATAAAATTTTTAGAAGAGAAAAAAGATTAATAACTAATTAGGTTTTTCATTTTGATAACATGGGTTGGCCTGGCTCATAGTAAAATGATATGGCTAGCAGAAAGAGAAAAAAAATATAAAACATTTCTGGTAAATGTAACAAAAAAAACAAAAGAATAATAATAATGATAATAATAATAATAATAATAACTAAACAAAATAAATAATAATAAATAAACTAAATAAAGTAACAATTAACACTTTTTTTAAAGTAACAAAATAAACAAAAAAAACACTTGATCCTGTTTCTTTTAAAGTAATTTAGCCATGGAAGTTTTTTCGATTTGTATTTAAAAAAGATTATTTTGTGATAGTAAGTTAGTGGGTAAAGAGATTAAAAATATGGTTTTTATGTTATCATCTTTGGTACGGATAACGGGACAAATAGACACAAATATATTTATTGGACTACACAATTGGTTAGCGGAAGTAGTTGATAGTTTCATTATTAGTTACTTGAGACGTGTAAAACTAATGACATAGATAGACTACAGTGACCATACTAACTCAAAAACTTTAAAAAAATAAAATAATCAGTAAAGACATAAACTTTTGTAAAATATTATATGACTAAGAGGTTGTTTGGCAACTTCTTAATGATTAAGTGCTGAACCAGTAAAAGATCTGAATCATTAAGTGTTGAACCAGTAAGATGTCTGAACCATTAAGAGGCAGTATAATGCTTAACCGTTCAGAGGCAAATGTCTGACCAATTCAGATTAGAGGTCTTAACCATTCTGACTCAATATAATGCTTAACCATTCAGAGGCAAATGTCTGAACCATTCAGACATTTATCCACAAAACAAACATTCTGAATCATTAAATGCTGAACTATTAAGAGATCTGAATTATTAAGAGCCCCGTTAAAAAATAAACAAACAACCACCAACCACTAAGAATACTAACATAAATGTTATACAATATAGTATTAATAGTTGACCAATGCTTACCATGCCCATCATTCTTTGATCTAAGCCTTCACATACTTTAATAGCATAGGTCTGCACTTTAATAGTACACAGATAAAATTATGAGAAGAGGGAAAAGATTAATAATTAATTGGTTTTTCATTTTGATAATATGGTTTGGGCTTGCTCATAGTAAAATGATATGACCATTAAAAAGAGAAAAAATTGTAGAACATTTTTGGTAAATGTAAAAAAAATAAATAATAAAATAAAATAAAGTAACATGAAGTAACAACAATGTTACATAATGATGTCTATACTTTTTAGTATTAATTAAAATATCTAATATTACACCAAGATAAGCAACATATATAATAAATAATCTTGTGTCTTATAAGTTGACTCATACATCGAGACAATTTAAACGGGTTTAAGCTTACATTTAAACTCGTTTAATAAATTTGCCCAAGCCTTTGATTTATATATTGAGCTTGATTTGGCTTATGAATTTAAGCGAGTTTTTTATTTATATAAATAAATAAACTTTTGTTTAATATATAATAATATAATTTACGTGATTGTGATTTTATTATTATTATTAGGTTATGATAAAAAACATATTATATAAAAATTCGATATATATTATATTATGTCTAAATCTATAATTAGACATGTACAAAATAATTATATATGCCAATAAAATAATTAATAAATAATAAAGAAGTTCAATAGCTTCAAAAGTTACTCACAAACAAAACTTGAGTTAAATGAGATAAACTCGAGTTTAAATGAGCTTGTCTTGGCTCGATCTTTACATCCCTACTAATATGTCAGTATGGTTACACATGATATAGATTACACTGGAAATAAAAAATGCACAGGTTGGATATAAGTACGTTGATACATAACTAGAAACTCCAACAGCAACTGCAGACCAAGTAGGAGTTCTCGCCATTATCGCCAACCAGGCGCAGAACGACGATGTTAATAGTATGATCCTCGACATTAGTCCTTATACTTTATAATTGTCCTATTGTTTAAATGTCGCTCGACACACGACGATATCTCTCTCTATCTTTCTCTCTCTTGATTCGTCGCACTTAGTCTAAGCTCATACACTAATCTTATTACTAAGCACTATATAGTATATCACGATGTAATATGTTTTTTTACCCGACAATACACCTTTAGAACAAGTTACGATAATCATGCAAACTTGGTCCCGTGTCACTCGTAATAAATTCTAAACGATAATCATGTAAGATGTTTGCAATCAACCTCCCCGCTCAATCTATTTGACTTTCCTTTCAAACTTGGTCCAATCCTTTTACCGCTTGGACCGAAGACACCAAATTCTATCCATTATATGTCGACACACATGACACCGTTCCACGTGACGGAGGCGGCATGGCTAAAACATGGTGGATACGCTGCTGGTACTTCCTATATATAAGTGTTTTAGCCATACTAACAACTTTCGTGGAAAGATGCCATGTGGGGCTTGACGCTAATTAAACTTTTGATACCGATAAAACTTATTATTTTACCGTATGATTGAAAATAAATGGAAAATTTTCTAAAAATTGTGATTTTTATTAAAACCTTTGGACGAATAAAACTTTTCTTACAACGCTGGTTTAACCCGACTCAGCTTAACACCGCGTCATAAGAAAAATTTTCATAAATCAAGTTTTTCCTTAAAACCTTTTGCAATAACTTAACAAAAACTTTTCGAAAACTTAAAATCTTTTGGTTCGCTCATCGATTTCCCATGTCGCCGAGACGCTCTCACTTGTCAATTCTCGTTCGACCGCTTGATCATTCTCAGTTTACCCTAACATTTTTATCACTATCTATTCATGTAAATTCTCAAGGTCTCCATTTCGAATAAATTTCGGGACGAAATTTCCTAAAGCATGGGAGACTGTAACAACCCGCATTTTCACGCTTGTTACTCTTGTTACGCCTAGCACCAGAGATTCGGATCATAATGTGAACTATATCGCTTACTACGCTACATCGCATACTTTCGCACTACATCGCACTTCACAACGCTTACGATTACAACGCACTTGCTAATACTATGATAATTGCGTGATGTTTCCAAGACTACTCGCTGCTTAAACAACAACGCGACACTCACAAGACTTGAGA
The DNA here is from genome assembly GCA_947069175.1 of Scalesia atractyloides. Classification (NCBI taxonomy): domain Eukaryota; kingdom Viridiplantae; phylum Streptophyta; class Magnoliopsida; order Asterales; family Asteraceae; genus Scalesia; species Scalesia atractyloides. The sequence continues at coordinate 69,790,122 of CAMTDV010000019.1, forward strand.
ACTGAGACGCATACTATCTCGCTCATTTATTCCATTTAAACGCTTAATACGCTTAACACCTCGCTAGAACACTTAACGCACTCAACCTAACTAGGCAAAAAAAATCACCATTTTCGTACGAAAATGACCAATTTCGTGCGAAAAATGGCATCTTGGTGCGACAAAAGGCATTTTGGCGCGAAAAATGGCATTTTCGCATGAAATATCACCAAATACTACACCCACTCTCTTCTCCTATAAATACAACACTTAGACATTCATTCTTAGCTTGCTGCCATTTCACACGAAATTCACTCCTAGCTCGTTTCCTCTGATCCAAGTAAGAAGACTACGTTTTTCACGCGAACCACAACGATTTCTACAACGATTTTACACGGGTTTATCTCCGATTTCATCTAAACTTCTTCTGTTTACGAAAACCTTCGTCTTTTTCCTTAAACTTTCTGATTTTAACTTAGATCTACACTTAACCGAGCATGTTTGAGTTAGCTTTGGCTTCTCAGATCTGAAACCTTGTTGTTTCAAGCTCACAAAGTGTTTATCTTAACAAATCTGTTTTATAAAATCGATTTTACACAAAAATGGATAGAACCGACATATGTTTTGTTCACTAAGTAGTGGAACGAAGCAGTGTCAAAAACATCCTGAAATGGATTCGAAATCACGTCCGTTCCAAGCGAAGATTCAGTTTCGGTTACACAAAGACGCAAGAACAGTCACTTGTGCAAAATGGACTGGCTCGCACGAATCACTTTGGGTTCGTACGACCCAGTCCGAGTTTCCACAAATGACTCACTCGCTCTAAAGACCTCTCCGGCACAAGGTTCGATCAGTGGCCTAAGGCTAGAGGGATGAACACTCGATTTCCCGAAGAATGACGCAAAAACACTCGATTTTGGACACAAAAATGGCATTTTCGCACGAAATTCCATTTTCGCACGAAAACGTATTTCGTACGAATATACCTGTTTTCCTCGCACCGATCTCTGTCTCGATTATTTTAACACTCTGGAAGACTGATGCACTTCCGTTTCTACGCGCAGGCTAAACCGACGCTCTTCTCACCTCTCCTTAGCTCTCTCGGTGTTTGCTATTACACATTCACTGTGAGTATACTTGATCTTGTTTCGCTTTAAACACACTTTTTGGATGTAACATACGTTCATATCAAAACACACAACACAAACTAAACTGATTATCTAATGCGAAAATCCGTTATACATATTTACACATGATGCTTGATACATATATACTAGGACACTTTTGTAACATCCGTCAAAAACGGATTTACCAAACCCGCTCCGTTTATCAACCGAACAGTCAGTCAAAAATTTCGTTGCGAATTAAATGCCCAAAATATTTTTAAACGATCCGTAATCAATTATTATACAAGAATATATAATTAGTTTTTGAAAAACTGTCAAAAATCGCAAAATAAAAATATTATACCTCTGCCGGGTTTCGAACCCGGGTCTGTAACGAATCAGCAAACATACTTAACACACACACACAAACCACTGCGCCACTTGCTTTGTTTGTTAAATAATGAAATCATTTAAATCATAAAGTAACGTTACGAATTCAAAACCGGCGCCCAAACAGTTCAGTCGTCGGAATCCCGGAAATCTCGCGAGTCTTAACTACAAAATTACGTTATAACGTAAACCATTAACCGGACATCGGTTATAACCGATGTTTGAAGTCCGCGACCAAACCATAACCGCCGGAGTTTTTATGATATACGAACACAGTCGGAAATCAGACCAAATTCTTCAACGTTTTGCCTTATAAATTCACCCACAACCGACTTCAAACCTTTTCGCTCAAAAATACACCTCTTCTCAGCGTAATTCCACTCGCCGGAATTTCCCTGCTCATCGCCGGAAAACCGGTTTCTCCATCCCTGAGCCTCTGAGCTTATACCGGAGATACCCACACCCTTTGTTAGCTTCCTGGAGACTCGCTGCTATAAGGAACACGTCGCCGGAGGTGAATTCTGTCGCCGGAGTTTCTGCCGGAAAACAGAGAGTCCAGTCGGTATACCTCTTTCGCTTATTTTCTTTATCTTTTCACCTTTATCTTACCTTAATGGACTGAAACACACTAATAAACTGATAAAAATCTTGAACCAGTCGATTTTCGATTTCTGGTTCTAACTGGATGAAGAAGACGATGTATTTCGTTATCATATAAGTTTAATATAAATCGGGATATTACTCGGGTTAGACACACAGTCCAGAGATGGACTGTGTGCACGTTAAACATGCAAAGGTCTCGAGTTCGATTCCCGTTTCACACACACTGCCTTAATAAAAATCATTTTTTGTTAAACTGAACCGGAGTCGCCACAGTTATGCGTTAAGTATATTGATAACCGAAATAATAACCAAGTTAGACACACAGTCCAGCAGTGGACTGTGTGTTTGTTTATATCACAGGTCACGAGTTCGAGTCCGGTCTTCAGCACCGACTCGGACAATTATCGATTCTTTTTAAATAAGGCAGAAAAGGAAATAGCTAATTTGTATTTAAGTATAATAAAAATCGAATTATATAACATGTTGAACACACAGTCCAGCGGTGGACTGTGTGTTAGTTTAAACCACAGGTCCCGGGTTCGAGACCTGTGGAGCGCACCACCGAATTGATTTAAACTGTTTTTAAAAAATAAAATGAATTTCGGTTTAAACTAATTAGTATATATATATAATTAAAATCAGATATATAACGGGTTAGACACGTAGCTCAGTTGGTAGAGCTGCGTGCATGCGTACGGGAGGTCTCGGGTTCGAGCCTCACTCAGCGCACTTGTATTCCGAATTAACCGGTCAACGGTCAGGTCAACGGTCAGTCAAACGGTCAACGGTCAGAAAAAAATAAATTTTTTTTATTAGTTTTATTTAATTATTTTAATTAAAAATCAATTAAAAATACTTAAAAATAACATTTTTAAGGTTAGAAAATAGCCTCAAACTCACAAAAATACACCCAACAATCCTACTAAAATAGTTTAATAAAATCCATTTACTTACCAAACCATAATGCGATTTATCTAGGTTAAATCTCACTCGTGGTTAAAACCACTTCGCGTGCATTCAACGTCATCGACCGAACGCACCCACTGTGAGTGAATCTTACAACTCCCCCTTTTAAATTACACGTTTTGGGGTGTGTCATGTGTTATGAAAATAACTAATTTATTTATTTAAACTTGTGCCATACCACATCATGACTAAAACTTAGATTGTTTTTTATTGTTGTGATTTAGTTATATTCCTTTTGTCAAATTATATGAAACTCATACATTAAGCCCATCAGTTCCTCGTGGGAGACGAGTAGAACATCGCGTGCTTCAATTCAAATTCATTATTGTTCATGTGTGTATCATTGAGTTTATATTGTTTGTGGTTGTGTCATTCATATTATCATGTTTATGCAATTCATTCATCAGGCCCATCAGTTCCTCGTGAGAGACGAGTTGAGCATCGCGTGCCTTTAATTGTTCCATTATTATTCATGAGTGTTTCATTTAACATCTTATGATTGTCGATTAAGTTACATCTATTTTTACTCATGTTTGGTTGTGCACATATTTCATAATCAATTTAAATAAATTTGTTCAAATGTTTTTCCATAGGATTCACTCGCCAACATTATGTTGATCCAAAAACCTTTTTACACATGATACAGGTGAACAGGTTGAAGCAAGGAAAACATAGGATATGCCTTAGAAGAGAACAAAGAAGTTTAGATTGTTAGTTAAGATCATGTTGTAGCAATCATTGTAAATTTCCATTTAATTTGTATTAATGAATATGAAACGCTTAATAAATGTCATGAGCTTTGATGATAACCCAATCATGCCCCGATCACCTTTTCCGCTGCGGGTCGGGGTGTGACAACTTTTTCGTTAACTCTCACCCTAGCTAGTATGGTACTATAGATTGGCTGACACCTGACGGGGTCTAGCTAGGAAGGACACATCGCTCTTACCAGCCTTCTCGGAACTTAGCATGTGAAATTGTCTTGTTTAGTTTATATGTTATGTGAATCATGTTTATGTATATGGTATTTCGTGACGCTTTTCTCTACTATGCTATTATAACAAAACCTGTATGCTCGCCAATACATTTTTGTATTGACATTATTTTAACGTATGTTGCAGGTTAAACGCAGGTTATCTCGAATCAAGCTTAGGATCTCTAGAAACCCACATAAAAATCTAGTTGTCGGACTTTGACTATTCAAGAAACTTGTAATCTGTTTTGAATATTGATGAAATATTGTTTGATTGTATGGGAAATTAAACTTGCTAAATATTGTCATTTAAAATGTCGTTATGGATTTCTCTTGAGCAATCTGGTTCGCTTGATGTCGCGCTCTGATGATTCCGCCATCGGTTGGGGTGTGACAACGTGGCACCAATGGGAATACAAAAACACTATTCCCTTCCTTAAGTATTGCTCTATGTGACTATAACATATAGTCTTAGGAATAAACATACATTTAGTAGGGGTGTTAGACATGAACACAAACAATAGTGATACACGAGTTCATCACCATCTAACACTACATACATTTGTATAGTATTGATTTGCAACTTTTATATACAGAATGATGTTGTACCTTATGTTTAGGGCGTTTTAATGTTTATTTTTTATTTTTTTACTTTTAATCTAAACTTTTCATCTTTTGCAATTTAACATCACAAAATTTAATTTTTTTTTCTTTTAACTCAAAACTTTTCATCTTTTACAATTTAACTTCACAACTTTTCATTTTCAACTATGGTTTCATCTTTCGCAATTTAACCTCACAACTTTTCTCTCTCAACATAAATTTTTATCTTTCGCAATTTAACCTCATAACTTAACTCTCAACTCTGGTTTCATATACTTTTCATCTGTTGCAAATTTTTGTTTTACGTTTCATTCTAAATTTTGCGAGTTAACACGACGCAAGGTGGGTGTGGGGTTCAATGTTTTTACATTTCGTTCTAAATTTTGCGAGTTAACACGACGCAACGTGCGTGTAAGGTTCAACATTTTTATGTTTCGTTATAAATTTTCTAAGTTAACACGACGCAACATGCGTGTGGGGTTCAATGTTTTCACGTCTATTTTTTTCATGTTTGACGAATTTGTCGCAATGTGCATATCCTAGATCAATTCAGTTGTTTTTTCTATGTTTTACATTTTAGTCTAATTTTTTGCATTACCCAACTTCGGTTTTGATAGTCGCTGACGGTACTATAACATTGATGCTATTTGATATTGTTTTATGCGTCTGCCAAAACACAGATTACTTAATATTATTCTAGTTAACCACAACTTCAGAATCTAAAAATAATCCATTTATCATAACCTAAAAAAATTCATTTTCCAATTTATTTATTACTAGTTGATGCCTCGACCGCGTTGCGGGACGATGGCCGAATAATGAGCGAGTGTTAGGCAGCTCCGTAACACGGAAACCAATTAAATCGAGTCAACCAATTAAAACAAAACACTTTTATAGTTTTGCTAAAAAAACTAAAACAGTGGCAATACTGTTATTTTTAACTAAGGGAAAGTTTTATTTTTTGACTGGGGTAAAATCTTAATTTTCGAAAAGGTAAAGTGATTACAGTACTATAAATTGGAACCAGGGGCAAAAATGTAAATTTGCGCAGGGGAAAATTCGTAAATTTGAACTTGGGGTAACACAATAATATAAATTTGAACTAAAGGCACAATCATAATTTTAGGCTGGAGGCAAAACCATATTTTTATTTTGAACCGAGGGCAAAATCGTAATTTTGAGTTGGAGGCAAAAGCATAATTTTATTTTGAACAGGGGCGAGAACGTAATTTTGAACTGAGGGTGAAATAATAATTTTTTAAACAGGAAAATCATATCTTTTAACAGAGGGCAAAATCTTAATTTTTAGCTGGGGGCAAAAACATAATTTTATTTTGAACTGGGGGCGAGAACGTAATTTTGAGCTGAGGGAAAATCGTAATTTTGAATCGAGGGCAAAGTCGTAATTCGGAGTTGGGGACAAAAGGGTAATTTTATTTTGAGCTGGGGGCAAAACCGTAATTTGAAGCAGTGGGCAAAACGGTAATATTACGAGGGCAAAATCGTAATTTTTAGCTGGGGACAAAAACATAATTTTATTTTGAACCGGGGGCGAGAACGTAATTTTGAATCGAGGGCAAAGTCGTAATTCGGAGTTGGGGGACAAAAGCGTAATTTTATTTTGAGCTGGGGACAAAACCGTAATTGAAGCAGTGGCAAACGGTAATATTACGATGGCAAAATCGTAATTTTTAGCTGGGGGCAAAAACATAATTTTATTTTGAACCGGGGGCGAGAACGTAATTTTGAGCTGAGGGAAAAATCGTAATTTTGAATCGAGGGCAAAGTCGTAATTCGGAGTTGGGGACAAAAGCGTAATTTTATTTTGAGTTGGGGGCAAAACCGTAATTTGAAGCAGTGGTAAAACGGTAATATTACGATGAATATAAAATAGTAAACATGGTGGTCCAATGGGGAAGTGACAGACAACTGCCTAGCACTATTCCCCCACTTCATTTTTGTATAGTATAGAAATAGAAATTATTTGAACTTAAAATAATTTGTTATAATCTCTATTTATAACTTTTTAATGGACCAGAGGGCACAATAAACGGTCTGATATTTCCACCATTATTTATGGCCTGGTCTACACAAATCTATTTACACATATCAAAGCGCCCAGCTATGGGCAAAGCGGGGCGTTTCATTGTAAAGTCAAAAGACAAAGATTGAGCCTGTCAGTCCTTGTCTGTTGACCCTAGTGTGAAACGCCCCGCTATGATCAAAGTGGGGCGCTTTGGGCTGCCAGATTTATTTGGTGGAATGGGTTAGGTTTGGTGAAAAAATGGGTTGTTGGTTGATTGTTTTTGTTGTATTTGGTTTTGTTGTTTTTTTGAAAACTTGTAGATTTTTGTTTTATGTTTACAAAACATTTATATTAAAGTTGAAATAAGCGCAATCAACCGTTTTATTTCTTACAACGTATATAATTTAAAGTTGTTTGTTTAAATGTTATCCGATTTAATTTTTAATGAATTACACGAACATGTTTAATTAAAACACCGTACGACATGTCGCGAATTAGACGTATGAAATAAGCGCAAAAAATCCACACAAGCATACATAAAAGATCAACTGCATATAAAAAGTCAGTTTGTACATAAAAAAACAAAATGTCTAGTACAGGAAAAAAACAATAAAAAGTAAATCTACTGATCCTCCGGCGGTGGAGACGGTGGCAGTGGAATCTCCGGCAGTCCCAAATGTGCACTGATAGCCCTGAGCGTCTGGATATCCACGTCTGCTGTCGCTCAGAACATCGGAGACGCCGATCGAAGTCCCTCGCCACCGCCTGCGCAGTTGGAGGTAGGTCGGCGATGACGTGTTGTGGGTACTGCGGCGGATGTGGAGGCGGTGGTGGCGCGTCACCCTGAGCCTGCTGACGGGGGTCATGCTGAGGCGGTGGCGGGCGGCGGTGGCAGACCCAGAGCCTCAAGATGAGCCAGGTAAGCCGCAACCTGAACATCCGGAGGCACAGGTATGCCCTCCCTGACCTCAATAACAACGGGGATCACCTCTGGCAACGGCGGCTCCGGCTCCCAAATAACGCCCTCATGGCTCGAAACGGTAACCAACGTCGAACTGGTGAAGTATACCCATGGACGACGTTGACGCCCGGCCTAATGAAGTCGACGGAATGGCCGGGGTCAGAAGCGGATCCGTCTCGGGCACGAGCCCTAAAGAGCGGGCGATCACAGTGACGTAGCAACCGCCAAAAAGCCTGTCGCGCTCCTGCTTATGATAAGCAGAAGCATAGTAGTCCGCCAGGCAGTGAGTCAGGGGTACGATCGAGGACGCAATAAGCCTCCAGAAACTAATAAGGGTCTGCTTGTCCAAGGCTCTGACCCCCTGCGTATATAAGTTTGTATCTAGCTTGGGCTCGGTGTACAAACCTGCATGGACGGCGAACTCCCGAAGACTCATCTCAAACACCTAGTTGGCCAGGCGGAAGGTAACCTCGTGCTGAGGATGGGCCGGGTCCTCCACGTAATCCGTCGGATGCGGCTGGAATATAAAAGACGCGATAAACTCGATCGTAAACTCACGGTACGAGTCCTCCGACGCCCCCTGGAACAAGCGCGCCCACGGAGTATCCATCCCAATGATATCCCTCGCCCTAGCGGCCTCCCCGACTGTCTCCAAGAGGCCCAGTCAATCCCCACATGCGCCCCTATCTCCATGAAGCGCAACTTCGCGCACCTCTCATGCCTATCGTCCCCTTCCGGGAACACGAGATACTCGTGGTTCGGTGTTGGATCGAAACTGACCTGATCCACGTCGAAATCCATATCATCCATATCCGTATCTGCGTGTTAAAAAAACAAACAATAATTTAAATAACTAATAAAATAAAAAATAAAAAAAATACTCAAAGCGCGGCGCTTAGGGCGAAACGCCGCGCTTCGCCTGGTTCAATTTGAAGACAGCGATGGCAGTCGCTGGAAAACACCCCAAACCGATTCAAATAACATAAACACAACGAAATAAATTGAATGTATGAGTAGGGTACTAAGGAACTTACCTAACGAGAGTCGAATCGTCGGAAATGGCCTTGAAACGAGATCAAACGAGGCGAGTGTGTGAAAATCGCACCTTTTGTGTGTGTTTTTTAATATGTTTTGTGGTGGGGGAGATCTGCTGCGTTTTGGGTTAAAACGTGGTTCCAAAGCGCCCCGCTTTGGCCATTTTTATTTTTTTATTTTGATTTTAATTCAAAAACGCTCCTATACATGTCATATTATGACGTAATTTGCCATTTTATGTATTTTTGGGGACTTTGTGGTATATACCTCAATTTCTGGATAAGTTCGGTCATCTCGGGTGCTGTATTCACGATTTTGTTTGATTCTCTTTTGATTTCACTTGTAGTGCGATGGGCGGTATTGCATGTATGTGCGCCATACGGGATTAGATTTTATAGCATTTTGTCGTTAAAAGTTGTATTATAATGTTTACTATCTGTATTATTCGGTGTTTTCATGTATGTTGGTCGTACCGTTCGTGTCGGAGACATTCGTTATATCGCGTATTATGATTCCATTGTAAATGACTCAACGCATATAATTAAACAAACATAAACATACTTTTGGATTATAAATGAATTAACACGATTATTTTTACACCCATTTAACCTACATCTTGAACATATGGCGTTACATTAAGGTCCGGGGGTTTGTACGTAAACATTTCGTACGAGATGATCTGCTCCCTATATAATGTATGCCAAGCTCCTACGCTCTCTGATCTGTTCGCTGTCCACAGGGGGTTTGGGGGTGGCATTGGATACCATCCTCCAAGCTCTACATGGATGAAATGCCCATTGTCGACGAATATAACTGCAACCACCTGGTGAGGATGCTCGGATTCGTCTAGCCTGCCCAATAGAGGGAAAATTGTATCGCTCCCACGATTGTCAAATGTGTGAACAATCACACCGTATCGTTGCGCAATAAGAAACCCCGTCTCTGGCATTGTCATGTAAATTTCAATTGGGGCTCGTCCCACCCCCTCGAAATGAATCCGTCTGACTAACGCCTCATAATGTCCTATGTTTTCCGGATCGAAAACCTGCCTCCAAAGCGCTTCATTCATACGTACTCCATTGTAAGTTGTTTCTGGATAGTCAAATACTTTGATTGTTTACTTCCTAACCCAATAGCTACCGATCGAAACCCACAATGACCATCTAGTCTCACGTCCTTTATTCTCACAATGTATGGATGGATCACTTTAGGAATCTGAGATGCGTAGTTGCGAATCGCTATATCCGTCTTAGGACCGAGCTTGATCATCGGGAAATCAGGGTGTTCGTTGAGCGGTTGGGTTTTGTTTTGTCTTCCAGAGTCTTGGGATGATACATACGAGCTGTGACGGGAGAGATCGTATGAGGACTCGAGGCAAGTTTCTTCCGACGGAATATACGAGCTTTTTCGGCCAGCTTCAACCTTTCTCTCTTCCTGCGTTTTCAATGTTGGGCGACCGGAGTTTTCTTCAAAACAATGGGTGGTTTTTTATTACTGTTGCTTGGATTGAGGATTTGCTGAAACTTTTCAAAGAAGCTCATTTTCACTTGAGGAGGTGTTGGGTCGATCTGTTTTTTCAATTTTTCAAATTCCGCGTCTACATCGATATCCTCTATATTATTCCTTGTCGGCTTGAGGTCAAGCTTCTTCCAGAACACGTCTATCGAATTGATACGAATTTGCTGACCTATGGACGGAAACAAAAATTAGGTGGCAATATCAAAAACGGCAAAAGGTTAAAAATATTAATTACTGTTATTTTCCAACTTTTCCAAGCGACTGGCACATGGCAAACCACAACTGGTAAAAAGTTGGCAACCACAGCTTAACCGTAGGCTCTCAACCCGTCTTCCTTACGTTTTAGCTCCATATTCAAAAGCTCAATCGCAAATATTGAAACCTTTCTGAGAATATTTTCAAGCATGGGATGATCCTTGTGGTGGTTCATCATTTTTCGGAGGCTTGTTTCAAAGCTACTTCTAATCTCGGCGTATTGTATGTCAACAACATGATCAACATACAATACAAGTTTATCTAGTGTGTTGCGATGACTTGGAAAGAGACTTTTTAGTCTTGCATGCATGCCCTCAACCCTGTTGGTCGTAGTTTGGTGAAAGTTAATAGTTTTGTTAGTCCAGCAAGATACAAACTTTTCACGGTATGGATCCAACCAGGATTTCCTCAAATAATCAAAAACCTCTGAAATTAAAAAATGTAAATAGTGAGTTTTTATTATTATATAAAAACTTAAATAGTCAGTTGAACATAATTTGTAAGAAATACTCACGTTCACGGCCATCTTATTTAGCTGTGCTTCAAGGTTTATCCAAGTTATGCCTGTATATTTCCTCGGTCGTAGATTCGCACAATGTCCAAAATGAACGTACAAATTCTTTCCACTGCTTGTCAGAGAATTTCTTCTTGCTATTCTTGTTAATATTTTGTTGAATATGGAACCGACAAAGATACTTCTGCGCTTTTGGAAAAACTTGTTCACACACGTTAATTAGCGCAAACTCCCTATTTGTTAAAATCACGCGCGGCTCCATACAGCCTGCCAACATAGACTTAATCCTCTGCAGCACCCATAGGTAGTTCTCTAGCTTCTCAGCGGAAATTACCGCACCAGCAGCCGTAAACGATTTGTTTGTCGACGTCATTCCTACGACCTGAACAAACGCCAGGTTGTACATGTTCGTTTTGTAGGTGGCGTCAATCATTAGCACATGCGGGAAGGCACACCACATAGTGAATGATTTTTGTGAACAAAGAAGACATCTTCAACTTCGTTTGATATCTCGTTCGATGCGCATGTAATAAGTGTAATCTTTTTCACGAATAATGTTTTCAAGTTTTTGCATCGGAGACTTACTGACATTTTTTCTGACATTGATCTTCTGAACAACGTTGTGTATATCTTTCGGAATAAGCTTTCTATCCGGATTGTTTTTCGTCAGCGTTCGCCATATTCTGCGGTTGGGAATATCTTGCTCGGCCAGATGCTCAACCATTAATTTATCATCCGAAGAAAGCCTCCTCGCATACGCGTGACCTTCTAGGTTTTCGATATGAGTGTGGTTGTGCTTCGCCTTCGTCACCTCGATCTTCCAAACCTTACCGTTTGATTCCGAAAACCCGATCATCTCGAACGGGCAGCCTATTTTCTTGCTACCCGTTTTCCTCTATGTGGCTATGCTCTTATGCTCCCCACCAAGAGTGCATTGAAACCAAATCTTGTAATTCTCTCCTCTTTTATTCGACCTCTTGATCACAATGAGGTAACCATTGTCTTTTGCCGTGTCTTGTACCCAACGCACCAGCTCTTTACGTGACGAAAACTTCTGCGCTGTATCAAACGAAAATGTAACCGGGTAACAACCTTCCTCGTCAACTGACACATCCTCCTGCTCTCCATCGTCACCGAGTTCCGAATAGACTTGATGTTCAAAGCTCTGCTCACAACCGTGACCAAAGTCGGGATAGTTTGGAAGACCGTACGAATATTCAACCTGAGGATACGATTCGCCTCCGTATCCGAAATTCGAATAACCTTGTTGTGCGTACGGGTCCTCCACAGGGATATTCAAATCCAGCTCCACCGTGTTATCCCGATAAGAATGCCAGATACAACCTCCTCCTCCTCCCTCAAGTTGGACAAGACCGGTTTCTCTTACGTGTCGGATATAGCGGTCCCCTCGTAAGAATCAGGAACAACTGACTCGTTAGAATATTCACCGAAAAGATAGTTGCTTAACCACGACATCATAACCGTGCGTTATTTTGAAGAAACACAAGAAAAAAAACCCATGTATGTCTAGAAACAATATAATGAGTTTTAGAAATCGAATGCGTTAACTCTTCTCCCGGGCAAGCTTTAAAGGCAAATATTTGGGCCCGAAGCGCCGCGCTTTGGCCAAAGCGCGACGCTTAGGGATCACGGGAACAATATCGTACGAGGTCAAACCTCGTATCACCTTTACGTCACTCAGACATCAATCACTTCACCTTTTGTGTGGTAAAGTAATCTTAAACACCACACTTTGCTAGAACGATTTTGGTGTGAAAATAAGTTAGTCGTGTGAGTAGTGTGAGTAGCAAGATCCTTATTTATTGCTCACCTTCTCCGCTCAGGGGCCGCTACAGCAGCAGCAGCAGCAGCGAACCCTCTGCCCTTTTTACGCCGAAGCAAAAGTTTCAATCGGTTATTAATCGAAGTTCGCTCGATAACTTATACACATATATACCAACAGGTAGCCCTATTCTCCATCTATATTCTTTCGATTATTACATGCATACATATACATACATATATCTATATCTATACTCCAACACACTTTTCTGAAGGTAGTTCTGTCATTGATGGATGTAATTTCTGTAAAAAGTTTGCATTTTGCATCCAATAGTGTTGTTTTCTGACATGATTATATCTCTGTTTGTTAGCGTTAGACCGAATTTGTTTTGTATGCTCCGTTATTTGTACAAGGATTCTGAGGTTTTGTGTTATTGTGAAGGGGAATTATATGTTAGGATTGAGTTTGCGTTTTTCTAACGCCTCTTATTTTGGATTTTGGGCTTAACTTTGATTGCTTAGTATTTATGACCTAATTTGCAGATTTTTATCCGTTGAGTATTGGATAAGGAATGTCCGGGTGTAAACGAGCCAAGCAGCTCATGAGAATTGCTCGAATTGCGCCGAGCTTAAACGAGAAATAAGCTCGTATACTGCACACTCGAGTGTCTAAACGGTCCTGTTATTTATATCTATATAACTTGTATTTAGTATATATTTTTATAATAACTTTACTTTATATAAAGTTATGCGTATAAATTAATTAATTGATAAATAAATAGTAAACGAGCCGAGCTCTGGAGCTTTAGAAATAGAGCTCGAACTGAGCGGAGCTTGAGATTGGAAATACAGCGCGAAATGGGCCGAGTTTTCGAGCTTGGGCTTGGCTCGGCTCGGCTAAAGTGGTGGAAAAGTTATGGATGTCCTTGGTTTTAAAAAAGCGTGCCTCAGGGGTGCAACAAGGCACACACCCTGGGGCTTTTTCGCTCAGCGCCTAGAGTAAGAAGCCCCAAAAGGCGCGCTTTTTGGGGATTTTTCTAGGCTTTTTTGGCCTGAGGCACGCGCCACTTGTACCGAGGCGTTTTTATGCATCTATTGTTGTACCTTGGGTTTTTTGGCTTGTACATGCAGCTAAAATCATACAAAAATCTTACTTATAGCTATATTTTGGGTAGGGAAAGCTAAAAAACTGTGGGATATATAAAAAATATGTAATATGTAATTAGCTTGCGCCTCGGGTACGAAAAGCTCGCCGCTTTTGCGCTTCGCACCTCGGTTTTAGAACTCGTTGCCTTTGTGCGCCTCTCGCTTTTTAACACCAAGTGGATGTCAGAATTTGCAATCGTATGGACATTTAGGCTGTGTTTTACACTTCTGCATGTGTTTCATAAGATCAAAACGTTTGTAAACTTTGGTTTTTATTGATTTTACACATGCTTATGATATAATTCTTTGAACCAAGTGAATGGTTCTAATTCTGTATTCATTTGTTGTGACTAATATATTATGAATGTGTGTTGAGCAGCATGCATACCTGTACTGGAGTTATCATGGGTTCACTTCAACAGCCTGTATCGATTAAGGAATCTAATTTCCTCCCAAAAGGACCCGGTGTCAGTGGGCTTCTCCGTCAACTGAATTTTGGATCATTTAAGCCGTGTAGATCTTTAAATATCGAAGGTAGCTTGGCTACCGGAAGGTCGTCCGCCCCTTCTGTGCCCGTCACAATTCCTGAAGGAGGTACTTTCTCAAAAATTCCTGCACCATTTAGCAATTTTTTCGTATATTCATGAAAAACGATGAATTGTTACCCTTAAATCTGTTATACTTCCATAGGTAACGGAAGCAACTTTGTTGACCACGAACTGAGTAATGCTGACCCTGAAGTTAGTGAAATAATATACAACGAGAAGCAACGGCAGTTTAGAAGTTTAGAGCTTATCGCATCGGAGAATTTCACATCCCGAGCTGTTATGGAAGCAGTCGGTTCATGCCTTACTAACAAATATTCTGAAGGACTTCCTGGCAAATGGTGATAATTGTCATTATAATTTATAAAATTTTATTGATGTAATCATGTAATACGCTTATTGATTTGTTATACTTTTTGTAGATATTATGGTGGAAACGAGCACATTGATGAACTGGAAACACTTTGTCAAAAGAGGGCCTTGGCAGCGTTTCACTTGGATGAAAATAAGTGGGGTGTGAATGTTCAACCGCTATCTGGTTCACCTGCTAATTTCGAGGTTTATACGGCTATTCTTAAACCCCATGACCGCATAATGGTGAGTTGTCGTAGGTTCTGTTTTGAGCAATCCAAATTGTCTATGTTATATTGCATCAATATATGTATTATTATTTTTACTGTGTTTAATTCAGGGACTTGACTTGCCTCATGGAGGACACTTGTCTCATGGATTCATGACACCCAAACGAAGGGTTTCGGGAACCTCCATATATTTTGAATCTATGCCTTATCGTCTTGATGAAGCTACAGGTGCAATGGTTTATCTTTGTTTTAAGAGTAAATTGCCAAAATCGTCCCTGAGGTTTGGGCATG
This sequence comes from Scalesia atractyloides, assembly GCA_947069175.1. NCBI lineage: Eukaryota > Viridiplantae > Streptophyta > Magnoliopsida > Asterales > Asteraceae > Scalesia > Scalesia atractyloides. The sequence goes on from CAMTDV010000019.1 coordinate 69,805,396, forward strand.
TTTGCCATTTTCATCCAAAACAAATTTTTTGTACCATATAGTCCTCACAGTTGGGATTTTTGCCATTTTCATCCAAACGTCTGACTTTTTTTGGCCAAAATCGTCCCTGAGATTTGGGATTTTTTGCCATTTTCATCCAAATCTTTGATAGAAAAAATTAAGCAAATTAGATGTTTGGATGAAAATGGCAAAAAATCCAAAAAGTGAAGGACTATATTGTACAAAAAAGTTATTTTGGATGAAAATGGCAAACATGTTCAAACCTCAGGGACGATTTTGGCAATTTACTCTTGTTTTAATTAGTGGTGTCAAAATACTTGTACATTTGTCTTATAAAAATTTACCTGTCACATCAATACAGGCCTCGTTGATTATGACATGCTTGAGAAAACCGCTACTTTATTTCGACCGAAACTTATAATAGCCGGAGCAAGTGCTTATCCCCGTGATTTTGACTATCCTCGTATGAGAAAGGTATAGCTTTTCAATTCCGCCAAATTAACTAAATTTTCTTTTATAAAATTGTTTATTATGCTAAAACTCACTAAGTGTTGATGACATTTGGCTGTTACAGATTGCGGATTCTGTTGGTGCTTTTCTGATGATGGATATGGCTCATATTAGTGGACTTGTGGCTGCTTCTGTTGTTGGCAATCCTTTTGAATACTGTGATATTGTCACAACTACAACACACAAGGTATCGTGTGAGTTAATGAAAATTGTGATAACTTATTAAATCCATATCTACAATCTGACTTCTGTTTACAGTCTCTCAGAGGACCGAGAGGGGGCATGATATTCTTCAAAAAAGATCCCGTTTTGGGAATCGAGTTAGAATCCGCCATTAACAATGCTGTTTTCCCAGGTTTACAGGTTAGTTCTAAATTACTTTTTGTGATCATGGCTAGGGGCAAGTTGGTCTTTTGTTAACCTTATCTGTATGTTATTTACGAAAATGACCTTAACAGGGGGGTCCACATAACCATACAATAGGAGGACTTGCGGTTTGCTTGAAGCATGCTCAGTCTCCTGAATTCAAAGCTTACCAGAACCAGGTTTTTTTGAGTCTCATTTTGTTAGGATCATAAGATGCATTGTTTTGACTTTTTTGACTGGCTTAACATGGTGTTCTTGTAGGTTGTTTCTAATTGTCGAGCTCTTGCTAAACGATTGTTGGAGCTAGGATATACTTTGGTTTCGGGAGGGAGTGATAACCACTTGGTTCTTGTGGATCTCAGGCCATTGGTACTTCTTTTGTACTTGCAACTTATGAGTGCGTATGTTTGGATATGTTCATTGTCAAATGGGTCAAACAGTTCGAGTAAACTTTTTAGCTAAGATAGAAATGGGTCAAACGGGTTGAAGGTCTCTTTTAAAGTTTAATCGTTTCATTCAAGGATGTAGATTATGATAAACAATAGTTAGGCCTGTAAACGGGTTGAACTTGTTCGGCGGGAAGTTTGTTTATGTTCGTTTATTTATTAAATAAACGAACAAACATGAACACAATTTTTTGTTCATTTAATTAACGAACAAACATGAACACATGTTTTGTTCGTTTATTAATATTTGTTTACGTTCGTTTCGATTTAAATACATAAGTAGTTGTATTTATATAAATACTCAACATAAAAGGAACTTTCTAACTACTTGTATTAATATAACTAATTGGTAGTTGGGCTTTCTAGTAATAAAAATGTGGTTTCCAATGGAATTTATCGTAATTAATTACTAATATATATAAAAAATTTACTATATGTTTAGTCAGTTATGTACATTTGTGTTTATTCAACCTGTTGTTTATTTTTTGTTAAATTATGTTCATTTAAGTTTATTTGTTTATGTTCATTTACGTTCGTGAACTGTTCGTTTAGGTTTTAAACGAACGAACATAAACAAACACGAACATGCCCATTTTCTTAATAAACGAACATGAACAAAAAAAATGTGTTCGATTATATATGTTCGTGTTCTTTCGGTTCATTTACAGCCTAACAATAGTGTTTTGTAATTACAATAAGCACATTAGTTATGTACAGAAAAGTCAAAAAGGACAAAAAAGCGCGTGCAAGTCAACTTGTCCCGTTTTGACCCGATACTAAATTATAACCCATTTCTTTGCATAGCGGGCGGCTTGGGTTGTCATTTAAATATTGTATTTTGTAGATTTTTTAGGCTGTGCCAACATTCAGTTAATTTTATATATTAGGTACTTGAATTATGGTTACCGCAATTAATTATATATTCTTTCAATGCAGGGTCTTGATGGTGCTAGGGTTGAGAAAATCCTTGACCTGGCTTCAATAACGTTAAACAAGAATTCAGTACCAGGTACACGTTGGGTCTTTTATATCAACGAGAAAAACTGAGCCACTAAATAAATTTACGCGACCTGATATCTTGTTTTAAAATGTGACAGGCGACAAAAGTGCACTTGTGCCAGGTGGCATACGTATCGGCTCACCAGCAATGACAACTCGTGGGTTCACTGGACAGGAGTTCATTTACATTGCCGAATTTATTCACGAAGGGGTGCAGCTGACACGTGAGGTCAAACAAGCCGTCTCTGGGTCAAAGCTCCAAGATTTCATGAAGTTTGTAGCATCTTCGGACTTCAACAGCTTCACAGATAAAGTTTCGGATCTGAGAAAAAGAGTTGAGGCGTTGACAACTCAGTTTCCGATCCCAGGGTTGTGAAAAGCAGAGTGAAATCTTTACATGTTTATGATAAAATTGATGTGTGAAGTCATCACTAGCTCTTGGATGTTGGGTTTTCTTTAAGAATCTTGAGATGTTTTTGATCAAGGATTTTGCAACTTAAATAGTCTCGAAATCCTGAAGTTTTAATCATATTTATAGCGAAATAGGTCGAAATTGTCTACTCTTATCTATGCCCGTGTTTGGTGGCTATTAAGAGGGTTTTTACCAGTTGGGTCGCTGATTTTTTTTACGGATGAAGTCGGATGATTAAAATTAGCTTTAGGATTGTATTACACCATCTTTATCATGTTGTGTGCTGGATTGTGCTTTTGGGTTATTGTACTAAAACTAGGAGAGACACCCGCGCTACGTGGCAGGGTGACTGGTAAGAAAGGTGGCGAGCACATTTTTTAACCAAACTGTCATATATACGACATTACCGATAAACAAAGAAGCTACATATTTTTTTTGTTCCTAATACAGAATGTCTTAATTCAAGTACAATTCCGTTTTTATTAAAAATTTATATCGAACGTCAAGAAAAAGAAAAGAAAAAACTAACCGTGTTTTATTTTTTTTCTAAAAAGTTAACGATAGCTTAGCGAAAATAAAATTACTAAAAAAATATGAGTTAAATATGTATTAGTTTGTAGCATGGTTGTAAAAATCCCGACTAGTCCCCGATTAATCACTAATCGGAGGTTCACCTATTAATGGTCGATTAATCGCTAGGCGGTCAATGGCGGTCCTAATCTGGCCAAATTTTGGCCAGACGCTAGCCAAATTTCAACCAAACCTTATAAATTCCATCCGATTATTTAAAAAGAATGGTCAATGAGGGGTTAAAACATGTCTACTTTAGAAAACTAATATAAAAATGTGTGTGTATATATAACTAAAAATTACATATAAAATCTTGATCCGATATCGATTAATCCCTATTAATCCCGATTAATCGCTAGTCGGTACCCTACCGCCCGACTAGCGCCTAGCGACTCTTACAACACTGGTTTGTAGTACAAGTGTTGAAATCCATAAGAACGAATTCGATAGTAGGAAAAATATTTTATTTGGAATATAACTCTTTTATCTTTTTTCAAAATACTTATGTTGAAACATTGACAAAAACAAATTAATTACAAACACATAGGTTTTTTATGTTTATTAAATAAAATTAAACTTACTAAACTTAAATGAGTTATCGGACATGTATTAGACATGGTATAAGGAATTAATTATTTATCATCACATTCGTTTTAACTATTTATTATTTTTAAAGTTCCCACAATATACTTATTTTTGTAATATAGATTTTTCTTATTTCAAATTATACATATTAATATCAAGTACCTATAATTTTTTTATTTTATTTTTAATAGTATTTTATTTTAAAATAAATAGCATGTGGATAAAACTAGCAAATTGCCCCGCGTGTTGTCTCGGCGTTTCGTAAAAAATTACGTCAAAAGGTAGATAAAACGAAAACATACATAAAATTAAGTATGAAAATTGAATTATATATGATCGTACACTACAGTAGCGGCACGTTATATGTTATTAAACAAGACACCACAAGTATGAATACATAATGGTACCGTTGTTCAGTTCGGTTCGGTATGGTATGGTAGCAATACGGTGTTAGTTTATCGAAAGCAAAAGCAATAAAAATAGATATCGGTACTATACTGATGTTATTAATTTGGTTTCGCTTCGGTTTGGTACTATAGTGACATGTTATCCGTTTAATAAAATTTATATCGCAATCTTGAGAACAAAAACATAAAATGAAAACAAATTGAACCGACAACTGGACAACATCGGTAGCGGTATTGATATTCGTTTCTATTGTTTTCGATAGATGTAAGGTTTTCCCTTTCAATTACTATAACGACTCTCATACCGTTATGAAACGAACCGGTATCAATCGAACTCCCGCTGCGAAGCACGGGCGATTCTCACTAGTGATACGTGCATATTTTAGAGAGAGAGAGATTAGAGAGAGAAACTAAGAAGAATAATCCCAAATCAAAGCTGTCCTACTAATCTCTTTCCAACAGTATTTAACAGACCCTTTTGCAATTTACAAGATCAGTCCCTATACTCTGAATTACTAACACACTAGACCGTGGACTATATATCACATATCAACTAGTTACTTATAATTTGGGTTTTGTACATAAAAAAGAAGCCCAACTTATCTTCACATATTCAATTGGGGAAAATACAAAAAACGGCACATGGAAGAAGTCCAAATGGAATCGAACTCGCGCTTGCACCTATCATGTTGACTTTTCATCAGAGCAACAACCTAACTTTTAGTTTTCTCTCATTATTAATCTATTATATATATAGAGAGAGAGAGAAATACCGTGTAATAAAATATAAAAATAAAAAACTTAGTGGATAGCACATGACATCCACTTATTGGCACCGCTAACCAATAAGAAAGGTTAGTGTAAAACCTCTTTGAAAATGTAGGATATAGAATAGAATGTTACTTCATATTACCATTTTTATTTTGAAACCAATGTTACACTTGATATTTTCTGAGTTAACCACATGAGTGACCTATATGGTATTTTTTATAGTTTTTATGAAGATGAGGATTTTTCTTTGTTGTTGCCAAAGCTATAACGCGTTCTGTCTTTATCTGATGTTATAAAACTGCCAGACCCGTATCCGATCCAACTGTTGTTAACAATTCTTTTTTATCTTTTTATAGTTATTTCAAAGAACAGACCAAGAAAATTGACATATTCTTGAGTTTTTCATAGATAATATCAAGAATTCAGAATGATTACATACATATCGTTATGATATGTTAGTAAAAAAATATAATAAAAAAATATTTTACATGAATCAGATTCGAGTATCTACTTTTTTCTCATATATCTCTTGGAAAGAACTTTTTCTTTGTCTGGTAAAACTATAGATTATGATATGTGACTGAGTTGCGGTCCTATTTTATTTGTATATCCTATTTTTTGTTCGGTTACATGTGTTAACTATAATTTTAACAGTTTCGAAAGTTTTTTGTTAGATGTTACACCAAACATTAAGAGTGAAACTATAGTGAGCCAATGCTCAATATTAACTTTCTTTAATTGCCAACCCCAATGCGCGCTTAACGCAATGCTCTATCTTCAAGACTTGATTTATCACAATCATAATCAATGTACCATGAGACCAAAGATAAACACAGATAAAAGTAGATACCGACTATCGACTATTAATATCATAGATGTAAATTTATTTCAGAGTAATTTATAACACAACCATAAAAGGTATAATGCATAAAAAAGTAGCAATTTTTATGATCTTTCAATATATAAAAATACTTCAACAATCATATTGGACTCATTTTCACAATTCTAACTATGAATTTGGTGTTACTATTTATCAATTAAATTCACAAATTTACATAAAAATATGGGTATAATCAAAGTTTAAATCAAACAGTCTACAGAAAAGGGTACAAAAACTAGTTATGCTCATAAAGGACCAACATATGATACTTCAATTGTTCTAAAACACCACATATCTCACTCAACTCATTGCCACTTGCATCTTGAGCATAAAACAAATGCAACTCATTCCTCACTTCAATCCAACTACACCCTCCACTTTTCTTCAACCCTCTTTCCTTCATCAATTTTCTAGTTTTCAAAACTTCCCGCCATTTTCCCGCCGATGCGTAAACGTTAGACAACAAAACATACCCGCCCGATTTCTGTTCAGCCAGTTCCTGAATCGTTGCGGCTGTTCTTTCTGCTATCTCATCTTCACCATATGTTTTACACCCGCTCAAAAGAGCAGCCCACGCGTTGACTTCGGCTCACACGGCATTGACTTGATCAAATCCTCTGCTTCACGCACCCGCCCTGATCGCGATAACATGTCAACCACACACGTATAGTGTCTCTCGTTCGGTTTTATTTTGTAAACTGTCTCCATTAAGTTGAAGTAGTGTAGACCCTTGTCAACGAGCCCGCAATGAGAACAAGCAAACAAGATTGCTAAAAGAATGAGCTCGTTCGGTTTTATACACGTCGTTTTCTCCATTTGTTGAAATAACTCGAGGCTTTCTTCTGCGTAACCGTTTTCGGCTAGTCCTTGAATCATGGCGGTCCATGAAACCTCGTTTTTTTCGGTCATTTTGTTGAAAACGCGTTTAGAGTTCTCGATGGCTCCGGATTTTGCGTACATGTCAACGAGTGAAGTGCCTACAAAAACGTCGTGTTGAAACCCGAGCTTGAATGTCTTTCCATGGATATCTTTCCCCTTTTGTAACGACGTTAGGTTTGCACACGCGCATAAAACACTCGATAAGGTGGATATATCTGGTGTTTGCCCTGAAAGTAGCATGTCGTTAAAAATTTCGAAAACCTTATCATACTGCTCGTTTTCTAAGTAACCTGTTACCATCGAGTTCCACGAGCCTATACTTTTAATGAGTATTTGATCGAATAACTTCTTAGCTTCTTCTTGTTGCCTATTTGAACTATACGCGCTAATCATCGTGTTCCAACATACTACGTTCTTGTTCTGGACCGTATCAAACACTAGACGCCCATCGTTAGGGCTTCCACACGAACCGTATAAGTCGATAAGTGAGCTGCTAATGAACACATCATTTGCTAATCCTATTTTCGTGATATGCGCATGAATGGTTTTACCTGGCTGCAATAACTTAAGGTTTGCTAATGCGTTAATCGCACTCGAAAGACAAGATGGGTTCGGATTAACCCCGTTTTCGATCATCTGGTGAAAAAGTTCGATAGCATCTTTCGAGTAACCTTTTTGGGTGTACCTTGAAATCATAGCACTCCAAGAAACTTCGTTTCGTTCAGGCATTTCATCAAACACCTTCCGCGCTTCTCGCAAATCGCCCATCTCAACATACATGTCGAGAATCGCGGTCCAAGAAATCACATCTCGTTTACCCATTCGTTTAAAAATCGCGCTAGCCATCTCCATTTCACCCAACCTCAAACTAAACGTAATCAACGAATTGCAAACCGAAACATCCTCTGCAAACCCGAGCTTAACAACCAAGCTCAAAATACTCATCCCCAACGCGAACGCCTCCATTTCAGCACACCCTCTCACAACCGAAACAAACGTAACATTGTTAGGCGTCACCCCATCCCTCAACATCTCCAAAAACAACTCTAACGACTCCAAACGCATCCCATTCGACAACAACCCGCTAATCGCAGCCGTCCAAGATATCACATTTTGAAACGGGTTTCGCCGAAACAACTCCATCGATTCATCCACCCTCCCATACTTCAAATACCCAGAAATTAATGCAGTCCAAGACACTTCATTTCGTTCAGGCATTTCATCGAACAACTTGCGTGCTTCATCTACATTGCCCCAATTTACATTGGCAGATATCAAACAGTTGTGAACAATCATGTCAAAGGTGTTGTAATCTTTAAGTAATTGATCTACTTCTGATGATTTTTTAAAATCTAGATACATGATTAGTAATTTGACTGCTATGTGTCTGTGTGAAGAAATGCCCAGTTTGTATAAATGGGTGTGGATTACTTGACCTTCTGTAATTAAACGATGATTGGTGCAGTGTTTGAGAACTGAGCAGCTTGATTCAGTGAATCCAATGAAGCTTTTTATAGGGTTTTTGATGATTAAAAGACTTTTGTAAAACTCCCCATCGTTTCTCGATGATCCAAAGACTTTTGAAAATAGTGATAAATTTAGTGGTTGCGATCGTCTTCTCAGCCAGGAAAATAGAGTTGCGATTTGAATTTCGGCGTTGTGAGTTATGACAATAGCTTGGGAGTGAAAAGTGGCGGAGTTAGAAAATCTGCGTGAGGGTAGTGTTTAAAAAAAAGGTAATGAAATCGAAAAACATCAATTTTTTTTTTAAATTTATATTACTGTCAGAGCGTCAAGGGCAGAGCGTCAAGGGGCAACGGATGTTACCCCTTGTAACACTATAGATCCGTCCCTCCCTGGTGTGATAAACAAAAGCATTAGACTTTCTGTAGTGGTTGACAAATATGTGAAACACTGCCCTCTAGGGGGTTGTATAAGTGGTAGAATTGTGTGAAGGGTAGAAGCATGGGTATGTGTGGATTGTATTTTGTGGCTAATAAAAATGCTTCATTCAAAGATAACCTTAGGTTGTTGGGGGTAAAATGTGTAGGTAAACCAATTTAGTTTGGAAAAATACCTTAGATCCACGTGTTGACTGTTTATTTTTATGAACCTTTTAAAGAGTGTGTTTTGATGATATAAATTGGTTGGGATTTTATGTCAATACTTAAAGTCACCTGATATTTCATATCTGTAGTTTAAGAGCAATCGTTTATGAATCTATCATTATTTATCTTAAAACTTTGATGTACCATAATATGCACCGAATTTAAAAGTTCGGAAAACAAGTCGTATGCATATTAACATGTGATTGGCATGTCTACCTTTTTTAGAAAGTTTTTTTTTTTGGACACCTAAAATTTATGTGTCCAAAAACCTTTTTAGGATGAGGGGTTGGCCTTAAATGACAACGAGATTGTGATTCACTACAGTTTGTGTATTTTATTTTATTTTTTTGAACGGCAAATTTACAACCACCTCATATATCGATTTATAAATTTGCAAATATATTTGAGGTTTACAAATTGGTAAACAATGAAGTTAACTTTGATTTTAATGTGATGAATTTGTTTTGAGGTTACGCTTTATGCTTGTGTTAAACCCAAATAATGATGGTAGGTTATTATTAGGATTTTAACGACATTAAGTACTTTTATTGCAAAAGACCTTCAACTTAAGATCCGCTTTAGGTAACCCTGCCTACGAATATATGAGTGTCCTGGATTCACGTGTCTAACACCATTTTAAGTTCATGTTGCGTTTAGATTTCAATCTTTTATTGTTATGTTCATTACGACCTATTAACCCATGAGCGTATGCAACATTCTTAACTTAAACTATGTCTGTACATGAAAATTAATGAAAAAAATAATAAAAACATATATTTTTTAATGATAAATCAGTTGTTTGTATATTCAATAATAGGTCATTATTATATATATAATTTAACAAGTTGTTAGCTACAGGAAGTGGTAGGTTGCATGGTAGGCGAGTCACAAGCCAATCAAAGCCTGCCAACGAGCCGTAGACTACATATATCATTTGCTTGTTGTCTTAGTAAGTAGCTCAACCGGTAAGAGGTGAGTCCGTTGAAGCCTCAAAATGAAAGGTCTACGGTTCAAAGTTATGCCATTCCGCTTTTGAGTTTTTTAGCTTTCTATTACTTAATTACAATCAGGTGAACAACTGCAGTTTAGGATTCCAAACAATATTTAAGCTGCAATATTATAACTCCTTTGCTTTACAACTTATTATTATTCGACCAACTTATGATTATTATGATTGATTTATTAAAAGAAAAAAAAGAGAGAAAATGAAAACAACCATAGGTTGTTAATTAATTATGCAACCTAGCCGTTAGAAAAAAAAAAGTTAGTTTATTGTAAAAGGTAGTTTTTTTTATTTAACATTCTAGCCAATTAGCATAGGTAAGCATGGGCATTTTCCCACTTTCACCAACTATAGTGAATGTGAGTACCATTACAACCAAAGTGATACAGATCGACTTCCTGTCGCAAGACGCGGAGAAATCCCACTAATTATGTTATATAAAACCTATGCTTACATGTAAAAACTTTTTTTATAGCTTGGATGCAAGACGTCTTATAAAAGTTTTTGCCAACTTAAAATTCATTTAATAGTTCTTCGTTGTTTTGTTCTCATATGAATAGTAATTACATTTTATGTTATATTTAAATAAATATTTTTCTAAATTATCTATGATATTATTCGGTTCAGTTGTTAATTTTAGTGAAACCGACTCGATAAATGAACCATAAGATTGTCTGTCCATAACCTCAAAAATTAAAACCATCGGATTTCACTCGAATTCATTTTGACACGTCACCCATTTTTAACTTGCCACGTGGAGTATCATTCTTCATGAATATCTAATCCACAAAGACCTGCATTTGTAGTTTTGTAATACGAACTTTTTGTTAGTTATGCAATGAAGTTATAAGAAAACAAAATATTGAAAAATGACAAAATGAAATCCACGTCAGCAAGAAAAAAAGTGCATTACAAAATATCTAAAACCAAAATATCTTAGGAGGTTGAATATTCAAGTTCACAACACTTGGAAGACATAAAACCATATATTTCCTACCAAAAATAACAGAAAACATAGAAATGGCATCATTTGCAGTTTTCCGGCTGCCGGAAGTGTTTAACCACCGTGCCGGACTTGATCATCCAAAACAGCCCCTCTCAAGGTACGGTTATAACTTTGTTCACCATATCATATCATATCATATCATATCGTGTCGTGTATATATGTATAACTTGATGCTAATTGCCAGACCGACATCAAAATCTAGTGCTGCCACGTGCTGTATGCGAAATCCTGATCAGAAACGAAGAACGGGCCAAAACTATTACGATCTGCTTGGGGTTACTGTCAACTCCAATCCTCATGAAATAAAAGAATCCTATAGAAGGCTACAAAAGAAGTACCACCCAGATATCGCGGGCCAAGAGGTCTAAATCTTTCTCTTTGCATCAATATAAAATGGACCGCTTGGAGGAGCTGAGTAACGGGTTTAAACCGGTTCATATCAATGGGTTAAAATGGATTAGATCGAGTTGGGTTGGGTTGAGTTGACTTAAAAGATTTTTCTCAAAAGTAAATGTCTTATAAATAGTAAATTTTTAACAAAAAGTACTGTTTCAACCCGTATATAGTATTGCCTGTTTGTTTGTCCATGGTTTTATAGCCTAGTGACATCATGGGGTGGGATAAGCCTATGAGACTAATAGGTTCTGAGTTTGATTACCACCAGTGGCGAAGCTTGCCGTCGAAAACCGGGGGCGAAACCATATTTACCCAAAAATTTCTATACGAAAACTACATATAACACTACTGAGCGAAAAGTTCGGGGGGGACCGTATATACCAAAAATTTCTATACGAAAACTACATATATAACACTACTGAGCGAAAAGTTCGGGTGGGGGTGGGGCGAGACGTATATACCCAAAATTTCTATACGAAAACTACATATATAACACTACTGAGCGAAAAGTTTGGGGCCCTGATTACCGGGGGGGTTGTTTCTCATATTTATAGCCTAATAGTTGTTTCCCGTTTGTCTATGGTTTTATAGCCTAATGACATCATGGGGTGGGATAAGCCTCTGGGACTAATAGGTTTTGAGTTCGATTACCAAGGGGGGGGGGGGTTGTTTCCCATATTTATTGGGGTTTCTCCTGAATTGGTGTATAGGCATTATGCCTAGTGGAAATGGATATGATCGGGTGGTTCCGTTGGTGGCATGATACTCCAATGGTCCGTCAGTGATCCAAATTTGCCGTTCATAAAAAAAGTATATATCCCGTTTCCTTTTAAGATTCTTATAAACTGAGAATGATTTTTTTTTTATAAATAGTAAATCTTATATAGACCCTATTTGTTATGTTTTTAGTGGATTATGTGGGTCGGGTTGGATTGACCCAAATCATTTTTCTCTATTAGCTGTTTTCGTATGTATTGAAGTGAATCAAGTTGCCCTGTGTGGTTGACCCAAACAGTATTATCTCCAAAAAAAAGACTATTTTTTTAATAGTAGTTTTTGATTAAAAAAAATGATTTGTATTGAACCGTATAGCCCGTTTCCTCTTAGGCTTTTTTTTTATTTTGTTTTTAACAAAAAATGATCTTTTATTGATAGTATTTTTTTTAGATGAAGTGATTTGTTTTGACCCATACAGCCCATTTTTTATTATGTATCGAAGTGGATTAGGCGGGTTAGTTTGCGTTGGTCCAAAACATTTTTTCTCCCGAATTTTTATTTTTTTATATATAATAGTTTTTGAGTGGAAATGATTTGATTCCACCCGCATTGCCCATTTCATGATTAGAGATATAACGTAGCATGAGTCAATCTATTCAGGGTCATGAACATACAATTCTGCTAAACGAGGCGTACACTGTGCTAATGAAAGACGATTTAAGAAAAGATTACGATGCTTCAATCGGCCATGTAAGAGTTGGGTTCGGAGGAGATGAGCTGAACATGGGTTACAGCTCGTGGAACGGCCCGTTTCGACCCCAAGCACTCTTTGTTGATGAGAAAGCTTGCATAGGTAGTGTTTAGTAGCATCAAAACTGAAGCAAATTTTGTATAACATTTTTTATTTTTTGTAAGATAAAGTGGCATAACTGAACATAGCATAAGATGGTTTTAATCATTTTCAACTCTAAGCTATGATCAGACTATAACAGATCAAAATTTGAGGTTACAATTTCAAAAATATATATTTAGATATTAGAAGTTACTTAAAAGCTACTTTCAAAATAACAATCAAATACAAAATTAGGTTTTGGGTCAACCCGCAGGCACGTTTAGCTAAACGGGTCGTGTTCAGGTCGATGTGGCGGGTTTGCAGGGGGACACGTTTAACCAGCTTATTTTTTTAATTTTTATTTTTATATAAAAATGTGTTTTGTGTCATAATTTTTTTTACAATAATTTTTTTACAATGAGGTTCTTTATGCCAAACTTCAAGTCTTCAAGAGCATAAGGTTTTATAAAATAAACGTAATTGTATACTTGTATAGATTGTTATAATAATTTTTAATTTTAGAGTATTAATATAGGATAAAAATAAAATTAATTCAAGTTAAACCGGTCGTGTTAGTGTTAGGGTTCGTGTCAAACTTTTTGAGTTCGACATGCCAACCCGCAAACATGACCCATTTAACACCCCTAGTTAGGTGTAAAAAGTAAACCAGAATTGATCTATTTTTCACATGAACTAGTTAAAAATGCCTCATCTAGATGACCCGTTACGCTGTATGCAATTGTTATAGGCTGCAGAGAATGTGTCCACAATGCCAGCAAAACATTCGTAATGGAAGAGACTACCGGATGTGCTCGAGTCAAAGTTCAATTCGGAGATGATGACACTAGCATAGAGGTATCTAAACAACTAATCATATTTATAATTTTTTTTCGGGGTTCCGGGCCTTTTTCTGATTATTTGATATGACACAAGACTTTCAAATCAAGCATCCAAACACACCCATAAACATTGTAAGATAGTAAAATGAAAAGACTTGCATGTAACAGGTGGCGGTTGAATCATGCCCATTGGACTGTATCCATTGGGTAGAGAGAGAAGATTTAGCCGTGTTGGAGTACCTTAACACGCCACGACCCAAACAAGGGTACGGCGTGTTTAACCAAGGCTGGGAAAGACCACAAAACGTATTCATGGCAGCCAAAACCTTCCAGAAGCGTCAAAAGCAGCAACAAGCTGAATCCCTGCGAAAAAATGGTAACTAATTTGCATAAAAAGAGTTAATAGAATGCTGAACTTAATCTCTTATGAAATATGCATAAATTTGCAGTTAAACATGATGTTGAACCAGAAACCGAAGCGCAAGCACAGGCTCGAGAAAATGCAAGTTTAAAACTGAAGATGGAGAGATTTTCGGTTTTCTGGGAATGGATGAAGAAAGTTTCATTCAAGTAGATGGATTTTGAAATATAAACTGAAATCATGGTGCAGCAGACACTAGTTTATATTGCTGATTAAAAATGTATATAAACTTATACAAGTCTTTGGTCTATAAAATCAACATTTACATGATCTTCTTTTTGTAAGCCTGGTGGTTTACACCAAACTGAAACAAAACTCATGTTTTTTTTATTTCTTTTTTGACTACGATGACTCGTTAGGGGAAACTCACGTGACCCCCGTTAGGCAGAGCCCCTTGGACCCAATCGGGGTGGTGTCTTTTGGAACCCCCATAGTCTAGGGGCTTCACCCTGAAAACCATTAAGGTTCCATGGTGTTCAAAACCATACCAAATTTTGATTAAGTGTGTGCTCCACACCTTCTACCTTGTATTAGTGTTTATTACGATTTCTTATATGTGACATTGATGTATTCTTCCGATTGACTCCTTTATGTATCTACTTTCTTTTAAAAAATATATGCGTCGAATCCTTGAGCTGCGAGGTGGGTCGAATTTTATCGGAGGCCGAGTTCAAGCTAATGTCTTAGCTTGTTAGAGTATTTTCAAGCCAAGCCAAGCCGAGCTAGCTTGTATAAATTCAATCATAAACTTAAGCTAGCTCGACTCGACTTCATATATACATAATACAATCCCTTCTCAACTCCTTTTATTTATAAACTGCCTCCTTAAGGTAGTAAATGGGGTTGACTATATGTTTTGTTGATGCCTAGCTATTTACTTATCAACTTTATTTATACTATTATCATTGTGGTATACTATGTAACATTTTAATATATTATAAAAGTATTTTCTTATTTTTGTAGACTACCCAAAGGTTAGATGTGGCATTACACTTGTAAAACAAATGTCTTGGTGAAAGGAAAAAAATGATGCTTGACATGAAATTTGAATGAAGCATCTAATTCCAAATGATAAGAAGTTACCTTTTCAAGGTACCAACCTCTTGTTACATAAATATCATCATGCATTTATTCCAAAGCGATCCTTGTTGCATCCTCAAAGCAACACCACACTTTTCAACTTTATTTAATATATATTTATTCATCTTATTTATATATATACTAGGTTATCACCCGTGAATACTCACAGGTTGTGAATCTTTTGATGTAAATAAATAATAGAGTTAATTACGTTTTTCGTCCCTATGGTTTGTCAAAAATCAATATTTCAGTCCATTAGTTTAAAAATTGTCATTTCAGTCACTGTGGTTTCACTTTCGTAACTATTTCAATCCACCTTTGTTAAATCCATTCAAATATTTTGACACTATATTGCAAACTAATGGACTGAAATAGAGATTTTTGACATGCCAATGGATTGAAATAGTTACGAAAGTGAAACCATAGCGACTGAAATGACAATTTTTAAACTAATGGACTGAAATAGTAATTTTAACAAACCATAGGGACGAAAAACGTAATTAACTCTAAATAATAAATATACTTATATTAATATAAAAAACGCATCATGAATAAGGAAGATTAATCAACAATAACAATGCCTGTAAAATTAAACAGTTAAAAACTTTAATACTGAGAAAACCAAGTTGTTTTATGTTCGTTGTATATCATACTTAAAAGAGTAGTAAATAACTTAAGCGGC
This sequence comes from Scalesia atractyloides, assembly GCA_947069175.1. Taxonomy (NCBI): domain Eukaryota; kingdom Viridiplantae; phylum Streptophyta; class Magnoliopsida; order Asterales; family Asteraceae; genus Scalesia; species Scalesia atractyloides. The sequence goes on from CAMTDV010000019.1 coordinate 69,821,305, forward strand.
AACTTCTTCATTAACGTCTACTTTAACACATGCAAGACGTTGTTCAGGATATCATGTCGAAGACAAAAAAAGTTTGTTGTTCATCTTGAATTTTCATGTCTTCTTTGATGCGATTCCGTCCGGTAGTGAAATAAAAATTTGAACCAATTTTTTGCATAACAACCAACCATGTATTGTTAGGAAAAACAGTTATAGTAACATGTTTCGTATGTTAGAAAAGTATGTATGAATAAAAAGTTTTTGTATTTATAGACTTCTGATATTTATGGAATACATTATTTCAATTATTGCAAATCAATTAGAATCAATTTGATGCTCTTAATTATTGAAATTAAGTTATATTTAGAAAGTAATTCAAAACATTTGAAATTTGAAATAGGTCAAAACTAATTTGGACTTTCTATAATTAGGGTAGTTAATAATATAAATAGACAATGTATATCAATTATGTAAAATGAATAATACAAGTAAATAAATAAAACGTGTCGTTTTCTTTTATTAACAATTATTAGTGTTCGTTTCATGAAAAGTAATTATAGATAAAAGTAATATGTAACTTTTTTTTTATAGTTTATGATTTTATCATATAATTAAATTAGAAAATAATAAATGTAATGTAAAAAAATAACCAAACATGATTTTAAACCAAACATAAAAGATAACTTAAAGTGTCATGATAAAACGGCAACCATAACATTGTCTTGAAACACCAAAAATATAAACCACAAAACAAATGCTCCAAAAACAAAAGATATGTTTATTATTGTAACCAACACTTGATTTTCTCGCCTATCAATTCTTTACTCCATCTGTCAAGATCATTATTTTCAAAACTCGTGCGAGGTTTACTTGCTGACGACCGTAAGCCTTCTTCGATTGCATAAACATCACCAAGGTTACGCTTCAACTCAACAGATGACTGCTTCACGTCAATAACGTAATCCTTTGAAACCGGTTTGAGTTATCACCGTGTAAGATACACCATCCTACAAAAAATAAACAATTTTATAAAAATGCAACAATTATAAATATATATATCATTATATTTTTTTTAAAGTAAAACCTTAGAACATTCTCCACAAGCAGATTGGAAGTCAGGCTGACTTAGACCAAAAGAATCAGAAACATCTACCTGTAGTAAAAAACAAAAGAAAAAACACAATTTTATAAACCTTATTTAAAGGAATATATAAGTGTAATCTTTTTTAATGTAACAATCCTTTACTTGATCAATACTCCACTTTTGTTGAGCTCAGCCAAAATATCAACATCATTGGTAACAACTTAAATTCCATAATTTTCGATTGAATTCAAAATTTTAAATTCTGACACTTTGATCACAAAAGCCCACTTCTGGTTAACCAACGTTTCAAATTCAACAGGGTATTCTCTTGGAAACTCCTCGTTCTTGAGTAACTACATTAATAAATAAAATATGTATGGTTAGAATATTTTTTTAAAAGGTTTTTGAAATAGTTATAACAAATTATTATATAAAACCTCGTCCTGAATTTCGATAAGTTCCTTTGCATTCTTCCCAAAAAACTTCAATGCCTCAGGGTCAAACAATGTAAGTGTCATAGTACCATTTGAATCTTGAACCCGAATGGGTATCTCAAACCGTTGTTAAAAAAATTTACATAAATAACAAACATTTACGATTCTATAACATAAACAAAAGTGGCTTATCAAACAGAAAACTTAATTCTTGAACCGGAATAATGATTCAAGAACGAAGTTATAGCAGTTTATATAAGAATTAGCAATGGAAATATTTTTGGTAATAGTATGTCAAATGGCAATCACAGAATATTTTTTTAGAAATTTATAAAAAAATAAAGTGTATAATATGTATATACAATCATGCGACTACATAATCTTCTTATACTAATCTTATATTATATTAATATTAATCTTATTGATATTATGTATATACACTGTTAATAATATTAAAATATTAAGAATGATTAAAAAAACAAACTCTCGAATACAATAAATGTTAATTGTATTATGGATTCATATTACCAAAAATAAGTGTTGAATTTTAAACATATATATAACTAAATTTAAATTTTTGATATGTAAACCGAAATACAAATAATCCCAAACTTATTTAATGATTTTCCAAGTTATTACATTATAAAATGGAATATTAAATTATCATATCGGTATGTTGGGAGAAATATATTGCAAGTGCAAAATGATAGTTACTTTCTAAAATATCCTTCAACAATAGATAACTTATATTAGCTTGGAAAAACTGAGAAAGTATAAGAAAAGTAGTGTTATTATATAACAAAGGATGACCAATTCACCTAAGTAACATTTAATACAATAAAACACACCAATGCAATTAGAGTAATGATAAACAAATAAAGAATAAAACATATATCTAAAAGAATAATGTATCAAAATTAGTTTCCAAAATAGTTATGATTGTTTGTGAATTAGTAAAAGATTTGATTGATGTATCATAATTTTAAACTACATACCAATATATCTTCAAACAACCTTTAAAACATTTTACAAAAATCCCCATATATATTTCCAAAAATAATTTGACATAAATCAATTATCAATTTTTCCTTATTTGTTTGAATTAGATGGAAATTCCTAAAATATTGTAAGGTACTAAAAAAATTAAAAACATTTTTAAAGCAGTAACATAGTAATGTCGCATAATCATTTGGTACTTCCTATGCACACACAAAAAAAACACATATCAGTAGGAAGAATTATGTTTAGTAGACATAAAAGAAATAAACATACCAAAATACAGGATCATCTTCCCTACTAACTTTAAGAAAAAAGGACTCTTATCATTGGGAAACATATCTACAAATGATATAACAACAATTTTTAAATCTAATTATAGATATAAAATCTTAATAAATAAAAAACAAATCATACAAAAATAAAGAAGATAACCAAATCTTTTTAAGGATCAACATAATAGATAAAAAACAAACATATTCTGTAAAAATAAAAACAAAATATCACAAACCTGTTTTACTCGGAGAAAATTACAGAATGCGATTATGAAATAAAATTTAGGGTTCAATCATGAGTACATAAATTAAAAAAAAAATCTGTAAGTATGATAATCTATGAACAATAACGATAAAAAAGGAAACAACATCAGATTTAAACTAACCTGTATCTTCACCCAAAATCCAAACCCGAATGTTAGATATGATATAGGGTTCATCAGAAAAAACAAATAAAAAATATCAGTTAGTATGATAAATTGAAGAACACATACAGAAACATCCAACATAATATTAAAATCGGAGAATGAAGATGATAATTCATGTTACCTTTTTTAATGCAAAACAAAAGAAAGAAAAATTATAAAAGCTTTCGATTAAAGACATCTATACATAAGATCAAAACTAAATAACATACATACAATTGTTCTTTATAGATCTACACAAAAAAAATTGAAAAACGACGATTAAGTTATTTTCGATAATCTATGATCGAATACCATAACGAAACCATATTGTAGGTTCGATTCAGTTGTTTTACCTTTGATGCTGAAATTTCCTGATTATAAGAAGAAGATTACGATCGGAAGATGAGAGAGAGATGCAAGATGAAAGATGGAGTCTATTAGGGTTTGGAATGAAGCGTATGAAAGGAGTTATTAGAAGCAATATAAAGGATCCAAAATTAAAAGCCCGACCCAAATAAAATTCGGATCCCGCCTCCAATGTTTGTTTATTTGTGTATTGAGAATGGATTCCCCCCAAAATCAACACAACCCTACCTAATAACATGCCACATAAGCAAAATTGCTCCACCATCACATGCCATATGACCCAAATCATCTCATTTATTAATATACTAGTTTAAGAACCCGAGAATTTCGCGGGTGGACTAACACACAAATATATAACATAAAATTGTTGAAATAATTCACAATTCATTTATGAGAAAAGGTAAGTTCATTACAAAAAAAAAATTAATAATAAAAACAGGTTAGTTCATTAGTGTAAAACCAAGGACAGGTCGGATGTTTGTATTTACATGGACTTGAGTATATATATGTAAGTTTATTACACATGGCCAGTAGCTTTCCTCTTCTCTTTATCAAGAAACAAAACATACATTCGCATTGCTAAACAATAAACAATTAATTTTTTTGAACAAAAACTAACTTTTATTAAAATAGCACAACACAATACAATTGTTATCTAGCAAGATACTGACCACAATATGCATCTATACCAGATATATTGATTACATTCTGAAGTATCACACCTCAAAATTCGGTATCAAATACACAACTTATTCAAAACCAAACTGTAAAAGTGAATGTTTTTTTCATCATAAACCCGTATAGACCTGAACCCATTTTGACCCAAAGTCGCTTTAATCGGTGACCCAAACCTGCCCGACCCACCCAATTTTGCCAATGTGTTGTAAAAGAAAAAATATATTTATGTTTTGTTTAACGGCAAGCTAAAAAAGAATTGTAACCTGCATATGAAGATTAGGGATGAACACGTGATTTTTGTCGAATGTTAACACAGAATACGACAGATGAAACCTACAGTCACAAAACAAAAGGTGAAAATTCACCATCGCTAAGATAGTGTTATAAAAACACGTACTTTAGAGATCGAAATATAAAAAACCTAGATTAGATTATGAACGTAGTGCATATTTTGAAATAAATGTGCTAGGATCTGTAAACTAAACATAGTCTAGTAAAAAAAGATAGAAATATTCAAAGACTGGAACTTACACAGCTTATAATCATTATTTTAAGCCCTCTAGCAGTGTCCGATTCCCCCAAACTCTTATAACTCCATCAGTTACCCATTGAACAACACTCCAGCTCAGACGTGTGAGTAGATAGCCTGCACCAAATCATTTGATTTACAAACTGATGATGGCAACTTGGTTAGTGAACTGATAATGGCATATAATGATTTGATGAATAAATGATTATGCCATCAAATATATTTATACTAAAAAGAGACTTAACCAATCCAAAACAACCTACCCAAACTATACTCACCTGTTCATTTTTGTTTCCTTATAAACCTAAAACTAAGCCCAGTTTTGATTGTGCCTCGCTCCAAATCCGCACCACGCCTAGGGAACACTCCTAACCAAATACAAAACCGAAGTTGTTCAATATCATGGGCCAATAGTTTCATGTCGGCAATACACAAAAAATAAAAAGGAAGTTTTATGATCAAATTCAATAATTTGGAAGAGTTTTTACAGGCTGATCAACCCACAAATGTGAAACAAAAAAGCTGACTTATAAGCAAACCATGCCAAACCAAACTCAACCCACATGTCTTGAATGTGTAACCCTGCACATTAATCCTTGCAACATAGATTCATATAGTGATACGGACGTTTATCTGCAATATGTGTGGATCAGTTTGTTTAGAACAAATGTGCACAGAATCAAATTTGATAATGGATAATTATAGAAAATAGTACCCAAAAGAACGCAAGTAGGGATGGAAAAAAGCCTTAAACTAACGGTAGATCTGAAACACCTGAATGGTTTTCAAATAGCATATTAATATTATCACATACTGTACCATTATTTTTAATTAACTCAAAGTATAAAGCTACTTTAAATGAATTTAAATTGTGAAAACACCATGAACACAACCATTGTGTTTCGCCATCATCTATTAGTCCCCACTACCTCATTAAAACCACCGCCACCACCGACGTTATCCAAGGTAAAATGATATATTTACAAAATTCTCCATTTAACCCGAATTTGTTTTGTTTATAAGTTGTTTGTAAAGCCTAAACCAAACCAACAATGACAAAGAGATAAGCTAATACTACATATTTGTATAGAGGATTGAAAGTCTGAGATTATTTTTTCCCATCGGCACGAGTGAGAGTAAAAGTAATTAATTCATCATGTAACAAAATATTTCATGAATGATAATATTCTTATTATTGGTCTTCTCTACTTATAAAATACTTAAGCATTTTTATAAAAAAATTAATTAGGCAAATCATTTTAGTCCTCCCCTGAGCAAAGGCCAAAATATCAAAGTTCACAATCACTTGTAAACCCAACGCCTCTTACAAAAGCAACAAAATTAGAGCAGGCCGGTCACCTATAGTACAAAAAATAATGGCCAAACTTGACAAACAGGGTAAAAAAAGCAAAAGATGAGAAAGAATTCAATAAAGAAAGCACATCAACCAAAGGCACAAGCAAAAACAAACAGCACAAAACGAAAATTGATCAGAAAGCGACGCAAAAAGGAACAGGGAAGGGAAGCAAACCTGAACAGTGACGCAAGCGGCGCATAAATCGAAAATCTCGCGCCACCGTCCGACGATCTCGTAAGGTAGAGCCGTCTCCGACACTACTCTTCTTCTATCTCTTTCTCTTCTTTCTATCTTTGTATCTTCTCTTTCATCTCTTTCTTTCTAATGTGCGAACATCATCCCACGAAGCGTTTCACAGGCAACGCGTGGAACCCTGATGGGGACACCGCCCTTATCAACAAATCAAATACCACACGTAATATAAGGAAGCATCCAGAGAAAAAAAGAAAAAAAAGAAACCATAGACTGAAGACTCGAGCCCACCCCAAACCGGTAAACAATCACATAACAAACCAATAAATCAAAGCCTAAAACACTGTAAATATAATCAAAACCCAAACCAATAAATCAAAGCCTAAAACACTGTAAATATAATCAAAACCCAAACCAATAAACCAAAGCCTAAAACACTGTAAATATAATCAAAACCAATTCGATATAACCAATGTCAACAACGGAGGAAAGGAAAAAGGAAGCGAATAGAAGGCTACAACGTCACTGGAATCACTATTCCCAACCATGTGAAACTAATAGATATATAATTAGTGTGTTAGACTTGATTAACAACAATATATATTATATTGTAATTAGTGTGTTAAATTTGATTAACAACAAAAATATATTCTTATAGTTTGGTCAACTTTCAATTCGTGCCCCATCTAATAGGTTTCTTTTTTAATCAACCTTTTGTTTTACTCGTTTCAGCCGTTCGACATAGGACATAAAGGGAATCGAACCATATGTCGAAATTGCCAGCTCTGGTTGTTTACTATAGTAGTTTTAGTCAAGACCAAGTGTTAGAAAAAGAAAATTAGTTGATGAATAGTACATGTGGACCTGGGTAGCCTCCAACAGGCCAACCAAAAGGCCACTTCACATCTGGTTGAAGCAAAGTGTATTCTTGCAAAATTCAAAAACCTAAAATAAGATTTCGTTAAACAAATCAATCAATTTGTCTGACTACAGGAAAATAATATGCACTATCTTCTGTTTATTGTTTTCAAATGAATTATTCCCTCTCAACACGTAAGGATATATGTTGAAACTTGAAAGTCAAACGTATTAACTCGTATATTCAAATAGAATATTTGTGATAGACATAACTCCAAAAATTATCGATTTATAGAGAGTGTTTAAAAAGTAGATGTGATCGGCCAATACGCTGAATGATCTTTAAATGCTAACAAAACTAAAATAAATAGCAGCAATTAAGGTGTATTGGCACTCCCAATTGAGTGTAAATGGTAAAAGAAATTAATTTGTCTCCTTACCACCATCTTTGCACTCCCATTTGCATTCTGTAACTACCCTTAATGGGTTAAATGTCACACTTCTTCAAACTAATTGTGACATCAGACCAGCCATGACCTAACAAATCAAGATTTAAGTTAAAACTTAAAAGACACTTAATTTTACTCTCAATATCAACGCATTTGTTTAAATCTTAATTCTAGTTTGACCTTATATAGGATCAAAATAATCAAATGATGAAGCACTAATCACTGAAAATTTCAAACTTATTGATAAAATTAACTTGTGTAAAATAAATCAAGAATCACAGGGTAATACTCATTTAATTCATTCATATACAGAATCAATACATAACGGAGTAGGATCAAATTTACTACCTTTAGTTGGAGTGTTTGGGTTTCTAAAAGACATAAAAGCGACTGTCGGTAATCCAGACGATTTAACAGTGGCAGAGATCAACGAATGAGAGGCTGATTTGGTAGTTCTGTTGTCGGCAGAAATCGACAGGTTAGAAGAAACAAAGCCAATATCCCATCCCCAATCCCACGTTGTAAAAGAATAAAGGAAAGGGATCTGGATCAAATTGTTTTTAAATAACCAAAATAAACACAATAATCACAAAGATAAACAAACCTTGTATCAGAAGATCGATTGGTTGGATTTGATTATGATCTTCGTCCCATCAACGCAGTTAGGGTTTTGGTAGGGATAGATGGAAATAGGAAGAATGGCGTTTCATGGCTCGATTGGTTGAGATTCAGGATTTGAATTGCCATTGATCAGCGAATGCTGTTAATAGAAGAAGGGGCGATGATTGAAGGAGAAGATAATTAGGGTTTTTGATTGAAGAGAAAAAAGAGAGAGCGCGTATAATTGAAGAAAATAAAATCCCGTCAAAGGGGAATTCTCTGGCCTAAGAGTGTCCACCTCAATCAATTGATTGGCAAAGAATAGACGAGATGACAAAAGTGAATTCTTTTAGTATAATAGATACATATAGAAATAGATATAGATATAGATATAGACCTCTTATCAATATATTCTGATTTTGGATTTTAATCACACCCTAATTCTTTTATGTTTTCTTAAGACAATGAATTGATGAAGTACAAAGTACAAACTAAACATACTTTGATGTATTTCCTCCTATTATGTAACCCTATTATGTGTTTATTTAGTCAAAATGTGTAGTTTGATGTTGTGTGAATAAAATATCCACATGATTTAAAGTTTTGGTTGGATTTAATGAATAAGGAATAACCATTTGACATGTTTAGTAAATCGTAAAAACTGTACCGTCTAACAATTTGTATAAGTTAAAAAATCCAGATACAAAGCCGCATGTTTATTACATTGAATTTTAAAATAACCACCCAATCATATGAGAGGTAATTTGTTTATCATTATAAATGCTTGTTACATCATCTTTTATTACATTATCTTAATTTGACGTTTTCTTTTTTGTAACCAGAGGTTGTCGTACGCCCCACACTAAAGAAAAGAGATGTATAGAAGAGATAGAAAGATATAATGACCCTATCCTTTTTTCATACTGACAACTTGACTATTTTGCTTAGAAACGAGTGAAGGGTTTCTTGGTGCGAGTTGTGCATCGTTTGCCCAACTGACCCATCCTAAATAAAAGACACAAGATGAATATAAAAGATAGAAGGATGTGCCAACTCTATCCTTCTTCAATACTCACACTAGTCCTGGTGCTTATGAGTGAGTGGAGGGTTGTTTAATGTGAGCTATGCTTTATCTAACAATTAAGTTAAATAATGAAATTTGTTGTATACTGAGTTTGTTTTGATGGAGTATAATTTATTTGTTATTGCTATGCATACACATCGTCTAGTATTGATGATGATGTCAGTTAATCGTGTCAATAACAAAGCTAAGGTAGGATCTAAGAAGGGTAAGATGTAGACAACCTTACCTCTACCCCATAAAAATAGAGAGACTACTTCCAGTGAGACCCCCAGCTCGATAGTAGTTTTGCATCAAGCCTTGGACATAAGACACATAACACTCAACAATTGGGACAAAAGCTGATTAGTGCATGTACCCCCTTGTTTATCAGCAATCAACGCCACCACATGATGCATGTTTAAACATCCCTCGTTTTTTAACGTTATTTTCACGAAATTAGTAAAATAACGTTAAAATTGGTGCACTCTCAATTCTGTCCCTGAGGGCCCACACAAATATACATTATATGCGCATACCCAAGCGGGGCGTAAATGATGTATTGATGATCAATGATGTATAATTCGAGACTGAATGTATTTGGAGTGGTTTGTATATCATTTTTTTAACAATCCAATATATTTTAAAACCAGAAAACTTGCCAAGTTACTTCAAAACAAAAGGTAGACGGGAAACAAGCTACGCCGCCAACCCTTTCTGAATTGCAAAGCCCAACCTTCAAAAGACAAACCCCTGCCCCATGGGGTTGAACAATTGTTGTGGATGACTTGTTGGACCCTCGTCAAGAAGTGGATAGCTTCTAGCGCTAAGGAGCTAAATGTATCAAAGGCAAAAGGGACAAAGACATGCTGGTCCTCTACGCAAGCTTTAGCGTGCTTATCCATTTTCTTTGATTCTGCCTTTCTTGCTGCTTGTCCAGCTATAAACCCGTTTTCCCTTAAACCAACCAAAGGGGAAACCCCCGTGAGGTCCACACAAGCATGCTTCCCCCAGCCCAGCCAAAGACGAGTAGATCCGCTGGTCGCAAAATAGATTTCCCTTCCATAGGGTCCGTGAAGAAATTAACAGGCCCTCTTTCTTATGTTATTAAAAATTATAAAATTGTATGTTATTATTGAAAATAATCTTATGTATATTTATTGTATTAATAATATGATAAATCTTATATATATTTATTGTATTAATAATATGATAATAATAATAGGGAAGTAACCTTGACTTTCTTAGAAAACAGATAATTTAAAAAGCAAAAAAAATAAAATGAAATTGAACTGTGATTTGTAATTACAATAAATAATAAGTAAATTTACTATATTAATCATATGCATTATGCAATTATAATGTCGTAATTTAATCAAACACTTATTAGACTACCTCCAATGTATTCTTACTCTCTTTGTCCATACAAGTTCTTACATGCCCTTAGCATTGGAGTTATGATGCCCTTTGAGGCCCTTAGCAATAAAGCCCTTCCACAAGGGCCTTGCTTTTCCTGATTTTTGAAGGTGGGTGGCCCAAAGAGAAAGAAAACAAATGTTTTATTTAAATATTGTGTATAGTGGGTAGGTAATAAGATGAAAATTAAGAAGTGGAATGATATTTATAGAGTTAGAGATGAAATAAGAGATTTTAAAGAAATTTTAAGGATATGAATTGACAGATGATGTGTCAAGGTAAGGACACTTTAGCATTGGAGACAGTCTTGTACCTAGAAGTACCCCTAACCTATCACTCGTTAACACGACTTAAAAGCAAGGTCGGGTTACCCGATTACGACGGGTCACGACTCACGAACAACCCATGACCTTGCTTGGCTGCCATTAATGGCGTCTGGTGGTCTCCACCAATTTCTTCACTGATTCCACTCACAAGCATCTCGCCGGAGCTTCCGATCTCATTTTCCACCACCACTACACCACATTTTCATCGATTTCAACCGTCAAACCGGACTTCAACCAGTTCTAGATCTCAATCTCTAGATGAAAGTATGAAACAGTGTATTCTATCTGTAATTCTGTTAACATGCTGATTGAATTCACTATTTGAAGCTGTTGTTCGATGAAGCCGAAGCCTGTTTCTGCTAGGTTACGCCACAAATGGAAGACGAAGGTGTTTGCAGTGGTTTTAGTAGGTTTTTCTATCTCAACGGTTTTGTTAATGGATGCACAGTACAGAAGAATCGGTGCGTCTTCTTCCAGATTTTCTCTGTTCGATCCAAAACCTAAAATCGCCTTCTTATTTCTCGCTCGAAATCGGCTTCCTCTTGACCTCCTTTGGCATGAATTCTTCGAGGTAGTTATGAGTTCTTACTTCATTCATATTGTTCTGTAATTGCATATAATTATTTAAAATCGTATACTATACATGTAGTTGTTTGTACTGGTATCCGATGAATGTTTTGGATTGGATTTTGAGATTTTAGGAATTGAATTTTATGAGCAAAAGGACATCTGTACTTTGTGAACACAAGGTGTACATCACTTTGCCCTTAGATTCCTACCGTATGTGTCAAATCAGTTAAATAGATGCTCATGCCGGTTTCTATTTTTAGTATATTAATGGCGGATTTTGTTTCGGTTGGATCAATCATAGATGTGCATGTCCATGGAAACAGCCTAGAAGGTTTTGAGCTAAAATGATCCATTTCTAGTTTTCTACATAATGTACTGATACGTGCTGCTGATGGTGATCGCTATTGGTCCATTGAAGGCTATTTTGACAACATGTTTTGTGAATATTCAATGCTACTATGGTGGTTTAAAATTTGATCACACAAATGCTAAATATGAAAGGAATTCTAGACCTATTAGATCAAGGTTTGTGCATAAGATAGATCGTTGACATCGGGTCGGGATTCTTGTATTGTGTTGTCATTGAGATTTGACTAAGTATACATGAATACTCTTGATAACCTCATTGTAACTGAAATCTGTGTTCTTACAATAACTAAAGTTTTCCTTGTATTCAGGGAGGGAATGAAAATCGTTTTTCGATTTACGTTCATTCTAGGCCCGGTTTCCTACTTAACAAATTGACAACAAGATCTACTTATTTTTTGGACCGGCAGGTTAATAATTGCATACAGGTTAGTATATCTTCTCCCTGAATCCAATGCTTGAGGGCTTGTTTAACGTATCAAGTTTGCACAAATCTTAATTCCTAATACTATATTCACATGTAATCAATATTCCTCTTTTTAGATATATTGGGGAGAAGCAAGCATGATACAAGCAGAGATTATTCTGCTTCAACATGCACTTATGGATCCTTCTAATGAACGATTTGCGTTCCTTTCAGACAGGTGAAATATTATCTCTTTAATATTCTCTATATAATTGTTGACTTTTAATTGACTAACCTATAACTATGCTAAGAGTTTCTTGATCTTTTTCCAGCTGTATTCCTTTGTACAACTTTAGCTACACATACGATTACATAATGTCAACATCAACTAGCTTCGTAGACAGGTAATTCTTATGCTTATGCTGCATGGTTTCAGGCTTTCGGCTACTTGTTTTTGGTTACAAATATGAATGTCAAGAAAATATTTTCTTTTAGAATTTGTAGCATACCGTTAACTTAAAATTGAGTTCAGCTTTGCTGATACAAAGGAAGGTCGTTTCAACCCCAAAATGGATCCGGTTATTCCTGCTAAGCACTGGAGGAAAGGTTCTCAGGTATCACTGCTGCCCATGAAACCATCCCACATTATGTTTTTGTGATGATAGTTAACTTGCTATCTGAGTGACCTTTTGTTTAGTCATATTATTTTATTTCAGTGGGTGATTCTGACCAGAAAGCATGCAGAGATTATTGTAAAAGATGAGGTTGTCTTTCCTATGTTTCAGCAGCATTGCCAGGCAAGTGGTACTATAAAAATATCTTTGCAATTCGTTTTGTGTTCCTAACCAAAGATATGGAAGTTGCTAGGCCTGTAAATGAACCGAACTTTCGTGAATTGTTCGTGAAATTGCTCAGTGAAAAGTTCGTTTATTTAATAAAGGAACAGATATGAACACACATTTTTGTTAATTTAATTAAATGCACGGACATGAACACACGTTTTGTTCATTCATTTATGTTCGTGAACGTCCATTTGTGTTCGTTTATTTACATTTGTTTATGCTCGTTTGTCTATGTTCGTTTCAATTTAAATACCTAAGTAGTTATATTTATATAAATATCAAACATAAAAGGAACTTTCTAACTAGTTATATAAGTATAATTAATTGGTAATTGGGCTTTCTAGAAATAATAATTTGTTTTCCAATGGAATTTATCGTAATTAATTAATCAATAATTTATATGAAAAATTACTTTATGTTCGTTTATGTTTAGTAAATTATGCTCATTTGTGTTCGTTTATGTTTCTTCAATCATGTTCATTTGTGTTGTTTATTGTTTGTTAATTATGTTCGTTTACGTTCGTGAACTGTTTGTTTTGGTTTTAAACGAACGGACATAAACGAACACGAACATGCCCATTTTCTTAAAAAACGAACATGAACAAAAAATGTATTCGGTTATATGTTCGTGTTCGGTTAAAATTAAATGAACTAACACGAACATGAACATGCATCTGTTCTCATTTACAGGTCTAAAAGTTGCATATGTGATTGCCTTTGATTTATTTGGCTAATGAGTTTATTCTTTCTTGTCTACAGAGGAAATCGTTACCTGAGTTTTGGCGGATCGTCCTGTTGTGAGTATATATTTTATTTATCGATTTTATTAATTTATTTTGTGATTCTATCCTATTTATGGCCTTTATGTATTTATGGTTAGTCATATTGTCAACTGCAAAGAGAGCTTCTTTGATGAAATTTTAAATGAATAACAAAGTAGATTATTACTTACACATTTTTCATTTCTTTGCAGCCGGCTGATAACTCAAAGGAGCATAACTGCATACCTGATGAACATTATGTGGCAACATTACTTGCAGTACGTTCATGATATATCATTATATCCAATTATCTGTAGCTTCTCTCTATAAGAAATAAAAGCAACTAACTACACGTACCATTTATGTTCATAATTTCTAAATTCGGACTTACGATAATCAGCAAAAAGGCCTTGAAGGAGAACTCACAAGGCGGAGTTTAACTCACACTTCTTGGGATATCTCATCAAGCAAGGTCGTGAAAGGCAAGGATGGCATCCCGTCACCTACAAATTGGCCGATGCTACTCCCATGCTTGTTCAATCTATTAAGGTAAATTGTTTCACACCCTTTACCAACTCGTCCAGCTTGTCACTTGTATCTTATACCTACACTACGGACCCACAAAGAGGTTATATGCTGAAAAAAGAATAAGCTTTTAGCTATAAGATCATAGCTTTTGGTATGTATACTTTGACACCGTATATCTTTCTTGCATTTAAATTTCAGGTATCGACAATATCTACTATGAGACAGAATACCGAAGAGAATGGTGTACCAGCAAGGGAAAACCGGCCCCTTGCTTTCTTTTTGCTAGGAAATTTACACGGCCTGCTGCCATGCGTCTTCTTAAAATGGTAACTATAAAAAAAACCTTCCGTATATCTGGTTCAAATAATTAGAGGGTGGCAATTTTGGCTCATCAAGTTATAAATGAGTCGATTTGAGTTATGTTTAATCTTAATTCTCAAACGAGCTATATACAAAAACTCCACTCTGCTAGAAAAGGATCAAAAGGTGCCAAAATTTAGGTATTAATGCATACGACCTCCTATATATATATTTATGAGTGAAATGTCATTTTTGTCCTGAGGTTTGGCCAGTTTTGCGACATTCGTCCAAAGGTTTGTTTCTTTGCATCTGGATCCAAAAGGTTTAAAATCTTGCCATTTTCATCCAGCTCGTTAACTCTAACCATTTTTCTCCGTTAAGTTGGGGGTATTTCTGTCTTTTTTGTTAACTTAAAGGGCAATTCGGTCTTTTTCAGGGGTATTCGGTTTTTTACATAGAGTGAAAAAGACCGAATTGCTCTTTAAGTTAGCAAAATAGACGGAAATATCCCTGACTTATCGAAGAAAAATGGATGGAGTTAACAAGCCGGATGAAGATGACAAGATTTCAAACCTTTTGGATCCAGATGCGGAAAAATAATCCTTTGGACGAAAGTCGCAAAACTGGCCAAACCTCAGGGACGAAAATGGCATTTTACTCGTATTTTTATCAACAATTTCGATTATTACTGTAATAAATCAATAACATAGTGGGTTGGCCCGATCCAACCTGTTTCAACCCATACTAAACGCGTATCTGTTTTGACCAGTTACCTAACCCGCCCAATTTGCCACCGGTAATTCGAATGAAACATGCATCTGACAAGTGGTTTTTATTTTATCTAGTCGGCATTAGGTGTTTTTAAGGAAGGAAGCAGTTACTCCTTGATGAGGTAAAGTGTACAGAAATTGATACGTTTGAAGACAGCCTGCTAGGTTTTTGTTACTATGTTGTGTACAACTTGTAAGAAAATAAATGTGTTGTAGAAAAGAAAAGCTAAAAGGAACCTACAACTGCTGAGTTAGTTTGATGTGTGCTTTGTGTATGTACATAGCTTGAAATCTTAATCACGTGGATTCGTGAGTTTTGATTCATTCTACATCATTTTTCTGATCACTGACCATCCCCCCTCCGGGTTTTCATTTCTAACCTGTTTATTTAAACTGGTCGTATTTAGAAACCGATATCTATAATCACAGTCCCATACTCGATTAGAAAACCGGGTAGCATAAACCTATAGTTTACCAGTTACTCAATACCCATTATCAGGCTCACGAATATACATGTGGTTATCGTGTATACCTGTTTATAATTATGTGATTGTTGAAATGTCTATTACCCAAAATCGCAGTCTATGCACTTCCATTATTTACAAAATAGCCTTAGAACTTTAACACACTACCAGCAGCCTCTTATCTCTTAACATGAAACACTAACCGAGCTAACATTATAACAAATACAGATATAGACCCATTGGTTAACTAATGTCGAATTGACCTTTCAACATATTTGTTACGATACAAAATGGTATTCAAGCGTATGATCAAAAGATGAGAGAACACAAGAGAAGAGGAAACTCAATTCATTCCGTTCAACAACCTGAGTTGCTGAGTATATGTACAATTGAAGTATCCACTAGAACCCCTATACTAATCAACATTTACAATTAACCCTCCATTTATTTGACACGTAACAATATTAAATTAGACTTTCTATGATTTAATAATCTACCTAAGATACTAATTTAATAAAAACTACTTTCATCTATCGAACTAGAAGTAGAGGTGTACATCAAACTAGCAGAACTGTAGAAGTAGATGTAGCATGGCTCATTTTGATATCAACTAGGTTTATTAAGGTCGCTGCGTTGCGGCAAACTTCTTTTGTTATTTAGTATGTGTTTACATGTGTTTTGAAATCACTACGAGTATGTTAAGCACGGAACCGCCGACAAGAATAAAAAGAAAATATATAAAAAACCACTAAAAGATAACCGAAAGAAAAATCAACAAAAAAAGTTGTATGGTAATGATGTTATTTGTATGAAACCCGTGGTCAGAGATATGCAAATAGTATTGGTACCGGTACCGAATTTTCCGAACCGAAAGATCTTATGTACCAATTCGGTACCGACTTTTGGCGTAGCACACATAAAGAAAAAAATAAAAAAAAGTGGTCACGTGGCAATTGAAACCCTTGGTCAGAGATTAGCAAATGGTACTGGGTACCGGTACCGAATTTCCCGAACCGAAAGATCTTAAGTAGCAATTCGATACCGACTTTTGGCGTAGCACACATAAAAAAAAAATAATAAAAAGTTGCCATTAAATAGTGATGTATAGTGATGAATAGTATTAAAATACAAGTTTATGATATTTTTATCACTATTCATAAGGTGTATTTTTAATATATAGAGAATTTTTAATTTATATTATTCATAAGGTTGTATTTTTAATATATAGGAGAATTTTATAATTTATATAAACTAAGATTTCCCAACGCGTGGTTGGAGCGGGGAATCCACGTACGAACCAAACATTAAAAACCAATATGAAGCTACAAAATATAAATGTGCAAACAACAAAAAACGAAATAAAATGCAACAAATCAAGAAAAAAGATGACATGGTACCAATACCTATGATGTGGTGTTGCCCGTTGCAACCCATATGCCGAAGATTACCAACGAAATAAAATGCAAGAAATACAAGAAAAAAGACGACCCGATTTAAAAAATAAATAAATGGAAACATAATTTTTTTGGTGGGTACCAGGTTGGTTCGTTTTCAAAATAAATTATATATATCTTGTATTTAGCTTTTGTAAATAAATCTAATGAACGAAAGTTATAAGAGATAGATAAAACTATTTGATGAAAGGCATATATTATTTATAGTGTAAAAAGTTAAATTAAACTTAAAAAAACAAAAAAAATAAACAAACCTACAATATGATGTAATAGGATGTACTTAAAAGTAAATTTGATAAATTTTAGTGACAAAACAAAAAATTAAAAAAAAGTTTGTAACTAAAAATAGAAGTAAAAAAGGTTAATGTAGGTAACATGATGTTGTTTAACTATTAAAAGGGGGGGGGGATTTAAAAAATAAATAAATGGTGGTTCGTTTTATATATATATATATATATATATATATATCGTATTTAGCTTTTGTAAATAAATCTAATGAACGAAAGCTATAAAAGATAGATAAAACTATTTGATTAAAAGCATATATTATTTATGTGTAAAAAGTTAAATTAAACCTAAAAGAAAAAAAAAACAAACCTACAATATGATGTAATATGGATGCACTTAAAAGTAAATTTGATAAATTTTATTGACAAAACAAAAAAGTAAAAAGAAAGTTTGTGACTAAAAATAAAAGTAAAAAAGGTTCATGTAGCTAACATTATGTTGTTTAATATATCTTATAATTTAGGGTCGTCGTATTAATACCCCAAAGCTTATTTTGACACCCTCTATACGCTACTAATTGGCTTATATATAGCGTATAGCATTTTTAAATTCCAAGAATGTTGGATCTTGTTTAACAGCTGCATCTATACGCTACGCATAGCTTTACACGCAGTGGATGTTTTCTTAATGACATTTTTGTACAATATATTTATTGTTTTACCAAAGTTTTATCATGTTCCAACATTTTTTTTGTTAGCTTTTGATTCAACTAGCTCATGAGCTCTTCCTGTTAGGATGCTTTTCATATGATCTCATCTCATCTCGATTTTATTTAGTTTATTTAATATGTGAGTAATATAAGAATTTATTAGTCAGACCACAGGTGGTTTAGGCGGAAATGGTTAGGCGTTTTTTCCGTCCAAAACGCTCCTTAATGCGAAAACGCCAGGATGAATTAGTTTTGGCCAATCAAACCTAGTTTTGGCCAATCAAGCCGTTTAGCAACGACTAAATAATGGCTACTTCGTTTTTTCGTTTTCCTTTAAATACAATAACAATCTATATACACATTCACAACAAATAATACCACAAAAATTAAACACAACTCCACACCATCTTCTATAAAAATGGATTCCCCACATCTTGGTCTTCCGTTGCCAATTATTATTACAAAGAGTTTCCACACCATCTTCTATAAAAATGGATTTACAAAGTTTCCACACCATCTTCTATAATTCTATAAAAAGATGATTCCCCCATCTTCTATAAAAATGGAATTTACAAAGTTTTCCACACCATCTTCTATAAAAATGGATTCCCCATGTCTACGTCTTTCCGTTGCCAATTATTAGTTTTTAAGCCGATGCGGGTCTCTTTCCGTTGCCAATTATTAGTTTTTAAGCCGATGCGGGTGAGTCGACCACGAGGAGGTCGTGCAAGAGGCGGTTACGAAACGGTGAGTATATGAAACACGTTAGTTGCCCTCTATGCATGGTCGGTTCAGTATTCCAAACAACGGTGAAGAAGATGACGATGAAGGTCAAGATAAAGACGAAAGACAAGATGAAGACGAGTATGCCGATGGCGAAGTGAAAACTAAGTCGAACAGTCTTATTTGTTTTAGTATTTATGTCATTTTTATTTTTTTAATAAAATATTATCTGTTTTAATTAAAAAATCTAAATAAATATAATTGGATAATTATTGAAAGACATGAAACACTATATCACTACACCCCCATTTCTATTTTAATTTCAAACCCCGTAATAACCCCTGTAATACGCCTATTTAATCCCCTATTTCTATTTAACTTCAAATCCCACAATAGCCCTTGTCGATGGGGCCCTGCTGACTAGGCTACCGCACCTACACATGGTCGCACATTAATATATTATATCATATTTAATTTAATACATAAATATATCCCTTTAACAAAGCTCACCTTCTTCAAACCATTTGCTTTACACAATTACACCCACATTAACATTAATAGCAACATTACACTTTATTAATGTTTTATTAACCATCTTCAAAAACGACCAACTTATAAAACATACAAACAACATCCATTACATTATACGAAAAAAGATTCCATACACTTAAAACATACAAACGAACAAAGCTTTCATAACACTAAAAACTTGCATCAACATTATTATTCCACACGCTTTTTCAATATCAACCGCGAAAATCCTCAAGTCCGATCACCGCCTTTTCGCCCTTCTTTCCCGCCCCCAACTTGAGCATGAACACCAACTTGACCACCCTGCCCCTGCTCACCCATCTCATGAGCCGTGCTCTGAATCTTCTGCCCGAAATCCTTCGTCTTCTGCCCGGCATGCTCACCGACATCCTGCAACGTCCCCTTAACATAATCCAAGGACTCGGGCACCGACCCTGCCTTCTGCCTAACCATGTTGAACAAATACGACAACGAGCTCAAACCCGTCAACCCGAACGTCCCGGACGCCAAAAAGCCCGTAACCGCAAGCCCGATTGTTAGAACGGCTGGCACGATCACCGGGCTGAATATAACGAAAACCGGGGTGGCTAGAGCGAGCCCGATAAGCGTTCCGATGAACGTGAGACCGGCTAACCCGAGTAGGATACCGCCGACAGGAAGTAGGGCGATGATGGCGAGTGTCTTGCTGGTGGACTGGGATTGGGTTTGCTGGCCGTAGCGGGATCGGTCGGCGGTGAAGTCTTGGCGGTAGTGGGGTTGGGTGGTGGTGAAATGACGGTCGTAAGGGGTTGTGGTAGCCATTGTTTTGGGTGTATTGGATTGAGGTGGTGAAATTAGGGTTTATATAGATGAAGGGGAGTGTTGTGGTGATGACACGTGTATGATGACATGGTTGTGAGGCTTTGCATGAACTACATGTTTCACTTTTGTTTGGTTATAGAGTGTGTGGGAAAAGCTAATCCTGTTAGTTTGTAATTCTATTTCTTCTCTTTGTTAGATTCGGTAATTTTAGTTCTGCAAAATTGTTTTGTATAAAGTCATATAGTTATATATTGGAGGCTATGCAAAAATGGATACCGAAGATATAATATATGTATATAGAAATGATATTAAGCCCCGCTTGTAGCATGCGTATATATTGTATATGTATGTGGACGTTCGGTTGGTAAAAGTGAAACTGCTTTAATTTTAACGTTATTTTACTAATTTCGTGAAAATAACGTTAAAAGAGGGGGGATGGTTAATCATGCATCATGTGGTGTCGTTGATAGCCGAAAGACAAGGGAGTACATGCACTAATTAGTCTTTGTCTTAATTGCTGACTGTTATGTGCCTATGTCCAAGGCTTGATGCAAAACTCCTATCTAGCTGGGAGTCTCATCGGAAGCAGCCTCTCTATTCCTACGGGTATGGGTATGGTTGTCTACATCTTACCCTTCCCAGATCCTACATTAACTTTGCTATTGATGAAATTTACTGGACATGATGATGATGAGACAACCTATGCAAAAATGGATACTGAAAATAAAATTAATGTATATAAATAAATTCATTAGTATAATGATAATTGTTTTGAATTAGTTGTTTACGAGTTGAGTGAAGGCTAGCCTTAGGTTTGGCTTGAAAGATATCTAAACTTGCTCGGCTTGGCTCGAGTTTTAAACCAAGATGAAATATTTAAGCTCAGGTTTGGCTTGTTTATAAACCGAGCCAACTTGACTCGGCTTGCTTTGTATCATGTTCATGTATTAACACTAGTACAAAAATGAGCAAATGATGGTTAAATTGGCTATGAGATACGGTTTTGGACCCGCATCTTATGGCGTAGCATCTTTTGGCTATAACCAAAAGATGCGGGTCCAAGAGATGCGGTTTTAAACCCGCATCTTTTGATAATTTAAGCAACTACTTTTCCTAATATATTTAAAAGATGCGGTTGTAGAAATCTCTTGGTACGTAAGCTAAAAATAATAATTTTGTACAGTTTCCAGGAACTATAAAAATTCCGAATAAATTTCCATCATAACAAATTATCAAATATTGAAAAATAAAAAAACACAATTAAATTAAAATCAATATAAATTACAAAGGTTTCAAAGTAACCACAATTACAAAAGTTTCAAAGTAACACAAATACATATATCTCTAAAGATGAAAGTGATATACAATAACTTCCGAAGCGATGTCTTCATACTTGCAACCCAAACCAACGTCTTTAATTCATACCCAACACCTTCCTCCCATGCAAATTTTGTTGTTTTCTCCTAATTGCTTCTTTTCATCCCCATTAGCATTCAAAGTGGACAACAAGTCCATTATTTATGCCAAACTGTTGAAGTGCCTTTGAGATTCTATGAACGTATAAAACTATGCTAAAAACATGAATGCAAATTAAAACATTAAAGAAGATGTGTAAAGAAAATTGATTATTAGGATAAATATAAAATTACCTACCTTTCCCTGATTCAAATTCTTGAAGTCGCATTAGTCACTTTCGAAACGCAAATCAACAGCACCCTATATCAATATTCTTTATGACTGAATTGCTATCTTAGTTCAAAAGAAATCAACAAACCTCAGTGTCTAATACAGTTGCAACACCCAATTCTTCAAATGCATCTGCACTTCCACATGCTTGGGAGCTTAACCTATTAAAGTGATCCATAAAAAAGTAATTAAGCCTTTTTTTTTTGTTTAAAGGATGATATACAATCTCAGGGGAAACTACAACATATTTCATTTCAAATACCTGAATGGCATGTAAAATAGCAAGAAAACATATACGAAAAAACCAAAATGAATCACAGTGTAAAATGGAAACAGTTAAGCATTACATTTACTAATCAATTTTTTATGGTAAGATCAGGCAATTGTTTAGTGGGAAGTGAAAAAAGTTTAAATATTAGTGGGTGATAGAGGAGTGGGAAACGATATTTTAAAAAAGGTAACATTTTTGGGATGAATCTTGTGGATGGAGCCTAATTTAAAAGGGTTATTGGAATTTATCACCCTCAATTATCGGCCTTTAGCTGTTTTCACCTGAAACTAACACTTTGACACCCAGCACCCTCAACTTGACTTTTTGTTTGCAATGGCACCACCCAGTTAAATCTCACTAACTCAGTTAGTTTCTTTTATCCTAGGTGGCCAATTTTTTAATGATGTGGCTTATGAGATGTCATGCTTAGGTGGCCAATTATTAAAAAAAACTATATTTTAATTGTAATATATATATATAATATGTACACACAGATCCCTCTTTCTCTTTACTTCTCTCCCTCTCCATCTGCCCTCTCTCTACATCTCTCTGTCTTTCCCTCCATTTCTTCTCTCTCTACACATCCTCATAACAAGACGACACAAACAACCCCCGATTTGAGTTTGGTTAGGATGAAAGACGATGGTGGAGCTGGTTACTTATATCTCAAGAGTGAACCTTGGCGACGGTGCCGGCGAGATCGGAGGAACAATGGTCCCCGTGAGATCGGAGGAACAATGGTTCCGGCGGTCGAAGATTGAGTTGACCTTGTTGAGTCGGACTTATTCTCCGGAGAATAACCGGTTTTATTTACCTCAAACCGGTTTTGTTATTTGGGTTTCAACTTATATTTGTGGGCTTGACCGGAATGGTGCGGTGGTGGGTGATGTTTGTGGTGGTGCAGCGATGATGTAGAGGTGCATCGGTGGTGGTGATGTAGAGGTGCATCGGCGGTGGGAGATGTTGTGGTGGTGATGTAGAGGTTCAGCTTGTGGTGGTGATGTAGAGGTGAAGTGGTGGTGGGTGGTGTGGTGGTGACGGTGGAGGTGCAGCGGTGGTGGTCCGGCGTTTCAGGCGGTGGTAGTGGACCGATGGTGGTTACATGGTGGAGGTGTTGGTGGTCCGACAGTGGATACCCGTGGTATGGATGTACGGTGGACCGCCGGAGATGACATTTTTTCCGGTGAAAATGTATGTTTTCGAAGGAGAGGGTTTTTTGTTTGTAACATAAAGCACGAACCGATTTAATCACCCAAATAAGTGGGTTGTTGTGGTGATTTGGTGGTGGCGGTTGCGTGGGGATGTTGGGGATGGAGGTGGCTACAAGTGAGGCGGTGCCAGTGCTTTTCGACGATGGCTACAAGTCGGTGGTGGCGATTGTGTATGCTGGTGGTGGAGAGAGATGGGTATGTATGTTGTGATGGTGAAAGCTGGCAATAACCCTTAAAATATACATATGAGTTCCCAAATCATCCACCTCATCTTGCCGCATGAGCAATGGAGTGTCACGTCGGACAAAAAACAAACCCAGTTAGCGAAGATTTAACTGAGTGGTGCCATTGCAAACAAAAAGTCAAGTTGGGGGTGTCGGGTGTCAAAGTGTTAGTTTCGGGTGGCAACGGCCAAAGGCCGATAGTTTGGGGTGATAAAATCCAATAAACCTTTAAAAATCAAAAATTAAGGAAAGATAAAAGAATAGTTATATATTTTTTTTATTTTTTTAAAAAAATAAAAAGAAAAATAGCATATACAAAAATCCACCATTTCGATGATGAAAAAAGTATGTTGTACAAAATACATAGAAGTATAAAAATGAACCTTATGACTAATTAATAAGACCCTTTAGTTATATTTTATATTTGGTAGAGGTGTAAACGAGCCAAGACGAGTCTGAGTTTATATAGGTTCCAGCTGAGCTCATTTAACTTTGAGAGAGTTTTACTCGAGCTCGGCTCGTTTAGAGTTATATTTTTATCGCTCGAGCTCGGCGCGCAAGTAATTTATCGAGCTTGGGCCCGGCTCATTTGTTATTTAACTATTTTTATAAATGTTAGTATAATTAATATGTTTATATAAGATATAATATATTTTATTGTTATTTTTACAATTTTTTTATATGATTATAATTATTATATAAGTATATTGAATTGTTAAATAACAAATATATAAATGAAAAACTCGTTTAGACTTGCAAGTCGGCTCAAGCTCGATATGTGAAGTTCGAGCCATGGCACGTTTATGAAATGAGCCTAGATAAAGCTGGAGCTCAGACTCATTTAAGCTCCACTCGATTCAAGATTTTAGCAAGTCAGTCTCAAATAACTTCACGAACAACCATAGTTGATTATTATCGGCCCTAATTGGTCCATCAATCATCTGAATAGACCATTGATCATCCTTAACACCCTTCATTGACAAAAGTTTAGCATGAATAACCCTACTTGATTATCGCTAGCCCTAATTGGCCCATCAATCATCCTAATAGACCATCGATCTTAAACGCCTTTCCTTGACAATAATGGAACATGAACAACCCTAGTTGATCATAATTAGCCCAACAATCATCATAGTAGACCATTGACCATCCTAAATCCCTTTATTGACAATAATGGAATATGAAAAATACTAGTTGACCACCATTGGCCCTAGTTGATTACCATTGACCCTAGTTGACATATCAATCATACTGATTGACTACTAATAATCCTAAGCGTCATTCGTTAACAAAGGTGTAGCATGAACAACCCTACTTTATCACCAATGTCCTTAATTGATCTATCAAAAATCTTATAGACCATTAATCATTTAAACAACCTTTAATGACCCTAATGTAGCATGAACAACCTTACTTGACCATTAATGACCCTAATTGGTCCAGTAATCATTATAACATACCATTTTTCATTCTTAACGTCCTTCGTTGACAAAAGAAGCATGAAAACCCCTAGTTGGCCATCAGTTGCCCTAATTGGCCCTTAACTATTCTAATGGACCATTCATCATCCTAGACACCCTTCTTTGACAATAATGGAAAATGAACAACCCTTGTTTGTGACACCCCGACCCGCAGCGGAATAAAAGACGGGGCATGATTGGGTTATCACCAAAGCTCATGATATTTACTAAGAAGTTTCATATTTATTAAATTCAAATTACAATTTAAATATCCAACATAAATTTCATACAAATACAATAAAAATCTAAATGTTTATTCCAACGCAATAACTTGTTTATTCTTCTAGGCCACCCTAAGTGTTTCTTTCCTCAACTTGATCACATGTATCATGTGTAAAACAGAGGAGATTTTGGGTCAACAAAAGTTGGCGAGTGAACCTTGATAAAACATTTAAATAATTGCTTATTTTGTTTATTAAAGAAAATTATGCATAAATCACATGTGAGCAAATATATATATGTAACCAATCACAAACCACATTGAATGAATATATGACATGAATGATGATATATCTGAGATCAAGGCTCAATCAAACGGAGCCGATCTAATGAGGCACCTGATGCTCAACCCGTATCCCACGAGCAACTGATGGGCCTAATGAAATGAGTGCACTGAAATGATAAATTAAATCCACATATAAACCACACAACAAGCAATTCACATTTGATCACGAAATGATATAAGCACAAGTGTTTAAATTAAATAAAGGAATTATACGACACATGATACACCCCAAAACGTGATTAAAACGGGGAATTTGTAGAGATTCACTCACAGTGGGTGCGTTCCTTGCTTGATAATGAAAGCGCACGAGTTGAGGATTTGGCCGACGAAAGAATACTAACCTAAAATGATACACGATAAATCGGTAAATATAAACAGGTTAATATTTGATTTATACTCTTTATTAGATTTGAGATTGTTTTATAGTATTATTATTGAGAATTTTATCCTTAGGAAGTTGAAATTTTTAGTTGTTTTTAATTGTCTTAAAATTAAAATAATAATGTATACTTGATATAAATAATAATAAAAAAAAATGAAAATAATATATAAAAAAAAATATTGTCAGGTCTGACAAGGCCTGACCGGTTCGTTGATTGTTTGACTGCGTGTGATGGGGCTCGAACTCGTGACCTCCCGTACGTGTGCACGCAGCTCTTCCAACTGAGCTACGTGTCTAACCCGTAAGGATTCCTATTTTAATTACTCTTATATACTTATTAGAATATATCAGAAATGATTTAACTTAAAAAGAATTTAAAATCCTTCGAACCGGCGTGGAAGATCTGCTCGAACACGCGACCTTAGTGATGTTTTGCACCCAGCCCAACCAACTGGGCTGGGTGGCTAACCCGACAAGATTTGCTTTTTAATTATACTTATATACACACTGTTAGTTGATACAATTTATTAAAACTAAAACTGTTAAATAACAGTTATGCGGTCATGAACTAGAATCGAACTGGAGACGTGAATATCGTATTTGCACACAGTCCACCACTGGACTGTGTGTCTAACCCGTTTGAAACAGCCGTTTTAATTATATAAAACATTTCACCCCACTTCGTCTTCTTCATTTTGAATTTGAACTACCCCTTATACCCGCCCGATTTAATCTGTTTCACTTATGTTCTTCTTTTAATCATCTGTTCATTATGTTAATTAAATAATATTCAAAGGAAAAGGACAGGAGTCTACCGTAGAACAGAAGTAAAGGTTCACGATTTCCGGCGGTTGAATTCCGGCGACTGACTGTGTTTTTCCGACGAACAGGGGGGGGGGGGTGAGCAGAGGAACAATGCGAGCAGAATGAGCGAGTTTTGATTGTGAGAGTTCGACTAGTATTTATAGGGGGTGGCAGGAGGTTTCGACCTCGCTTGATTTTGGTAACGTTATTCGATGATTGGAAAATTAGCCAGAAGGATGACAGCCGAGCTAATTGGGTTTTTGCCAAAAATACATCCCGCTAGCTGTCGGAGGTTTCAAAAGAAATAAAGGAAAGGCGCGTCTTTGATTCGCTGCCAATTGTTGCAGGTTTCAACATATATTCGACATAAGAGTTTTAAGATCTTAATATTCACACAACATGTGTCTGTAGACCATCGGTGTTGCAGTGTGTGTTGACCGAGGGAACCCGGGTTCGATTCTCGGTTCACCCATTTTTTTTAAAACCGCTTTTCTTTAGTTGTTTTTATTTCCTTTTTAATTATTATAAATAATCATTAATTAGTTGATTTGTTTTTCTTAATTAATGGATTATATCTTTAAATTTTATTTATAAATTTATTTTTAAACATTAAATTTAATCATTATATATAAATAAATAACTAAACACGTAAACAAATATTCTTTGATTGATAAAAGAGGCTGGTTTTCGAAACCCGATTTACACAAATGTTACAGTATCCACTAATTTTAGAAATTTCGTCCCAAAATTTAAGTAGTGGTTGCAACTGGAAAGAGATGCGGGTATTTCTCGTGCATTGAGTCTTCACGTTCCCAAGTAAACTCGGGTCCTCGTTTTGACTCCCAACGCACCCTGACGATCGGAATACGACTTCGCCTTAAACGCTTCTCACCGAAATCCATGATTTCCACTTGTCTTTCAACGAAGTGCATCGATTCATCGACCTGAATGTCTTCTAGAGGAATATGGAGGTTTTCGTCGGCGAGACACTTTTTCAAGTTTGATACGTGGAATGTGGGATGAATTCTGTTAAGCTCTTCTGGTAGGTCAAGCTTGTATGCTACAGGACCTACTCTTTCGAGTATCTTGAAAGGTCCTACGTAGCGTGGTGCTAGCTTGCCCTTCTGGGCAAAACGACCCACTCCCTTCCACGATGATACTTTTAAAAGTACTTGATCAACAGTGTCAAACTCCAAGGGCTTTCGTCGTTTGTCAGCATAACTCTTTTGACGACTTTGAGCCGCTAGAAGATTGTTTCGTATCTGAATGATTTTGTCGGTTGTTTCTTGAATCAATTCAGGTCCGGTGATTTGCGTTTCACCAATTTCGTGCCAACATACTGGAGATCGGCATTTACGACCATATAAAGCTTCAAAATGAGCCATGCCGATACTTGAATGATAGCTATTGTTGTACGAAAACTCGACTAACGGTAGATGAGCGTCCCAGTTCCCTTTGAAGTCTATGACACATGCTCGAAGCATGTCTTCAAGGGTTTGGATGGTGCGTTCAGATTGACCATCAGTTTGAGGGTGAAAGGCGGTACTGAGGTCTAACCGTGTACCCAAAGCGGTTTGTACGGCTCGCCATGTTCGTGAAGTGAAACGACCATCGCGGTCCGAAATGATGCTTAACGGTACACCATGACGGCTTACGATCTCGTTGATGTAGATACAAGCTAACTTCTCGTTCTTGAAGTCCTCGCGAATCGGAATGAAGTGAGATGATTTTGTGAGACGATCGATTATTACCCATATGGTGTCATACCCACTGGAGGTGCGAGGTAACCCGGTAATAAAGTCCATGGTTATGTTTTCCCACTTCCATGCAGGTATTTAAGGTTGGACTAGAAGTCCCGAAGGTCTTTGATGTTCAGCTTTCACTTTGGAACATGTAAGGCACTTGGAAACAAAAACAGCGATATCCTTTTTCATGCCAGGCCACCAGTAGGTGTATCGTAGGCCGTGATACATCTTATCGGCTCCTGGGTGTACAGAGTATCGTGTTTTGTGTGCCTCATTCATGAGGAAATCACGAAGGTTGTCGCGATCGGGAATCCATATGCGGTTTAAATAATATAGAATACCGTCGGACTTGGTTTCAATTTTGAGTTCAGCTCCACATGACAGCTCATCGCGTACGTCATTTTCCGTTACAGAGATGTGTTGAGCTGCCCGGATTCGATCTTTGATATCGGTTATGATTTGTGAACATAGAAGACGAATAGAGTTCGCATATCCCTTTCGACTGAGCGCATCGGCCACCACGTTTGCCTTGCCAGGATGGTACCGAATCTCGCAGTCGTAATCGTTGAGAAGTTCGACCCATCTTCGTTGCCTCATATTCAACTCTTTTTGGTTGAAGATATGTTGGAGACTCTTGTGGTTAGTGTATATTTCACACTTTGTACCGTAAAGATAATGTCTCCATATCTTGAGAGCGAACACAACGGCTCCAAGTTCCAGGTCGTGGGTGGTGTAATTCTTCTCATGAACTTTGAGTTGCCTAGAGGCATAGGCTATCACTTTTCCTCTTTGCATCAATACACAACCTAGTCCTTGCCCTGATGCGTCGCCATAAACCACAAAGTCATCGCAACCCTCAGGGAGTGTAAGGATAGGTGCGTCACAAAGCCTTTGCTTTAAAGTTTGGAAGGCTCCTTCTTGCTTAGGTCCCCAAATGAAGGGTTTTCCTTTGTGAGTCAAGGCCGTGAGCGGAACGGCGATACGGGAAAAATTGGCAATGAAGCGTCGGTAGTAACCAGCCAAGCCAAGAAATGACCTAACTTCGGTAGGGGTACTTGGCGCTTGCCATTCCTGTACTGCCTTGATTTTCGAAGGATCGACATGAATCCCCTTGTCATTGATGACGTGACCAAGGAATTGTACTTCTCCTAACCAGAATTCGCATTTTGAGAACTTAGCGTAAAGCTTTTCAGTCCTTAAGAGTAAGAATGAGTCGAAGGTGTCGCTCATGATCGGATTTTGACTTGGAGTAGATAAGAATGTCGTCGATAAAGACTATGACGAAACGGTCGAGGTAGGGTTTGCATACCCTGTTCATTAAATCCATGAAGACAACTGGGGCGTTGGTTAAACCGAAGGGCATAACCATGAACTCGTAATGACCATAACGAGTTCGGAAGGCAGTTTTTGGGATATCTTCTTCGCGCACTCTAAGCTGATGATAACCAGAACGAAGGTTGATTTTGGAAAAACAAGTGGCGCCTTGAAGTTGGTCTAGAAGGTCATCAATACGAGGCAGTGGATAGCGATTCTTAACCGTCAACTTGTTGAGTTCTCTATAATCAATGCACATGCGAAACGTTCCATCTTTCTTCTTCACAAAAAGAACAGGCGCACCCCAAGGCGATGAGCTAGGACGTTTGAATCCTTTGTCAGTCAGCTCTTGCAGTTGGCTGGCCAGCTCTTGCATCTCGGATGGGGCTAACCTATAAGGAGATTTTGCAACCGGTGTAGCGCCAGGCACAAGATCGATTCGAAATTCGACTTCTCTCACAGGAGGAAGTCCTGAAACGTCGTCGGGAAAAACTTGCGGGAATTCTTTCACAATTGGAATATCTTCGAGCTTCCTCTCCTTGCCTTCCTTCTTGACGACGTGAGCTAGAAATGCGACGTAATTCTTGCGAAGATAACTTCGGTGTCACACCCCGACCCGCAGCGGAAAGGGTGATCGGGGCATGATTGGGTTTTCATCAAAGCTCATGACATTTATTAAAATGTTTCATATTTATTATTAAAATTTACAAGGAATCCTACAATCAAATCAAATAATACAACATGTTCTATTCATCCTTCTAAACTTCATTATTTTTCTTCTAAGGCAATTTCCTATGTTTTCCTTGCTTCATCCTGTTCACCTGTATCATGTGTAAAAATGGTTTTTGGATCAACAAAAGTTGGCGAGTGAACCTTGTTAGAAAACATTTATTATTTATTTCTTATTGTGTTTAATATGGAAAAATTGTGCAATATTCATATATGAACAAACATAAATAAACATACAATAACAAACAAATAGCATACAATAACAAACCAATAGCATACAATATCAAACAATAACAAAACAATAACATACAATAACATACCACAACATACCATAACAAAACAACTTGCATGAATATATAACATGAATGAAACTGTATATGTTGGCAACGTCACGTTCACGCTCATAATGTAATGGGGAACGGACGGCCTATGATAAATGTCTGTGCGATCAAGGCTCAATCAAACGGAGCCGATCGTATGTTGGCAACGCCTGGTTCACGCTCATAATGTAATGGGGAACAGCTCAACGCTCATAATGTAATGGGGAGCGGTGGCCTATGAAAATGTATGTACTGAAAATGATAAATTTAATCTAAACAATAACCACACAAACAGTTGATACATGTTGAATACACATTTGTTCATGGATATGATGGATGCACAATAGTTTAAATATAATAAATAATAAGACACATGATACACCCCAAAAAACGTGATTAAAACGGGGAATTTTTAGAGATTCACTCACAGTGGTTGCGTTCGGTGAATGATGTTGAATGCGCACGAGTTTAGAGGATTGATCGACGAGGAATAACTACCTAATTAATAACGAAAAGGTACTGTAAATAAGCGGATTTTATTAATCAATTTTAGTAGGATTATTGGATATATTTTTGTGAGTTTAAGGCTATTTTCTAATTTTAAAAACGTTATTTTTAAGTATTTTTAATTGATTTTTAAATAAAATAAATAAATAAAAATAATAAAAAATGTTGACTTTTTGACCGTTGACCATGACTGTTGAACGTTGACCGGTTCGGTCGTTTGTATGTGTGCGCTGAGTGAGACTCGAACCCGTGACCTCCCGTACGCGTGCACGCAGCTCTACCAACTGAGCTACGTGTCTAACCCGAAATATTTCTGTTTTTAATTATATTTATATACTATTTAACTTAATCCGAAAATCATTTATTTTTAAAAAGGATTTTAATTGCTTTGAACCGGTGCCGTCAACCAGTCTCGAACCCGGGACGTATGAGTTAGTGTTGCACACAGTCCACCGCTGGACTGTGTGTCTAACCTGGTTAATAATCCGGTTTTTATTATACTTAACATGATTCTGTGAGTTATCCCGGTTCGGTTAAAAAAGAACATTTTTATTACAGCGAATGTGCGTGTGTCAAGGATCGAACTCGGGACGTAAGCGTATTGTTTGCACACAGTCCACCGCTGGACTGTGTGTCTAACCCGTTTATAATACCAATTTTAATTAATCTTATAATCATATTAGACTTCATCTTCTTCGTTCAAAACACAGACAACGGTTAATCCAACTGTTTCTTGATTAATTCGATTGACAAACATTCAAATGATTAAAATGAAATGGCAGAGAAGATTTTGGAAGTAAACATACCGGAGAAATGATCTTTCTCAGAATTCCGGCGAAGTCGTCGGCTCTGTTTTTATGGACTTTGTCTGAGCGGACCAATTAACAATTTTGATTAGCTGGATGCGGAATTGAAGTACTGAACAAGAGTTATCAGAATGTTTAAAGATTTATACCGTTTAACAGCGAGTTCTAGAAATTTTCATAGATTTTCCGGCGAATGATGATTATCCGATATCGTCGCCTGGAACTGATTCTGATTGAAGGGTTTGAGTTAGCAAAAGCTTAACAACTGATAAACGATGAAAGAATTGAGAAACTTACTGATTTGATGGAAGACACGGTTTTCCGGCGAAAGTCCGGCGAGTTCAAAAAGCTTTTCCGACGAACTGAAAGTATAGCGAAAGTGAAATTGAAGGTTATGCGGATGATTTTGAGTCGAGAGAGAAAGCAATTGTTGGAGTAATTCAGGAATTGAATATCTTCGGTTATAAAAACCAAACATCATCAGAATTCAAGTTAATTCAAGACTGAATTGATTAGGATCGTCGGTGCATCGGTTATAATTTAGAATCCGCGATCACTCAAACGTTTTGGACGGTTGAAAGCCGATTACGGTTTCAGTTTGGCGCAACAGGTTGATTCATGGTTGTTCATAAGTTTTAATTGTTTCCTAAAACTTACAAAAACATCAAGTGGCGGAGTGGTGGAATGTGTGTGTGTTAAGTCGCTAAGCTTAATCCGGCTGACCCGGGTTCGAATCCCGGCCACAGCATTTAATTTTTATTTCATTAAATTTAATAAATTTTCAAATATAAATTTTATATTCTAATATACTTATTAATTATGTATCGTTTAAAATTAGTTTGAGCATTAAATATGCAACGAAATTTTTAACTGAATGTTCGGTTAATAAACGAAGCGGGTTTGGTTAACCCGGTTTTTTACGGATGTTACATTCGGGCTTGAAGGCAGGACATCAATCTGAGCCCTTTCGAAGGAGTTTCCCCAAAGATACGTAGTGTCTGACCGTAGGCGAGAGGAATACGAATGAACTTTTCATGGCACACCACTTCAGCGTGATGCTGGCTGAGCCAGTCCATGCCGATGATAACATCGAAACTTCCCAATTTCATAGGAATGAGATCAATTGGAAAATCGTGATTATTTAGGGTGAGAGTGCAATCGCGTATAATAGAATTTAATGAAGTGGGTTTTCCATCAGCAACTTCCACCATCAGAGATTCAACGAGATTATCACGAGGTTGGTGACACAAAGCTCTTATCCGCACCGGTATCGAATAATATGGATGCATAACTACCATTTATGAGAAACGTACCGTTGACCACATTGTTGTCAGCCCTGGCTTGGTTGGCATTGATATTGAAAGCTCTTCCTCTAGCAGGTGGAGGAGCTTGGTTGGCTTAGTTTACCGGGTTTGCTTGAGCTTGGGCATGGATGATGTTCACCAAGCGTGGGCAAGTGTTCCTGAAGTGGTTTGGGTCCCCACAATTGAAACAGGCTCGCATGGTTTGCATCATGGGGTAGTTGGGTTGGTAGTAAGGTTGGGCTGCGAGTTGTGCAGGTGGTAGAAGTAAGGGTTGTTAGGCTTGGCCCACCATTTGATTTTGGGTTTGGGTTGGAGGTTGATTGCGGTTCAATCGCTGAAGGGTACGGCAAGTTTAGATGGTGTGACCCGCACGGCCACAACTTGTGCAATGTTGGCAGGGGTTTTCAGGAGGGTGATGGTATTGACAACGGTTACACTTTGGGTGTGGGCCAATGTATGGCCTTTTGAATGGTGCGGCTGGAGGGGCAACTTGGGTGATTGGGGCAGCAGTGATTGGAGGGTTGGTTTGGGTGACAGCAAAGTTCTTGCCATTTCGCTTCCTCTTACCAGCAAACTTCGAGGATGAACCTGGGTGGTTTGGAGTTGGGGTCTCAATGGGTGTCTTCTTCTTCTCATCTTTGAATTTGCCGTTTCGAATGCGATTTTCAGTGAGTTCCGTAGCTAACTCCATTGCGGCTTCAAGTGTTGCAGGCGAAGTGCTTAAAACCGAATCTTGGATTTTCGAGGGGAGGCCTCGAATGTAGTGTTCGACTAGGCGGTACATTGGGGTGAACAGATTGGGGACCATCTGGTTCAACTCGAGAAATCTCTTATTGTATGATGTGTGGTCTCCTTCCTTTTGTTTCAATGTGTGAAACTCGTCTTCTAGCTTTTTGATTTCGCTTCTTGGACAGAAGCGTCTCATCATGATTTCCCTTAACTCTTCCCATGTTAAGGCCATGGCATCTTCAACACCTCGCTTACCCTTTTCCGTGTTCCACCAGGTAAGGGCTACCCCAAACAATCTTCCAGTCGCGTAACGTACCTTACGGTCCTCGGGACAGTCGCAATTGAGAAAGGTGTTTTCCATCTCCTCAAACCAGTGAAGGAGAGCGGTGACACCTTCAGTCCCTTCATATTTTGGGGGATCGCAGGACTTGAAGTGTTTGTAGGTGCATTTGGGGGTTTTGGGAGGAGGGTTGGCGCCGCTTTGGTCTTCTTGGTTGGGAGAGTTGATAGGATTAGCGGTGAGAGCTTGCTGAACTTGTAGTACGATGTCAGGAAGCACTGCGGTCATTTGTTTAACAATTTGCGTGGCCAAGTGTTCGTTTGACTTCCCTGACCTTCTACCTCCACGTAATTGCCTAGCAAACATCTACAGGAATATGTATAGGGAGATTGTGAGTTCAAGAATTTCCTAGGTGTCATATGTCGTAAAAAAATGAAAACAACATTACTGAAAATAATTTAACTACATCCATAGGATTACTTGGGTTTTCTCATGTTTGGGCCTCCAAATGTCCCCCATACCATTGCCTGTGTAGTCATGTGGGCTCCCATGACTATTGGGCTTGGTAGGATTCACATTGGTGTCGGCGGGTTAACACTCGCACCACCCGAATGAAAATCGTAAAACATGATTGCGAGATGTATGGTCGGAGGGTGTCCAGGTGTAGACACAATGACAACTCAAAGTGGGGTTAGCTCACACGACGTTTGGTGTAGCATGCTTTGGCCTAATAGGTCCTTCGTACTCTCATCGTTAGTCCCCAGGTAGGCAAACTGGTCCTTTATTTTGGATTTATACGAATGCCAAGCCTAGACAGGATGTTCCGACTACCGGTACTCGTACCCTTCCAGTTACTACATGCCCGTCGTGAAAACTCACTTTGATGTGATTTTGAAAAATACGAAAACATTGCAAAAATCATGGAAATCGTGAGGTGTATGCTTTCATAGACATGACATGTTACGAAGATATGAACTATGATGAGCATTGCATATTAACATGTACTTGTGAGAGTGCTTGCATAATATTGAGTGTGAAAATAAACATGAAACATATAAACACCATGAATTTTGCATGTAACACATAAACAATTAAAATTTATTCAACTATAGTATAGGCTCTAAGGGTCTAATAACCTATTCTATATCCCTATAGTCACAGGCTCTGATACCAATCTGTCACACCCCGACCTGCAGCGGAATAAAAGACGGGACATGATTGGGTTATCACCAAAGCTCATGATATTTACTAAGAAGTTTCATATTTATTAAATTCAAATTACAATTTAAATATCCAATATAAATTTCATACAAATACAATAAAAATCTAAATGTTTGTTCCAACGCAATAACTTGTTTATTCTTCTAGGCCATCCTAAGTGTTTCTTTCCTCAACTTGATCACTTGTATCATGTGTAAAACAGAGGAGATTTTGGGTCAACAAAAGTTGGCGAGTGAACCTTGATAAAACATTTAAATAATTGCTTATTTTGTTTATTAAAGAAAATTATGCATAAATCACATGTGAGCAAATATATATATGTAACCAATCACAAACCACATTGAATGAATATATGACATGAATGATGATGTATCTGAGATCAAGGCTCAATCAAACGGAGCCGATCTAATGAGGCACCTGATGCTCAACCCGTATCCCACGAGCAACTGATGGGCCTAATGAAATGAGTGCACTGAAATGATAAATTAAATCCACATATAAACCACACAACAAGCAATTCACATTTGATCACGAAATGATATAAGCACAAGTGTTTAAATTAAATAAAGGAATGATACGACACATATACACCCCAAAACGTGATTAAAACGGGGAATTTGTAGAGATTCACTCACAGTGGGTGCGTTCCATGCTTGATAATGAAAGTGCACGAGTTGAGGATTTGATCGACGAAAGAATACTAACCTAAAATGATACACGATAAATCGGTAAATATAAACAGGTTAATATTTGATTTATACTCTTTATTGGATTTGAGATTGTTTTATAGTATAATTATTGAGAATTTTATCCTTAGGAAGTTGAAATTTTTAGTTGTTTTTAATTGTCTTAAAATTAAAATAATAATGTATACTTGATATAAATAATAATAAAAAAAAATGAAAATAATATATAAAAAAAAATATTGTCAGGTCTGACAAGGCCTGACCGGTTCGTTGATTGTTTGACTGCGTGTGATGGGGCTCGAACTCGTGACCTCCCATACGTGTGCACACAGCTCTTCCAACTGAGCTACGTGTCTAACCCGTAAGGATTCCTATTTTAATTACTCTTATATACCTATTATAATATATCAGAAATGATTTAACTTAAAAAGAATTTAAAATCCTTCGAACCGGCATGGAAGATCTGCTCGAACACGCGACCTTAGTGATGTTTTGCACCCAGCCCAACCAACTGGGCTGGGTGGCTA
The DNA here is from genome assembly GCA_947069175.1 of Scalesia atractyloides. NCBI lineage: Eukaryota > Viridiplantae > Streptophyta > Magnoliopsida > Asterales > Asteraceae > Scalesia > Scalesia atractyloides. The sequence continues at coordinate 69,858,535 of CAMTDV010000019.1, forward strand.
ACCCGACAAGATTTGCTTTTTAATTATACTTATATACACACTGTTAGTTGATACAATTTATTAAAACTAAAAATGTTAAATAACAGTTATGCGGTCATGAACTAGAATCGAACTTGAGCGTGAATATCGTATTTGCACACAGTCCACCACTGGACTGTGTGTCTAATCCGTTTGAAACAGCCGTTTTAATTATATAAAACATTTCACCCCACTTCGTCTTCTTCATTTTGAATTTGAACTACCCCTTATACCCGCCCGATTTAATCTGTTTCACTTCTGTACTTATTTTAACCATCTGTTCATTATGTTAATTAAATAATATTCAAAGAAAAAGGGCAGGAGTCTACCGTAGAACAGAAGTGGAGGTTCACAATTTCCGGCGGTTGAATTCCGGCGACTGAATGTGTTTTTCCGGCGAACAAGGGGGGTGGTGAGCAGAGGAACAATGCGAGCAGAATGAGCGAGTTTTGATTGTGAGAGTTCGACTAGTATTTATAGGGGGTGGCAGGAGGTTTCGACCTCGCTTGATTTTGGTAACGTTATTCGATGATTGAAAAATTAGCCAGAAGGATGACAGCCGAGCTAATTGGGTTTTTGCCAAAAATACATCCCGCTAGCTGTCGGAGGTTTCAAAAGAAAAAAAGGAAAGGCGCGTCTTTGATTCGCTGCCAATTGTTGCAGGTTTCAACATATATTCGACATAAGAGTTTTAAGATCTTAATATTCACACATGTGTGTGTAGACCAGCGGTGTTGCAGTGTGTGTGTGACCCTAGGGAACCCGGGTTCGATTCCCGGTTCACCCATTTTTTTTTAAAACCGCTTTTCTGTAGTTGTTTTTATTTATTTTTAATTATTATAAATAATTACTAATTAGTTGATTTGTTTTTCTTAATTAATGGATTATATCTTTAAATTTTATTTATAAATTTATTTTCTAAACATTAAATTTAATCATTATATATAAATAAATAACCAAACACGTAAACAAATATTCTTTGATTGATAAAAGAGGCGGGTTTTCGAAACCCGATTTACACAAATGTTACATTATTGACCAAAGTTAGCCCTAATTGACATATCAACCGTCCTAATGAACCACTAGTCATTCTAAACGTCCTTCATTAACAAAAAAATGTAGCATGAACAACCTAGTTGACCACCATTGTCCCTAACTGATCTATCAGTAATCCTAATAGACCATTGACCTATCAACCGTCCTAATGGACCACTAATCATCCTAAATGTCCTTCGTTACCAAAATTTAGATTGAACAACCCTATATGACCATTGTTGGCCCTAATTGGTCCATCAATATTCCTAATCGACCGTTGACCATCCTTAACACCCTTCGTTGACAAAAATGGAGCATGAATACCCCTAGTTGACCACTGTTGTGCCTAATATCAATCATCCTAATGGACCACTAATCATCTTAAACGACATTCATTGACAAAAAAAGTAGCATGAACAACCTTAGTTGACCATCTTCTCTATACGCTTAAACAACATGCGAGTGATTGTTGTTATATGTTTAAACCTTTTCTTTATTAATCATTAAACAATACGGCGATACGTCCGCATATAAATACACTAACACATATACATATACATATACATACACAATACATATAAATAAATAAGTGTGTACCTGTATACACAATAAATCAATAAATAAAAATAATAATTATTTGTAACAAGAAAGTTATTTATTTATTTATTTATCATCATTATTACTATATATGAAAACCTTTTTTATATTTTGTTATATAGTATCATTAATTATTAATTATATGAGTTTTATTTGTAGTCAATATTAACCCTTGATTTAAACTATCAATGGCTCAGATATATTCTTATGGTTCTTACAGTTAAGTTAACACTGTTTGTACAGGATCTCAACTTAATAAAAAATTATCCATACATATACAGTTATTTTTTATTATTAGTTTTTATTTATTAATCAATACTAGTATTAACTTAATAGTTATCTTTTTATTTTTAGTTTTTATTTATTGCCATTATATCAAAAGATGCGGTTCTAGAACCACATCTTTTGGCTCTTGGTTTTTTTTTCTTAAACACCTATAAGATGCGGTTACATAAGAAACACATCTTTTGACTCAGACTTATCTTAAAACATACAAAAGATGCGGTTTAGACATGGGAACCGCAACTTTTAGAAACACCATAGCATCTTTTGCTCATTTATGTACTAGTGTAACTGACTTGTCTAGTACCTTTTGTCTAGTACCTTTTGTTGTCTCTTAGGTTTGTTGTTTGGGTGATGTATATAGGGAGAAAATTATAAGTGGAAACTTTCTTATTTAGGCGATGTGAGATGTGTAAATCACGAATGGAACAAAGAGGAAGAAGTGAGAAAAAAAGAAAGAGAAGCTACCAAGTACCAAGTCTCGAACCTGTGATCTCACTTGTGGCGTAAGGGGGTCTTATCAGCTCATCCATTACTACTTTTGTATTTAAATCCTTAATATAATAATTGAATACTAATTATGTTATGAATGCATCATAAAACGGTGACTCTTCATATATGTAACTCTCATATCTTTATTACATTTGTATAAATGTAAATGCCTAGAGATTTCTTGTATTCTCAATGAAAAGAGTTCTCTCATTCTTCTATGCTCCCATTCTCTATATTATTATATACATATTGAATGTTGTTAGGGACGGTGAACAGTTCGTGAACCGTTCGGTGGGAAGTTCGTTTGTGTTCGTTCGCTAATTAAACAAACGAACTCAAACAAGAAATTTCGTTCATTTAGTTAAATGAACAAACATGAACAGAGGGCACGTTCGTTCATTTATGTTCGTGAACGTTCGGTAACGCGTTCGTTTGTGTTCGATAGTTCATTAGTGTTTTAGCTTTTATATTTTATTTAAATATTTCAAAATTCTGACAAATCAAATATTTAATAAATGTCAATGTATAATATATTTTGTTCATGAACGTTTGTTACCATTTGTGTTCATGAACATTAGTTTGTGCTTATTTGTGTTTATCATCTTTCGTTTTCATTCGTTGCCTCAAATTAACAAACAAACACAAACGTACATGAACAAGTTCATTTCCTTAACAAAAAACATGAACATAAAATCTCGTTCGGTAAGCGTTCATGAACAGTTCGTGAACACGTATATTTCTTAACAAATGAACACGAATAAGAATTTATTCGTGTTCGTTTGATTCGTTTGCAGCCCTAAATGTTATTATTAGATCGTTGTTTTACAGTACGTGCTTTTGAAGTGAATTAAGGTAACTACTTTGTCTCAAACAAAATCCATACTGTGATATATACAAATTTGGGTTATGTTGAGATGTATTATTCATTGTTCTTGTCAATTAAGATTTATATATTTATTATTTTAAATATATATATATTTCTAAACAAAATATGAAACTATCTTATCCTTGATACAAGAATGCAATGTTAATAAAATAAAAATCCTGTAACAAATAAAATATGAAGTGTGAGATAGTAAACGTATCAGTATATGAGATTTTAAAAGGAAAACAAAATATATACCCGGCCTAGTTGGCCGTAACGATCGGTTGAAATGGAGGTGATTTAGATGGGCTCAACAAAACACGTTATGTAACTGGTTTCTAATCCGACTTCACAGGTCCAGCCAGATTACGATAATCTTTATGAATTAAATATCACCCGCGCAGGGAATCATTTCATATATCATAATTAATAAAACGCAAGTGTTTGTTCCATACACATTAGGATTTAACCAGAGCTGGCTAGTATCCTTTCAAGTTAAAGCACGAATGTGGATTGTAGGTCACCAAAACAGAAGTACATCATCTCAACATCTTTTAGAAAGGGGTGGTAATTGTGCAAATATAAAGTGAAATTAAATGTAATAACACAGTCAGTGCTCAACAAATTATGCATGCTCACAGTAACAAAACGTTCATAGGCATCAAAATTAAAGATGGAACATTAAAATGGTTGTATGTAGAAATTGGTTCATGTTTGAAACTGTGAATAGTAGTAACAAAACATCTTTGCAGTCGCAGACAAAAACCATACAAAACATTAATTAGTTCTCCTAGAATATGACACTTCAATGTTTCCCACCACTACCTCTAACCTTAGGTCCCTTACCTGTTTTCGTCAAATTTCCAGCTCCTTGCGTCTTTTTTTGGACGCTACCTCGGCTTTCTTTGCCTTCTTCTCATCCTTAATTTTCTTATATATTTCCTTGATTTCACTGCAATTAAGACATTAAGCAATCTTTGATTATGGCAAGTAAAAAGATTAACGATCAACGTAATGTAAAAAATAATGTTACCGAAGAGCTACCTCCCTAGCAGCATCAAGAACTTAAGGTTTCTCGCTTCCTTTCTTCTGAATTACTAATCATGGTTCAGATGTTCCCTCTAATAATAAAAGTAATGGTATAAGTACACCACTATCGTTAGGTTCTAAAAATTTTTGATTGCAAGCATAGTTATTAAAGCAAGCGCCCAGGGGCGCCTAGGCGCAAATAAAGCCCCGGGCCCAACAAATAGCCATGAGTGCATCTCGCGCCTTTAATCTTCAGGTTAGTTCATGTATGCCAATAATTTTATTAAAGCGAGCGCCCATGCGCAATTAAAGCCCGTGCCCAACAAATCGCCCTGAGTGCGCCTCACGCCTTTAATAACTATGATTGTAAGGTCCAGTATCCTTATTGAGTCAGATTAATAGCCAATTAAGTGAGGCACATATTTCTCAACTCATAAGTACACCAATGATGTTATGTTTACCTTCAATTGAAGATTTTCAAATTAGGAAGATGCACTACGTGAATACTAATTTAAGAGTTCATTATAGTTTTACCTTGGTATTATGTTAGCGTTGTTGATTTAGTACCCATTTCTTTCCATGGTGTTATACTCCAAAAAAAAAAACCTTATAGCGCAAAATATTTACATGCCTAGCACAAAACATGAAGTTAGTAATTGGTTTTCGCATTACCCACTTGTACGTGTGGCTTTAGACCTTTTATGCGCATCAATTTGTTGCACCTGTTTATTTAGTTGTAAGCTTTCCTTTGAAGCCACGTGTCTCGGAACGGTATCCTATACGTTGTCCACCGCCTCCTTTTTACTCCTTACCACACACAGTTTTCATCATTAGAAACTCTCTTTCTTCGCTCCCAAGCTCGTGTCCCTATTCGAAATATCGTTGGAAAACGATGAGCCTCCACCGCTGATTACAGAGCTATTCTGTCGATACAAGATGCAAACAAACTGGTCGAATGGGATAAAAAAAACAGAACTCACCCAAAGACCAAAGTGTAATAAAATGAAATTAAATCTTCAACACCTCATCAAAAGTCACCTAAACTAACTATGATTGATGATGATAACCTGGACTCCCCACATATATAGATGAGGGAAAGAATGCGGAATTGAGGAGCACCACCACCATAATACGCCTAGCACATAATGCGAAAAACTCCATAAGAATCAATCTTAATACTCATAACCAAAGAAATATTAACAAACTAATTACATCATATCATATGCATACTCACTTAAAAAAATATAGACCTTAGCGTGTATCTAGAATACACGGGGTGATTTGAGTGAAGAAATCATGGCTTAAGAAGGCTCTGCAATGGCTTCACCAAAATCACTGGCGGCCCTGATGTAAGTTCCCATCTTATAGCCACGTCACTTTCTACCACCACTCATAATCCCTGATATGTCAATAAAAACACCATCAACTGTAAGAAACAGCGTATCCGGTGCATCATAATCATCATACTTATGTCATACAACAGGCACCAAAACAAATTAATTAAGACAACTAATTGTACCTTGATATCTACTCTCAGAGGCTCCCCTAAGAGCGTCAAACCAACAGCAAAATGTTCAAGTTTCAGTTAGTAAAAAATCAAATCGAAACTCAACATCAAGCATGTGATTCAATAGTCAAATCTAAATTCATCAGCAAAGTTAATAACTGAAAATAAAATACAACAAAAAACATCAACTTGAAAATGAAAACTCACCATAATTAAACCTTGAATCACGATTAGCCTCAGAGCCCTACGACCCGAGTAAGAGATCCAACAAACTTCATTTCTGTAATCATGTATTACAACCCTAGAATAGAACCAGAATAGCATAAACCAAATTAAAAAACCTAGGCTCCCAAAAGTTTAAACTTCAAAATTACACATACGATTTGTACATTTAAACTTCATTTCTGTAATCATTACCGTCAGACGGGGCTTTAGCCATTGCTACAGTCGCAAAAACATCTACCCTAAGTCAAGCAAAACATGAGATTGAAGCACAAAATAACCATAAGACATACTCTGTTTAACATGATCATACTGAGGCGAATCGTCGTTGTCAACATCCTTCACTAACCCATCCAACCTGATTGTCGCTAGTCGGCCAGCCTGATTGTCGGTAGGCCTCGGATTGGAGAAAGAAAACCAAAGGTGAGTTCAGTTGCCATTTAGTCATACTGGTAGCGAAGAAGAAGATGCTGACCAGAGTGTGCATCTGGATCAAGATGAGGCTGAGGTGGTTTGTTTGTTCTCTGATTGAAGAAGAAGAAGGTGGGTAATGAGTAAGCAAAAGAGGGCACACGTCAAGCTTAGAGACCATCTAAACCCTAAAACCAAAGATACAACCAAGCATTGCAAGAAACACAATATTAGCACAAGTTACAACTCGGAATGCATAATTATGTTGCTAAATTATACTATACTAAGTACCTTTAAAAGATAAAAAAGTCTTTTAGTTATTTGTTTTAAAAATAAGTTTTATCTGCAACCGATCAAAATTATCTACAACTAGGATTAAGCATCCCGATTGCGGCGAGGGCGAACACCAATGCCACACCACTGTAAACGACCACCAAACAGAAGTTGCGGCATGTTAATGCGAAAAATTAACGAAACGTGAAACATATAAAAGAATACTAAGTTATGACCCGCGCGTTACGATGAACCTGTCGAACGAAAAAAAACAGACATCGTAAAATTTTAACCACACACGCACATTGCGCCGTGTTAACTCGCAAAATTTAGAACGAAACGTAAAACGAAAAATTTTGCGAAAAATGAAAAGTATAGAGGACCAAAATTGAAAGTAAAAAAAGTTGTGAGGTTAAATTGTAAAAGATGAAAAGTTTTGGGGTTAAAAGTAAAAAAAATCAAATAGTTTTGGTTAAAAGTAAAATGAAAAGTTTTGAGGTTAAAAGTAAAGAGGAATTAAATAGTTTTTGGTTAAAAGTAAAAAAAAATCATTTTTTTAAACTCCCAAAGCATAACGTACCACACCTCTATGCCTAAAAATGTTACAAATTATAATATTGGGTAACAGGTAATATAAAGCGTGGAGTGTTTGTAAACATTGAACAATACCATTAAGCATAAAAAACAATTAAGCATGATGTACAATAGTTTAATGCATATAAGTGTTACAAATTATATCTATAATAGGAGCCACATGTCGGATCATGCCCAACGGAGGGGCTTGAAGTTTAAAGCCTCACTACACATGGTCTTATGGTTGCTACATACTCATGTATTATCAAAGGGCACACAACGCAATAATCCCTTGTACTCTCCTATGGCTAAAAGTTGTAAACCCAAATTGGGTACAACCATAAAATGCATACTACAATACAAACTTGATTTACAAGCTTTAATGCAACAAAATGTTGTAAATTATACTATTTATTATAATTATATAAATATAAATAGATAATTATATAATATATAATAATAAAAACGGTGGCCGGGAATAGTATTTTGATGGGATTTGTTGAGTGGGACGGCCACATGCCACCCACAAAAGTCTATTATTTTAGCCAAATTACGAGACGTTTGAGATTGAGTTTAGAAACGACTTATTGATTTATTAGCTTTTTAAGAAAGCTAATAGGTTAAAAAAATTGTTTGACAATTGTAAAAGTCCTTTTTCATTTTGGCTTCTTAAAAGTAAAAAAGTTGTTTTGAAAAACTAAAAAAACCTGGCTATTAAAATGAATTTTAGCTTTTTGAGCATAAAATTACCAATCTAACCCCATCCCTAAAAAGTAGCAAACAAACATGGAAATTTACTCTATCTTGTTTGGTCATTTTACCTCTTTTCACTACAAAAGCTAATCCAAACACTTTTCCAAAAACTTCTTTTAAAAAAATTATAAGTTAATAAACACTTTTAACAAAAAACACTTTTAGAGTTAAATAAGCAATCCCAAACACCCTCGATTTTGTCCCATTTAAATTTGTAGTTTTACTATTGGTTTTATTTTTTCCTTCCAGCCAAACTACAATTTTGCCCTCAGTTCAAATTTACAACTTTGCCACCGGTTTTTTTCTGTCAAATTACAATTTTGCCCCCAATGTAATATAGCTATGCCATCGTTTTAGTTTTTTTTTACAAAACTATGGTAGTGTTTTGTTTTATTTTATTTTATTTACAAAACTATGGTAGTGTTTTGTTTTAATTTGTTGACTCGGTGGTAATTTTTATTCGTGCTAGACGGCCTGGCATACGTTCATTTGTCCTGAAAAATTACAATTTTGCCCCCAATTTAAAATTATAGTATTTCCATCATTATAGTTTTTTTTAGCAAAAGTACGGTAGTATTTTGTTAATTGGTTGACTCGACGTAATTTTTTTGTGATCGTGTTATGAGTAGTATGTACAAGTAACTGAAACACAGACATACATGTTAATGTTATGAGAGAAAATTATTCGGCTTAATGCCCCGCAACACGAGCGGGGCAAAAACTAGTTTTGTATACAAAATTATTTTTTAGTTGATGCCTTCATCGTGAAATAGAGCTAAGGGTGCGTTTGTTTAATAAAAGTGAATAGAATAGAATTGAAATTTGAATTCATTTATTAATTATTAATTGTTATAAGATAGTGTTATTAATGGATTTTGATGATATTTAGTAACCTGTCTACCAAATTAGTCTTTTTAAATCTATAAACAAATAAAGTTTAGAACAAATGTCTTCACATACCATTTTAGATTCCAGAAACAGGTAATGAAATGCAATCTGTGTTGTTGATTTACAGATGATATTTTATTCTTTAGGCACATCTTTTGTAAACTCTAGCCATCTTCTTCATCACCCTTCTGGTTCATCATTCTCTTCTCCAATCGTTAAACAAACCAGGTACGACTTCTGATTATAATAACGATCTAAATGGTATCATTTTTGCTCCTCATCTTAAATTGAACATCATTGGGTCTCTTGATTTCTAGGGGATTTGTTGTAATCGGGCCAGGTTTGTCTTTCAAATCCTGATTTCTAAGTGTATTTTGTGTTTGTGAATATGTAGATAGGGTTTCCATTTCCTCATCCCAATCCCGTTTCTAATCTCAGAAACCCTATGCAATCTGAATATATCTTTATGTGTTTCGTTTTTGTTTCAGCCGTTTTTTATGTCTAAAAAGGTTTTCACTGGTAGCTAGGGTTTGTACTTTCTTTGTAATCTATCTTTGCTACATTTTTGTTGCTTTCCTTTTGTGAAATTTATACTTTCATTGTATTGTGATTCTTCACTGTAATGTTTTTCTATTATACTTTTTTTTTATTCTTTTTGAATTAAATGGGGATTGTGATAGAATTTTTGGAACTCAGGGTAGGTTAATTGGTAATGCAATGCAATAGCTCCTTAATATGTGTACGTATTGATTTGTATTGGCATGTTGTTTGTGCTAAACTTTTGGATTGTTTTTGTAGATGGGGTCCAAGAACAATCTAGAAAATAAATTCTCTTATTTAAATTTATTTAATTGAATGTTAGAGGCCAGAATCAACTGCTTTGTTACTTGATGAGATGACAAAAAAAGGATTCAACCAAATGTTGTAACATATAATTCGATCATAAATGCTTTTGGGAAGTCTGGTGGAACTGGTTTATGAGTTGATGACAATCGGGAAATTGTGTGTTTGTAAAAAATGATAATAAAAATGTTAATAACAAAGATGAAGATCGGATAATAAAGGTTTTTGAGCAATTAGCTTATGGACATTTGAATATTGAAGAAAAGAGTAGCAAGGAGATTACATGTGTTTTCTGGAAGATGCGTGAGCTGGAAATTAAACCAAATGTGGTGGCGTGTTCGGCTATTTTGAAACCTGTCGCAGCCACTCCAACAAAGGTGTATGTCTCCCCTATTTTTGTGTTTATGTTTTATATTGTACCATCTGTATCTATTATCAATTGATAATAACGCTTTTTCCAATCATTTTTCTTTATGTGTATAGAAGCCAACGTCAAGTTCGGATGTAAGTTTACAGCCTATAAATCATTTCTCAGCTATTATTATTGAACTAATTGATTATGTTATTGTAGTTTACGGATGAGCTCGGTACCCGTTCGGTACCGAAAACTAGGGAACATTGGTACCGGTACCAAATACACCAGTTTGGTACCGGTACGGTATCGGTACTTATCGGTGCTTTACCCGTAAATACCGGTACCGAAAAATGGGGAAAATGGGAACCGGTACGGTACCGAATATACCCGGTTCGGTACCGGTACCTGGTACCAAATACTCATCCCTATTGTAGTGATTCTTCATCTCATTTTAGCTTGATTAACAATTAAAATGAATTTTGAACACGAATGAGTTTTATTTGTTGTTTTCAATTGATAGTGATCATTATTATATTATCATTTATTATTTAAATAATAAGATATGAAGTTTGTATAGAGGTGTATAAGCAACAATCTTTTGCATGGTACTTTTGCTAATCTAACTAATTAGCATAATCACTTAGTATGCAAAAAGATGGTAGCTGCATTTAACTAATAGTAGATAAGGAACTAACCTTATCAATTAGTATTTTTATTAATTGTTTGTCATCACGATTAATCTACCATCTTCAGTTTTGTATCATCTATACTCTCCTCCCAGTTCAAAAAGAATAGTGCCATCGTTCTTCAAAGTTATTTTACATTTGATTTGAATCTTGTATAAATATTATCCATCAACATGTTTTTTGGATATCTAGACAATGATTTGTTTTTTATTTTCTCAGTACAATTTGATTCATGGGATCTCATTCCAAATGAAGCTTACTAACTTACTATATTGTTGATATGATAGATTTAGTTTAACCGTGTTTGCGGATTTAGATCAGCGATGGGATGGTGAATGATCAAATTTGAATTTCAACCTCCAGTGGTGGGAGCTGTTTTTGGCCGGCAAATCGACTCGGTTCGGTGTGAAATCGTCTTTGCTTTCCACAAAGTCATAGGATAAACTCAAAGTAGATGAATCGGAAACTGTATCTCAGGTTCACTTCTAGGTCTTCTAATCATATTTAGTTTTTATTTATTTGTAATGAGGTGGCTGAAGTTTAATGTTTATGATTATTCAGTTTACATCAAATTAAGTTTATGGATTATATATGCCATTGCAAGTCATGAATTATAATGTTGTTTCTTTATTGATATTTTATAGTCACGTTTCACATTCTGGCAGCTTTTGTTGGACCAAGCGTGAGTTCCTTGTGTCTAATCTATTTTTTTTCGTTATTTTAACTCTCCTTTATCTTACAAGTAAATTGACACTTATGAGTTGCATACCACCCTTGGTTATAGAAACTTGCTGTGATTTTTATTTCCAAATTCTGATTCAGGTTTGATGGTGCAACTGTTGCAGAGGTGTCCCTCATCGTAACATGTAGCAGATATAGATGGTCCAGGCGCCTCGTGAATGCTATTGAGGAGGTAAGAGGTTCAATTTTTTTAGTTTGCGCATTTCACTTACTTTATTTGTCATAAAGTTGTCATTGTGAACTTTGTTTATAGCTTTTAACTCTATTGTCACTTTTATGTGAGTAAAATCATGATTCACTTTCATCTAAGTTATTAAATTCTAGACGCGTTCTAGACGCGATGTTAATTTTGGCACGTCGTGGGTCCTCAGTTAAGCCGGTGCGAGCTACTTTATTGGTCCAACCAGCTAAGATATTCACCCCTGGTGCTATTAAATCAGGTTTGGATATTTCGGGTGTGAGCAAATTTGGACCACAGGAACTAAATGCCGCAACCACCGATGATGAGCAACTGTAACATTTGTAGCAAAACAAGAGGTTGCTTGTAAGTTGTTTTTATTATTTCATCTTTTCTAATGCATTGGTATTCTTCATTTTGATAGTCTTTGGTGTTGTAATGATGTAGGCATATTCTATTGTTGAAACACTTAGTATATTACTTTTGAAGTTTTGTTGAAGGAAGGATACGGGATGGATCGTGATTGGTTTGTATATTTGGGTTAAGAGAATAACTTTTTGATATACTCAGATTGGAAAGTTTTAGGTACTAAAATCGTAATCTAATGAGCTAAAGATTGTAATCAGCCGAGGTTCCTACACAATTTGGGCCATTTTTTGTTATGAAGATTCAGGTTTGTTTTATATTCCTATTTCACATTCCCCTATCTAGTCCTTAAAACAACCAACAATATTCAATTATTGAGTTTTGAAGATTATTTTACTATTTCGTGTAGTACTATAAACCATAGATATTGTATATTCAACTAAGGAAAATGTAAGTATAATGATTAAGTCTATCTGAATTGCAGGTTTCAAGGTTGCAAGAAAATGGAAACGGTGGGTTTAACAAAGATTAGGATTCTAAGGAAATAACCATACGGTTCTTTGAGCATAGGTATGTATTTACTTTGAAGTATGTATCTTTGGTTTGAGTTTACTTGTCCATTTACACACAAACGGGTCAAAATAGACACCTCTAATTGAAATGCTTATAACATGAAAAAGAATAAAAAAGATTATTTTTCCAATTTGAAAAGAAAATTCACCCAAGTATATATTAAAGAATTTCTTTTGAACTTTAGAAAGTTCATCTTAACTACTAAATCTTTTAGTCCAATTGAAACATGTGTGGCTGATTAGTCCACTATCCTGGAGTGTTGGTATTGAATTATTTTAGTTGTGTATGCATTGTATGTTTCTAATAATAAGAAGCACTGTAGGAAATACTAATACCAAAGAAGGGTCCTCCTGGCTATTATAAGGTCACAATGTCACATCCCGATTTCCACGTGTATTTCGGTGGGCATGGTGGGGAGTATCGTGACGTATAGTTGATATCATCATAACCAATTACAACACAGCGGAAGGCTTGGAGTAAATATAAACTATTCCAAACCATAGAGTGTCCAGAGTTCAAAACATAAAAATATACATACAAGGTTTGTAATATGATCCACAGGCGGATCGGATAACATACAAAATGAAAACAGACTCTACAGGCTCAACTCTAAGGTCGTAACTCCTTAATGTCAACGCCCTGCAGCTTTCGGCCTATTGCGTACTTGTACCTGCATCTTTAATCTTTTAAAATGCATCAGTTTTCACTGGTATATACAATCAACCGACTCATTTTGAAAATTCTTTATAAATGATTTTAAGTGCACGAGGCACATTTTCATAAATAACTTGGGACAGTACAAAAAACCTTGTATACAGATTTACATGCCCGTCTTTTACATATAGGGCCTGGTACAGAAACCGAGACATGATCGACTGACACACCACTCTGAACTTTCACAAAGAAAGCAGTTAGCAATTACCCAGTGTATGTCTACACGCCATGCTTTAGTCGTGGCCACTAACACTTTAGTGAGCCAAGGATATCCCGGACACGGTCAAGCCCACCCCCAATGTTTGAGTTTCAGACAACACAGATCAAAACCGGGTTACCCAAATTTTAGTTAATTATCACAACTGGATAAAACATAATTTCCATACCCGACCAAGCGGTACTAATTTACCGTATCTCAAGCCCGTATAGGGAAAATAGGTTAAGAGTATTTATCTGAGCTAAGTCTTCGAGATGTCCAAAACTCAGTCGCAAATTCCAAGATAAGTACAGGCACAATTTACCGGAAGGCGTTCAGTCTGGAGTGATGGTAATTATTAACCAATATTAGAATGCTAACGGGTCCTTAGTTAAGTCTTAGACTTGAACTGGTTAGTCTTACGCTAAAATAATGCGGTACGTTACGCTAGATTAAGCGGTGACCGGAATAGGATGTTTGGTTGGACCCGACAAGTATATAAACTTGTCTAACATGGGTAAACCAACAACATTCTGAATTTTGATAAGGAAATGACAAAGTTAAACCCGTTTAGGTTAAATTACGTAAACTAGTCACGTATGCTTAACCGTAAGCGTATAAGCGAAACCGGGTAACGAACAAGTCGTATACAAGTTCCATATAAAAAATATTTAAGTTATGTTAACAAATCAGTGGGTTTTCAAAATATAGGCCCTTAATGTATTTAAAACCGATTTATGCCTCATGAGGGCATTATGGTCATTTTAAAGTTTATAAAAGATGTGTAATAAGAATATGATGTCAGGGTCGTTAATGTTCTGTAAAAATACTTATTTTATGATGTTGTAACAGTAGAATATCAAATATATGTGTGTGTGGACGGTTTTGAAATAAACTATGTCCCGTAAGAGCGTTTTAGAAATTTCACACATAGCTTTGAAGTCAAAATTGGGATTCTGAGTTAGGGACTTGTACTTATTGTTAATTTGATGAAAATAAGTTTATAAATCAATAGGTAACAAGTCTTGGCTCATAGTTACGGTTTTAAACCATACTATGCGCCGAAAAAGGCGTAAAAGTCGATCAATGCCGTTAAATTCGATATTTACGATAAACTGAAATTATGACCTGTTTTATACAACCAAAATATGTTATTTATCATGTTACATCAGTGGGTAAGAGATTTGGTTATAAAAATTTGATTAAAATCATTTTACGCGCAAAAAAAGTAAATTAGTCATTTATCGGCATTTAACGAATCTTAAGTCTCCATTCAGGTCATAATCTGAATGGATATCCCAGTATGTCCTACTTAACATATTACATCAGTAGGTATCTTATTTTGATGATAAAACCATGCTTAATCTTCCTAAAATGTCGAAAAGGGCATTTTATCCATTTAAACACATATATTGCGTCTTTTGTCAAAACTGGGTTCTTGGTCAGATTCATGACATCAAAACAATCAAATTATATTTACAAATTAGTTTATAGCTTATTTTTACATGCATGGATGTTTAAAACCTTGATTTGTACAAAAAAGACCTTTTTGCAAAAGTTTATGTAATTTAGCGGAACTTGTATGTAAACTCAGATTCTTAAAGAATCAAGTAGTATAACTTTAAGGGGTTATACTACACTTGAATATGACCCTAAATGACCTAAGTCAGTAGCCAAAATGGCTAAATCGGGTCAAAACCGAAGATCAAGGAAGGTCAAATATTGTGACTTTTTGTCGTAAACCGAATTTAGACCGAGTCTTAACGAATCAAATTAATTTATATAAGTTCTAATACTATATTTTAAGTTGTTTGTGCATCGAATCATATTTTACAACATCTATATACTTAGTTATGCATTTTTATCAAATCTGGCCATTTTGACTTTTGTTGACTTTTACGTTGACTCGTCAATTGGTCATGAATTCGTGGTAATCAGAAGGTGTCCTCTTGAGGGATTAACACCTACATTATTACAATCACGTAGCCACTTTCGTTAGGTCAAATGGCTGGATTATCATAGATTTAGATCAAAGTCAAGACGATTTTACGACGGAACTTTGATCTAAGCTTTAAACCATATGGAATCAACTTGGCACAAATTGAAACACTTACATAATGATTAGAGGTTGCTAGGAACAGAATGGAATGCTGGGAAGATTGCCTGGAACTCTCCTAGATAAATTTTGTAAGTTAAAGTGGAATGAAGGTTGTTGAAACTTCAAAAAAGTGGCATCTTTTAATAGCCAAGGGGTTCCAGGAGTGTTGCCAAGTGTTTATGGACGTAAACCAATGTTCCAAGTCGTGGCAAACATGCAAGGTGGGTGTTAAATGCGACAAGAGGTGGCAGAACATGGCTCTGCCATGTTTCTGCTCGCTGGCAGTCCCTTACGGACCGTATGGCCTAAGCCTTGCGGTCCGCAAGGCCTTCAGGCGCCCACTGATTTGAAGTTGGTTATGGACCGTAACCAATATGGCTTGCGGTCCGTAACCGCTTCCCAGAAATTAGAATTTTGGCATTTTTGCCACTTTAGTCCCTCGACTTCCAATATTCGAATAATGAGGATATAATTGAGCGTTTCAACGACTTTGGTCCCTTCCGATTAAGCACATGACGTACAAGGATTACCGGGACACAAATCGGCACCTCGAGTGCCCCTGAACGCGTCGATTTAACCCCTGAAGGAGTTGCAAGAAATTTATTGCAATTGAGGACTCTCCTCAACCAACACGTAAGTCAAGAACGAGAAAAAGGGGTCAGAATAAGGTTGGATTATGACGAGCTAGAACCGTGTTTAGCGCCGGGACCACTACCTCCACCTTTCAGCAATTCACAACCATGGCCTCTGGCCATGAAGCTGGTCCAAGCACAGTTTACCAACATATTAACCCTACCCTTATTCTTATGGGAGGCCTAACCCAACGACCTTCCCCATATTCACCTCTCAGCCGGTCATGACTAGTGCACCAGTCCGGCATGATACCACCTTTGAGCAACTGTGGCAATCTCCAGTAACAAGTGTTCCCCCTCCGGTTGCCTCCTCATGGGAGCAAGCATTGGCTACTTTGCCTCTAGCACGAGGCGCTGTTATGAATACCTCCATGGGAATGCCTTGTGCTGCATAGCCAGAAAGCCTTCAAGGCTTTAACCTCATGCCCCAGATGATGGCTCAAATGATGGCATATTTTCCTTGGTCTCAGCTCATCAACCAAGTGTTGAGTACTCACCAGGGAGCGACAAGTCAGAACCTTGCTACAAGGACAGAAGAAGACCTTGCAAAACCTTACAAACCCAGCAACCTATCGTGCTTTTCCCAGCAAATCGCTGACTACGACTTCCAAACAAAGATCAAGATGCCGTCTCATATAAAAACATACGATGGAACCGAGGACCCAGAAGATCACCCACAGATCTTCACCGGCGCAGCTAGACTCGAAAAATGGTCCAACGCTGAGTGTTGCCTCATGTTCATGCAAACTCTCGTTGGATCCGCCAGGATATGGTTCAATGACCTACCCGCCAAAAGCATTCGAAGCTTCGATGATCTGAGCAAAGGATTCCTGGCAATTTTTCACAGCAAAGAAGATACGTAAAGGACGCCACTGTGATTTTCCAAATCAAGCAAAAGGACGACGAAAGTCTCCGAAAATTCATTGAAAGATACAAAAGAGGTCTCACCTACGTAGGTGCAGACGAAAAATGAGGGTAACTGGTTTTATGAACGCTATCACCTCCAAATATCTCACAAGAGATTTCAACAAGAGCCTACCCAAGACTCTTGAAGAAGCCCTTGAAAGAGCCGAAGCATACATACGGGGAGAGGAAGCAGTGGATATCAAAGAACAAAGGAAACGGGCACCTAGCTGGCGAGGCAGCAGCCCAAGCAGAAAGAGGGGAAATTTCGGTCACTACGATAAACGGTTCAAGGGTTCAGACTCCCGGAAACCTGAACCTCGGAACCTTCCAAGCAGAGAAAGAACTGTCAGTTTCACAACCCTGACCAAAACCTCTCAAGAAATCCTAGCGACTGAGGAAATCAAGCACAGCTTCCGACCCCCAAGACCTTTGCCCAAAAGTAAGAAGAACGAAAACTCCACTCAGTATTGCGAGTTCCACGAAGAAAAAGGTCACCACATGAACGATTGTTTTCAACTCAAGAAAGGAATTGAAGAAGCCGTTAAGTCCGGGGAATTGGCTCATTTAGTAAAAGGAGTCAGGGACAAAATGGCTGAAGGGAAGAACAAAGAAGTAAACATGGTGAGTATCAATCAAGAAGTTTCTCGCAAAAAGCAACGATTGGAGGCTTGGGAGCTTCAGTGTGTCTGCTTCCCACCACCTCAGGGAAACCTACTGTCAAACCCCCTGGTGGTCGAAGCGATGGTGGGGACAAGTAAGACAAGCAGAGCCTACATTGACACAGGGGTGGCCACGGAGATCATGTTCGAAAAGTTATTCAAATGTCTCACTGATGAGGAACATTCAAGGCTTCAACCCTCGGGGTCATCTATAAAAGGTATCGCTGATATACCCTTTAAGCTTTTAGGCCAGCTAACCCTTGATGTCTGTTTTAGTGAAGGCTAGATGGAAAGAACCAGGTCATTTACCTTTATAGTTATAGACATCCCTTCCAACTATGATGTTATCATAGGAAGGCCAGGTTAGTGTGCATTCGGCATGGTTGTCTCAGTTGGACAAGGCACTGTCAAGTTTCCCACTGAAAGAGGGATTGCAACCCTTCAACCAACTCAGGAGGTTTACATGGTAGAAGGGGAAAGTTCACAAAATGAAGACATCGAAGGATTGATCATAAACCCCAAGTATCCTGAACAGAGGATAAGGGTTAACAAGAACTTATCCCAAGAAACTTTGTCATACCTTGAAAAGTTACTCATACACTTCGCTTGGTGCCCGGGAGACATGATGGGTATCCATTGAAGCATTGCTGCACATGAGTTGAGAATACCACCAGATGTCAAGCCTGTGGTCCAAAAGAAACGGAGTCTAGCTCCTGAACGAAGTCTGGCAGCATGCCAAGAAGTTGAAAAGCTTGTTCTCGTTGGAATCCTTCGTGAAGTAAAGTACCAATCATGGATTGCCAACCCTGTTATGGTTCGAAAGCCCGACAAGTCTTGTAGGATGTGCATCGACTTCGAGGACTTGAATAAAGCATGTCCAAAGGATTGTTATCCTTTGCCAGAAATTGACCTCAAAGTCGACTCTCTTACCGGTTATCCTTTCAAGTGTTTCCTTGATGCTTACAAAGGATATCACCAAATCTTGATGAAAGAAGAAGATGAAGAAAAAACCGCGTTTTACACAAACAAGGGTATTTTTTACTATAAAAAGATGCCTTTTGGCCTAAGAAACGCTGGTGCAGCCTACCAACGCCTAATTGACAAAGCATTCGCCAGTCAAATTGGAAAAACACATGGAAGCTTACGTCGATGGTTTAGTGATAAAAAGCAAAACCGAGTTCAAAAAACCTTCAAAAATCTGAGAAAAATCAACATGAAACTCAACCCGGTAAAATGTTCATTCGGGTTTGAGGAAGGCAAATTTCTGGGGCATATTGTGGGGAAACAAAGTATAAAAGCCAATCCAAACAAGGCCAGAGCTGTTTTGGAAACAAAATCCCCACAAAGCAAAAAAGAAGTTGAGAGTCTAAACGGAAGGCTTGCAGCCTTGAAGCGTTTTACCTTCAAACTCGCTGAGAAGTCTCTCCCCTTTTTCAAAACACTCAAGGGGTGTGCAAACAAAAAAGATTTCAGATGGACGGAAGAGGCAGAAGAAGCCTTTAACCAGATGAAGCAACACTTAGCTTCACTCCCTACCATAACAGCCCTAGAAACGGGAGAAACAATCTCCGTCTACCTCTCAGCTGCTGAAGAAGCCATAAGCGCGGTCTTAACTATCGAACGAGACAAAGTTCAGGTACCCGTTTATTTCTTCAGTAAAACGTTAAAACTGGCTGAGATCAAATATCCTCCTTTGAAAAAACTTGCTTTACCCCTAGTCCAAACAGCTAGAAGGCTTAGAAGGTACTTTCAAGCACACCCAATGCAAATGGTCACTGACCAACCCATATAAAGTGTGCTTGAAAAACCAGAAAATTCAGGACGATTAGCCAAATGGGCTGTGGAACTAGGTGAACATAACATCACCTATGTCCCTAGAAAAGCTATCAAAGCCCAAGTCTGGCAGATTTTATCGTTGAAATACCAAAGCAAGATACCATTGAACCCTCTGACCCTGAAGCCTGGAAGCTTTTTACCGATGGGGCTTCCAGCATTGAAGGGTCAGGGGCTGGGCTTATTTTAATCAGCCCTGAAGGGTTAGAGTTTACATACGCTCTTCTACTTGAATTTCAGACCACTAACAACGAAGCTGAATACAAGGCGCTAATCGCTGGTTTAAAGATAGCCAAAGAAATGAAGGTTCAAAAGCTTCAAGTCTTCACGGACTCGTTGCTCGTTTCAAGTCAAGTCAACGATAGCTATGTAGCAAAAGAACCTAACATGAAAAAGTATCGGGAAAAGTCAAAAGAGTTGAACACATTTCAAGCATGTACCATCAAACAAGTCCCCAGATCTCAAAACAAAAGAGCCGACGCTTTAAGCAAACTTGCATCCCTCATGTTTGCTCACCTTACCAAAAAAGTGTTGGTTGAAGTATTGAAAACCCCCTCCATCCAAGAATTGGAGGTTCAAGACGTAATCACTGAAGAAGGCCCTAATTGGATGACTCCCATGAAAATTTTCTCAAAAATGGTGAATTACCCATTGATCCGAAAGAGGCCGAAAGGGTTCGAGTGAAATCCAGACAATACGTGTTGCAGGGGGAAACCCTTTTCAAGAAAGGATACCTTCCACCGTTGCTGAGATATGTTGGTCCTGAGCAAAGCCAATATCTAGTCAAAGAGGTTCACGAGGGAATATGTGGAGCTCATTTTGGACCAAGATCAGTGGTTTCTAAATTGATGAATCTCGGGTATTTTTGGCCCTCTATGCATCGAGATGCCACCGAGCAACTAAGAAAGTGTGAAGCTTGTCAAATACATGCACCGGTTCTCAAGAGCCCCAAACACGATCTCGTTCCCATCACTTCAGCATGGCCATTCCACAAATGGGGAATGGATATCGTTGGGCCATTCCCACAGGCCAAGGCTGGAGTTATGTTTTTATTAGTAGCCGTGGACTACTTTACCAAGTGGTCCGAAGTTAAGCCACTTGCAAAGATAACAGGGAAACAAGTTATCGACTTTGTTTGGGAAAACGTCATATGTCGCTTCGGGTTGCGAGGAGTTTTGGTAACGGATAACGGGAAGCAATTCGCTGAAAAGCCTTTCAGCACATGGTGCAAGGAATTCAGAATAACCCAAGTCTTCAGCTCGGTCGCATACCCGCAATCCAATGGTCAAGTCGAAAGAACGAATCGCAGCATAGTTGAAGGTATCAAGAACCGGTTAGGAAAGCATGAAAACAATTGGCTCGAAGAACTCCCAAACGTTCTATGGGCGATAAGAACAACGGAAAAAACAAGCCATAAAAGAACACCATACAGCTTGGTATTTGGCTCAGAAGCTGTAATTCCAGCAGAGATTGGAGTTGTGACTTAAAGAACACTCAACATGGACCTCGAAACAAACAACAAAGAGACCATGTTGAACTTACTACAACTCCTCGAAGAAATTCGTGATCAGGCCGCCATTCAGAAAGCCAAATACAAACAAAAAATAGAAGCCTACTACAATGCAAGGGTAAAACATGAACGTTTCAAACTAGGGGATCTCGTGCTTCGAAACGACGAGGCCAGCAAAAAAGAAAACCAGAGAAAACTTGGCCCGAAATGGGAAGGGCCATACACAATCCTTGAGGCACACAAAGGAGGATCCTACAAGTTGGCCGACACAGAAGGCAAGAAGCTTCCCAGGCACTGGAACGGCCAAACCCTTAATAGGTTCCATGTCTAGACAAGAAATTTAGAATGTATTTCAGGAGTTGTATAATCCCCCCTTTTGTAAACGAAAAACCTCTTGAATGAATGATGAAGCTTTTATCATAACTTGTCTTAACTATCCTATAATTAGGTTGAGAACCTTGAAAAAAACTCAATGGCAAGGGCCATGTAAGGGGATGAGCTCCTAGGCCATATCGCTCAATAGGTTCAAGGGTTAAATGAACCCATATAAGGGGTGAGTTCCTAGATCAATGCAACTCCACGAGACGGGTCTGAACAACCTACATCAAATCGTTCCTTAAACTCTTAAAAAAAGTTTACGAAGCAAAAAATAACTAAGTAGTAATATAAAGGATAGACAACATGTGCTTTTTACCTAATGAAGCCTTGAAGCCAAAGTGACTGCAGCACTAAAACTTCTTAAGGAAAATTAGATAATCAGACACATAAAATAAATAAGACAAGCAACCACCAAAACATAACAAAAACATAAAAGCATGAGGATACATAAACATAAAGGCCTAGGGGGCCATAAACATTGTCCATACAGCCATCAAGGCCAACCAACATAAGAAACCATAAGGGTTTCAAAACCTAGAAATTGTTCAAAAGGCCATCAAGGCCAACCACAACGATAACACAGATACCTTATGGGTTTCTGCAAAACCTAAAACTGTTCAACAGACATAGCAAGATAATATTGTTTAATCAGGATGCTAAGAAAGCTACGAATAAGTTTGTAAAAAGTCTTCATTTCGCATCACCAACCAGAGGTCCCGATGCACCGGCTTCATCATCTTTTGCTTTCTTGGGCCTCTTCTTTTTCTTCCTACCTTCCTCAACCGCCGTCCCAGAAGCTTCAAGGCTTGGATCCTTCGAGCCTTCATCGGCACCAGAATAAGCTTCCTCGCTATCACCTGAACAAGAGCGTTTCTTTGAAGCTTTGTACACCTCTTTGCACGCAGCCTCATCAAGCCCATGTGGCTTCAAACCCTGCAAAACAGATAAAGGCTTGCCAAAACACTTAACTTCACCCACATAGGGATAGGACAAACGCTCCATCTCTCTGATGGAATCCTGGAAAACCTTACGGGCCCCGGGTTGATAAAGCGTAGCCTTGTCTTGAGGCTCACTAGCCTGACAAGCCTTATACCCAGCAACAAAGCCTTGATGCCTCCCGTGCTCCAAGAGTTTACCATAGACATCACCCTAGACGCTATTAAACTCAGCCGAATGAAGAAGGTAAGTAACAACTTGTTGAAACCCATGCTCTATCAACCACTTGTTGTCTTCAGCAAGTTGAACCTTTGAAGCCTCCAAGGCTCCTACCTGTTCCTTCAGCCCATTTACCTCCATCTCGTGCTTCTAGGTAATCTCCTCAACCCGTTTTGCTAAAGTTTCCTCCTTTTTCACCAAGTCTGCTTTTTTCCTTCTTCAAAGCGTCAATAGACACCTTCATTTTATCCTTCTTCTTGGAAAATTCCTTATACTCATGCGTCAACTTGCGAAAGCGAGCCACTCCTTGAGGAAGCATGGCAGAAAAATTGCAGGCACTCAACATCAAACGGGACAACATCGAATCATCATCCATCTCAGAAATAGTGCCACGAACCAAAGGAGGAGCAATATGGTTCAGCACATCTTCACAAACAGCGGGATCTTTAAAACTATCACCAACCTTAACACCCCAGTCCGGCACATACATAGCATTCACATCAAGACCTTCAGAACCGCTAACACTTTTAGCGAAAGAACCCCCTACAACAGTAACCTTCTTAGTCCCAGACTCTTTCTTGCCAACCACCACCGACAACTCCTTCTCACCAACAACTTCCAAGTTATCTGAAGTTTCTATGTCATCAACAGGACCAGAATCAGAGGGCTGATCAACATTCTTTATCAAACGACGGCCAGAACGACGAGTTGTAGGTTTCACAACAGGGGTCTTAGCAAACCCTTTCACATTTGGCACATTAACATAGCCTTTACCCTCAAATCGACCCCCTTAACCACGAGCAACTGCATCCTCACCAATGGTGGCTTCAGCATCGGTAAATGCAACGTCTGATGTATCGTCGCTTTTGATAAAATCCAACGCCAACATAACTACGAAATTCACATACAAACAAAGTATGAGTAAACAAAAACCAAAGAGTGCAACAAAACGCCAAATCAGAGGGCTGATCAACATTCTTTATCAAACGACCGCCAGAACGACGAGTTGTAGGTTTCACAACAGGGGTCTTAGCAAACCCTTTCACATTTGGCACACCAACATAGCCTTTACCCTCAAATCGACCCCCTGAACCCGAGCAACTGCATCCTCACCAATGGTGGCTTCAGCATCGGTAAATGAAACGTCTGATGTATCGTCGCTTTTGATAAAATCCAACGCCGACATAACTACAAAATTCACATACAAATAAATTATGAGTAAACAAAAACCAAAGAGTGCAACAAGCCTTAAGGGCATCAAGGAAACAACTGTTAACCTCAGATTTTAAGGGTTCCGGCTCATTGAGAACAGCATCCGGATGCCTCCACACCATTTTAAAAGGAACTATAGTCTCGGTGACCCAAAAGAAACGATTTTTCCAAACACCAAGACTGGTAACCATAGATGAAACCAAACAAGTATCAACCTTAGCGGTCTCGGATCCTAAGTGAATAACAACAAACACTAGTGAACCTCTCTCTACGTCTTGTAAACTTAGGGGACCCCACGACATGCGTTAGGCTAACCGGAACCCTCGAAGCCTTTTAGCCTAACCATTCCACTCACTATCCTTGTTCTCATATCTGTTGTAACAACAAACTCAAGAAAAGTTATAAGTTATGTAGAGGATTTAAAATTGTTGAAAAGGGTGATTTGGGATATTATAGATGAAATAAAAGTAAAATACTGTGGATTCACGAGGGATGATTGTTAGAAGATCCAACACGATCATTAGTAGCCTTTTTTTTCTGTGTAAATACAGTGCTGATTGTCCACCAAAAAGATTTTACCAATGTAGTCTTTAAATGTCCACCAAAAAGATTTTACTAATGTAGTCTTTAACACCAAAAACATTTTACTAATGTAATCTTTAAATTTTCTACTAAATAATTTTGTAACAACCGAACTTGATTAATTAAAACGATCGGAGAGTTGAGAGATCGGTTATAATTTCTTTGATAACCAATTTTTGTGGTTTATTTATGGTTATATGTGTGTAAATAACCGAATCAAACCGGTAGGGATGTTCATGAGCCAGCCGGCTTGATTGTAAACCGAGCTAGCTCGGATTTGAAACCGAGCTGGAAATTTAAGCTCAGCTCGGCTCGGCTCGGTTTAATTCAATAAAAAAAATTAATAAATAACTCTTAAAATTCAGTACTCTAAAATATTATTTAATAGTTAAAAAAACATATACTGATAACGGTGGTAGCTCAAGTCTCCATAAAATGGCTTAAGCACATAAACGCTGGAAATGTTAAAGGTTAAAGGGTTCAAAACCCGCGAACTCTGGTGAACAGCAAAAAGAACGTGAACAGTGATCAATCACATCACTGATTGCTTGTAAAACCATCCCACAGCCACAAAAGTAAGCATGTGCACAGGGAACTCCCTTTTATCCGCAGGTCCGAAGTCTTCAACCCTCAAATGGGTAATTCCTCACTATAGCCTTGGATCCTTGGTCAAGAGCTTCTTATAGAATGTGTCCCATCTATAAATACTAGCTCTACCAACCATACTCCACACTCCAGATCAGTTGAGCTCATACTCGCTGATCTCTCTCATCTCCCTTGAGAACTTGCTCTATGCTTGCTTCTCTTCTTCACTTCACACATTGCAACTTCACTAACAACAACATTCTGGGTTGAATTCATTTTAATCCAGAATTAAAAGTGAACAATAAACAAGTGATCCATCCCACGTGCTTCAAACGTGGAAGACCCCATGACCTGCGTTAGGCTAACCGAAAGCCTTGAAGCCTTTTAGCCTAACCAGCCTGTCCACTATCCTTGGTCTTGTATTTGTTGTAGCAACAAGTTGGCGCCCACCGTGAGGCTACGCCACTTATTCTTCTCAAAAGACCAGTAGTGTAGCTCCATTCTCTTCAAAATCATCATGTCAGAAAACGGATCTCCTGGGGAAGTGAATCAAGTGCCACGTACCTTAACGTCCACCGTTAGTCCAACTTCACCGGTTGTGACAACTCCACTCTCCACCCATGGAGACGCTTCTGCTGGGATCTCGTTCCCTGAGTTTTTCTAAACACCAATTCTTTCCCGTTCTGGTGCTTCCTCCCCACAAATTGGCACTTCAAGTGCTCCGGAACGTGTTGATTTAACCCCAGAAGGAGTTGCCAGGAATTTCTTACGGTTGAGGTCCCACCTTAACCAACACGTAAGCCAAGAAAGGGAAAAGGGGTCAGAACAAGGTTGGATTATGATGAACCAGAACCGTCTCTATCACTAGGACCACCACCTCAACCTTTCAGCAACTCGTAACCCGTGACATCTGGCCATGAAGCTGGTCCCAGCATGGTAAATCAACCTTTCAACCTTACCCCTTATTCTTATGGAAGGCCTAACCCGACTGCCTTTCCTGTATTTACCTCCCAGCCGGTCATGACAAGTGTACCTATTGGGCACGAGACCACTTTTGAGCAGCTATGGCAGTCCCCGGCTACAAGTGTTCCCCCTCCGGTTGCTACGACTTGGGAACCAGCATTATCCACTTTGCCCTTAGCGCGGGGCGCCGTTATGAATACCTCCATGGGAATACCTTGTGCTACACGGCCAAAAAGCCTCCAAGGCTTTAACCTTGTGCCTCAACTGATGACTCACATGATGGCACAGTTCCCTTGGAAACATTTTATTAATCAGGTGCTTTCTACTCACCAAGGAACTTCAAATGGCAATCAAGGTTCAAGAACTGAAGAAGATCGGGCTAAACCATACAAGCCAAGCAATCTGTCCTGTTTTTCACCACAGATCGCTGACTACGATTTCCAAACTAGAATCAAGATGCCATTTCATATAAAGACATACGACGGAACGGAGGATCCAGAGGATCACCTCCAAATATTCACCGGAGCAGCCGGAATTGAGAAATGGTCCAACGCAGAGTGTTGCCTCATGTTTATGCAAACACTCGTTGGATCGACCAGAATATGGTTCAATGATTTAGCGGACAAAAGCATTCGAACTTTCGATGACCTAACCAAAGGATTCTTGGCCAACTTCTCACAGCAAAGGAGATACGTCAAAGACGCAACGGTGATTTTCCAAATCAAGCAAAGGGACGACGAAAGTCTTAGAGAATTCATTGAGAGATACAAAAAAGGAGGTCTCACCTACGTGGGTGCAGTTGAAAAATGAGGGTGGTTGGATTTATGAACGCCATCACCTCCAAGTATCTCACAAGAGACTTCAACAAGAGCCTACCCAAGACTCTTGAGGAAGACCTTGAAAGGGCTGAAGCTCACATACGAGGAGAGGAAGTGGTGGATATCAAAGAACAAAGAGGGCACCTAGCTGGCGAAGCAGCAGCCCAAGCAGTAAGAGGGGAAATTTTGGCCATTACGATAAACGGTTCAAGGGTTCAGACTCTCGAAAGCCTGAACCTCGGAACCCTCCAAGAAGAGAGAGAACCGTTAATTTCACAGCCTTAACCAAAACCCCCAAGAAATCCTAGCAACTGAGGAAATCAAGCACAACTTCCGACCTCCAAGACCTTTACGCAAAAGTAAGAAGAATGAAAACTCCACTCAATATTGCGAGTTCCACGAAGAAAAATGCCATCACACAAATGATTGCTTTCAACTTAAGAAACGAATTGAAGAGACTATTAAGTCTGGAGAGTTGGCCCATTTGGTGAAAGGGGTACGAGACAAAATGGCTGAAGGCAAGAGCAAAGTGGTAAACATGGTGGATTACAATGGGAAGGTTCAGTACAAAAGGCCATGTTTGGAGGTCTGGGAACGACAATGTGTTTGCTTCCCTCCACCTGAAGGAGACTTGTCATCAAATCCTTTGGTAGTGGAAGCAATGCTCGGAACACTCAAAACATATGTCAATATACAGGCAATGTATTGAGAATATATATATTTTAGAACATATGTCACTGACTTTTGTGAATTAGCCATGAATAAGCCATTCCAGAAAGGGACAAAATGAAGTAAGAGCTTTTATGCTCCTCATTCATAAAGAGAAATAGTAATATGATATCTCATAATCTGGTTTCAACTTTTGTCGGACGAATTATAGGTTGTATTTGGTAATATGTTCGATGAGTCACTTCATCACTAGAAAATGTCTATTTATGTCTATTTTATGTATGTCTATTCATGTCAGATTTACATTATCTTCCTCAAAACAAAATATGATGTTTTGAGTTCAAGTACAATGTAACGAATCCAAACATTTCTTTGTATAAATTATTTTTTGTAGATAGTTAATTGCCAAATTTACCTTTAGAGATGAACTTAGTTTGTAGAACTATGTAATCATGCATTGTCACGAGAGAATACGACTAATGTAGAAGAAAATTGGACTAATTATTATAAAAGTAGATAGTTTTATGAACTAAATTAAAAATGAAATAATAGCTTAAATAAAAAATTTCTAGATTTCTTCGGATAAATACACAATATGACGAATTATTACAAAAATATCTACTTTTATGAAATTAATTAAAACAGAATAACGGATTTTTTTTAAATACAATTTTTTTCTAGGATAAACAGTAGTCTATAAAGTGCACACTATTGAATTAAATTCGTAATTTTTTAGTTGTGAAATTCATCACTTTAAAAAATATTTGTTTTGAAATGAATAGACAAAAAGTACTCGGTTAGCAAAGGGTTAGCTACCAATGTTGCATTTTAGTGTGAAATTCACCACTTAAAAAAATATTTATTTTGAAATGAATAGACAAAAGTTTATCTTACAGATGTACAAGTTTGGGCGAACTTGTCTGGTTTCCTGGGAACTGGACAAGTTCGGGCGAACTTGACTGTTTTCTTGAAGTTTGGACAAGTTCGGGCGAACTTGGCTGATTCTCTTGAGAACTGGACAAGTTCGAGCGAACTTGATTGAATTGCTTGAATTTTAGGCAAGTTCGGGCGAAGTTGGTCACAAATCTGTGACAACTTCGAGCGAACTTGATCTTCTTGGAGCGAACTTGGCTGTTTGGTCACCAAATCGTGCGTTTTCGCGTCGTTTGCTGAGGAAATCGAGTGTCCATCCCTCCAACCTTAAGCTACTGAGCAAAACCTACGCTGGAGAGGTCTTTTGGAGCGAGTTGTAGCCACTTTACAGGAACTCGGGCTAATCCGGGCAAACTTGATGGTTCGTACGGGTTAGTCCAGTTCGCGCAAGGTGACGACATCGTCCTTGTGCTTCCGGATCTGAGATCTTGCTTGACAACCCCTCGTTCCACTTCATAGTAAACGAAACATACGTCATTAGTCCGTATTTTGTGTAAAAATCAATGCTTTAAAAGGTTTTTCTTAGATCTAACACTGGGTGAGACAAAATCATAAAGATTTCTAGCTTGGGAAGCCAAAGCTAAGCCCAAATACACTTGTTTAGTGTGTATCTAAGTGAAAAGTAGAAGTTTTGTAGAAAAAGATGAAGATTTTCATCAACAGAAGAGATTTGATGAAAACGAAGGTAATCCTTGTGCAAAATCGCAGTAAAACGTAGTTGTTTGCATGAAAACGGGTTGATTCTTACTTGGAAATCAAAGGTTTTCGGTTTTGGAAGCTTTCGGGCAAACTTGCAGCAAGGAGAGCACGAATGGAGGTGCTGGGTATTTATAGGTGAGGAGAAAATGAGCTGGTGGACACTTAATGGTGATCTGAATGTTGTTGTCGTCGCCTGTTCCACTGAAATCACAGAAAAGGTACTTAGTTTTAAAGCGACTAACCCTTAAATCATTGCCCTCTAAAGTTTCTCGCCCCTCCTCTATCCTCGAATTCAAA
This sequence comes from Scalesia atractyloides, assembly GCA_947069175.1. Taxonomy (NCBI): domain Eukaryota; kingdom Viridiplantae; phylum Streptophyta; class Magnoliopsida; order Asterales; family Asteraceae; genus Scalesia; species Scalesia atractyloides. The sequence goes on from CAMTDV010000019.1 coordinate 69,888,061, forward strand.
CTCTTTTTAGTCTTTCCAACCAACAAAATATCATCTGCAAATAGCATGCACTATGGAACTGTCTCCTGAATAGAGTTAGACAATTCATCCAGAACACCTCCAAAAAGAAATGGACTCAACACCGACCATTGATGAAATTTTACCTACACAAATCAATATCACATACAAGCGCTTGAACACTCGTTTCACTCCTACCATTTATTCATTTTCTTGAGCAAATTGCATCTTTCAGTTGATCACTTTATTCATAAACTCAAAAAGAAAAAAACATATTCAAGAGAAGAAAATGTTTGACCAGTAAATATGTTCAAGTGAAGAAAACTAATGCTAAAAGCTACAAAGCAAATAATGGACTATTAATTTTATAAAAGAGATCAATTACAGGCAATGTATTGAGAATATATATATTTTAGAACATATGTCACTGACTTTTGTGAATTAGCCATGAATAAGCCATTCAAGAAAGGGACAACATAAAGTAAGAGCTTTTATGCTCATCATTCATAAAGAGAAATAGTAAGATGATATCTCATAATCTGGTTTCAACTTTTGTCGGATCGAATTATAAGTTGTATTTGGTAATATGTTCGATGAGTCACTTCATCACTAGAAAATGTCTATTTATGTCTATTTTATGTATGTCTATTCATGTCAGATTTACATTATCTTCCTCAAAACAAAATATGATGTTTTGAGTTCAAGTACAATGTAACGAATCCAAACATTTCTTTTTGTTATATTCACACACTTAAAATGTGTTCTATTGTAGAGATAGATTAGAGAACAAGGTTATAGAGACAGCACAACAACACAAGATGTATTGCAAGGTGATGGCATTTCAATGTTTCCATATAGTCCAAATTGTTGTTTATCAATTGGAAGATGATTAAAATACAATTAAAAGAATTTTGCATAGTTCATGTCACAATAACTAAGCAAAATCATAACCTTTGTCATGTATTAGGCCATAAGGTATACCTTAATTATTTTTAACTTTGTATAAGTGGCATATTATCTAGGTTTTTTTTTCCTTTTTACTCGGTCTCTTCTTAAGAAAATAGTTTAACCTTGTTCACTCTACCTCACCCATCATTTTTTTTAATTTTAATTTAATGTTAAATATTTAAATTAACTACAAAATAAATAATTATAATACCATTTCATTAACTTGTTAGCTAAAATAAACATTAATAATAAATACCATGAAATTCTTATTCTTCTTTACCTAAGTTAACATGTTAACCAATGAAGATTTTAACAGCCCTTAACATAGGGAGGGAGTGGTTTGAAAGACAAACTTGTCATGTAATTACGAATAAAGTTAGAGTACACCCAAGACCTAATAAGGGTCCACTAGATTAATATTTTGATCATGTATAAATTATTTTTTGTAGATAGTTAATTGCCAAATTTACCTTTAGAGATGAACTTAGTTTGTAGAACTATGTAATCATGCATTGTCAAGAGAGAATACGACTAATGTAGAAGAAAATTGGACTAATTATTATAAAAGTAGATAGTTTTATGAACTAAATTAAAAATGAAATAATAGCTTAAATAAAAAATTTCTAGATTTCTTCGGATAAATACACAATATACGAATTATTACAAAAATATCTACTTTTATGAAATTAATTAAAACAGAATAACGGATTTTTTTTAAATACAATTTTTTTCTAGGATAAACAGTAGTCTATAAAGTGCACACTATATGAATTAAATTCTTAATTTTTTAGTTGTGAAATTCATCACTTTAAAAATATTTGTTTTGAAATGAATAGACAAAAAGTACTCGGTTAGCAAAGGGTTAGCTACCAATGTTGCATTTTAGTGTGAAATTCACCACTTAAAAAAATATTTATTTTGAAATGAATAGACAAAAGGTACTACAAGGTTAGCTAAGGGTTAACTACCAAAGTTGAAGGGCAAACCATGACCCTAATCCAAACCCACACAAACTTACTTCTCTCGTCGTTTTCCCTTGCTCCTTCCAATTGTCAGAAAAGAAAAAGTCCTCATTTTAGGTCTCTAAAAAATTAGGGAGTAGGGTTTGTTAGTTTATTACAATGAAATCTTACTTATTTAATATTTGTTGTTCTAAAAAAATTAATATTTACTAGAGTGAACTTAATTATATCATGTGGCGGAAAACAAAGACATTGGTAATCATGTAACATGTTAAATTAAAAGACAACAAAACTATAACAATACTATACTCTGTGCAGACTCCTCTGTCTGTGCCTTGCTGACCACACGCAGATATTGCCACACTCAGACTGTTTGTTTTCCCAAAAACGTTTCATTAAGAAACGTCTGCGCGAGCTCTTCTTGTTGCAGACTTGGCACAACCACTTAGTATATTCGAAGGTCCGCAGAGGGTTAAACACCATCACCCACCACCACCGTCCATCACCACCACCACCGTCCATCACCACCATCGTCCACCGTCCACGCCACCCTGTCCACCACTGTCCATCACTTCACCGTCTACCACCATCACCGTCTACCACCACCACCTACCACCACCGTCTGTACGCTATCACCAGTTTATTTTAGAAGTCTACATACGTTAAAAAATAAACAATCTTCATCTTGCAGACTAAAAAAGGTTTGGTCCACATCTTCTTCTATAGACATTTTACCTCTTAAAAAGGAAACAACACCTAAATGTCTGTTTTTATGTTGTAATTTAATAAAAAGGGATGGGCTTTTTTTTTCCAAATACCCGTACTCGTACCCGTACCTGTACTCGTACCGATTTTAGGTATTCGGTACATGTATTGGTACCTAGTTTTATTGATTTTGGTATTCGGTACTTTCGGTATTGGTACGGGTACGGGTATGGGTAAAAACGGGTATTGGTGCCGAATTTTATATAGACCTTTAAAAGTTTTTTTATATTATGTTTTATTTCGTATTATGGTATTTATAGTACTTCTATTGATTTTACCTATACGGTACATGTATCATATTGGTACTCGTACCAATTTTACATCTTTGGTACTCGTAGTATATTGGTACTCATGTCAATTTTACCTATTTATACCCGTGCGAGTGCTCAAACACTATATAAAAACAAAATGGTACCAAAGCGGGTACTGTACCGAATATACCTGTACCCATACCCGTACCGTACCTATATATTTGTTACGATATTTGGTACTCAGTTTTGTTCAAATTCGGTCCGGTACTCGGGTATGGTACGGGTACCGTACCAATCCCATCCCTATTAATAAAAATATTAGCGTGTGAAAAAGTTATGGCCGTTAAAAAACTCGTGATAGATAGTTGGTTTAAAAATCAATTATATGTTATAAATAATTTAACTATATGTTTTAAAAATTGTAATTATATGTATTATAATATATAGATATAGATATTCAGACTTATAACATCAAATGTTTTTTAAAAAAGTTTCATTCATTGGTTTAGTTAGTTGTTCCAATTCCTCCTATGTTATCTAAATTTAAGCTTCTTTTGACATTAAAAATGTCTTGTGATTGAAGAGTCGAGTTTTTGTTCGTTCTACTTGGATTGATTGGTGTCAATAATTTGTCAACACGACTATTTTTAGTTGGCATAACATGTTGATTCCATTGTAGTGAGTTTCTTTGCGGTTTATGTTGATGTTATATCCAATAATTATGGTAAGTCATTATTAGAATCAAAAGCAAAAGCAAAAAAAAAATAGTTTTGTTATAAAATATGCAACAAATCAGTATTTGCTCTAGGACCAGAAAGTCCATGTTGTATTGTTCCTCCTGTTTCAGCGACCCCTCACCTTCTGATAGCACCCCGCCGTAAACCTACCTCTCCTCTTTCTGTGCATTTATACTCGCTCGATCATAGCATGACCAATGCCATAATTCTTAGGTTCTGCTTACTTGCCACCGTTAGACCATGTGTAGTCGTCAACATCCCACCTTTAGGCGTTTTGCGCCATGTGGCAGCCCAGTCAGCAATGGGGCGTTATCTAAAATGGGTGTAGTGGGGATGTGGGCATTATCTTAAAGGGGTGTTAAATAATTAAAATAAATAAAAAAAATCAAAAAATGGTATTGGACAAGCATAGGAAAGAATGCATGTGATTGGCCATGGGGTGGGGGTTTGGCATGAAATAAAAAAACACCGGAGGATTTTTTCGCAAAAAACGCCCAATGGCGCCCCGGGGGGTGGGGGTCGGGGCGTGATGGGGGCGATTGAAGGTAAAAAGGCAAAAATGGCGCTCAAGTACAGGTGGTCTTATGTACTTTGTGTTTTTTACTTTTATTTTTTATCGTTATTCGGGTAACCTACAAGTTTTGGGTTTTCCTCCTTTATATACAGGACAATTGATTCGTATTAGTTGGTTTTCTAAATCATGATTTTTATGATATGGTTACCTTTGTGTTACAAATGGGTTTGAGTACGTTTGGTAGAGGCCGGCATCACTACACAAAAAACAAGTGGTAGGTTGTGAAAATAATGGCTAAGTTTGTAAGAAAAGATAAAAACGACTTTACTTTATTATAGTTTTTTTTATTAAGTGCAAATTTGGATCACTGATGGAGCATTAGAGTATCATCGTGTCACCAGCGGAACCACCCGATCATCTCCATCTCCACTAGAATAATGTTTACACACCGATCAGGAGAAACCCAATAAATATGGAAAAACCCTCCTTGTAGGAATCAAACCTAAAACCTATTAGTTCCAAAGCTTTATCACACTCACAATATGTCACTAAACAATAAAACTATGGACTCCTTTATTATAGTATATATTCTTTTTTTTAAATATGTCACTTTGATAAATGATAATTAACCCATCATTAGTTATACATGTTCGCTGTCCATTTATGACTTGATCGTAGTGCTACCACCTCATGAGAAACAATGATGCATCTATTAATTAAATGGGAAATGCTCCTCAAGCTGCAAAATTTATCCTGATCGAATTTTATATTACTTCTCAATTATCATACCCTTCCTTTCTTGCTTTTTTTTGTTGCATTATTCCTTTAATGTTCTTTTTAGCCCAAGTGGTATCAAACCTAATTAATCCTAAAGTGTGAGAACCCAAGTGTCAATAGAGAGATTGGTACTTGCCTATATCTTTGAGAACATTTAAAGCTTTTATTGTTTAAATGAGTGTAAGCGCGACTACAAGACAAAGGAGTATCTCTAACGGTCAAATCAGTCGGTAAAGGTAGTTATCGAGAGAAATATGTATGTCCTTGTCTACGGAAAATTGGCAGTGGGTAATCTAATTTGCGATAGATTACTTACAGACTTTACCAAGGAATTACCGATTGATTACCCTATCAAAGGATCACAGATTTTGTAACGTTGTCTAGAGTGCTCGTTTTCCGACGGTGATAAACATTAATAAGCATTTTTTTGGTGATTAAAGATATAACTATTAAAGCATAAAAGAGATAAAACATGCAATATATGATAAAGAAGAACAAACCCTAGTTTTAAAACATACCAAGGGTTGTTTGACAACTTCTGAATTAATAAGTGTTGAACCAATAAGATGTCTGAACCAGTAAGAGGTCTTAACCCTTAAGAGCAATATAATGCTTTAACCATTCAAAGATAAATGTCTGACCAATTCAGATAAGAGATCTTAACTATTCAAACTCAATATAATGTTTAATCATTCAAAAGCAAATGCCTGAACATTAAGAAGCAAATGTCAAAACATTCAGACATCTGCTCGCAAAACAACTATCTGAAATATTAAGTACTAAACCAATAAAAGGTCTAAACCATTAAGAACTCATTAAGAGCTGAAACAAACAACCCCTAAAATTTAAAATCGTAGAATGCACTTTTTTGAATGCCCTTGAGTGAAAACACGATTTTTGGAGGAAAAAGAATATATTTTAGATACCCTTCCAAGCAAATTTTTGTTTAAATGGGTGAAAACACGATTTTTGGAGGAAATTGAATGCCCTTAAGTGAAAACACGATTTTTGGAGGAAAAAGAATATGTTTTAGATACCCTTCCAAGCAAAGTTTTGTTTAAATATTTAAGTAAATTACATTCAACGTGAAGATATACACTAAATTTAGGATAAAATAGGTCGGTATACAAACCAAACCAAACGAACACAAACGGGGGTATATTAATGTTCTTTCATTTAACTTTTTCCGAACATGAACATAAACATCTAATCGAACGAATTCTTAAATCCATATCGGTTAGTTAAAATTCTAAATGAATAGTTCATGAACGTAAACGATCGTAAACAAAGAAAACATAAACGAATGCAAACGAACACAAATGAACATCACTAAACAAACACAAAGTAACATAAAGAAACACTAATAGACAACAATAAATGAACGACCCTTAGCTAAACAAACTAGGGTTTCTACTTTCTAATGATCAAATATTTAAGTGTTTAATTAAAAATAAATATAAAATACAGACGAAAATATTATTACATAAGGACCTATTATATAGGGCGCGGGGTTAATCAACACCATAGTTTTTATTTTATTTTATATGTTACATGTATAACGGTTTTTTTGACCGACATTTAGATTTTTCTAGTCACCCTCGGATATTTCTGAACTACTTACAAAATATTGAATCAGTGTTGCATTTCATCAAACAAGGTGAAAAGCAAAAGACATGAGTATCAATTAAATGGAGTATTTCACTTGTTCTTTTCAAATTAAATGGTTATTGAACAAGTTGCAAGTAGTTATGTAACCAAATCCAACTTGAACACATAGATGTTAAGTTAAATGACATTTGACCGTCCAAAAAACCATTCCCAGTAAAAAAGAGTTCCTATATCCGTCACTTTATATACATGTGTACTTTTGTATCAATATTTAAGTGAACGTCATAAACAAAAAGACATAAACATATGTAAATAAATAAGTAAACAAACGTAAACTAATGAACGAAACATGTGCTCATACTTGTTCATTAGTTTAATTAATGAACAAAAAATTATGCTTATGGTCGTTCGTTTATTAACCAAACGAACTTCCTGCAGAATAAAATGTTCATTTTATTTACACGCCTAAATAAAACATAAAAATTTAATAAATCAGGGAAAACTTGGCGTGCATATCACTAGGGACTTTTTAAATGAAAGGTCGAAGATATCGTATTTTATTCTATATATTCTAAGCGATTCGAATTTTACAAATGTTTAAGGTGACGTTTATACATTTTCAATGCTCCAGAAAAGTGCTTCCTTTGTCTCTCTTCCGTAGTTTGTTTTTATGTACACTACAAAATAAATCATTTTCATCGAAGAACAGATTTGTTGGGAACGAACCCATATGCACTACAAAAAGATGATTTCCTTCAGTGATCGACACTCATTTGTGTAGCAGTGATGGCGTGGTGTGGTGCACTGGCGTATAATTAATATATATTTTCTGGACGGCAAATTTGAATCGCTGACGGATCACTGGAGTATTATCGTGCCACCAGCGGAACCACCCGATCATATCTATCTTTACTGGGTATAATTAATATATATATCGTGTTTTTTGAACACATATATGATACTTAATATCTCATACACAAAGACATGCACAGAATAACCATTGACAATATTATATATAGGTGGCAAGTGGCAACTCAATCATTCAAATTATACAAAACCAAAGTAATTAAGAGAATCCAACAAGGGATCAAAGGTACAACATGAGATAGCATTAATTAAGAATATCACCTACCATGATCTTGTCTTCTCCTGTTCTTCCCATTAAGGGTTATAATTCCATGAATAAGCACCATAATTAGGAGGCAACATATGAGGTTTTGTAAAGAGTTCCCTGAACTTTGTGGCATCATTAATGTGTTTTGGTCACTCGAAAACCGAACAAGATATGCATTAGTTGCATCTAGTTCCTTTTGTAGTCGAAGACTTGCCTTTGAAGTACAGAAATTGCACCAACACAACCATAAACGGCGTCTTTTAGACGTGCCTCGGCCTCATATGCTAGAGAGTTAACAGCGTCTTCTCTTTGATGAGGGGCGATTTCATTGAGGAGTTTGCTAACGTTGCTCGCCCCAAATATTTTGTGGACGTTTGCGAATTTTGTCGGATCTTCCGGTGGGAAATATGGAGAGAAAACACATCCTTGGATGCATTTTCTTCTTAAGAACTTGCAGGCTGCACATGGAGCATTAGGATGGGTGGAAGAAGCCATATGCTTATGTGATGTTGGTCTACATATTGAGAAATCAATTAAAGGTATTTTACTGATCTTAAAACTTGATTAAATAAAAAATCACTAAAGTTTAGATAGAGAAATTAAGCTAATTAAGGGAACTTCTTGAAAGAATTCATTGATTCTTGCTACACCTTTTTAAATATATAGGTTTACAAGATAATGATAAAACATGAATAAATATCATAATATTCAAACCATAGATTGAATAATTACTAACAAATAAACTAAAAGATAAATGATAAATCAAATAACAATAGCTATAATAGATAATAACTCGACTAACACTTCTCAACATCAAAGCGAGACTAACTCAAGAACGAAACACAAACTTCTATAGTTAGATCGAATGGCCCATCGCTTTCATGAGAGCAAAGATTGACATCAAAAGTAAACTTATACATCAAACTTAAAGTAAACTTGTACATCAAAAACAGTTTCTTGAATTAGCAGGCAGATTGTATATCATGATCATGGCAGGACAAGACAAGATGGAACAATAAACACAAAAAACCCATCTCATAGTTTGTGTTCACTTTCAATTTTAGACATTTTAATTAACCTAAGAACTTACTTCTGAATTCTTGGATTTTCTAGCTTCAAGCTCAAACCTTTCTTGTTGTTTACGGCCTCAAAATGTTTACTTAGAAAATCTTTCTGCCGACTTAAGATCAGCTTAAAATATAAAAAGAAATATATTAGGTTTCACACTCACAAGTCAAAAGTGGGCTATTTTTTTAGTTTTTAAGGGTTATAGGCTTATAGCAGTTTGAAACAATACTCAAAATTTTCATTGTCAGGACTGCTTCAAGAATTTCTAGTAACAAGCCGGAAAATTAGACTACAAACACCAAGTCCTGGCTATAATTATTATTTTTACTTAGATTTTGTTATTGTTCTGTACATATTTGGATCCTCCAAAATTTGGTCCCTTCTATACTCGTGAAAAGCTGCAACAACATATTCCTTTGTAAGTATACACACACAATATATATATATATATATACACACACAAAGATTTTTCAAGAGAGTCCCATTGATCTCCCACCAGATTCAAAGGACACTAAAGTCAACATGAATATAAAAAACTATAAAGAATCTATGTACACCTACTAGATCTACTAGCATAGCATGTACAAGTTTATAAAGAAGAAGTATTTCAAGTACCCCATGAAGCAAAATCAAGAAAAAAGAATACTTGTGTTCCAAATAACTAATCTTTGCATGTCACAGTGATCTTTTAGGGTTTTGTTAGTTGATTATCTTGCAGTCTAGATTTATTTAACAAAAAAATAACAAAGGGTTTGTTGGGTACATAACAATTAAATTAAAGAATATAAAGATCATTAGATCATGTACCTTTTGTTGCCCTAGCTAGTGTATCTAATGTGTTAGTAGTGTAGATCTCAGAAGCTATTTGAGTTGAATACCTGATGGGTGTGTATATATTCTTTGAAATTCAAAGGGTAGCTACAACTATAGCTAGGTTGCAGCCATTGAAGACGTTGGTGATAGTTTCTTTGGATCAGGAGAAAAAGTAAACCCTAGATGAGCATTTAAGGAGGATCAACAAGAAGGCAGAAGCACAATTATATGCACCAGAAAAAGGTAGTTTAGGTAAAGTTTTAGAAAAGGAAGGAGAGAGAGTATGATTATGTAAATGTGAAGGAATTTGAGACAAACAAATCACATTCGAGTAATTTGCAAGGGTTTTATTATATGTAACCAAATTTAAAATGATTACTGATTTGTTGAAATAGAAACAGATTCTACTTCCTTTGCATACAAATGTTGTTTCATGTTGTAATGTAAATTTATTCCATTATTCTGTTTTATAAAACATGTTACAAATAATATTAAAAGAAAAATTAATATATATATTTTAAGTTGAATCTTAAGAAAAGAGAAAGAATTTGAATGATAAAATTATATAATTAATCAAGTATGTACTAAATTTGAAAATAATTTTTTATATTTATCTTTCAATACTAATAAACTATTTACATAAAAATTAACCTCTTTTAGTTGTAGCTAAATAAATCATAAAAGACGGTTTTGTACGTTTTAAAAAAGCATACCTGTATAACTTTATCATGTGATTATAGCATGAAAAATCAACCAACGAGATATATGGACTTAAGGTTAGAGAAATTGTCATCACAAAATTGTATTTGTCGCGGAGCTTGGATTCAATGAATTGGCCTTTCTGAAGAACTAGTGCTGCCGTTTTTTTCCATTAATTTCCTGAATTATTTAAACTCCAAAGACTCCCAATACTAATACTTAAATGCATGCGCAGGTGGAGTGTGTTCGAATACATTGTAAGTTAATATTTTATTTTATATTACATATAAAACAATATAATAATAATGATACTATTATTTAATTTGGAATACTTCACAAATATTACATATAAAACAATATAATAATTATGATATGTTTACGAAAATAGTAATCAAATTTTTAAAGTGTTTTAGTCAAGTCATTTAAGCTTATGTTAATGTTTTAATTATATATATTTTACCTTAATAATAGGTCACCAATTCTAAATAACATCTTTTTATTTTCTTTTTATTTTATAATGCCATAGTTTAAAAATACCAACATCATATAATTAATGGTAAAAGTTTTTAAAAAACATGCGAATACTTGTTAGAATATCCAGAAAATTCCAATAAAAATTGAACAACTTTTAAAAGTTGCAAAGAATATTAAAAAAATGCCAATATATAGTTTTTAGTGATGTAAGAATCGGTAAAGTACCGTCTAATGATTAATCGAAATTAATATGGATTAATTGGATTGGGATTTTATATGTAGTTTTTGGTTTTTTATGTACACACATTTTTATATGTATTTTTTAAGTATATGTGTTTTAATCCCACGTTAACCAACTTTTTAAGCAACTGGAGGGAATTTACAAGGTTTGGTCAAAATTAGGCTGAAATAGAATCACCGTTGACCCTCTACCGATTAATCGGTCATTACTCGGTGAACTTCTGATTAGTGATTAATCGGAAACTAATCGGAGCCTAAGAGAGATTTTACAACCAAAATAGTTATAGAAAATGCCAAAATTTTAAAAAAGAATCAAAATCGATTTGTTTCTGGCAACGGGAATTTTCGTTCAAACCGATTTTGGGTTTCTAGCAATGGCATATTGATTCCGGTTTATGCTCTCCAAACAGTTTTAACGATGGCAAAGTCTTTACCAGTTTACATCTTTTTCGATTTTCTATGTTCCAACATTTGAAGAAGAAAGATGAATGGTGTTTTTGAAGAAATAAGACGCATGTTGTGTTTTGGGATTATTATGTTGGTTATATTCCATTCATGCTGATGTTTATGTTCTTATTGACAATTGATGATGATTTCGAAGAAATTTGATGAATTTTTTACTAAGAGGCACAAACTGATGATCGACAAGTATTATTATTGGTTATTTTCAACATTGCATTGGAACATTTACAGTTATTTTACAAGTACGTATGAAGGAGAGTTAAAATCCGTCAGAAACTTTTCAAATTCCATTTCCATGATTGACCAATCAAACATAATTTTAGATGGAATGTTTTCCGATTTCAATTCAATTTCTTTGAATTTCGATGGACCAAATACATACCAAGTATTAGAGGTGGGCCAGGTATTACTAACGAGTCACCCAACCCAGCCTCGGTCCAATTTAGTGTTTTAGGATGAAAAAGAAGGGAATGAAACAACTATTTGAGATACGATTGTGGCACATTTCGAATCCTGGTGCTTGCGAAATTGGGAGAGAGGCCAAGCCCAATTTATTGTGTATAATTTGTTTCATTTTCTATACACACAAAACCTTAAATTAAAAAAAAAAATACTAAAGTTCTATGCACCCTACTTGTTATTAACCACGCCTTTTACTATACATGTAGCATATATTGATTTTTTGACTCCCTCGTAACTTCAGTAAATATCCCTTTAAATATTTCTAATAACAAAGTTCATCAAGAATTACATCAATCTGCTATAAATTTATGTCATATTTCATATTTGTTATTCTTATGTTTGTTTGTTTTTTTTAATATTTAACTAATTTAGATATTTGTTATTCTTATGTTTGTATGTTTTTTTTAATATTTAACTAATTTAGACTTGCATTCTAATCTATGCTTACAACGGTATCTATCAAAAGTATATTTCTAATCATTATTTCACTAGTAGAAAAGGAAATTATTATTGACTTCCCAACATGATGGTGGTTAGTATTTGTATCTTTGTGAATCGATGAAAGAACCCTTGTCCACTAAGACTTTATAATAAAAAAGATAAGATACATAGTCTATGTTAACATGAGCAAAAGTTAGATAATCATGCTACTGATGCAATGACAGAGAGGATCACGATGCGACAAGTTGTAAGATAAACTATAGTTTTGGCATCAAAATCGCATCGGATGGTGGTACACTTGTTCTCTAGCGATGATGATCATAGTGATCGTAGCGGTGGCCATGGATGAAGAAGAACTATAACCGATTGAACTTCTATGCCATTGTTTAGTTAAACCCAAAACGCTACATTTATTGTTTTATTTATTTCTTTGTCTTGAATCCTCACTTAATATATAGGGTTTCCTTTTCGTCAATTGTTAGATTGTTAAAGTTTATGATTTTTAATAACCAACTATTTTAAATAGGTCCTAAATGCAAACTAGGTTAAAGATTATTTAACAACCAACTTTACATTTGATAATAGATATGGTATTGTGACTCACAGCTTATATTAGATGTTAAATATTTTAATATCAGGTCGTATTGGTTAATTTACATCAAAACCATATCACTAAAGAAACACCTACAAACTATTTTCATAATTTTACAATACATCAAAATTCTTTTGTTCATAAGTGATTATAGCTTGTCCATAAAGCATTATTAAGGAAATAAGTTATGAAGAAATGAGAATAAAATTAAGAAATTAGTTTCTATATATTTAACTCAAATGTTATAGCATTGATGTAATTTAATCAAAAAATATATATGACTAAAAGTATTTTTGGAATTCGTTCACATGCAGTTTTAATATCTTTCAAAGCCAAAGCCATTGCATCTTTGACATTTAGCTAAAAGCAAAGTCTAACCGTTTCATCTTTAGTGACCAATCTATAGTCCGGTTGATAAAATATTAAAAGTTGAATGATGTATTATTCCCTATCAATAAAATCCAACATTTGGTGCGGTCCCTACACCGACCAAACCAATTATTCCTTTGTATTCTTCACCATCGATCAAAGATCTCAATAATGTCGTGATCTCCATATAAGATTGTCTACATTTTTTAATAAACCACTAGTAAATTAGACCTGTGTGCATTGCGGCACAGGTAAATTGTAAATATCAAACGAACGTGTTCAAGCATTATGTGATGCATATACCACATGAAAATGCGCATTTTAACATATCCGATTTAACTTAACAGCATCGCGCTTGGGTCAAAATGTAAAGTGATCAATTTTATACTGTACAATCATAACAAATTTATATGTGACCCGACTCATACATAAGAAAAGTACAAAAAAACATAAAACGTGTATAAAGGGAAACTGACACGTGTAATCAATGACATATTCACATCAAGGGTGAAATTTTGCCCCTAGCGTTACGGCAGGGCCAAAATGTAGAGTAACTCAAATTTATACCGTCGAATGAGAACATATTATATATGACCACATTCGATACAGAACTAAATTTACGGCGAAACCTAGACTACCGAAAACGTAAGCACGAAAACGTATTACATTTGACCTGACTTTCTTTCCAAAAAAAAGTTTACGTCAACACGTAAACAACTTAAATTTATACCAACAATAAATAAAACTAAGCACGTAAAAATACTTTTTTTGGGTAAAGGAAGAAAGGGTTAAATTCGAAATTTTAGGAAAACTTGAGTGGATCAAAAAGATATTTTACAAAGTTCTGAAATACAATAGCAATTTAGTGGTTCAAAAAGGAAATTAGCAAATGAAATAGTGAAATATGTAAGACTTCGTTTAATTTAAATAAAAATTGCAATTTTCAAAAGTTGATGTAGTTGTAAAATGAAGTAATAGTGTAGGGTTAAACTGTAATTTATAAAAGTTAAGAGGTTTTATCATGGGTTGGAAAAAGGAGGTACCATTTTTGAAATACCATAGATTGAGGGGTTTCAAAATGAACTAATAAGGGTCAAAATTGTTGTTAGCAAAGGTTGAGGGGTTACAAAAAAGCAAAGGACTTAAAGTGCATTTTGTCAAAATTTGGAGGTTGCTGGTGAAAGTAATTGTCACTGACTTTTGATTTTAAGAAAGTATGAAATATGAAATGTAAAAGATACAATGGATGTTATATTAAGTAATTTAAATCTTAAAGTATAGTTCCTAGCTAGTGAAGAAGACAAAAAGCTGTGATTTACATAAATACAATGGTGTATTCCTTAAATAGGTGGCTTTTTCTTGGATTAAGATATGGTCACTTGAAAGAACTTGATCTGGATCACCTAGAAGAAAATCGGTATCTGGTAATTTTAAAGCTAAGAAAAACGTCATGTAAAAATAGAAGTATAAGTGATTTTTCATTTACATTGAAAAACAAAACGTCTATTTTTTCGTTCATATTTAAAGAAAACGACTACTTTTGATATTAACTTTTTTAATTTTGTGATTAGCTTTAAAAATATTAATAAAAATAAACTGATGCATCTCAAGCCACCATTGGAAAACCTTTTTTTAAGAACCAAAGAACAAGGTTGCGTATTTATAGACTCAGCAAAATAATATGATATCTAAATTAAATAAAATTAAAAAGAAATGTGGAAAATAAAATAAAATTTGAGGAGTCAGCCTAGCCAAAACGAGGGGTCAGCCAAGCCAAAACGAGGAGTCAGCCAAGCTACATAAACCAACCAAAACGAGCCAAAGGAGGAGTCAGCCAAGCCATAAGCCTGACGCATCAGCAACCTTTTTGGTTTTAACGCGTTAGCCGTCGACTCAATCCATGATTCTTGACACGTGCAAGAACTTAACGAAATGGTGCTTGCTCATGGTTAACAGCGGGTGATCACAAGGAGAAAACATATTCGAATTGACGGTTGTACATTGGCCTTGAGATGTCACTCACAACAAAAATGGCAAGAGATGTGGCTTAGAAAGAGAGAGAGACTAAAAGCGGGAAGTTGTTTTCAAAGATAAGACAAATAGTACGTTAAAGTAAGACGTAGCTATTTGCTGGTTTGATATAATTTTTTTAAAATATAACGTTTTTATTTGATTACTTGCTATAAAGAAAATATAATGTAGATTTATAATATACTTATGGTTCTTAATTAAAGATGTCTATATGCCTGCATATGTCCAAACGTATTTTGGTGTATAAACGTATTTAGGAAAAATGTGTAATTAGTTATTTTAAAATAAGTTTGTTCAAAGATAAAAACACACACTTGAGATTTTAGACCATATAAGATGTTTTTTTAAGGGAGGGAGTACTTGCTGACTAACATTTGTCTCCCAATCATTTCCTTTCTTTGAAAAAAAACTATACAATGTGTCAAAAGTTATCGTTATTTATTAGTAACATGATGCTAGAAAACTTATTTGCTTTAAAGATTCTAGCATGGAACTCCCTATATGAAGAAAATACTCGACTGTGATTGAAGTTGGAAATGGAATGCTTTGTAGAACACAATTTATTAGTATGATCAATAATTTGAAGTGAATATATTAAAGCAACTTCTAAGAAATATATATAACCAACCAATGATAGGGCAAGTAATGATTAGTGTTACATGCTTTAGGTTTACACATTAGAATATTAATTACTATTTTCTATTTTTTTTCAATAATATTTTAGAGTAAATTATTATGAGAGTTCATGTGGTTTAACTATTTTAACTAGTTGAATCTGATCCTTAAATTCTTAGGCTAAAGGATGTGGGGTTCATGGGTAGGGTCATCAATATCACATAGGACCATTAATGAATTGCTACACCACCCCTTTATCTCTTTCATCATGGTTGACATAGATCAAACTATGACAAGTGCCTCCTTTCCTTTTTAACATTTTCTTTTCCTTTAAAAAAAATTAAAATAAGAAAATAGTGGTTTGGGTCATGACCACACCTTTAAAGTAGTGGTTTTGGATGATAGATTAGAAGTGGGTGACATGACGCTGACGTGGAGGGTCATGATAACCATGAGGTTCATGACCACACCCTTGGTGCATTGACATTCTGTGGTTTCTAATTTTATCAATTTGAAAACAGTTAAATAACACTATTTAGTATGTTTAAAAACTTTCAAAAAAAAGACAAAAATGCCCATGTTTATTAAATAAAAATAAATAAATAAAATCTAATGTCTCTCTCTTTTCATAAAAAATTAGAACTCAGCCCTATGAACTCATTGGTCATCAGCAAATCACCCATCTAGACTCATAACTACCACAGCCCTCGTCCCCGGGGCTCACACAACCACCACCATACGGCCTTTATTGTAAATTCCATTGGCGTCGTAGAATGAAGCTGCTACTCTACTAAGAAGCGGATTCATTGGATCATCGTCGTGCACAATCTCGTAATCCCTAGAAACATTAAAATCGGTTCTAGATGCACTATGTGATCGATCTATGAATTACAAAACCAAATAGGATTGAATTTTGTGAACCTTGGACCATTAGAAAATGTTGCAATTATATTATATAGGTGAGAGTTGGCTAAAAGTTCATTTTTCCTAAAAAGTGTAGGAATGTTCTAAGAATGACATGTGGCATCTATATCACACCCCAACCGATGGCGGAAACATCAGGGCGCGCACTAGGCGAATCAGATTGATCAAAAGAATCCATAACAACTATTTAAGCGTTTAGCAAACACCGCATGAACATACGTAAGAGATGTGAATTATACTACTGCATTGATACATGTAAACCAACAAACCGCGAGTGCGAGGCACGCAGACAAGTGTCCACGTCCTAAAGAGAAAACAAATGAGAAATAAAAGTGCAAGTCTTAACAACCCCGGGCCTCCGGGTAGCGGGTCAACCTCTAGCAAGCTATCATGTTAAGGGTGGCATACAAA
This sequence comes from Scalesia atractyloides, assembly GCA_947069175.1. Classification (NCBI taxonomy): domain Eukaryota; kingdom Viridiplantae; phylum Streptophyta; class Magnoliopsida; order Asterales; family Asteraceae; genus Scalesia; species Scalesia atractyloides. The sequence goes on from CAMTDV010000019.1 coordinate 69,905,335, forward strand.
CCAAGCAATACATACAATTCATCGATTCACGTATAATCATGTAAAGGCGGGTTGCGAATAAGCGTTTTGAGTTGTGTGATGTGATTTGATATAGGAACATATGTGACACCCAAAAGTGCATTTAAGCGTAAAAGGGTTCAAGTATACTCACAGTCGGTGCATTAAGAGAGAGATGGGATCTTATATGGATTGAAGGGAGCGCCGGTTCAGCCTGTAACGCGATCAGAAGTGCATCAGTCTTCTGAATTGCTGAAACAATCTAAACGTGAAGGAGCAGTAAACAAGTTCGGACGAAGTTGTACCAATTCATTGGAATTGGTACAAGTTCGGGCGAACTTGACTGTTTATCTTACAGATGGTACAAGTTCGGTCGAACTTGACTGTTTTCTTGAAGTTTGGACAAGTTCGGGCGAACTTGGCTGATTCTCTTGAGAATTGGACAAGTTCGAGCGAACTTGATTGAATTGCTTGAATTTTAGGCAAGTTCGGGCGAAGTTGGTCACAAATCTGTGACAACTTCGAGCGAACTTGATCTTCTTGGAGCGAACTTGGCTGTTTGGTCACCAAATCGTGCGTTTTCGCGTCGTTTGCTGAGGAAATCGAGTGTCCATCCCTCCAACCTTAAGCTACTGAGCAAAACCTAGGCTGCAGAGGTCTTTTGGAGCGAGTTGTAGCCACTTTACAGGAACTCGGGCTAATCCGGGCAAACTTGATGGTTCGTACGGGTTAGTCCAGTTCGCACAAGGTGACGACATCGTCCTTGTGCTTCCGGATCTGAGATCTTGCTTGACAACGCCTCGTTCCACTTCATAGTGAACGAAACATACGTCATTAGTCCGTATTTTGTGTAAAAATCAATGCTTTAAAAGGTTTTTCTTAGATCTAACACTTGGTGAGACAAAATCATAAAGATTTCTAGCTTGGGAAGCCAAAGCTATTCCCAAATACACTCGTTTAGTGTGTAATTAAGTGAAAGTAGAAGTTTTGTAGAAAAAGATGAAGATTTTCATCAACAAAAGAGATTTGATGAAAACGAAGGTAATCCTTGTGCAAAATCGCAGTAAAACGTAGTTGTTTGCATGAAAATGGGTTGATTCTTACTTGGAAATCAAAGGTTTTCGGTTTTGGAAGCTTTCAGGCAAACTTGCAGCAAGGAGAGCACGAATGGAGGTGCTGGGTATTTATAGGTGAGGAGAAAATGAGCTGGTGGACACTTAATGGTGATCTGAATGTTGTTGTCGTCGCCTGTTCCATTGAAATCACAGAAAAGGTACTTAGTTTTAAAGCGACTAACCCTTAAATCATTGCCATCTAAAGTTTCTCGCCCCTCCTCTATCCTCGAATTCAAACTCTTTTTAGTCTTTCCAACCAACAAAATATCATCTGCAAATAGCATGCACTATGGAACTGTCTCCTGAATAGAGTTAGACAATTCATCCAGAACACCTCCAAAAAGAAATGGACTCAACACCGACCATTGATGAAATTTTATCTACACAAATCAATATCACATACAAGCGCTTGAACACTCGTTTCACTCCTACCATTTATTCATTTTCTTGAGCAAATTGCATCTTTCAGTTGATCACTTTATTCATAAACTCAAAAAGAAAAAAACATATTCAAGAGAAGAAAATGTTTGACCAGTAAATATGTTCAAGTGAAGAAAACTAATGCTAAAAGCTACAAAGCAAATAATGGACTATTAATTTTATAAAAGAGATCAATATACAGGCAATGTATTGAGAATATATATATTTTAGAACATATGTCACTGACTTTTGTGAATTAGCCATGAATAAGCCATTCAAGAAAGGGACATGAAGTAAGAGCTTTTATGCTCCTCATTCATAAAGAGAAATAGTAAGATGATATCTCATAATCTGGTTTCAACTTTTGTCAGACGAATTATAAGTTGTATTTGGTAATATGTTCGATGAGTCACTTCATCACTAGAAAATGTCTATTTATGTCTATTTTATGTATGTCTATTCATGTCAGATTTACATTATCTTCCTCAAAACAAAATATGATGTTTTGAGTTCAAGTACAATGTAACCAATCCAAACATTTCTTTTTGTTATATTCACACACTTAAAATGTGTTCTATTGTAGAGATAGATTAGAGAACAAGGTTATAGAGACAGCACAACAACACAAGATGTATTGCAAGGTGATGGCATTTCAATGTTTCCATATAGTCCAAATTGTTGTTTATCAATTGGAAGATGATTAAAATACAATTAAAAGAATTTTGCATAGTTCATGTCACAATAACTAAGCAAAATCATAACCTTTGTCATGTATTAGGCCATAAGGTATACCTTAATTATTTTTAACTTTGTATAAGTGGCATATTATCTAGGGTTTTTTTTTTTCCTTTTTACTCGGTCTCTTCTTAAGAAAATAGTTTAACCTTGTTCACTCTACCTCACCCATCATTTTTTTTAATTTTAATTTAATGTTAAATATTTAAATTAACTACAAAATAAATAATTATAATACCATTTCATTAACTTGTTAGCTAAACATTAATAATAAATACCATGAAATTCTTATTCTTGTTTACCTAAGTTAACATGTTAACCAATGAAGATTTTAACAGCCCTTAACATGGGGAGGGAGTGGTTTGAAAGACAAACTTGTCATGTAATTACGAATAAAGTTAGAGTACACCCAAGACCTAATAAGGGTCCACTAGATTAATATTTTGATCATGTATAAATTATTTTTTGTAGATAGTTAATTGCCAAATTTACCTTTAGAGATGAACTTAGTTTGTAGAACTATGTAATCATGCATTGTCACGAGAGAATACGACTAATGTAGAAGAAAATTGGACTAATTATTATAAAAGTAGATAGTTTTATGAACTAAATTAAAAATGAAATAATAGCTTAAATAAAAAATTTCTAGATTTCTTCGGATAAATACACAATATACGAATTATTACAAAAATATCTACTTTTATGAAATTAATTAAAACAGAATAACGGATTTTTTTTAAATACAATATTTTTCTAGGATAAACAGTAGTCTATAAAGTGCACACTATATGAATTAAATTCTTAATTTTTTAGTTGTGAAATTCATCACTTTAAAAAATATTTGTTTTGAAATGAATAGACAAAAAGTACTCGGTTAGCAAAGGGTTAGCTACCAATGTTGCATTTTAGTGTGAAATTCACCACTTAAAAAAATATTTATTTTGAAATGAATAGACAAAAGGTACTCAGTTAGCAAAGGGTTAGCAAAGGGTTAACTACCAAAGTTGAAGGGCAAACCATGACCCTAATCCAAACCCACACAAACTTACTTCTCTCGTCGTTTTCCCTTGCTCCTTCCAATTGTCAGAAAAGAAAAAGTCCTCATTTTAGGTCTCTAAAAAATTAGGGAGTAGGGTTTGTTAGTTTATTACAATGAAATCTTACTTATTTAATATTTGTTGTTCTAAAAAAAATTAATAATTACTAGAGTGAACTTAATTATATCATGTGGCGGAAAACAAAGACATTGGTAATCATGTAACATGTTAAATTAAAAGACAACAAAACTATAACAATACTATACTCTGTGCAGACTCCTCTGTCTGTGCCTTGCTGACCACACGCAGATATTGCCACACTCAGACTGTTTGTTTTCCCAAAAACGTTTCATTAAGAAACGTCTGCGCGAGCTCTTCTTGTTGCAGACTTGGCACAACCACTTAGTATATTCGAAGGTCCGCAGAGGGTTAAACACCATCACCCACCACCACCGTCCATCACCACCACCACCGTCCACCGTCCAACCGCCCACCACTGTCCATCACCACTGCCACCGTCTACCACCATCACCGTCTATCACCACCACCTACCACCACCGTCTGTACGCTATCACCAGTTTATTTTAGAAGTCTACATACGTTAAAAAATAAACAATCTTCATCTTGCAGACTAAAAAAGGTTTGGTCAACATCTTCTTCTATAGACATTTTACCTCTTAAAAAGGAAACAACACCTAAATGTCTGTTTTTATGTTGTAACTTAATAAAAAGGGATGGGCTTTTTTTCCCAAATACCCGTACTCGTACCCGTACCTGTACTCGTACCGATTTTAGGTATTTGGTACATGTATTGGTACCTAGTTTTATTGATTTTGGTATTCGATACTTTCGGTATTGGTACGGGTACGGGTATGGGTAAAAACGGGTATTTGTGCCGAATTTTATAGAGACCTTTAAAAGTTTTTTTATATTATGTTTTATTTCATATTATGATATTTATAGTACTTGTATTGATTTTACCTATACGGTACATGTATCATATTGGTACTCGTACCAATTTTACATCTTTGGTACTCGTAGTATATTGGTACTCATGTCAATTTTACCTATTTAGTACCCGTGCGAGTGCTCAAAAACTATATAAAAACAAAATGGTACCAAAGCGGGTACTGTACCGAATATACATGTACCCATACCCGTACGTACCTATATATTTGTTACGGTATTTGGTACTCAGTTTTGTTCAAATTCGGTACCGGTATTTTCGGTACTGGTACGGGTATGGGTACGGGTACCGTACCAATCCCATCCCTATTAATAAAAATATTAGCGTGTGAAAAAGTTATGGCCGTTAAAAAACTCGTGGTAGATAGTTGGTTTAAAAATCAATTATATGTTATAAATAATTTAACTATATGTTTTAAAAATGTAATTATATGTATTACATATATATATATATATATATAATATTATATATATATATATATATATATATATATATATATAGATATTCAGACTTATAACCTCAGAATGTTTTTTAAAAAAGTTTCATTCATTGGTTTAGTTAGTTGTTCCAATTCCTCCTATGTTATCTAAATTTAAGCTTCTTTTGACATTAAAAATGTCATTTGTGATTAAAGAGTCGAGTTTTTGTTCGTTCTACTTGGATTGATTGGTGTCAATAATTTGTAAACACGACTATTTTTAGTTGGCATAACATGTTGATTCCATTGTAGTTAGTTTCTTTGCGGTTTATGTTGATGTTATATCCAATAATTATGGTAAGTCATTATTAGAATCAAAAGCAAAAGCAAAAAAAAAATAGTTTCGTTATAAAATATGCAACAACTCAGTATTTGCTCTAGGACCAGAAAGTCCATGTTGTATTGTTCCTCCTATTTCAGCGACCCCTCACCTTCTGATAGCACCCCGCCGTAAACCTACCTCTCCTCTTTCTGTGCATTTATACTCGCTCGATCCTAGCATGACCAATGCCATAATTCTTAGGTTCTTCTTACTTGCCACCGTTAGACCATGTGTAGTCGTTAACATCCCACCTTTAGGCGTTTTGCGCCATGTGGCAACCCAGTCAGCAATGGGGCATTTTCTAAAATGGGTGTAGTGGGGATGTGGGGCATTATCTTAAAGGGGTGTTAAATAATTAAAATAAATAAAAAAAAATCAAAAATGGTATTGGACAAGCATATGAAAGAATGCATGTGATTGGCCATGGGTGGGGGTTTGGCGTGAAATAAAAAACACCCGGAGGATTTTTTCGCAAAAAACGCCCAATGGCGCCTCGGGGGGTGGGGGTGGGGGCGTGATGGGGCGCGATTGAAGGTAAAAAGGCAAAAATGGCGCTCGAGTACGGGTGGTCTTATGTACTTGTGTTTTTTACTTTTTATTTTTATCGTTATTCAGATAACCTACAAGTTTTGGGTTTTCCTCCTTTATATACAGGACAATTGGTTTGTATTAGTTGGTTTTCTAAATCATGATTTTTATGATATGGTTACCTTTGTGTTGCAAGTGGGTTTGAGTAAGTTTGGTAGAGGCCCGGCATCACTACACAAAAAACAAGTGGTAGGTGGTGAAAATAATGGCTAAGTTTGTAAGAAAAGATAAAAACAACCTTACTTTATTATAGTTTTTTTACTAACGGCAAATTTGGATCACTGATGGAGCATTAGAGTATCATCGTGTCACCAGCGGAACCACCCGATCATCTCCATCTCCACTAGAAATAATGTTTACACACCGATCAGGAGAAACCCAATAAATATGGAAAAACCCTCCTTATAGGAATCGAACCTAAAACCTATTAGTTCCAAAGCTTTATCACACTCACAATATGTCACTAAACAATAAAACTATGGACTCCTTTATTATAGTATATATTCTTTTTTTTAAATATGTCACTTTGATAAATGATAATTAACCCATCATTAGTTATACATGTTCGCTGTCCATTTATGACTTGATCGTAGTGCTACCACCTCATGAGAAACAATGATGCATCTATTAATTAAATGGGAAGATGCTCCTCAAGCTGCAAAATTTATCCTGATCGAATTTTATATTACTTCTCAATTATCATACCCTTCCTTCTTCCTTTTTTTGTTGCATTATTTCTTTAATGTTCTTTTTAGCCCAAGTGGTATCAAACCTAATTAATCCTAAAGTGTGAGAACCCAAGTGTCAATAGAGAGATTGGTACTTGCCTATATCTTTGAGAACATTTAAAGCTTTTATTGTTTAAATGAGTGTAAGCGCGACTACAAGACAAAGGAGTATCTCTAACGATCAAATCAGTCGGTAAAGGTAGTTATCGAGAGAAATATGTATGTCCTTGTCTACCGGAAAATTGGCAGTGGGCAATCTAATTTGCGATAGATTACTTATAGACTTTACCAAGGAATTACCGATTGACTACCCTATCAAAGGATCACAGATTTTTTGTAACGTTGTCTAGAGTGCTCGTTTTCCGACGGTGATAAACATTAATAAGCATTTGTTTGGTGATTAAAGATATAACTATTAAAGCATAAAAGAGATAAAACATGCAATATATGATAAAGAAGAACAAACCCTAGTTTTAAAACATACCAAGGGTTGTTTGACAACTTCTGAATTAATAAGTGTTGAACCAATAAGATGTCTGAACCAGTAAGAGGTCTGAACCCTTAAGAGCAATATAATGCTTTACTATTCAAAGGTAAATGTTTGACCAATTTAGATAAAAGATCTTAACTATTCAAACTCAATATAATGTTTAATCATTCAAAAGCAAATGCCTGAACATTAAGAAGCAAATGTCAAAACATTCAGACATCTGCTCGCAAAACAAACTATCTGAATTATTAAGTACTAAACCAGTAAAAGTTCTAAACCATTAAGAACTCATTAAGAGCTGAAACAAACAACCCCTAAAATTTAAAATCATAGAATGCACTTTTTTGAATGCCCTTGAGTGAAAACACGATTTTTGGAGGAAAAAGAATATATTTTAGATACCCTTCCAAGCAAATTTTTGTTTAAATGAGTGAAAACACGATTTTTGGAGGAAATTGAATGCCTTAAGTGAAAACACGATTTTTGGAGGAAAAAGAATATGTTTTAGATACCCTTCCAAGCAAAGTTTTGTTTAAATATTTAAGTAAATTACATTTAACGTGAAGATATACATTAAATTTAGGATAAAATAGGTCGGTATACAAACCAAACCAAACGAACACAAACGGGGGCATATTAATGTTCGTTCATTTAACTTTTTCCGAACATGAACATAAACATCTAATCGAACGAATTCTTAAATCCATATCGGTTAGTTAAAATTCTAAATGAATAGTTCATGAACGTAAACGATCGTAAACAAAGAAAACATAAACGAATGCAAACGAACACAAATGAACATCACTAAACAAACACAAAGTAACATAAAGAAACACTAATAGACAACAATAAATGAACGACCCTTACTAAACAAACTAGGGTTTCTACTTTCTAATGATCAAATATTTAAGTGTTAATTAAAAATAAATATAAAATACAGACGAAAATATTATTACATAAGGACCTATTATATAGGGCGCGGGGTTAATCAACACCATAGTTTTTATTTTATTTTATATGTTACATGTATAACGGTTTTTTGACCGACATTTAGATTTTTCTAGTCACCCTCGGATATTTCTGAACTACTTACAAAATATTGAATCAGTGTTGCATTTCATCAAACAAGGTGAAAAGCAAAAGACATGAGTATCAATTAAATGGAGTATTTCACTTGTTCTTTTCAAATTAAATGGTTATTGAACAAGTTGCAAGTAGTTATGTAACCAAATCCAACTTGAACACATAGATGTTAAGTTAAATGACATTTGACCGTCCAAAAAACCATTCCCAGTAAAAAAGAGTTCCTATGTCCGTCACTTTATAACATGTGTACTTTTGTATCAATATTTAAGTGAACGTCATAAACAAAAAGACATAAACATATGTAAATAAATAAAGTAAACAAACGTAAACTAATGAACGAAACATGTGCTCATACTTGTTTATTAGTTTAATTAATGAACAAAAAATTATGCTTATGGTCGTTCGTTTATTAACCAAACGAACTTCCTGCAGAATAAAATGTTCATTTTATTTACACGCCTAAATAAAACATAAAAATTTAATAAATTAGGGAAAACTTGGCGTGCATATCACTAGGGACTTTTTAAATGAAAGGTCGAAGATATCGTATTTTATTCTATATATTCTAAGCGATTCGAATTTTACAAATGTTTAAGGTGACGTTTATACATTTTCAATGCTCCAGAAAAGTGCTTCCTTTGTCTCTCTTCCGTAGTTTGTTTTTATGTACACTACAAAATAAATCATTTTCATCGAAGAACAGATTTGTTGGGAACGAACCCATATGCACTACAAAAAGATGATTTCCTTCAGTGATCGACACTAATTTGTGTAGCAGTGATGGCGTGGTGTGGTGCACTGGCGTATAATTAATATATATTTTCTGGACGGCAAATTTGAATCGCTGACGGATCACTGGAGTATTATCGTGCCACCAGCGGAACCACCCGATCATATCTATCTTTACTGGGTATAATTAATATATATATCGTGTTTTTTGAACACATATATGATACGTAATATCTCATACACAAAGACATGCACAGAATAACCATTGACAATATTATATATAGGTGGCAAGTGGCAACTCAATCATTCAAATTATACAAAACCAAAGTAATTAAGAGAATCCAACAAGGGATCAAAGGTACAACATGAGATAGCATTAATTAAGAATATCACCTACCATGATCTTGTCTTCTCCTGTTCTTCCCATTAAGGGTTATAATTCCATGAATAAGCACCATAATTAGGAGGCAACATATGAGGGTTTTGTAAAGAGTTCCCTGAACTTTGTGGCATCATTAATGTGTTTTGGTCACTCGAAAACCGAACAAGATATGCATTAGTTGCATCTAGTTCCTTTTGTAGTCGAAGAACTTGCCTTTGAAGTACAGAAATTGCACCAACACAACCATAAACGGCGTCTTTTAGACGTGCCTCGGCCTCATATGCTAGAGAGTTAACAGCGTCTTCTCTTTGATGAGGGGCGATTTCATTGAGGAGTTTGCTAACGTTGCTCGCCCCAAATATTTTGTGGACGTTTGCGAATTTTGTCGGATCTTCCGGTGGGAAATATGGAGAGAAAACACATCCTTGGATGCATTTTCTTCTTAAGAACTTGCAGGCTGCACATGGAGCATTAGGATGGGTGGAAGAAGCCATATGCTTATGTGATGTTGGTCTACATATTGAGAAATCAATTAAAGGTATTTTACTGATCTTAAAACTTGATTAAATAAAAAATCACTAAAGTTTAGATAGAGAAATTAAGCTAATTAAGGGAACTTCTTGAAAGAATTCATTGATTCTTGCTACACCTTTTTAAATATATAGGTTTACAAGATAATGATAAAACATGAATAAATATCATAATATTCAAACCATAGATTGAATAATTACTAACAAATAAACTAAAAGATAAATGATAAATCAAATAACAATAGCTATAATAGATAATAACTCGACTAACACTTCTCAAACATCAAAGCGAGACTAACTCAAGAACGAAACACAAACTTCTATAGTTAGATCGAATGGCCCATCGCTTTCATGAGAGCAAAGATTGACATCAAAAGTAAACTTATACATCAAACTTAAAGTAAACTTGTACATCAAAAACAGTTTCTTGAATTAGCAGGCAGATTGTATATCATGATCATGGCAGGACAAGACAAGATGGAACAATAAACACAAAAAACCCATCTCATAGTTTGTGTTCACTTTCAATTTTAGACATTTTAATTAACCAAGAACTTACTTCTGAATTCTTGGATTTTCTAGCTTCAAGCTCAAACCTTTCTTGTTGTTTACGGCCTCAAAATGTTTACTTAGAAAATCTTTCTGCCGACTTAAGATCAGCTTAAAATATAAAAAGAAATATATTAGGTTTCACACTCACAAGTCAAAAGTGGGCTATTTTTTTAGTTTTTAAGGGTTATAGGCTTATAGCAGTTTGAAACAATACTCAAAATTTTCATTGTCAGGACTGCTTCAAGAATTTCTAGTAACAAGCCGGAAAATTAGACTACAAACACCAAGTCCTGGCTATTATTTTTACTTAGATTTTGTTATTGTTCTGTACATATTTGGATCCTCCAAAATTTGGTCCCTTCTATACTCGTGAAAAGCTGCAACAACATATTCCTTTGTAAGTATACACACACACACACTATATATATATATACACACACAAAGATATTTCAAGAGAGTCCCATTGATCTCCCACCAGATTCAAAGGACACTAAAGTCAACATGAATATAAAAAACTATAAAGAATCTATGTACACCTACTAGATCTACTAGCATAGCATGTACAAGTTTATAAAGAAGAAGTATTTCAAGTACCCCATGAAGCAAAATCAAGAAAAAAGAATACTTGTGTTCCAAATAACTAATCTTTGCATGTCACAGTGATCTTTTAGGGTTTTGTTAGTTGATTATCTTGCAGTCTAGATTTATTTAACAAAAAAAAACAAAGGGTTTGTTGGGTACATAACAATTAAATTAAAGAATATAAAGATCATTAGATCATGTACCTTTTGTTGCCCTAGCTAGTGTATCTAATGTGTTAGTAGTGTAAGATCTCAGAAGCTATTTGAGTTGAATACCTGATGGGTGTGTATATATTCTTTGAAATTCAAAGGGTAGCTACAACTATAGCTAGGTTGCAGCCATTGAAGACGTTGGTGATAGTTTCTTTGGATCAGGATAAAAAGTAAACCCTAGATGAGCATTTAAGGAGGATCAACAAGAAGGCAGAAGCACAATTATATGCACCAGAAAAAGGTAGTTTAGGTAAAGTTTTAGAAAAGGAAGGAGAGAGAGTATGATTATGTAAATGTGAAGGAATTTGAGACAAACAAATCACATTCGAGTAATTTGCAAGGGTTTTATTATATGTAACCAAATTTAAAATGATTACTGATTTGTTGAAATAGAAACAGATTCTACTTCCTTTGCATACAAATGTTGTTTCATGTTGTAATGTAAATTTATTCCATTATTCTGTTTTACAAAACATGTTACAAATAATTTTAAAAGAAAAATTAATATATGTATTTTAAGTTGAATCTTAAGAAAAGAGAAAGAATTTGAATGATAAAATTATATATTAATCAAGTATGTACTAAATTTGATAATAATTTTTTATATTGATCTTTCAATACTAATAAACTATTTACATAAAAATTAACCTCTTTTAGTTGTAGCTAAATAAATCATAAAAGACGGTTTTGTACGTTTTAAAAAAGCATACCTGTATAACTTTATCATGTGATTATAGCATGAAAAATCAACCAACGAGATATATGGACTTAAGGTTAGAGAAATTGTCATCACAAAATTGTATTTGTCGCGGAGCTTGGATTCAATGAATTGGCCTTTCTGAAGAACTAGTGCTGCCGTTTTTTTTCCATTAATTTCCTGAATTATTTAAACTCCAAAGACTCCCAATACTAATACTTAAATGCATGCGCAGGTGGAGTGTGTTCGAATACATTGTAAGTTAATATTTTATATTTATATTACATATAAAACAATATAATAATAATGATACTATTATTTAATTTGGAATACTTCACAAATATTACATATAAAACAATATAATAATTATGATCTGTTTACGAAAATAGTAATCAAATCTTTAAAGTGTTTTAGTCAAGTCATTTAAGCTTATGTTAATGTTTTAATTATATATATTTTACCTTAATAATAGGTCACCAATTCTAAATAACATCTTTTATTTTCTTTTATTTTATAATGCCATAGTTCCAAAATACCAACATCATATAATTAATGGTAAAAGTTTTTAAAAAAACATGCGAATACTTGTTAGAATATCCAGAAAATTCCAATAAAAATTGACAACTTTTAAAAGTTGCAAAGAATATTAAAAAATGCCAATATATAGTTTCAGTGATGTAAGAATCGGTAAAGTACCGTCTAATGATTAATCAAAATTAATATGGATTAAATGGATTGGGATTTATATGTAGTTTCTGGTTTTTTATGTACACACATTTTTAGATGTATTTTTTAAGTATATGTGTTTTAATCCCACGTTAACCCACTTTTTAAGTAACTGGAGGGAATTTACAAGGTTTGGTCAAAATTTGGCCGAAATAGAATCACCGTTGACCCTCTAGCGATTAATCGTCGTTACTCGGTGAACTTCTGATTAGTGATTAGTTGGAAACTAATCGGAGCCTAAGAGAGATTTTACAACCATAATAGTTATAGAAAATGCCAAAATTTTTAAAAAGAATCAAAATCGATTTGTTTCTGGCAAGGGGAATTTTTTGTAACATTTGTCAAAAACGGGTTTCCAAACCCGCTCCGTTTTGTAATCGAATATCAAGTTTTAAATGTCACGTTGCGTAATTTATGGCTATTTTGATTTTTAATGATACATAATTAATAAACAAACTAAACTATAAAAATTATAATTGATAAAAAGTAAAAATAAAATAAATAAAAATAAAATGAGGCTGCCGGGACTCGAACCCGGGTCAGCCGGGTTGAAACCCAAAGACTTAACACACACACACATCACCACTCCGCCACTTGTTGTTTTCTGTTAGTATTAAGAAACAATAAAATTTTATGGTCTCCCATGAAGCAACCGGTTACGCCATCTGTAACCGAAATCGGTCGTCAAACGTCCAGAGACGTTTGGTTGATCGCGGTTTGCCGATTATAACAGGTACACCGACGTTTTCAATCAAGTTGCTTTGAATGAACTTGAATTCTAGAAGTGAATCGGTTTTATAACCGAAAACTTTCAATTCCAACATAACTTCAATCTCTGTTCTCTCTCGCGACTCACAAACACTCTGCAAACCTCCAATTACATTTCCGCACAATTTTCAGTCCACCGGAGAAGCTATTTGAACTCGCCGGAAAGTTTCTGCAAGTCGCCGGAAAACCGTATTCTTCATCAAAACGGTAAGTCTTTCAATACCGTCGTGGTCTATCAATTGTTAAGCTATTCCTAACTCGGACCTTTCAATTGAAATCGAATTCAGACGCTGTTATCGGATAATTCCAGTTCGCCGGAAAATTTCTGAAAATCTTTATTTTCATCTGTGAAACGGTAAGGATATTCAAACACTCTGTAATCGTTTGTTTAGCACTTCAATTCCACGTTTTAGCTAATCAAAACGAATAATTTACTTGCTCAGTTGAAGTTCATAAAATCAGAGCCGACGCCAAAACGGAATTCTGAGTTGAATTATTCCTCCGGTATGTTTGTTTCCAACACAGTCTTTGTCATTTCATCTCAGTCTTATGAATGCGTTAATCGTTTTAAAACAAGAAAACAGAGGGGTAATCTACTGTCTGTAAAAACTAACGGGGAAGATGAACTGTGCTAACAATATAAGATTAATTAAAAACGGTATTTTAAACGGGTTAGACACACAGTCCAGCGGTGGACTGTGTGCATATACATATCCACGCCGCGAGTTCGATCCCGGATACACGCACACTCTATGTAATAAAAACGTTTTATTTTTCTAACTGAACCTGGTTAAGTTACGTTAGTTGTTAAGTATAATAAAAAGTCGTATATTAACCAAGTTAGACACACAGTCCAGCGGTGGACTGTGTGTAACGTTAAAGCACAGGTCACGGGTTCGAAACCTGTTAGTGTCACCGGTTCGATGATTTAAAATGTTTTTGAAAATAAAAGAATTTTGGATAAGCTGAGTTAATATATAAGTATAATTAAAAACGGATTTATTTCGGGTTAGACACGTAGCTCAGTTGGTAGAGCTGCGTGCACGCGTACAGGAGGTCTCGGGTTCGAGCCTCACCCAGCGCATGAATTTACACAATAAACCGGTCAACAAGTCAAACGGTCAACGGTCAACGGTCGCAAAAGGTCAACATATTTTTATATTTTTATTTATTTAATTTAATTTAAAAATCAATTAAAAATACTTAAAAATAATGTTTTTTTAAGGATAGGAAATAGCCTTAAACTCATAAAAATATATCTAAAAATCCTATTAAAATTATTAATAAAATCCACTCATTTACTATATTTTCCGTTATTATTTAGGTTAGTTATTTCTCCTTGTTCCGCTCTTCCAATTCGTGCGCATCTTACCATCTCCAATCCAACGCACCCAATGTGAGTGAATCTTTACAAATTCCCCGTTTTAATCACGTTTTTGGGGTGTATCATGTGTCTGGCTATTTATTATATTTAAATCATTGTGCATACATCATATCATGGACAAATGTGTATTCAGTTTGATTCAGTTGTTTGTGTGGTTATTGTTAGATTTAATTCATTATTTTCAGTGCATGCAATTTCATAGGCCGTCGCTCCCCATTACATTATGAGCGTTGAGCATGTTCCCCATTACATTATGAGCGTGAACCTGGCGTGCCCACATACGATCGGCTCCGTTTGATTGAGCCTTGATCGCACAGACATTCATCATTTCAGTACATGCAATACGATCGGCTCCGTTTGATTGAGCCTTGATCGCACAGTTTCATTCATGTTTTATACTTATGCAAGTTGATATGTTATGGTATGCTGTTGGTATGTTATTGTATGTTATAATTTGTGGTTAACCTTGTTACTGATTGATCATTTATCATTTGCTCACTTATGATTATGCACAATTTTTCCTTGATAAAATAACAAGTAAATCAATAATAAATGTTTATCTAACAAGGTTCACTCGCCAACTTATGTTGACCCAAAAACCCCTATTTTTACACATGATACAGGTGAACCAGCTGCAGCCAGAAACACATAGGAATGGACTAGAAGAATAAAATGATTTAGAGCTTGGAATTGTTTAGTTGGTTATTTTCTTTGAATTTGTATGGACATGTTTGGATTATTGAGAATGTAATTTCGATTTAAATAAATATGAAACATAATAGTAATTATCATGAGCTTTGGTGATAACCCAATTATGCCCCGACTCTTATTCCGCTGCGGGTCGGGGTGTGACAGATTGGTATCAGAGCCATGACTATAGGGATATAGGATAGGTTATTAGACCCTTAGAGCCTATACTATAGTTGTTTAGAAATTTTTAAGATTTTTGTGTGTTACATGCCAAATCTCATGATGCCTATATGTTTTATGTTAAATGTTACATTCAATGTTATGCAAGCATGTTCATAAGTATATATTATCATATAATGCCTATCATGAATCATATTCTCATAACATATCATATCCATGAAAGCACACACCACATCATTTTCATGATTGCTTTTACAACGATTTTTTTGTATTTTCAAATCTCATCAAAGTGAGTTCTCATGACGGGCATGTAGTAACTGGAAGGGTACCAGTACCGGTAGTCGGAACGTCCTGTCTAGGCTGGCATTCGTATAAATCCATAATAAAGGACCAGTTTGCCTACCTGGGGACTAACGATGAGAGTACGAAAGTACCTATTAGGCCAAAGCATGCTATACCAAACGTCGTGTGAGCTAACCCCACTTTGAGTCGTCATTGTGTCTACACCTGGACACATTCCGACCATACATCTCGTAAACATATTTTGTGGTTTGCATTCGGGTGATGCAAGTGTTAAATCGCCAATACTAATGTGAATCCTACCAAGCCAATAGCCATGGGGGCCCACATGACTATACAGGTGAAGGTATGGGGGACATTTGAGGCCCAACATGAGCAAACCCAATACATCCTATGGATGTAGTTGCATTATTGATATTTATGTTATTTTCATTTTCTTAAAGACACATGACACCTAAAAAGACCCCATAAACTCACAATCTTCTTATGTATGTTCCTGTAGATGTCGGCTAGACAACAACGAGGGGTAAAAGATCAGGAAGATCTCACGAACGCTTGGCCGCACAAATCGCGAAACAAATGGCCACGGTGCTTCCTGACATTGTGGTTCAAGTACAACAAGCCCTCGCTACAAATCCTACTAACCCCCCCCCCAGCAAGACGACCAGAACGTCGGCAACCCTCCTACCAGCAAGTGCTCATATAAACATTTCAAGTCTTGTGATCCTCCTAGATTTGAAGGGACCGAAGGTGTCACTGCTCTCCTCCACTGGTTTGAGGAAATGGAAAACACCTTCCTTAACTGCGATTGTCCTGAGGATCGCAAGGTTCGATACGCCACCGGGAGACTATTTGGGGTAGCTCTCACCAGGTGGAATACTGAAAAGGGGAAGAGGGGAATTGATGATGCAATGGCCTTAACGTGGGAGGAGTTAAGGGAAGTCATGACTAGGCGTTTCTGTCCTAGGAGTTAAATTAAAAAGTTGGAGGACGAATTTCATTCTTTAAAGCAAAAGGAGGGAGATCATACCACCTACAACAAGAGGTTCTTAGAGTTGAACCAAATGGTCCCTAACTTGTTCACCCCAACTTACCGCTTGATTGAGCATTATATTCGAGGACTTCCCTCGAAAATTTAAGATTCAGTTCTCAGCACTTCACCAGCAACACTTGAAGCTGCTATGGAGCTAGCGACTAAACTTACCGAGAATCGAATTCGCAACGGTAAGTTTAAAGAAGAGAAAAAAAAGCCCCTTTTGAGGGACAAACTTCAAACCATTCCACCTCCTCCTCTAAGTTTGCTAACAAGAGGAAGCGCAACACCAGAAACTTCGCTGTCACTCAAACCAATTACCCTATCCCTGCTGCACCCATTACCCAAGTCGCCCCTTCACCTGCACCATACAAAAGACCATACTCTGGCCCGTTACCAAAATGCAACCGTTGCCAATACCACCATTCTCCTGATCATCCTTGCCAATATTGCACCGGCTGTGGTCGCGCAGGTCATACTGTTCAAACCTGCGCATGCCTCAGCGAACGAACCGCTACCAGCCTTCAACCCAAACCCACCAGCAAATAATGGGTCAAGCCCAACAACCCCTACTATTACCACCTACCCAACATTTAGCCCAAACATATTACCAGCCCAACTATCCTATGGTACAACCTATGCGGGCTTGCTACAACTGTGGAGACCCAAGCCATTTTAGAAACACTTGTCCAAGGCTGGTAAACATTATTCATGCTCAGGCCCAAGCCAATCCGGTGAATCAAGCGCACCAAGCTCCTCCACCTGCAAGAGGAAGAGCTTTCAACATTAACGCTAATCAGGCTAGAGCTGACGGCAATGTGGTTAACGGTACGTTCCTTATTAATGGTCGATATGCATCCATGTTGTTTGATACTGGCGCGGATAAAAGTTTTGTGTCCTTAGAGTTTGAACCTATCTTAAACCAAAATCGTGATAAGCTCATGGAATCCATAACAGTAGAAGTTGCTGACGGGAAACCGGTCTCATTGAACTCTATTATACGTAATTGCACTCTTACACTAAACGACCATAATTTTCTAGTTAACCTTATTCCTATGAAGTTGGGAAGTTTTGATATCATAATCGGTATGGACTGGCTTAGTCAACATCAGGCAGAAGTTGTATGCCGCGAAAAGTTTATACGTATTCCCCTTTCAAACGGTCAGACTCTTCAATCTTTGGAGAAACCTCATCGAAAGGGCTCATCTTAATGTCTTGTCTTCAAGCTAAAAAATATCTTCGCAAGAATTATGTCACGTTTTTAGCTCATATCATCAAAAAGGGAACCATGGAGAAGAAACTTGAAGACATCCCTGTAGTACAAGATTTCCCGCAAGTTTTTCCTGATGACATTTCAGGACTTCCTCCAGTTAGAGAAGTCGAATTCCGTATTGATCTTATACCTGGTGCTACACCAGTTGCAAAGTCTCCCTATAGGTTAGCCCCCTCTGAAATGCAAGAGCTAGCCAGTCAATTGCAAGAGTTGACTGACAAAGGATTCATACGCCCTAGCTCCTCGCCTTGGGGTGCACCTGTCCTTTTTGTAAAGAAGAAAGATGGATCGTTTCGCATGTGCATCGACTACAGAGAACTCAACAAGTTAACAATCAAGAATCGCTATCCATTACCTCGCATCGATGATCTTCTTGACCAACTTCAAGGTGCCAGCTGCTTTTCAAAAATCGATCTTCGATCGGGTTATCATCAACTTAGAGTGCATGAAGAAGACGTCCCAAAGACCGCTTTTCGAACTCGTTATGGTCATTATGAATTCATGGTCATGCCATTTGGTTTAACCAACGCTCCAGCTATCTTCATGGATCTAATGAACAGAGTCTGCAAACCTTATCTCGATCGTTTTGTTATAGTCTTCATCGACGACATCCTCATTTATTCAAAGTCTAAGTCTGATCATGAGAGACATCTTCGACTCATCCTTACACTTCTAGAGAATGAAAAGCTTTACGCCAAATTCTCCAAATGCGAATTCTGGTTAAAAGAGGTGCAATTCCTCGGACATGTAGTCAATGATAAGGGAATACATGTCGACCCCTCAAAGATCAAAGCGGTACAAGAATGGCAAGCGCCACGTACACCAACGGAAGTAAGATCTTTTCTTGGTTTGGCTGGTTATTATCGTCGTTTCATTTCAAACTTCTCACGCATTGCTGTACCACTCTCGGCTTTAACTCATAAGGGAAAACCTTTCGTATGGGGACCCAAACAAGAAGAAGCCTTCCAAACCCTTAAACAAAAACTCTGTGATGCACCAATCCTCACTCTGCCTGAAGGTTATGATGACTTCGTGGTTTATTGCGACGCGTCAGGGCAAGGACTAGGCTGTGTCCTAATGCAAAGAGGAAAGGTTATAGCTTATGCTTCGAGACAACTCAAGACTCACGAGAAGAACTACACCACCCATGACCTAGAACTTGGAGCCGTTGTGTTCGCTCTTAAGATATGGAGACATTATCTCTATGGTACTAAGTGTGAAATATACACTGACCACAAGAGTCTTCAACATATCTTCAATCAAAAGGAGTTAAACATGAGGCAACGAAGATGGGTCGAGCTTCTAAATGATTATGACTGTGAAATTCGGTACCACCATGGCAAACCAAATGTGGTGGCTGATGCACTCAGTCGAAAGGGTTATGCGAACTCCATTCGTCTTCTATGTTCGCAAATCATAACTGGCATTAAAGATCAAATTCGAGAAGCCCAACATGTTTCAGTAACGGAAGATGATGTACGAAAGGAGCTGTCCTGTGGAGCTGAACTTAAAATTGAAACTAAATCTGACGGTATTCTGTACTATCTTGATCGCATTTTGATTCCTGACCACAACAACCTTCGTGAAATTCTTATGAATGAGGCTCACAAAACACGATATTCTATACACCCAGGAGCCGATAAGATGTATCAAGACCTTCGATACACCTATTGGTGGCCTGGAATGAAAAAGGATATTGCTGTTTTTGTTTCTAAGTGCCTTACATGTTCCAAGGTGAAAGCTGAACACCAAAGACCCTCAGGACTTCTGGTCCAACCTGAAATACCTGTATGGAAGTGGGAAAATATAACCATGGACTTCATTACCGGGTTACCTCGCACTTCTGGTGGGTATGACACTATATGGGTAATAATTGATCGACTTACAAAATCAGCTCACTTTATTCCTATCCGCGAAGATTTCAAGAACGAAAAACTAGCTCGTATTTATATCAGCGAAATCGTAAGCCGACATGGTGTACCATTAAGCATTATTTCAGATCGTGATGGTCGTTTCACTTCATGAACATGGCAAGCAGTACAAGCCGCTTTGGGTACGCGATTAGATCTCAGTACCGCTTATCATCCTCAAACTGATGGACAATCTGAACGCACCATTCAAACTCTTGAAGATATGCTTCGAGCATGTGTCATAGACTTCAAGGGAAATTGGGACGCTCATCTACCATTAGTTGAATTTTCGTACAACAACAGCTATCATTCAAGCATCGGTATGGCACCTTTTGAAGCCTTATATGGTCGTAAGTGCCGATCTCCAGTATGTTGGCACGAAATTGGGGAAGCTCAAATCACTGGTCCAGAATTGATCAAAGAAACCACAGACAAGATCCATCAAATCCGAAACAATCTTCTAGCGGCTCAAAGTCGTCAAAAGAGTTATGCAGATAAACGACGGAAGCCTTTAGAGTTTAACATTGGTGATCATGTACTTCTAAAAGTCTCACCGTGGAAGGGAGTGGTTCGTTTTGGTCAAAAAGGCAAGCTAGCACCACGCTACGTAGGACCTTTCAAGATACTCGAAAGAGTAGGACCTGTAGCTTACAAGCTTGATCTACCAGAAGAACTTAACAGGATTCATCCCACATTCCACGTGTCGAACTTGAAGAAGTGCCTCGCTGATGAAAACCTCCACATTCCTCTGGAAGATATTCAGATTGACGAATCTATGCATTTTATTGAAAGACCGGTAGAGATCATGGACTTCGGAGAAAAACGTCTTCGACGAAGTCGCATTCCAATTGTTAGGGTACGCTGGGAGTCGAAACGGGGACCTGAGTTTACTTGGGAACCTGAAGACTCAATGCGCGAAAAATACCCGCACCTTTTTCCTACTACTATTACTTAAAATTTCGGGACGAAATTCCTAAAAGTAGGGGATACTGTAACATTTGTCAAAAACGGGTTTCCAAACCCGCTCCATTTTGTAATCGAATATCAAGTTTTAAATGTCACGCTGCGTATTTATGGCTATTTTGATTTTTAATGATACATAATTAATAAACAAACTAAACTATAAAAATTATAATTGATAAAAAGTAAAAATAAAATAAATAAAAATAAAATGAGGCTGCCGGGACTCGAACCCGGGTCAGCCGGGTTGAAACCTAAAGACTTAACACACACACACATCACCACTCCGCCACTTGTTGTTTTCTGTTAGTATTAAGAAACAATAAAATTTTATGGTCTCCCATGAAGCAACCGATTACGCCATCTGTAACCGAAATCGGTCGTCAAACGTCCAGAGACGTTTGGTTGATCGCGGTTTGCCGATTATAATCGGTACACCGACGTTTTCAATCAAGTTGCTTTGGATGAACTTGAATTCTAGAAGTGAATCAGTTTTATAACCGAAAACTTTCAATTCCAACATAACTTCAATCTCTGTTCTCTCTCGCGACTCACAAACACTCTGCAAACCTCCAATTACATTTCCGCACAATTTTCAGTCCACCGGAGAAGCTATTTGAACTCGCCGGAAAGTTTCTGCAAGTCGCCGGAAAACCGTATTCTTCATCAAAACGGTAAGTCTTTCAATACCGTCGTGGTCTATCAATTGTTAAGCTATTCCTAACTCGGACCTTTCAATTGAAATCGAATTCAGACGCTGTTATCGGATAATTCCAGTTCGCCGGAAAATTTCTGGAAATCTTTATTTTCATCTGTGAAACGGTAAGGACATTCATGTCACACCCCGACCCGCAGCGGAAAAGGTGATCGGGGCATAATTGGGTTATCATCAAAGCTCATGACATTTATTATATGTTTCATATTCATTAATACAATTTAAATGGAAATTTACAATAAATGATACAACATGTTCTAACTATCAGTCTAAGCTTCTTGGTTTTCTTCTAAGGCATATCCTATGTTTTCCTTGCTTCAACCTGTCCACCTGTATCATGTGTAAAAAGGTTTTTGGATCAACATAATGTTGGCGAGTGAATCCTATGGAAAAACATTTGAGCAAGTTTATCCAATTGATTATAAATAATGTGCATACCACATATGAGTAAATGTAGATGTAAATTTATTCACACAACACATAATATTGAATATTGAACACACAAACACCAAATGATTGTTTTGAGGCACGCGTTGTTCGACTCGTCTCCCACGAGGAACTGATGGGCCTAATGAATGAGTTTTGAGGCACGCGTTGTTCTTACGAACTGATGGGCCTAATGTATGAGTTTTGAGGCACGCGTTGTTCTCGTCTCCCACGAGGAACTGATGGGCCTAATGAATGAGTTTTGAGGCACGCGTTGTTCTCGTCTCCCACGAGGAACTGATGGGCCTAATGAATGAGTTTTGAGGCACGCGTTGTTCTTACGAACTGATGGGCCTAATGTGTGAGTTTTAAGGCACGCGTTGTTCTCGTCTCCCACGAGGAACTGATGGGCCTAAATAATTTGCATACAACTTTGACAATATGTAATATATCACAACCAATAATAGTTACATTCTAGTTTAGTTCATATAATGGTATAGCACAAATTTGCATAAGAAATTAGTTTAAACGACACATGATACACCCCAAAACATGAATAAAAAGGGGAAGTTTGTAAGAATTCACTCACATTGGGTGCGTTCGGTTGATGACGTTGAATGCACGCGAAGTGGTTTTAACCACGAGTGAGATTAAACCTAGATAAATCGCATTACGGTTTGGTAAGTAAACGGGTTTTATTAATCTATTTTAGTAGGATTGTTGGGTGTATTTTTGTGAGTTTGAGGCTATTTTCTAACCTTAAAAATGTTATTTTTAAGTATTTTTAATTGATTTTTAATTAAAATAATTAAATAAAAATAAAAAAATATTTTATTTTTTTGCTACAGTTGACTTTTGACCGTTGACTTTGACTAACGTTGACCGGTTCGGAAGGCATATTATTGTGCGCTGGGTGAGGCTCGAACCCGAGACCTCCCGTACGCGTGCACGCAGCTCTACCAACTGAGCTACGTGTCTAACCCGTCATATATCCGATTTTAATTACATATATACATTAATTAGAAATTAAACAGAATTCCTTTATTTTAAAAACGAATTAATCTAGCGAACCGGTGCGCTCCACAGGTCTCGAACCCGGGACCTGTGGGTTAACGTACACACAGTCCACCGCTGGACTGTGTGTCTCACTTGGTTATAAACTCGGTTATCAATATACTTAACATATACCCAAAACAATCCGGTTCAGTTTTGCGGAAAAAGGGATTTTTTATTAAGGCAGCGTGTGAGGAACAATACTCGAACTCGTGACCTTAGCGTTAAAAGTGCACACAGTCCACCGCTGGACTGTGTGTCTAACCCGGTAATTATCTTGATTTTAATTATACTTAACCATTACCGTAACGTCGTCTTCTTCACTGGTTTTCACCGGAAGTGACGACTGACGGATTCGAATGTTGATTTAAGTTTCTTTAGTGTTTTATGATCAATTACAGTCGAGATAAAAGTAAAAAGGGAAGGAATTAGGCGTGAGAAATACCGGCTGTTTCTCCTCTGTTTTCCGGCAGAACTCCGGTGGCAGCAAGTTCTTCCGGCGACGAGTCTCTTGCAGCAGAGAGTCTTCCGAAAGGTTACAAAGGTTGTGGGTGACTTCTGTAAAAGTTTTGGGGTTCAGTAAGCTCAGAGATTACTGATACGGTTTTCCGGCGAAGTAATAAAAATTTCCGGCGAGTGAGTTTTCGCCGAGAAAAGGTGCGATTTGAGTGTGAAAGGTTTCTGGCGAGTTGAGGGTGTATTTATAGGGTAGTAACGAGATGAATGGGGTCTGAATTCGGTCTCAATTCGAAGTCAGCCGTTCTCCGGCGGTTATGGCTGATGTCGCGGGTTCAGACGTCGGTTATAACCGTTGTGAGAGTTAATTCTACGGTTAATTTGAGCGGAAACTTAATTAAACGGCGAAGTCGTCGGGATTTCCGACGACTGCTATTTTGGGCGCAATTTACTGAAATTGATTTCCGAACTTTAATATTTGAATTAAATGTTTCCTGTATTTATCAGAAAATCAAAGTGGCGGAGCGGTTGTTCGGTTAAGTGATAAGTCATTGGTTTGAACCGGTACAGACCCGAGTTCGAAACCCGGCATGATTAAAACATTTTTATTTTGTTATTTTTATCAGTTTTTCAAAAACTAAATATATATCCCCGCATAATAATTGATTACGGATCGTTTAAAATTATTTTGGGCATTTAATTCGCAACGAAAAATTTGACTGACTGTTCGGTTGATAAACGGAGCGGGTTTGGTAAATCCGTTTTTGACGGATGTTACAATTCAAACACTCTGTAATCGTTTGTTTAGCACTTCAATTCCACGTTTTAGCTAATCAAAACGAATAATTTACTTGCTCAGTTGAAGTTCATAAAATCAGAGCCGACGCCAAAACGGAATTCTGAGTTGAATTATTCCTCCGGTATGTTTGTTTCCAACACATTCTTTGTCATTTCATCTCAGTCTTATGAATGCGTTAATCGTTTTAAAACAAGAAAACAGAGGGGTAATCTACTGTCTGTAAAAACTAACGGGGAAGATGAACTGTGCTAACAATATAAGATTAATTAAAAACGGTATTTTAAACGGGTTAGACACACAGTCCAGCGGTGGACTGTGTGTGCATATACATATCACACGCCGCGAGTTCGATCCCGGATACACGCACACTCTATGTAATAAAAACGTTTTATTTTTCTAACTGAACCGGGTTAAGTTACGTTAGTTGTTAAGTATAATAAAAAGTCGTATATTAACCAAGTTAGACACACAGTCCAGCGGTGGACTGTGTGTAACGTTAAAGCACAGGTCCCGGGTTCGAAACCTGTTAGTGTCACCGGTTCGATGATTTAAAATGTTTTTGAAAATAAAAGAATTTTGGATAAGCTGAGTTAATATATAAGTATAATTAAAAACGGATTTATTTCGGGTTAGACACGTAGCTCAGTTGGTAGAGCTGCGTGCACGCGTACGGGAGGTCTCGGGTTCGAGCATCACCCATCGCATGAATTTACACAATAAACCGGTCAACAAGTCAAACGGTCAACGGTCGCAAAAGGTCAACATATTTTTATATTTTTATTTATTTAATTTAATTTAAAAATCAATTAAAAATACTTAAAAATAATGTTTTTAAGGATAGGAAATAGCCTTAAACTCACAAAAATATATCTAAAAATCCTATTAAAATTATTAATAAAATCCACTCATTTACTATATTTTCCGTTATTATTTAGGTTAGTTATTTCTCGTTGTTCCGCTCTTCCAATTCGTGCGCATCTCACCATCTCCAATCCAACGCACCCAATGTGAGTGAATCTTTACAAATTCCCCGTTTTAATCACGTTTTTGGGGTGTATCATGTGTCTGACTATTTATTATATTTAAATCATTGTGCATACATCATATCATGGACAAATGTGTATTCAGTTTGATTCAGTTGTTTGTGTGGTTATTGTTAGATTTAATTCATTATTTTCAGTACATGCAATTTCATAGGCCGCCGCTCCCCATTACATTATGAGCGTTGAGCATGTTCCCCATTACATTATGAGCGTGAACCTGGCGTGCCCACATACGATCGACTCCGTTTGATTGAGCCTTGATCGCACAGACATTCATCATTTCAGTACATGCAATACGATCGGCTCCGTTTCATTGAGCCTTGATCGAACATTCATGTTTTATACTTATGCAAGTTGATATGTTATGGTATGCTGTTGGTATGTTATTGTATGTTATAATTTGTGGTTAACCTTGTTACTGATTGCTTATTTATCATTTGCTCACTTATGATTATGCACAATTTTTCCTTGATAAAATAACAAGTAAATCAATAATAAATGTTTATCTAACAAGGCTCACTCGCCAACTTATGTTGACCCAAAAACCCATATTTTTACACATGATACAGGTGAACCAGCTGCAGCCAGAAACACATAGGAATGGACTTGAAGAATAAAATGATTTAGAGCTTGGAATTGTTTAGTTGGTTATTTTCTTTGAATTTGTATGGACATGTTTGGATTATTGAGAATGTAATTTCGATTTAAATAAATATGAAACATAATAGTAATTATTATGAGCTTTGGTGATAACCCAATTATGCCCCGACTCTTATTCCGTTGCGGGTCGGGGTGTGACATTTTTGTTCAAACCGATTTTGGGTTTCTAGCAATGGCATATTGATTCCGGTTTATGCTCTCCAAACGGTTTTAACGATGGCAAAGTCTTTACCAGTTTACATCTTTTTCGATTTTCTATGTTCCAACATTTTGAAGAAATAAGACGCGTGTTGTGTTTTGGGATTATTATGTTGGTTATATTCCATTCATGCTGATGTTTATGTTCTTATTGACAATTGATGATGATTTCGAAGAAATTTGATGATTTTTTTACTAAGAGGGACAACTGATGATCGACAGGTATTATTATTGGTTATTTTCAACATTGCATTGGAACGTTTACTGTTATTTTACAAGTACGTGTGAAGGAGAGTTAAAATCCGTCGGAAACTTTTCAAATTCCATTTCCATGATTGACCAATCAAACATAATTTTAGATGGAATGTTTTCCGATTTCAATTCAATTTCATTGAATTTCGATGGACCAAATACATACGAAGTATTAGAGGTGGGCCAGGTATTACTAACGAGTCACCCAACCCAGCCTCGGTCCAATTTAGTGTTTTAGGATGAAAAAGAAGGGAATGAAACAACTATTTGAGATACGATTGTGGCACATTTCGAATCCTGGTGCTTGCGAAATTGGGAGAGAGGCCAAGCCCAATTTATTGTGTATAATTTGTTTCATTTTCTATACACACAAAACCTTAAATTTAAAAAAAAATACTAAAGTTCGATACACCCTACTTATTATTAACCACGCCTTTTACTATACATGTAGCATATATTGATTTTTTGACTCCCTCGTAACTTCAGTAAATATCCCTTTAAATATTTCTAATAACAAAGTTCATCAAAAATTACATCAATCTGCTATAAATTTATGTCATATTTCATATTGTTATTCTTATGTTTGTTTGTTTTTTTAATATTTAACTAACTTAGATATTTGTTATTCTTATGTTTGTATGTTTTTTTAATATTTAACTAATTTAGACTTGCATTCTAATCTATGCTTACAACGGTATCTATCAAAAGTATATTTCTAATCATTATTTCACTAGTAGAAAAGGAAATTATTATTGACTTCCCAACATGATGGTGGTTAGTATTTGTATCTTTGTGAATCGATGAAAGAACCCTTGTCAATTAAGACTTTATAATAAAAAAGATAAGATACATAGTCTATGTTAACATGAGCAAAAGTTAGATAATCATGCTACTGATGCAATGACAGAGAGGATCACGATGCGACAAGTTGTAAGATAAACTATAGTTTTGGCATCAAAATCGCATCGGATGGTGGTTCACTTATTCTCTAGCGATGATGATCATAGTGATCGTAGCGGTGGCCATGGATGAAGAAGAACTATAACCGATTGAACTTATTATTGAACTTCTATGCCATTGTTTGGTTAAACCCAAAACGCTACATTTATTGTTTTATTTATTTCTTTGTCTTGAATACTCACTTTAATATATACGGTTTCCTTTTCGTCAATTGTTAGATTGTTAAAGTTTATGATTTTTAATAACCAACTATTTTAAATAGGTCCTAAATGCAAACTAGGTTAAAGATTATTTAACAACCAACTTTACATTTGATAATAGATATGGTATTGTAATTCACAGCTTATATTAGATGTTAAATATTTTAATATCAGGTCGTATTGGTTAATTTACATAAAAACCATACACTAAAGAAACACCTACAAACTATTTTCATAATTTTACAATACATCAAAATTCTTTTGTTCATAAGTGATTATAGCTTGTCCATAAAGCATTATTAAGGAAATAAGTTATGAAGAGAAATGAGAATAAAATTAAGAAATTAGTTTCTATATAATTAACTCAAATGTTATAGTATTGATGTAATTTAATCAAAAATTATATATGACTAAAAGTACTTTTTAGAATTCGTTCACATGCAGTTTTAATATCTTTCAAAGCCAAAGCCATTGCATCTTTGACATTTGCTAAAAGCAAAGTCTAACCGTTTCATCTTTAGTGACCAATCTATAGTCCGGTTGATAAAATATTAAAAGTTGAATGATGTATTATTCCCATCAATAAAATCCAACATTTGGTGCGGTCCCTACACCGACCAAACCAATTATTCCATTGTATTCTTCACCATCGATCAAAGACCTCAATAATGTCGTGATCTCCATATAAGATTGTCTACAATTTTTAATAAACCACTAGTAAATTAGACCTGCGTGCGTTGCGGCGCAGGTAAATTGTAAATATCAAACGAACGTGTTCAAGCGTTATGTGATGCATATACCACAAGAAAATGCGCGTTTTAACATATCCGATTTAACTTAACAGCATCGCGCTTGGATCAAAATGTAAAGTGATCAATTTTATACTGTACAATCATAACAAATTTATGTGACCCGACTCATACATAAGAAAAGTACAAAAAACATAAAACGTGTATAAAGGGAAACTGACACGTGTAATCAAATGACATATTCACATCAAGGGTGAAATTTTGCCCATAGCGCGTTGCGGCAGGGCCAAAATGTAGAGTAACGCAAATTTATACCGTCGAATGAGAACATATTATATATGACCACATTCGATACAGAACTAAATTTACGGCGAAACCTAGACTAACCGAAAACGTAAGCACGAAAACGTATTACATTTGACCTGACTTTCTTTCCAAAAAAAAGTTTACGTCAACACGTAAACCAACTTAAATTTATACCAACAAATAAAATTAAGCACGTAAAAATACTTTTTCTGGGTAAAGGAACGAAAGGGTTAAATTCAAAATTTTAGGAGTGGGTCAAAAAGATATTTTACAAAGTTCTGAAATACAATAGCAATTTAGTGGTTCAAAAAGGAAATTAGCGAACGAAATAGTGAAATATGTAGGACTTAGTTTAATTTAAATAAAAATTGCAATTTTCAAAAGTTGATGTGGTTGTAAAATGAAGTAATAGTGTAGGGTTAAACTGTAATTTATAAAAGTTGAGAGGTTTTATCATAGGTTGGAAAAAGGAGGTACCATTTTTGAAATACTATAGATTGAGGGGTTTCAAAATGAACTAAATAAGGGTCAAAATTGTTGTTAGCAAAGGTTGAGGGGTTACAAAATAGCAAAGGACTTAAAGTGCATTTTCTCAAAATTTGGAGGTTGCTGGTGAAAGTAATTGTCATCGACTTTTGTTTTTAAGAAAGTATGAAATATGAAATGTAAAAGATACGATGGATGTTATATTAAGTAATTTGAATCTTAAAGTATAGTTCCTAGCTAGTTGTCACACCCCAACCGATGTAAAAGTGCATTTTAATTTTTGTAAAAAATAAATTAATTATTTTATTAACTAATTTAATTAATTAATTTAATTTATTAACTTAATTAATTAATTAACTTAATAAATGAATAGATAATTATATTTTTGTAACGAATTTAGTTTAAGGATTACAAGTTTCACGTTTGAGTCCCGTTTACGCATACAAACAATGTTGCGAGTTATCACACGTCTACGAATAAGAGTCTCATGGGTACGTTTATATGTTTAAAGGATGAACAAGTATAAGTGTAACAAGATTATGATTAACACAGCATGAATAAATACGAGTTTCTCATTACGATCCAAGTCTCGATTTACAATGTTTACCACGAAAGACGAATACAAGATACAACGATTACAGAAAATTGAAGTACGGTACAAGGTTTCCAAATATAGAAAGTATAGAAACGCATGGCGTTACAGTCTCCCCTCCTTTAGGAAATTCCGTCCCGAAATATTGGAAGATGTAACGAAGAGATACGGATACTTAGTCTTCATATCACTTTCAAGTTCCCAAGTGAATTCGGCGCCACGTTTACCTTCCCATCGAACCTTGACTATAGGAATACGATCGCGCCTCAGTTGCTTGGTTCCTCGGTCCATGATTTCGACCGGTTTCTCCACGAAGTGCAAAGTATCATTGATTTGAAGATCTTCGAATGGAACTTGGAGTCCTTCTTCAGCTAGACACTTTTTCAAATTTGAAACATGAAACACAGGATGCACGTTGCTGAGCGCTTGAGGTAGATCCAGTCGATATGCTACCTTGCCAATCCTTTCGAGAATCTTGAAAGGACCCATAGCGAGGAGCGAGTTTGCCTTTCTTACCAAAACGAACAACGCCTTTCCAAGGTGCAACCTTGAGAAGTACGTGGTCACCTATGTCGAATTCCAAAGGTTTGCGTCTTCTATCAGCATAGCTCTTTTGTCGGCTTCGAGCTTTGAGCAAGTTGTCACGAATCGGTAGGATCTTGTCCGTCGTCTCTTGTATAAGTTCGGGACCGGTGAGTTGTACGTCTCCGATCTCATGCCAACAAATAGGCGAACGTCACTTGGGACTATACAGTGCTTCAAATGGAGCCATTTGAATACTTGCGTGATAGCTGTTGTTGTACGAGAATTCTACCAAGGGTAAGTGCAAATCCCAGTTGCCGCCAAAATCGATTACGCATGATCGAAGCATATCCTCTAGAGTTTGAATAGTACGCTCGGTCTGACCGTCAGATTGAGGATGAAAAGCGGTGCTAAGATTCAAACGAGTGCCAAGGGCGGATTGGAAAGTTTGCCAAAGGCGAGAAGTGAAACGAGCATCACGATCAGAAATATTATCAAGAGGAGTACCATGACGACTAATGATTTCACTCGTGTAGATACGAGCCAATTTCTCGACTTTGTAATCTTCACGAATGGCGAGGAAGTGTGCGGATTTGGTCAAACGATCGATGATAACCCAAATGCTGTCGTGACCAGACGAGGTACGAGGCAATTTCGTGATGAAATCCATGGCTATGCTCTCCCATTTCCAGACAGGATTTCTAGTTGTTCGAGCAAACCAGAGGGACGTTGATGTTCTGCCTTGACTTGGAACACGTAAGGCATATGGAGACGTAGAGAGCGATATCACGTTTCATTCCAGGCCACCAATAGGATGCGCGCAACTCATGGTACATCTTATCAGCTCCAGGATGAACGGAGTATCGGGATTTGTGAGCTTCGTCCATCAAAGTAGTCTGAAGATTGAGACGATCGGGAATCCAAATGCGACTATGGTAGTGAAGAATACCATCAGGCTTAGCTTCGGGTGGATTTTTGATTCCACAATTCAACTCGTTATCGAGGTTACCCTCATTAATGACGGCAAATTGTGCTTGTCAAATTAACTCGTTAAGTTTTCCCACGATTTGGTAGCAACGAGCACTCTTGACATGAGTCTTACGACTAAGTGCATCGGCCACGACATTCGCCTTACCAGGGTGGTAGCAGATATCACAGTCGTAGTCGTTTAACAATTCTACCCAACGACGTTGACGCATGTTGAGTTCCTTTTGATCAAAGATGTGTTGGAGGCTCTTATGGTCGGTAAGGACCGTACACTTTGTACCATAAAGGTAGTGTCGACAAATCTTTAATGCAAAAACAACTGCACCAAGTTCAAGGTCGTGAGTAGTATAGTTTTTCTCATGAATTTTGAGTTGTCTCGACGCGTAAGCGATTACTTTGTCCCGTTGCATGAGAACGCAACCAAGACCCTGGTTAGAGGCATCCCAATACACGACGAAATCGTCATTCCCATCGGGGAGAGTGAGGATAGGAGCATTACAAAGCATGTCCTTGACCGTTTGGAAAGATTCCTGTTGTTCGGGACCCCAAACAAAAGGTTTATCTTTTTTAGTCAACGAAGTCAAAGGAACGGCAATCTTCGAGAAGTTCGAGATGAAACGACGATAATACCCAGCTAGACCAAGAAACGAACGAATTTCAGAGGGCGACTTAGGTGCAATCCAATTCTTCACAGCTTCTATCTTTGTAGGGTCAACATGAATACCAAGTTCATTGACGGTGTGACCCAAAAATTGAACCTCTTTTAGCCAAAATTCACACTTGGAGAATTTGGCATAAATCGTTCGGTTTGCAAAAGCTGAAGAATAAGACGCAAATGTCGTCCATGTTCTTCTTTCGTCTTGGAGTAGATTAGGATATCGTCGATGAATACAATGACGAAATGATCGAGGAAAGGCTTACATACACGGTTCATGAGATCCATAAACACTGCAGGAGCGTTGGTTAAACCAGGCATGACCACGAACTCGTAGTGTCCATAACGTGTGCGAAATGCTGTTTTGGGTACATCTTCCTCGGAAACCCGAAGTTGATGATAGCCAGAACGGAGGTCAACCTTTGAAAAGCACTTCGCGCCTTGCAATTGATCGAAGAGATCGTCAATACGAAGAAGTGGGTATCGGTTTTTGACTGTAAGTTTATTGAGCTCACGATAGTCAATGCACATCCGAAAAGACCCATCTTTCTTCTTGACGAACAACACGGGAGTGCCCCAAGGGGAAGTACTAGGGCGTATATAAGAAGCTCTTGAAGTTGGCTTGATAGCTCTTGCATCTCCGAGGGTGCTAAACGATAGGGAGCTTTCGCAACAGGAGTTGTGCCAGGGATCAGATCAATACGAAAATCGACAGCTCAAGGAGGCGGAGGACCAGGGAGATCCTCGGGGAAAACAGAAGGAAACTCACAAACGACAGGAACATCACTTATGCTAGGACCTTTGTCTTTCTTTTCCATAGCGTGGGCGAGAAAGGCAAAGTACTCCTTACGCAAGTACTTGTTCGCTTTAATGCACGACATAAGCTTGAGACCCTTAGAAGGTTTCTCACCATAGACGTGTAAAAAGAGTCACCTTGAGGTAGGGGAAGACGAATAAATTTCTCAGAACAAACGACTTCAGCACGAACTCGCTTAAGCCAGTCCATGCCTACTATGACGTCAAAGCTACCCATTTGCATAGGTATGAGGTCGATGGAAAACTTATGATCGTTTAAGATTAGGGAGCAACCAGAAAGAACAGAGTCAACGGAGATGGACTTACCATTAGCGACTTCGACGGCAAAAGGATTAGGCATTTTAGTTCGTTCACACTTAAGCAAGGGTTCAAATTCAACGGATACAAAACCTCTATTCGCGCCAGTATCAAACAGACAAGTAGCATAGATATGGTTCACAAGGAACATACCAGTGATGACATCATTCGAACTTTGGGCTTGAGCTGAGGTGAGAACGAAAGCTCGTCCTTTCACAAGTTCGGTTTGTTATTGCTGCTGGTTGTTGGTGCGTTTCGGGCAAACGTTGGCGAAATGGTTAGGATCCCCACAATTGTAGCAGGTTCGACCAGGTGTAGCTTGGGTTTGGTGGTTTGGGTTAGGATTGGGTAAAAGGGCTTGGGTTTGCGGGTTCTGGGGTAAGCGACAGTAGTTGGAGAGGTGTCCCAACCTATTACAGTTGGCACATTTTTGGCATGAGATGCCAACAGGGTGATGGTAGTTGCAAGTGGTACACTTGGGGTAAGAGCCAATGTAACCTTGTCGTTGGTTGGTGTTTTGGGTAGTGGCGACGGCGTTTAGTGGTGCAGGGGTAGGCGGAGTGACGACCACATTGTTTTGAGAAGAAGCCTCCCGCTTCTTGTTCTTGTTGTGGAGCTTTTTGGCTGGAGGGGTAGGTGATTCGGTGGTGTTGGCAATGGCTTGGTGCGCATGCTTCGTAGAGACCTTGTCGTAGGCCCCCCTGAAGGATGCAGTTATGGTTGAGTTGGAGAGTTATGGCATAGGCTTCCTCGAGGGTTTTCGGGTTGGCTGCGGCTACATGGTTCATGATCACCGGTGAGAGGCAACGGATGAGCTTGGATATTGACTTGGGAACAGTATCAACTTGCCCAGGGCAAATGATACTTAACTGTTTGAAGCGCGCGATCAATCCTTCAGCGTCGCTCCCCTGTTGTGTGAGATTCCAGAACTCGTTTTCAAGTTTCTGGGTCTCATGGGGAGGACAGAATTGCTCCTTCATGAGCTCCTTAAGCTCTTCCCAAGTCATCGCGTGGGCTGCTTCGTTGCCACGCGTGTTTTGTTCGGTGGTCCACCACTCGAGGGCTCTCTTGCGAAAGACCCCGGTGGCATTAAGGGTTCGGAGTTCCTCAGGGCAGCCGCCCTGAAGGAAGATAAGCTCCATTGAATCAAACCAATTGATCATGGCGGTAACACCGTCCATGCCAGTGAATTCCACTGGTTTACAAGCCATGAAATGCTTGAATTGGTAAGATGGTTTGGGGGTATCGGTTTTGGAATCAGCAGATGATTTAGGTGTGGCTTCGGCGTGTATGGTGTGGATTTGGCTAACAATGTCGGGTATGATCTTAGCCATTTGCCCGGCCATTTGCTCCGAAACAAGCCCAATCAGTTCTTGCTTCGATATCGAGTCCTCGTTGTTGGATTCCTTCTTGGAACCTGTCACACCCCGACCCGCAGCGGAAAAGGTGATCGGGGCATGATTGGGTTATCATCAAAGCTCATGACATTTATTAAGCATTTCATATTCATTAATACAAATTAAATGGAAATTTACAATAAATGTTACAACATGATCTAACTAACAATCTAAACTTCTTTGTTCTCTTCTAAGGCATATCCTATGTTTTCCTTGCTTCAACCTGTTCACCTGTATCATGTGTAAAAGGGTTTTTGGATCAACATAATGTTGGCGAGTGAATCCTATGGAAAACATTTGAACGGATATATTTAAATTGATTATGAAATATGTGCACAACCAAACATGAGTAAAGATAGATGTAAACTTAATCAACAATCATAAGATATTAAGTGAAACACACATGAACAATAATGGAACATTTAGAGGCACGCGATGCTCAACTCGTCTCTCACGAGGAACTGAGGGGCCTAATGAATGAATTGTATAACCATGATAATATGCATGACACAACTACAAACAATACAAACTCAGTGTTATACACATAAACAATAATGAATTTGATTTGTAGCACGCGTTGTTCAACTCGTCTTCCACGAGGAACTGATGAGCTTAATGTATGAGTTTCATATAATATGACAAAAGGAAATAAGTAAATCACAACAATAAAAACAATCTAAGTTTAAGTCATGATATGGTATGGCACGAGTTTTAAATAAATAAATTGATTATTTTCATAACACATGACACACCCCAAAACGTGTAATTTAAAAGGGGGAGTTGTAAGATTCACTCACAGTGGGTGCGTTCGGTTGATGACGTTGAATGCACGCGAAGTGGTTTTAACCACGAGTGAGATTTGACCTAGATAAATCGCATTATGGTTTGGTAAGTAAACGGATTTTATTAAACTATTTTAGTAGGATTGTTGAGTGTATTTTTGTGAGTTTGAGGCTATTTTCTAACCTTAAAAATGTTATTTTTAAGTATTTTTAATTGATTTTTAATTAAAATAATTAAATAAAAATAATAAAAAAGTTTGATTTTTTTCTGACCGTTGACCGTTTGACTGACCGTTGACCTGACCGTTGACCGGTTCAATTCGGAATACAAGTGCGCTGGGTGAGGCTCGAACCCGAGACCTCCCGTACGCGTGCACGCAGCTCTACCAACTGAGCTACGTGTCTAACCCGTTATATATCTGATTTTAATTATATATATATATTAATTAGTTTAAACCGAAAATCATTTTTATTTTAAAAACAGTTTAAGCGACTCGGACATGCACTCCACAGGTCTCGAACCCGGGCCCTGTGGTTTAATCTAACACACAGTCCACCGCTGGACTGTGTGTTCAACATGTTATATATTTCGATTTTTATTATACTTAAATACAATTTAGTTATTACCTTTTCTGCCTTATTAAAAAGAATAGAATATTGTTCGAGTCGGTGCAGAGGACCGGACTCGAACTCGTGACCTGCGATATAAACAAACACACAGTCCACCGCTGGACTGTGTGTCTAACTTGGTTATTATTTCGGTTATCAATATACTTAACGTATATCTGTGGCGACCCGGTTCGGTTTAACAAAAAAAATGATTTTTATTAAGGCAGCGTGTGAAACGGGATTCGAACTCGAGACCTTTGAATGTTTAACGTGCACACAGTCCACCGCTGGACTGTGTGTCTAACCCGATTAATTTCTTGATTTATGTTATACTTATATGTTACGGAAATACATCGTCTTCTTCACTGAAATATAACCAGAGTTCGGAAATCGACTGGTTCAAAGTTTTTATCGGTTTATTAGTGTATTTCAGATCATTACGGTGAGATAAAAGTGAAAAGGAAAAGAAATTGGGCGGAGAAGTATACCGACTGGACCCTCTGTTTTCCGGCAGAACTCCGGCGACAGCAATCAACTCCGGCGTCAGGTGTCTTGCAGCAGCAAGTCTCCGGAAAGCTTGGAAAGAGTATGGGTATCTCCGGTATAAGCTTCAGAGGCTCAGTAAGGCTCGGCAATGGGGTACCCGGTTATCCGGCGACAAACAGGAAAATTCCGGCGAGTGGAATTACGCCAAGAAAAAGTGTGTTTTTGAGCGAAAAGGTATGCAGTGGGTTGTGGGTGATTTTATAGGGGAAAATCGAGATGTATTTGATCTGATTTCCGACTGGGTTCATTGATTTAAATTTTCCGGCGGTTATAATTTTTGGTCGCGGACTTCAAACATCGGTTATAACCGATGTCCTAATAATAACTTACGTTATAACTGAAAATGGTGATAAAAACTCGCGAGATTTCCGGGATTCCGACGACTGAACTAAAGGGGCGCCGATTTTGTATTCGTAATGTCATTATATCAATTAAAAGATTCTATTATTTACCAAACAGAACAAGTGGCGCAGTGGTTTGTGTGTGTGTTAAGACATGTACCCGGACCGCTCATTGACCCGGGTTCGAAACCCGGCAGAGGTATTATATTTTTATTTTGCGATTTTTGACAGTTTTTCAAAAACTAATTATATATTCTTGTATAATAATTGATTACGTAACGTTTAAAATTATTTTGGGCATTTAATTCACAACGAAAATTTTGACTGACTGTTCGGTTGATAAACGGAGCGGGTTTGGTAAATCCGTTTTTGACGGATGTTACAGTATCCCCTGCTTTTTAGAAATTTCGTCCCGAAATTTAAATAATGATATATTTTGACTAAAAAGGATGGTGATGTTTTGTTTGACAGTTGTATGCTCAGAAAAATGAGGGTTTAAGTTTTTGTTCGAGGCGGTAACGTTCCTTGTAAGGGTTAAGTACCCTATTCAGGAATCGCTTTTTGTTGCCTACTGTATAAGTATTGATAAGCAGAAATGATTTGCTAAAAATGATATCATGCATAAGAGTTTAGATACGTTTGGGAAAGTATGGTTATATCCTAAGGCAAAACTTCTAACACTACAACCTATATGAAACATAAGTAAAAACACAACAACTGATATTTGAACATAAGTAAACACAACAGCTAACATTCGAACATGAATAAACACATCAGCAAATATTTGAACATGAATAAACACAACAGCAAATATTTGAATCCACATTCTGATAGCATATATGTTTGAATGATGGAAGTTCCTCTCTCGTTTGTTATGACGGAGAGGTTAGTTTATGTAGAAATGGATCACAATCCAATCTCTTTAAATAACATGATGATATAAATGTAACACCAATTCCAACCAAGGCAATACTAAATCCTACATGGAACTTCTCATAACCGCCTGATAATGCCTCTGATCCTTTGGCAAGAATACTTATATATAGGAAGTACCAGCGGCGTATCCACCATATTCTTGCCAAATTTTCATTAGTTTTATCCACAAGTTATGATTGGTTACCAAGAAACTAATAAATCCTACATAGAACTTCTCATAACCGTCCGATAATGCCTCTGATCCTTTGACAAGAATACTTATATATAGGAAGTACCAGCGGCGTATCCACCATATTCTTGCCAAATTTTCATTAGTTTTATCCACAAGTTATGATTGGTTACCAAGAAACTAATAAATCCTACATAGAACTTCTCATAACCGTCCGATAATGCCTCTGATCCTTTGACAAGAATACTTATATATAGGAAGTACTAGCGGCGTATCCACCATATTCTTGTCAAATTTTCATTGGTTTTATCAGTGAATTATGATTAGTCCTATAACTCTACAACCAATACAACAAACATAAAATACTGAAATGAAACATATCTGTGCGATCAAAGCTCAATCGAACGGAGCCGATCGTATTGCATGTACTGAAAATGAAATGGATGTGCGCTCAAGGCTCAATCAAACGGAGCCGAACGTATTGAATGTACTGAAATTGAAATTGTGTGCTCAAGGCTCAATCAAACGGAGCCGAGCGTATTGCATGTACTGAAAATGAATAACTTAACCACACAAACAGCCTATGCATGGAACCTCTCATAACCGCCTGATAATGCCTCCGATCATTTGACAAGAATACTTATATATAGGAAGTACCATCGGCGTATCCACCATATCCTTGTCAAATTTTCATTGACTTTATCCGCAAGTTATGGTTAGTTCGATGCGACTCTACTACAAACACCACAACCACAAGATACTGATAATGAAATTGTATGTGCGCTCAAGGCTCAATCAAACGGAGCCGAACGTATTGAATGTACTGAAATTGAACAACTTAATCTAAACAACCATCACACAATCAGCCTATGCATGGAACCTCTCATAACCGCCTGATAATGCCTCCGATCATTTGACAAGAATACTTATATATAGGAAGTACCATCGGCGTATCCACCATATCCTTGTCAAATTTTCATTGACTTTATCCGCAAGTTATGGTTAGTTCGATGCGACTCTACTACAAACACCACAACCACAAGATACTGATAATGGAATTGTATGTGCGCTCAAGGCTCAATCGAACGGAGCCGAACGTATTGCATGAACTGGAAATGTAAATTGAAATGTGCGCTCAAGGCTCAATCAAACGGAGCCGAACGTATTGCATGTATTGAAATGTAAAATGAAATAACCGATCAAGGCTCAAACAAACGGAGCCGATCGTGCGGGCACGCCCTGATCAACCGCATAATAAAATGGGGATCAAACTCAACCTCGATGGATGGGGTGCTGCGGCCTCGGCAAAAGCATATACTGAAAACAATATATAATATATAATATACCATAATTACTCTAACAGTCTACACATGTGATAAAGAAAAACATAAAACTAAACGATAGGAGTTGAATCTGGATCTTCGGCGAAGAGGACTAGTTGAGTATCTTCATCTGGGCCGTCATTATCTTCGACAGGGTTGGCGTTGATATTGAAGACTCTTCCTCTTGCTGGTGGTATAGTGGTTGGGTTTTCTTGGTTTACTTGGTTAACTGGGTTTGATTGGGCTTGAGTGTTGATAACATTAACCAATTGGGGGCATGTGTTTCTAAAGTGGGTAGGATCGCCACAATTGAAACAAGCTCGAGCATATGGGAACATGGGGTATTGGGGTTGGTGATAAGTGTCTTCAAGCGTCCAAACGTGTATTGTGTAAAAGTGTCTTAGGAAGACACCATGTATATGTATTAAGACCAAAAGGAAAGAGAGAAGCAAAGTAGGAAGCATAAAGTTTTAAGCATAATCAAGAATGGTCGCAACGGGTACTTAGAACTATAGACTAGGTCGAACATGGCAATTCTACCTAATTTCCTATAAACCTGGCTATGATACCAATCTGTCACACCCCAACCGATGGCGGAAACATCGGGATGAGACGAAAACGAGATTGCTCATTGCTCACAACATTAATAAGTGACAATAATTAATTAAACCATATTTCATTTCATAAGAATTGTCAAATACATCAATGTACCAAAACAAAGAAACAACATAACATTTGCAAAGTCATAACAAAATTGATACATTGACATTAAACGTAACGTCTAATTTGTGTGTATCTAGTCCCTGTTATATTGTTTTCATAGCATCATCTTCTTCAACCTGTAACATGTTTTAAAATAATGTCAATGCGAAAGCAAAGGCGAGTACACAAGTTTAGGCATAGCATACGTATACGAATAAGTTTAAACAATCCTCATGGCAACCAAATCTATACAAGAGCAATATCAAGGCATGCAATACTAATAATCAAACCCTTAACGCAATCCCGATGTTTTAACATGACCTAACGAATAACACGATGGAGGTGGATGCGTGAATTCCTATAGCTCTAAGCATGTCAAACAAAGGCTAAAAATAGTTAATCACTAAAGCATAGCATAACGAATATCCAAGACAAGCATCAAGTATAAGATTCAAGTTTTCATGTATATGGGATCGTTTGTGTGTTTCATAAAGTTTAAGTGTTCGTGATTTTGTATATGGAAACATGTTACACCTGAAAAGTGTTATAAACAAAAGTGGGTCGAGTGTACACACGGTTTTGCTAAGTCTTTACTACACATGATAATCCGTGAAGACGTTGGTTCGAGGATGACGCCGAATTATCCTACAAGAGGAAACGAGGCGTATGAGTATAGAGTTTCAACGGGAGATTAGAAGTATTCGAGCATGATTAAAAATAAGTTTGATAAAGTATTATGATACGAAAGTATTCACTAAGATGTAACACTCGTTCTTGACACTATAGTAACTCTTACGAGTTGGATGTGATTTCATAGGTTCGGGACCTATTAGAATCGTGACAAGGAATTACATACTTTAGTGTTAAACTTAATCACTTGATAGGTGATTATAAGTTCATTATCAAGGTTTCGGTTTTAGAATTATAATATAGTTATATATATATATATATATATATATATATATATATATATATATATATATATATATATATATATATCAGTATAATCATGTAGGAGGTGGGAGGATGAACCATCCACTTTGTAAGCTCTAGTGTCATGCATGTCAAGTATGAGGTGGGAGGTTAAACCATCCACTTTGAACCTTGGATTATGTTTACCACTACACAAGTTACCATTGGTAACAAGGAGGGTACAAGAACTATATACTATACAAGAATGTAAAGACAAGAATGATAAGGTGTCATCTAGATACCAAGTAGCCAAGTATTCAGCAACCCGACGAGTACACGAGGACAATCGTCAACGGCTTTGTGGGGTTGAGACACTTTAGGTCTAGCAAACTAGTTTGGGATCTTGATGAAAATAATCAAGTGATGTGTGGTCTCAAGTTAGGATAGCCCAAGCTTCCTTGTGGACACACATGAACAAGCATAATAGCTTGCATCACTTGTGAGCTTAATGCACTTAAAAAAACAGAAAGTTTAGGGTGTTAAAATAGTCTTTAGTTCATGTTAACAAGCTTGGTTAGGCGTTACTAATCATAAGCTTGATTGTAAGCACAAGAACACAAGTTTGTTGAAGTTAAAAACAAGTT
The DNA here is from genome assembly GCA_947069175.1 of Scalesia atractyloides. Classification (NCBI taxonomy): domain Eukaryota; kingdom Viridiplantae; phylum Streptophyta; class Magnoliopsida; order Asterales; family Asteraceae; genus Scalesia; species Scalesia atractyloides. The sequence continues at coordinate 69,946,738 of CAMTDV010000019.1, forward strand.
TGATAAAAGTTTAGACAAAACAGAAAGTTTGTGGACATTTTGGGGCATTTCCAGGTCTGGATTCTCCATGGAGAACCCTAGGAATTCAACCAAAGTTTATCCAAGCAAGTAGAAAAAAGAATGGAGTGATTTCGTTAAGAAATGAGTGAGTTACACTCACTTTAGTGAAGATGAGTAATTCTGCTCGAACATGTAATTTTGCAGCTAATTTGGATTTTTTTAGAGAGATTTGAGGGAGATTAAAGTTAAAAGTGCTTGAATTAGAGGTGGGTTTTATAGGGGAAGGATTAGGGTTAGTTAGGTGGGTTTAAGTGAGTATTAAAGGCTCAAAAACACAAAAAAAAAATACAAAAAACCCGCCCAAAAGGGGTGCTGTCCGCCTTGGCTCGCGACCAGTCTTCGACCGGAAACAAAGCATAAGAAGCTTTTGTTTCCGGGTTCATTCAAATGCGAAGCGGCTGGTGGAGTGGTAGAGTGCTTGGCTGTTGAACCGGAGGTCCCGGGTTCGAAACCCGCGGATCCCGGTTTTGGTATATTATTTATATATATTATTTTTTTAATTAAAACACTTTAAACAATTTACCAAAAATTGCAAGATTAGTCCCTGAAGTTAAGAATTCAAGAATTACAATTTAGACCTTGGACTTTATAAAAATATATATATATATGTATTTATTAACCTTTAATCCTAAATGTTAATATATTTATGAAATAGCATTTTAATTTTCGTAAATATAAATTAATTAATTTTATTAACTAATTTAATTAATTAATTTAATTAATTAACTTAATTAATTTATTTAATTAATTAACTTAATAAATGAATAGATAATTATATTTTCGTAACGAATTTAGTTTAACGATTACAAGTTTCACGTTTGAGTCCCGTTTATGCATACAAACCATGTTTGCGAGTTATCACACGTTTACGAATAAGAGTATCATGGGTACGTTTATATGTTTAAAGTATGAACAAGTATAAGTGTAACAAGATTATGATTAACACAACATGAATAAAATACGAGTTTCTCATTACGATCCAAGTCTCAATTTACAATGTTTATCACGAAAAACGAATACAAGATACAACGATTACAGAAAATAGAAGTACGGTACAAGGTTTCCAAATATAGAAAGTATAGAAACGCGGGGCGTTACACTAGTGAAGAAGACAAAAGGTTGTGATTTACATAAATACAATGGTGTATTCCTTAAATAGGTGGCTTTTTCTTGGATTAAGATATGGTCACTTGAAAGAACTTGATCTAAATCACCTAGAAGAAAATCGGTATCTGGAAATTTTAAAGCTAAAAAAACGTCATGTAGAAATAGAAGTATAAGTGATTTTTCATTTACATTGAAAAACAAAACGTCTATTTTCGTTCATATTTAAAGAAAACGACTATTTTTGATATTAACTTTTTTATTTTGTGATTAGCTTTAAAAATATTAATAAAAATAAACTGATGCATCTCAAGCCACCATTGGAAAACCTTTTTTTAAGAACCAAACAACAAGGTTGCGTATTTATAGACTCGGCAAAATAATATGATGTCTAAATTAAATAAAATTAAAAAGAAATGTGGAAAATGAAATAAAATTTGAGGAGTCAGCCTAGCCAAAACGAGGGGTCAGCCAAGCCACAATGAGGAGTCAGCCAAACTACATAAACCAACCAAAACGAGCCACAAGGAGGAGTCAGCCAAGCCATAAGCCTGACGCATCAGCAACCTTTTTGGTTTTAACGCGTTAGCCGTCGACTCAATCCATGATTCTTGGCACGTGCAAGAACTTAACGAAATGGTGCTTGCTCATGGTTAACAGCGGGTGATCACAAGGAGAAAACATATTCGAATTGACGGTTGTACATTGGCCTTGAGATGTCAGTCACAACAAAAATGGCAAAAGATGTGGCTTAGAAAGAGAGAGAGACTAAAAGCGGGAAGTTGTTTTCAAAGATAAGACAAATAGTACGTTAAAGTAAGACGTAGCTATTTGCTGGTTTGATATAAATTTTTTTTTAAAATATAACGTTTTTATTTGATTACTTGCTATAAAGAAAATATAATGTAGATTTATAATATACTTATGGTTCTTAATTAAAGATGTCTATATGCCTGCATATGTCCAAACGTATTTTGGTGTATAAATGTATTTAGGAAAAATGTGTAATTAGTTATTTTAAAATAAGTTTATTCAAATAAAAAACACACACTTGAGATTTTAGACCATATAAAGTTAATGTTTTTTTAAGGGAGGGAGTACTTGCTGACTAACATTTGTCTCCCAATCATTTCCTTTCTTTGAAAAAAAACTATACAATGTGTCAAAAGTTATCGTTATTTATTAGTAACATGATGCTAGAAAACTTATTTGCTTTTAAGATTCTAGCATGGAACTCCAATATGAAGAAAATACTCGACTGTGATTGAAGTTGGAAATGGAATGCTTTGTAGAACACAATTTATTAGTATGATCAATAATTTGAAGTGAATATATTAAAGCAACTTCTAAGAAATATATATAACCAACCAATGATAGGGCAAGTAATGATTAGTGTTACATGCTTTAGGTTTACACATTAGAATATTAATTACTATTTTCTATTCTTTTTTCAATAATATTTTAGAGTAAATTATTATGAGAGTTCATGTGGTTTAACTATTTTAATTAGTTGAATCTGATCCTTAAATTCTTAGGCTAAAGGGTGTGAGGTTCATGGGTACGGTCATCAATATCACATAAGACCATTAATGAATTGCTACACCACCTCTTTGTCTCTTTCATCATGGTTGACATAGATCAAACTATGACAAGTGCCTCCTTTCCTTTTTAACATTTTCTTTTCCTTTTTAAAAAATAAAATAAAATAAGAAAATAGTGGTTTGAGTCATGACCACACCTTTAGAGTAGTGGTTTTGGATGATAGATTAGAAGTGGGTGACATGGCGCTAACGTGGAGGGTCATGGTGACCATGAGGTTCATGACCACACCCTTAGTGCATTGACATTCTGTGGTTTCTAATTTTATCAATTTGAAAACAGTTAAACAACATTATTTAGTATGTTTAAAAACTTTCAATAAAAAGACAAAAATGCTCATGTTTATTAAATAAAAATAAATAAATAAAATCTAATATCTCTCTCTTTTTATAAAAAATTAGAACTCAGCCCTATGAACTCATTGGTCATCAGCAAATCACCCATCTAGATTCATAACTACCACAGCCCTCGTCCTCGAGGCTCACACAACCACCACCACCATACGGCCTTTATTGTAAATTCCATTGGCGTCGTCGAATGAAGCTGCTACTCGACTAAGAAGTGGATTCATTGGATTATCGTCGTGCACAATCTCGTAATCCCTAGAAACATTAAAATCGGTCCTAAATGTCACTAAGTGATAGATCTATAAATTAAATAAACCAAATGGGATTGACTTTTGTGAACCTTGGACCATTAGAGAATATATATATATATATATGGTGAGAGTTGGCTACAAAGTTCATTTTTCCTAAAAAGTGTAGGAATGTTCTAAGAATGACATGTGGCATCTATATCACACCCCAACCGATGGTGGAAACATCGGGGCGCGGCACTAGGCGAATCAGATTGCTCAAAAGAATCCATAACAACTATTTAAGCGTTTAGCAAACACAGCATGAACATACGTAAGAGATGTGAATTATACTACTGCATTGATACATGTAAACCAACAAACCGAGAGTGCGAGGCACGCGGACAAGTGTCCACGTCCTAAAGAGAAAACAAATGAGAAATAAAAGTGCGAGCCTTAACAACCCCGGGCCTCCGGGTAGCGGGTCAACCTCTAGCAAGCTATCATGTTAAGGGTGGCATACAAACCGAGCAATACATACAATTCATCGATTCACGTATAATTATGTAAAGGCGGGTTGCTAATAAGCATTTTGAGTTGTGTGATGTGATTTGATATAGGAACATATGTGACACCCTGAAGTGCATTTAAGCATAAAAGGGTTCAAGTATACTCACAGTCGGTGCGTTAAGAGAGAGATGGGATCTGACATGGATTGAAGGGAGCGCCGGTTCAGCCTGTAACGCGAACAGAAGTGCATCAGTCTTCCGAATTGCTGAAACGGTCGAAACGTGAAGGAGCAGTAAACAAGTTCGGGCAAAGTTGTACCAATTCATTGGAATTGGTACAAGTTCGGGTGAACTTGACTGTTTATCTTACAGATGGTACAAGTTCGGGCGAACTTGTCTGGTTTCCTGGGAAAGTGGACAAGTTCGGGCGAACTTGATTGTTTTCTTGAAGTTTGGAACAAGTTCGGGCGAACTTGGCTGATTCTCTTGAGAATTGGATAAGTTCGACCGAACTTGATTGAATTGCTTGAATTTTAGGCAAGTTCGGGCGAAGTTGGTCATAAATTTGTGACAACTTCGAGCGAACTTGATCTTCTTGGAGCGAACTTGGCTGTTTGGTCACCAAATCGTGCGTTTTCGGGTCGTTTGCTGAGGAAATCGAGTGTCCATCCCTCCAACCTTAAGCTACTGAGCAAAACCTAGGCTGGAGAGGTCTTTTGGAGTGAGTTTTAGCCACTTTACAGGATCTCGGGCTAATCCGGGCAAACTTGATGGTTCATATGGGTTAGTCCAGTCGTGCAAGGTGACGACATCGTCCTTGTGCTTCCGGATCTGAGATCTTGCTTGACAACGCCTCGTTCCATTTCATAGTGAACGAAACATACGTCATTAGTCCATATTTTGTGTAAAAATCAATGCTTTAAAAGGTTTTTCTTAGATCTAACACTTGGTGAGTCAAAATCATAAAGATTTCTAGATTGGGAAGCCAAAGCTAAGCCCAAATACACTCGTTTAGTGTGTATCTAAGTGAAAAGTAGAAGTTTTGTAGAAAAAGATGAAGATTTTCATAAACAGAAGAGATTTGATGAAAACGAAGGTAATCCTTGTGCAAAATCATAGTAAAACGTAGTTGTTTGCATGAAAACGGGTTGATTCTTACTTGGAAATCAAAGGTTTTCGGTTTTGGGAGCTTTCGGGTAAACTTGCAGCAAGGAGAGCACAAATGGAGGTGCTAGGTATTTATAGGTGAGGAGAAAATGAGCTGGTAGAGACCAAGTTCGGCCGAACTTGGCACAAGTTCGGGCGAACTTGGCCAGTTCAGCTGGAATTTATGCAAGTTCGAGCGAACTAGAGGATTCTTGAGAGGAATTCTTATGTTTTCACCACTAGTCAAGTTCGGGCGAACTTGAGATACCCAAGTTCGGCCGAACTTGGTCTGATGGCCAAGTTTTGTTTGTTATTTTCGCGTTAGGTGTTCGTTTGGCGGTTCGGTTCATATTAGATAGTTATGTTAAATGTTTTAAATGATAAAATAATGCGGTTTAGCGATTCGTGCGAGTGAGAGCGTTGCAATATCAAGTACAACCGTAAATCATAAAACACACATAACACCTAAATAACATAATGTAACATAAATAACTGCGTTGCGTTGTGGTGCGATAGCGATGTCAAAGGCACAAGCGTTTATTAAATAATAACACACTCGGCTTTTAAAGAAACATAGTTACTTATGATTGTGTTGAGTTAGCGTTGCTTTTAATAGGCGTCTAGATGTAATGTAGTTGTGACAACAATATGATTAATTAACCTAAACCGTCCTTTAACCGAATCTCGGATTACAATGACAGATACAAACGAAATAAATGGAAACAAGATAACAACGAAAAATATGAGTTGTTACAATCTAGGGTTTTATACTAAAGGGCATAAAAGTAATTTAATAATTAATTTTAATTTTAGAAGCTAATATATTAAACAATAAATATTATTTGTATGGAAACTATATATCTATTAACTAATCAAAATCGGCAATTATACCCTTCATATCCACAATTGATTCAAGAATCCTTTATATCCACGATTGATTTATCCGAAGTTCGAAACATAAAACACATTAATTATTTCTTGGCATTGTGTTTTATCAGTTTTTGGTTCTTCACATTGTGTTATATCAGTTTCATCCATCATCCGAAGTTCGAAACGTAAAACAAATTAACTATTTCTAGACATTATGTTTTATCGGTTTATGGTTTCTTCACATTGTGTTATATCAATTTTCACAATTAAACACACACACTCACACATTTCGTAACATAAAACATATTTATTATTTCTTGACGTTGTGTTTTATCAGTTTCTGGTTTCTTCACATTTGTGTTATATCAATTTTCACAATTAAACACACCCCTCACACATAAAACATACCATTGTTCGAAATACACAATATAAACCCATGAGGTGATAAATGAGAGAGATGGGAGAAAGAAGGAAGTTTCAAAAATTTAAGGAGTGGTTTTATGCAATGACAGTTACTTGCTCTTTTTAAAACACGTCAAATGACCCCTCAATCAATTAAATCAATCTGCATTTAATATATATATATAGAGAGAGAGAGGGGGAGAGAGAGAAAAAAAACCCCCTTGAGTTGAACTCCTACTTCTTATGCGAGTTTTGTTACCATTTTTTCGCACAAACATAGATAAAAATGTTACAAACACAGCTATAAAAAAATTTCAAACTGTGTTTTACGCAATTTACACCATTGTAAAAAAGTTGATGACATCAGCATTTACCCTACTGTAAAAGTTCTTTACGCTAGTGTAAATCAACACATACTATTTTATTTTTTGGATTTTTGGTAAAAAAAAATTAAAGAAGCCTTTTTTGGCCGATTTCTAAAAATTCTCTTTACTCAAGACTAGGGATGAGCATTTGGTATCAAATACATACCGTACCGATACCGATCCCGAAAATACCGTATCAAATTTTTTTGGAACCGGATTCGGTATCCACTTTTTAGCATTTTCGGTATCGGTACTTTCGGGATCGGTACCGGTTCGGTACGGTAGCGGTAAAATATCGAATTTTACCTTCAAATACCGACATAGTACCGATACCAGTACCATACCATATTGTACCGAATATTCGGTATCGGTATCCAGTTTTGATGAAATTCGGTATCGATATTTTCGGGATCGATGCGGTATCAGTATTTTCGGGATGAGTGCGATATCGGTAGCATGCTCATCCCTACTCAAGAAAGTTTTCATTATACCCTAACCCTATATATATGTATTTAGGCTTCGGTTCAATTAAGAACCACCACGAGTTGTGAGAACTATGGATGAGATTGGTATCATAACGGTACCGATATTGAAAATATCGGTACCGAAATTGAGGAAAAGTGGATACCGAATACCGTACCGAATTTCTCAGTTCGGTAACGGTAGGGTACCGGTATCGGTACCGGTATTTCGGTATTTTACCGCATTGGTATCGCTTTGGTTTTTCCATTGTTTTAGCTAAAAATTATCATGTAAATCTATCCATCCATTATTAACTGAATTTGAGTAATGTATAGTGGAAAACTAGACAAATGCATGTCGTACCAAATATAGATTAAATTGATAAAATCGGTATCTATGGTGACTATTACCTACGGCAGTTTCTATAAGGTTTCTGAAACTTAGTTTTATAATCGATGTATATAATAGCAATATTAATAAAATCCATAACAACTTGTGGATTAAATTAATTCAACCAAATATGGTGACTCTTAACAAGATACGACAATTTTATTTGTTCAATCAAATATGTTTGAAGAGCTTAAAGAAAAGATGGATTTGGATTATGGATTCTCATTATTAAATTCTGTATTGATACCGATATTTACCGAAAAATACCAGTACCGTTAAATACCGATACCGAAATTCAAAAAAGCTATTACCGATACCGGTACCGTTTATGATCGTTACGTGTAACGCCTCGTGTTTTTACGTCCAATATTTTTCCGACACGTGTCCTGGTAATCCTCGGATGCTGTATGGTTAAGCAGGAGGGACCGAAGTTGTTGAAACGCTCTATTTGTCCTGGGTTACAGATGAAGAATTTGGACTGTAGGAAGTATTTGTCTGACTACAACTCCAGGTCAAGATTAGTTCCTTACCTGATTACCCCTGAATCTAAATGCATCGCGCGTTTTATTGGAGGTTTGGAACCAGAAATCAAGGGGAACGTAAGGGCTTCAAGGCCAGAAACTTTCAGATCTACAGCAGAGTTGGCTTTGACACTTACCCAGGACTTGAAGAGGCAGCGGTCTATCAAGCCTGAAGCAGAAGGAAAAAGAAAGAGAGAGGATGACCGAAATTATCGGTCAAACAAGAATCGAAGGTTCGGGTTAAATCGAAATCAGCAGAGGTCGGACGATCGGCCTAAGTGTAGGAAGTGTAATCGACGACACCGGGGTGCGTGTCAAGACGAATCCCAGTCCAAATCATGTGGAATCTGCAAGAAGTTTGGGCACAAGGCCTTAGATTGTAAGGATCTCAAGGACGCCACATGTTACAACTGTGGTGAGAAAGGGCACATAAAACCCAACTGCCCTAAGTATAAGAAAGACGACACTGCTAAGGAGGAGGGAACGAAGAAAGGAAAGGCTTATGCTTTCCGGATGAAAGCTAAAGAAGCCATGAACGACGACAAAGTGATAACAGATACGTTCCTTATTAATGATGTTTATGCTAGAGTTCTCTTTGATTCAGGGGCCGATAAATCTTTTGTAGATCATAAGTTTAGTGCCTTATTAAACTTGCCTACAAGAACTCTAGACGTAACCTATGACGTAGAACTCGCTGATGGAACGATTGAAACCGCTTCTACGGTTCTAGATGGATGTTCCATATCCATCAAGGATCATTCCATTCATGTTTCACTTCTACCAATGAAATTGGCGGGATTCGATGTAGTTCTTGGTATGGATTGGTTGTCTAGTAACCAAGCCCATATTGCCTATAACAAGAAACTCATCGAGATCAAATCCCCAACTGGAGATGCACTCACTATACAAGGAGACCTGTCAGGATCTAAGTTTGAATTACTTGTAGTTTTTGTTTCTAAATATGGAAAATGGGTTGAATATGAAAGATATGTAGCGGAATTAATGGAAAACTTTTACTACAAGCAATTGGTCGTTTGTTTTCATCACCATCATGCTTTCAAGTTGATAAACTTTGCATGTGATTCACAAACTCCCCCGTAGCCAATTACAATCATTTGATAGTAAGAAATGAAGAAGATAAAGTGTGAAATGATCTTTTTCAGGAAGACGAGTTTAAGAGTTACAACGTTCACCTATTTCTACTAACTATCTAACCACTGAGCATCTTTTGTGACGTCATGGTTGATAGTGACTGCTAACAAAATTTTAACTAACTAAAACACTGCTATACTAAACATTGAATAAAGTAAAAACTAGTCTAAGCACTAATCTCTATCCTTTGATCTTGTTTCTTCTATCAGACCTTTGCCTCTTGAACGATCAGATGATAGAAGCAGTTGTTTAGGGAAAGCAGTGTAAAGGTAGATCAGAGGTTGTAACCTCTGATAGTTGAACCAAAGCTCGGATAGTGTATTTGGCTTTGATATCATCTGTTCCTTTGTTAGGGTTCAAACCCAACAAAACCGGTATTATGGATTGTCGGAAAAAGCATCGTTACTCAAAACATCGAAGTGTTTAAAGTTAGGTTGTATCATTTATATGGCACAAGTAACTATTGAAGAGCCTAAGCCAAAGATAGAAGACCTGCCCGTTATCTCTGAATTTACAGATGTTTTACCCGAAGAATTGCCTGGCCTGCCTCCAGACAGACAAGTGGAGTTTAGAATTGATATCATACCGGGAGCCGCTCCTGTTGCAAGAGCTCCATACCGATCGGCACCTACAAAAATGAAGGAATTACGAACCCAGCTGGATGAACTATTGGGAAAAGGTTTTATACAACCTAGCTCTTCACCTCGGGAGCTCCAATCTTGTTTGTAATGAAGAAGGATGGTTCACTGCGGATGTGCATTGACTACCGTGAACTGAATAAGTTAACAATCAAGAACCGCTACCCTTTACCCAGGATCGACGACCTATTTGATTAACTTCAGGGAGCGAGCTACTTCTCAAAGATTGATTTGAGGTCAGGTTATCATCAGCTCAAGGTTAGAGCGGAAGATGTCCCGAAAATAGCATTTTGGACCAGGTATAGTCATTATGAGTTTTTTGCCTTTTGGGCTCACAAATGCGCCTGCAGCCTTTATGGACTTAATGAATAGAGTCTGCAAACCTTACCTAGATAAGTTCGTCATTGTCTTCATAGACGACATTCTTATCTATTCTCGCAATCAGGCTGACCACGAGAAACATTTGAAGTGTATTCTAGAATTGTTGAGACAAGAGAAACTCTATGCAAAGTTTTCAAAGTGCGAGTTTTGGTTGCGTGAAGTTCAGTTCTTAGGACACATTGTCAGTGAACGTGGAATTCAAGTAGACCCCACGAAGGTCGAGGCCGTTATGAACTGGCAACCTCCTAAGACCCCATCAGAGATACGTAGCTTCTTGGGATTGGCTGGTTACTACCGAAGATTTATTGAAAATTTTCAAGGATAGCTACTCCATTGACCACACTAACCCGCAGGGATACTAAATTCGCTTGGGGACCGAACTAGCAGGAAGCCTTTGAAATTTTAAAGCAGAAACTAAGTAATGCTCCTGTGCTAACCTTACCTGAAGGAATTGAAGACTTTGTGGTCTATTGTGATGCATCGCACACAGGGATGGGATCGTACTTATGCAACGAAGTAAGGCGATCGCCTATGCCTCGCGACAGTTGAAGGTTCACGAAAGGAATTACACCACGCACGATCTAGAGCTAGGCGCAGTGGTGTTTGAGCTCAAATTATGGAGGCATTACCTTTACGGAACAAAGTGTATTATATACACTGATCATAAAAGTCTCCAGCACTTGTTTAACCAGAAAGATTTGAACATGCGACAACGACGGTGGATGGAAACGCTTAACGATTATGATTGTGAGATCTGTTATCACCCAGGCAAGGCAAATGTGGTTGCCGATGCCTTAAGTCGCAAGGAAAGGGTTAAGCCCATTCGGGATAACGCCAAAAGTATGGAAGTAAAGAATAGCTTCAATGAGAAAATCTTGCAAGCTCAGCAGCAAGCCTTGTTAGAGGTGAATTTTCCGAGTGAAGAATTGGGTAAAGTTGTGGAACAGCTCTGCCGGGAAGTGACAGAATCCTAAGATTCTGTGGACGAATCTGGATTCCAGTCTTTCGAGGACTTAGGGATTTGATCCTCCAAGAAGCACACAGTTCTAAATACTCTGTTCACCCGGGTAGTGATAAGATGTACAAGGATTTGAGACCCAACTATTGGTGGGTAGGGCTGAAGAAATCCATAGCTACTTACGTAGCAAAATGCTTAACGTGTTCGCAAGTTAAGGCCGAACATCAGAAACCGTCAGGACTACTGCAGCCGCTAGAGATCCCCATGTGGAATTGGGAATGCGTAACTATGGATTTCATTACCAAGTTACCAAAGAAAAATCACGGAAATGATACAATATGGGTTATCGTGGATAGGTTGACCAAGTCGGCTCATTTTCTACCCATTAAAGAAACCTCAGTTCTGATACATTGGCAAAACTTTATGTGGATGAGATCGTATCCTTACACGGCGTGCCGGTATCCATTTGGCCGATAGAGACATAAGGTATACCTCGCATTTTTGGAAAAGCTTCCAACAGGCCTTTGGCACGCGACTAAACTTCAGTACGGCATATCACCCACAAACGGATGGACAAAGTGAACGTACTATACAAACATTGGAAGACATGTTGCGCGCGTGCGTAATCGATCTAGGAGGAAGTTGGGACAAACACTTGCCTCTGGTCGAATTCTCCTATAATAATAATTATCATGCAAGCATTCAGGCCGCTCCATTTGAGGCACTATACGGGAGAAGGTGTAGGACGCCCGTTTGCTGGGCTGAAGTTGGAGAAGCTCAACTAACAAGACCAGAGATTGTCCTGGAGACGACAGACAAGATTTGCAGATTCGTGATCGTCCTAAGGCTGCCAGGGATCGGCAGAAGAGCTATGCGGATAAGAGGCGTAAACCTCTTCAGTTCCAGGTAGGGGACAAAGTTTTATTAAGGTATCGCCTTGGAAAGGCGTTATGCGCTTTGGAAAGAAGGGCAAGTTAAGCCCAAGATACATCGGACCGTTCGAGATTATCGAACGTATTGGATTTGTGGCATATAAGTTGAAGTTGCCGGAAAAACTCAGTGGAATCCATGATGTCTTCCACATCTCCAATTTGAAGAAGTGTTTGGCGGATGAATCGTTGGCCATGCCACACGAAGACGTGCAAATTGATAAAAACTTGCGGTCGTGGCAATTGAATATCGACAGGTTAAGAAGCTTCGTAAGAAACATGTGCCGATCGTTAAAGTCAAGTGGGACGCTCGTCGAGGTCCTGAATACACTTGGGAAGTGGAGTCCGTTATGTGATAAAAATACCCACACTTGTTCGATTAAAAATCTCGAGGTCGAGATTTATTTTAAGGGGTGAGGATGTAACACCTCGTGTTTTTACGTCCAATATTTTTCCGACACGTGTCCTGGTAATCCTTGGATGTCGTATGGTTAAGCAGGAGGGACCGAAGTCGTTGAAACGCTCTATTTGTATCCTCTTATGCCTTGGAATGAAGTTGAGGGGGTTAAAAGTGTCATAAAAGGGGCAAAATTTGGATTTTCAGGAAGGCCTTGCGGACCGAAGGGGCTAAAGCCCTACGGTCCGCATGGCAATTGAAAACAATGGGCGACAGAGGTCCTTACAGACCGTAAGGCGTAGCCCATACGGTCCGCAAGGACCTGCCAGCGAGCAGAAATGTGGCAGATGCCACCTCTTGTCATCTTGCCACCTTTTCTTGCATGCTTGACACGACCAAGGACACTTGTTTACTTCCCCCAACACCTGGCAATCCTCCTGGAATCCTCCATAGCTTTTAAGATGACTTTTTGGTGAGTTGCAAGAAACCTTCATGCAACTTAATCCCACCAAGTTCATCCAGAGGAGCTCCTGGTCATTTTGAAGCATTCCATTCTGTTCCTAGCAACCTCTAATCATTATGTAAGTGTTTCAATTCGTGCTAAGTTGATTCCATATGGTTTAAAGCTTAGATCAAAGTTCCGTCGTAAAAATGTCTTGACTTTGAGCTAAGTCCATAATAATCCAGCCATTGATCATAACGAGAGTGGCTATCTGATTGTAATAAGGTAGGTTTTAATCCCTAAAAAGAGCACCTCCTGATTAGCACGAATTCTTTATCAATTGACGAGTCAACCTAAAAGTCAACAAAAGTCAAACTGGTCAGATTTTATAAAAATGCATAACTGATTATATAGATGTTATAAAATATGTTTTAATGCACAAACAACTTAAAAATAAGTATTAGAACTTATATAAATCGATTTGACTCGTCAAGATTCGGTCTAGATTCGGTTTGCAATCGAAAGTCGATTATTTGACTTTCCTTTGACTTTCGGTTCTGACCCGATTTAGTCATTTTGGCTACTAACTTTAGGTCATTTTAGGACTATATTCAAGTATAATATAACCCTTAAAGTTATACTACTTGATTCTTTAAGAATCTGAATTTACATACAAGTTCCGCTAAATCACATAAACTTTTGCAAAAATGTCCTTTTTGTACAAAGCAAGGTTTTAAACATCCATGCTTCATAAATATAACTTGAGTATTTTGATGTCAACGATCTGACCGAGAATCTAGTTTTGTTAAAAGACGTAAAGTATGCTTTTAAATGGCTAAAATGTCCTTTTCGGCATTTTAAAAAGATTAAACATGGTTCCATCACCAAGATGAAATACTTACTGACGTAATATGATATGTAGGACATATTTGGATATTTATTCAGATTACAAACTGAATAAAAATCTAAGATTCGTTAAATACCGATAAATGACCAATTTATCCTTTGACGCATAAAATGATTTAAACCAAGCTTTTGTAACCAAATCTTTTATGTACTGATATAACATGTTAAATAACATATATTAATTAAATAAAATAGGCCATAACCTCGGTTTACCTCAAACGTTGGATTTAACGGCATTTATCGACTTTTACGCCTTTTCGGCGCATAGTATGGTTTAAAACCATAACTGTGAGCTAAGACTTGATACCTACGGATTTATAAACTCATTTTCAATATTTTTACAGTAAGTACAAGTCCCAAACTCAGAATCCCAATTATGACTTCAAAGCTATGTGTGAAATTACCAAAAAGCCCCTACGGGACATAGTTTGGTTTAAAACTATCAAAAACACATAGACTTGATATCTTACTGATATAACATCATAAAATATATGATTTTACTGAATAATTATGATCTTGATATCAGTTATGTTTTAAAACCCTTTCTAAGTTATAAAATGACCAAATTGCCTTCCTGAGGCGTAAATCAAGTTTAAAACCAAAACATCCATACATATTGATATCCTACTGATATCATATCATATTTTAAACATATTTTCATAATGAAACTTGTAATATGACTCTCTCGGTTACTCAGTTTCGCTTATACGCTTACGATTAAGCATACATAACTAGTTTAGTAAAATAACCGAAACGGGTGTAACTTTGTCACATTCCTATCAAAATCCATAATGTTATTGGTATACCCATATTATAAAAGTCTTAATACTTGTCGGTCCAGTTAACATTCTATTCCGGTCACCGCTTAATCTAGCGCATCGTACCATATTCATTTTTTTAACGTAAGACTAGCCAGTTCAAGTCTAAGACTTAACTAAGGACCCGTTAGCATTCTATTTGGTTAATAACACCATCATTCCAGACTAAACACCTTTCGGTAAATTGTGTCTGTACTTATCTTGGAATTTACGATTGAGTTTTGGACTTCTCGAAGACTTAGCTCAGGTAAATACTTTTAACTTATTTTCCCTATACGGGCTTGGGATACGGTATATTATTACCGCTTGGTCGAGTATGGAAGTTATGTTTTGTCCACTGGTGATAATTTATTAAATTGCATAACCCGGTTTTGATCTGTTTTGTTTGAAACTAAAACATTAGGGGTGGGCTTGACCGTGTCTGGGATATCCTTGGCTCACTAAAGTGCTAGTGGCCACGACTTAAGCAAGGTGTAGGCATACACCGGTAATTGCTATTATTAATTAATGTCTGCTTTCTGTGTGAAAGTTCAGTAGTGGTGTGTCAGCCAATCATGTCTCGGTTTCTGTACTGGACCCATATGTAAAAGACAAACATGTAAATCTGTATACAAGGTCTCTTGTACTGTCCCAAGTTATTTATGCAAATATGCCTCATGCACTTAAAACCATTTATAAAGGATTTTCAAAATGAGTCGGTTGATTGTATTTACCAGTGTAAACTGACGTATTTTCAAAGATTTAAGGTACAGGTACAAGAACGCAATAGGCCGGAAGCTGCGGGACGTTGACATTAAGGAGTTACGACCTTAGAGTTGAGCCTGTAGAGTCTGTTTTCATTTTGTATGTATCCGATCCACCTGTGGATCTTATTACAAACCTTGTCTGTATATTTTTATGTTTCGAACTTTGGACACTTAATGGTTTGTAATAGTTTATATTTTACTCCGAGACTTCCGCTGTGTTGTAATTGGTTATGATGATATCAACTGTACGTCACGATATTCCCCACCGGCCCACCGGAATACACGTGGAAATCGGGGTTTTGACATTACGGTACCGGTATTTCGGTAAAAAATCTCATCCCTTGTGAGAACCATGAAAACTCCTACTTTCCATGTGAGTTGGGCGACAAATTTTCGCAAAACGTAGAAAAAAATATTATAAACACACCTGTAAAAAAAACCAAAAAAAATTGTTGATTCGGTAGTTTTGCATGATGTAAGTTTTGTTTACGCGCTAATGTAAATTTTGTTACGGCGATGAATTTTTTTTACGCCTCATGTAAATTTGTGCATGCGGTATTTTTTAGGTTTTTTTTTTTTTTGGCTAAAACAAGTGATTTTTTAAAGATTTTTAAAAAAGAAATTGGAAAAAACCTTTTGAAAGGCCTAGTTCCGATGATTGTAAGCACAAGAACACAAGTTTGTTGAAGTTAAAACACAAGTTTGATAAAAGTTTAGACAAAACAGAAAGTTTGTGGACATTTTGGGGCATTTCCAGGTCTGGATTCTCCATGGAGAAACCTAGGAATTCAACCCAAAGTTTATCCAAGCAAGTAGGAAAAAGAATGGAGTGATTTCATTAAGAAATGAGTGAGTTACACTCACTTTAGTAAGAGGTATACAATCTGCTCGAAAATCTGATGTTGCAAGGATCTTGAGGTGATTTGAGAGTGATTTGAGAGAGATTAAAGTGTAAAAATGCTTGGATTAGAGGTGGGTTTTATAGGGGAAGGATTAGGGTTAGTTAGGTGGGGTTTAAGTGGGTAATTAATGGTAAAAACTTCAAAAATTTAACCAAAAACCCGCCCAAATGGTTGCTGTCCGCGCTTGTTGCCTTTCAGCTCGACCGGGAACAAAGCATATAAGGCTTTTGTTCCCGGGTTACTTCAGATTGATGGCGAGTGGCGGAGTGGTTAAGGCGCTTGCATGTTGAACCGGAGGTCCCGGGTTCGAGTCCCGCGGATCCGGGTTTTGTTTGATTATTATTATTTTCTTTTTATTTTTAATCAAAACTCAATAATTCAGTTTCACAATTGGCAGGAAAGGCCCCTAAAGTTCAAGAATCCAATAATTACACTTTAAACCTTGGACTTTATTAAAGAAGATATATATTAACATTTAAATTCAAAATGTTATATATATATATATATAAATTAGCATTTTAATTTTTTTGTAAAAAGAAATTAATTAATTTTATTAACTAATTTAATTAATTAATTTAATTAAATTAATTAATATTAATTTAATTAATTAACTTAATAAATGAATAGGTAATTATATTTTCGTAACGAATTTAGTTTAACGATTACAAGTTTCACGTTTAAGTCTCGATTACGCATACATACCATGTTTGCAAGTTACGTTTACGATTGAGAGTACCACGAATATGTTTACATGTTTAAAGTATGAACAAGTATAAGTGTAACAGGACTATGATTAACATAATATGGGTAAAATACGAGTTTCTCATTACAATCCAAGTCTCGGTTTACAACATTTACAAAGAACGACGAATACAAGATACAACGCTTACTAAAAAATAGAAGTACGATACAAGGTTTCCAATTATAGAAAGGACAGAAACGCGGAGCGTTACAGTCTCCCCTCCTTTAGGAAATTTCGTCCCGAAATTTAGGAAGATGTAACGAAGAGATATGGATACTTAGTCTTCATATCACTTTCAAGTTCCCAAGTGAATTCGGAGCCACGTTTACCTTCCCATCGAACCTTGACAATAGGAATACGATTGCGCCTCAGTTGCTTGGTTCCCCGGTCCATGATTTCGACCGGTTTCTCCACAAAGTGCAAAGTATCGTTGATCTGAAGATCTTCGAGTGGAACTTGAAGTCCTTCTTCGGCTAGACACTTCTTCAAATTCGAAACATGAAACACAGGATGAACATTGCTGAGCGTTTGAGGTAGATCCAGTCGATACGCTACCTTGCCTATCCTTTCGAGAATCTTGAAAGGACCCACATAGCGAGGAGCGAGTTTGCCTTTCTTACCAAAACGAACAACACCTTTCCAAGGTGCAACTTTGAGAAGTACGTGGTCACCTATGTCGAATTCCAAAGGTTTGCGTCTTCTATCAGCATAGCTCTTTTGTCGGCTTCGAGCTTTGAGCAAGTTGTCACGAATCTGTAGGATCTTGTCTGTCGTCTCTTGTATGAGTTTGGGACCGGTGAGTTGTACGTCTCCGATCTCGTGCCAACAAATAGGCGAACGGCATTTGCGACCATACTGTGCTTCAAATGGAGCCATTTGAATACTTGCGTGATAGCTGTTGTTGTATGAGAATTCTACCAAGCGTAAGTGCGAATCCCAGTTGCCGCCAAAATCGATTACGCATGATCGAAGCATATCCTCTAGAGTTTGAATAGTACGCTCGGTCTGACCGTCAGATTGAGGATGAAAAGCGGTGCTAAGATTCAAATGAGTGCCAAGGGAGGATTGGAAAGTTTGCCAAAGGCGAGAAGTGAAACGAGCATCACGATCAGAAATAATATCAAGAGGAGTACCGTGACGACTGATTATTTCACTCGTGTAGATACGAGCCAATTTCTCGACCTTGTAAACTTCACGAATGGCAAGTAAGTGTGCGGATTTGGTCAAACGATCGATGATGACCCAAATGCTGTCGTGACCACACGAGGTACGAGGCAATTTCGTGATGAAATCCATGGCTATGCTCTCCCATTTCCAGACCGGAATTTCTGGTTGTTCGAGCAAACCGGAGGGACGTGGATGTTCTGCCTTGACTTTGGAACACGTAAGGCATTTGGAGACGTAGAGAGCGATATCACGTTTCATTCCAGGCCACCAATAGGATGCGCGCAAGTCATGATACATCTTATCAGCTCCAGGATGAACGGAGTATCGGGATTTGTGGGCTTCGTCCATCAAAGTAGTCCGAAGATTGAGACGATCGGGAATCCAAATGCGACTATGGTAGTAAAGAATACCATCAGGCTTAGCTTTGAATGGGTTTTCGATTCCACAATTCAACTCGTTATCGAGGTTACCCTCGTTAATGACGGCAAATTGTGCTTGTCGAATCAACTTATTGAGTATTCCCACGATTTGGTAGCAACGAGCACTCTTGACATGAGTCTTACGACTAAGTGCATCAGCCACGACATTCGCCTTACCAGGGTGGTAGCGGATATCGCAGTCGTAGTCGTTTAACAATTCTACCCAACGACGTTGACGCATGTTGAGTTCCTTTTGATCAAAGATGTGTTGGAGGCTCTTGTGGTCGGTAAAGAACGTACACTTTGTACCATAAAGGTAGTGTCGCCAAATATTTAACGCAAAAATAACTGCACCAAGTTCAAGGTCGTGAGTAGTATAGTTTTTCTCATGAATTTTGAGTTGTCTCGACGCGTAAGCGATTACTTTGTCCCATTGCATGAGAACGCAACCAAGACCCTGGTTAGAGGCATCGCAATACACGACGAAATCGTCGTTCCCATCGGGGAGAGTGAGAATAGGAGCATTACAAAGCATGTCCTTGAGCGTCTGGAAAGATTCTTCTTGTTCGGGACCCCAAACAAAAGGTTTATCTTTTTGAGTCAACGAAGTCAAAGGAACGGCAATCTTCGAGAAGTTCGAGATGAAACGGTGATAATACCCAGCTAGGCCTAGAAACGAATGAATTTCAGAGGGCGACTTAGGTGCAATCCAATTCTTCACAGCTTCTATCTTTGCAGGGTCAACATGAATACCAAGTTCATTGACGGTGTGACCTAAGAGTTGAACCTCTTTTAGCCAAAATTCACACTTGGAGAATTTGGCATAAAGACGTTCAGTTTGTAAAAGCTGAAGAATAAGACGCAAATGTCGTCCATGTTCTTCTTTCGTCTTAGAGTAGATTAGGATATCGTCGATGAATACAATGACGAAATGATCGAGAAAAGGCTTACACACACGGTTCATAAGATCCATAAACACTGCAGGAGCGTTGGTCAAACCAAAAGGCATGACCACGAACTCGTAGTGTCCATAACGTGTGCGAAATGCGGTTTTGGGTACATCTTCCTCGAAAACCCGAAGTTGATGATAGCCAGAACGGAGATCAACCTTTGAAAAGCACTTCGCGCCTTGCAATTGATCGAAGAGATCGTCAATACGAGGAAGTGGGTATCGGTTTTTGACTGTAAGTTTATTGAGCTCACGATAATCAATGCACATCCGAAAATACCCATCTTTCTTCTTGACGAACAATACGGGAGCGCCCCAAGGGGAAGTACTAGGGCGTATAAAGCCTTTATCAAGAAGATCTTGAAGTTGGCTTGATAGCTCTTGCATCTCCGAGGATGCTAAACGATAGAGAGCCTTCGCAACAGGAGTTGCGCCAGGAATGAGGTCAATACGAAAATCGACAGCTTGAGGAGGCGGAGGACCAGGGAGATCCTCGGGGAAAACAGACGGGAACTCACAAACGACAGGAACATCACTTATGCTAGGACCTTTGTCTTTCTTTTCCACAACGTGGGCGAGAAAGGCAAAGTACTCCTTACGCAAGTACTTGTTCGCTTTGATGCACGACATAAGCTTGAGACCCTTAGAAGGTTTCTCACCATAGACGTGTAAAGAGTCACCTTGAGGTAGGGGAAGACGAATGAATTTCTCAGAACAAACGACGTCAGCACGAACTCGTTTAAGCCAGTCCATACCTACTATGACGTCAAAGCTACCCATTTGCATAGGTATGAGGTCGATGGAAAACTTATGATCGTTTAAGATTAGGGAGCAACCAGAAAGAACAGAGTCAACGGAGATGGTCTTACCATTAGCGACTTCGACAGCAAAAGGATTAGGCATTTTAGTTCGTTCACACTTAAGCAAGGGTTCAAATTCAACGGATACAAAACTTCTATCCGCGCCAGTATCAAACAGACAAGTAGCATAGATATGGTTCACAAGGAACGTACCAGTGATGACATCATTCGAACTTTGGGCTTGAGCTGAGGTGAGAACGAAAGCTCGTTCTTTCGCAGGTTCGGTTTGTTGTTGTTGTTGGTTGTTGGTGCGTTTCGGGCAAACGTTGGCGAAATGGTTAGGATCGCCACAATTGTAGCAGGTTCGACCAGGTGTAGCTTGGGTTTGGCGGTTTGGGTTAGGATTGGGTAAAAGGGCTTGGGTTTGCTGGTTCTGGGGTAGGCGACAGTAGTTGGAGAGGTGTCCTAACCTATTACAGTTGGCACATTTTCGGCATGAGGTGCCAACAGGGTGATGGTAGTTGCAATTAATACACTTGGGGTGAGAGCCAATGTAACCTTGTCCAGGTTGGTGGGTGTTTTGGGTAGGCGTAGTGACGACAGCATTGTTTTGAGAAGAAGCCTTCCGCTTCTTGTTCTTGTTGTGGGGCTTCTTGGCTGGTGGGGTAGGTGATTCGGTGGTGTTGGCTATGGCTTGGTGCGCATGCTTCGTAGGGACCTTGTCGTAGGCCCCCTGAAGGATGCAGTTATGGTTGAGTTGGAGAGTTATGGCATAGGCTTCCTCGAGGGTTTTCGGGTTGGCTGCGGCTACATGGTTCATGATCACCGGTGAGAGGCAACGGGTGAGCTTGGCGATTGACTTGGGAACAGTATCGACTTGCCCAGGGCAAATGATACTTAACTGTTTAAAGCGCGCAATCAATCCTTCAGCGTCGCTCCCCTGTTGTGTGAGATTCCAGAACTCATTTTCAAGTTTCTGGGTCTCATGGGGAGGACAGAATTGCTCCTTCATGAGCTCCTTAAGCTCTTCCCAAGTCATCGCATGGGCTGCTTCGTTTCCACGCGTGTTTCGTTCGGTGGTCCACCACTCGAGGGTCTCTTGCGGAAGACCCCGGTGGCATTAAGGGTTCGGAGTTCCTCAGGGCAGCCGCCCTGAAGGAAGATAAGCTCCATAGAATCAAACCAATTGATCATGGCGGTAACACCGTCCATGCCAGTGAATTCCACTGGTTTACAAGCCATGAAATGCTTGAATTGGTAAGATGGTTTGGGGGTATCAGGTTTGGAATCAGCGGATGATTTAGGTGTGGCTTCGGCGTGTATGGTGTGGATTTGGCTAACAATGTCGGGTATGATCTTAGCCAATTGCCCGGCCATTTGCTCCGAAACGAGCCCAATCAGTTCTTGCTTCGATATCGAGTCCTCGTTGTTGGATTCCTTCTGGGAATCCGTCTTCTTGGACTTCTTGAGGCGGTTCAACGAGTTACGGAAAGGAGGCATCTAGAGGTTGTAAACAAGACAAAAGTATGAGACTTGATTGTAATAAAGAAAATAGGTTTTGCATGCATGAGTATTAATAAAATTCGCATAAGTTTCACATAAGAAGCATGTGTTCATCAAGTATGGTTCACATGGTTGGCATGAGTTCAACAAGTATAACATGTATACTCACGTATGAATACAAATAAAGAGTATAAATTTAGTTTGTTCACGAGGATTAGTATTTTTTTTATTGCGATAAACGTGCGAGTGTGTAACGGTTTGAAATGAACGAGGTAACAAGTAAAACACATAAAATTTGAGTCACATAAGAAGAATAGGCTCGTAAAACATGGGAATGATTCGGGTAGAGAATCGTCGACAATTCCAAAGTGAATCGAAGATCTTTTCGAATTAGAGAAACGTGCTTTGGCCTATAGGTAAAATGCTCTCATCGAGAAGCGACTAACGACATTTTACCCTTCCAGTTACTACACGTCTCTAACCGATCGGAAAATCGAGACTTTGGCGAGAGCGAAAATCAAGGAATGGGACTTAATCGACAAGGTGCGGGTTTCACCCCTAACTTGACGATTTTGTACCCTAAGTGTGGTTGGTACTTACCAAACGAAGAGCAAATTCCGATTCGTTGGTAAGGGTCCACTAGAGTTTTGAGTTGGAAATTTTCCATCAAAGTTTGGATTTCACTCCTAACTCGATGGCATAATTGCTTGCAAAAAGAATAAGTATAGCGGATTGAGAGTCGTTCACCAAATTGCGGTTTTCACACCTATTTTAGTGAAGTCGTCTCGTTTATATTACGAGTGTCTTCAAGCGTCCAAACGTGTATTGTGTAAAAGTGTCTTAGGAAGACACCATGTATATGTATTAAGACCAAAAGGAAAGAGAGAAGCAAAGTAGGAAGCATAAAGTTTTAAGCATACTCAAGAATGGTCACAACGGGTACTTAGAACTATAGACTAGGTCGAACATGTCAATTCTACCTAATTCCCTATAGTTATGGCTCTGATACCAATCTGTAACACCCCAACCGATGGCGGAAACATCGGGATGAGACGAAAACGAGATTGCTCATTGCTCACAACATTATTAAGTGACAATAATTAATTAAACCATATTTCATTTCATAAGAATTGTCAAATACATCAATGTAACAAAACAAAGAACAATACAACATTTGCAAAGTCATAACAAAATTGATACATCGACATTAAACCTAACGTCTAATTTGTGTGTATCTAGTCCTTGCTATATTGTTTTCATAGCATCATCTCCTTCAACCTGTAACATGTATTAAAATCTGTCAATGCGAAAGCAAAGGCGAGTACACAAGTTTAGGCATAGCATACGTATACGAATAAGTTTAAACAATCCTCATGGCAACCAAATCTATACAAGAGCAATATCAAGGCTTGCAATACTAATAATCAAACCCTTAACGCAATCACGATGTTTTAACATGACCTCACGAATAACACGATGGAGGTGGATGCGTGAATTCCTATAGCGCTAAGCATGTCAAACGAAGGCTAAAAATAGTTAATGACTAAAGCATAGCAATACGAATATCCAAGACAAGCATCAAGTATAAGATTCAAGCTTTCATGTATATGGGATCGTTTGTGTGTTTCATAAAGTTTAAGTGTTCGTGATTTTGTATATGGAAACATGTTACACCCGAAAAGTGTTATAAACAAAGTGGGTCGAGTGTACTCACGGTTTTGCTAAGTCTTTTCTACACTTGACAATCCGTGAAGACGTTGGTTCGAGGATGACGCCGAATTATCCTACAAGAGGAAACGAGGCGTATGAGTATAGAGTTTCAACGGGAGATTAGGAGTATTCGAGTATGATAAAAAAAATATGTTTGATAAAGTATTATGATACGAAAGTATTCACTAAGATGTAACACTCGTTCTTGACACTATAGTAACTCTTACGAGTTTGGGTGTGATTTCATAGGTTCGGGGCCTATTAGAATCGTGACAAGGAATTACATACTTTAGTGTTAAACTTAATAACTTGATAGGTGATTATAAGTTCATTATCAAGGTTTCGGTTTTAGAATTATAATATAGTTATATATATATCATTATAATCATGTAGGAGGTGGGATGATGAACCATCCACTTTGTAACCTCTAGTGTCATGTATGTCAAGTATGAGGTGGGAGGTTAAACCATCCACTTTGAACCTCGGATTATGTTCACCACTACACAAGTTACCATTGGTAACAAGGAGGGTACAAAAACTACATACTATACAAGAATGTAAAGACAAGAATGATAAGGTGTCATCTAGATACCAAGTAGCCAAGTATTCAACAACCCAACAAGCACACGAGGACAATCGTCAACGGCTTTGTGGGGTTGTGACACTTTAAGTCTAGCAAACTATCTTGGGATCTTGATGAAAAATCATCAAGTGATGTGTGGTCTCGAGTTAGGATAACCCAAGCTTCCTTGGTGGACACACAAGAACAAGTTTAAGAACTTGCATCACTTGTGAGCTCAATGCTCTTCAAAAACAGAAAGTTTAGGGTGTTAAAACAGCCCTTAGTTCATGTTAACAAGCTTGGTTAGGCTTTACTAATCATAAGCTTGATTGTAAGCACAAGAACACAAGTTTGTTGAAGTTAAAACACAAGTTTGATAAAAGTTTAGACAAAACAGAAAGTTTGTGGACATTTTGGGGCATTTCCAGGTCTGGATTCTCCATGGAGAAACCTAGGAATTCAACCCAAAGTTTATCCAAGCAAGTAGGAAAAAGAATGGAGTGATTTCATTAAGAAATGAGTGAGTTACACTCACTTTAGTAAGAGGTATACAATCTGCTCGAAAATCTGATGTTGCAAGGATCTTGAGGTGATTTGAGAGTGATTTGAGAGAGATTAAAGTGTAAAAATGCTTGGATTAGAGGTGGGTTTTATAGGGGAAGGATTAGGGTTAGTTAGGTGGGGTTTAAGTGGGTAATTAATGGTAAAAACTTCAAAAATTTAACCAAAAACCCGCCCAAATGGTTGCTGTCCGCGCTTGTTGCCTTTCAGCTCGACCGGGAACAAAGCATATAAGGCTTTTGTTCCCGGGTTACTTCAGATTGATGGCGAGTGGCGGAGTGGTTAAGGCGCTTGCATGTTGAACCGGAGGTCCCGGGTTCGAGTCCCGCGGATCCGGTTTTGTTTGATTATTATTATTTTCTTTTTATTTTTAATCAAAACTCAATAATTCAGTTTCACAATTGGCAGGAAAGGCCCCTGAAGTTCAAGAATCCAATAATTACACTTTAAACCTTGGACTTTATTAAAGAAGATATATATTAACATTTAAATTCAAAATGTTTATATATATATATATATATATATAAATTAGCATTTTAATTTTTTTGTAAAAAGAAATTAATTAATTTTATTAACTAATTTAATTAATTAATTTAATTAATTAATTAATTAATTTAATTAATTAACTTAATAAATGAATAGGTAATTATATTTTCGTAACGAATTTAGTTTAACGATTACAAGTTTCACGTTTAAGTCTCGATTACGCATACATACCATGTTTGCAAGTTACGTGTACGATTGAGAGTACCACGAATATGTTTACATGTTTAAAGTATGAACAAGTATAAGTGTAACAGGACTATGATTAACATAATATGGGTAAAATACGAGTTTCTCATTACAATCCAAGTCTCGGTTTACAACATTTACAACGAACGACGAATACAAGATACAACGCTTACTAAAAAATAGAAGTACGATACAAGGTTTCCAATTATAGAAAGTATGCCCTCATGTGCAAGGCATGTAAGTGCATTTAACTGAGTTTTTTGACTTGGTTAGTGCTAAAGGTTATAGGGTGTAGTAAAACATGAACATAAAGGTTGGTTTTTCCGTTTTCATAGTCAAAGGTACGAAATGCAGTTTGGGCCAAACATAAAGGTTGTTTTCTGCAATTTTGTCTGTATAAAAATTGATTGCATGATAGGGTTTCACATATTTTCTCAACTTAAGTGGCTTTTCAGTTTTACAGGCTTTCTCAAACTATATGTTTGTGAACTGATAATAATATTTATCAAACCCCACTTTCTCAGACTTATCATCGTTTTCTTGAATTTCTTTTGGTATTTCAATTTGTGTCACACCTAGGGAACAAGGGTTCGGGATGTAACAGTGGTTCAAAACAACATTGATCATAAGAAAAAACGAACCTTCATACCAAAATGAAGCTTAGTGGGCCATCATGTACAAGTTTTACGATAGGTAGTGTATCATAACAGACACATTAACAACGTTCAAATACCTAAACTTCACAAGTCAATCTGTTACTCTCAATCCTACACATGATGCCCAAGCCAAAGTCCATTTGATCAGTGGCGAAGCTTGCCCTCGAAAATCGGGGGGGCGAAAACGTATATACCCAAAATTTCTATATAATCGGGGGGGGGGGGGGGGGGGGGGCGAAAACGTATAATACCCAAAATTTCTATACGAAAACTACATATATAACACTACAGAGCGAAAATTTCGGGGGGGGGGGGGCCTCCCGCCCCAATAATGCTTCGCCCCTGCATTTGATTAAGTACATGAAAAGCATGCTTTAAAACATCAACTAAATGCTCGTGAGCTCGTAGGTTTAAGAGATAATAAATAAACAAGATGTATAAGCTACATTAGGGGCCTTACGTGAACGAGAGTATTCATAAGAGTATTCATAACCATATACTTATACCCTTGCTTGAAAGGATTATAACCTACAACATACACGGTTTGTGCATTGATGCTTTGATGGGTTGTAAATCACTATCCATAAGATGGTGCTTACCATGCTTTTTTACTACTGATATAATATTAACAAGAAAAATACTTAAAATGTTGTTATTTAGTTCTAACTAGTATTAAGCTCCTCGCGTTGTTGTAGAGAGCGTAAACTGTGTCAAGCAGCACCAATGTCACATCACTGTCCGCGACCACCAACGCCGGACAAACTCGTAAAAACAAAATAAATAAAAAAAAATAACATTGAATAAAAAGGCAGACATAAAATCACTGAACCACACATGCCCGTTGCGGCGTGTTAATGCGAAGAAATTAGACCGAAACGTAAAACATAGAAAAGAATAACTAAGTCCATCTGAGACCTGCGTGTTGCGACGAACCTGTCAAACGGGGAAAATAGATGAAAACCGGCGAACCCCACGCGCACGTTGTGGCATGTTAACTCGCAAATATGAACAAAACATAAAACGAAAAACTTGCGAATGATGAAAAGTATGAGGGGCCAAAGTTGAAAGTAGAACGGTGTTGGAATTAAATTGCAAAAAGATTAATAGCTTTAGGTTAAATGTAAAAAAGAAAGTCGAAGAGGTTAAATTGCTACGTATAAAAAGTTATTTAAGTTAGAAGTGAAAAATCAATTTTTTTTTTTTTGAAAAACCTTCTAAATTACTAGTATGGAAATAAATAATGACCTCTTGTAATTTTTTGTTTCAGTTTAATCAATATTAGTTAGATGTTGGATCATGTATAAGAGAATATTCGCGTACCAATAATACGCGAGAATGAGAGATGGACAAATGTCATTGACAGGAAGAGTAATTAAGTCTTTTTTCACTTTGAACTATTTCTCCCTTGATTTTCAAACGGTTATAACTTTTTCATACATTAATATTTTAAAAAAATCATCGTATTAACGAGCATTTCATTCTCTTTAATTCGAGCAGCTCATTGCTATAGTTGTCTTAAAAAGGATTACAAGATTTTGAATACCTATTAGTCCATTACGTGATTATGTGATTTTGAATACCCAACACATGATTACATGATTTTTAAAAATCTATTACGTGATTACACATTCAACATAAATCATTACGTGATACACATTTAATATAAATCCATTATGTGATTATACATTCAATATAATGTGTTATAACTAGTGTCATTACAATTATGCTTATTACGTGATTACACAATCAATAATAAGAACTTGATTGTTTCTGCTTTATTACGTGATTAAATCTCTAATATACGACATTATGTGGTTATTATAGGTTGATTTGGCTAATGTTTTGTAATAATACATAGTCAACTATTGCTACGTGATTACGTAGTCACTCAGTGGGGTTTCACATAAAATACTATAATAAAATCACGTAATGGGTATTCAAAATCACGTAGTCATGTACTGGGTATTCAAAATCACGTACTCAGTAATGGGTATTTAAAATCCTGTAAAAGAAATCTATAGCAATAGGCTGCACAAATTAAAGAGAATGAATGTTCATTTATACGGTGTAATTTTTTTTAAAAGAAAATATTAACGTATGAAAATCTTATAACCATTTGAATCAAGGGGGTGAGTTCAAGTGAGAAAAGATCAGAATATCATTTCTCTATTTGTTTTTTCAATTGTTTTAGCCAGATATTTACTAAAATACCAATGCTTTATTTGTAGCCATTGATCTCCGGAGTCCATGGCCGAGGATCTCTCGTATTCGTGCAAGAGTTTTCTTTTGTAGAGGTGCCGGGCTCATATTAGTTAACGTATTTGTATTTCACAACAAAACACTAACATTCTTTGAAATTATCATTTGTATCGTTGGTGACAAGTTTAGTCAAAACTATGTTGACTTTATGAACACAAACATCATGTCGATATGTCGGCGAGGGGACAAATAGAAAGAAATAAAGTTGAGGTCTTGAAGTGAATGTTAAAATGATGTCTCTCATCCTAAACATTGAATATGATTTCCACAAAGATTTGTACACTATGCAACTGCATGCCCCCATCCAATTATTGCACCATCCATTTAAGTTCACTTTGTACAGAAACTAAAATAATTATTGAACATTGTCACGATCAATCATCATAATATATGTAATAATGAACTAATACAACAAATTTAGTTGAAACTTACATCTTATATAATTCTTAAAATCACGTTTGGTACTCTGGTTTCAATGATAGATGTAAACTTTTATCAATAACTTTTGTGACTTGTATGGTTTCAACAATAGATGTGAAGTTTGTCATTTATATTTATTGTCCATATGAATTATTAACGTTTAAGAAATAAGGATGTTAATTAGGGTTTTATAGAAGACTAGAAGAGCATCAATGAAAGTAGGCAAACTTTTAGATTAAACCTAATTGAGAAAAAAAGAGATAAATACCGCAACCTAGTATTACCACAAGACCATCCATGTAATTTATTCTTATATTTAAGCGTGTGTGCGTGTGTGCGTACATTTATTTATATGTATACTTAGTAAGATCAATATGTGTATGTATATATATTGACTGAATCAAATACAAATAGAATTGTTGTATGAAGCATAAAAATCAAATAAAAAACACAGTGGCAAAATTGTAAATAACAAAACGTTTAACTAGAATAATTACGCTACTTATAACTAGAATAATTTTTTTTAACAGCCAACAAATTAATCCCGAGCACTCTCGGAGCACCCATTGGACAAACGGAGTACTCCAAGAGTAACCCGAATCGTCCACCACTAATTCCGAGGAAAACCCAGTAACCTACCCGTCCATAGGCACGACAGTAAAATTACTGGTAAAACCCGTTTGGCTCAAGGATCGAACCCTGATTCCCTAGGTCTCCTATCACTGCCCACCAGTGCCTCACTCCTTTTTTTGCATCAAATGGAAATTTAACTTCAGTCTTCAAAGAACTCAAGTCCTCCTACCACTTGAGCTATAGATATATACATACTACTTATAACTAAATTATTGCATTATATACATATATATTGCTTGGTTCAAACACATACAGAATTAGAATTATCATGCTAAGCATGCAAATCAAAGAAAAAAACAACCCAGCAGCATTCATGCTTCAAGTTGTTACCAGTTTTTTACCAAACCATGCTACAAAATAAGATGACACTTTTAAGAAAAATATAAATTCACACATGTAAGTGAGATGTCTCAAACATGGAAATAAAGTTTGTAGTTCTCCCAACTGCCAATAACTTATTACCTCTTAACAAAAACCTCCAAAACTAAGACAAAATATGCATTGACACTTTTAAAATCTTCAAAAAGAAGAGTAGCCATATTACAAAACTCTAAGTTTTATATAGTTCCTACTATAGTTACCAGTAAATATGTATCCTGAGATAACAAAAACCTATGCAAAGACTATGTTGAAGGAGCCACAAAGTAATCTAAAATGGTTTTTCTTTTTAAAGAGGGTGGAGGATTAAGCACCGAAGACGGGCTGCCAAAACTAGCATTTCCGGAGATCTCTCGCACACTCCAACGATATGTGAATTGGATGTTTGTTTTTTGAGTGGTTCTGGAGTTTTCATTTCAGGAGAGTCAAACTGGACCGTTGGTTGAACCAGAGGGTCCGGATCAGGTCCTGTTATGGAACCATATGTTTCTTCATGTGTAAAAAGCTTGTTGCCCGGCTACCTTCTGTTTTGATGTAACTTGGCAAGTTTTCTGGCTTATATATGAATTATATTTATGTGCCAAAAAAAAAAAAGCTTTCGATGTTTCATCATTGGAAGTGTTTTTTCTCTCCTTCGAATTGATGACAGAGATCTGTTGAACTTCCAAAGTTGGACCTGGCATGCCAATACAAGTTGTGCGAGTCAATATACGCGCAGCAGTTTTTTTTTTACAAAGTTTATGCATCAACAACAAAATTTGAGTCGATTTTCACATATTTGACTGTTTGACCTTTTATGTGATATTACTTTTTTGTCCATTAAAGACCATTACATATTGTTAAGAAGATTGACTTTTGCAACAAAACTCCACCAAAAATATATTATTGAGGGTTTATGGGATAAAACAATGAGTAAAATGCCATTTTTGTCCCTGAGGTTTGACCAGTTTTGTGACTTTCGTCCAAAGGTTTGTTTTTCCACGTCTAGATCCAAAAGGTTTGAAATCTTGCCATTTTCATCTGGCTCGTGAACTCCATCCATTTTTCTCGGTTAAGTCAGGGGTATTTCTGTCTTTTTTGTTAACTTAAAAGGCAATTTGGTTTTTCCTGTGGGTATTTGGTCTTTTTACATAAAAGAAAAAGACTGAATTGCCCTTTAAGTTAGCAAAAAAGACGGAAATACCCTGACTTAACGGAGAAAAATGGATGGAGTTAACGAGCCGGATGAAAAGGCAAGCTTTCAAACCTTTTGAATCCAGACAAAAAAACAAACGTTGGACGAAAGTCGCAAAACTGGCCAAACCTCGGGGACAAAAATGACATTTTACTCTATAACAAATGTTAATTTGATGTCATTGAATGTTAATACTTACCACAGAATCATCTGCAGCAGTTGCTATTTTACCTATCTCACCTGAGCACCTGCATATAGATACACAAAGTTAAGTCTGCATACATACATGTGCCAGGCTGTCAGGCGTAATAACAATCTACATACCAATCTACTGCGGTCACTTCACCTTCATGCCCTTCAAGTTTAATAGGGTCTGCATGCGGTTTGTTAACCTGCATTGAAGTTGAAACATCCACAAAGTAGAATTTTGCAATCAAAATCGAGTCCCAATGTAGTTTAACAATATGCTGCATTGAGAAGAAAAGCTCACCTGCCATACGTAAGCTGAACCGTCACTAGAGCCACTTAGTATATGGCCTGCATCAGGACTCAATTTTGACTGAGTAAAGACAAAAAAAAAAAAAGTTTTAGTTTGCGCAAAAAACATTACATTCTAACAAGTTATGACAGTTGGTGGTTGGAACTTGGTATGGTTTGTTTACCTTAACAAAAATGTACCGATGTCACATCCTTCGAAACTTTAAACAGGTCCCTTCTCAAGTTGTAGTACATTAAATAGATATATCCTGAACGATTGTAAAATATTCCAAAATCAATGAAACAAAAACTTGTCAACTTGGTTTTAGGATGTTAAAACTGTACCTGCTGTCCATGCATGAAGCGGAAATATATACTCCGTTTTTGTCTTGGGATAAGCTAGATATACCGTATGATCTTTCCTGAAAGATAATCAAATATGTCATGTAAAATAGTAAGACTTATATATATGATGCACACCGAATATCGGTTTCAGCAAATGTTGTTTGAAGACGTACCGACTTCCCTGACGGCTTCTCATGCGAACACGCCTGAGTAATTGGAGCTTTCAGGTTTCTTGTATCCCAAAACTTTATGACACTACAACAAAGTAGCGTCTCAATAATTAAATTTAAAAATGACCCAGTATACAACATTAATAGCCTCTTGCAGTCTTGCATACCTATCTACGGCTCCCGCTGTAGCAATGGAAGCCTCGTCTTTCATATAAAGAACGGACGAAACACTCATGGAAGCAGCCTAGAACATTTAAACATTTACTTAACGGTTTTCGTAACTTGCAGTGTGTTTTGGGATAAGAGTGTCTTGAAAGTTAAAACTAACCTTACTATTCCTACCCCTCGTTTTAACGCTTGAAGACATATGAGCCTCTTGAACAGTTTTTATTGTCCTGAGAATATGATAGTAGTCACTATTCAGTATTGACTGATAGTCTCGATACATGACCAATTTGTAAGTAAATATTGGAAACTTACAAAGTATTTGAGTGTGACCGCGTAGATTTGAAACTCCTTAAGTCCCATAAGCAAAAGAACCATCTCTTGAACCAGATACAATTATATCTGCCATAGACAAATGATGGTAAAAGTAAGCCTCCAGTTTCTTCCTTTTTTTTGAAGGAAAATAATTGAAAGAATCGTAAGCTTACCATGGTTAGAGGGATGTGCACTGATGGATTTCACGCTTCCTGTGTGACCCGTGAGTGCAAAAAGACATTTTCGTTCTTGAGAATCCCATACTTTAATCTGAAAGGACATAACACTTGTTATCAGATAAGTTATGTACAATATAATATAAGATTAACTTCTTGTTAGGTGGTTACGCTATGATCACCGCAAGCTGTCAGCAAATTGGCGTCATCCTGCAAAAAGCGAATACAATTTACAAGATTTTAACACAGTAAATAACTTATGAACTACAAAATGACATAAAATGGTTGAAATTTGATGTACCTTCATCCAACATAGATCGAATACAGCATTGTCATGAGCAAGCCACTCACATTTTCTAGCTTTTTCTGTCAAAAATAAATACATAATTAACACTTTTAAAACTATATTCCATCAAATAAATCTAGTTGTATGTTATTTGGTGAATAGAAATGCACCTGCATTTTCTGCGCTAGTTGATGACGAAGGAAAATTCAAGCGAGTGTTGTAAAGACAAACATACCCGTCCTCGCCAGTGACAGCAAGAATATGAGCATTTTTACTTGTCTGCAAATTTTGTACAGCATTATAAATGATTATCTGTGTTTTTCATATAGTTTATGTTTCACAGTTGAGAAAAAGCCGCCGGAAATGATGATTCTACCAGAAAGTTTATAGGTAGGTCACTATAGATGAGCTTTAAGCACTGACACTGTGATTTTGAAAAACTAATCTACAAAGTGTGATATGAAACTGTATTGTATTCTCTTGATGATTCAATACACTAACCACTTATTATGACTACTTGTTGGATTAAAGGGCGCCATAAAAACGACAGTATCTTCAACAACAATAAACATTTGAAAAATAAAAACTGTTTTCGATTCCATTATTAACTTTTCTTATTTGTGGCTTGTAAATAGGTGTCATAAAGTTAACATTGACCGGGTAAGCCAAACACAAAACCTAATAATAAGTTTGTAAGTTTGTTTCTGCGCAGCTAGTTTCTTACTAGTCTGCTAAGTGTATAATGTAATTAGCCGTTTCCAAAATAAATACAATGACCACTTATTTATACTACTAGTTTTACCACCACACCACCTAACTCTCTTTAATTCACTTTAACAATTCAATTTGTGTATTAGTGTTGTAAAAATCGGGACTAATCGCCAATTAGTTGGTAATTGGTAGTTTAACGATTAAACCTAGAATCGGTAAACCTAAAATCTTTAAAGTAATTGAAAAAAAATATACTTAATAATCCTATCCGATTAATAAATTTTAAAAATATATATATAACTTTACAAAGTTTTTTTTGTGTGTATGTATATAAGTTTGAAAAATTACGTATAAAATTCCAATCTGATTAATCCTGATTAATAGCTCTAGCTCAGTACCCCACCGACATACTAGTGCAGGGTGGACCTACCTTATAGTAAGGAGTAGCACCCGCTACCCCTTTGACGCTCAGACGATAGTGTAAATTTTGGAAAAAATTGACTTTTTTTTTCCGAATTAGTTACCTTTTTTTTAAACGTTACCCCTATAAGTTTTTTTCTAGATCCGCCGATGTACTAGTGTGTGTGTTATATATATTATATATATAGTTTGTATGGATTAAAACGCAAGTAAAATCAAACCTTGCAAAATGATAACGCCATGGAAGGACTAACATCCTCCTCAAGTCCATAACAAAAGCTCCGATCCGACTAAACCGAGACAAATCATCATCGGCAAAACACGGTCGTTTCCGTACTGCATAAACCACAATCCATACAAACTCACAATCATTTCACCAAAATTAAAACATATCTAACAGTTACTAATTCTCCGAATCTGAAAACAAATAATCCGAATGTAACAGTTACCTCTGAATCCGTTGAGCTCTCTGGAACGAATGTTCTGGAAGATCGAACGGTTGCTAGAAGTCTCCATTTACAAACGCCGGTGAATTTTGTTTGCAGATGGTGAGAGGTGATGTGAGATTTAGGTATTTTTTTTGTCTTTGGCGGGTGGGGTGGTGGGAGAATGAACACTGATGGCGGGAAAGTTTAGAAATTTGGGTTTTTTTGGTTCATGGCGCTGGTGGTAATACTGGCGCTACTTTTTTTATTTTAAGTTGTAAATCGTTAAAAAATAATTAAAGCAAAAAAAAAAGAATTTTTAAAACAGTTACCATAAAGATAAAAAGTTAAAATAGAAAGGGTCGTTGACGCGTAAAGCGTAAGAATAGGAGTGTATACGATTCGAGTCGAGCCCGGACTTGATTGGGTTCGAGCTCGTCAACTTATGCGAGCGAGCTCGCTCTGCTCGTTCAAGCTTGTTTATTAAGTTCGAACTCGGCTCGTAGGTAATTTTTCATGCTCGAGCTTGGCTCGGGGCTCAACTCGTTTATTATTAATTAATTAGTTTATATTAAATATAATAATTATTGATTTTTTTTTTTAAATTATAACATTATATTGTGTATAATGTAGTTATTTTATCATAATCTTAGATATAATAATTATTATATAAAAATGCATATTTAATATATTGAATAAAAATTATATAAATAAGAC
Source organism: Scalesia atractyloides (assembly GCA_947069175.1). Taxonomy (NCBI): domain Eukaryota; kingdom Viridiplantae; phylum Streptophyta; class Magnoliopsida; order Asterales; family Asteraceae; genus Scalesia; species Scalesia atractyloides. The sequence goes on from CAMTDV010000019.1 coordinate 69,981,881, forward strand.
TCGTCTAGACTCACAAGCCGGCTCGAGCTCAATAAGCGAAGCTTGGGCTCAAGCTCGTATACTAAACAAAATTACTTTTAGGCTCAAGCTCGTTTGCGGCCCTACGTACGAAGTATTAATATAGGTTACGTAACTATAAATATAATTACCGAGTTAATTACACCGTTAGTCCCTGTGATTTATGAAAGGTAACAAGGTCATGTACTAATAGTTTAAAATCATGTTCTGAGGTTCTAACTTTTCATTTGTAACAACCTGGGGTATTAACACTAACTTTTGTTAACTTTTCTGTTAAATTTAAATAAAATTACTAAAATACCCTTTCAACTATAAGGGCCATTTATGTTATTATCTTTATCTTAATACAGGGACCATTTGTGTAATTAAATTTAGAGTAAATTACGATTTTGGCCCTGTGGTTAATTCACTTTTACCCTTTAAGCCCAAATAGAAACCTTTTAACATTTGTACCCCCAACGTTATTATTTCTAACCATTTTGGCCCTCATCACTAACACCATCCAATTAAATGTTAGATGTTGGTCATGTGCCCTTCACATGAGGGGCATTTATGTCATTTCACCTGCCCAATTAATCTGTATTAAGGGGGTGTTTGGCCTAGTTTTTTTTTTACGAAATAAGCTTAACTTGGTGTTTGCTTTAGCTTTTTAAGCTTATGCTTATTAGCTTATATAAGCTAATTTAAAAGCTTATTTAAAGATGGTTTTTAGCTTATTTGACAAATAAGGGTGTAATGATAGAAAATAAGCTATAAGCTAATCCAAATGCTTAATAAGAGCTTATCAAATGATATAAAATAAGCTATAATCTACTTTGAAATACAAGGATAAGCAAAAAAATAAAAGCAGGCCAAACACCCCCTAAATAAAAAAGAAACCATTCATATAAACTTCACTTCATCTTCATCAAACTCAGAACCCTAGAAATCCACTTAACCCCTCAAAATTGGCGGGTCAGGACGGTTGAGAAAATGGATTGACGCATGTTGGAATCAAAAGTCAACGTCATCTCCTAAATCAATTGTGATAAGCATTTCAGTGTCAAAGTTCAACAACTTTTTTTTGAACGCCAACAAATCAATCCCGAGTATTCTCAGGGCACTCACTGGACAAACGGAGTACTCCGAGAGTAACCCGAGTCGTCTACCACCACTTCTGGAGAAAACCCGGTAACCCACCCGTAGGCATGACAGTGAAATTACCAGTAAAACTCGTTTGGCTCAAGGATTGAACCCAGATTGCCCTAGGTTTCATATCAACAACTTAAAATTGAATTTTAAACACCTCAAATTTAACGGTAATAATCAATTCCTCCACTACAATCATCTCAAAAAATATGCCATCATAAAAATTCAAACTTGCATGATTAACATATTTTGATGCTTAGAACTAAATTTGCTTTTCTATATCAAGATACATAATAACTGCAGTGCTCACAAATGTCTTGCTCATAATTAATGCATCAATTATATAAGAAATGTATATTTTTTAAAGGGTGACTTTCTATGTACAGGACCTATTGGTCACCGGGTTCTTGTCAAAGACAATCCTCCGTCAGCCCCGCCTTGAGAACGCGATGTTCGATTGGGCCCCGACCTCCGCGCAGACTGACCTTCGCCCTGAAACCATACTGCCTCCACACGAGAGACTCGCTGGGATAACAGCAGGGTAAAACCGGGTTGCCCTCCGGATCGAACCATGCCTCGGTAGGAAGCGATCCATCATTGGGACTTCCCCCCACAAATGCCGCAGCCGGGTGTCGAACCGGTGACCTCCCAAAGGAGGAACCGGCCCAACCCACCCCAAGGGAACCAACTGTATATAAAATAGATACAAATGATAAAAACAGAGGTCATCACTAATCGATCAAACATTCTGTTTTTTTGAACAGTCCCTTAAGTATTGGGGGCGTATAAACTCGGAAACGGTTTATTTCCGTCTTCAGTCGATCTATAAAGAATATTGAATGCCTCATCGAGTTTACCGATTTTCGAAGCTGTAGCAATCATGATTTTATACAATAAAAGGTTGTTGCAAGGGATAATTTTAGTGAGGAATAAATGTTGTTGGCTGTCCAAAAGAACAAGAATCCAGATGGAAGGGTTGAAGAAGGCAACCAGAGAATTCTGATGAAGGATTTGGGGTTAAAGGTAAGAATTTGGGTTTTAAGAATTCTGATGAAAGTTGTGAGTGTGAAGAGTGGAGGAATGTTGATCTGCGACGTGGCTTACGGATTGGCAAACTGGACTTACGGTTTGGATTAGATGGGTATAATGCTAACAGCAAGTTGGACTTGTGGCTTACGGATTGGCAAACGTGACTTACGGTTTCATCAGATGTCCATAAAAGTTAACAGCAACATTGACATGAGGCTTACGGTTTCGGAAATGGGGCTTACGGTTGGGGATTACGAAAATTAGGTATAAATAATTAGGTTTTTGCAATCATCTTCTATCACATTCCTCCACTCTTCACACACACAACTTTCATTTAATTGCACTTTCACCCCCTCAAGTTCTTTCTTCCACTTTTCTCTTATCTCCTCACTATTTTTAACTTCCAATTAAGTACAATCAAGCCCCTCAACTTTAATAATCTCTATTTATTTTACATGCTTGCTACATCAATCTTTCAAGTAATGACCGAATAGCCCCTGTACTTTGATTATGCTCAGTACCTGAACTTCAAACTATCTTTTAACTTTCCAATAACGGCCGAAAGGTCCCTTGACTTTGTTGATTCATATTTCCTTCGATTCCAAGTAGTATTTAATTCGAAACCTTCCCAAATGCTTCCGTTAGCTACCTTAGTCAACGTCACACGTTCCGCTCGATCCTTAAACCATGTAACTTCACCACATTTCACGTTCTTACCTACAAACATACCAACACTAGCAATAAACTATTCATAGCATATAAACATGTAAAAACCGCACAAAACACGTAAGATAGGCATGTAAGGACACTTTATTCGCAAACATAACATACTTTTTGGGTTGGTTTCTACTTGCTTCTGCATTGCTTCAGATGAAAATTTTGAAAATTTTAAAGATTTTCATCGTCTTAAATGAACTAAATGGATATGAAAAGCGAATGTTTCAACCACTGATGAGCTCCTTGCTGATAGCAAACTAACATAGTCCCTTGTCATGGTCGTTCTTTTAAGTTTCATGAGAGTATGTCCGACAGGTGTTTTTAGGATAAAGGAATTGAAAAGAGATGTTTATCTAGGGGTAACATGCTTTAGAATGCATATGCTACGTGTCGGAAGCCTTTTTACCCTTTCTTTGCGAGAGTTTTGAGCCTGCAGAATGATAGAATGATTTACATTATGACTTTATTTGCTGAGTGCAGGCCGCATGTTGATCTGTGTTAGAACTTGTATAATTTGATGCATGTTGAGGCTGTGATGTGATACGTGCACATATATGATAAAGGCATTAGGATATCCTGTACACCCGTTTGTTTGTTATGTCTCTACCTAATCGTCACCCTTAGTAGCCCCGTTAGCCTATTTACCGTTCATTTTTCCACCCGATGTGAAATGTTTTGGTACCGACCGTGAATGACAAATTATGATAATATAGAAGAAAAAAAAAAAAAAAAAGAGAGGAAAAAGACACAAAAGAACAAAAATAGAAGTTTTGTGAATATTGTTTGTGTTTTGGGTAGAAACCAACCCAAAACTAGTTATGTTTGCAAATAAAGTTGTCATGGTTTGTTCGTTTGTTTGTTCGCCACATAAAAACCTATGAATTTACACCGAAAATCTTCCTACCCTTAGCCTGAGCCTAAAACCGGAAGTCCTTTTGATATGTGCCGTGTTATATGATACAGTGGAGGTATGATTGTTATACAAGCCTATGATTACAGAATTTCATGTTTGGTTTTGAGTGATATAACCTTGTTACTTTTGGTAAATCACAGGATTAACGGTGTAATTAACTCTATATTTACCTCATACTTAATTATAATTCACTTCATGTGTAATTAAATTCGTAAGTTTCGCATGTTAATTCTGCTTTGAACATTACCTAATGCATTATAATTTTATAACTAGAGCCTAGAGGCAGGGTGTGCACGGTTCGGTTCAGTTATTGACTTTATCCGTAACTTTAACCGAAGTCATCGGTTAATTTGTCGGTTTTCGGTTCGGTTAATTTTCGGTTAGTAACCAATTCAAACAAGGGCTAATTTTTTTGCTTAGAAATAATAATAAGGTAACAAATAGATGTTAAATATATGAAATGAGTATAAATGATGAAATAGATGTATTAAAATAATATGAAATGGAGGTATAAAAGCTCTCTCTTCTCTCTCTCTCTCATATATTATATATATAATATATAAATATTTTTTTTTTATATATATATAATATAAAATGAATAGTTCGGTTCCGTTCGGTTAATTTCGGTTAAACGATGGTAAAAAAATATCCGTTAACCAACTTTTGGTTAATTCAGTTTCGGTTTTGTCGGTTTTCGGTTTGGTTTCGGTTAACGGTTCGGTTATGGCACACCCCTACCTAGAGGTGCACATATCGTATCCATACCTTTAATCATTTTGGTTAGACAACAAAAGTCAAAACCGGTTGAGTTTTAAATTGGTTTGGGTTTTGTTAATCTGTCCGGGTTTAACCAGTTTCAAAGAAAAAGTTCGTTCATTAAGGAAATGATGTGTTCACGAACGGTTCACGAACACAAATAAATTTGGCGAACATGACGAAGGATAAAGGCAATGGATCCCTTATTGTGGAACGGATGTCGATCGTATTCGTCGATGTAAATAATGAGAAATAAAAGGGGGGATCGGTGCATAAACAAGTGAAATAGGGTTTCCTAGTTTAATTGTTAGGGTAATAATATAAATAAAAGTTTAAGGTAATAAAATAAATAAAAGTTTAATAACATAAAAGGTATAATAAAATATATGAAAGTACACAAATCTTTAATTAAAACACAAACATATGAACATAAACGAACGCAAATGAATGAATGTTCATGAACACGTTCACGAACACCTTACCGAACGTTCACGAACACAATTGAACGAACGAGACCTTAGTTTATGTTCGTTCATTTAACTAATCGAACGAAATTTCTTGTTCATGTTCGTTCGTTTACTAAACGAACGAACATAAACGAACTTCCCGCCGAACGGTTCACGAACTGTTCGCTGAACGTTCGGTTCGTTTACAGCCCTTTTGTAAACCAATTAAAAACCTACAGGTTGCATCGGTCTAAACTGGTTTTTATGTATGCAGGTACGCTTTCGGTTGAGTCTCAATTCGACTCCAAAAAACCATTATTTTGTGCATCTCTAGTTATAACTACCATGAACAATGGTTAATTTGTAAAACAAACTTTATAACAAAGAGAAATTTAAATTGTCTGTAAAATAAAAAAACTAAAAACAAATATATTTAAAAGACAGAGTAAATGTGTTTCCCATATTTTTTATAACAAAAAATAAATTTAGATTTTCTGTAAAATAGAAAACTAAAAACAAATGTATTTTAAAGACAGAGTAAATGTGTTTCCCATGTATTTATTGTTCTGCACTTAAAAAAACGTGGAAATAAATAGCTGTGACCACTTATCTCATAATTAGCATTGTAATAACATAAATATGTATATACACATGCAGATATATTTATATGAATCAACCGACTAACTAATTATTCTTTGTATACAGAGTACACTTGTGATGACGACAAGCGAGGATGGCATCCAAAGTTGTACTATTAAACAAATTGATCGATAACAATAAGAATCATGACTTAATAGTCTAGTAGTATGTTGTTTACATTTAATAAAAATATCTAAACTAAACTCTTACAAATAAAAAGTTACGTAGTATTTAAATTCTTGTTAAAAAATATATATACATTGAAGGTAGAAAAGAACAAAAGCTTGTATTCATTTTTCTTTTTTGCATTTAATATGAATGGACCCCACGCACCAAGATAGCGTTATAGGGTGGTGTCCTCCGTGGGGGTGGAGTTCTATAGTGCTTGGTTTGCACCCATCGGCCACAGACCACGCACGGACTAGTGAAGTGGAGTACACATAACACCACACTATCTCTCTCTCTATATATATATCTATATATATATATATTGAGAAAACTCTATATTACATATGTTCAATATATCATATATTACATGATATATTGTATATGTGTGTTAAAATATGTGACATATTGTCACATATATAATTTATACATCTTATGGGTAATTATTGGTTTATTGGGCTTATTGTTCGTATGGTCCAGCTAACTAGGTCTGGGCTTGGTTGATGTGTGCCTGTGTGGCTGGTTGTTATATCTGATAAGTTGTTGGAGTTATTTGTGTAGGAAGTGAAAGTCTAAAGGATTTATTGTAATGTTTGAAGGGCTGGAGTGTAAATTGCTTGGATCCTGGTATATATTGAAGAGAGAGAGTGCAGGAGTTCATTGCAACATATATTTTATACGGTTTCTTTAATTTCTCTTTGTATTCGTAGTTGTATTCATCGTGTTGATGATCTATGTGTAGAGATCAAGTCTGTATCTGAGATCTTGTGATCTCCTTGTTGGTATTTATGTATCCTTTTGTTCTATTATTCAACAGATTGTCTCATAATTGTTGAATAGCACTTTGTAAACATTTAGATATTTAGATTATTTAGATTTAGGATTTGGTTTGGGTGTTTTCTGGGTTGGTTAACTAATAATATTTTGTCACCGTGTTTTGTCGCTATTTCTCTTGTCAGTAGTATTTGTCAGAAGTTTACACAATTTTTATAATGTGTAATATATTAATATTGCATATATGTAATATATATTACTAACTAGAATTAAGCATCCTCGCATTGCGGCGGGGGCCTAAACTTATGCCAAATAACATCAATGCCACACCGATGGTAGCGACCACCAATACTGAAGTTGCGGCGTGTTAATTGCGAAGAAATAAGACTGAGACATGTAAACTATAAAAAATAACTATTCGATTTAGGACCCACGCGTTGCAGCGAACTTGTTAAATGGAAAAAATAGACGTAAAAACGTTGAACACATGCAGCTTGCGCCGTGTTAACTTGTTGAACACATCGAACTTGTTGAACACATGCAGGTTGCGACGTGTTAACTCGCATAATAACGTAGAAAAAAATACTAAGTCGATGTAGGATCTGCCCGTTGCGGCGAACTTGCCAAAGGGGGAAAATAGACACGTAACGACATACCTGTCAAATGTGAAAACTGAAAAAATAGACCAAAAACGTTGAATCACAAATGCACGTTGCGACGTATTAACTCGCAAAATTTAGAACGAAACGTAAAACGAAAAACTTGCGAAAGAAAAAAAGTATGGGGACTAAAGTTGTAAATAAAAAAGTTTTGGGTTAAATTACAAATGATTGGGTTAAAAGTAAACAAATTAAAATGGTTAAAATACAAAAGATGAAAACTTTGGGTTAAAAGTGAAAAATCACAAATTGTTTTTGAAAAACCCACATGCTTGGGGTACAACAACACAATGCAACAATGTGTTGCTAATTTATATAATGAAAATGTGCGTGAAGTGTGTGTGCGTATATATATATATACACACACACACAGAGATTTAGTTTCGAAATATAGTTTTTACCTTAGACTAAATCACACACACGAAGGGCAAGTGTACCCGTCGAATTGTAATATAATCTTTAGGTAAGAACCGGAAATCAATCATAGACGTGGTTTCTCTGTACTAAACTTTTGTTACTCTAAAGTTGTTTCACTTAACAAGTTTGGGTTTTTCTAATTTATCATGCAAAATAACAAAAATCCTAAATTAACTAATTCAACAATACATAACAAGAAGTTGCGTAAACTAAGTATTCACTAATGATTATGTGACAACTAAGGGAAGCACTAATGATGACACAACCTCTAAATTAACTAATTTCTGGTCAAGGTTCCTAGTTTTATATTGTTTTCAGAAAATTAAAATGAAATAACACTCTAATCACCTAAAAAAACATTCTTTTAAGCTCGGTTGTAAAGTTTGCGTTAATCTTTAAACAAGAGTTATTCGTTTGTCAAAACTCCTAGCTCGACAATATAAGGAAAACTAATATGAACAACACACTAATCACCGTAGATTGCTTTTAAGTAAATAACACCCTAGTGTTGTTATTGATATGAACCACAAGCATGATCATACTTGATAACAACTTTAGCCAAAATCATCATTCTTGCACAATTAGCATACTCTAGAATCCACATTAACACTATCATGATATTTCCAAATCCAAGTTCAAGAATTCATACACATACTCAAATCATCATCCATTCTTGTTAACAACCAACATTTCTGGTCTCATGTTATGAATCAAACTACAAGTAACAAGATTCAATAATCCTAATCTACACATGAGGTTTCCAACATGTCATGGGTAAATTTATAATCAAACATTCATGAATAACAACTTAAAGCATGCATATGGACTCCAATAACTAAACTAGAACACTACAAGAACTTATCATCACATCTACTTCCATATCATCACATAATTAAAAGCTTCAACAAAGTTTAATGCAACTACAAGTGTTTAGCCTCCAATTCTCATATATCTAACACAAATTCTTTAAATATTACAAAGTTTGACATGAGATCAAAATTGCTAACCAAGTTAAAAACAAGAATTAAATGGTGGATGATCAAGTCTTCAAGTGTTTTATTCCTCTCCTTAGCTCCTCGTTGGCTCTAACTTCCTTCCAAGTGCATAATTTTGAGAGAAAAAATTCAATCCAAGAGCAACCTCCCTTGTAAATGAGTTGAATTCACGTATACATGCTACTGGGCGTTTGGCACGGTCGTGTTTGGTTTGTGTCAGGCCCGCTTTACGTCTGTTATTCTTATTTACTACCATTTCCGGTAAAATCCCGCAAAAAAGTTCCCCAAGTGAGCACGATCTTGCCAGGCGATGGTATGATCGTGCTAGTTAGTGTTCACTGGTAATATCGATGGCGTGCTCGTCAATTGACTGGGTCTGGGGATATTTTGGCCTGGAACGATCGTGCTTGGGGGCGGCATGATCGTGCCAGTCGGTGATTCTTTGGACTTGGCTGGTGTTGTCTCTTGTATTCCAGTAAAGAAAGGCTTAGCGGACACGTGGAAGGATATAATGTCAGTCAAATAACAAAGACTTAGTGAGGGCCGGAGTGATTGGGATGGGGCGGGTAAGGAGGGTGAAGGAGGCTCGGGGCCAGGCTTTCAGCTGCAAAATTTAGGTCGGATGTGACAGAACAGATCGGGGAAAGGGTGTGATGGCGGGAATTGTTCCTTGGTGGTATCCAAACCAAAGTCGCGCTGAACCATAGGGGGTTACACATGGATTATATGAGTTGCAGTATTTGTGGGCACGAGGAAGAGACCGTCGAACACGTGTTGGCAGAATGCGTTATGGTGAGGGCCGTCTGGTTGAGTGTAAGCAATTGGCTTAAGGTACCAGTGACTAATGAGTATGCATGCGTTTTCATTCCAAGAAATGTGGGAGGGATTAATAGGTTGCATGGCTCCAAAGATTGGAAAAGAGTGATACAATGTGTTTTTTGTGCTACGGCTTGGCTAGTGTGGAAAGCAAGGAACAAGATTATCTTTGAAGATGGCACGTTCTCGGTCACTAGGATTGTGGATTCAGTTAAGGAAGAAATGTTTTATGGATAAAACATAGATCCAAGTTTGGCGGCATTGTTTGGGAGAGATGGTGAGACTTTAATGCGAGGAACATTATTATGTAATTGTTTTCTTTTTAGCTTCATTTGGGACTCGAGCTTCTTGTTAACCCCTTTTTGTATTGTTATTATGTTGAGTTATAAAATGCCGACGTTCAAAAACAGGTTATAGTTATTTATGATAATAATTCGTAAGAAAATAAATCATATTTCTCAGTTCCATTTATTTGAATTTTTATTTATGTTAGCTATTGAATACCTCCAATTTTTTGATTTTTTTAATTGTCCACTGTTATAGATATCGGTCCAAATTGTGATGCGGAGGAAACTAAACTCCTTTTGTCGTCTGTTTTGACCTACTCGGTTGACCCCACTAAAATCAGACTTAGTAGTACTATTTTATGTTATACAAGATTAATTATTTGAATTGGATTAAAAATTATTGAAATTTAAATCAAACCGGATTTCATTTCGATTTTTTAATTTTAAAACTGCGTAAGCATTATTTCATACCATATTGCCTAAGACCATGGTTGGGTATTATTAGAAGGAGGCAATAGAGACCCTGTTTACGTGACGTAAATGTGGGGCAATGACGGCCATAGGAGCTTTATTCCATACTATATTGTCTAAGACCATGACCAATGCAAACTATTTAGCTTGCATTTGGCTTATGTAGATTTAGCATTTGAGGGGTTTGCATTTGAGTGAAATGTTTTGGGGAAGAATGGTACATTTTCTTTTTGAACGGTGAACTTTATGTACAAGGTTACTACACTCTTCAAATCAGAGAGCCCTGTATTGCCCCACTTTAACCATGCTATGTTGCATTAACCGGGCCCATGTTGGTTTAAAAGCTTAGCTTTTATTGGGCGTTTCCTCGGGAAACCATAACGTCGGCTGCCACTTGACAGTCGTTGTGCCACCAAGAGCAGAACTCTTTGACGTAACACACTGATACGATCCGACCCGACCCGTGAACAATATTGATACGTGCACACTTGGCTTGACCCATCTGATTATTTGCGGTTTATTTTATTAAATCACATGTTGTTTTTAAGTCATATGCAACATGACCATGTCCTCCACTACTATGTTATTTGCTTTTATTTAGCACCAAGTTCTTCCATGTTTTAGTTATTGGTAGTTTTATTTATTTTGCTTATATAAGTGTACGTAAATTATATGAAGGAAGTAGAAAAAGATTGTTGAAAAGTTCTAGTTTCTTTATCTTGTTCTTTGGAGCCTAACCTACTCTACGGGTCTCTTGGGAGATTAGCCATCTCGAATCCGGCTCTATCATTGGTGTTTTCATTCCCGAATTCGCCTCCATCATGACTCAAAAATTACGTTGTTGCTCGACGAAATGTGGGCCACTATCGAGAAAAACCAACAACGCCTCGTTGAGTTCTGCGCTAGCCACGGTCTACCTCCACCACCTCCACTCGCCGCTCGTCCGCCAACCAAACCGTTTGCTCCGCCACCCAAACCGTTTGCTCCGAAACCCTTCCTACACCAAATAAAATCATCTGCATCAAAAAACCGCACCTATCGTCACCACAAAAAACGCCCCTAAAACCGCACCCAAACGATCCTATTCTACCACCCCGACCACACCACAAATGTCACCAAAGCCAACCTCAAATGACACCCATCGACACCCTAAACCAACCCCCAAAACTGCACGTACACCTACCAAACATGGCACCCACAAAACCCGAGTCTCGCCATTGAACAACATAGAACCGAATGCCATCGAAAGGCGTGAATGGAGACCACCGTGGAGAAAAGGTTTCGTCCTTGAGGACAAGGACAATTTGAAGGAGTGAGGAGTTGATACGACCCGACCCGTGAACAATATTAATACGTGCACACTTGGCTTGACCCATCTGATTATTTGCGGTTTATTTTATTAAATCACATGTTGTTTTTAAGTCAAACACATGCAACATGACCTGTTCTCCACTACTATGTTATTTGCTTTTATTTAGCACCAAGTTCTTCCATATTTTAGTTATTGGTAGTTTTATTTATTTTGCTTATATAAGTGTACGTAAATTACATGAAGGAAGTAGAAATAGATTGTTGAAAAGTTATAGTTTCTTTATCTTGTTCTTTGGAGCCTAACCCACTTTACGGGTCTCTTGGGAGATTAGCCATCTCGAATCCGGCTCTATCACACACGGTAGGACGAAAACCTGGTTGGGCTGGGAATTGGACTGACAACCTCACAGAAAACCATGTTTAAATCCTTCCTTGCCTATATTCACCCCAATATAACAAAAGTAGAAATTGAACTTGAGTCTTTATTGGAAAACCTAAGCCTCCTACTATTAGGCCATAATTGGGGGGATGAAGAATGGTGGGTCCCATATTTGTTTTGTATTTAGTTTACTCTTTTTTTGTTTTAATTATTTTGATATGCATAAATAAGTTGTATAGTATAAGCTTTAGTGATTTGTATAAAACTACTTTTTGAAGAGGGAATTGATCGGTTCAATCGGTATAATTAGGTTGGAACCGGTTTCAAAGCATAAGGTTATACCCCAATGCATATCCAGCATGTAAATCAAGTATGAGACCGGTTCCTCAATACCCATCAAGATTTTTTGTCGAGTCCAAATACGGGCCAAGTACGCTGTTTTATATTAGACAACCCAGCCCAAAAAATCTAAAGTAAAAGCAAAGGTCCTGTAACTGGGGTTAAGTGGTTAAACCGATGGCTCTGGTCACTGGGCCCAGGCCACCGTCCTTTAAAAACCAATCCCAACGAACACACAACCCAGCCAACATTGGAAACCCCAAAACCCCATCAACGCGGGAAATAGAGCCGTTGTTAATTCTTGGCGCCAAATCTTTCTTGGTAGGCTGCCCGGCATTTACGGGCAAAAAGCATCCTAAGCAAACAGTAGTTAGGTTTCATTATTTATATATATAAATTATAATCCCCACTTTCTCTCTTTATCTTTTACCGCCTCCATTCAAAGCTTGTTCCAAAACCCCTTCTTCTTGTTCTTGATTCTTAAGCATATATTCCAAGATTCTCCACTTGTTATTTCAAAAAGATTTGATTTTTCATCTGGGTTTGCTTCAAAAAACAATCTTTTTCAAGTTTCTGATCTGGGTTTGCTTCAAAAAGTTCAAATCCTTCTTGTTCTTCAATATTTCTTCAAAAAGATTTGATTTTTGATCTGGGTTTGCTTCAAAACACAATCTTTAACAAGTTTCTGATCTGGGTTTGCTTCAAAAATCAATCTTTTTAAGTTCTTGATATGGGTTTTTCAAAAAAGCATCAAGTGGATGGTGAATCTTTAGAAGGGAAGAAATGGGTGATTGCAGGAATCACCATGAGAGCTCCATTGAAGACTTTATCTACAAGAAAGATGAAAGAAGATGATGAAAACTCAAACTCCGGCAACACAACTCCGACTTCAAAGGATTCAAGAATACCGGAAGTGATGGCGTGTCCGCCGCCGCCGAGGAAGCGCCGGCCGGCGGTTGCTTGTCACAACCACACAAATAGAGAGTTTTTCACTTCACCTGAGTTGGATAGCTTGTTTCAACTCCTCTCAAAATCAAAATAAGTTTTTCATATTTTTAGGGATTTTTGGTTTTTGAATGTCCAACATCTTAGTTTTGTCTACTAGTTTTTTTTTAATATTTAATTTAATAGTTCTAGTTTTATTAGCTTAGTTTAGAAGGTTAGATTAGGGCTTGTTTTAGAAAGATGTACAAATAGTCAAATATAGTAGTAGAATATAGGGTTATTAATTAGGTTAGGTTTTGGGTTTAATGAGATAATCCCTTTGTTATGGGTTGTTTAAAGTGTGACTACTTATGTTTCCTTGGTTTCTTGAAAGTTGTAAGTTGAAACCCCCTCAAGTTTTTGAATCAAAAGGGCAAATGGGTGTTTGGCCTAGGGGTTAAAAGAGCCATTTGTTGTGGCCAAGTGTGTAGCTTTGTGCTTGTATGTTTGAAAGATTTGCAATAGGGTTTATCACCCAATGTTTTGAATCATCTTGTTATTAATCTTGTTATAAAGATTGTTTCTTATTTTTGTTTTTTTGATTCAAACTTGAAACTAGAAGTAATTACATATGTTTTGAATCTTTAGTGTAAATTCTTGAATGTGCAACTTAAAGAATGAATCTTTAGTGGAAATTCTTGAATGTGCAACTAAAAGATTGAATCTTTATTGTAAATTCTTGAAGTTGCAACTTAAAGAATGAATCTTTAGTGGAAATTCTTGAATTTGTAACTAAAAGATTGAATCTTTATTGTAATTTTTTAAATTTGCAACTAAAACATTGAATCTTTATTGTAAATTCTTGAAGTTGCAACTTAAAGAATGAATCTTTAGTGTAAATTCTTGAATTTGCAATTTGCAACTATAACATTGAATCTTTATTGTAAATTCTTGAATTTGCAAACTAAAATGAATCTTGAATGCTATTGGTTGAGAATATGAATGAAAAAGGATGTTTGATTCTTTCAATTATTCGGATGATTTGAGTCAAGGGTTCACATGGTTGTGGGGTTGGGTTTACATGGGAGTATTGGAAATCAAAGAGGAAGACAGTCAACACACGTGTTTTAGTGCATAGGAGTCAACAACTAATAGTCAAAAAAATATGAGGTCATAAAGCTTACAATTTGAAAACAAAGAGAATGTGAGATTTTGTCCAAGTTGGTCTTAATTGCCATTCTCATACAATTTTGTTTCTTTCATTTCTATAGTCATTTCGTTTTTATTTTCCAATTGCTGAATATTACTTGATCGTTTATATAAAAAAGTTGGCTAATGTTATAACTTTTTATAGTGACAGTGAGAATCTACCAACTCACAGGATCCCATCATTACCATCAGATACATAAAAGCACAGAATCTATAAATATAATTTTTGGTATAGTGGTTGAAAAGACTTGGATTTTTCTTGGAAACTCAAGTTCAATCTCTATTAGTGTCATATTTGATGGATTAAGGCAATGAAAGCTAGTTCTTCTACACCTAAGGTCAAGAGTTCGAGTCCGAGCCACCCCGGATTTTAGTCCATCGTGCGTTAGGCCAGAAAGTTTCTCTCTTGTGGCTGCTAGGGGTGCAAACGAGCCGAGCCGAGCCCGAGCTCGAGCTCGATTAACATATTGAAGCTCGATCCCGGCTCGATTCGAGCGTTGTTTCTAAAGCTCGGGCTAGGCTCGTAGGTAAATTTTCAAGCTCTAGCTCGGCTCGTTTATCATTTCCTAATTAATTGATACTAATTATAATTATTATTTTATATATAATTTAGAATTTTTCACAAATTTATAAATATAAACCATTAGTATTTAAAGATATATTTAATATATTAATAAAAATATATATAAACAATAGGCTCGTTTAGGCTCGCGAGCCGGCTCGAGCTCGATAAGCAAAGCTCGGGCCCGGGCTCATTTAATAAACGAGCTTGATTTTAGGCTCGAGCCCGTTTAAGCTCGGCTCGTTCGAGCTCTTTTCGAGCCGATCTCGAATAGCTTGCGAGTAGCTCCGCTCGTTTGCACCCCTAGTGGCGGCGCAAGCCCCTGCCACTAACAGTGGGTGGTATGGTTTCCCGGGGAACACCGTTAGCCAAACTCTGACGCCAGCGTGGGCCCGGTTAAGACAACATAGTCTGGGCCAGAGTGGGGTTAGGGCCCTCTGTTTGGAGGGTGTGAGATCTCTTTCCAACTATTAAAGATTCTCACCGTTTAAAAAAAAAGTTACGAGCATTCACATTAGTTTCTTTATATTTTTGTGATTGACTTACTATATTATAAGGTATGATTGTAAGTAGTTGTGAGCGAAGGAAACCTAGGGATATAACGTAGTCTGCTGAATTTGGGATGTTACCGGTTGCAAATTGACGAATGTAGATGTGCATTTTTGTATTGCCATGTAACTTTTTCCCCTAGCGTTGTAGCCTTCTTAAAGTCATTCAAATTCAACTTCAATATCTTCCACAATCCTTAAAAATAATTCTTTCGATATACGAAACCACTCTCTGAACGTCTCGGCATTACACTTTAGGTTTTCCACAAAGTAATCATTTATGAGAACTTCATTAGCCCATTCCCGACCGCGACACATATTTAATAATCGTCCCGTATCTTGAAGCTCCGTGAGCTCAGAAGTCTTAAAAAAATATCCAAAACACAACACGAATAGTCGGACATATTAGACGAGTTGGGTGGAAATGTACTTGGGTACTCCATATCCTTCATAGGTAATTTTCAAAAACTATAAAATTAGAAAACCGTAGAGAATTTTTAGAGTTGAAAGATAAATTGGAGTGTATAAAATTGGCAAAGTTCGATTGTATTTATAGGTTAAAATATTATTTTTTTATAGGTGCCCCCCTCAAAATATAGTCTTTGCCAACGGCTATATCCTTCAAACCATGCCTCCATAACACCGTGATACTTATCACCAAACCTATCCCCATCACTCGTGATACACCGCGACACCCTTTGCGGTGGTGTATCACAGACTATCACCAATCATAGACACCCCATTACTTGTCTACACCGACCACCCTTAGTGTAATTATAGGAATAAGGATAATGAATTTAATTTAAATGTTGTAAAAAGGGTTTAAAGACATATCATGTTTTCTGCGGATAATTCTAAAGGAAAAAAAAGAGTTCAAAATTGAAACAAGTTGAAGGTAAGGTTAGTTTTGGTTTGCTTGTTGCTTATTGAGTTGTTAAGTCAAGATAGTTCTTGGTATTTTCAGGTTGGTATATTTAATTATTTAAACAGAGTTTGAGTTAGGTGAGGTTACTACAAATAGATGATTATGACTATTGTAATTTGTATGTATTCTCACTGATAATATAAAAGAGGTGTGGAGGGTTTTTTCACAAAATCGATTATTCGTGTGTGTTTGAGGCCTGAATTTCAAGAGTTATAGCATGGTTAACAAATTTAACAAAACAGCTTCAAAGGATGTATTTAAACGATTACACAACCCTCACAATCAATTTAACATAAGAGAATACAGTTTGATAATGAACTAATACGTATGATTGGAGTAAAGAAAACCTACTCAAAGACTAGGAGCATGTTTTTATCCAACTTTATTACTTTGAAGAACTACTTCCACATTGATTAATTTGATAGTTTATTCAAATTGAGAGGTTTATTTACAAAACTATATACAAATTAATATATTTTACAAACTAAAAAAAATATAATAGTAGTTTTAATTTGAAAATTATGAGAATCATATTATATATTATACACTTGTACACAACGCTAATTAGAACACCACAATAGGTTGATTTTAGGCCTTTTACAAGAAAAGGGTGATGATGTGGAGGAGAGGCCAGGAGGGGAATGACGTGAGTTCTTGTACAAGAAAGCCTAGAAAATAAATTATGCAAGAGGGAAGGAGACAGGAAGGAGGAGAGAAGACACGTTTTAGCTGGTTTTCGCTATGAAAGGGTCAAAGCCTAAACATGTGCTTACGTTGCAATGTTTTTGTGACCCACTGTTGTCGGTGCTCTCAGCTGGATGGAATGGGAAATCCGGACACCCCCGGGTCATTAGGTCTGGCTAAGGGTGGTAAGGTGCCCTTCCGAGTACTTTGGTTGAGTTCCTTTGCTTGGTTGTACTCGATGTGTGTGTAGGTAAAAATATATAAAAAAGGTAGCTAGTTGAGCTAGGTAGCACAATATTATTGGATGGTGGGTGTTTTAAAGTTTGATTGAATTGGTGGTAATGTTTTTTAAAGTTTGATTGATTAGTTTGGGTGTTGAGGTATACTAAATTTGAGTATTTGGAATAGTTTGTATAGTTTTAAGAGCATATGGTGTGGCGTGAAAAAATGGCGTGGAAACCCCTCCATGCGGGAACACCACCCCACATATGGTGTGGTAAGCGGCTGTTGTGGGTGGGGCTTGAGGATTTCCACCGGCGTTATGGCAAATGTGTGGGTGAGGTGAAGGCTCTTGATTGGTGGGATGTAGTTTAGGTTTGTTTTGATTGTTGATATTTATTATTATTTTATTACTTTTTTTAAATACTCTCTTCCACGCCGTTTTTTCCACCCCGTGCTTTTTTCTCTACGCCACCATGCTGACATGGTTGCCACATGTCTCTTCACGACCTCCCTTCAATCCCTGTCCTCACACTGTACGGTCTAAGATGACATGATTCCATTGAGTGTTATGAATGAGAGTTTAGGTATTGGGTAAGGCACACTCTCCTCCCTTAGTGGATATAATGAGTGTTCGAAAGAGACTAATAATATTCACATTGGAATTTATTTATCCATATACATATAATTACATTAAAAATTACTATCTTTTCTTTTTTCTTTTTAATTAAATAATATTTTTATACCTTTATAATTAACTTTTATATCTCATTCACTCACAACTACCTTTAAAAAATTAAAAAAATTATAAAAGATGAGCAGTATTACTATATATTTACAGATAAACAATAATATTCTATTTCCTCCATTCAAAACTACTCATAAACATTCCTTATAAATAAGTAACTCACTCTCTTAAAGATAAAAGATTCATTAAGAATATTCTAAATTAAGTAGTTACATAACTAGCCTAAATATATCATAATTAAAACAAAACTTATAAAAATGTTTGTACGTCATACTATACTACATTAAGCTTACAAGTCTTTTCTAGGGCCGGTCGTAGAATTTTGGGGGCCAAAGCGAATTAAAAATTCGAGACACTTTTTAATTTTTAAGCTCGTAATTTCGGTTTGTATCTAACATGAAATGTATTAGGAAGAAACTTATAAAACACTTAAGCATGAGTAAATTGCACAAAACATCCTTTATGTTTCCTCAAACTTGCAGGTTCCAGCCTTAATGTTTAAAAGTTGCTAAAAACAGCCTTTAAGTTTATTTTTGTTGCGGGTTCAATCCTTTACAGCTAACCACGTTATTTTCTTCAGTTAAGTTCCCTCACATGATCAACCAAAATGACGAATATACCCTCACATGTTATGCATGTGAGGGAACTTAACTGAAGAAAATAACACGGTTAGCTGTAAAGGATTGAACCCGCAACAAAAATAAACTTAAAGGCTGTTTTTAGCAACTTTTAAACATTAAGGCTGAAACCTGCAAGTTTGAGAAAACATAAAGGATGTTTTGTGCAATTTACTCCTTAAGCATTATATAAACTAGGTGATTTCCCTAATCAAATAATGTTAGGTATCTAATACATAAATCAAATCTAAGTTGGTCAAAAGAGTTTAACCTAACAAATAACAACTTACATCATGTGTGAAAGGAACTAAAACATGCTACTTATTTTGAGTATATTGTTGTTATTAGTTAGAAACGATTTTTAAGTAAAATTTTACATGGACATAACATGTTAAAATTAAAAAGATATATAAAAAGATACATAATCCGGAAATTCCAAACCTAAAGAACCTACAAGTTCAATTAAATCATATCTCAACCGAAAGTGAAGTTCTTCACTGCGTAAGTCTTGGTGGACATTTTCTGGAACGGGATTTTTTGTTGGAGGATTCGGCACCCAATATGGAGAAATTGCACACCCGTCTTCTTTGATTAGCATATTGTGCAATATGATACATGCATATACTATGCTATGGATTGTTTTTTTATTCATCGCACGAACCGGTCGGCCTAGTATCCCTCATCTACCCTTTAAAACACCAAAAGCCCTCTCAGCATATTTTCTTGCCGATTCTTGCAACTTCTTAAATGCCTTTTCTTTAGGCTCGGTAGGAAATGAAAGGGCTTTCACAAAAACAGACCATGATGGGTAGATACCATCCACAAGTAGAAAGTCTCGTCTGTAATATTTTCCGTTAACCATAAACGGACAGAAAGGTGCGGTACCATCTGTTACGGTTTGAAACAACAACGATATGTACAAAACATTGATGTCGTTGTTTGAACCGGGAACACCAAAATACGAATGCAAAATCCATAAATCATTCGAGGCCACCGCTTCAAGTAAGATGGTCGGTCTTCTAACGTCACCCCTAACATACGCCCTTCGCAACTCTCTTGGACAATTTCTCCATTCGATATGTGTACAATCGATGCTACCGAGCATCCCTGGAAAATGCCATCGAGCCTCGTGTGCGGCGTAAATACGTGAGATGACGTGTCTCGTCGGTCTACGTTGAAACTCTTTGGCATACAACTTAATGATGGCGTTATAAAAAAATTGAAAACACTCACGCGAGGTTTTTTCCGACATTTGTAAGTATTCATTAAATTGGTCAGGAGGGTTACCTGTCGCTAGTTGGCGAATAACAGACGTGCATTTTTGTATCGGCGTGAAACTTCGTTTGCCCCTCCCGTCGTAACGTTCTTAAAATCATTCTTCACTTACTTCAATGTCTCCTACAATCTTTAAAAATAATTCCTTTGGCAAACGAAAACGATCCCTAAACGTTTCAGCATTGTAGACCGGATTCTCCACAAAATAATCATTCATTAACACCTCGTTGGCATGTATACGATCACGACCAACCATTTTCTTCTTTGGGCGACTCGAACCTTCAAGCACGTTATACACCTTCTCAAAAAATTCAAGCGTGTTGTTGTCAGAAGACGTATCGCTTTCGGTATCCGTCGGAAACGAATCCGTAGAAGATGCCATTGAAGAAATATAGAAGATGGGGAGTAGGTTGAAAGTATGTAAAGGTTTTGGGTTGTGAGATTGTATTTATAAAAATTGAGTTGTGTTATTATATATATATATATATAAACAAAATTTTCAAAGATCATCATCTCAACGGTCAACAGCAATGGTCAAGTCAAGGTGCAACGGTAACATTTTTGTTCTCATCACGCGTCGCCGACACCACGCGTTTATCCCACCACGCGTTGTGGTGGTGACCGGCGGTCGTGTATAACGCGGTATCACGCGTTTGTGGTTTATCCCATCACGCGACGCCCTGCCTTGCCTAACTCTTTGCTAAAAGGGTCAGTGAGGTGATTAATAACCCTCCACAAAAACCAAAACTTGTTCTTACCGTCAGATTACACTTGTATTAATGTTAACAAATATCACCGTAAATATAATATTTTTTATACATATAGATTTTATTTATTTATTTTGGAGGCCCTTTTTTTAGGCCCTAAGCCATCGCCTAGTCCAATAACACTAACTTGCTGGCCTTGGTCTTTTCTATAGTGTTACTATCGTATAAGTTTGTAAGAAACTTGTTTGTCTAATTGATTAAATTTTGAAATATAACGAACTAATCAAATGATAAATTACTTTGTGAAATAACCAAAATATTGGATCTAACGTACAACATATGTTACTTATAACTTTTTTTTAAATTATTTCAGATATGTTATGTGAAATAATTACAATATGATAAATTGGTAAAAAAAAAAGATATTAACTAAAAGAGTTAAATAGACACTTTCGAATTTTTTGGGTTTTGTAGTATTTGGTGATGCTCATTAAAAGCTGAATAACACATCAGTTTCACTTTCAAACTCATCGATTTTATACACTATTTTCTTGGCCGTTAAGAAACGTTAAAAACCCTCATTAAGTCACACAAACACTAAGGCACTAACTTAGTCGAAACTGTGTGTTAATTGTAAAACAATTTTACATGTTAGGTATCATGTCATCGAATTTTAAATTTGCTGTTATGTAAGCATTGTTTTGACATTATACAATTAACTATATCGGTACCTTGATACAAGATCATGTCAAGTAACGAGTTTTCATACACGTATCCATAAATATACGTCTCTTCCACTAACAAATCAGTCACATCATCTCTCTGCTTTTATTGATACGAGGTGTGTGTTTAGCCTCACCCTAAGGCTATATGGTATGATATAAGGTCATAGTGTAGTCATAAAGTCTTTTAGGGGGCGTTATGCGATAAGTGACGAAAAATACAAGAGGGAGGCTTTATGGGGCTTTATAGAGCTTTATATCAGAAGATAGTGTAGTCATAAAGCTCCATACCTATCATTACTTAATTATTAATTTTTCATTTTTTCATTTAATCTCTAATTTATTTAAAAAAAACATTACAGTATTTAATAAAAATATTACAGTTAAAAACAATACATTTAAGCTTCGTCTTTAACGCCGTTGTCTCCTTTTTCCTCTTCGTTTTCTCCGTCATCCAAACCTCCGTCTTGAAAGTTCTCAACTTCGAATTCTTCTACTTCTTCCTTGAAGTGTTGTTTGACCTCGCCATCGTGTCGAATTGGGTGAATCGCCCATGCTCGACCAAATCCGCCTTTAACGCGTTATATATTTCCTTAGAATGCAATAGTTGAGCATTTAACATTCTCTCTTCCATTCTTGCTCGACCAAGTCGGATTTCTCAAGTAACGTTTTCCATATAACTGCCATATACCTAAAAATAAAAAAGTTATATAACCGTATTTTATTTGTATTGTACTTTAAAATAAAATTAAATATATAAGAGTGAGTAAAAATATACCTAAGTAGAAATGTTCCACGCTATCGCGTGTTGTTTTCTTCCCCATCTTCAAATACTCGTCGTTGACGTCATACGTGTTTCCGTAGGCGAGTGTACGTAACCGGGAGTTACCTTTGAGTTGAGGTGAATCCTAGAAATTCTCTCGCATCCATTCTTTGCTTTAAGTAGTCATACTTAGCTTCCAAATCATACTAATGCGCAAAAATAACCTTTGGCTCATCCTAAACCGGCGTCTAAAAACATCAGGGCCGTGAACCGGTGTTGGATCAGAATAATCTTTCATCAAGCCTCGTTTGCCGCTTCACGGCCTCGCAAAAAAAAGTGCGCCTCAAAATGGGGCGTGGAGGAGAACGGCTAACGTGTTGCATGGCTTGAATCACGAGGGCACATGCACTCATAACCGCTTCTTTCTCCTACGCGATTTCTTCGGATGAAAATAATCTTCGTAAATATCAGTGAACGAATCTTCCGATGACGGATTTTTAGTGTAAAATATTGGACTTTTAAGAGTCCGATCCCCACTGATACGGATTTAGAAAGTTTCCCCCCATTGATTTTTCGTTCAAGTTTTGCCACTGGATGCGTTTAGCAAAATGACCATGCTCGGTTCTAAATTTGTCGAAGAACTGAAATGCGACAATGACGGTGTCACCATGACAATAGTGACGGCGACTAAAGTTATTCGCTTGAAGAAACACTTTTTTTTTATAACATTGTAACTATAATATTTTCATTATCTAATAATAAATATATTAACATATCAAAGTAAATATTAAGGCATGGGTTATAGACTAGCAATGGATATTATCCATTAGTGTAATTTTTAAGAGTCAATTTAGCGTAGGTGTGTATATCTTTCCAATAAAAGTAAATCAAATTATCCTATGATCTATATATTTATTGGTAGTCAATGGTCGTAGTAGGTAAAAGTTTTTACTTTTGTTATAACACACACACATATATATATTATATGTGTGTGTATATCAAAATTTCAAACCTAAAATGGTTCTTAATTATGAAGGGAAGTAATAATACATAAAAAGGAAATAATGATTTGTCAGAAAGAAATTTAGAATTAAGTTGTAAAAAGTTGAAAAGTAGAGAGTATATGATAAAGAGAATCAAATGTGTGATTTTGTTTTTATAGCTCATTCTCCTCTCTGCTTCATACTTTCATTTCATCATCCATAGTTACAAACCCCCATTCTCTTCTTTTTAGTGCTCTTCCATTACTCATCCTTAAATCTCTCTCTCTCTCTCTTGTATATATATAACATATATATACATAAACGCGCACACATATACACACGCACATGCATAGAGAAGCATACACACATTTTACAAAACCAAATTGAAAACTATGTACTCCAAACACGTTTAATACATAATTAATTTTAACTATAAAACTACGGTAATCACATAATACGCTTATATATAGTATTTTGTAGGTGTAATGCGCGCATGAAAGATAGATATGATGTTAAATTACTACCACATGTCACATCACTCGCATTTAAAACACCAAATTACTTAAACCTAAGATGCTCGTCCACACAGGTAACAAGTTTGCACACACATTGTATGTGAGAATCACGTATACATATGTAACCTTGGGTTCTATTTTGATATATAAGATGTTTATGTAATCATATAAACTATTTTTTTCGTAACTTTTACCATATCTATAAAATACTACATAAAAATTCCCTTATATGATTTTACATAATAATTACTTGTGTGACCTAAAAATTTATAAGGATGAATGATGGTTTAATTTATATACTATTAATAAGCAATACTTTTACCATATAGGTGTTGTACATGTTATTTGGAGAGTTTTTCAAAAAGAAAAACTTAACATTTTACTTTTAATCCAAAAGTATTTAAAAAATTACTATTAACCCACAACTATTTGATTTTTATCCTTTTAACCACAACTTTTCATCTTTTTAATTTAATCTTACAGTTTTTTACCTCCAACTTTGATCACCTATATTTTACATCTTTCGCAAATTTGTCGTTTTACGCATTGATTTAAATTTTACAAGTTAAATTGACGCAACTTGCGTGTGTGCTTCAATGTTTTTACATTTCGGTTTACGCTTCTTTCTCAATTTTGCGAGTTCCCATTACGCAACGTGTGTTGGTTCAACGTTTTTTGGTCGTCTATTTTTTTCTCATTTGACAGATCCTTTGTAACATGTGGGTCTTAGATTGACTTAGTTATTATTTTTCTATGTTTTACGCAATGTTTTAAAATCCGGTTTTTATATCATATCGGATTTGGCTAAAAATGTTGAACCGGGTGTATCGGGCGGTTCAACCGGGTCTACCGGGTGCGGTTTGAAACCTGTGTTTTTAAAACATTGGTTTTACGTTTCGGCATAACTTCTTCGCATTAACACGCGATAACTTCAGTCTTGGCGGTGATGTGATATTGTTATTAATTGGTATGGTTTTCGTCCCGCAAGGTGCATAAATACTAGTTTAGAATAATTTGTTAGTGGATATACCAAAAAGCTGAGGGCATAACTTTAGTAATGTTGTTGGATTGGGTAAACCTAACACTGTTTTATTTATTCCAAATTTGGATTGTTGACGTCCTTTGTTTCAATTTTTAATCAACACCAATTATATTTTCTCCATAAGCATCAAACCCAACACACACACATACGATGGTTATATATAAAATTATATCCGATAATAATTATACGCTAGTAAAAATATTATACATATGATTTAAAACTTGCGATGAACTGTGATAACATTTTTTTAAATGTCTGTTTTAAGTTTTCTAATAAAGATTATTTATTATTTATTTAATTTGAATGGTGATTATAACTTTTTAGGATAACAATGTTTTGTTTTAGTTTTTTTAGTAATAGATTATTTATTATTTACTTTTAGTAGTGATTATATTTTTCAGATATTTGTTTTAACTTTGGAACGGTAACTTTTTTCAAAATGTTTAATTCCATAGCCTTTTTGTTTTTTTTAACATTGATATAATCTTATATTTTTTTTTCATATCAAACCAAAAACCGAAACAACGGATTAATTTATTATTTTTAACCGGTGACATATTGATGTTATAATGAATTGATTTAACTTGCGTATGAAATGAAAATGGATGTCGTGCTGCTATCGTATCAAACCGAAACGGGTGATGAATGTAAATTTATTAGTTTTAACTGGTGACATACTGATGCCTTAGTAAACTATTTTAACTTGCATACGTTAACATTTAAAAAAAACTATCCACAACTGTGCTTATTTTTATCAAAATTACGATATAAATTTTATTGAAAAATGGATATTGTGTTGCTATCGTACCAAACCGAACCAAAACCGACGATGAATGATAATTTATTATTTTTAACTGGTGACGTATCAATGTCGTAACGAACTAAACCAATTCCGACCGAACAACATAAGTACCCGCTATTCCTTTTCGTTGTTTTGTTGTTTCGATCGATGTAAAACACATGTCAAAATCTTTTTGAACATGTCACGACTTTTTTTTTTTGTTTTATTTTTTCTCTTTCGATTGCTATAGCGTGTGCCGATGCTGTAATACGCGAAACCGATACCGATCGAATTCCCGCTGTATCGCGAGGAAATCATACTAGTTAATATTAATATTAACATATTAGCATAAAATGAACATGTGTCGGTAGAAGATAAATAAGCAACACCTCATGACATTTATAAAAACTATACACTAAGTAAAAAATATTAATACAATGTATATTTTTTTAACCGTTTTGAGGCTTTAACCCACAACCAGAACGACATTATTTTCATCGTACGCTTTAATAATATACAAATTAATTCCTTATTTCCTATTATGAAACTTTTATTTTCAACGTACGCTTTAATAATGTTTTTTTTTATAAAAGTATGAATTATTCGCGAATGTCGGGAGGTCTAGCATGCGTTGTCTTAACCGGGTCCGCGCTAGAGAGCCCCTTGCACAATAGATCCCCAATTTAAACCCGTCAATAGAAACCACTATCACAAGACTCGAACTTGAGACTTGAGGGGAAAACTTATCCGGACCCATCATAGGTGGAACTTAAATACCCGGGTACGCTTTATTAATTCCTTATTTCCTATTTATGAATCCTTTATGGATGTTATTTATGTAAGAGAATTATGGGCAGTACGTTGTTAAATGATGGAAGAGGATCCGATGCCAAGAATCCTAGGTATAAGATATTAAGATTCCTCTTTACTTTTCAAAATGGTAAATCTTTTTGGTTTTTTTTAAACGGATATTATTATTATATCACCAAAGTTCGTTCTTAATAGGGAAAATGTCACAGAATAGTAACCAAGTTTTAAAAGTGTTTTAGTTAGGTCACTCGTATCGTTTTTTTCTCAATTAGATAACTTAACATTCAAATAGAGTCATGTCATTTTTTTCATATGTCAAGAGAAAAATGGAGCATAAGATGCTAAGTTCGGATTATATTAATATATGAAATTTTATTTATTAAAAATATAAACACTTTAATTAAATTAAAAATTAAAAAAAAGTTAAAATCCACGTCATTATTGGACGTTAGCATCAAATGAAAGGGAAAAAAGAAACAAAAATTCACATCACCACGGTTACCTTGAAATGGATGAAAAAACCCTTAATTTTAATAAAAAATGAATGTCGAGTGACCTAATTGGAACACTTTTAAAACCTGAATGACCTAATTAGAACGCTTTTAAAACTTGGTTACTATTCTACAAAGTTACCCCTTCTTAATAATTCTGATGTTATAGCATTTAAAAAATTGATTCCTAACATCTAAACTTATATATGAGGTTTTAAACTATTAGCTAGATAGCTAACATTATTCCATGATGAAAAGTAGACCAGTGTAGCAAAGACATTATCGCTCAATTAGAGAGCAATGGTGCAATTTAATTTTGTTTCTTAATATGTATATGTGAGTGGACTGTTGCCTTTGGCTTGTATTTTTTTCTCTATTTTAATAAAATTAGCCTTTAAAAGAAATAGAGTAAACTTCTCTTTTGCTTCTTGTGGTTTGATCGTTTTAATGGTTTTGCTTAATCCTTCAAAAATAGCCATTTTACTCCAATGTTTACTATGTTTTTTTCGTTCAGCTCCCTGATACTAACTTCGTCTAAAATGATTGTTAATTATAAGGGTATTTTGGTAATTTAAGATTCTAAGAAAGGGTATTTTGGTAAATTTAGATATAACCTTTACATTATATACATATAAGCTTTTGTGTCTCTCTTTAACACACCTCATCCTCTCCAGTCTCCACCAGCCTTCACAATCACCTACCGCCACCTGCCGCCCCACCACCTCGCAACCACAACCGCCACAACGCAACCGCCATCGCTAATCTGAAGATGAAGATTCTGATGGTGTGTTTCGTTTGGTAAAAAAGGGTGCGATGGCATACCTTGCGAGGAACATCAGAGGTCCTCCGGCGAGTTCGGGTTTTGCAATGACGGCCTATAGACCACCTTTTCATCTGAATATTTCACTTTTCAAAACAAATCCTAGAATCAAACCGTAAATTGTATCACCAAAACCCCCATATTTCAATATCCCTAAATTTCAAACTTCTATTTCTAAGTTCAGACAGTGACGGAATGAATGAGAGAGAAAACACCAACAAAATGTGTATGCAGAGAGAGATAGAGGGGGATTGATTGTCACTGTGAGATTTTAGGTTAGTTTGTAGT
This sequence comes from Scalesia atractyloides, assembly GCA_947069175.1. Lineage (NCBI taxonomy): Eukaryota > Viridiplantae > Streptophyta > Magnoliopsida > Asterales > Asteraceae > Scalesia > Scalesia atractyloides. Next base: position 70,009,773 of record CAMTDV010000019.1, read on the forward strand.
ATATTTTATGAATTAATATAATAATAATAATAATAATAATAATAATAATAATAATAATAATAATAATAAATAAGCCTCAAATTATGGTGGAAATTTTCAGAATATATGTTAATTTTGACATAATTTCAGACAAATTTTGAGATATTTTGCCGTATTGAATGGAGTCGTCTGCTCAGATTTACTCTTATTTTTATGATTTTAGGGAAGGTGTTTGGATTGGCATGATAAGTTATAAAGATGTCATTTAAAGGAAGTGTGCGTGAGTTAAGAGAGATGCGTGATGGGATTGGGAGTATGTTGAGGAGAGGGATCGAAGGGAGGCACTGGAGAAGTCGAACGAGGTCTCATATTGCGCCGGATGTAGATCCGGTGGAGCTGGTAGATCAAGGCGAACTTGCCTCCGGAATTTCTGTTGGATATAATTCGTAGGCTCAAAGAAAGCGAGACTTCGTGGCCTGCGAGAACTGTTGTTGTTTCTTGTTGTAGCCGTCAGGTGACGGTGGCGGCGTTAGGGTTCCGACGAAGTTAGCAGAGAGGAGAGGAGAGGAGATGAGATGAGGGTGAGACTGAGATGAGAGAGAGAGAGAGATTAATAGGTTTTTTCTAATAAAAAGACAAAAAGAAATAAAAATCTAGTATATATATATAATATTACAAAAATACCCTCCAAATTAATATAGACTTTGGATGGAGTTAGATTCGTGAAGCAAATTAGAGAAAAACTAGTAACATCAGGGAGTAAAATGGCTATTTTTAAAGGATTGAGTCAAAACCGTTAAAACAACCAAACCACAGGAAGCAAATAAAAGTTACTCAAAGAAATATAATTCTGAATATCTAGTTATATAGATTAGTTAAATGACCATGAGTTAAGATAATGGGTTAGTTTTTCTTCTTCTTTTAAGTTAATGGGCTTAAAATGTTATAGGGTTACAACATATTGTTGTGTTGTAAATTTAATAGGTTTTTGTTTTAGAACAAATTGAAATGTCAAACACATAGAAAAAAGGTTTATAAAATAAAAAATGGCCCCTTCGTGGTGATGAGCCTTCTGCGATCACACTGTTGGAATCAACCGGATCAAAAACGCAACAACACAACGGTTTTGTGAGAACTTCTCACGACTCTTTTATATATTATTAAAGAACCAAAACAAAACAACCAAGTAATTACATAACTTAACTCATCTATTTATACTAAACTAATTACTTGCTAAACAAGCTATCCTAAACCAATACCAACTCTAATACTTAGTTAACCAATAAATATAATAACAAGATAAACCTATTAATTCAAACTAATAATTATCTAAACAATTAACTAACATTAATTATTTTCTTCTCTTTATTAACTCACACATCTTTATCTTTTCCTTCGGTTTATCTCATCCCACAATATTATACAAACCATTAGGATTAACTCTTCACAAAGCTCCTACCCATGCCAAAATTTAGCCCATTATATTAGACATGTCCGACATATTAAACCTAAGTGTAATGAAAGTAGTTCGAGGTGAAGATGGCGGTGACAATGGTTACGGTTTATTTTGAAAAGCATGGGATGGCATGGCAATGGTGTTAAAACCAAAAACGGAACTTAAGGGTGCTTTGTAAAGTAGATTTGTTGGATCGACTGCATTAACAATAATAATAAAAAATACAAAAATATGAGGAAGTCAAAAAATCATCATGCAAAAATTTACAAGTTAAAACATCAAGTGAATCAAAGTATAAGCAAATAATTACGTTAACATTAAGGATTAAAAGAATATTTTTTTTATAAAAGTTAGCAGGTTAACCCTTTTTGGTGTATCAATGCAATGCGTCACTTAGAGCATTCATATCATTAAGTCCAGCTATGTGGTTTGGATTCCGGACCAACAAAACAGACAACAACAAGCGATAGAGGTGGTGACTAAGATTGGGTGGAGGGTTTGTGGTCCGGTCGAGTGGACTAGTCCGAGGGTTGATAGTGAATCCCTTATGGACCCCTTTGATTTTAATAAAAATTAGATTAAAAAAACTTAAATTGGTTTAATTTAAATAAAATAACATAAATTAAAAAACAAATACATAAAATTAAAATAATACAAAGTAAAAGAAACAAATTTATAAAAATTAAAAACATTACACAAACCATATAATTAAACCTAAACAAACTATATAATTAAATCTAAACACACGAGATAAGTAAACCTAAACAGAACGAGATAATTAAACCTAAACAAACCAAATAACTAAATATAAACAAAACAGGCAATTAAACCTAATCACCAACCCTAAAACATTGGTGTCGGCATCTCGAGGGAGAGCAGGTTGCATACGAGGATGGTTTCTTACTAATTGCCAGGACACCATGTGAAAATATCTTCTATTATGTATGTTTTCGTATTTCCAACGGGCCCAGACAATCACTTTTGCTTTTGTTATGCCGTCACCTTGAGCCATCATGTAGTTGGAGAATGCATGAAATCTACAACCCCCCCCCCCCAAACAAAATATGAACCCTGACAAAGTGGCTAACGAAGAGCGCTTGATTTCTCTTACACGTTGACGGAATAGTTCAAATAAGGGTTCCCAAATTGATATTGCTACTCGTCTATAATCGCAGAAGTCCATCCAAGAGTTGACCAGATCTACGATTTCTTCTTCGTTCCAAGGGGTTTTTTATGAATATTTGTAGTGAATTATCAGTTGAAAAGTGTACACGTTGCTTGAAATACGAATTAAATTTATAGCCAGTAAAAGCTAGCCGTTGCAAAAATAATCGTTTGAGAAAGAGCCGTTGTAAGAATTAAATATTCCTTTTTACTATTTTTTGAATTTATTATTAATTAAAAAAACAAGATAATGAAATAAAAATAATATAAAATATATAATAAAAAATTTATCTTGTTGTGAATTTAATTTTTTTTCATATATTTTGTAATATTTTAATAAAAAATAATATCATTAAGTATATAAATTTAAAATAGATTATAAATAGTTTAAGTAAAATGAAAAGCATGAGAGGAGTGGATAATGAGGTGAAGGTTTAGAATTGTTCAGTATTGTCGGAAAAAGTGAGATTTAAAATGATGATTATTTGGAATGATGTGGCATGCTTACTAGGCTAGTTTGGAATTCGGACCAATCCAACGCTATAGATGCTCTTAGGTCTTTAAATTATACCTTGTCTGCTGTAACAAACATTCTATGGATGAAAATCTTTTCGTATGTTTTATTTGTTACTAGTGGGGAATCCGCGCGTCGCAGCGAAACCTAAAAAAGTTAAAAAAAACCCGTATAAACGTTGTGTATGTATAAAAGCACTCGCGCTTCACGACTGTAAAACCCTTATGATAAAACAAGGAAACCGTTATGATAAACATTAATAGTACACTGCAACATTTTTTTATCTAGTGGGAAACCCGAGTGTTACGACGGAGTCGACAATTTACATCTTAATTTTTTACTAACTTCTCAAAATTTACAAAACACATTTTATGCTAACTTTGATTAATTTTGGTTCACTGATTAGTCCAAATACACAAATACAATAGAATGTATTTTTGAATATATGTTCTTGATAGATGTGATGAGCTTATTATCCATAAGCTTATTTTTTATTATTTATAAATAATCTAATATACAATATAGATTTATTAAACTAAATGTCATGGATCAAGGGAAGAGGGTTATGAATGAAAGAAAATGGCCAAAAGTTAGGTATTTTAACTTGACCATTTATATGCCATCATAAAATTTAATGAAAAATTACCATTTTATATATAGAAAATGCTTTATATAATCAATATAGATTATCCATGTGAAAGAATTTTCATTGCAAATAGATTAGAGAATGGTAACAAAATCGTCTGATCAAAATAAGAGAAAGAATGAAAAAGAATAAGCTAAGTGAGAAATTGGTGGTTGAGTTATGTTTTTTTCTTCTATAACTTAGCTCATGATTTGATTATTGTTATATGTAAATAACTATAATAGTCGAATTAAATTGAAACGACGTTAAAGCTAACCATTTTTATTATAAAAAATAGAGTAAAATGCAATTTACGTATCTGGGACCTATGTTTCTAGACGGAGTCAGTTTGAGTCCCTGCAATGAGTTTTTGGATGAATGAGTCTTCAGGGTTTCCAAAACTCATCACTATGATCATTCTATCAATTTGGCTTTTAATATTTTTAATGAAAGATAATTTTGCCCTTACTTCTTATTAAGAAAAGTCAATTTTACCCTTTATTATTATTATTATCAACAACTACAACCCATCATCTTCCTCACCCATCACCCAACCACCACAAAACCTCCACCTTCATCATCCTTTGTAAAATTCCTCCATTAAACAACCTCTGGAACCCATCATATGTAACGCCTCGTATTTTAGTTTCCTTATTTTTATTTATATCGTAATTCGAGACGTTAATCATAATATATAAAATATATATATATATATATATATATATATATATATACGCATATATCTCTTATTACATATTCATTAATCACGCGACCGATCATTTAAATACGTATTTATGACCACACATTATGCGTATAAATACTTATACGCACATCCTAAATACTTGAATTATACTTTTATACTTTTTATATACTTAATTACATAATATATACTCAAGAAATACCAAGAAATATACCAATTATCTTTCCACCTCATCAATCCTCTTCCACATTCTTTAACCAATCATATTTCACCATTTTTCCACATTCTTTCTCCACCAATCGTCTTTTCAATCCCCTTTCACCTTTTTTAACTAATCATATTTCACCCTTTTCCACCAATCATCTTTTCAATCCTCTTCACTTTTTTAACCAATCATATTTCACCCTTTTCCACCTCATTTTTTCACCAATCATCTTTTCAATCCTCTTTACCTTTTTAACCAATCATATTTCACCATTTTTCACCTTCTCTACCTATAAATACCAACTTTTCTACCATTTTCTTCACACCATTATTCTCTCCATCTCTCCAATTCTCTCAATCTCTCTAAATCAAGAATTCTAAGAATTCTATAAGGACACTAAGTGTTCCAACCATTCTTCAACCTCTCTACTTCTATCAAATCTTCCAAGCAAGGAAGAGAACTCTAAGAGTTCTAAAAGAAAACACTAAGTGTTCTAAAGGAAGCTTTAAGCTCCAACCTCCAACTCTTCACGGAATCACCAAAGGAAACTTTGCAAAACTGTGAGCATACTCTACCCTTTTTACGCTTTAAACGCATTTTTTGGGTGCAACATGTATACAAAATACGCTTTACGCAATCGAATATAATCAAACACTCAAACTATCAAACACGTTCATTGTTATGCTTAGGTTGCTTATGCTTGTTAGTTCCAACTTGTATTCCCATGATATTGTTATGCTAAGGTTGTTATGCATGCTAGTTAGGAATGTTAATTATATACTATTTGCTATGCGTAAATTGTTTTTGTATGCTCGTTTCAACTTGAATATAAAAATGCCATGTGGATTTGAGTACTTATATTCAAACTTTTATGCTCGCCAGTGCTTTTGTACTAATCCATGCTTTTATTACATGTTGCAGGATTGTGACAATGAATCTAGCAGGATTGCCTAGAAACGCATTTAAATGTTAATGTTAGTTGTATTGTAATTTATTTTCAATCTGTTGTATCTTGATTCCTATACTTGTACAAAAATCATTTTAATGAAATGAATATATTTATTTGAATACTTATTGTACATTATTCATTTTAAACTGGAGTGTTCCTAGTTCAAGCAATGTAAAAAATCAATTATTAAATACTTGTCAAATTAGTGTTATGAAGTCTCTTGAAATCTCGTTTTCGTCTCATCCCGATGTTTTCCGCCATCGGTTGGGGTGTGACAGATTGGTATCAGAGCCATAACTATAGGGAATTAGTTAGAATTGCCATGTTCGACCTAGTCTATAGTTTAAGTACCAAATTCCGACCATTCTTTATTCTTTCTTAAAATATTAATTCTTCCTAATTGCTTCTACCTCTTCTTTTGTCTAAATATACAATGTGCCCTTACTAAAACATCTACACGATACATACACTTGATGATACTCTTATTCCACCATCGAAATAACTCATCAAAATAGGGGTGATTCCCGCCTTTGGTGACAAATTTCAATCCATCTTACATGTTATTTTATGCGAATCTCACCATCGAAATAACTCTTGAAAGTTGCTACTTATGTGCTACTACTCTTTCTGAAATCGATTTGTTGCTTCGACAATTGACTATTCTATGCCCATATTTAATCCCTTGTAACTAGTTCGAATGAGCAATTGAATCTCATTTGTCATTAACTGTTATCTCAATCATGTAGTACATCTCCTAGTATCGTCATATATCTTGACGCTCTCTTTAGCAATGAACTTGCAAAATATCATAATCTAAATTTTCGGGACGAAAATTCCTTCAACAAGGGGATGATGTGACACCCACATTTTCAGGTTAACACCGTTAACACAAACTACGTTACCTCAAACATTCATTTATGCTTACACTTGATTAGGGTTGATTAAGTGTGTCGGTTATTACACAAACACCATACAAACACTCGCGTAACGGTAATTCGAGGAATTACGGAATCACACACAAGTATTCTCGAACATTAGTGAACAACCTGAATACTATTCATGGGCAATTAAATAAATACAAATTATGTGAATTTATATGTATGTGACTTATTTGTTCATTTTGCAAACTTATGTGAAACCGGTATAACGTGTTGTTGACAAACTCATAACTGAAGTATAGAGTATACCTTAGCCTAAATTTCGAGGACGAAATTTCTGTAACATGGGGAGAATATGACAACTCCTACTTTTGACTCTAATTATCGAAAAAGGATACATATTTCAAAGTATTTTACTATTATTATTATTTGTAAATAATAATAACCTTCGACAAGTTAACCGACAATTTTGTTTGAGCGGTATCATTTAACTTTATATATATATATATATATATATATATAAAATTATATATATATATATTGATGTATAAGAATTTATACATCTTTAAAACGTCAAATAGACCACGTTTACGCGAGAACTTGTCGTATTTTTATTGATTTAGATATTCATTTGAGTTATTTATGAAAATGCAGGTCCGGGCTTCAGCCCGGTAAAGAAACAAAGGCTTTTGGAGCAAATTGGAGCAAAAACGGAGTTTTTCAGCAAACTGCCAGATATGGCATACGACCGTGCCAGGCCAACCCTGATCGGCACTCTCACCAGCACGCTCAGATTCTAGGCGAACCAGGAAGATTTGACGACTGGCACGACCGTGCCAAGCCAAACCACTCTGAGATCAGCTTATTCCTGGGATCATTTCAGCCATTTTCGAATACTTTACCGGGAAGCACGACCATGCCAATGGTTGGCACGACCGTGCCAACTCAGAAACGTTTGAGCGGGATTTTTCCCAAAATGGCTAGCAAACAAGTCAACACTCGAAAAAAGCACCTGACACTTACCAAGCACGACCGTGCCAAATGGTGGCACGGTCGTGCCAAATGCCCAGTAGCTTAAATACGTGAATTCAGCTTATTTGAAGGAGAGTTGGAGCATTTGGGTGGATTTCTTTCTCAAGAAGCTGATCTTGGAAGCTTGGAGATTGAAGAAAGGAGCCTTTAGGAGGTTGTATCACTTGATAATCCAACTCATTTAGCTAATTATCTTGTCTTAAACATTAGTATTTTCACTTGTTATTCATGCACAATCCATATTACTTTATGTTTGTCTTAGTTATCACGAGCCTTCTAGGCTAACAATTGTGTTGTCTGAATTTTGTTGAAGCTAATGAACACTTGACAATATGGAAATAGATATGGTGACTATTGTATGTTAATCTCAATGATGGTATTTATTCAAGTTTCTTGGAATGCATGTTCATGTTTAAAGTTATTATTCTTGAATGTTTGATCAAAAAATTTACATGTAGTGTTGGAAAGCCCATGTAGAGATTATGATTATTGAATCTTGTTAGTTGTTGATTTGATTCATAGCATGAAACTAGAAATGGTAATTGCTAACATGATTAGGATGATGATTTGAATATGAGTATGAATTCTTGCATTTGGATTTGTAAAGATCTTATGAATATATGAATTCTATGGTTTGTGTTCATGTTGGAGTGATGATTTAGGCCAAAGTTGTTGTTTAGCATGACCATGCTTGTGATTTATGTCAAGAGTTGTTGAAGATATCATTTACTTGAAACCAAGTTAGGGTGATTAATGTGTTGTTCATGTTAGTTTTCCTTAATTTGTAGAGTTAGGAGTTTTGATTAACAATTAACTCATTATTAAACATTAACATCAATTTAGCAAGTGAGCTTAAAGAATGAATGTTAGGTGATTAAAATGTTGTTCATTATAATTTTCCCAAGATTTATAAAACTACGGGACCTTGATTGGAAACTTAGTTGATTCTAAGACTTGCATCACCATTAGTTTTTCTTAAAAAGTTGTCATATGTTTATTAGTGGATACTTAATTCAAGCAAGCCTTTCTTAGATATTGTTCTTGTTAATTCAATTAGTTAATTTTTATCCTTACATGATAGTTTAAAAACAATCAAGAAATCAACTCATTGATCGAAACAGGTTTAAAAGTAACGAAAATTTAGTATTGAGACACCGAGTCCACGGATTGATATCCGGTTCTTACAAGTGAACTATACTACCACTTGACGGGTACACTTGCCCTATGTGTGTGTAGTTGGTTTTAAGTAAAAACTATTTCAAAACCTAATCTGTGTGAACAAAAATTATAATAATAAAAATATATTTAATTCACGCACATCAAGTTTTTGGCGCCGTTGCGGGGATTCGGTCTTCTCAAGAATGGTTGGAGTTACTTGTTAAATCATTGTGAAAAGTGTACAAAATTTTGTGTAGTTGTTTTTATTTGTCTCACGTGATTAATTGAAAAAAAATTATGTTGTTGTATAACTCGCGTCTCAAGCTGTTCTCTGGCAAGCTTAAATCTCGTTGGTCAGGACCTTACACGGTGCGGTCTGTGTTTCCATACGGAACAGTGGAAATAGGCCATGAGGATGGTCGCCTGTTCAAGGTCAATGGGCACAGACTGAAGTCGTATGTTGGCGGCCATGTGGATAGGCGTGAGGAGGTTGTCACCCTCCACCCCAAGAACAAATGAATTCGGGGTGACGAGTCTAGCTGAAGACTCGTAAATAAACTTAGCCCGTTTTTGTATATATATTGTGTCGGTTGTTTGTTTTTCTTTTTCAGGTTGCGGTTCATTCTGGTCGCGAGGGATGTTAGTGCTTGTTGCCGGCTCTCAGGTATGTTAGTTCGGCTATTTTCTTGGTAGGAGATGCTTCGTGAGTGTCCCGGGTTCATGGAGTCCGTTTAATTCTCATTTTTATTTCCACCCTTTAGTTTCTAAATTAATTTTTGTACAAACTATGTTTAAAAAAAAAAAAAAAAAATTCGAAAATCGAGCACTATCAACCGAAAAATCTAGCACTACCAGACCTGCTAGTGTCAGCCCCTTTGCAGAACCAATAATAGCACCCACCAATAATACATTCAACCACTTTCCTTTAACATCTCCTTCTTACTCTCTTGAACCCATTCAAAGCACTCACGAATCCCTTGCATCTCCTAGCTTCCTCCAAGATTACTAGTTTTTTTCATCCCAACAATCATTCCAGGTATGAATCCTTCTCCTTCTTTGTTAAGTTCTTTAGTCTTAGGGTTTGTTCTTCATGGTAGTTTATGTTTTGTTTTTAGGGCTTGGTCTAAATCACCAGATTCAAGCCTGTTTTTAGTGTTTTTTGTGTTGTTATTGACCATAAGTGACCGATTTACAAAACCCCTAAGCAAAAAGATGGAAAAATCGGGTTTTTGGGTGCGTTTTGAGCGATTTCGAGAATCTGGGTTACGTCACGCACGACCATGCCAAGGGTTGGCACCATCGTGCCGTTCATAATTTTGTGACCGTCTTCATAATTTGCCCAGAAAATCGGTCAAGCACGACCGTGCCAAGGCCTGGCACGATCGTGCCCTTCATAAGAAATTCCAGATCTTCAACACTCGCCCAGAAATCGGTCAAACCAGGTCAAGCACGATCGTACCAAACCCAGGCACGACCATGCCACCTGATGAATAAACCCAGAACTTCATAATTTTTCCAGAAACTTCATAAAATCTGCTGTTGTTCATCCACGCACGACCGTGCCAAACCCAGGCACGACCGTGCCAACTGTCTAAAGGTCCGTTTTTGTTTTAATTTTGTTGCTGATTAATTCTGGTTATCTTGCAGATGGTTCACCCGTTCATGCGGTTTAGCAACAATGCCGAGGAAGGGCACTGTATACAGAAAGCGGAGCGGTTATGGGCTCGGAGGAACCAAATCGAGCCCATGAGGAGGCTTCAAAAAGTAGACTTGGATTTTCTCGGTCAATCCGAGCGGTTCGAGGACTTGATGACACCTCCATGGAACCGCCTATTTGACATTGCTGAGCCACAGCACGTTGAGCTTGTGATCGAGTTCTTTGCATCCTTCAGCTGCACTTTTCCATGCCCGGACGTATACGATAAAAAGTTTGCAAGATTGGGAGCCGGGGTTGATAGAGCAGCATTCTGGGATCAAATCACGGTACGGGCCTTACAACCCGACCACACTTGATCTTTGGCAGAGGATGGACAAGCTTGATTTGAGCAAGCAGGAGACGAGACGGATGTCGGTCTGATTTGCACGGAGGTACATAGGCAGGGTAATTTTCTGGAGGACATGTATGAGCAAAGCCAGCGGAGCTTTGACTGGCTCTTCAGTTTCGTAGCAGCACATAGCGAACTCAATGAATGCTCCATACACGCAGCCGCCTCCCCATTTCACGCGCAGATCACGATTGACCGCAGAGACGACATCAATCCTTCTGGACCGAGTGACAGGTCTTAGCTCCATCTCCATTTTGTACTTTACTATTTCGTGTTTGAGGGGTGTGCCATTTTGCACCGTCCGTACACCCCTCCGTTGTGATCTTTTATTCCTTTTATTATGATTAGTGGTTTAAATAAACAAGACAATGGTACATGGGTTGGGTAATTTTTGTATATTTGATCTTGTTTGCTAGTGTGTAGTTGCTTGGTTGAGAGGTTTGTTTGTTGGTTGCTTGGCGGTTCGTTGCGGTTGCTCCTTACTTGTCACTTTGCTCCATTCATGCCGTTTCATTTCAGGGGAGTTTTCGTGTTCCCATTTTCCTCCGCTTTCTTCATTATATATGTTTTCATATATTTGTTTTTATGTACATCGAGGGCGATGTACATTTCAAGTGTGGGGAGGTGGTTTAGCGCTTTAGCTTTGTTGTCATGTTAAAAAAAAGAATAAAAGAATAAAAGAAAAAACAAATAAAAATAAATAAATAAATAAATATATAAAAAATAAAAAAAAATAAAATAAAGCTCTCTTGAATGAATTTTTGTGGCTTAATAATCAACCCAACATAAGTTTTTATAAAAGCATTAATTTTTTGACAAATATACAAAGGGTGAACGCAAAAAGGGCTCGCTCGCGTGAGGATTACCACAATTTTTTTATACACTTGAGCATGAGAAATCAAGCGATTGACCTACTTGTTTGCCTTGCATATTTACCCAATACGCCCGTTTCCGTGAGTTATTTTTGAGCCTTTGTAGCTTTATAATTATTTTTGCTCATGTTTTTCGGGCAAAGATTGAATGAGCCGGATGACTTTTGTGATTTAGAACTTGTGTTAGGTATACATTTCGAGGCCGCAAGGCGAATATATAGCATGAAAATGATTGAGGCACTATGAAACCTTTTGTTTTAACCAATTTTTATGTATTCCCTCACCAAATCATTCCCTTAGTTAAATTTGAGTCTTCCCCTTTCATTTCTTTTAAACCACTAAATAATAGCCACTTAGCCAAATTAGCCTTTTATATTTTAACCCATTTTTGTTTGGAAGCCCGGTTTGGTTAGCGATTAACTTATTACTTTTGTATAGTATCTTAGTTTATAGTTGCAACATCATGGGGTAGAGTTTTTATCTAAGTAGACGTACTTAGTTTCCATCTCAAGCATGTGCAAAAAAAAAAAAAAAACTAAGAAAAACGATTATAGTTAAAAAAAAAAAGCAAGTGGCTTCATTAGAGCAATTTTGGAGTGGAAAAACTAAATCCGTTGATTAGCTCTCTGTTAGATAATATTAAATTATATAGTTCTTATTTTCTTTTGTTTCAAGTTAGTTCGAACCGCCGGGTTACAAACGTTTTAGCCACTTTAAATATCCACTTTCATACCCTTGACCCTAGCCAAGTTACAACCCGAATAAGACCTCATAATTCATGTTATGTTTTTGTCGAGTGATTAAATTTGATCCTTTCACAAGCTTATGATATCACATAGTCATCGTCGTGGCATCGAGTGTTTAACACATACTCCATAAATCGTATGTGCACCGTGTGTGAACATTGTGAGGTAGACTTGTAGTGTTTTTCCAAGATGGACCATTGCTCATAAACTTATTTTATATACTTTTTTTTCTATCATGTCGAGTAATCCTTGATTGTTATAGCCCGAGTAATTTGTTTGTGCGTATAAAATGCTAGTTGAGGTTATTGCCATTTAGAGAGTTTTATTTTGTTTTAGTTTGCTTGAGGACAAGCAAAGTTCAAGTGTGGCGATGTTTGATGTATAAGAATTTATACATCTTTAAAACGTCAAATAGACCCCGTTTACGCGAGAACTTGTCGTATTTCATTGATTTAGATATTCATTTGAGTTATTTGTGAAAATGCAGGTCCGGGCTTCGACCCGGTAAAGAAACAAAGGCTTTTGAAGCAAATTGGAGTAATAACGGAGTTTTCCCAGCAAACTGCCAGATATGGCACGACGGCAACACGGCACGACCGTGCCAGGCCAACCCAGATCGGCACTCTCATCAGCACGCTCAGATTCTAGGCGAACCTGGAAGATTTGACAATTGGCACGACCGTGCCAAGCCAAACCACTCTGAGATCAGCTTATTCCTGGGATCATTTCAGCCATTTTCGAATACTTTACCGGGAAGCACGACCGTGCCAAAATGGCTAGCAAACAAGTCAACACTCGAAAAAAGCACCTGGCACTTACCAAGCACGACCGTGCCAAATGGTAGCACGGTCGTGCCAAATGCCCAGTAGCTTAAATACGTGAATTCAGCTTATTTGAAGGAGAGTTGGAGCATTTGGGTGTATTTCTCTCTCAAGAAGCTGATCTTGGAAGCTTGGAGATTGAAGAAAGGAGCCTTTAGGAGGTTGTATCACTTGATAATCCAACTCATTTAGCTAATTATCTTGTCTTAAACATTAGTATTTTCACTTGTTATTCATGCACAATCCATATTACTTTATGTTTGTCTTAGTTATCACGAGCCATCTAGGCTAACAATTGTGTTGTTTGAATTTTGTTGAAACTAATGAACACTTGACAATATGAAATAGATATGGTGACTATTGTATGTTAATCTCAATGATGGTATTTATTCAAGTTTCTTGGAATGCATGTTCATGTTTAAAGTTATTATTCTTGAATGTTTGATCATAAAAAATTACATGTAGTGTTGGAAAGCCCATGTAGAATTATGATTATTGAATCTTGTTAGTTGTTGATTTGATTCATAGCATGAAACTAGGAATGGTAATTGCTAACATGATTAGGATGATGATTTGAATATGAGTATGAATTCTTGCATTTGGATTTGTAAAGATCTTATGAATGTTTATATGAATTCTATGGTTTGTGTTCATGTTGGATTGATGATTTAGGCCAAAGTTGTTGTTTAGCATGACCATGCTTGTGATTTATGTCAAGAGCTTGTTGAAGATATCATTTACTTGAAACCAAGTTAGGGTGATTAATGTGTTGTTCATGTTAGTTTTCCTTAATTTGTAGAGTTAGGAGTTTTGATTAACAATTAACTTATTATTAAAGATTAACATCAATTTAGCAAGAGAGCTTAAAGAATGAATCTTAGGTGATTAAAATGTTGTTCATTATAATTTTCCCAAGATTTATAAAACTAGGGGACCTTGATTGGAAATTTAGTTGATTCTAAGACTTGCATCACCATTAGTTTTCCTTAAAAAGTTGTCATATGTTTATTAGTGGATACTTAATTCAAGCAAGCTTTCTTAGATATTGTTCTTGTTAATTCAATTAGTTAATTTTTATCCTTACATGATAGTTTAAAAACAATCAAGAAATCAACTCATTGATCGAAACAGGTTTAAAAGTAACGAAAATTTAGTATTGAGATACCGAGTCCAAATATTGATATCCGGTTCTTACCAGTGAACTATATTACCACCTGACGGATACACTTGCCCTATGTGTGTGTAGTTGGTTTTAAGTAAAAAATGTTTTAAAACTTAATATGTGTGAACAAAAATTATAATAATAAAAATATATTTAATTCACGCACATATATATATATATATATATATATATATATTCTTAGATCTACATTTTAAACGGAATTTATATATATTTACATGGTAATATCATTTAGAATATAATCGATATTTTTTTTAACGAGACTCGTGACGCCAAGATAGTTAGTACACGTGATGTAAAAACCCACTTGCCAACCCGTCTAACCCGACCTAAACCCTAAGTATAAAAACCTAACCCATCTTCTTCCTTCTCGTATTCCTTCAAACCCTAGCCCTCACACACAATTCTCTACACAACACGCTTCCACATTCAGATTTTAGAGAGAGAGAAAGGCTTAGAGAGAGATAATCGAGTAGAGAGAGAGAGAGAGGCATGGCAGTGGGAGATAAGAACGTCCGATCAGCCATGGTGGCGCTCGACGGCAGCGGTGCGGCTGCCTTGGTCGCAAACAACAACAACACTGTAGCGCAGCGTTAGGGCGGCGGCGGCACGGGTTCGAAACACCAGACCCGACGGTTCTGGTGGGTCTAGCAGCAACAACGACGTTGTGTCGGTGGCTCACGGCGGCGGCAGTCTCAAATAAGGGTGCTGGTGATGACGTGAGGGTTGTAACGCGATGGTGATGGTGATTTGACGGCGTTCAAGAGGTTGAGGCAGCAACTTTCGAGCTTATAACGGACCCTTGTGTGCTCCAGATCTGAGCTAACCTAACCTGGAGGTACGATGAGCCTCGTTTTGTGTAAGCGACCTTAGTTGAAGGTATCTCTTTTGCTCCAAGATTTTCATTTGCGATTTCGTTTCGTTCAGTCTTGTTAAGATTCAATGTTCAACCTGAATTAACATTTAATTGTGATCTCGTTGGGTTGAAACGATTGAGTTAGGTTTGAGTTGTTGGATTTGATTTGGGTCAGCAGGTCAATGTCGAGTCAACGGGTCAGGCCCGGTCAATGCAGTCAGCAGGCGGTCAGACCTGGTCAAGTTGGTTCCTGGTCAACATAAGTCAACACGGTCAGTTCAGATTCGACTAGTTAAAGCTCGAGTCAACAGTCGGCGGGCCAGACTTGGTCAATGCATAGCATGAGGCAGTTGTGTGTCGATTTTTGTTTGTATCTCGGTTTATTAGCAGGGTGATGGAAGGTATATTCACGTGTTTGATTTTCTCTATTTCTATACATGTTTTATTTATAATAATTAAATGTGAAACGAGCTCTAACGAACCCGACCCGATTGGTAAACTTTATAATAATTATAATATATGGATTGTAAACGAAGTGTTCGGTTGTAATCAAAATTTTACCGTGTCTATATGCGAACATATATGTAATTATAAATATGTGATAGTGACTTGAACCTTTGACGTTAAGAAAATTATCGACAACTTGTGTTGTCGGGTTTTGTTATATAAACAGAGGAAACTCTATCCGATTTTCATAAGAAGCCATGATATAACTTATGTGTTTTAAAATAAGCGAAAGCATATCGAGACTTAAATGACTTTATAAAAATAAATATACAGTATATATATTTATTTCCGATGATACTTGCGAGTCACGAAGCAAGTTTTAAATATTAAACTTGGCTCTTATATATCTTAGACGATTTATAAAGATACAAATAATTATCTATGTCATTTCAAACGGTTTAACGTAACTATAATATCATAACACTATTCGGGATATTACCGTATTATCCAAATTAATAAAACAAATATATACTGATATTTATTTTAACGATTATTAATGATACGCAAGTGCGTCCGTGACTTGTTATTTGACTACGCGTGTCATTTGTTGAGTATACACTTTACGGGAACCCTGATAAGTCTGCTTTAATTAGGGTAACTATTAACATGTATGACAATTATTTGGAAAACTATATTAGATATATTACCTGGTTTTACAACATGCGCTATTCTAATACAAACACACACTTATATACAAGTTAACATAATTCTACCAATATATTTAAATATATATTTAATCACAAGAGAACTACGTTGTTCTTAAGGCTATATATGGGATATATGTGGCATTAAACAAACCTAGGGTTACTGTTGCATCACAATAATAACATTACCATCGGGTTGCACGTTTAGCAATTCGGTAGAGCTCGACCGCACGTGAAACAACTTTACCCTAGTATTGGTTACTCATGATATGCAAATATTATTAGGGATGCCTTGGTGAATATCGGCATGCTATGCCAGTTCGTGTCGCTAACACATAGTACTTTTGGATACGCATTCTAAGGTGAGTTCACGGCCCCTACTCTTCTAAATGTTTTTAAAACACAGGGGGAGAAAGCATGCACTACATTACGGTAAAGTAATGTCATAACGTTACGGTAAGGTAACAACACAATGTAGAGTTTTTGTTATATTAGTTATGGTCACAAAGTAGCATTATATCACATGTCAGTCCCCTTAAAACTTACGATGTCATTAGTATTGGATTATAGCAAGGGAATTTTTTAGTAGTACTACTGGGCCCGACAAGCCCTACCCGAGCTAGTCGCGCCAGCTAGACCAAACGTTGATGGTCACAGGTATAGAATTTGCCTACCATTTAGCCATGGTTGTTGATAGACCTGGCACAACAGGGGCAACAACGTCATCTTCAGATTGAACTCTTTGTTGACATGACTTAGGTTGGTACCTACAATATAACAAGAAATGGCTAAACACTTCATTTACTGTTTCGGGTTTGAAACAGTGGAAAACTCTTGACAAACAACTTACTTTATAACTGTAACTTAAAACCTGTGAACTCACTCATCATTATATGTTGACACTTGTTCTTGCATATCTTTCTCAGGTTGCTAAGGTATCACACATCAGGACTAGGATGCATTATGGAGTCACATTGATTTCAACAAACAATTAGACTCAACTTTAATTAAATTAGCTATTTTGGTTTTGTAATTATTTACGTTTCGCAACTCATTTGTATAAACATTATTTTCTTATAAATGAGCAAACAAGAAAATTTTAAAACTCATATAGTGGTCGTTCAGTATGACTAATGACTGTGATCCTGGTTTGTCATGCGCCTCGAGTTAGAACTCCGCGCGTGGAATTTTAGGGTGTGAACAGGTTGACAATTTGTCATTAACTTCGGATGAAGCCACACCTTACATATGTAGCGCTTGTGAAGCACTACAGGAGTAGCGCACCGCCACAGGATGAACAACTCGAAAATTCGTTGTTATCTTTTCATTTGTCTTTCCGATGTATCTATCTTTTGTAATCCCGAGATTCGGTTTATAATAAAGTTTATGTTAATTAATTTTGGTGTTGTACGTTATTATCGATCTAGTCGCTTATTAAGTCCCATCGCTAATCTCATCGCATCGCAAATCGCAGTTAATTATGTGGTTTTATGTTATTTATTGTTATGTGTGTTTGTGCTATGATTACAATCGCTATCGCATCGCTCTCACACACTCGAATCGCTAAATCGCACTATTATATCAATTATAACGCTTAATATAACTAACTAATACGAACCGAACGCCAAACGAACACTTAACGCGAAAAACGAAGAAAACCCAACAATTTAGGTCAAGTTCGCCGAACTTGGTAACCCAAGTTCGGCCGAACTTGGCTGTCTAGCTCAGAACCTCCAGTTTAACCTCAAGTTCGCTCAAACTTGCCCTTCAAGGGTCAAGTTCGGCCGAACTTAACTCATTTCTCTCCAATATCTCTCAAGTCTGCTCGAACTTGCATGATTCCATGCAAGTTCGGCCGAACTTGACTGATAATCCTTGCAAATCAAGCAAGTTCGCCCGAACTTGCATGAATTTCATGCAAGTTCGACCCAACTTGACTCCACCAGCCCCACTTTTTGACTTCACCTATAAATACCCAGCTCCATTCTCTCATTTGAACTTGCTGTGAGTTTCGTCCAGAGCTCTCAAACCCGAAACCCTTTGTTTTCTAAGTAAGAATCAACCCGATTTCAACTACAATGATGTTCACAATGTTTTGCAACATTTTACAAGGATTTTGCACAAGGCATTGCCTTCGTTTTCATCAAATCTCTTCTGTTTACGAAAATCTTCATCTTTTTCCATCAAAACTTCTGTTTTCACTCAGATCTATACTAGATCTGAGCAAAACCTTTTAAAACATTGATTTTTACACCATTTTCGGACTAATGACCTATGTTTCGTTCACTTTTGAGTGGAACGAGGCGTTGTCGAAGCTAGATCTCAGATCCGGAAGCACAAGACGAAATCGTCACTTTACACAAGCGGGACTAACCCGTACGAACCTTCAAGTTTGTAACAACTCTCCAAAACACCCAAACCGAGCCATAACCGGCAAACCGGACACGCACCACGAGACCCGACATGAAAAACGAAGAAATTCCACCAGGACGTCTCAGGCGACACTCGCCAAAACCCTGGCATCTCTCACGACACGCGGGAGACATCCAGGTGACGTGTCTCCCTTTCGCGACGTCTGGCTAGGCTATGCATGCACGTAGCCTATCTAGGCCATGTAGGCTTCCCCCGCGCCACGCGAGGGGTTTCCCGAGCTCTCCGCGACGCGCGAGAGATGTCAAAATCGGGTATATAAAGAGCAGCCTGGGACGAAGTTCGTTGCTCAGTTTCGATCGGAAAATCGAACGTATACTCCCTCTACTCTCTGTTTCTGTCAAAACCCCCTCCCCCTAAACCCCTAAACCTGCGAAGCGCTGCCCGCTGTAAGTATATTAACCACCGATCACTAATTCGTTATCCTACCCGAGTTAGAACCCGCCAACGCATGTCAAGGCTCTGCCCGACTGAGAACGTTGTGGTTCTATCTTGTGTTGTATGGTTATCCTACTCGATTGATTTAAGACCCACCGACGCATGTCAAGGCCCTGCCTGACTACGCACGCCGGGGTTTTGTCTTGGTTGTATGGCTAAAAGTGACCTGGGTTAATTTACGAACGCATGTGCATTGTATGTTTTAAATAGAAATTCCAGGAAGTTATCAAGAATTTTCACCAGGAACTCCGTAGGAATACTTTAGTTTTCAAAGCGAGTACATTATCTTTTTGTAAACCTTTATGTGAGTCAAAATATTTTAATTATGCTTAACAGTGATTGAGTATATTTATTTACAATTACTGCCGGTATGTTGGGGTTTTGTATACGAAATTTGAATCCGTTACCGTTGGACAAATGGATTTTTGCCAATGGGTAACATGACCCACAAGTCAGGAGTGACAATACTGATTGGGTAATGCTGTAGATATAAACATTGTAAATGCGGATGCTCTCAATAACTGTAAAGCTATAAAACTTATTTTGATTATACTGGGATGTATTCACCAATATTTCTTGCTGATAAAATCTTTTTAAAACGCGTTTCAGGTAACTTAATGTGAAGCTAATAGAAGCCAGCTGGAGAGCACTGAAGGCTTAGAAAAGTAGCTATAAAAGTTACCTAAATAAACGGAGTTTATTTTTCTATAAGTCAGGGTTTATCCCTACAAATGTATTTAATTGGAACTTGGGTTTTATCCCATTTTGTGTAATATAAAAGTTTGATGTTTTGAAACTCTGATCAATTATTTCCTAACTACGATCCTGTGTTGTAATTCCGCTGCCAAATTAATAAACACCAGTACCACCAGCTCTGCGTCTCGCGGCTCCCACTCCCGGGGTAGGGGTCGGGGGTTGCGACAGAAGGTGGTATCAGAGCCATGCCACTGATTTAAGCCATTTAGGTGTTCTTTTACATACCTAAATTTTATCCTATTGTGTTAGGAAATATCTATAACTTCTCTGATTATTTTGTGTTAATCTGACAAATTTTCTTAGTTTACAGTATGAGTGATCAGGGTACTTCTGACGCTTATCATCACCTACCTCATTCTCCCACAGATGAAGGAGCCTCCCAGTCAACCGCTGGATCCACTACCGATTCCGAGGGAATCTTTGTTTTCAAAGCCAAAGCTGTAGAACCTTTTCCCCCTAAAAAGAGAGGTTGGTTTAGTCGAGGCCATGGAGAGAGGAGGAAAAGATTAAGACAAGCCAACAGCAAGCTATAGCAGTTAGAAATACCCAGAACCCAGAAGCTAGGCCCATGTGGGAAGAAGAGTTGGATAGACAATTAGCAAATTTTCATATATATGGAAATATAGGAGAGGAGCCTAATTTCAACCAAGCAGCAATTCCTGAACCACAGATATTTCTTTTATTTCCCAACCAACCCATGAATCTAGACCAGAACCAGGGGAACCAATTTCCAATCCCAGCCTTTGACCCCAACGAGGAACCCAGGATTCCACACCAAATCCTCTAAACCTATGGTGGGCCAACAACTGGAAATACATCAATTACTAGAAAATCCATTTCCTTACGAAGAACGAGTTCCACCTTACCCTAAACCAGTGCAGCCCCAGTGCTACCCATGGAGCATGTGAAGAACTTCGCCAGCTTGGAGATGAATGGTTGAGGAAGGAAACCGAATTCGCCAAATTGGAGAGAAGCTCGTCTGGAAGTATGACGAGCGGGAAATGCAGTTTTAAGCAACCGCCACCTACTATATATGTATATATATGTGTGTATTTTGTTACATAGTTAGAAAAAAAACTAAACTAAAATAGATATAAACTATATACCACCTATATACATATATCGATGCATAGTTACTAATGTTTGAATTTCAGTTATGTTTGTAATAGATGCATATATATGAAAAGAGTAAAAGTCGCAATGCTCGACGATTTTGGTTTACTGTGTTGTGTGATATTTATTATTCTGTGATATTAATACCGGATAAATGTTTACAATTCAGATGTCAGACGAAGTAAATCAGGAAAATCCAGAATAACGATAATAACGAGAATCAAATGAATAAAAGTGCTATCGAACACATAGTAGCCAAGGAATCATAGATGCTATGCCCTATATTATCGATACTATTAAAAAGGCAGAAAACGATAAGTCCGGAAACGGAAGCAAACGCGTATCCTCTGAACCAAATCATAGCATGAATGGAAATCATGAACTATTAATTCAAGCTCCTGTTCCAAAAAGAAGAAGAACCATCTCATATGGTTGTTTTATAAAGAATTCTTATCATGCAAACCGATAGAATTCTCAGGCAGTGAAGGAGCTGTTTCAGCCTGCCTGATAGAGAAGACAAAAGCAGTTTTAAAAATAAGTAAGTGTGCCAATGAGGATAAAGTTATGTATGCTTCTAATCTTTTTAAAGATGCAGCTTTAGAATGGTGGAATACCATTCTTCAGTCCCGAGGAAGTGACAGGGTTTACAGTATGGAATGGAACGACTTTAAGGAAATAGTTGAAAGGAAATTTTGTCCTCCTAATGAAAAGGAACAGATTGCTAATAAGTTCCTAAATCATAGAATGACTGGGGTAAATTGCAAAGATACCACCACATTCTTTGAATATGCAAGAATTTTACCAACCCTGGCCTCACCAGAACCAGTATTAATCTCCCGTTATGTTTGGGGATTAATCAGTGAAATCAGACATGTGGTTAAAACAGCCAGACCACAAACTATTGAAGAAGCAGTAGAGCTAGCAAACACTTTGACAGATGAATTGGTACGTACGCAAGAAGAAACCAGAAAAGGAACCTAGCTCAAAAGATTTCTCAGGAACTACGTTACGGTAATTCCTATCGCGGAAAAGGGGCAAGTTCTTCATCACCCCTATGTAAGTACTGCAAAAAGAAGCATTCCGGGAAATGCTCTACATACTGCAATTTCTGCAAATTCACAGGGCATAAGGAAGAAGACTAAGAAAGAAACCTAACAATAGGCTATGCTACAATTGTGGAGAAGCCGGTCATATTAAAACCAACTGCCCAAAACTAGCTCTAGCGGCAAACAACAAAGCAAGGACGACGGACGGACCCAAGAAGACTGCCAGAGCATTCGTGCTGACTGCCGAAGAAGCCAAGATGATTTCCGGATGTGATTGCCGGTACTTTTTAGTTAATGATGTTTATGCAAAAGTATTATTTGACTCTGGTGCAAACCAAAGTTTCATAAATACTTCCTTCTGCAATTTTCTTAATCAACCATTAACTAAACTTCACAAAGACTGTTTGGTGGAGACGACAAATGGGTCTTCTATCCAAATAAGCGAAATCCTGCAGGGAGTTAAGATAGAACTTTTAAGTTAAAATTTTCCTGCTAACCTTTTTCCAATGGATCTAGCCGGATTTGATGTTGTGTTAGGAATTGATTGGTTGGTAGCCAATCAGGCACGAATATTATGTGATCAAAAGTCTGTAGAGGTAATTGCGCCATCTGGCGAAAGGATCACAATTAAGGGAGATAAGTCGACAGGATCGACAAAGTTCATCTCCGTGATGAAAGCGGCAAGTTATACGCGAAAAGGAGGAATGGTGTATATGATTCCATAATCATCAACACTAAAGGAAAAGAATTAAAAGATATTCCTGTAATATCAAATTTCTCTGATGTCTTTCTAGAAGAGTTGCCTGGATTACCGCCAGATCGAGAGGTTGAATTTAGAATTCACCTAATACCAGGAACAGCACCGATTGCCAAAGCCCCCTATCGCCTAGCACCGACGGAAATGCAGGAACTGAAGAAACAACTGGACGAATTACTAGAGAAGGGTTTCATACAACCAAGCTCATCACCATGGGGAGCACCAGTGTTATTTGTTAAGAAGAAGGACGGATCAATGCGCATGTGCATTGACTACCGAGAATTGAATAAGGTTACAATTAAAAATCAGTACCCATTACCAAGAATCGATGATCTGTTTGATCAACTCCAAGGAGCCCGATTCTTTTCTAAGATCGACTTACGCTCAAGATATCATCAGCTGAAAGTACAGGAAGAGGACATTCCTAAAAGTGCTTTCAGAACAAGGTACGGTCATTATGAATTTACAGTCATGCCATTTGGTTTAACCAATGCCCCAGCTGCATTTATGGACATGATGAACAGGGTATGTAAACCATACCTAGATAAGTTCATAATTGTCTTTATTAAATGATATTCTAATTTACTCTAAGAGTAAAGAAGATCATGCAGATCGTTTGCATACACTCCTGACAATGTTGAGGAAGGAAAAACTTTATGCTAAATTCTCGAAGTGTGAATTTTGGTTACAAGAAGTACAATTCATTGGACATTTAGTTAACCATGAAGGAATTCATGTGGATCCCACAAAGATCAAGGCGACTACCAGATGGGAAGTCCCTAAGTCGCCTACGGAAGTAAGAAGTTTTCTCGGATTAGCAGGATATTATAGACGCTTTATTCAAGATTTTTCTAGAATAGTCATTCCATTAACCAAGCTAACTTGCAAATCAGTTAAATTTGAATGGGGACCAAAGCAGGAAGAAGCATTTAGGATTTTAAAGCACAAGTTAACCAATGCACCAATACTCGGGTTGCCAGAAGGAACTGAAGACTTCGTAGTTTATTGTGACGCGTCTAAATTAGGATACGGATGTGTGCTAATGCAACGTCAAAAAGTAATTGCTTATGCCTCTAGACAACTCAAGAAGCATGAAGAAAATTATACTACACATGATCTGGAATTCGGAGCAATAATTTTTGCCCTTAAAATTTGGAGACACTATCTATACGGTAGTAAGTTTGTGATATTCACAGATCATAAGAGTTTAAGATATGTCTTTGGACAAAAGGAATTAAACATGAGACAAAGGCGATGGATGGAAATCCTTAGTGATTATGATTGTGATATCCAGTATCATGCAGGAAAAGCTAACGTAGTAGCAGATGCTTTAAGTCGAAAGTATCATGAGAACCCAAAAAGAGTACGCTCTCTTAGACTAAATCTTCAGATAGATTTAAATGAGAAAATTAAACAGGTTCAGGAAACAGCCATCAAGGACGATGCTGAAGGATTAAAAGAATTGATTAAGGAATTAGAAAAAGGGAACCGATGGAATTTGGAGATTCCATAAGGAAAGAATTTGGATTCCTATTCAAGGAGACCTGCGAAATCGAATTTTAGAGGAAGTCCATAAGACTAAGTATACAATGCATCCTGGAAGTGATAATATGTATAAAGATTTAAGAAATAATTTTTGGTGGATAGGTATGAAAAAGGATGTAGAACTACGTTGCTAAATGTCTAACATGTTCACAGGTTAAAGCTGAACATCAGAAACCTTCAGGACTGTTGCAACAATTGGAAACGCCAATTTGGAAATGGGAATTAATAACAATGGACTTTGTTACCAAACTACCCAGGACGCGAAAAGGAAATGAAACAATCTGGGTGATTGTAGACAGATTAACCAAATCTGCTCATTTCTTACCGATGAAAGAAACTTTCAGTATGGAACAGCTAGCTAAATTATATGTAAATGAATAGTTTCATTGCATGGAATCCCTTTGTCCATTGTGTCTGACAGGGACAGCCGGTTTACTTCGCATTTTTGGACAAGTTTCCAAAAAGCAATGGGAACCAGATTAAATTTAAGTACATCATATCATCCTCAAACAGACGGTCAAAGTGAAAGGACAATCCAAACAATGGAAGATATGCTTAGAGCCTGTGTAATTGATTTCGGAGGAAATTGGGATGAACATTACACTTTGATAGAGTTCTCCTACAACAACAGTTATCATACCAACATCAATGCTGCACCTTTTGAAGCACTCTACGGACGGAAATGTCGAACACCAGTGTGCTAGGCAGAAATTGGAGAAAAGCATTTATCAGGTCCTGAGATTGTACAAGAAACAACTGACAAAATTATCCAAGTCAAGGAAAGACTGAAAACAGCCCGAAAGACGCAAACCTTTGGAATTTCAAGTTGGAGATAAAGTGCTATTAAAAGTCTCACTATGGAAAGGAGTTGTAAGATTTGGTAAGAAAGGAAAACTAAGTCCAAGGTATGTTGGACCTTTTAAAATTATCAAGCGAATAGGGACCGTAGCATATCAACTACAATTGCCAGAGGAAATGGCAGGAATACATGATGTGTTTCATATATGTAATCTCAAGAAATGTTTAGCAGACGAATCATTTGTAATACCTTTCCAAGATATAGAGGTTAACGAGAAGCTTAAATTTGTAGAGAAACCCATTCAGATTGAAGATAGAAAGATCAAGAATCTCAAGCACAAGAGATTAGTTCTGGTCAAAGTTAAATGGGATTCAAATAGAGGACCAAAATATACATGGGAGCTAGAATCAGAAATGCAAAGAAAATATCCACACCTATTCAAGTGAATCTCGAGGACGAGATCTAAATCAAGGTGGGGAGGATGTAATAACTCTCCAAAACACACCAAACCGAGCCGTAACCGGCAAACCGGACACGCACCACGAGACCCGACACGAAAAACGAAGAAATTCCACCAGGACGTCTCAGGCGATACTCGCTAGAAATCCTGGCATCTCCCGCGACGCGCGGGAGACATCCAGGTAACGTGTCTCCGTTTCGCGACGTCTGGCTAGGCTATGCATGCACGTAGCCTATCTAGGCCATGTAGGCTTCCCCCGCGCCACGCGAGGGGTTTCCTGAGCTCTCCGGACGCACGGGAGATGTCAAAATCGGGTATATAAAGAGCAGCCTGGGACGAAGTTCGTTGCTCAATTTCGATTGGAAAAATCGAACGTATACTCCCTCTACTCTCTGTTTCTGTCAAAACCCCCTCCCCCTAAACCCCTAAACCTGCGAAGCGCTGCCCATTAAGTATCTTAACCACCGATCACTAATTCGTTATCCTACCCGAGTTAGAACCCGCCAACGCATGTCAAGGCTACTGAGAACGTTGTGGTTCTATCTTGTGTTGTATGGTTATCCTACCCGATTGATTTAGGACCCACCGACGCATATCAAGGCGCTGCCTGACTACGCACGCCGGGGTTCTGTCTCGGTTGTATGGCTAAAAGTGACCAGGGTTAATTTACTAACGCATGTGCATTGTATGTTTTAAATAGAAATTCCAGGAAGTTATCAAGAATTTTCACCAGGAACTCCGTAGGAATACTTAAGTTTTCAAAGCGAGTACATTATCTTTTTGTAAACCTTTTTTTGAGTCAAAATATTTTAATTATGCTTAACAGTGATTGAGTATATGTATTCTACAATTACTGCAGGTATGTTGGGGTTTTGTATACGAAATTTGAATCTGTTACCGTTGACAAATTGATTTTTGCCAATGGGTAACATGGCCCACAAGTCAGTAGTGACAGTACTGATTGGGTAATGCTGTAGATATAAACATTGTAAATGCGGATGCTCTCAATAATTGTAAAGCTATAAAACTTGTTTTGATTATACTGGGATGTATTCACCAGTATTTCTTGCTGATAAAATCTTTTTAAAACGCGTTTCAGGTAACTTAATGTGAAGCTAATAGAAGCCAGCTGGAGAGCACTGAAGGCTTAGAAAAGTGGCTATAAAAGTTACATAAATAAACAGAGTTTATGTTTTCCATAAGTCAGAGTTTATCCCTAAAATGTATTGTAATTGGAACTTGGGTTTTATCCCATTTTGTGTAATATAAAAGTTTGGTGTTTTGAAACTCTGATCAATTATTTCCTAACTACGATCCTGATGTTGTAATTCCGCTGCTCAAATTAATAAACACAGGTACCACCGGCTCTGTGTCTCGCGGCTCCCGCTCCCGGGGTAGGGGTCGGGGGTTGCGACAAAGTTCGCCCGGATTAGCCCGAGTTCCTGTAAAATGGCTAAGTTCGCTCCAAAAAGACCTCTCCAGCCTAAGTTTTACTCAATGGCTTAAGGTTTGAGGGATGAGCACTCGATTTCCTCAGTAAACGACGCGAAAAATGCAAGATTTTGGACCCGAAAACCTCAAGTTCGCTCAAGAATCACCATCACCCAGGTCAAGTTCGACCGAACTTGTACCCAAATGGGTCAAGTTCAACCGAACTTGAGTCTATTTCATCAAATCCCTTGCAAGTTCGCCCGAACTTGTCTAGTTTCTTAGGAAGCTATACAAGTTCGCCGAACTTGTCTTTCTAGTAAGGTTTTCTCACAAGTTCGCCCGAACTTGTCAAATTTCCTAAGAAACTTGCCAAGTTCGACCGAACTTGACTCTAAATCACTCAGAACCTTGCAAGTTCGCTCGAACTTGTATGATTACATACAAGTTCGGCCGAACTTGTCTATTGCTCAACCACAACTTAACCGTTTCAGCAAATCGAAAGACTAATGCACTTCTGTTCGTTTGCAGGTTGATCCGGCGCTCACCACAACCCTTCTCAGATCTCTAATCCTACCTAAAACGCACCCACAGTGAGTATACTTGACCCATTTTCGCTTTAATGCACTTTTTGGGTGTTACATACGTTCCTCTATCAAAATCACTTCACAAATCAAACTGTTTATCACACGCGAATAATCTGATTGTGCATGCTCAATACGTGATACTAGAAACATGTGACTAGGACTTATTTTCGTTAACTTGCCTCCTTAGCTAGTATGGTACTATAGTGTGGCTTACACCCGACGGGGTCTAGTTAGGATGGACGCGCAAGCCTTCTCACGGTAGTCAGCATGAGAAATGAGCCTATGTTGTGTGATGTGTTTTGGTGTATCATGATATGTAATTAGATTAGTTTCGCGAACGCTTTCTCTATTATGCTAGTAGTACTCAAACCTGTATGCTCACTTTACTTAATTATATTGACTTGTATTTTAGCGTATGTAACTGGTTGATGATTTAGCTTATCGGATGCTTTGGATAGCCGAGTTTAGTTTAGTTTGCTTTTGTTTAGAATGGTTTGTAATAAAATCTAGGGGATATCGAACATGATTAGTTTTGTGGGAAAACAAGTTTTTGTAATGATTATTTTGAAATATTGTGTTTAATGGTATGAGACGTTGAATGTTAAATGATGTTGATAGATAATTGTTATGGAATTCTCATCAGACTGGTTGCCTAGTGCCACTACCCCGATGTTTCCGCCATCGGTTGGGGTGTGACACAAGATTTGTTGTAATGTCAAGATATTCATACATACATACTAGCGGAAGCCACACCTTAACATGTATAGTGCTTGTGTAACACTATAGGAGTAGCGCACCGCACATGGATTTGTGGTCATGTGAAGTCATACATACACACTTGCGGACACGATGGTTTGGCCAGTTAGATCACATGCCAGTAATGCGGTAATCTTGTTAACTAAATATATCATGTGCTTGTACAAAGATTTTACTCATACTCATACTTATACTATATACGCACTCATACTAAATACGAATCTTGCTCACATACTTAAATTTCTATATGTTATCATTCTTCCTTGTAATACGTTAATAAACCCTGTTTGTGACACGGAACGTAACATGGCATTGATTAGCGAAACAGACGAAATATGTATGAACATGGTGGATACGCCGCTGGTACTTCCTATATAAAAGTGTTCCAACCATATTACCGAACTTTCGTGAAAGCGTGCCATGAGAAATTCGGTGACTCCCCATACCTTATCGGAAACAAACTTTGATCACTCACAATCTATTCTCGGTTACACACACTACGAAATACCATCTTTTTCTAAAATCTTCCTCTTGAATAAATTTCGGGACGAAATTTACTAAATGGGGGAGACTGTAATGCCTCGTATTTTAGTATCCTTATTTTTATTTATATCGTAATTCGAGGCGTTAATCACAATATATATATATATATGCATATATCTCTATATTATTTATATATATTCATTAATTCACGCGACCGATCATTTAAATACGTATTTATACGCAAATCGACATTATTATGCGTATAAATACTTATACGCACATCCTAAATACTTGAATTATACTTTTATACTTTTTATATACTCAATTACATAATATATACTCAAGAAATACAAGAAATATACCAATTATCTTTCCACCTCATCAATCCTCTTCCACTTCTTTTAACCAATCATATTTCACCATTTTCCACCTCCTTTTTTCACCAATTATCTTTTCAATCATCTTCCAACTTTTTTAACCAATCATATTTCCCCATTTTCCACCTCCTTTCTCACCAATCATCTTTTTAATCCTCTTCCACTTTTTTTAACCAATCATATTTCACCCTTTTCCACCTCCATTTCTCCACCAATCATCTTTTCAATCATTTTCCACCTTTTTTAACCAATCATATTTCACCCTTTTCCACCTTCTCTACCTATAAATACCAACCTTCTTCTACGATTTTCTTCACACCATTCTTCTCTCCATCTCTCTAATTCTCTCAATCTCTCTAAATCAAGAATTCTAAGAAATCTATAAGGACACTAAGTGTTCCAACCATTCTTCAACCTCTCTACTTCTCTCAAATCTTCCAAGCAAGGAAGAGAACTCTAAGAGTTTAAAAGAAAACACTAAGTGTTTTAAAGGAAGCTTTGAAGCTCCAACCTCCAACTCTTCATGGAATCACCAAAGGAAACTTTGCAAAACTGTGAGCATACTCGACCCTTTTTACGCTTTAACGCATTTGGGTGCAACATGTATACAAAATCCGCTTTACGCAATCGAATATAATCAAACACTCAAACTATCGAACACGTTCATTGTTATGCTTAGGTTGCTTATGCTTGTTAGTTCCAACTTGTATTCCCATGATATTGTTATGCTAAGGTTGTTATGCATGCTAGTTAGGAATGTTAATTATATACTATTTGCTATGCGTAAGTTGTTTTTGTATACTCGTTTAAACTTTAATATAAAATGCCATGTGGATTTGAGACGAACTTTTATACATATACTTATATTCAAACTTGTATGCTCGCCAGTGCTTTTGTACTGATCCATGCTTTTATTACATGTTGCAGGATTGTGACAGATGAATTAGTAGATACCTGTGCATTTAAATGTTAATGTTAGTTGTATTGTAATTTATTTTCAATCCTGTTGTACCTCGATTCCGATACTTGTACAAAAATCATTTTAATGAAATGAAATATATTTATTTGAATACTTATTGTACATTATTCATTTTAAACTTGGAGTATTCCTAGTTCAAGCAATGTAAAAAATCAATTATTAAATACTAGTCACAATTAGTGTTATGAAGTCTCTTGAAATCTCGTTTTCGTCTCATCCCAATATTTCCGCCATCAGTTGGGGTGTGACACCATACACCGCCGCACCTCACAACCCCCATCACACCACCATTGAGCACTACCAACCCGTTCATCAACATCAACGTCAACCAACCACCTGCACAACCTGTACACCATCATCACCACTTATCCGCTCCACATATCACCTGCAAACCACCATAAATTCACATCCGTCTCACCATGGACGCGGGTGTTTTAATTTTATGTTAGTTCCGCTACAAAATATTCCGTTACCCACTTAACGCTAAATTCTAACACAACATACTTCATAGACTTAGAGTGTAGTGCTTTTTCAAAGTACAGGGACTGAGTCATCCAAAGACTTGTTGCGGGGACTCAACTTGACTCTGTCTGAAAACCTCATGGACGCACATTGTATTTACTCTAATAATAAAATTGTATGTTAGACAAATTTTATTCTAGTTTTTTTTCTAGTTTTATTTTTATTTTATTTTATTATCATCATATTACTTTTAACAAGAGAAGTTCTGATTTGAAAAAAAAATGATAAAAATGGACATGCATCATCCCAAACTCAAAATTGATAACATTGTATTGTATTGTATATACTTACAATAATCGTAAGTTTGGTCTACGTATGGCAGTCTGCTATTGGTTAGATTTTTTTCCCTTTTTATTTAGTTTTTTGTTATTTTAATATTTAACCATTAACATTTATTTATATTTATAACTCTTTAATTTTCTAAAATGCTTGTATTTATAAATGTTTCGGTAAAAATTCAGGTTTATTACGGTTTATTTTATCTTTTAGCAAGTTCTTCTTTATTTTAGCCTTTACCCTTCAACATTTAGTATTCGCAGTTACAACCCTTCAACTTTATAAAAACTTTATAATTATACACACAGTGTTTATATTTATGTACATGTGGGTATAAATTTAAGTTGATTACGTCTCTTTGAAAATGGGTAGGCTTAGATATAATATTTTTTCCCGCTTTTTTGGTACGCTTTCGGTTAATCTACGCTTTGACATAAATTTAGTTTTAAAACAAGTCGGGTCACTTATAATATGTTTTCATTAGACTTTATAAATCCGGCTTACTTTACGTTTCGGTCCCATCACAACATGCGATACCATTTTTAACTTAAAACATATTATTTTTTACTTATTTTTATGTAGTATCGGTATAAGATCAGGTTGGTATTCGACGTAAATTTCTTTCACAAAAATTCGAGCCATATATAATACGTTTCCGTGCTTATTTTTACTGTACATATTTAGTTTATCTACGTTTTGGCGTAACTTTTGTTTAGAAATGATTCAGGTCTTTATTACACAAATCTGAGTTACTTTATATTTGGACCCTTCCTATTGGTCATTTTTTTCCTTTTAGTAAGTTTTTGCTTATTTTAACTTCTAACCTTTAACATTTAGTATTTGCACTTATAACCCTTCAACTTTTTAAATCTATATAATCATCTTTTACGTGCTTATCTTTATGTACGTGTCAGTATAAATTCAGGTTGATTACGGGTTTCTTGTCTTTTAGTAAGTTTTTCTTAATTTTTGCCTTTAAACTTCAACATTTTGTATTTGCAGTTACAACCCTTCAACTTTCTAAAAACTTTATAATTATTTTTTACGTGTTTATATTTATGTACATGTGGGTATAAATTTAACTTGATTACGTCTCTTTGAAAATGGGTAGGCTCAGATATAATATTTTTTTCCGCTTTTTTGGTACGCTTTCAGTTAATCTACGCTTTGACATAAATTTAGTTTTAAAACAAGTCGGGTCAATTAAAAAATGTTTTCATTAGACTTTATAAGTCCGGCATACTTTATGTTTCGGTCCCATCACAACGCGCGGTATCATTTTTAACTTTAAAAATAACTTCTTACTTATTTTATTAGTATCGGTATAAGATCAGGTTAGCGTTCGACTTAAATTTCTTTCACAAAAAAGTCGAGCCATATATAATACGTTTATGTGCTTATTTTTATGTATATATTCAGTTTATCTACGTTTTGACATAACTTTTTTTTAGAAATGGTTTAGGTCTTTACTACACAAATCCGAGTTACTTTACATTTAAACCCGCCCATCACACGGGGAAAATTTACTAGTTAATAATTAATCACATCATCTTCACTAGTGAAGACGTAACCCATGTCCTGGGTGACGTAGTCCATATCATGGGCCCAAAACACATGACTGGGCTGATCAAGTCCTAGACAATATATAGTAAAAGCCCATAAAGAGTGAAATTCCTAGACCAACCAAAGATGGTTGAAAACCAACCATATAAGCCCAAAATGGACGGAACAAATCTAATTTATGGATGTACACCATAATTAGACAAATCTTTAAATGCTTATCTACCACAAGTGGCACAATATGGTTAAATCATTATAGGAGCAACGTTTAAAAAAAGAGTAACGGAGTTGAAACAACGTCAAATTTTTCTAAAATTTATACTATGCCGGAGGTTACCCATTCTAACAAGGTAGATCTGCCCCTAAATCATGAATTCATCCTGTATATAGCAGATAACCAAGGAATGTGGTATTGGGGGGGGGGGGGGGGTAAGCATTCTATTTGATCGTTCCATCATAGTATCGTTGGGAATTATACATTAATTGGTGTAATACAGCAAGTTGATCGAGCTTTATAAGTTGTGAGAAGTAATGTCCATAAGACAAGCATGTGAATGAGATGTATAAGATGTTAATGACCAAATAACACCAATGTTATAAATACATAATACTATAATGAAACTTGGAATGATCTCCCTCGAGAATAAATTTCGTATTTACAAAAAGGGTTTTGAATCACAACAACAATGAATGTAACATAAACTATGTTTGTTCTTTAAGTGTGGGTTAACAAAATCTAATCAAACACAACCTAAATTGTTAATGCTGGATCAGTTTGGGGAAATTGTCACCTAATAGTAGGGTGTTTATTATTCTTTTTATTAAAGTGTCATAGGACTATTTTCAACTATATAAATCATTGCAAGTGTAAAGAATAAATAACATTTAGGTTGGTGGATGTGGTCTACGCCCCTACCACCTCACCCTTTATAACACCCCACCCCATAGCGCCTTTTCCCCCATTTCCTAGGCGCCAAAGGAGTGCTATTCTTGACCTTCGCCAAAGAGATAGCGGCCGTGAATAGCTGCATTTGGTGGCCCCATGCCTCTTGACCAATCAGATTTTGTTTATTTTTTCTTTCTTTTATAATATTTAATTAGGTGGGGGCGCTAGTGGGGCTTTATCCCATTCTATCATTGTTAAAGGGGGCGTCGTTTTTATCTCAAAATTTACGTGACGCTTACATGGCGTGATAAAGCCCTAACTTTAAACCACACCCATCAGCCTTAGGGATTGAAAATTTTATGTTTAAAAGAAATGAGATTATAATATTGTTAAGATTTGCATTTTTCATAATTATTTAAAACCAAATCGTCATCATCATCATCATACTCAGTAAATATCACCAATAGCAAAGCTAAGAATTTGAGAAGGGTAAGAGGTAGACAACCTTACCTCTACCCTATAGAAATAGAGAGATTACTTCCAGTGAGACCCCCGGCTCGACTTATGGAAAATTTAAAACCAAGTAAATACATGAAATATTGGAAATTATTAGTAATTTATTTTGTCATTTTATGAATTTCACTCATCAACTTTAGTTTAATTTTTTGTTTGTTTTTTAATGTCACCCCTCAAACTTTTAATATTGACATTTAAACTTTCTAAAATTTATAAAACTGTGTAGCATGTCGTTTTGACACATCGAGTTATATGTGCTTATTTTTATGTACACATCGGGTATAAGTTGACGTTTTACATTTCAATGTAATTTTTATCGAAAATGAGTCATGTCAAATATAATACATATTGTGCTTATTTTTGTAGACAGTTGGCTATATTTTGACGTAAATTTTGTTCGAAAATGAATCGGGTTAACTAGAGTTACTTTACATTTTTAGTTGGCCTACGTTTTGACGTACATTTTCTTTTAGACTTTATAAATTAGAGTTATTTTACGTTTCTTGAGTTATATCAAATATAATACATTTTCGTGCTTATTTTTATGGACTTTTTTCGTTGGTTTATTTTTTGGTTGTTAATCAATTAGAAAAAAAATAGTACGCTCAAATCAAGCCGACCTCGCAACGCAGGGAATCAATTCTAGTTTTCCTTTAAAGTTTGACCGGAAGGAATACGTATTTGACTTCACTCAGTTTTAACTGATTTTATAAAACTCAAAAATAACACACAGAAACAAATATTACCTTAATTAAGGAGAAATGAATGTTATTAAATAAAGTGGTCCCATGGTCTAGTGGTTAGGACATTGGACTCTGAATCCAGTAACCCGAGTTCAAGTCTCGGTGGGACCTTTATTTTTACTTTTATTTCCTGATTTTTTGTTCTCTTTATCCTTCACACACAATATGAACTAATTTTACTACCTTCGGCTCGGACTCAGCTCTACATTTTGTACAAGCCACCAAGCTCGAGCACGCATCGTGTTTTTAACGAACTAATTTGTACGATCTAGGCATATGCTATTTGAACCATACAACAAGCCGGTTTTTATGACTACGATAGTTCACTAAACAAGCACCAACTTGGGCTCGACTCACTAATAAAACAAGCTGAACCTGTGAACCAGCTTGCTTTGATATTTCCAACTGAGTTGTTATCGGCTCGCCTTTTAATCGAGCCATATCAATTTGAGGTTTTACACGAGTGAGCTACCTTCGGTTCGAACTCTGCTCTTAATACTTATACAAACCAGCAAGCTCAAGCCAAGTCGGATCGATTTTTAACAAAATTTTATATACAAACGAAGCAAGAGCTACTTAAACCATACAACAAATATGCATGTAATTTACTTTGATTCTTTAAATTATAAAAAGAAATATGATTACATATATGCATTCTTATTTTCATAACAAGAAAAAACATACAACAAGAAAGCATATACAATTTCAATCCAATTGTTAAATATACCAGTTCTTGATCAATTTTTGACCTCAATAAACTTGGTTGTCACCCATCTTCTTGCAGCTTCCGATAACTTACGTTCCTCGACTTGCACGTTTCTCAGTTCCCGAGAATTCAAGATCAAGAACTCGACACTCTCCCCCTGAATCCCGTGGCAGTAAAGTATATCGACACTCTCCAAACGCTTACAGTTCTTGCACAACGAAATCAACGATATATTCGTTAATCTGCTGCAACCCCTTAGTTTCAGTTTTCGTAAATTAGGATACGAACTGATCATCGAGGTAAATTCTTTATCGAGGAGAGTAAGATTGTAGGACAAATCCAGTATTTTGATCTTTTTTAGATTCTGAGCTAATTCCACAAGGAATCCATGTTGTCCATTGATAATATCACAGTTTGTTAAAGCTAGTTCTTCAAGATTATCACTCAAAGCTAACCTAAGGTCTTGAGACCTTCGCCTGTAACCATACAATTTTCTATGTTATGTTACTACTATTATTGGTATGATGGTATTACTAATACTATGAGTAGTGGTGCATCTATCTTTTGCTACCGGTAGTTTGTTAGTTATTTGTATTGTTATCTTTGAATTTAAAAAATTGAACTAGTGATGAGGATTGTTCTAAAAGCTCATGACTCGTGGCTCGTTTGATATAATTAGAGTAAATTACAAAAATCATCCTTTATGTTGACACCAGATTGCAAACTATATCCTTTTCCTTCAATAATTACTAGAAAACATACTCTACGTTTACAAACTCTTGCAAGCTATTTCCTTTGACCCAACTTAGTTAATTTCATGGTTAAGTCTGATCAAATGGAACTCACATGAGGATATTTTGATCATTCTACTCTAAATATCAAAATAAATAATCATAAAAAATAATAAATTCATTAATTATGTTTAAAAAAGATTATATCCACATAAAGACAAATCCTCTCTCTATCTCAATTCTTTAGAACAATAGACGAGCCGGCTTGAGCTTCTTTGCGAGGCAAGGATACATTTCAACTCGTTAAAATAGATGATCCGGGCCCAGGTAAGTTAGGCTCTCTGGCTCGTCTAGCCTTCTCGTTTAAATTAAACCCCAAAATTTAATATATATATATATATATATATATATAGGGTTAGGTTCAGGAGTGAACACTAGTGTATTTGCGAACTATGTAAACTAATCCTGGCAGATTTCCTGTACCCTACCAATAATTATGATAAGTGTGTGATGACAATGAGACATTTCTTTGTTTGTTACCTGTAACCATACAGCAACTTTGCAACCGAAGAACACGCAACCGATTAAATTTTGTACCGATTTCGAACAGATGACTGTCATCTAAGTCTAGAGGCAATCGGAGGTCCAGTTTCTGAAGATTACACCTCATTTCACGGATGAAACGGAGCAAACTTTCTTTGTTACCGCCATCGTAAATCAATAACGACGACAAAGTGTCACACCGATTCTCAGCCAAATTAAGCAAAATCAACGAAACAATCGACCTGCAAGTCCTCAATTCAGCCTCCTGAAGGTTCTTCAACCCTCTAATGAAGCTCGCAAACGGCTGATTATCGCCTACACCTTCACAGTTCTCGAAAACAATCTTCGTTAGGGTTTTGCAATCACAATTCTTCCACAGCCAGTTGAGAGAGTAATCACCGGCGCAAATTCCGGACACGCGAAGTGATTGTAACCGCAGAGATGAGGAAACGGTGAATTGATCGGAAACAGAGTCCGGCGAGGTGTTTCCGGCGAGAGTTAGGGTTAGGGTTTTGAGATTGGTGAAAGAGGTTAGAAGTTGAAGAGATAGAAGAGGTCTGGAGAGGATGATTGAGAGAGATGATAACTGAGGACAGGCGGCGGAGATGGAGCGGAGGAGGTCGCCGGAGAAGACGGTGGTTCCGGCGACGGAGAGAGAAGAGAGGGAGGTGTGGTGAGAGAGGAAGGAGGATAGGGAGGGCAGGGAAGGGTGGTTAGGTGAGAGATGGAGGGAGAGGGAGGAGAGAGAAGAACGGAGGAGGTGGCGCCACCGTTTGGAGACGAGGGAGACGGCGGAGGATGACGGAGGAGGAAGGTGGTGGAAGATTTCTTGGAGGAGCTCGTCGCAGAGGATTGTGTCCATTTAGTAGGGAGAAATGTTATAAAAGCTGAATGTATATATTTAATAAATTGAAATCATTGGTCTGCTTTCATCTCATTTCCCTTTTCCCGTCTAAATGAGAGATTAAACGGATTACCTGTTTTCTACATTGGATTACCCGAACCACTGAACAAACTCCTTAATCACAAAAAGCCCGCTTGACCCGATTTAATGTGGAGCATCCGAATCCTTTGATTTACTTTCCTAAATTATGAATCTTCCTTCGCACACTTCTTCATTCTAAAAAAACCCTAATCACAAAGGCATCCTCCTCTCTCTCTCTCTCTCAATATCACAGACGACGTTGGTCTTACGGATCGTTCCTGGCACAATATCTTGGTTCAGCTTTCGAACTATAACATCAGTTCCACGCGGTAATGTCTTCTCTCTCGATTTATTGATCGATTGTCCTGTTCATCGATTCGTTAAGTTTTATATATGCGATTTCATAATCGATTTACTCAATGTTTGTTTAGTTGTGGTTTAATCGAGCATTTGATTTGATTTTCTACTTACAGTGTTGATTTGTTCGGCCCTTTTGATTTTATTAAATGTTAACTGTTAGTCTAACGATATAATCGACGACCTAAAGTTGTTTTGGTTTATGATTATCTTTGTTAGGGTTTTAATCAGATTTTTTTTACCTTCTTTTTTGTTAATTTTTTTCTCCGTATGATGCTGTTTGGAGATTGTAGATTTTATATTGTTGATGAAACCTGATTACTATTGATGATGATGATGGTTTTGATTTTATTATTCCATTTATTGGGGTAAAGTTAGGGTTTTAATGAATTTTTTTTATAGGTTTTTAACATGTGAAAATGGTGGTGAACCAGCAGGATAATACACACCAATAGTTTTCGAGTTTTTATTGGAATAGCTGGGCCATTCCGAAGGTAAACCTATTTGTTTAGAGAGCTAACTTAGATAAAAGTTTTCATATATTTAAGTGGATGTAAATGTAATTTCACTGTCATTATTTAATATAAGCTTTTTTTTTACAAAATAAGCTTAACTTGGTGTTTGGTTTAGCTTTTTAAGCTTATGCTTATTAGCTTATATAAGCTAATTTGAAGAAGCTTATTTGTGTAAGGGTGTAATGATAAAAAATAAGCTATAAGCTAATCTAAACACTTAAAAAGATCTTATCAAATGATAAAAAATAAGCTATAAGCTACTTTAAAATATAAGCATAAGCCAAAAAATAAAAGCTAGGCCAAACACCCCCTTAATATAATGTAATATGTACTTTCTTTTGTGTTTTTTATTTTAATTTTAGACTTACGATTTGTATAATTTAATTGTACAACCCGTGTAATACACTGGTTAAAGCCCCCCAATAGCGCCCCCTGTTTGGTTGTTTATTCTTTTGGTTTCAAGGTTTAAAATTGAAGTGGGGCCCACAATTCCATCCGTTATTGCTCGCTATTGTAAGGGTTGGTTCTCCATACCGTGCAACCTAAAGTTAAAAGTATCTAGGCTATATAGGAGACCAAATCCCCAGAAAGTTGGTGAGACGGGTTATTGAGATGGTGGTTGTTAAAAGTATCATATTTACCAATTCAGTTATTTACTTACAGCTTAATTATGGTATCATTATTGATTTTTGTTTGTGTCTTATTTTTGTGTTGCATATAAGTTCGATTGGGCTGGTTGTTTATGGTCTCTGGAAGTTTGAAGTAGATGATGGGCTGAAGTATCTGTTGCATCTAGAAGGCGTTTTCCTCTCATCTATTTCTCTCTAAATACAGGTTTAGATGTTGATTTGTTATTCTGTCTAAATCATAGTTGAGAAGATTTGTAGATACTTTGTAATATATGATTGAGATTTTGTGTTTGATTCTTATTTGTAAATTGTTTTTGAATAGTTTTACAAGTTAATTCATTGTTTTTAATAGTGGTAATGGATGAAAAGTACTATTTAGACATTTATATTATTCTCTTATAATACTTTTTGTTATCATGAAAGGCCCCAAAATGCAGGCCATTTATGGATAACACTACAAAAAGCATGAAAAAGTTGTACAAGAAAATGAATGATAATACAGTTTGGAATAAATTTTTTTTTGACCAAAATTCAAGTATTTTGATACAGATAGTGTATTGAACTTCAATTTTGAAACAAACATTTTAAAGTGTAACAAATTTATAGACTATGGCTATGGTTTTCAGTTTTTTACATTTAAGTCTATTAAGGATGGTGGCGTCTCTTCGGATTTTTGAATTGGTTTGTTTACTAAACTAAAACACAAATATTCGACCCTTTTATAGACTCTTGTAGATTTATATATCCAATCATTTACAATAATATGTAATTTGAACACAAATAATTTGTTTTTTGTTGAAGCCGTGTTTAACGCGGGCATTAGCCTAGTAATATTTATAAAAGAAATTTTGAGGAATAATTTTCTTGGATAATTATGTACTCACGCTAGTTACAAGTGTAGTGTAACACGCGCTGTTCCTCATTGCTCCAATGTACTAGTGGAAGTGAAACATCTCAAAGTTTCTTAACAAGTAACGTCTAGTGTCTGGTTTTATATTAGTGAAGAGATACGGGTCCGAACCCTCCATGGGCCCGGGGCAAACCCAAACTTGGAACGAGTGATTCGCCAGACCATATGCCATGTCAGAAAACCAAGACAAAGGAGATCAAATAAAAAAATGATAACGACGTCTAGCCAATAATGTTTCGCAGATCTTAGTTCTCCTCAACCGCCAGAAGAGAGAGAGCTCATGACAGAAGAGAGAGAGAGCACATGACATAATCGCAAAGGAGGACATCACCAATGACGTCCCTCAAACACACACCCTCCTCTGCTACCACTAATGGTCATCCATATTCTTAAAGTGACGTCTCCTTCAATACCTTCTCAGGTTCCGGCTATAAATATTGTACTTTTCATTCTCAGGTAATCCAATTCCATACCATCTAAGACCATGTGTAGTGAGAGGGTAAAACAATGTACCCACCCTTGGGCGTTTTGCGCCATAT
The DNA here is from genome assembly GCA_947069175.1 of Scalesia atractyloides. Lineage (NCBI taxonomy): Eukaryota > Viridiplantae > Streptophyta > Magnoliopsida > Asterales > Asteraceae > Scalesia > Scalesia atractyloides. The sequence goes on from CAMTDV010000019.1 coordinate 70,050,416, forward strand.
GACGGTCCAGTCAGCAAAGGGACATTATCTTAAAATGAGTGTAGTGGTAAATGGGGTGTAAGGTAAGTATATATATAAAAGTGAAATAAAAAAATAATCTATCCAAGCATTTTTAAGGTTGCTGATGTTGGCAACGGTCTATTGGCCAAAGAAAACAAGGGGGCGTGGAAAAAAGGATGCTCCATCGATTTTTTTTGAAAAAAAACGCCCAGGGATGGTTTGGGGCCGTGTTTGGGTAATTTTTTAAGGAAAAAACGCTAAAAAGACCCTCCCACTATGGGTGGTCTAATCACACTTTCACTTTACACCCATTGGAAGGTGATTACGGGAAAAACCTTCATCTTCTCCTTCCTTCTCATGACGTACCTAACCTATATCATCCGTTCAGCCTATTGTTTCTTAAACTAGTTAAATTTATGCGGTACGATATATCATTACTGACTAATTCACTAGTCATTACATTATACGATACTAAGGGTATGTTTGGCAAAGCTTATTTAAACCTCTTTATGACTTATTGACTTTTAGAAAAAGCTAATAAGGAGATAAGGTGTTTGATAAGTCAGGATTTTGTGACTTTTTGAGAAGCTTATCTCCTTATTAGCTTTTTTCTAAAAGTCAATAAGTTATAAGGAGGTGTAAATAAGTTTTGCCAAACATGCGCTAAGTCTATTTAGAAACTTTCTTTCTTATAAGTTCAATATAAGTTTGGTAAAGAAACATAAATTAATATATCATCCTTTAACTTGTTTATGAATGCCTTCATATAATTGTGACACGTGTATATGTAGTGTGAGGGTTCGTGAGTTATTTTCACTCTTAGGTTATCTAATTTACAAATTAAAGATGAAGAATTGAAAATGATATAGGTTGTTCTTATAATTCACAAAATTAGGTAGATGTAGCCAAGAACTATAAAAAATGACAAAAGGTTTAGTCATTTGTCAATGAAATTTTACTTGGTATATAAAAAAAGCTGGGTTATCTTATTACAATATTATGTTTTTCATGCTTTTTAAATTTATTTTATTCTGCATGATATTGGTGTTGTTCATTGTATGACGTATATTAGATTATTATTTTTATACATCACCTTTTGAAAATAAAATTTACTTGATCACAACTCACAAGATAAACATCATAAACATAATATATATATATATAGGATTCAGTTTAAATGAGAACCATCACGAGTTTTGAGAACCGCAAGAACTAGGCTATTCAAAAGGTTTTTCTGAAAATTCTTTTTTTTTTCTCAAAAGTCGTAAAAACAATCACTTGTTTCAGCAAAAAAAAAATTGAAAAAAATGTCGCATACCCACATTTAAATGAGGCGTAAAAAAATATATTTATCTTCTTCCAAAATTTACGTCTGCCGTAAAAAAACTTGCATCAGTCAAAACTACCGACTCGGTAATTTTTTTTACCTTTTTTTACATATGTATTTATAATTTTTATCTACGTTTGTGCAAAATTTTTTTGAGCCAACTCGCGTTGGATCAAAAAGTTCTCACAGTTTTCAGAACTTAAGGTGGTGCTGATTTTTTAGACTTATGACAAGGATTAAGGTGTTTTAATAATACGATACTAATATATTATCATTGTATTTTATATATTTTCTGTATCACTGTATGATATATATGTATTATACATATAATAAATCTTGATATTAAATGTATTTTTTAGGCTATAATGTTAAAATATCAAAATTGTCACATTTCCATGATATTTGTGTTTCGTATTTGGATGTTACTTCTAAATTACCAAGTCTACATAACATATAGTTTTGTTGATATTTTTTTCAACTTACTTGTTTGGTGTTGTATTTATAAGTTTATTTTTTAGCATATATATTCGTGACAAGTGTTTAAATTTTTCTTCACATTCTTAAACAAGATAAAACATCACCATGCATTGAAAACAATATATTTCTTAACCTAATAATTTTATCATATTTTAGTGATAAAGAACAAGAGGTGCTATAAAATATTTTTGAGCTCACCTACTTTCAAATCGCTATTTAATTATTATTTTTCAAATAATATTTAGCATGTAAAATAAATGTCGTAGCTTTAAGAAAAAAAATATAGAGTCAAGAAACTTCCTTTAATATCAACTTATGCCGAACATTTGTATCATGTATGCTATGAAGTTATCGATTTTATACCTATACTTGAAAGTTTTCATATTTGTACGAGTTTACATCCACATACTTTTAAGCTTTCTATATATAACATATATTTAAAAGATCCCAAATAGGTAATAAAGTAAGAAATTAATATATAATTCTTTTAATCACGTATTAGTTCTAACGTATGTGTTTTTGTGTTAGTGATTGACATACTTAATAAATAGGCATGAAGTATACTAACTAATAAGCCCACAACCAACCTTGTACTCGGTAGCCAGCTAAAAGGGATAAATAGCCCCCATCTTATGTCATGTCACAAAACAACCCGAAAGTCTCGGTGGGCGTTTCCCAATTGCGTGTGGAGATTCCCAAGTAGTACTACAATACTACCCATATGATTTGTTGACTCGTTATTGGTTGTGTCAAACAAAACAAGGCAGGCCAATGTGACGACAAAACAGATCTTATTAATTAATTAATAATAATACATCATAAGATTAAGTAAAAATAATTAAGTAGGGAAAATAGGGCTATGAGACTCCCCTTAATACTCAGCAACACAACACAAGCTCAATATCTAAAAGGGGTCACGGTCGTAATCAACTCGGATAATTGAACAATATGTGACAAAACTTGTAATGCAAATAGAATTGTGCTCTAGTTTTAGTCCAAACTAAATGTAAATTAATCAAAGAGTAAATTGCACAAAACGTCCTTTAAGTTTCACCAATCTTGCTGGTTCCAGCCTTAATGTTTAAAAGTTGCCAAAAACATCCTTTACGTTTATTTTTGTTACGGGTTTCATCCTTTGTCACTAACCTAGTTATTAATCCTTGTTAAATGGCCTCACATGCATAGCATGTGAGGGTTAAAACCGTCTTTTCTGTTAGTTTTGTGGTATTTTGGTAATATAATAAATAACAGCATGGGCATTTGGGTCTTTTCACCTAAATAAACATTACACTCATTTATTTTACATAAACTTAAAATAAATATCAGTTCTTTATTTTACATTATCTCCCTCTCTCTCTCAAACACAAACACCCACACCCGCCACCACACCACCACCACCTGCCAACAACCACCGCCACCTGCCCTTCCAATAACCGGAGCCACCCAAACCATCAGATTTATGAACCAGACCGCTAACCCCAAACATCACATTTTTCATATATCTGTTTGTTTAACCATATTCAACCTGTTCACCATCCTCTTCTACAAGTGCCGCCGCGGACAAGCACCACCACCACCAGAAATCATCACCTCAGCCCCCAAAACCATCGGAATCACCACCATCTCTCTACCTTCTGTTGCGGAGCCATGACGAAGTCTAATAGTTTAACGAGTTTGGCCGACGATCTAGGGTTTTGATCCCTCTATTGCTGTTGTTGACCACAGCGAACCACCATGGCCATCCTCCGTCTTGTTTATTCTTGTCACCGGAGAGATGAGCCTTAGTTCGAAACCCTAGATCTAGAAATTGTTGTCAACATCTCTTTGTAACCCTAGCCGCCGCAACCAACAACGACTCACCTTTCACCGCCACGATTAGTTTAGTCGGTCTGGATCCACCATCATTGTACTTTCTCGAAGATGAAACCTGAACATCCATGACTAGGGTTTGATAAAGATTTCGGGGTTATGGTTTCAGATGAAGATGAAACGATGCGGGTGGTGGTGTCATGGTGACAGGTTGCGTGTGATGGTGGTGGCTAGTTTATGTCTGTAAGTTTGTGTAGGTTGAAAGATTTTTTACTGGGGAGAGAGATGAAGAGGAAGGAGGGTGAGATGAGAGAGAGTCCTTTAAGTTTCACCAATCTAGCAGAAAAGACGGTTTTACCCTCACATGCTATGCATGTGAGGCCATTTAACAAGGATTAATAACTAGGTTAGTGACAAAGGATGAAACCCGTAACAAAAATAAACGTAAATGATGTTTTTGGCAACTTTTAAACATTAAGGCTGGAACCAGCAAGATTGGTGAAACTTAAAGGACGTTTTGTGCAATTTACTCTTAATCAAAATATGTTTGGTAGTTTTTTTTAATCAAGCCTGATTCCAAATTAAGTAAGATGCAAACTAAATGTAAATGAATCTAACTCATTGTGTAAAAGGACTTTGACTCAAGAAAGATGGTTTGCTTGTTTCAAAAAGTTTTGTCACTTAAGATTTATTAATTCAAATCATTATATATAAGTCAAGCATGATTTGAGACCTTCACCGTATATAAGATTATTTCCTGAAATTTAATGCTTAAGACTCACTTTTATGAAACTTGGTTTACTTTATATAACATTTTAGTTGAATATACAGAAGGTGTACATATATAAGTTAGATTTACACTGATTAATTACTCTTACGAGCTAATGTGGAGTGGCTCATTTGATAGAGGTACATACTTCATAAAAGATTGATTTCAGATTCAAACCCAGACAAAGAGAAAATTTAATATTATTGGTATAAGAATAACGTTACCCATTAAAAAAAATATTAATCTTATGAGCACCCTTATAATTATTCTGAATATTCGTTGAGTGCATATGAGTGGGCATATTTGATGTCAAATGATCGATCTCTTTATTGAAAAATATTCCCACACTTTGGACTGTTAATTTGTGGTCGTATCATTTAACAATCATGGTTCTTCTACTTTAAGAATTTTAATGTTTGCTTTTTTATTAGACACGTTCGTGCCATTTATTATCCGTGATGCTTTACCTTTTTATTAGATACGTTCGTGCCATTTATTATCCTTGATGCTTTAGCCAACATTCGACTTTCAGTTAGACCTTTCGTAGTGGAAGGTGATATGACGCCAACCACCGCACACCGCCCTGGGGGGCGCTATAGGCTTTGCTGCTGGAACCCTCACGAAATACATAGCGGCGTCATCCTTTGTTTCTCTCTCATACACATATACATACATACATATATATATATATATACATATATATATATATATATATATATATATATATATATATATATATATATATATATATATATATATATATGTATAATTGAAGGGTATAAGCCCTACACATGGCTTTAGACACAGTCGATATATGGCCGAGCAGTTCTCCGCCCAATCCAAGTAAGTGTCGTGATTATGATACGTTTTTTCATATAGTGAAGTATATTTTAAAATTAAAATTTTTATAATGCCCTTTTTCCATGTTAAACTAATTACAAAATAAATATAAGTAACAAACTATATCTCTACTTTATGGGAAAAATTAAAATTTATCACACTGTCATTTATTATTTTTAAGTGAATTGTGACATGCCTAAATCAAAATATAATGTATAAATTCTAAACTTATTTACCCAAATTACCTTATTTATAAACTACCCAAGTTTTGCTTTTTTAATTTTACCAAAAAAATATTGTGGATTTTTATTATTAATTTCCCTATTTATGTAAATAACCTTGTATATTAATAATGGTTTAACAATGTTCAAGTTGAGGATATTGCTTCAAAGAAACAAACAAAACTAAGTTAAGTTCATGCAAATTCTATAGAGAGAAGTTATCAAAATAAAATACATTTATTGAAAGGAATGTAATATTTGAATAGGGCAAGGTGTCTTATCAAGGCATCAAACATCTTTATCTCACAACCACCAATTTCTAATTTTATAACTAGATTACAAGTCAATATTCCTTTCTTAAATCAAATTATAACGCATATTAAGATGGCCCCAAATATATTATTCATCTACCCACTCCACTTACAAATTATTGTTCAAAAGAATGTAGACAAAAATAATAATTTATAATGTTCTCTTTTAACTTTATATACATAACATATGCAATAATCATATATTTATATTATTATTTTTTATCTTGTTTTCCATCCAACTAACTTGTAATTAATTCTATAAGTTGTTGAACAAAGGTATAAAAGATACTAAATTTTAAGCACATTTTTCATTTCACGTACGCACATTGTTTTTTTTTTTAAATTATAGGTACTAATAAGTAATAACAAAATCGACACCGGGCTTTATGGAAATATTATTACATACGATCCATTTTAAACTAAACGTTAAAGATATACCGTACGTTTAATGTTTTACAATACATGTAATTCCTCCATTCAACTCTTATCAACAAAAGTTTTTTTTTCATACGCGATCCCACGTTTTTAAGCATACAGAGAAGAACACAAAACCCGACAACTACAATTTATATATATCATTAAATTTACACTACATGGACCATTCAAACCATTTTAATCTCGCCCTATCCTAAATCCACAAAAACACGTAACTCTAATCTCCTCCAGTAACTTGTAGTCTTGTACACTTCTTCCCCTTTATCATTGAACACCTTTTCGTTTGTTGAGCGTCAAAGGCACCACATTGTTATCAAGAAGATCGCCTCCAACATCTTACTTTGGGAAGGCTTCGACTAGAGCGTAGATAGAAGTTCCAATATCTTGGACGCCGACGAAGCATTTATTTGTGGGAATTTGCACCACAACCCAACCTGCCATCATACCTCCTTTACGCTTACAACTGGTCAGATTATGCTCGATTTCCTCATGTGCATTGCCACATATCAAGGCGGATGTGGAGATAACTTTCTTTGATAGAGCCACCTGTGTCGGTAGCTTCTTTAGTATCGGCCTTCAACCTAAAAAGTTAACTTTAATTGGTAATCACCTGTTCCATACTAATTTCGGATTAAATTTAGAGCATAATTTATCTTCTAGAAGATTGATTAACAAAGTCAAATACAAGACAAGAAAAAGAAAAAAAAATACACAAGAATTAAAAAAAAAAAAGAAATGCAACTTTGACAAAGTTTAATTACAAGTTTCAACGAAATCAAACTAACACATTGACATAGTCGAATACAAATTGGCAAATTGTTAAATACAGAACTGACAACATTAAATGCAAGATTAACATTTTAAAGATGTCGTTGAAGTCAAATGGAATATACAAAAAATAAATAATGATTATTAAATAGGTTTTATAAAACCAAACGGGTTCATAAAAATAGAGTTTTTGTTGAAAAAAAAAATAAACTCTTTGAATTATAAAACAAATAAAAAGTTTTATAAATCTATGGACTGTTATAATATACCTTACACTTGAAAGTAATCTAAAAAATGAATACAATAAGTTTTTATAAGATCAACTATAACTTTAAAAAATAACGTTTATATAAAACAAACGGTTTAATGATTTAGTAAACAAATCAAAAGGCCATAAAACTTTTAAACTTTTATAAATCCCTTCCTATTTTCAATTAAACTGTTTATAGAACTTTAACAAACCCCTTCATATTTTCAAATAAATCTGAAATGATTGATGAAATGATCTTTATGAGAAAGTCTTCCGACATGTTTTAAGCATTCAAAAAACTTGGAATAATGGATTTTAATAATCCAAACTATTAGTTGTTGGCCGATAATAGTCCCAACTTTAAAAATAGTCAGTGATGGTCCCACCTTTTCACATATTGTAAACTAATGGACTTTTACTAAAGAACCATAATTTCTTTTTGTCCCCTTATCATTTTCGGTTTAGTAAAAGTCCATTAGTTTACAATATATGAAAAGTTGGGACCACCATTGGTTATTTTTTAAGTTGGGACCGTTGTCGGCAAACGGCTAATAGTTATGATTATTAAGATCCATTATTCTAAAAAACTTTGCTCAAGCAGTATCATGGTGTAAAATGGTGTGCCTCTCCATTAGGTTGAGGGTTCGAGGAGTTACGTGATGGACAACGTTGTACATGCAAGAGTAGGATTAGAGGCTGTGTGTTAGCCGTAAAAAAAAATTGTTCACTCTCTAGTTATCTTAAGAAGAATGTTTAAAGATATAATCGACCTGACCCCTAGCAGTTTCATCACTATCATCCATTATCCACCACACAATCAATCAAGCTCTTCTCGGTGATTAACAAACATAACTCAAATGTAATGTAAACATGAAAGTGAAACCTAGCCAACAAAATTTAATATGAAAGAGCATACAAAGCTAAATGAGTTCTCACCTTTCTTAATTGTACAAAATCTAACATGGATGTAACAAAATGTAAATACACAAAACCCAACAAGGAAGATGAACCATGCATATATAGATGTAAGTGGCACTATTCCACGCCCATAAAGACTCCACCCAGTACCAAAACTCGATTAAACGAGACCCGTTTTCAAACCCGAACACACTTTTCACCACAAAAAACGTAGCACCAGGAAACCCGATGATCACCAAAGCAAATTTAAAGCAGACTGAACTTTACCCGCTACCCGCCATGGTTTAGTCATCAAACACATTGGAACCAACAATAAAGCACCAATTTCAGCAGTTGCAAAGTTGATAACCGACATCAAACACAACCCAATAAATGCAGATGATACCGTGACTGATTTCAAAAGAGCCCACTCGGCAGAACGGGGCGTGAAAAACGAGCCCAGAACAATTAGGATAAAGAGTGAAAGGGAAGCCCAGATTAGAAGGCGAGATGTCGGTTGAGAGTCGGGTATTTGATATATGAAATATGGAAGTAACGAGACGATGGCTCCCCACAAATGAACGAGAAATACGATTTTTGTTGGGTAAAGCCATCTCCAAGATTTAAAGGGTTTATTTTTTTCTGATTTGACGTTTGATTTAATGGCGTCGGAAAATAGAGAAGCGGCATGAACAGGAAGCGGAGCAACAAGTAGTAAGAATGCGATCATGTAGACTC